>JANEYF010001344.1:3687500-6087500 GCA_029963845.1 Rhamnusium bicolor
GCAGAGGTAGGATTTACCAATAGGATATGACGTAAAACCAGGGTTGGCTTTAGGTGGGTATGTGTCAGATTTGTATGCATATATGAAAGGATGTCTTACCTTGAATTTTTTTTTAGCGAATTTCGTATTATCCAAAGTTGATAAAGTCAGTTTATTATAAAAACTCACTCAAAGAAAACTGGAGGTATAGGGGGATGTACATAACACTAAACTACACACACACACACACAAGTATTTTTCACTACCCGTCACAAGAATAAAAGTATATTAATATCTGTTCCAAATGTTTTGCAGTTAAACTTGGGCACCTTTCGTTGACAAATCCATTTATATTGCGAGAAGGACCACTCGACGGCCACAGATGTAATTGGAGCATACTTAAAATATATAAACTTTCGCAAAGTCACTACATTCATGATCGGTGTAGCAAAGTCTACTTCTTTGCCGTTTAAAAGATCTATTACAGGTGTTATCGTAACATCTGATTTTTTTTATAACAGTTTGGAATTTTGTTGGTACCCTCGTAGCAATTTCTCTCTGTAATTGAAATAGCTATTTGTGTATTAAGAGCGCAAAGTGATATATTGTCGCTCTGAGTGAGAAGTTTGGCGCGCGACGCGTAGCGGTGAAAAGCAAGGCGAAAAATTAAAGGGTATTAAATGTCTGTGTTTGATGACATACTATATGTAATACTTTGAAACGATTGTATTCAGTCTTCTTCTGGGAAAATAATTATATTTGGTCGACATTTGTAGTAGACTTCTTTGAATCTTCTTAAACAAACCATTCTTTGACATGTCTTAGTCGCAGTTTTCAATACCCTCAATGCTTACTTTTGTCGCAGATACACTAGACGTTTCTTTATTATGGTTTCCATGGTAATTAAGCGTTCACTTTGTCGCTCGGCGAGCGAGAAAATAAAAAAATGCTCGCTCCTCGGAAAAGTGCAACTTTGTGCTTTCTTTTGGAAGTGCAAAGTTGCACTTTTCGCTCGGTTGTAGAAAAAATATATTGTCAAAGATCGAACACAACGTTTATTGCCTCAACTGTAGTAAATTCTGATGTTGACTGATATTGAAATTCCCGTATGGCTAGAGAAATTCGTGAAAAACTTCTGTGTATGGTTTCCAGATTGTCTTGAACAGTTGGATCCATATAAATGTCCGTTGCGCCTGTGAAATAGCAACTGCGTCATTTGGATTTAACTGCTGTGTTGGGGATTTCACATTTTCAAAATGACAGTAATAGTACGATGCTGCCTCTGGCCAAGTTCTCCATCGTGTTGTAATGGGCTGTGGAGTATTTGGTAGAATTTCATGAAACAACCGTACACGACTTGGTGCTTTAAGAAAAACTTTCTTTACACTAGATATGAAACTTTAATAATAATAATACTTAATAATAATATTTATTGCCCAAGGTACATTGTAACAATGTTGAAGGTTGTCATACAGTGATAAAAGAATTTAATGTATATCTAAACATACTTATACATATAAAAGAAAAGAAACGAAACATTACAGTAACAGTTAGTTTTAAACACGAAACAGGATAACATTTGTCCACACTTATACACTAGATTTATACATACACACACTTATAATATACAATATACACATATATACACACATATATCCGTACACACATGCATCTATATCAACAATTAATTGTTTAAATGAACTTGCGAAAAAATAGTTGAAAGATAGTTAAATGTACGAACTTTAATTCTCATAAAAAATTATACTCGAATAATTCCTGTACACTGTAAAATATATTATCAATTAGAATCTTTTTTAGAGCTACATTTAGTTGGTTTGTTGTCATGTCCTTTAGATAATATGGAAGTTTGTTATACAAGACAATAGATAGATAATTTACTGGCTGCTGAGTTCTTTTCAGCCTATGATATGGGATATTAAAATCATTTTTGTTTCCAGTGTCGTACATATGAAAATTACCATTTCTGGGTAGCATCTTATTTTCTTTTGCATACATTATGCACTGATGAATGAAAATACCTGGAAGAGTCATAATATTTAGTTTTTTTAAAAATTGGCCTGCAATGGTCATTTAACCGTGCTGAAGCCAAAACTCTTACAGCTCTCTTCTGTATTTTAAATATTCTTTCGAAGTCAGATGAATCACCCCGGAAAATGAGGCCATAAGTTATGAGGCTGTAAAAATTACTAATAGCTTCAGCAATTCTATGAAGCTCATGTGCTAAACATGTTACATGAAGTATATTCTGATATGTTTCCTTCAAAATTCTTCCAGCAGCATTCATATAATTCACTCCATCGGTAAGAAATAATAAGAACTTGTCCTTCTAAGTTAAAACTATGTTGCATGTCATTGTAAGTAAAGCCACCTATGGTTTATGGTTTTCTGAGGAAATATGTCTATTAATATTTGTGTTGCATGACCACGAAATTGCCTTGTTACATCTAGTGCAATACAATTGTCTACCATCAAATTGTAAATCGGCAATATCGCGAATCCAAGAATTTACTGTCGCTTCCGTCGGTTTAGTACGTTGTGACATTTTAACTGCGCATTTTTAGTACCTATGTCCGAATGAATACGTTATGCAAGATACTGTTTGATCGTGTTATATGTTTTCTCCCCTCCACGCTAGGGCCGGCCGTTGGCCTTCAGTAATGTAAATTACCATATACTGTAGTTACCATGAACATTGTAAAATTAAATAAAATGCACTTAATATGTTTTTGTAGTTTGGGAATATTTTAGTAGGTGTTTGCAATATATTATATTATATCTGTAAAAGCCATCCCTGGGAACCGATCGGTAAATCCCACGTATGGTTATCAGAATAATTCTAGGAATCCAAACTTCTCAATATGGTGAAGTGGTTGGCTAGAGCGTGCGTTGACAAGTGTGACTAGATAATCTCTCTTTCGTAGCTGCGGATTCGAATCCCGCCACCGACACTGGTAATGTTGGTGGGAATTAATGGTTGTGTGTCTGTGTTTTTTTTATCAATGTAACCCTCGTTCGTACGCTTCTGCTTTGGATTCGGGGATTGTTTAATTTCTGTGGTGTTTATTATTGTAAAGAATCGTGCAGTATATTTCTTACAGTTTCACTTACATGTTTTCTTAAAATGTTTTCTTAACCACCTCTCGCGTCACCGAAGTAACTCCCAGAAATTCCTAGGATTTTGTATAAAGTAAAAGAGAGACGAGGCTCTACAGTTTATCGTGGAGTCCGAACCACTCTAGGCCACCGACAGTTCTGTCCTCCATCTTAATCCGAAACAAACTACAAATAAAATGTCTAACTTGCTCCGGGATGGATTCGAACCATCGATATTCGGTACCAAGTAAATAGCTATAAATGCTTTAACCACTCTGCTACCATGCCCTTGTTTTGGTATTTCAATTTTCAGTAACTAAAGTCTGAATAAATTTATTCAGTTTGTATGTAAATGCTCCTCATACATATATTATCGTCCAATCTTACACTAAACTCGTTTTGTTAGTCTCATATAGATTAAGTTCAATAGCATTAATATTCATTAGAAAAAAATCTATTTGCAAAGCAAATTATTTTCCGTCGTCACAACAATGTTTTGCTTATAAAATTACTATAAGCTGAAACAATTTCTCTTATAAATAATTTGTATTTGCAACTTTCACAAGAGCAACAAATTTTTATTTGTAGTTAACTACTACTAAAAATAGGGAACCAAAATTTTTTAAAATAATTATCACCATAGTAAAATATTTATAAACTAAAAATATTTAAATTTTTTCGTTGTCAACTATTTTTTTTGTATATAAACAGTACAAATATTATAAGGGAAGATTCTCTGGTACAAACAGTAGTAAAGTATTCTTTAAACGCTTCCTAACGGAGATACAAGCTGCCAAAATAAAGAAAAGTATTTTTTTTTATTCCAATCACTCTTAAACAGAGAAATACATCCTCACCCTTCAAAGTGAGGAAGTTATGGATTCGTGAAAAAAATTTTGAAAATTATTACTGCATTTCTGGACGAATCTCGACGAATTATGACGATACACAAAATTTCAGACAGAACAAATTTTCTGTCTGTGTGGTCGCGATAGCAGCTAAAGTTGTTGAGATAAAGCTTTCAAATTTGGTACACACATTCTAGAGGTCAAGGAAGAGATTGAGTTCGTTGAAAAGCAAAATCGGTCCTAATATCTAAAAAAAATATTAGTGACATTCCGCCAATGTGACTTTTTTGAAACGTCAAAATATGTGACTTTTTTGAAACGTCAAAAAATGTGACTTTTTGAAACATCAAAAATCCCTTTTATTATAAACTCCACCACGCGTCGAGTTTTACTACGGTGAGGAAGTTCTGATCCCCAAGTAATTGGCAGCGGTTATTTGAAACGTCAAAATGTGACTTATTTGAAACGTCAAAAAATGTGACTTTTTTGAAACGGCAAAAATTACTTTTATTATAAATTCCACTACACGTCGAGTTTTAATAGGGTGAGAAAGTTCTGATCCCCAAGTAATTGGCAGGGTTTTTTTTGACGTTTTGTATATAGTAAACTAATTATAAATGGCCTGAATTTGAAATAAAAATGTACTTTTTACCACCAGATTTCAAGCCACCGTCTAAAAAATTTATTTGGTACGCCATTGGATGGAACAGAAATGAAAATGGCATTTTTTTATTTTAGGATTAAATTTAGAGAAAAGGTTTTTGGAAAATATTTATACAGTGAACTATTTTCCATATAAACATCAATAAGATTTTCTAAAAATTGTCTTCATTAAAAATATACATTATAATATGTTAATTTCATAATAATTATTAATTACATATGTACACAATGCAAAAAAAATATTACCTTTCGTTTAAGATTGTTATGATCAAGGTTTAAATATATTTTTTGTCACTTTAAAAATATAATGAAACTGAAATATCTACTTAATGTACAGAAGGTAATTGTTATTTTCTGTATGTTTATTTGTTTATATTTAAATATAAATGACGCACAAATAGGTCGTTGTACAAACATTTATCAAAAGACCTTTTTTTTAAAATAAACCATAAAATAAAAAATACAGCTTTTATTTTATTATTCAATGGCGTTCCAAATATTTTTTGCGAAAGGGTTTTGAAATCCTTATCGTAACTACACTGCACACTATTTATAAAAATGTACGTAAAACATATCAAATGAAAATATTTCTAGATTACTTACAGCAATCTAATATAACTGTTCGATAAATTTATAAAATCGGTTGTAAAACGGCATTTACACATTTAACATCCATTTTGATAAAAAGGGTGTGATAAAACCGGTGTTATTTCTTCGTGTAAGTTCTAGTCATGCACCATTAGTGTTGGCTTATTCTATTATATGTCCCTCTTGGAGCTCATCTGTGATCCTGTGAGCTATGATAATAATAAGACTTAGAAGAATATTAATTTTTTATAAAAGCTATGTGATAATATTTTAACATAATGTTGTTTGTTACAGCCGTAAAATTTCAAGAGAACCTCTTGAAGACCATGATTCAAATTGAAAACACGTTTTTTGAATTGGGAAGAACATGCAAGAGAAACTGTCTTATTATTTGTGATAGAGGAGCAATGGACGCTTCAGCATGTAAGTAGTTTCCACTCTTTTTTTTCGTCGTCAAACGATCAAATTTGTATGTAGAGCGATAATATTAATAACTAGATTGGAAAAGATCTGTAAAGACTTTGCAGCATCATGTATGTTTCTATGGTTGTCTACGAGAATAGTGTTCAATGTGGTGAAAAAAATATGCTTATATTTTGAAAATGACCATTCAGTATATATTGATGTAATGCAAGCATATTTAAAATAGTCTTTGAACTCACTTAACGGATCTGCGGATGCACCATCAGCACCATCACAAATTTGTCTTAATCTGGTAAAACCAGTGTCTTGCCTTAACACACGTGCGAACTATTTTCCAATGGGTTCATTTTGTGCGCCACCTATAGAGTGTAGTAGTCAATTTACTTCGTCCACTATTTGCAGTGACTCCGCTAACAACACCGCACTGTTTTATATGACGTCATGTAATCCTTTATAGTTCTTGTGAATAGTTTTTAAAGCTTTTTCAATAAAAATATTTTCGAATTTTGTCTGGCTTTCCTTAATAGCTCCAGCCTCGTCTGCATTGAATTGTAGTATCATAGCTTTTATTTGTTGTAAATATTCAGCATAATAAAAGCTGCCTTCAACCTTGTTCTCCAACGTGTAAGAATCTCGGCTGCGGTGGTTCGGAAATACCGGGACACTTGCTGCGAAATGCGTGAAGAATGTTTAGGAGATTTACGGAACACATTTCTTGTACTTGCTATTAATGCATCTACCTCTGGAAAACCTTATCGAATAGTTTCTGCCACAAGATGTAAAGCATGCACTTTACACGTAACATGTACCAACCTACAACCGTGTTCTTAAAGAGAACGGCCTACCATACGTTTTGTCGCGGCACCAGCGGTCACAAACATCAACATTTGACTTGTTAACAGATGAAATTTTTCTAATGTCTTCAGCACCACTCGAGTTATTGTTTTGCCAGGAAACTCAGTTAGTCATTTGCTAGCTAGTAATAGTGGAAATGTCGGTTTAAGAGGGTCCAGTACACGTACTATAACATTTACAATATAATTTTTTTTACGATCTGTTGTCTCGTCAACACATAACTACAGCCGTGTATTTTTTAATACACAATTGATCTTATTTACAATGTCTTCGTGTACAGTTGGTACATAGTTACGCAACGTTGTACGACTTGGTAACGCCACCTGGGGGATTGTATTTATTCCAGAACTTCCAAAATGGATGTTTATCGGGTATGTGCTGCGGAACATCACAGCCAAAGCATTAACAGTAAATCGAGCATAAACTGTGTTTTCGAAGGCAAGAATTTTTTTTAAATAAGCGTGTAAACACCACGACATACAACAATGGAATAGTCTCGCGGCTCGCTCGATTTGTCCGCCGTCCGGTCATTGCCTCATTAGCAACCTGCTGTTGCACCACTGAATAACCGCACGATTTCCAACACTACTTATTAACACAAGATATAAGAAGCAAAGAAAAATCGAGCAAAAAATATGAATGTTTTGTCGATAGCGGTATATCGACAAAGGAAATAGATAAATATACCGAGAAGCCTTTGTTACATTAACGCTGGTAAATTTTCCTTGAGTGGCAACAAGCAATTTAACTTGCATAACTTTATAGCTGGGTTTTGTGTTCTATATTTTGTGTTGGACAATACCTGTGTCGAGTTCATGCTTAAAACAAAAAACACCATATGAATTAGGTTATGTATATAAATGACAGATTTGAAATTTTGACAACAAAATAATGAAAAGTAATGCAAAATTTTCAAAATTTTGTATATTGTTAAGTAATTATAGATTATAGAACTCTAAATCATTTCGCGATATTAGTGTTCAAACTCAGGATTGAAACTTTTTGATTTCCATAGTCGCTCGGTACTTATTGTTTCTTTAATTACGTATTATTAACAACAAATAGATCGGTAACTGAGAACCACTCACTAAACTATTATTTGGAAGCAATTGACTAGCCAACGTGAAAATTATATGTTATGTAACACAAAGTAATTTAGGTCAGTGTCTAATTAATTATTACCAGACACTTTTAAATATAAGTTTGTTGCCAATAGTAAAATAGTCTGGCTTAATTTTAATTTTGAACCATTATATGTCGCAAATTGGAAAACTGAAAATCTCGTTTGTGTCAGACTAACCAGAATTTTTCATATTATTTAAAATAGTTGTCTTGTTAACATTCGATAAATAAATACCAGCACCACCTACGCCAAGTCCCAATAAGAAATTATAAAAAAAATCGAGGATTAACTAAATTAAGAAATAGACTCATTCGTATAAAGAGTTTTACCAGTGCCTTGCAGAAGTGAATTGGAACTTTTTGACACATTTCTCTAATGTCGATCTAGCTACTGAAAGTTTCTATAGCAAAATTTATCAGATACTGGATGTATATGTACCGAAAACTAGGCAACGTAACAGAAGTTACCCACCCTGGTTTGCAAATAATACATAATATTAAACTAAAGCATAGGGCCTGGAAACGGTATAAAAAGCATAAAGATGAAAATGCACTGACTGAATTCAAAAAATCCGAGAACGTTAATCAAAGAAAACATTGATATATCCCATAAAAATTATTGCAGCAATATCGAAAGCAATATTAACAGTAATCCAAACAAATTTTGGCAACTTTTAAATAATAAAAAAAAATACATTCACCATGATTGATAATACTGAAGATGTACTGGGCTATGAGAATATTGTTAATAAATTTGACAAACACTTCCAGGATTCGTATACACAACTCGACAAAAATTATGAAAACGAAATAACTGATTTAACTTCTGATAACTTTCATATAAGCGGTTTTTCGGAAACTGTGTATGCAAGTTTAAAAAAATTAAAACCAAAATTTACCACTGGATTAGACAATATTCCTGCCTTTTTTATTAGAGACTGTGCCTGTGTATTTGCATATCCTCAACAGACATCTTTAATTTATGTATTAAAACTGCTGTTTATCCAGAAACTTGGAATACCTCTAGAATTGTCCCTGTTTTCAAAAAGGGAGATCGTACAAAAATACAAAATTACAGGCCTATTACTATAGTTAATAATTTCTCTAAAGTTTATAAAATTCTGGTGTATGAATTTATTTTCTTTTACATGAAACATCGCATTACGCCTTATCAGCATGGATTTATGAAAGGGAGATCAACTGGTACCAATCTGTTTTGTATCACGCAGTATTTAGCAAATTCTTTAGATGCCGGACTTCAGACAGATGTCATTTATACAGATTTCTCAAAAGCATTCGACATATTGGATCACAGTATCTTATTAATAAAATTGCAGAGAGAGAGAGAGAGAGAATTCATAGATTCTCGCAAAATATTTTAAACTTTATTATATCGTACTTATCTGACAGGAAACAATTTGTGCAATGCTGTGGAGTCCAGTCTCTTGAAATACGTCATATGTCACTTCTAGAGTTCCTCAAGGCTCGAATTTAGGACCCTTACTTTTTATTATCTTTATAAATGACATTATATCTAATTTAAATTGTAAATATGTATTATATGCGGATGATTTAAAGATTTATTCTATTATTAAAAATATTGAAAATTGTTTTACTCTGCAGAAAGATTTGGAAAACCTTAATATTTGGTGCATTAAAAATAAATTACCCTTAAACATCACAAGGTGCAATGTTATGACATTTTCTAATAAAGTACAAGCACTAAATTTTGACTATACTCTTAATAATATAGTAATTGCAAGGCTTACTGTCTTTCGAGACTTTGGTATAATATTTGATAGCAAACTCTCTTTCATAAATCATGTTAATAGCATAACATCAGAGAGTTTTAAAATGTTACGCTTTATTATAAAAAACTCCCGTCAGTTTAATAATACAGATACGCTGAAATTGCTTTATAACACTTTTGTGCGATCTAAGCTTGAATCGAGGGGTAGGACACTTCCGAAAATTTGTACACCTATTTATAAATACAAATGTATTTATGGTATTTAATTGTACTTAATTGTATTTAACTGTAATAATGACCTATTTAGGTATTTATGAGTGTATTTATTTGTATTTATTTTTAATTAATAGGTACATTATAAATACCTACACAAAACTAGGACAAATTTAGAAAACCCGCGAGGACGCCACAAAAAGGAGAATATATCCTCGGAAACCCGGACGTCTGGTCACCCTACCCTGTACATATATCAGTTACTTAAAAAATAAATGTTAAAAGTATTCAAAATGAGAATTTAAATATTTAGAAACATAGTATTTCAAAAAATATGAACTTCGGTTATGCCCTGTATATCTAGTCAAAAAGTATTTAAAAATACAATAACAGATTCGTAATCTATGAGAAAAGTAAAACCCCTCCTTGCAAACATTACAGTAATAACAATGAACAAAAGAAGGGGTGGTATAGAGCTGTAGAGTATACCCAAAATCGATGTCTCGTGTTTTCTAATCGGGAAAGAAGGCATTTAACTAAAAAACTATGCATGTATTTGTTTGACATTAACCTAAGGAACAATTGAAGTTAATAACCGAGATAATAACTATAATCAACCAACACTCGACGTCTCGACACTATAATGAAAACATTTTTTTCCAGCTAATATCCTGTTTTGAGTATGTTACTGGAAAGTTTTTTTTCTGATTCAAATATATCAATATTATTATTATTCTATTTTGAAACATTTACAAAAATACATAAAAAAAGTTAATTAAAATTTAACTCCAAATTTAATATAAGCAAAATATACGTATAAGTAATATTAAATCACGGAAAACTGAAGATCTCGCTGAAAACTGACAATTGTAGCTTATGTTAATGGTTAACAGATATATAAATTGTTGTTAATCGCCGTCTTTGATTAAAACTTCTGAAGCTTTGGGACACCTTGTACAGTAGTACAGTAGCCTAAGCAAAACATAATCCACAAGAGATAATACCGAGATCTGAGAAATAATGTACAAAATATTGCATTATTAATTTCGGCCACTGTACCTAACATTTTGATACCTTATTGAAAACAAAGAAAACGAAGAACAAGAAAACGTAATTTTAAAAAAGACTATCTTCAACCCACAAATTTCACCTTAACGCATTTGTATATATTAAAAATTTTTTTTAAGGAGTTTAAATTTCTATTTCAATATACTTAGTAAGTATGGTCACCGCGCACTTAGACAATCAACTGTAAAACACCGAGTAAAATATTAAATCGTTTGCAATTATGAAATGCAAGTTTAAATTTCATCTGCTGTTTAATAAAATTATATTTGTTTTAATTACTAATCTTACATAACTGAATAACTGAAAATATCCAACACTAAAAAAATCTTTTCCAGGTAAACAAAGAGAGCTTCTATCTTAAAGTAATAATTTCCAGTTTTGTTTGTAATATATACATCTAATAATAATAAACATTGTCAGTTTACCTTTATTTTATAACAGGTCACTGGAAAATAAATAAACGACACCACTAAAACGCGACTGTTACCTATAATTGCCGGCAGTATAATAAAATGCATACGTGAACATGTCTTGACAGAATTTATTAAATGTTTATGTTGGTATTTAAATGTATTTAAATGTATTTAAATCTATTTAAATGTATTTAAATCTATTTAAAGGCATTTAAATCTATTTAAATGTATTTAAATCTATTTAAAACTATTTAAATGTATTTAAAACTATTTAAATGTATTTATTAAATACTTTTCCGAGATTTGTACACCTATTTAAGAAGTGTCCTACCCCTCGGCTTGAATATGCAGCTATTATTTGGTGTCCTTATTATTACATACATGTTGACAGTATTGAAAAGGTACAGCGGAAATTTTTAAAACATGCTTGTTTCAGAGAGGATGGAGTATACCCAGCTATTGGATATCCGAATGCATAGACATATGCTGAAAAGATTTTCTTTAGATAACCTCGAAAACAGACGGGTGAAATCTCAGTTAACCTTCTTAAACAAAATAATAACTAATGACATTGACTGTCCCGATATATTACAAATGTTAAATTTTCGTGTTCCCAGAGTAACCGCAAGGCAACATATGACCTTTACTTTGAGTATACCTCGTACGAATATTGGTAAATTATCGCCTTTATATCAAATGTACAATAATTATAATCACCAACATATTCTTGATATTTTCTTCTGCAATGTAGCCACAGTTAAGAAATCGTAAAACAAAATTATTTTTTCTGCAAAAATTTGCATGTGTTAGTTATAGATATGTAATGTATAATAAAATTGCATATGTTAATTATAGATAAGTATATGGATATGTGTGTATGTGGGTATGTATGTATATATGTATATATGTATGCATGCATATATGTGTGTATACATTTTAAAATTAAGTTTAAAGTTATATTCTTAATGCTCTATGTAATATTGTTTTTTTTACGTCTGTCTTTTTAAAAATATTATTTCATATTATATTTTTGTAATTCCCATTCTGTAAATGGTTTCCCGTTGAATGGTGTAAATAAATAAATAAATAAAAGAATTACGACGTCCTTGTCATTTACTGGGAAACTATTAAAGAGAAAAAAATTATATGTGAATTTGCTAAATTCAGACTAATATGACCATCGTTCAATAAAATACGGTATCTTGAGCATTGTCATGTTGTAGCATTGGTGTTTGTTTCAGAAGACACTGCCTCCTTTTATTTTAATTTATTTTTCCATTTTACAGTTATAGCCAAAGAAAAATGGGAAACTATTATGAAAGACAACAGCTGGAATAACGTAGAATTAAGGGATAATAGATACAACCAAATTATTCATATGGTATCAGCTGCCACGGGAGCCGAGGAGTATTATTCAACAGAGGTAAAATCCAAGTATAATAAAATGTTTATTAAACAACTAGCATTTTCATAATTTCGTTTAAAATTTTTGCTATTTATTAAAAATAATAATATCCCAATTTGGAAATACAGTGTGTAATGATTTGATTTTTTCTGTTTTACCCAGGACCACAATTGCCGCTCTGAAGGAGTTGAATTGGCCAGAGACTTGGACTCTAAAGCAGCTGCGTCTTGGGTGGGTCATCCGTACTTTGATGTGATCGACAATTCGACAGATTTTGAGGGCAAGATCAGGAGAATGATCGGGTCCGTTTGCCATAAAATCGGTCTCGATACTGGCGACAGGTTGCTTAAAAACTCACGGAAACACAAATTCCTCGTGGAAGGTCCCTTGCCAGACGATTCCGTATTTCCATCGTTCCAAGATTTCGAAGTGGTACACAACTACTTACAGTCCAACTCTCCGAACCAAGTCAGACTGCGTAAGCGGGGGGCAAAAAGGTGAGAAAAGCAAATTATTTAAAGCTAGATATTTGTAATTGTAAAGTAGATTTGTATCTATGTATTTATTTATTTGTTAGTAATAAGTTTTGGTTTTATTTATTTCGTTTTATGGAATATTAAGCCTGGAATTTTGTTAAATTTGATTGTATTTATATTTGGTTACAAATATATGGGAAAGTACACGTAAATTTGTCTTTCTTTTTTTACTAACATTTTTTAACTAACTTGGCTTCAATTGTGTACTAGGACTAGGAGAAATTTGGTTTATAAAAGAAACAATAACAAATACAAATTATATCAAATATTAAATTTGCCATTGACCTATGACCGATTTTAGAACATTAACACGTAAAATTACTAACAGGATGACCTAGGGGCATGTGTGATATTTTAATTTAATCAATACAGGATGTAACAAAAAAGCATGTCATAAACTCAATGGCAGATTCTAGGCAACAAATAGTGACGATATGACTTAACTTACCTCTATGCGAAAAAGCTTCCAAAAAATTTTAAAGTCGAAAATAAAAAAAGAAAAATTTGCTCTAACTCTGGAGTCCTTGTAAGATATGTTCTTTAAATTTGGTACAATATAGCACTAGTAGTAGTTCAATATTTTAAGTAATTATGATCAGTTTATCTCGATTCAAAAGACGAGAAGTGGGGGTCATATGACCCATTTGTTCGGGGATTGCTCCCGCAAGTTTTCCAGGCATAATTTGTGAATAAAGCATTTGATTTCATAGTACAACAACTTTATTATTTATACAACGAAGACACAGACATGTTACTAACTCAGACTACCAAATACAACTCAACTTATTGCGCTCTAACAGGTGCGCGTCATGTGCAATAATTTACAGCGTTGTCAGTGTACAAACTCTTAGATCTAAGTAAATTATTGAGAGATAAGATATCCCAACACCATTTATCCCCCCATTTTTTTTTCGGGCACACCTATGGCAAAAAATATTTTGTAAGTTGTCATATCGTCACTATTTGTTGCTTAGAATCTGCCATTGAGTTTATGACATGCTTTTTTGTTACACCCTGTATTGCCATTTTGAATGAAATCATCTTTGTTAAACGTATCTAAGACTCAAATATTTATCCTCAAAAAAAAAAAAAAGAGGGAGTGTATACATGCTCACTGGCTCACCCTGTATATTTAAAAATTATTGGAAAAGATAGAAGCAAGTAAATTTATTAATATTCCAAATTCTAAGACAAATGGTAATGTTAGTCCCAAAAATATTTTTTTCTTCTCAAGTTGGTATCGTTTCCCATCATGAGCCAATGTTATCTTGTCCTCGCTGAATTTGAATAATTTTCTTCAAAATTAGTAACATTTAACATAGGCCCTACTACATTATTACTATATTTAGAGAAAAGTTTATTGTTGATTTTATAATCGATATAAATTAAAGAGTCTATTTTGCAAATTATTTCCTTTACTGAAAATACAGGGTTATTCATTATAAATTACCCACCCCTTATCATCGTTATTATTGCCTATAGAAAAAAAAGTTTTAAATAAAAGTTGTGTGATTATGACTGAATTTTGTTAAAATGCTATCAAAATTACAGTAGCGTGCAGATTTCAGGGGATACAAACAAATAATATATATTTTTTTTAAATTGGATACCCTGTATATTATGAAATTTTTGAAATGATCCTTTGTTCCTGATTTCAAAACTATACCAAATGTTACTCCTACCATGTACCGTTTTTGAGTTATTAAACGTAGAATATCTTAGTTTAACTAGTTACTGTAAATATGGAAAAGTTAACATTATTAAAGTGAGCTATGAAAATGACAACTATTATGTTTGATAAGTGACATTTCTTTAACGAAATAATCAAAATGATTTACAGTGTGGAAGAAAAAGTCCAAATATTTACTTGTTATATACAAAATAACAAAAATAAATGTGCAACAAAAGGAGCATATAATGTGTTGTATCCAAATCGTCCACAACCATCAGAAAATACGTTCAAAAGTATTTACCGAAAGGTGAATAATACCTCCAGTTTTAGTAGAAAAAAGCGTGTAGTTCAAGCAAACCAGGAAGAACAGCTAAATATACTACTTCATTTCGAAAGTAAGCCCATCCATATTTATTCGCGAATAGACTTTTTTGAAACATTGTATTATTTTTTAGAAAATTCTGAATGTAGTGTAAATAATGCAGTCGATCAATTAGGTAAAAGTTATTCCAAAATCTAACGTACGTTAAAAAATAACAACTACACCCCATATAAAATTTTACCCGTACAAGTTTTAACAGAGGCTTATAAAAGGAAAAGGACTTTTGTCGCCAGATGATTCAAAAGTTGGATAAAGATCCCGATTTTTATTATTGACTGATGAATCATCCTTTTCCACGTTCATGGGAAAACAAGCACAACAGAAAAAGATTGGTAAAACAAATAAAAAAAATCAGGAAGAAAACCTGTTAGCGTTTGGTGGAATTTTCAGAAACAAAATTGTTGGGCGTATATTTCATGATTATACTTCAACTGGAGTTACCTATCTGGAAATAATTATCCCAGAAGCAGAAAATATTCTTTTGCAGAGTTTTCCGGAAGCCGAACTTGTTGATATGATTTGGATGCAGGATGGGGAAACTCCGCATAGTGTCCTACCCGTTCCAGATCATTTGAATAATGTATTTCCAATATGAATAGGGAATAATGGACCTATTAAATGGCCACCTAACAGTCCGGATTTGACCCCTATGGATTCGTTTTTTGGGGATTTCTAAAAGACATTGTCAATAATAATAATAATAATAACAATAGTAATAATAACAATTGGTGCACCCTGGACGGGCAGAGGCAACTCTGCCTGACTAATGCCGGCCGGGAGTACCAGGGCTAACTACCCTGGTACTCTTTTTGATATGGTTCCATATAACCTTAGAAGGGCCCCTCACATTCGACCTCAGTCGGATGGAGGTCAAGGACAGATGGGAGGGGCCTTACCGGACGGTCCTAACGATGATGACAATGCGATTATACATGGACGCTTTAAGTGGACGAGGGAACTTCGGGATGACTTACTGACCTGCCGCGAGAGTAGCGAACCTGAGCGAAGGGGATACATGGCGCGATTGCATGCACTTTGGTGCGAAATGCATCCAGAGCATCGCGCCTTCTCTCAACAACATCTGAGAGATCAAGTATCCTTTCTGCTCAGGACAGGTTATGTAAGGGCACCCCGTCAGCCGGAAGAACTGCCAGCCGCAGTCCCACCGCGGCAATTATTAGCTGATGGGGAACATCCTTTAGAGTTCACCGATGTAGACTTAAGGACGAGGGTTAGCCTTAACACCAGGGCTAACCTAAAGCCACAAGACCTAGTTAGAATGGACGAGGTCATCGATGAGGAAATTCCGGAAGATGCCGACATCTGGCAAATCAACAGTGCCGTGTACAACGCCGCGAAGCAACTCGTCCCCCCGTGAGAGGTCAACCAATCACGGGGTCGAGAAAGCCAAGCGGCGTGTACAGAATATCGAGGGCAAGATACAGTCGGCCAGACAACACGCTTCTCGGATCCAGAGTGTGGTGGAATATAAGACAACTGGTAGAGTTTTTACTCCCAGAATCCGGCGCATAGCAGCCGGATTAAGACGTCAACACCATACTCTAAATCTGACAGTGATGCTTACCATCAAGCAGCACTGTCTAGATAGGATCCGAGCGCTCATGGCGATAAAGAAAACATTGAAGAGGCGGGTGAGGAGTATGGAACAAAACAATTTGTTCCGTACGAATCCTTCCCGCCTATTTCAAGAGCCACAGCGTGTTGTAGATAATCCGCCGACTGTAGAAGATGTCGAAACCTTCTGGAAGGGAATCTACGAAACGACGCGCCCATTCAATAGCGACACTCCAGCAATTGCACACTTCGAGGCTCTGTGTCACAGACATCGTGAAGAGCCAGATGAAGTGTGCCCGGCAATCAGTACGGAGGAAGTCCAGCAAGCACTTGTTGGCACCAAGAACTTTGCTGCCCCGGGCCCAGACGGCATTAACAACTGGTGGTGGAAGAAATTTCCGTCCACTCACCGCCGTCTGGCGCGAGTTTTCAACTCATGGTTGAACGAGGGGCAGCAGATTCCGGACTGGTTTGTCGAGGGACGTACTGTGCTTATCCCCAAAAAGGGGGATCTTTCCGACCCGAGGAATTATAGGCCGATCACTTGCCTCAACTCCTGCTACAAGATATTTACACGTATCTTGTATGCAAGGACACTGAGGTCTGTTGATCCGGTCTTCCAGCAGATACATGAACAGCGTGGTGCCAAGAAGGGCATGGCAGGTTGCAAGGACAGCCTGCTGATAGACCGCTGTATTACACAGGATTCTGTGCAATACAAGCGGAATCTATCGATGGCCTGGATTGACTACCGCAAGGCATTTGATACAACATCGCACGAGCTATTGTTGCACTTGCTCGAATGTCTTGCGGTACCAGCACCACTAGTGAGATGCATAGAACAGCTGCTGCCACTCTGGAAGACTCGCTTCACCATAACATCAGGTGCACAGCGGGTCACGACAGAGCAGGTGGCATTTAGGAGGGGAGTTTTCCAGGGCGACTCCCTGAGTCCTCTCCTCTTCTGCATCTCACTGCTACCGTTGTCTGCTGGGCTCCGCCAAACCCGCGGGTATCAATGTGGACCACCCAGCGACCGGAGGCATAAGGTCACCCATCTGTTTTATATGGATGATCTTAAACTTTATGCCTCCGGAGAGCGCGAACTACAAAACGCTCTTAGGGTGGTCGAAGAATATACGCGGGCAATTGGTATGGAGTTCGGGTTGGACAAATGTGCAGTCGTCCACCTCAAGAGAGGACGATGCGGGGAATTCTCTGAAAATGCGCAGCTCGCAGACGGAAGCATCCTAAGACATCTGGATGCCGGAGAGACCTATACATACCTGGGTGTGCAACAAAGGCACATCCAAGATGTAATACAAATAAAGGATTCTCTCCGCGGCAAGTACAGACACCGCCTCCGAAAGATTTGGTCTTCCGAACTTTCGGGGAAGAACAAGGTGTCTGCTACTAATATGCTTGCCGTTCCGATTCTGCTCTACTCCTTCGGAGTAGTAAAGTGGAGGGTAGATGAGCTGCGCCAATTAGACAGAGATACCCGCAAGATGATGAATATTCACAGAAGTATTCATCCTAGATCGTCCGTTCCTCGTGTGTATCTCCCACGTCAACGGGGGGGCCGAGGACTCTTGAGCCTGGAGTGTACGCATGGCAGAGTAGTACTGAGTATGGCATGTAACATACTCAGGAGCTCAGATCCCCTCTTGCGGTTCGTAAAACATCACGAAACTGTAGGAGTGGGAGCAGGATTGTTCAAGGCAGCAAAAAGAGCCGCAGATGAACTCGGCCTCGCATTTGACATCAGGCGAGGAGGCCGGCGAGGTGCTGATGTTGCGTCAGTCACCGAACTTCAGCCAAATCGTCTGAAAGCCCGAATTAGAGCTGCCGAACAGGAAAATCTGTTTCGGCAGCACGTCGATAAACCCCAGCATGGTGTCTTCTATAAGAACATAGAAACACTGGGTTTATCGACCAGGCTGACCTTCGCCTTTCTAAGGTCAGCAGGGCTTAAGTCGGAGACCGAGGGATTCATTATGGCCTGCCAAGATGGTGTTATCAACACCTTGGTCTACCGTAGCCGCGTGTGGCGTGTAGAGGTTCCTGATATCAACTGCAGGACCTGCCATCAGGCGCCGGAATCGCTCATGCACTTACTTTCTGCATGTCCCATATATGCGATTTCGGCCTACATCCACCGACATAACGCGGCTTTACGAGTTCTATACTACCATCTAAGGCACTCGTACGGGGTAGACCAGACACCAGTGCTGCCTTACGTCCCCGGAGATATTGAGTCCGTTGTCGAGAACGAGAAATGCCGGATTTACTGGAACTACTCGTTCCCGACTGTCAGGCTAATCCAAGCCAACAAGCCTGACATAGTCCTCCTCGACCATCAACTCAAGGTGATGTATGTTATCGAGTTCTCGGCACCTGCTGAGAAAAACATCACCTTGAAGGAGGAGGAGAAACGGACCAAATATCGCGATCTCCGGTACGAGCTCCAAGTGCTGTACCCAGGCTACTCGGTCAAAATGGTCGTCCTTATAATCGGTGTACTCGGAGGGATAAAGCCTACGCTGCTCTCGGAACTGAAGATCATACCAGCCTGCCAAAAACCAGCCGAGTGGCTGGCAGGCCAAATGCAGAAGGCGGTCATTCTGGGTTCTCTCCGTCTGCTTAGGGCACACGATTCTGGTATCTACAGTCATTAACCCTGCGGGATGCGGGGAGTGGCTGTAGTTGATGCGCCGGCGCGACTCCCGTGAGGCGTCGGAGGCCACGGGAGGACTGACCGGCATCGGGAAACCGAAAAAAAAAAAAAAAAAAAAAAAAAAAAAAAAAAAAAAAAAATAACAATAGTAATCAAGTCATTCCATCAGGCGAGGAGGCCGGCGAGGTGCTGATGTTGAGTCAGTCACCGAACTTCAGCCAAATCGCCTGAAAGCCCGAATTAGAGCTGCCGAACAGGAACATCTGTTTCGGCAGCACGTCGATAAACCCCAGCATGGTGTCTTCTATAAGAACATAGAAACGCTGGGTTTATCGACCAGGCTGACATTCGCCTTTCTAAGGTCGGCCGGGCTTTAGTCAGAGACCGAGGGATTCATTATGGCCTGCCAAGATGGTGTTATCAACACCTTGGTCTACCGTAGCCGCGTGTGGCGTGTAGAGGTTCCTGATATCAACTGCAGGACCTGCCATCAGGCGCCGGAATCGCTCATGCACTTACTATCTGCATGCCCTGTATACGCGATTTCGGCCTACATCCACCGACATAACGCGGCTTTACGAGTGCTATACTACCATCTAAGGCACTCGTACGGGGTAGACCAGACACCAGTGCTGCCTTACGTCCCCGGAGATATTGAGTCCGTTGTCGAGAACGAGAAGTGCCGGATTTACTGGAACTACTCGTTCCCGACTGTCAGGCTAGTCCAAGCCAACAAGCCTGACATAGTCCTCCTCGACCATCAACTCAAGGTGATGTATGTCATCGAGTTCTCGGCACCTGCGGAGAAAAACATCACCTTGAAGGAGGAGGAGAAACGGACCAAATATCGCGATCTCCGGTACGAGCTCCAAGTGCTGTATTCAGGCTACTCGGTCAAAATGGTTGTCCTAATAATCGGTGTACTCGGAGGGATAAAGCCTACGCTGCTCTCGGAACTGAAGATCATACCGGCCTGCCAAAAATCAGCCGAGTGGCTGGCAGGCCAAATGCAGAAGGCGGTCATTCTTGGTTCTCTCCGTCTGCTTAGGGCACATGATTCTGGTATCTACAGTCACTAACCCTGCGGGATGTGGGGAGTGGCTGTAGTTGATGCGCCGGCGCGACTCCCGTGAGGCGTCGGAGGCCACGGGAGGACTGACCGGCATCGGATATTCCGAAAAAAAAAAAAAAAAAGTAATCAAGTCATTAAAGACAGGATTCTACTTGAAATAAACAATCTGAATGTAAATAATGAAGCCATTTCCGGTGCAATTATAAATATAAGGAGACATCAATTATGAATTGATAATAATGGTGGACACATCGAACATCTTTTATGAGTTATCATTTATTTACATTTAAATTTCCTAAATAAATCTTTATCTATTTTCTATAAATATTTGGTTTTTTCCTTCCTCACTGTAAACCATTTTGATTATTTCATTAAAGTTATTCCATATTTACAGTTTAATATATACAAAACGTTTAATAACGATTTAACAAAATTCAGTCATAACCACACAACTTTTATTTAAAACTTTTTTTTCTATAGGCAATAATAACGATGATAAGGGGTGGGTAATTTATCATGAATAATCCTGTACAATCTGTTAAAAATTATTATTTGTCATTGTTTTTTTTTAAACTTCTGCTACTTTTTACGTTGAGAATTCATCTGGAATCCATGCCTCAATGTGGATCTGGTACGCCTGCCATGATATTAAACTACTGCTAATTACGAAACCATAAATAAAAAACTAATGGTGTTGTGTTTATTACAGAAATAATAGAAAACGTATTTTTTTGTAACATAGCATAATCAATAAAAATAATATCTTACCTTCTATAATTTTTAATAGTAATATGATTGATTATGATTATCTAAGAAAATACGTTAACAGATACAAACAATAAAGAGATTGGTGTTGAGAAAGAATATAAAAAATTCTCAGTGAACAAGGTGTCCTAATTTAAATACACGCATTAATTTTTGTCTGCGAATTTAGAAAAATGCTCTTACGTATTTTTCTTGTAAATTTTTGTGATATTTTCGATAAAAAAAAAAAAATTAGACAATAAAACAGCACATAACGTGTATTTTATAAAAAAAGACCCTATGTTTCTTATATACAGGGTGACCACAAGACGACATACATCCCAATTTGGGATTACTTGAGGTGAAACTGGAATGATAGTAAATGCACAATGCATTAAAAAATTAGTTCATTGTGAATATTGAGTAGTGGAGTTTTAAAATTTCTTTCTTACAAAGTAACCGAAAATTATGATATACCTGGTCATCCAGTATGAGTTTTTAATTTGCATTACAATGTTTTTCTTTTTTGTCAATTTCCCAGATTAATTCTTTCAGATGTGATTTATATTGTCCAGTTTTAATCATAGTTATGTACTGGATGGTACTACTTAAGATCTAAGTGCAAATAAAAAACCTTATCATAGATACAAAAAAAAGTCTTATACAAAAGTTATTGTATATCAATTGGACTATAAACTAATGTATTTAAAACAGGATGTTAAAATTTTTCCTAGTCTGATAGTTTTATTTCTTTAAATGGAACACCCTAATTATACTTTTGGAATCCCTGAGAAAAATGCTTTTAAAAAATATAAACATGTCGAGATGTAATCTGAATGTCTCATGAAATACAGAGTGCTCAACGTTCCAAATCTACCCTTCAAATGCCATAGCCAAAGTAACAGATTATACTGTAGGCTATTTAAATATATCAATTTGTACTCCAATTGATATACAACAAAATCGGTTTGATTTTTTTTTTTTCGTATCTTTTATAAAGGTAATCTGTTACTTCGGCAAAAATATCGTGTAATGGCTTAATAATTGTATGACATTTAAAATAGGACACCCTGTATACACATAAACAATGCAAACTCAAAGATTTGCTGGGATTACAGCACAGAAAAATATTCTTGATTAAATTTTTTAAGATGATTTCGTTGGGGAAATAAATATTTTGTATTAGCCTCAGTTTTTCATAAAGAGGAATAATCAGCACTTTTATATTTAAACATTATTATTCAAAACATAGGCCAACAACATATTTTTTGTTATACTGGATGACAAACTATACAGGGTGTCCGGAAATTATGAACAAAAGCAGTGGCGGTTCGTGGGTCGAGATGGGGAGGTCAATTAGAAAAGTTTACTGTATTACCTACCTTTTAAAGTGATTTAAATTCCAAGTCGATCCTCCGGTCTTTTTGAGATGCAAAGTGGTCAATTACTTTTTCAAGTCTTTTATCATCTTTATTAATGCCCTTTCTATGGTAAGCATAGCTAAAGAAAACCTTTCCTGATCCATGGTATTTCTTAAAAATCTCTATTATTTTTAAGGTGGAAAAACAACGTTCACTTTCGACGGTAGTCATAGGGAGAGTACATAAGATTTTTAACAGTTTGACACTTTCAGAAAAAGTATTGCACAAATTATTGTTAATAAAAAGCTGTATCAAAGCAATTGCACCTTCACTATTGGAAACATCTTCTCGGCTATATAATACTTCTAATTCAGTTTTAAGTTTCAAATGATTTATGATTGAATACTCCGTTTTAACTAATTTAAACATATCTTGAGGAAAGCTTTTTTTATAATCTTTAAATCGCTCTGCGTGAAATAACTGAGACACTGCTAAATGATTACTGACGCCAAACCTGCTTTTTATCTCAGATGTAATTATATCACAAACTTCTAATGAAATTCTCCTTTTTGATTCTTCCGTTTTACATCTCTGGGCAGACTGCATGGATGTCTCCTTCAAATAGTTATTCAAAATTTTATTTCTGATGTCTTCAATTTTACTATTAAAATACACTTATTTACTGTTATGACATCGATATTACATTTTTGTAATCGATTGAACAATATATCACGATGAGGCATAACTAAATGAAAAAAATTTAACCAGTAAAGAAAATGTTCATTTTGTAAGTAGTTTTTTAAACCAATAGCTTGGTTTAGAGATAGGTATAAACAGTCTCTATGCACTTTGTATTAAAATTCCATCTTGTTGGAGCCGCTTTAGGTAATCTCACCTTAACAACATTATCTAATACGGCTGTTCTTTTTGGCGATTTTCCAAAGAATGAAGAAAAGCTATGTAAATTAGCAAAAAAAAAATTGTTATGCTTTTATCCTGACTTGATGCTTTTTGTAAAATTAAATTTAGTTGATGAGCGTAACAATGAATAAAATTTGCTGAAGGATAACTTTTTTTAATTTTGGCTTGTACACTTCCAAAAGCACCACTCATTACTGATGCTCCATCGTAACTTTGTGCTATCAATTTTTCAGGACTTTCATTAATTTTCAGATATTCTAACTCTTTTAAAATTACATCTGTCAAATGCTGCGATGTCGTTCCTTGAGACTGAATAAATTTCCAAAATCTCGCATACAACACCATCTAAAACGTATCTAAACACAAAAACTACTTGTACTTTATTGAAACTATCTATTATTTTATTTAAAATATATCTTTTTTTAGAAACGTTTTCGTTGTAAGCTTTTAAACTTTTTCTATAGGCACTGTCTAACTGCATTCTAATATCAACTGTACCAAGTGTTGCTAGACTACAACAGTTATTTATATGACTTGATGCGAGCAAATGTCTGTGTACTTTTATTTTTAAATGTTTCAAGTCAGTTACACCTATTTTGGACCATATAGGATCAGGATCATCACCAAATAACAGGCATGGGAAACAAAAAAATGCATTTTTTACCTCGCATCCGCAAATCCACTCGGATGAATCGTACATGGATTTTCCTAAATACCTATTAACTTATTTTTTCTTATCAAGAGATGTTTGCTTTATCGTCATATTAGGTTTTGGACGGCCACCACCTTTGAATTTCACTCGGTCTTCATAACCCAACTTATGTCCATCTTTCAGTTTTAATATATTTTTTACAACACTCATATTTAATAGTAAACACCAAAAACACTGTTTTACTTAATTTCACAAATAGAGATGTACTAATAAAATGTTCACAAATAAAAACATTGAAAACAACGCGACAGAATTTACCGACCAACGCGTACCTAGTCGGCATTAAGACTGCCTCCACTAGCGAACTTCGTGCGTTACCGTTTCCGTAAAATGTGTCAGGGATATTGTCCCCGCCAGTGTTTTCTGTTTCTTTTACTTTCTGACGATTCGCGCATAAGTCTATTTCACTTTAATTCGTTGTAAATTCGGTCCGTAGCTAGCTTTGAGGACAAGTTGTGGATTGACCCAAGATTTTTGAAAAAAAATCACTTCACTAACAAAAAGTTATGACAAAATATTAATATGAAAAAATAAACTGTAAGGTTATGTAACTCCGATAATATTAAGATTTCGAAAAAGGATTACATGAACATGTACCATTATTTTTATGAGTAGAGTCACCCCCTAGCTTTTTGTTCATAATTTTCGGACACTGTGTACAATCTTAGGGCATCAGTAAACTAATTTCAAGAAACCGTTTTTTTTGCTCAATTAGAGTATTTTGTTTTTCTCTAAAATAATAAGTATGATACTTTGTCATTCCATTCAGTGTGTGATACACAATTAATGAATTATGTATATGTATTTATTCATTCCCATTATTCCAAAACAAATATATAAAATAATTGAAAATTGTTATTTTTTTGTACTTGGCATCAAAATCTGCACAAAATATAAAAATTATACAGAACATAATTGGTAAGCTAGGTTTTTAAAACGTAGACAAGGTAAATATATGGGTGTCGCTTAATTGTTTAGATCTCAAATCTTTCAAGTTCAGATTCTAAATCTGCAGTTTAAGTAGTAGTGGATTGTTATATAATATACTTCGTTATTATTTTAGGTCACTACAGTTACATTCATACTGTAAGAAGACAAAACCAGCCTGGTGGGCAAGTGATTGAAGTTAAAACTCAAATAACACATCGTGATTACATAAATCTGTTGACGCAAAAAGATAAGACACATTTCACTATATACAAGAAGCGCAGATGTTTTATTGATAATAATCAGTATTTCCAACTAGACATGTATGAACAGCCAAGCCATCCAAGGTATGTATTAAAACAAAATAGAATAAATGTACATGTCGGTCCAGCATAGTGCGAACATTGTGAACACCTCATATGTGAAATCATACCAATTGACGCCTGCCCGTTAAATGCATTATTGTCATACACGGATTGTAGGCCGAGAGATAGATATATGTACAGACCAGTGGCGGTTCGTGGGTCAAGAGATAGGGAGGTCAATTAGAAAAGTTTACTGTATTACCTACATTTTAAAGTGATTTAAATTCCAAGTCGATCCTCCGGTCTTTTTGAGATGCAAAGTGGTCAATTACTTTTTCATTAAAGTCTTTTTATCTTCTTTATTAATGCCCTTTCTATGGTAAGCATAGCTAAAGAAGATAACTTTTGCTGACCCATGGTATTTCTTAAAAATGTCTATTCTTTTTAAAGTGGAAAACCAACGTTCACTTTCGACGGTAGTCATAGGGAGACTACACAAGATTTTTAACAGTTTGACACTTTCAGAAAAAGTATTGCACAAATTATTGTTAATAAAAAGCTGTAACAAAGCAACTGCACCTTCACTATTGGAAAAATCTTCTCGGCTATATAATACTTCTAATTCAGTTTTAAGTTTCAAATGATTTATGACTGGATACTCCGTTTTAACTAATTTAAACATATCTTGAGGAAACCTTTTTTTAATAATCTTTAAATCGATCTGCGTGAAATAACTGAGACACTCCTAAATGATTACTGAAGCCAAACCTGTTTTTGATCTCAGATGTAATTATATCACAAACTTCTAATAAAATTCTCCTTTTTGATTCTTCCGTTTTACATATTTGGGCAGACTGCATGGATGTCTCCTCCAAATAGTTATTCAACATTTTATTTCTGATGTCTTCAATTTTACTATTAAAAACGCCAATACACTTATTTACTGTTATGACATTGATATTACATTTTTGTAATTGATTGAACAATATATCACAATGAGGCATAACTAAATGAAAAAAATTTAACCAGTAAAGAAAATGTTCATTTTGTAAGTAGTTTTTTAAACCAATAGCTTGGTTTAGAGTGTTGTTTTCTGATTCATTAACAATGATTTTTTCTAAACAATTTAATAATTCTGTTCGATAAGTATAAACAGTCGATGCACTTTGTAGAAACAACTTTTCACAATGATATTTTTCTGTATTTAAACAAGTCAAATATATCAATTTTTAAAACTAATGTTGTTTCGGGCATATGTACCTGCATGTGACATCTTTTGTTAGGCATATTTTTAGTCTCATGGCAAGCAGAAATGATCGCCAATTAGGCGTACTTTGTGGATGCCATACACGTTGTAACAAACGCTTCTGAATATGCAGTAATAGGCTCATATCATAATGCGTGCACTTCGAGTCTCCCCACTTTACACTTCAGAATGGCTAGGCCGGAGTCGGCTATCGAGTTGAAGATCCTTACGCAAGTGACTAAGGTGCATTGAGTCCCTCCACTGAATGTCGAAGTTGTTTATGCCAAGACTAAATGCATGTGCTATCTCTGTCATCCTTAGGTTAAATTCAAAAGTAGCTGTTACATGTATATATATTTCTCGGCATGGAAATGTCCCACAATTGTGTCAATTTTACTGAACATAATGTGCATATAATCTCTTCTATAATCCAAAATTCATTGCAGCAAGTAAGCGGGAAAGTAGTTGTTTAAAAGATGTTATTTTAATATGAAAAGTTTTTTATAAAAGTAGAAAATTATAGTTAGCAATATTTGGTATTATATTTCGATTTTATTCTACATACAAATAATTGAAATAATCTATTTTTTTTAAGTTTAATGTAATGGAATTTATTACTTTTTAAGTACACATTGAGCTTACACGTTGCTACAAATTAGAAACAACTCGTTTTAGACTATATACTAAACATACAAAATAAACGTTAAATAATAGATTTTTTCTTAAAATTTTATCGGCATGTTTTGATTTGAAGGCCAAGACTTGTTTACTGATGTTTAAAAAAAAAAATTGGCAGTATACAATTTAGGTTTTAAAAATTGAAATAATTAGACAAGTTACTGTACAAATCTGAGAGTTTGAATTACTCTGCCCACAATGAGAACCCACGGATGGCAACTTAAAATACAAACATAGTTCTCTACATCAAATGCATATTTCTAAATATGCATATCCACCAAACGTGCAAAATGTTTGTAATTGTTTGTAAATGTTTGCACTCATATTTGACCGATGGAGATGTCAATCACGAGCATTTGCTAAACGTTTGCTAACATTTGCCAGTGTTGGTACATCAAAGCAATTTGCCGATTGTGCGTGTTCTCTGCATTTTTAGTGGAGACGAATACAATAACAAGCAAGTGTTTTTAAAAATCAATGTTTTCTCTTTCTTTCTTAATCTTTTTTCCTATTAAAACAGATATAATTATAAAAGGTGTGGCATTAACAATAAGTTTTCTGGGAACCATTTTGGATACAACTGTTTGCAAATATCTGTTTAGTGAAGACAAATGTCAAACACACAGCTGCAAACATTTACAAACATTTGCAAACGTTTGGTGAAAATGATTTTTTTGGTGGATATGCACCTTTAAATTTCTGATCAATCAAACCTCAATTATTATTTATAATTCAGCGAAAAAATTCATAGTGAGTTTCCAAATTAGTTTTGCAGTATCCTGATGTCCTTGACTACAGGCTATAAGATAAGGGTCAGGAGCAGTTCTTGTAGAAGCATTTTTCAGTAATAGCCATTTGACAAGTGGCGTATGCCCAAACATAGCTGCCATTTGCAAAGGAGTCAGTCCCTTATCGTTTGTTTCATTAATATCAGCGCCTGCGTAATACAGCTCTCGAATACAAGTTGCATTTTTGATTTGCGGGTATTTAATGTAGTAAAATGTTGCCAGATAGAATGGAGATTCTCCCTTCATCGACTTCAATTTAACATCGGCACCTTTAAACGATAGAAGGATAATTTTTATAGATTTATCAATCGATGATTACCTTTTTAAAGATTTAAATTACTACTTTGATAATACCTACCTTTTCTTAACATCAATTTTACTATTTGAGTATTTCCATTGGCACAAGCTACTAAAAATGGTGTATATCCTTCTCCAGTGAATTTGTTGATATAATGTGGATATTCTTCTAAAAGTCTTACACAACCCACAGTATTATTTTCTTCAATAGCTTGACATATTCTTATCAGAGGGTCAATTTCCCCTTTAAATATTTTAATACTAATTATCTTAAACACGAAAGCAATCATTATGTAAAGCATTGTAATCCAACATATCCACATTGTCTGATATGACCTGTACCATTCCACCATTAGATATATCAAAGAATTATGAAGTTTATGTATTAACTTGTAAACCATTGAACAAATTAGTTCTTTAATGTTTTGAGGTTTTGATAATTAACTTGTCATTGTTATAAATGCCATCAAAACAAGTGAGAATCTGAACTGTTTAAATTGTTTGGCATAGCCTGCTACTTTTATTTGAAAACTGGAAAAATTCAATTTGATGAAATTTTGGTATGTTTTTTACATACACTTTAGTGTAACAGTGTCAACATAATAATAAAAAATAAAGACAGGGTTGCCAGATCTATAAATATAGACAGGGTTGTCAGATCTGTATTCACTCTGCTAGATATTCCTTGGAGAAAAAAAGAACAAAATGCGACAAATCATAAACAATAATAATTAACCATTTAGGTTAATTATTATTGTTTATGATACTGTTGAAAGTGACGAATCACTGTTGAAACACTCATCAGAATTAATGATCAGCTACTGACAAAACATTTTATACTGTGTGACTCCGGTAAGCATATAAGCATTCCTTACAGTCATACAGAAATGGCAGTATTTCTAGCAATTTCATTGGCCGTTTCAAGGCCACGGCATGGCGTGCTCATCAGATATCATTTTTGAAGGGGAATTCGGCACCGTGAAAATAAACAAACTATAATAAAGGGCAAGGAAAATAAACAAACTATAATAAAGGGCAAGGAAAATCTTACTAACGAACTAAAAAATTCTTATTTAAAAAAAATAATAATAATAAGTTTGTGATTCGAACCCTGGACCTACCGCGTGCTAGGCGAGTATCTTCTCTATCGTCTAATGAGTTCCTTGCTGACAAATCATTCCAAAAGAATTTAATACACTTTGACATGTCATGTAACTGCGCATGCCCTGCGGCTATCTGCAAAAGGCCAATGAAATTGCTAGAAATACTGCCATTTCCGTATGACTGTAAGGAATGCTTATATGCCTCCGGTAAATGGTTATTCGACAAGATTTAAATAATTTTTACAATTTGTAGGAAAAAATAAGTGTTAAAGACACAATCCATCGTCGGTTGATCACTTTCGCGGTGTAATGTAATAAATGTGACTAAGTTTTCCCACATGTTCTTGTTCTTACATATTTGGTGAACAAAAGAAATACAGAGTTCTGCTCTGCCTGCCGGGGGCCGGAGATCATGGCCAAAAACCGGAGACTCCAGCTGAGCGCCGGAAATCTGACCCCTGAATAAAGAAAATTGATAATTTTTTAAAATTGTATTCTATATTAAACATATTATTTTGTTTCAATTTTCTTTTTTTAATAAATGTCAATATTGATAATAATTATAATTAGTTCTTACCAATAGAAAATCTGCATCTGACTTCAGTTCAGAGTTTGGAGTATAAACAAAAACAATAAACAAAATAGCAACCTATTATAATGAATAGTTGAGTTGTCATTAAGAAAAAATTGCTAAAAAACTTAATAACAAAACATATTGTTTTGCAACTTATTTTGGTATGTTGGTATTAGTGTTTAAAATACCACGAATGATTTAAAACTTGTCACTGTGACAATTTGCAATCAAATAGGTTATGTTTATTGTTTATATTCCAAACTTAAGCTGCCACATGCTGATGCAGATGTCCTGTTACAGAAAATGAGCTATGACTAGATTAATGTGCACTTTTGTGAAAATCATTGGCTGTCGGTTAAAAAAAAGAATCCTTTTATTTTTCCTGTATAAGTATAATGGAAACCATTAAATCATTGACATAACCAGTTCCATTTTTATAGATAATTTTGTAAGTTACCCCATATATATTAGGTGTACTCTTCTTACCACCAATCTCAGTTAGTCTAAGTAGTTTTATGGTTACACTGCATAAATATAAGAATTACTTTTGTAACCGTAAAATTACTTTGATTAGCTGAGATTGGTGGTAAATAGAATACATCTTTTGTCGGTAACCATGAAATCTTAGTGACATTGATTGCGTTTAGCAAACACAACCATTGGCAAATTGACCGGCAGCAGTTCGCTGAACGAGAAGGTTGACTATGCGTTAACTTGAAGCTGCTGCTCATTGTAGTCAGTGACAAATTTTAATTTGTTTCTAGTCGGCACGGTTAATTTCTGCCTCCTTCCAGACCATTCAGCAAAATTACAACTGTTAATAGTAATAATAACTAAACGGGTTGAGCGCCAATTCTCAACAGTTGTAATCTCTAAACGCGCCCATTTATAACACAACACTGACATTTGTTTGGACCGATGGAATTGCTCATATTTGTGCATTGATGTTTGGCTTTATATGTAATTTGAGAAAAAAACCAAGTAGACACATAGGCTAATCTTGCCAGAGCTAACTTAAGACTTAATATTTTTAGTTGTAATTTATGCCCTTTGTCGGAATATTCCCAGAATGCATCACTTGTATCTTAAATGAACATCAAACGGCCGTATTCTTTTTTTTGTTTTCTATGTTTAAATTTTAAATGAAAATCAGTAAGATAAAAAGACTGGAAAATTAAAATGAACAGAAAGTAATAAATTCCACAAAAGACGACATAAAATTGAATGTTAATCTTAGTATCCAGGCAACATTATAGTAACATATTTATTATCAAAAAAATAATTTACCTGTACACAAACATCTACAAATCTAAATATAAGTAAATATTAAAATTGTAAAAATCATCTCTGATTGGTTCGATTCTTTATTTAGGTGTAAGGGGATGATCCTTTTGGAGACTTATTCAGCTTTGGAAGAACACCAGCTATTGAAGACTTTACCATCTTTCCTTAATATAAAGAAAGAAGTTACTGGCATCCCAGACTATTCCATGTATAATCTTTCTTTACGAGAAGACTGGAAAACATCAAAGAAATTTTGCAGTTCTATAATAGGTGAGTTGCATATTATTTGTATATTTCAACTGTACGTTTTTGTAAATCTTGTATAGACATATTTTTATTGTTGATATATTTTTATATAGGGCCGCAGGATTCACCCTGTTCTGATCAGGAGGTGAAGATCAATGGTCATTTGAATGGAATAGACTGCAAACAATCTTACCGGTATAACCATGGTGAAATGAACGGAAAGACCATGAATGGAAAAGCTTGAGTGTGATAAATTATGTATTTTTATTAGTATTTTGATTTTATATGCAGTACTTAGTATGTTTTATTTCTCAATGTTGTTAGTGTAATTGCAATAATAAAAATTGTTATTTAATTTAGATGAGAATGTTCCTTTTAAAATTGACCGGTAGGAATGTAATTTATTTTGTTTGAAGTAGATGATATAACTAAATTATATTTAATTTATTAGAATGGAATATTAGTACAGTATTTTAGATGAATTATTTTGCCTTTTAATTTTATGTGAAAAACATGTACCTGCTTAACCATCATATGAGATATTGTAAATGTAATAAATAAATAAGTATCTATACTTATACTTAGCGAGATAAATTCAGTCAGAAGATACTCCAAGCTAGGAAACTTCCAGTACTTCACTTTCACCTGTGTAAAAATTGTATTGACGTCAATTTGAAATGTACTTAGGTATATTTTATTTGGTTCATGTTGACATAATGACATTTAATGTTTATCCTGTAAAATGAATCTTCAATAAAATATCAGGATATAATCAGTTCTTTTAGTACTCGTAACACTCTTATATTAATTAATTTACCTCTTATTTAGTGTTCTAAATATCTTGACAAATTGCGAATAATCCTCTTGTAAAACATTTAGGTTTTTAACACAATGGCAATTTTCTTACTATTAATATGCTGCCCACTATCTCGAGTGGGCCGGTATTCTAAACAACCATAGTGTATTCCTTCAAGAATTAGGATTTTTCCATTTACTTATGAATCAAAGCAGTCAAATTAAGAGGTTTAGATGAAATAAGTTGTGATGGATATTTCCAAGAATTTTGTTTCAGTAATGACAGAGATGGGGAGATAGAAAAGATGGCAATGCCAAAATTGACACTAGATGATGTGTCACCACATTCGTGCATATATGACAATATCTTACCTTGTGGTTATTTTGGCAAGTTCAATATTATCTAAAGTTAATACAAAGAGAGCTGAAAGTATTGGTGAATGTAACACTAATGCGCACATGTATCTTTAAGTAGCGGCCACAAGATTAAAAGTATATTACTACTATTAATGCGCCTCCTAAATCATTTGCCACCTTTCAGCCCCCAAGCATTGGTGGTTTTATCCATGCCAATCCAGACGAATTTGTCATTCAGGAGTGTGTTCATAAAAAATCTGCAATTGTAAGCCTTACTGAGGGAATGGTAATCTTGATGTAACTAGAAATAACAATTGACAGTAGCGTCCCATTTTAACGTAACATGTCAGTGTTGAAGTTGGTTTTTGCTCCTAGTTTTCTATTACAAGTTATTTGTTTTGATTTGCAAGCAGTGGGTGATTTTATTACATTTCCCTTGCTGTTATAGCCTCTAAATATTTATTTGAAGAAATTAATTTGGATAGTGAAAATCATAGACATCCCAGGTAACACAAATGCTCTTATTAAGATCTCCAAGGTCGCTTTAAAATTATACAATAAAACTTCAAATAAAACCAAATGATCTTCAAGACAAGCTTAGGATCACCATAAAGCAGCTTCTAGCCAAAAAGGGCCCATCCTAAAAGGGTCTTGAAGACTAAATTTTAAAACTATATTAAAAACCATTTAGTTTTAATTTCATATTCTTAAAGAGTTCTTCAAGGCAACCTTAAATTTATGTATTAAAACGTTTTGCATTTAAAATAAAATTGCAGCAGACTAAATTGCCTTGAGAATCATTATAATTAATCCTAAAAGGGTTTTATTTTGTTTTAAAGTCGGACAACTTTATGCGTGAAATAGTTAAAACAACGGCAAGTCTCTAATGGGGCAGAGTGGTAATATTTTAAACGTAACGCATATAAAGCTGATCAAAAATAATATTCAAATGCAAACTATTCTGGTAAAAATTACCAACGGATGGCACTTTTCTAACAAAATATAATAAAATACTTCTATATAATTCGAGCGCCACCAATATAATGTTTTTTTTTTTTATTATCTAAACATTTTTTTAAAAATATCGTCAATTTTTATTTTGCATCTAAACATCCAAATGCATTTTTTTTTATTAAATTGCATGTTTGGACACACCGTCCTTCAGTTATTTAAGAGGATGTAAAGCGCATATATTTCAATAATATTTTTTCTTTGGCTATTGAAAATATTCATCATGGCTGGTCTGTATCTTATATAAAAAATGGCGTGGTCTAGATAAAAACTGATTGCAAGTTAATAGAACATTTTAAATCTTACAAGACTTAAAATAGCGTTTTATTTACCACTTTAAGTACAATTACTCTCCCAGACATTTATTTACTCTTCCTTTTAAAACTGAGTTGCTTTAATATGTTCAAACTCGTGGCCTTATTGATTTAAAGGGATCTGGCGCGCGTATGAAATCCTAACCCTAAAATTGTGCCGGTTTTGTGATTGCTGGATTTAGTGACTTCGTTTTAATTTAAAATACTTGTCACTAATATTTTCCATTTTAAATATGTCTTCTAGTTTTCATTCATGCATAAAGTAGGTACACGGACTGCACTAGTTCACTAAATCAGCAATCAGTTTATTGAGCAGATGGCGTGTTTTCTCCGATTATGGAGGGGGTAGAATTAGTTTTAATAAAGTCATCAAAAATCCAACAGGCATTTCTTTTAATCAAATTGACTAAATTAAAACCTTTGAACTTTAAAATATTCTTAATTTACTCTTTAAAAAGTAAAAACTATGTTTTAGGATTTAATGTGGAATTTCATTGAGCATATAGGCTTAAGATAAAATAGTTTTCTTAATGGGTTTTAATGACTACATCAAGGATACTCCATAAAACTACATTAAAACCATTTGTTCCAAAATGGATTGTTTTAAAACCAACTTGCTATTTAATTCTTTAAAAAAGGCAAATTAGTTTTAAAATAGCCAATGTCAAAAGTATTATAAAACTAGTATAAGATCAATAGGGCATTAGGAGCAAACAGTTTTTTTATTTTAATTTAAAGAGTGCATTAAATCCTTTGCATAAGAATCAGTGGTCTTTAAGAACTTTTAGTTTATCTTAAGGTAATTTTAAAACCACTATCATGTTAAAGCACTTTTAAAACCTAAATAAATCAAAAGTATCTTAGAGTTGTTACATGGGTATATAATATGTCTATGGTGAAAATGAAGACTGAAGAAAAAACTGTGTACACTGTAATACTTTATGAATGCACTCCAGTTCAAAATAATTTTTTTTGGAATACCGTCATCTCTGATAAATATTTTTTTCTTAGTGTCGTTTCCGGTAACACCTGATCATTGCTATACTGGCCCACTAATACAACTGCAAAAATTGTCTAAATAGTGGATTATCTAGTTTCGTTCATGTAATTCCAATCATCATTTCCACTAAATTTAAGTTAAAATTTGTTTACCTGTCACTATCAGTAATACACACTTTTTATGACTAAGGAAATGCGTCATAATGTTTACTTTGATGTTGTATGAAAGCACTTTTTTACAGCTTGTGCAAATAATTCTGTGGTTAAATTGCAACTTCGGGACATCGCTAAATCCACAAGTTCACTTCATCCTCTGAAGAATTTCAACGACACATTTTAAAAAAGAAGTTAACCTCCGTTGTCTTTTTTTCTGCACTGTTTATGTATCAACGTGATATTCACATAAAATATTTAATGTTTTAATCCATGTCCAACATGGCGCAGTAGGCGTAAACGTGACGACCAAGCCAGCGATCCGTCCATATCAATGCATTGCTATTGGACACTCGACAATAACGAGCATTTCCCCGTCGGTCAGTAATTGTTCTTACAGCTGCAGGCGGTCTAATTACCTGATAAAAACCTTTAAGTTTTTATATAAATAAAACATATTTATCACGACTAAAACAATATTTTATGATTTCATGGATTGGGAATGTTTCATTGGGTGTTTACAATGTAATATTAGATGTATGTAAGTCGTCTTTGGAATTTATTGCTAAATCCTGATTTCTATCTACTCTAGAAAAGAATGGTTATGCATAGTTAAAAATCCATTGTATAATCAAATATTGAGAAAAGACAAAGAATAATCTAGAAAAAAATATTGCGATAATTATGAAACTTCTTATTTATTAGATCATTTTAAATACAGTATATTAGTGATGGGCAAGGTAAATTAACCAGATATGATAATTGTCTTTTTTTACCATAATTTACCAGTGGTAAATTAAAAATAATTTACCAGTAAAAAAATCCGACAATTAAAAGTGAGGTTATGGTGGAATTCTCTCTCGTGTGTTACCAGGACTGAAGGATATAGACAGCAGTATATCAAATAATTTAGAATTTTTAAATGCAGAGAATCAAAAGTGGATTAAAGAGAAGATTAAATCAAGAACAGATTTTATATTAGATGACATTCATTTTGCGACAACACAATTACATCCTTCCCTTAAGACTACTTTAACAGAAGAAGAGGAAGTGAGAGCTCTCAATCAAATCTTGGCGGTATGTGAAAAATATGAATTTGACACAGAAAAAGTATTGAATGACATGGCTAATTTTAAAACAAAGTGTGGACTTTGGAATGAAAACGTTATATGACGAGCATCCAACAACTGTAGCCCTTGACATGGTGGAAAGTTTGCAAAGGCTGAGAGTTATCTAAAGTTGCTGATAAAATTTTAAGTATACCTGCAAGTTCAGCCTCTTGTGAGCAAAACGAGTGCATTTTCTAACATAAAAACTAAAAAAAGAAAGAAATTAACAATAGATCGAACAAACAAATTGGTTTCAATAAAATTTAACTTAGAGCTATTTAAAGACAAAGATCTAAAAGCCGAATATAATAAAATAGAACAAAAAACAGCAGGAGCAGAAAAAAAATCATACTCGTACAATAATCAATGATTCATATGATGACGTTTCGAGGGAAATTCAGTATGAGGATGGATCTGAAGTAAATGAAGACACCGAGGAAAGTGAACATTTGGAATTTGAGGAAAATATGCTAGAGAATACTGGTTCTACTAATAAGGAATATAAGAGAAATGTAACAGAAACCGAAACGTATAGGCAGAGTAATATAGATGACTATTTTTCATTGCCTAGAGGAAACATAGAAGATCCAACTGTAGAAATAAATAAGAATGAAACTGTAGATAGTATTAAGACACAGATAGACGAGACTGAAGGAGAAAATATCCTCAAGGAAATTAGCCCACCAGTAAACAGATATCAATTTCAATATAAATTCTGAAAGTAACACTAATTGTAGTATTCCTAAACTCATATTGAAAGTTCCTGGATAAGTATATATACCTTCAAAAAATAAAAACTAAGCAAAAAAAGAAAATGCATAATTACGAATTATACAGTAATATAGCATAGCATAAATCTCAAATCTCACATAATAATATATTTTTTATTTATATTTATATTATATTCATATGTAGTACGTACATTTACTTAAGTTTTTTCCATTTATTTCAGTTATTTCACGTTGTTTTTGTTAAAAAATTTTAATTTTGTTTAATAAAAATAAACTTAAAATAAACCATAATGCAAAATCTCATTATTTTTATCTTCCCTATCTTACCATAATAAATGACCAAAATGCGTCTCACATCTCACATATCGTCCCTCTAAACACGTAGTGGCGTATGTCAAAAAAAATGCAAAATTGAGATACTCCATGTACTGCCTAAATTTTACATTCTCCATCGATATTATGTATAGGCGTAACCCGAAACAGCATTATTTTACGAGTATTTTCTATTACTTGCTTGACGTATCGCAATTATAATAGGCGTATGTCGACAGCCACACTGCATTATCTGAATAAAGAACCAAACAAGATAACAAAAAAAAGTATAAGGACCTGATGGCTCTATCTCAAGGAAAAACCCCAGTTATCAAAGTAACCGAACACAAAAATTTTTATGAGTCTCTTCCACATCATAGCGATGGTGATGATTGATTTTTTTTTTGAATAGATTTTCTCTTCCTCTATTTTTTATTCATTTTGAATAATCAGTAACTTTGTTTGATTTCTATTATGTAGTATATGTTATGTTTTTACAAATAAAGGTTTTTATTCGAATCAAAACATTTTTTTTGTACTTAATTGAAAATGATCCACATGGCGTAAGTAGTCTTTTGTATCCTGAAATAAAAAAACACTTACAAACTGACGTATCTCATTTAACATAACTTTTTTTATAATATGAGAGGCAGCCGCCATGCAATCATTAGCTCACATCAATTGATTGTCACAAGCATTTGTCCACAAAGAAAACTAATTGCTCTAGCTATTACCTTAAAAGACTTACAAGATCACTAAAACTTTAAATGCTTCTCCTGAAAAATCAGAAAAACTGAGATAAGTCACTACGTGTTTAGAGGGACGATATAATGAAAAAAGCACATTTTGTTATATAAAATTTAAAAATTAATAATTATAGTGAAAAGGTGGGTGTGTTTGGTACCAAAATGATCGTTTTTTATGACAATTTCAAATTTGCAAAAAAAACTTTTTTACCGCCAGTAAAAATGCTTGGTTAATTATCCGGTAAAAAATGTTTTTTTTTTTTAATTTACCGGTAAATGCCCATCCCTACAGTATATGTATAGTATGTCCACAGATGAATACAAAGCGAAAAACTTTCGATTTTTTTCATACTCATAGACTTAACATCGACATAGTTTTCCACGAAACACCAAATACGGCACTCGACGCGCGTTTAGACAACCAAGTTGGCATCATCTGAAGATGACTAAAACTTGTTTATAAAGAAAGTACTGGCTTAAAGCTGATATTTAAATATACATGAAATAAACAAGCGGAGTATAAAGTGGGTTGAAAACTTAGATGACATTGACAATGGCCGTTTTCATAAAAATGAAAACATTGACTATACTTGACGCACTTTATGCTATGCCATCGAGTTGGCATCATCTGAAAGAATCGCATTTATTTACAAACTAATGAATATTAAATATCTCATGACCTAACTGTGATTGCAGAGAATCCTCTCTCTTTCACTTATTATTTTCTCCAAAAGAGCTGTAATTACTTACCTTTTATTTTTTGCAATTCCATATTGTTAAAGAAATAAACTGACACTAGTTCTTGTTAAAAGTTTATTTACTGTACAATATTTACTATTAATTACAAATCTTCTTAGAAGACAAGTTAATCCTGAAAAATAATCAAAATTATTTAAAATAATGGCCATAAACGATTGAATAACAAAACCATGCAAAAATAAAACAAAGAAATTATCAAAATTATAATTTATTTGTCAAAACTAAAAATACAATTTTTTACAACTATTTACAATAATTAGAACTTCTTTGTGTTATAATCATACGAAAATAACAAAAAATATGCACCAATACTTTTTTAATTACAACACAAAGAAAAAGCAAACTAATAAAATAGCAGCTGCTTCTTTAAATAATATTACTAATACTTTCTGTGAAAATATTTCTAAAAATATTGTTTTTCAGTATCACAGCACAGGTTTTGAGTAAAACATTAATAGGATTTTACAAGAAACATAAACCAAATTAGTCATTAAAAATATTCATGGAAAAACAAAACGTTAAACTGTCTATTAAAACTTAAAAAAAACTAAAACCGACACAAAGGGGACGTCACAGAATTGTCACTTCTTCAAGAACCTACTTACTTGATCCGGATTGGTCGTTTGCGGCAATGAACCTTGTTGCTGGACGTTCTGTACACTAACAGCTACAAGGGCGTACCACTCGCAGTTTGAATGCGTACTGGACTACCTTGCCTTACGCCAACATTTTGATTCAATGCTGCTGATACCTGAGATAATAACGCTTGCTGCGCTGTACTTGTAGTACCTTGGACTTTTATCCCAGCCAAGGCACCTGCTAATGTAGAAGTACCTTGGGGACGTAGAGCAGTATTTAACGCTTGAGACGTTGCAGCTACAACCTGTCAGGAAAAAAATGCATTATTTTTACGTTCTCTCTGTGGAACCAAAGGACAAAGGATCCACTATTCACGTATTTTATAATATGTGTTATACAATTTGTTTGTCTTAAAAACATGTTTGTTAATATATCATACAGATCATCACTAGTACGTAACAAGTTTGTCAAAAGTGAACCGTTTCCGAGTAGATATCAAAGTGTCAAAGGCATCTTGTTTTGAAAACAAATTCTTGATCTTGTGGTATCAAAAATTCAGTGGCATTAACAAGATAAAAGTTATGGGTAAGAAAATCGACACTCAATATTAATACATTAATGACATTATTCAAGTTGTAGTACAGTTGATTTCAATAAAAACTGGTACACTTTCTTTTAGTAAATTTTTTTAGTAAATCATTCGTTCCTTGATTGATATTAATAATCTTACCAATGTCACTTTGACGTTAATCAGTGGCGTCATTATTAAAAATGGTTCGACATCTAACAGATATTCAAAAATTTCGAATTGTTTCTAAAATTGAAGATGGTTGGTCCATAAGACTTGTTGCTGAATACAATGTGAGTAAAACCACGATAATGAGTGTTAAAAAACAATGGGAAACCAACCAAATCCCATAAAGTTGGTTCCGGTAGGCCCAGAAAGAGCAATAATCAAGAAGATGAAAATCTTATAAATTACCTAATAGAAAACCCTTTTCAGACTGCAGTAAATGCAATTTCAGAGACAAATTTCCCTGCATCGGTATCTACTGCTTGCAGAAGAATAAAACTACAAAGCGACTTGAAGAGTTGTTCAGCGGCTAAAAAATACAAACTTTCAGAAGAAAAGAAGCAGGGTAGGATTATTTTTGCACTCAACTATATAATCAATGATGAAAACTTCTGGGGACAAGTTGTCTTTTCTGACGAACAGGTTTTTAAATCCTGTAACGATGGACATGTTCACGTATATAGGCCTCCTTCCACTAGATACGGACAGAAAAATATACTTTCGATCCACAAATATCAGGAAGGTTTTCAGTCAATGTCTGGGCTTGGATGAGCCTAAATGGGTTAGGTGTGTGTTGGAACAGTGGTGGTCATCTCAATTCCATTAAATATATTGAAATATTAGACAATATTATGTTGCCGTCAGTAATAGAGGTGTTTCCGGAAAATAATTTTATTTTCCAACAAGACAACTGCTCCATACATACGGTCCATCGTGTCAGGCAATGGTTTCTTAATAAAAACATAGAGTTGTTACCGTGGCTATCTAAAAGTCTGGATTTACATCTAATTGAAAATGTATGGGGCCTAATGGTGAAACATGTAAGAAAATTAAATAATCATCCAAATAATGCCCAAGAATTGGACGGGATAATTGAAGACGCTTGGGAGAAATTGTCGCAAGAAGTTGACCTTGCAAGAAATCTGATTTTGTCCATACCTGCAAGACTTCAGGCAGTTTTAGACGCTAATGGAGCAATGACAAGATATTAGTTAATTCTGTATTACGTAATTGAAGTTCATTTATTTTATTTTTTTATTGTATTTTTATGTTCAGTTTGCATTGTTTACATTTTTTTTAATCTCAAGTGGTATTTTTGTGTTCTTATTTTAAAAATAGAATTATCATTATTCAGTTAGTATTTTAATTACAACCATTAGTAGAATTATCCGTAACAATATTATTTTTTAAACAATAATATGGCAGGCTTGAAAATGTTTTGAAAAAGTTATTTTCTAATTATTTTTTAAAATTCCATTTGAATAAAATAAAAGAGAAAGGTATAATAAGTTTAAAAACACAAAGAAAACCGATCTCCTCCAAAAAAACCCAGGTCCGGGGTAAATCACCTCTTTCTCCACCCCCCTCGACATGCCTGGCCAGCCCTATTTACAGACATATGCACACAACTAAACTATTAATATTTTCGATTACAAGAGTTGTACCAGTTTTTTTTTAAATCAAGTGTACTATCACACTTTAAATTTGAAACTACCCAATTCAATAGTTTGGGAGATATTTCAAGAAATATTCCATCTGCCATCACAGCATTTGATTATTACCCAGAAACGATTCCTCTTTGTACAGAAGTTTACTGTCTTGTCGGGGAAGACCCGTAGAATGAATGTGATTTCTGCATTCCATTCACAATTAACCGTAAATGAAATAAAATGAATTAATTTATTGTAAATTCCTGTGATCGATTGCGTCTGCACCTACTCATTGGAAGAGATATTATACTCCTAATATATGGTTTCACAGAACGCTGGCGACTGATCCACAATATTCTCCCTTGCCTCGCGGGCTTTATTTCACCGACTGGACAGTACATTACAAACCGATGGTATTTTTGAGGCATTCCCCGAATTTTGGTCATTATTTCACCCTGCATAGAATTTTTTTAATTTTTGCAATGTTTCATATCCTACAAATAATTGTCATCCACCAACCTGTATGGTCTGCTTGGTTCCTTGGGCAGTATTTACAGGAATGACTCGTGGCGGCCCTTTGGCTAACACAACCTGCCCTTGAGAAACGTTCAATGGTGATCTGATGACCTGCTGTAATTGCTGTACGGTCATGGCAGAGGATAATGGTTTAGATCCAACAATTAGTTGCGTCTGAACGTTGTTTTTGCCCCCAACTTGCGCTATGCTTAGTTTTTGCCCACTTAACTTTTTCTGAGCAAGGAGTTGTTGTTGGATTTGTAAATGTCTCAGCTGATTTGGATTGGTTGGTTTTAAGGTAGGTGTAATCGTTTTACCTTGAGTTGCTAACGTTACGCCAGAAACGGGAATTGTAACGGTTTGGGTAGCTAAAATGAGAAAGAAAAGGTAACATTGGTTTATGTTCTAATTTTATTTTTTATTTGCACTGCCAAATGTCAACAACTGTCAACTTTTAAGTGTTGACGTAATTAGGAGAAATGAAAGTCACATTAAAAATTTTACTATAGCATAAGCGCTTAAATCTGTTCGACTTTGATAGAAAGGTAGGAGCGTATATAAAAAACCACTTAGTAGAATCAAAAATTTCATATTCAATGAAACTTACCTCCTGTGCTAGATACAGCTTTAACCAACGTAGCCACTGGAGCACCAGAAGTCCCAGCCTGTATAGCCTGCGCCAAAACCTGTGGTGACAAACTCTGTATGGTGTTCGACCCGCTTAGCCACGGATTTCTGCTGTTGCAACTGATGCTGCTTCTTCAGTAGTTGAGCCACCTCACTTTCCGTCACGGTCCGAGTAATACCCGTCTTTCCACCAACTGTCACTGTACCCTGCCGGACAAACTGCGCTCTTGGCTGGGCTTGTGTAAATTGTACTACAGCTTGTTGACCACCTATCGTCACCGTGGAAGTCTTCACCCCTTGAGCTGTAATATTGCCAGCATGCAACCGCAACTGCTGCTTCAAAGAAGCCTGTCTGATCATTGCAAGTTGAGCTTGGCTGATTGATTTGCCTTGCATGTTTGCCGCTGTGCCAACAACAGCTTTACCCTGACCTGCCGCGCCGGCAGAAACAATAAGGCGTTGGGTTGCTGCTTGCAGTTGGGCAGGGCTTAATCCCGAGACTGACACAACGGTTGACGTTTGTATTGGAGAAGCTATTATTCTTTGGGCTCTTAAAGTATCTGAAAATTTGATAAAAAAATTTTTCTAAATTTGTAAACGTTAATGCAGTTATAAAAAAAAAATTGTAGAAATTACAACCTTGATGATTGTGTGAAAAATAAAACTTGAACTTTCAAGAAATCAAATACTTTTAATGTTTCGTTAATGGATAGAATTGAAAATTTTCAATGTGGGTCAAATCAGGTCCATTTGTAGGTGTTAACAAGTATTTGACATATTCCTATGTATTTCTGAACATAAAGATGAAAATGGATCAACTGGAATCAGACCAGGTATGTTATTTTTATTGAGATATAGTTAAACTCAATTATTGCATAAAAACAAAGGAGGTTAATCACCTTCGTAGTAGTACACAAAATGATTTGAAATTATCTAACAAAGAAATGTTTACCACATTTAGTAAGCAAAGCATAAATACCTCACTGTTTAAAAAATCTGGGGATTTTATGTATGTCTCGCTTGACGCCCAAATAAAAATAAATAATAATATTCGGGTAACACGGAGACGGATTTAAACCATGGCAAATCTATTAAAATTTTTACTTACTTGGAGGGGTTCCAGGTGCACTGACGGCCATGTTACCAACAGTAGTTACAATAGCAGGTGTCTGCGAAACAACAATTTGGGTTCCAGCAGACGCCACCACAGGTACAGAGGTAGATGCTATAACTTGACCTCCAGAGGATGATGTGGCAGATATATTTTGTTGCTGATTAGCGATAATACCCTTCATCATTTGCAACCTGGCAGCAATCTGCTGCTCAGGGGTCATGATTTTCTTTTCTTTTGCGATACGCTCGGCTCGTCGCGCTGCAATCTCTACAGGCATCATAGGATGTTCCAGATCTATACCGCATTCGTTTAATATCGGGTTTAGTACTGGTGTATGTTTGGTTTTGTTCATAAGAGGATTATTTATGATCGTTCGCGTGGTCGGCATACGTTTATTGGCGACACTCTTTAAGGCCTCAAACCGTTCCACCATTACCTGGGAGAACGTGGCATTGTTGTCTTGCGTATAGAGCTGCGAGGTACGCATTGGACGGTTTGATTTAGTTTGCACGGTAAACTTCTGTAGGGCACCAGCTTTATTCTTCTTCTTTTTGAGTGAACTATCCAAGATGAGTTGTTTACCCTCCTCCCTTTGCATCAGGTGCATTTCATACCTCTGCCTGCACTGTTTAGGAGAACGGTATGTGATTGAAACTGTATTTACGTAATCAGCAACAAAATCCCAATTAGGAGTATGTCCAGGATTCATCACAATCAAGTTTAAAGGTAATCCTTGGAAGGACTGGATAACCTTTAAAATAGCCATATCCTCGTGAATTGTCCATTCGTGAAAAAGTGGTTGTTCCACAGGAGGTTTTTGAATACTTGATTTTCCGGGGATGGCAATTGAGGATCGAACCAAACCACGGTATTTTTGGAGTTTCAAGTCCCTGCGCATTTTTAGAATCGTTGCCGAATGGAACAAAGACTTAGGGGCATTTGTGGATTCCTCCTTTCTAGGTAGTTTTAAAGATCTTCGACTGTCTACCAGACCAACCTCCAGTCTGGTTCGCTTGGCCTCTCTTTTAACATATATTGGAGGGAGTTGGGATTCGGACATTATGTTCATGTCATACAGAAATGACATTGTTTGGTCAATGAACATATCATTCTCATGTTGGGGAGGTGTAGGAGGACACCACATCTGTGAAAAAGAACAGGACTAAAATTTTAAAATATCAAATACATCTATTATTAAACTATAAAAACAAAAAATGTCCAAATCTATATAGAATATCATACGATAAAGGCTTTGAATTTAAAGTAACACGATATATACAGGGGAAGTTTGGAAAATTCATAAAATAAGCTGAAATAATATCGAATTGTCATATAAACACAGCTAAAAAATGCTTAGTTTACGAATTACAGGGTGCCTTTCTCGGAAGTAATTGAGACATTGTTATGAAATCAGAAGGTGCAAGTTGCATATACCTCACCCCACAGTTTGTGATGACAGTAAATGACGAAAAAATAATAAAAAAAAGTTTACGTCAGTGCCGTCCCAGTTTCTTGGGAAGAATATCTTTGACAGCCCCTCCTACCATCACAACTCTGGTTGGAATGGAGAGATGAAAGCTATAATGAGAAGTATACCGTTATACGCAACGTTTACCTTCTGAATTTCATAACAAATACCTCAATTATTTTCAGGAAAATATAGGAAAAACTGAAAATAAATTTAAACTTCAATGCCCTGTCTCGAAAACTAATAATTTTTAGCTATAAGTTTACGATAAAAATATTATTTTGGCGTATTCTATTAATTCTTTAAGTTTCCCAATTAAAATCTGACCCACCCTGTATAAAAGGTTTATTTTAAAACTGTTTTCAACTTAAAATTTTGTCAATACTAGACAAAATGGGGTTAAAAAAGGTAAATGATTGATTAATATACAAAAAATACTGGGTAACTTTACTTACAGGCATTTGTTCAATAGTGTTGTCAGAAACCCATATCTGTAATAATAATAAAAAAAAGAATAAAAAAATTATAAATGTACACAATGTAATTCAATTTACTGGCACACAATAGTTGAGAAACTAGGAATTTGAGAAAAAAATAGATATTTCATTATATTTAATACCTACCCCAAGGTTCCTTTTTCCAAAATTGCATTATTCAACTGAATTTATCACTTTATTCAAAGGTATTTGAAGGTTTTAAAATTATTGGCAATTCCATATACCACATGACATTCTGTTCTTAAGTGTGAAGAAAACAGTTTTTGTTTACATAACCTCACATTTTCTTGAATGTCATAATACCTCTCCATAAAAAATAATAAAAAATGTACATAAAAAAATTACCCTTTTTAGTTTTCTACCTTCAGAAAAATAATTGATTTCCATTTTTTCTTTTTTATAAAACTATGCCGTGTATGAGCATAACTATAGTCCAGAAGTTTTTAAATAAGGGCAAGTTGTGAAAAATCTGACTTTTATTGCCATGCATGACACTCGATGACAATTTTATTTACTGAGGTTATGTTTTGACTAAAAAATCAAAAACAAGATTTACATTGTTGCCAAAAAATTTACCCTTCTTAGGGAAATATGTTATCGGAATAGAGCATCTGCATCACTCATGTGACCCTCTTAATTTGGAATATAACAATAAACATAACTTATTTGCACACAAATTGTTAAACTGACAGCCAGTTTTAAAAGTCTGTTCGCATAAGCTTTGCAGCGTTAGCCAGGATAGGGAACAAAATGCGCGCTGATGATTGGTGCAAACGGCAGGCAGATATACACAAGTGCAAAGTTCCGATAGCGGCTAATTCAATTTTCATTGTTTAATTTATTTCATAGGCATCGTTAGTAGTTGGACGTTTGTAGATTGTGTTTTGATATAAAGTGAATTGATGTTATATGTATAATTTTATTTTTACAATAATTACACTTATGTGTTGTGTAATGTTTACATATATTAAATTATTTACCTTTATTGATATTGCTTATTGACTGATTTTATAATATTAATCGGTAAGGTATTTGACGTTTCAATGATTTACTGTTTTTTAAATTGTTTTTTATTATACGAGGTGACTCAGTTTTAATAGTGAAAATTTTAACAGTCGATAGATCTCGAAGAAATGAAGATATTTGTTGTAGATATAAACTTATTTCATCTTAACTTAGCACATAAAAAAATTCTTGCACAGGAGCGCGTATTATATAAATAGATTTTGTGCATTTATAATGCACCACGTGCCTATGCTAGAGAACTATGCAAGACTGACGGCCGACAAAGGGTCGCTCTGTGAGCTCAGGTAAACAGTTTTTTATGTGCTCATATGAATGTATGGAGTATAATATGGTGTATATTTTAATCATTTTTTTACATGGGTCTGTACTAAATGCTTAAAATGCAGCATAAAGATAGATATAAACATAACATTGTTTAAAGCAGAAGTATGAAAATTGTGCAGCAAAAAGTTGGTCCGCTCTAAAGCAGGTAGAATTTAAAATTGTTTTATTTTCTGACATTATTTCTTACGGGTACACAAAATAAAAAGTAATGGAAATTTTCAAGACGTGTGGCTTTCTTATAGGTAAATCGCAATTTTTTTTTAATTAATTAGGATGTTCTCATTTCGGCGTAACCAGTCATTTTAGTTTGTTATTCAAAACTTGAAAGAAAATATGTCAATTTTATTTTTGCTATTTTGTTTCTTTCCACCGCTAACCAATAAAAGGCATTTCTTGTTATTGTAAATAAATTACGTATGTACACTCTGTTGAAATATGTTCCCACTGATTCAATAAACCTAACAGGCATTTATATTAATTCTAATGCCTTGAAATAAATAAGTAACCCACAATAATATACTTATTACGCCTGGAAATAAGCAATTTACAATACATTCGCTACTTTGCGACTTGTAAATCGGGCTTACTAAGTCCAATCCACCACTGCAAAGTTTAAGTGAACAGACTTTAGATGGTTTACATTTTATTTTATTAAAAATTAAAGCCAACATTTTAAATTTGTCTTCCACATTACAGAATATGCTTCATATTTAAATTTGTTCAACAATCTTTTAATACCTATTTTTTTAACTTATGACAACTGTTTATTATAGGTTATGTTGCTATTTTGTTTATAATCCAAACGGAATATGTGACACTTAATGCTCTATACCTTTGTATCTCGACCAAACTAATTTTAGAATTAGGAGAAATATTGAAGCAGGACTTTGTTATTTGCAAATCTTTGTGTAACAATTGCTTATTTATTTTTATAATTTTCCCCCATACCTACGGAGGGATTTATTTGGTGAACACGCCTAGTTTAGAAAGTAACTACGCTCTAATCACGAAGCTCCATTGTGAGATTAAAGTAGAAATTTTTCAAATTAAATTTTCAGTACCTAGTAATAGTAACAAACTGTTTAAATGAGCAACAAGAAACAGTTATTTTAAAGCTAAAAAAAAAAACTTGAAAAAAGGTGCCGATAATGAAGCACCGAAATCTTGCAATGTTTTCAAATATCCAACACTCCTACTAGATAGCAGAACACAATTTATGGATACATCAATGCATAAAATAACAGATTTTCTCATTGCTCAATTAAAAGAGATTATACGCTTTTTGGTATAAGGATAAGACCTTGGGGTGGTTCGTAGGTTTTTAAGAAGCCCCCTTGCTCATGTCCAGCGGGGCAGTGTTTTGGTGCCCGCTGCGGACGTCGGAGCAAGAAAGGCACCAAAACCCACGTCCACCCCGCAAAACAAACTACAAACATTTGCAAGAGAACTTCTTTATTTTTCTTTTTTTTTTCAATATATTTATATATAACTATGTACATGGCCAGTACTTTACAGTGGTATTATTGAAAAATTTAACATTGCATACCCACATGCAAATTTTTTTAAAAAATCTATCGGAATACAAAGTTAAACTTTCCGAAACAATTTACAAACTACACGAGAAGTGTAAAAAATATATTCCTGTACACAAATCGACATTTTTTTTTTGTCTTCAGTCTTTTCTTTTGGCATAATAATTTTTCCTCAAACATTTAACAAAAATTTCCCTGAGCAAGACTTCCTAATAAATGCAAATTAATAAAATCATTAAAACACAAATACTACAAGGCATAAAATAAATATTTTTGGTACACTTAATAACATTTTAACGCCAAATCGTTTACCAATAAATTAATTTAAAAATTATATTCGTATTCCTAGAATATTAAAACATTTAATTAAAACAGTGTCGGTATTCTTAAACACAGAACGAGCTTACCATGTAATGATTTGTAAACCTATATAGTTTTCTAAATGGTGAAGGTAAATGTGACCAAATTTCACAGCCTGATAATTCGTGACAAACTGAGCCGAGAAAAATAAAAATATAAATAAATAATTACTTCTAGTTTCTTTCTAATGTTTTTTTACCTACCGATTCTACCCAATAATATTGCTTATTGTGATAATTATGTTATCATAAGTAAAGGAACTTAACAAACTTTGTAAAATTGTAGAACAGTAGTAATAAAGTTGAATCACTTTCTATTGTCGCAACTAAAAATAGATTTTCGCACTGTTAAGTGGACAAAAAAATGTTAATTTCAAACCACTGTTACTGCCAGTTGTTTTTTTATAACATGCCACTAATGACATTACTTAACCTAAAAAATAAATAACAACTTAACGCGAAAATCAATTTTTAATTAGGACAATAAAAAGTGAATGAACTTTACATTAATATAAATAAATGAAGATGTGTTATATGGGATAACAATCTTATGCATGTGCTTTATCGCGTAATGTATGTTATGCGAGTGGAATCAATCTAACTCTATGTATTGCACTAATCAATCAAAAATAAAACTTGTAAATTTCTAGTCACAGGAAACAAAAAAAATATATACAAGGTGTCCTAGTTTTAAACGGACAAACTGTAACCATTGATAGAAAATACGATTTTGAGAAAAAACGTTCCTATGAACCTATGCTCGCAAAAGCTTTATAACCGAGGTACAGGGTGTTAAATTTTTTAATTTTCTTTTTTAAGTTCTCACTTTATATCTTGGAGGGAATGGTTACTACAGACCCCCAATTTGGTGCTGTTTATTATAACAGTGTTTGGACCAATAAAAATAGTGAATAAAATCATAAATCTGTTCACCAGCAGCGCACAGAGAGGTAAATGGAGACACCATTTTAATTAGTATATCGAAGTCAATGAATTTTCGTTAAATTCTCCCATATTTTTCAGTTCCTTGGTTAATTTTACATAGCCCTTGTAAAAACTTCGTAAACTTGTTAGATTTTGAGCAAAAAAATGCATTACTATCTGGATGCATCCACAAGCTACCGAAGAAAACTCTTGATAAACAAAATATTATATTCGAAAAGCTATGAAACAACAAAGTTTAAGTGTCTTAATTTTTTTATCATCCTTTACCAAGTTAATGGCAACTACTTAATTAAAACATAAACATAAACAGTAGCGTTCATCATTAAGACACCAAAATTACACTGTAATACCTCGGTTATAAAGCGGGCATAGGTTCATAGGAACTTTTTCTCAAAATCGTATTTTCTATCAATGGTTACAGTTTGTCGTTTTAAAACAGGAACACCCTGTATAGCAGAAAAAATTTAAATTTATTCTAAAATATAGGTTATCTGTTAATATTTGAGGTTGTGTTACAAGTTTTTAGACCAGACCCTCAAACACGCTCCACGATACTTGAAATGCGCAAGCGTGGTATGTTATATTATTTTTATTTAGAGATTGTTTTCTGTGGTTATGTCTAGAGTAATTACTATACTGTGACTATGTTTTATGTTGCGACGATTTCATTAATTTGCTTCAAAATGCCTGTTATATGTGGAATGTGTCAGAAAGTCTTTAACTTTCAAAGTAATTTAAATAAACACTATACAAATATTCACAACGTTCAGGATACCACAATATCGATAAATCTGTTTATAATTACAAATGCCTTGAAGCAGAACGCCATTCTACCCAGAAGAAAAGCTAAAGTGAAACAGAAAAACCCAACAAATGAAGAATTTATAGATATTTCAAAGTTTTTATGTGATGATGATATATTTGTATCGAGAAATTCAAATTTGGATCATGCCTACTGTTAAGAAATATTTAAAAAGATTAATATTGTCTTATTTCATACCCTGACCTTTTAAATAGGTAGGTAGGTACATATTTCCCTCTTAATAATTTTATGTTCAATTCACATTTTTATGGATGTCAATACCTAAATTATGTACACAAATCGTTAGTAATTTTAAAAATTCCCGCTGCATTCTACACGACAGAATCTGACGCACGCGCAGTAATCGTATCGTGGGGCGTGCTTTTAGTGTATCAGAGAAAAAAAATGTGCACTTTTTGTATGCAAAAAATCTAACACCCAAATTTATGCACAGTTAAAACTGGAGCAATTTGGTAATATTTAATGAAAAGTTTGTAAGGTTAGATTTATAACCTAAAAAAGACATCAAAACAGCACATTACTCCTCGATAAAGAAAACGATGGTACAATTATCACAAACTAAAAAATTAATAAACACTGAAAAGTGTTCTCGAAATCATAACACAGGGACTGACATTCTCAGTTTTTTTAAACAATTATCGTTGAAGAAATCAGTGCAGTTCATTGCAGAGATATGGGAAATATAAAAAACATAAGACAAAGATATTGGCGGCATCGTATCGGGTGATAGGTTCAAATGTATTGGACATGAATACCATACTCAACCTGTTGGCTTTTGGGAAGTGCCTAATTATGACGTTACATTTTTAAATGTAGGATATTGAAACCATTCAATTTTGCGATAGTTGAATAACTAAAAAAAAAAAGCAAGACCGATTAAAATAATTTTAATCCTTGGGTAATGACGTGCTGGAGCACAAAGATTTTAATAATCTGGATATTAGCAATATTTTAATGTTTTGGTAAACATCGGTAGTGCAAATATGTCTGACGATCGAAAATGTAAATAATTTCGTACTCAGTTTACAACAATTTACCGTATGTCAAGGTTTGGTTGGATACTTCACAGCCACATAAATTTATGTAAATGCCAGAAGAAAAGAAACAAAACAATTATCAATTTTCATGGCAAATGATTGAAATAAATTTAAAAAAAAAAGTAATAATAAATTAATAAACAAATCTGAGAATAAAGGGCTTCTCTCAAAACTATAGAAAACATATTAACAAATTTTGGAAGGCAACAAACATGTACACATTCACTCGATATAATTTACAATTATCCGCAATAAAAATTGTTCTGTAAAAAAACTATAATTCTATTAATCTGTACAAGATTTTAACTATTAGATCACATATTCACATCATCAGATTTATTTTTTTTAGGTTCTGTTTCATAAATAATTAACACTGGTTTTTATTATTCTTGTGTAGCATGGGTACAATTATCTACCTCTGACTTTGCATCAGAATTCGATAAAGTCTGATTTGAATCATTTACAGATTCCTTACTAAGAACATCCACAACATCCTCTTTCACCTCATCTACGTTGTCCTCCGCTTTTTTACTATTTACACTGATACTAGTTCTAGGAGCTGCAGGAGACCGTTTCACCCAACTATCTAATGTTTTATTATTTGTGTTTTTACCAAATTTCCTGTATGTTCTTCTAGCCTCAGGAGACTTAAAATTAAGATTCGCACCGGAATATCTTTTGTTCGATATTTTCGGTAGAATTTTTTTTAGTCTCGTCCAGACCGTTGTCGATATGACTAGATTTATTTTCTAACTTATTATTACTCTCTATATTCTCCTTAGGGGTTTCTTTCTCTTCTTTCTCCAATTTGGTGTCCTTGGAAGTTTCTACTTCTAAATTACCGCCAGTGCCAGTAGTATCGTTATGCAATTTATTTAAAAATGTAATTTCTACATGTTCATTACCTACGCTATCACTCTCAAGCATTTTACTACTTTCGGCAGTTGCGATATTTAAACTACCATCTCTAGTATTTTCACGGCTATCATCAGGAGATTTTTCCTCCGATGAACTGTCGTCAAGGTCGGGAATTTTATACTGCCCCTCAGCTACGATATCACTCAACACGACCTTGCACATCTTCCCCTTGGCAATTAAACTCGTTAACTGTTCTTCATTATCAGTTTCATCATTTTTATTCGTTTCATCATCTGCATCATCTGTACAACTGCTACTACTATCTTTTTTACACCGCATGACTTTCCGTTTAAAAGAACGCTTGTTCCTCAGATCTCTTTCTTCGTCCGACTGGCTTTTGTCGTCTTCGGATAACGAAGATTTCTGCCTTTTTCTTTTGTCGCTGGAATCACCTTGATCTTTTCTCCTAGATGGCTTTTCTCCCGGTAAAATTGGGCTAACATCCAACGTCCATAAATTAATGGCGACTGTACCCCTCGATCTAGTCCTTGGAGAATTGTGATCCACATGATTCGACACGTTTTTCAGTGTGCTTATACAAGTGTTGGATTCTGATTCGGTGGTGTCCACACTATTATCCGAATCTCCGTTAATTTGTGTCTCGTCCAGCGTCAAACAACCATGCGAATCATCTGGGTCAAAATTGCTAACGGTCTCCTCCAACTTAGCATTACTGGATTTCCTAGATAATCTTTTAGTTCTAATTTTTTTAGCGTTAACTTTAGATTCACTTGAACATCTAGTCCTACTAATTATTTTTTTACTTGATTTGTTGATGATCTTCGATCTGTTCAACAATTTTTTTGATTTATTTAGCTTTCTAGACTTAGCGCTAACCTGATTAGTGGCGTCCTCCCTTGAGAAAGTGATGATATCGCCTTCCTCTTCCAATTCACGGGCCCTGCGCTCCTCTTCTTCCCGCATTGCCGCCAATCTGTTTTGCTCCCACTCACGCTTCTGTTCCTCAATTTCCCTCGCAGCGGCTGCGAGTTGTTCCGCTGACCACGCCGATTCTGTTGTTTCGATGAAGTTCATGGCGTACCTCTCAATTGGTGACAACTATAACAGAGATCAATACTTTTAATGTCGGATTTAAACGAAGTGAAGAAATTTGTAAAAACATTCGTTACTATACTCGACCACTACTTGAAACTTTACGTTTTAAACATCTCCAGATGATGCCAACTTGATTGGCGAAATGCTTGTCGAAAGTGTAGTACCGAGTGTTTTGCATATTTCCGTTAAGTTTAAAACTGTTGCAAGGTTCTAGATAGTTTTTAATATCGACATTTAAAGACATGCTGGCCATCGCTATTCCCTAGCACCGTTAAAATAGTTAGCCAGTTAATTAAACTGAAAACCGGTTTACGATGCATAAAAATATAACAAAGAAACCACATCATACCTTCTCTATTACACTATTAATCTCTTGCTCGGCTTTACTTATCTCGGGCTCCTTTTCTTTTTCCTGTTCATCCAAAGGAATGTTTTCATCGAACTCGGCGAGGTCCGCAACAGCTTCAGCCTTTGCTGTCCTGGCAGCCAGAACATCTTGGTCATCTTCACAGGCAGCCAGGGCATTCTCCAAAGCACCCATCGCAACTTTTTCATCTCCAACCGTAGAGCTCTCGCCTAACACTACTCTCTCTCTTTCCTTTTTAGCTTCGATAACTTCCGACATCCTATTTACGGCACTGTCCTCGTTTTGATCAATGTTAAACAGATCTTGTATTGTCGACTGAAAACAAACAGAGATAAGTAAGTATTTTGCATATGCCACATACTTTTATACATACACTCTTGAAATAGGCCGTGGTGAAGTTGCCACCCTCGATGGCCAAATCTCCCAACAACCTCTTCTGGTTGGCCTTCTTCAGAATGTTCTCTTCTATCGTTCTTTCACTGACTAGCCTATAAATATGTACATCACGTGTTTGGCCAATACGATGACAACGATCTTGTGCTTGAGCGTCCATAGTTGGATTCCAATCGGAATCATAAAATATCACAGTATCCGCCCCGGTGAGGTTCACACCTACGCCACCAGAGCGCGTGGACAATATAAAAGCAAAAATTCGTGTATCGCCGTTGAACCTCTCCATTAACACCTGAAAATTCAAAATTCTCCTGCATCATCATATGAAAATAAAAGAACATATAAAAAGTCACAAACAGTCTCCGTAACGGAAGACGGTATAATTATTTATTAATATATTGTTGCGAGGTTCTAGATAGTTTTCAACATTGACATTTGAGAACATGCTGGCCACCGCATTGATATAGCACTGTTGCAAAAGTTTAACAATTATATTAACTGCAAACTGATCGTCAGTGCAAAAACAACACTTCCATCAAAAACTCACCTGTCTCTGATCTACTTTGGTCGTACCGTCTAATCGGAGATAAATGTGGCCGTGGAAATTAAGAAAAGCTTCGAGCACATCCAACATTTTGGTCATCTGGGTGAATATCAGCACTCTGTGACCTTCCACCTTTAACCTTCTCAGCAAAGGATCTAAGGTTTGTAACTTTCCGCAGTCGTATTGGATCAAACGAGGATCAGGGAACTGTGTGACCATTGCGGAAGCAATATGGTGCAAGGAAGTGGCAGGTTTGGAAAACAGCCTTTGTATAAGATGCTTTTCTTCCTTTTGGCCCCAGTATTTGCTTGGTGGTGGATGCCAAACCTGCAGTTCAGGTTCAGAAGATTTTACGGCAGGTACATAAAATATAAACCTAAAAGAGATCTCATTTCAATTTAAAAAAAAAAAATAAAGGGAAAAATTGATGATAAATTCATCATGGAATAGACCTGATCTGAACCAAACTGATATTTTTCAATCTATATCCAAGTTTTACACAAATATGTCACATACTTGATATAACATCATGTGTGAATATGCAATTTTTTCAACTCACCTATCCGATACATTTTTAAGTTGTTCTATCCTCCGTTCTGGCTTATACAACATCTCTTTAAGGCAACTGGTAGTTTCTTCGATATTCTTGTTGAACAAAGCATTTAAACAATGTATTTGCCCACCAACCCAAGTATTAATCTTGTTTGGAACAAATATTTTAATTGCATCTTGAAAATCCCTTCCATACAACGGAAGTGCTGAACACCTTCGCTCGTTTACATGCACCATTAATTCTAATCGTCTCTTACGTTCACCTTTGGGATCTTCCTCGCCCTACAAATAAAAAGTTGTAAGAAAAAAAAATGAGCCAGTTTGCATGAAAGGACCATTAAATTATTAGTCAGACAAATGCCTCGATTGTATCATATTAGGAAAGAGTTGAATGGATCTCTAGCCCTCAATAGTGGTAGTTTCTCATCATGTGCAAACATTAAACTCTAAATGAAAAAAATAATAATAATCACCGGTAATCCTAAAACTTCTTCTTCGCTACCCCACCGAACGTCCAAACTATTTTGTTTAGAATAAAGTTGTCCTATATAATCATCTCCAACGGATATTCTAGCACCTTTTTCTCTATTTTCATCATTTTTTGGAACAGGCAAAACTGTAGAATTCTGAAAAAAAAAAGACCTTAAAACTTGACCTTTTATGAATTTCTATCTTTGTAAAGTGGATATTTTTTGCAATTCTAAGAATTAACAACCGGTATTACGTACCGATGTTGTTATTGTTGTAGTAGAAGTTGCCGTCGTAACAGATGTCAACTGAAACTTAACAAAAGCTTTCGTCATTGCATGACCGGCATTTCCAATGGTAGAAACTGGCTGTTTTGATAAAAACGTTAACTTTTGTCCTCCTGAAAAGACATCATTTGTAAAAAAAAAAAATCTTTAACCCTGATAACTAATACACAAATAAATGGATGAATGTATGTAACAAGCATGCAGATCAATTATGGATTAATATTAATCTGTTTGGTAAAGTTACAATTCAATATCCTTTCTATTAATTGAGGTTAATCAGGTGTAGAATTAACCACCTTGGATATAGAAAGGTTAAATACAAATACCGATAAAAATGTTTGAAACAAAAAGAACACAGTTTCTAGGTAGTTGTATCTAAAGGCAGCAACCGTCAGCTGTACGAAACCATGATCTTTCTGTTGGACAACTTAAAAGGATGTTACTGAATATATTATTACCTGGTGTTGTTGTAGTTACTGGAATGTTTCCCGTTATATTAGGATTTGATGTTAGCAAGAGGTGTTTACCGGTGGATGTCTGAACGAGTTGCGCAAAACTAGCAGAAATTTTATCTGCGGGTTTCAAAACTGACGTTACATTCACAGGAGTTCCTATCTGCCCACTAGATGTTTCTTGAGATATATTTACAACAGGAATAGCTTAAAAAAAAATACAGAAACTAGCAAGTTGCCTCTAGCACTGATTTTTAAATTTGCTTTCGAATCTAATCTAAAATATCTTAAGATTTAGGAGATCTTGCTCATGATTTTATTCTGAAAGATGAATTTTTATAGTAACAAAATTATCGTAAAACATTCATTCTAAGGTATGTATCAGGTCTCCGTCTAATCTCTTGCCTAACTTGTTTATGTCAATTACAGACTTGCACAAGATCACAAAAATTTGGAAGACTTTGCCACTGCAACAAAAAACTCGAAAAGTAACAAGCTTGACAAGAATGGCAAAAGTTTCTGACCTAAACTGATTAGAAACATCTAATACTTTAGCTGCCCAACACATAAACGGAAACATCACTTAAAAAACACTGAAAATCTCACCAAATTAAAAAAAAAAAAGTCTGAAGCAAATACGTCAGGAAATCTTAAGCTTAATCAAGGAAGATCCAAAATCTAATTTACCAAGCACTAACCAAATGTTCTATTAGTAGGAAAAAAAAAACAAGTGGGGGTTAATATTAAAATAACTCACTTTTAACGATGCCTTGCTGGTTGACGAGTTGCACACCAGAAACCTTAACCTTAACGTTTTGAGGTGCTACATTTTTGAGGTGTAACGGTGGCGGTTGACTAAGCACAAGTTCTTTCTTATCGCTTTTAACTTCCGCTGGTCGTTTTTCTGGTAAAATCCTCATAGCTAACTTGCTAGGTGGGCATGGTGGAGGAATCTCTGAAGTTTGGTCGAGCTCTATTATTTTCTGTGAAGTTCTTGACTGTCTCATCCGATAGCACTGATAAGAGCTTAAATGCATTTCTTGCATTATTAGCAATAGGTTCATGGAAAAAAGGTCAATATGCTAAAATAAATGAAAAGCACGTTACAACAGAAATGAGGGAATTTAATTGTATTCTGTTGTTTGGATGGGGTTTCTCAGACAAATGCCTCGATAGTCGTCATTTGCAGAATGTGAGCTGAATGGATCTCAATTCTTCCGACATTTGTATTAAATCATCATTAATACTATTATCAATATAGTTAACTCAAGAAAATACAAAAAACTGCATTTCTCAATCTTGCTTAAAAAAAAAACGATTTTTTTTTCTATATTGGGTGTTCTAAAATTAGGATTAGGGAGTTTTACCTATTGGCACACTGGAGAAAAGCTGATTGCATATTATCAAGGTCAATTTTAGAGAAACGTCAAATGAACAAAAAAATTTCGATATTTCCTACTAGTTTCGAAATATAGGCCTAAACTTATTTTCCTAATTTTTCATTTTTTTTTTTAAAATTGGCAATACACTATTTTATTGATGCTGAAAACATTCAACAAATAGGTTCTCTATGCTCTTTTTATTTATTTTTCTGCAACCATCTAGAAAGTTAACTATTTTTGGTCAATTTTTTTTTGAGTGAAAAATACATATTTACCAGTAAAGTGACATAAGAGATTGGTAAAGTATTTACCTATCCCTTATGTCATTTGGTTGACAACAGTACCTGGATAATAATTAAAAATGATTAATCTTGTCTTCTTTGAGTGTCTGACACCTCTGTTGAATTTTATGCATTTTGTTAAAAAGTTTTATGAGACTATCAAGAACAGTTGAGGAAAAAATATTGTATGCAACACACCCAGAAAGTGTCTTTACAAGACTGGCCAGCTTTCAGCCAGCTCACCCAGTAATTTTACACTCTTGTTACGTAAATAATTATAGAGTCGAAAATCATTTTCAAAAATGTAAAAAAAGGAACTAGTAAAATTCAAAACATCATTTATCCACTAATTTGAAAAGATGGGCCATAGAAAAATAAAATTGATACACCTTAACTACACATTTTCATTATACACTGAGGTCTATGCATACCACCCAATGAAACTCAAAACACTACTAACTATATTTCAATAATAATTTTGTTTTTATTTCACTGTAGTTTGCCCATTCTTGTGATTTTCTCACTGATAAGACGAAATTCTACACCATACATCCTTTATGCAGTTTACTTAATTCTAACAATGTGATATATAGGGTGTTATATTGTTTTCATATATAATTAATTTCAATCTTTGATATCTCCTCCAATAAATACTGATTGTGGGGACTAGCGATGCTTATTGTTTAAATTATTGTTAATATTAATTAATACTGACGTAGTTTTCCACGAAACACCAAAACAGCATATACTGCACTCGCGCGTTTCGTCAACCAAGTTAGCACCATCTGGAGATGATTAAAGCTGGTGTTTCATGTAACACTACGTCAGTGTTATCCTCACATCAAAAGTTCCAACCCACTTCAGGATCAATTTTAATTGTTACAATATGAGCAACTACAAAAATAAAATTTTCGAAAATTACAAAAATAAAATTTTTGCCTATATTTCAAAAATACTATTTAAATGAACTTCTACTCATTAGGTTTTTCGCAAAAATTGACCACAAGAATGTGCAATTATTGGTTTCTTATACAGTGCACAATGAGGGCTACCGTGCTTGAATTCACAACGAGAGGCGATAGGGGGGGGGGGTAAGGTAAATGTCACTGAACGTTAATGTTATTAACGCGGGTTTTTAGTGTTTTTTTATAAAAATTAGCTGAAAAACATTAAACACAATAATGCCAGAAAGGAAAGTAGTAATTTACTTGCTCAGTAGAGAAATTATTGTACCTGTCAGAGGTGTCTTGTCATTAAAGTTAGGTTATATCAAGCATGAGCATGATGAAAACAACGTATATACATGATTATGACTTACGAGTTTGTGCAGTAGGCTCCTTTGATAACGCATAATCGTCGTGTTTCTTACAAACACACGAATGTTTCGAAGGAGTAAAGTTATCTCTGCGAATCACTACCTACCACTGTTTTAGGCGAGTTTTATCTCTGGGAAACACATGTCCGCCTTTTGTTTCCTTACAAAATGGAAGTGCACAACACTGAGGCACAATTAACAAATTTTTTATTACGAAATAATTATAATAAAACACTATAAACTTTTCTCCGCCTAACAATAACTTTTGACAGCTACCTTACTCGCCTGTGGCGCCAACTTTTGAGCCTAAAAACGGTAGTCCTCATTGGGAGAAATATTCCAATCTGATAAATTTTGGACACCCTGTATACGTTTTTACAATAATTGTAGAAAAGAATACATTTTATTTAAAATTTGTCAAGTGAAAACTTCAACATTTTTTCAGAGAAGATGAAAGAAGTATAGTGTGTAAATAGAATAAATTTATTTTCTCCGTTGATAAAAGGTTTTTCGATAAGAGAAAAATTGATTTTGAAAAAAAAAGTAAGTAAGTTTCAGTTATGAAACAATTGATTCCCTAGCAATAAACTATTTTTCTTAAAAAAAATTTGACGTCATTATGCACTGTGATGTCATTTTTAAATTTAATACCAAAAGATATGCGATTAACAGTAAAAATTGATGTCCAAAGTTTTTTTTTCGAAACCCTTGTATTAACGGAGAAAACTTAAAAAACTAAAAAAAATATAATTTTTATACGTTACAAGGTATATTTAGTGCAAGAAATTAAAAAAAAAATGTATGCAGTATAATATGTTCAATTAATTAGTTTTTTATATTTTTAAGGTTGTCCAAACATTCTTAAAACACTAATTTTTTTCACGTTTATAAATGGTCAATATTTGATCACAAATTTACTGGCTAACCCGTATGTACACGAGAAAAAAAAAAAACCGCTGCAGATAATTTTGAACACTTGAACACTTTTGAATTTACCCTCACAATTGAGACTGGTTATCACGTGTAATTGAAATTAAATTTATATCCCAAGTTTTCTAAACTCTAGCGACTGCACTGTTGCCAGATTCACCAAATTTACATGCGACATAAGCATTACTACACGGAAAATAAATTCTTCCTACCTTAAAAGGATCATACTCTAGAGCTGAATACACAATCGAAGGAATAAGCAACCTGATACCTTCGCACTGAAACGGGGATATTGTAGGTCTGACCTCAAATAAATTAGGATGATTGCACACTTTCCTCAATTGCATCAATACGTTTATAACGCTCAACAAGTTTCCACTTGCCAATGTTTCTCTTGTTCTGCAAAGTAAAAGAACATTACACATATACAATGTTGACACTAAAAATTTACTTACTTTGCACGTGACATGTAATCGTCATATAAAAACCTCTGCCTTTTGGACAAACGACATACCACGACATGCTCGTATTTTTTTGGCATTTGTTTTTCTACCTCCGACTTTAATCTTCTTAATAAAAAAGGCCTTAGTACCTGTAATGAGGTCATAGAAAATGTAAATATGTAATTTAAATCAGAGTTATTTTTTAGATTGATGAAAATCATCAGACAAATGCCTCGTTACTATCATTTACAGGTTAGAGTGAATGGATTTCTAACCCTCAAAAACGGTAAATTTTTCATCATAAAAAACAATTTTTCAGCTGTTCTTAGGTTTTAGAAGTTGAAATGTCATGTAAATGGAGCTGAAAAGTCATTATTTCCTGCCAATTCACTATTTGATATTTTATAATCTCTTATAACGGACGACCTCGGTGTGAATCGGTAAAAGTTAGTTGTGAAATTTTAGTGGAAACATCTGTAAAATATATTAAAATTTACATCACTAAGTAGTGAAGATTTTGGGCTGCAAACTGATATAAATAAATTAAATTATAAACTTTATTTATTTTTAAAAACAATTAATAAAAACAGTATTAATGCAAATATCTATAAAGTAAAAACTGTGTTTATATCTGAAAGCAGGCAATAAAAAGAGTTATCAAAATATTATCTTTTTCTAACAAGGATAAATAACTAAACAATATGAACAGGTCCGGACTTAAAAGTGACCCAAAATTTAAATGCTGCAAGAAAGATTTGAACATTTATTGTTGTGTATCCTGTCATCAAATTTTTCACAGAAGCTGTTGTGAAAGGAAAAAAGAATTTGTTGTACTTGAGAAACATAAAATTTACTGTTCGAAATCATGTGCAGAAAAAATTGACAATGATCAAGAACTGATTGTAGAATTACAAAAGAAAACAAACGAACTTATATCGGAAGTAGAAGAAAAGGATATATACATACAAAACATAAAAAGAAGATCCCAAAAATTTGAAACTGAAGTATTTGAAGCTGAACACAACTACGTAACAGAAATAGATGAACAAAAAGTTGAAATAATTAATCTAAAAATAAAATTGGAACAAATGATTAAGAAATATAATGAAATGGAGGAAGATCTTTATAAAGAAATTGATAAATTATCTACATGCGAAAACGAAATTGATGAACTAAAACAGAAAAACAAAAACTTGCAGACGAAGACAGAAAATCTCACATTGGAAAATAATAACATTTTAGCACAATTGAAAAATTTAAAAGAAGAATATAATAATAATGAAAACAATATGTTAATTTTAGATGAACAAGTTGGTCTGACAGAGTTGACAAAGGTCACAAAACACAGTAACTCCCAAATGGATGACCTTAAGATAAAAAATAAAAGAACTCTAGATGATTTGTATAAACTAAAACAGAACCCCAAGAATTTTAAAGGACAAGAACCGCATTTTGGAAAGAAATATAGAAGAGAGGGAATTTCTTCCACAACTCTTAATTTAACTAGGTCTGAAATCATCAACCATGGTGTTGTTAAACAAACAGTGTCAATTTGTCGTAAAAAACTCTTAATACTGTGCGATGAGACTGGACGTAATATGGGCAGGGTAGTAAGAAACAAACTGGATGGAAACGAATACCATGTTGAAACTATTATCAAACCTGGGGCTACGTTTGAACAAGTGACTGAAAACCTGGAATCATTAACTCAAGCTTATTCTGCTCAGGATCATGTAGTCATAATGGCGGGATCAAATAATTTCAAGATCAAAAATAGGTATCCACTTTTTAAAAACATTTGTAGCAAAATAAAACAGTGTACAAATCTCAATATATCAATTGCAACTGTACCTCTTGGTAGGAATTACAAGTTGAACAAATTTATACATAGATTTAATGTTAAGTTATGTGATTTTGTAAAAAAACTGGATAATTATGTTCCCAATTCAGTCAATTTATTATGTGTAAATGGTAATCAAAATATCTTAAACAAAAATGAAATTTCTAGACAAATAATCAGGGTTGTCACGAATAAAAATAAAAATAAGAACTTACTATTTATAAATATAGGAAATGATCAGGTTGCTACTGACGATTTGTACGAGCTCAATGGCAACGTACAGGTTGGAAATAGTGCCCCAAGTTCAATTGCAGTCGATGATGACATTTCGATTCTCGAGTTAGACGATGAAGTGTACAATGACGCTGTTTCCCAGGTGAACAAAGATGCACCTATTACTTTTTTATATCCAAGACTATCGCAGATACAACTCGCAATACAATAGATACTAATGGACATGGACGAAGCAAATCTAACATAATACAACAAAGTAATCAGTGTATAGGCAAGAATAGGCACTTTAAAAACTCCGTAAGAGTTATGCACCTAAACATTCAGTGTTTGAGAAATAAATGTAATACATTAGAAACAGTCTTATTTAATAATAATATTGATATTGTAATGCTCAGTGAGCACTGGCTTAAGGAAGAGGAGTCACACTTATATAAACTAAATAACTATAATTTAGCATCCACTTACTGCAGAACAGAAAGTATTCATGGGGGAGTAAGTATTTTTGTAAAGGATAGTGTCACTGCCATTAAGCTAGATCTTACAAATAGTTTTAATATCGAAAAAGAGTGTGAAAGCTGCTCTATTAGATTACCAAACTTGGACTGTGTTGTGGTGGCCATATATCGTTCACCAACTGGTGATTTAAATATTTTTAAACAAAATATATGTCAGTTATTGCAAGAAGTATCAGAAAAATTCAAAAGTAGTAAAATAATAGTAGGGGGTGACTTCAATATTAATTTTAATAAAAATTTAAAAAATACGAAGGATGTAATTAATATATTTCATTCTTTTGGTTTAAAAAAAATGTATAAATGAAAACACAAGAGTTCAGCAGTCACAAACTTGTATAGATAATATTTTTGTAAATTTTGAAATTGAAGAAGCAATAGTCACAGATCCCTTACTATCAGATCATAAAGCTCAAATAATTAAATTTAATACACACACAACTAAACCTACACTAGAACATAGAACAATATTAAATAAAAGCATATTAAATAAAACCAGATTCTCAAACTATTTAACCTCAGAGAATTGGTCAGAGTTGTATGCTGAACTGGACCCAAGAAAAGCCGTAGATATTTTTTACAATACTGTGAATTACTATCATGAAATGTCATTCCCCAAAATCAAAATCAATTTAAACTCGGCGAAATAAATATAATGAAATATATTTAAAACCTGAAGTTCTGTCAGCAAAAAAGGCCTTAGATGATTTAAATAATATAGTAAAGTTAAACTTGCCAAACAGTGATCTTACTAAACAGGAATTCAAACAGAAAAAAATTTGAGTATGAACAACTCATAATAAAACTAAAGAAGGAGCAAGCGAATATAGATATTTTAAATTCCAACAACAGACAAAAGACTATCTGGAGTATGATTAATAAAAATTTAGGTAACAATAAGTATAAAAAAGAGGTAAATTCAATAACACCAGATAGCTATAATGAATTCTTTGTACAAGTGGCTGACAACCTATTAGAAAATATGCCTAAACCCAACGTAACTCACACAGAATACTTAAAGAAAATGACATCGAAAAATCTATCTATACATATGTATCCAACTTTAGAAACAGAAGTGCAACAAGTAATTAAATCATTAAAAAAATTCAAATGCTACAGATATATATGATCACTCTGTATATATATTCAAAGAAAATCTCCTATCTCTAAGTGCACCAATAACATTCATTGTGAACCTCATAATAAAATCAGGTGTGTTCCCTGATAAATTAAAATTGGCTAAAATCATACCTATATTTAAATCCGGTGATATGGACGACATCTCAAATTATAGACCAATAGCACTACTCCCTATTCTAGCCAAGATAATTGAAAAAATCATTGCCATTAGAATTGTTAACTATTTTGAGAACAATAAAATGTTTTCAGAAGAGCAGTTTGGTTTTAGGAAAGGTAAAAGTACGTCAGATGCCATATTTGATTTGGTCAATTATATTGGTGAGGGACTTGAGAACAAAACGGCAACTCTTGTTACTTTTCTAGATTTAAGCAAAGCCTTTGACTGTGTCTCAAAAGAAATTTTGCTAGATAAATTAGCTTTTTATGGCTTCGGGGGTATATCATTGAAATTAATGAGATCATATCTATCAGATAGAAAGCAATGTACCAGCTGCAAAAATAAATTAAGCGTCTTATTACCCATTGAGCATGGCGTTCCGCAGGGTAGTACTCTAGGCCCATTGCTATTTCTAATATACGTAAATGATTTACCAAAAAGTCTCTTTATTGTATAATATCTTATTTGCAGATGACACAACCTTTGCAAAACATATAAAGTTGGATGCTGTTGAAAAAAAGAACAGATCTCATTGATGAAATTATTGACATATCATCTGATTGGCTTAATGCCAATAAGCTATGTTTGAACAAAAATAAAACAGAATCGCTATTAATCTCTACAAAACCAGCTGTCATAGAAAATGTCAAATTCTTGGGTCTTACTATGGATAATGGCTTAACGTGGTATGATCACATTACAAAACTGTCAGCTAGACTCTCAAAACAAGTTTTTTGCCATAAGACAGATAAAAAATAAACTTAATTTAAAAGCGGCCATTATGACATATCATGCAGTATTTCATAGTATTATGACATACGGCCTGATTAACTGGGGAACTTCTAATAACGTTCAACAAGTTTTTGTCATTCAAAAACGAGCAATCCGAGTGTTAGCGGGAATAAACCAAATGGATAGCTGTAAACCATGGTTTATTGAATTTAGGATAATGACCCTACCATCATCAATAATTTATTGCCATCTAGTTCACATAAGGGAACATTTAAATAATTATAATACAAATTGTTATAACCATTCATATAACACTCGCACCAGGAATGAACTACGGACACCACAACAAAGGCTAAGTTATACAAAACGGAATAATTTTGCAATTGCCTTGTTTAATTCTCTTCCGCAAACAATAAAAAAAGGCTCCTATGAATACTTTTAAAAGCATATTAAAAAATCATTTACTGAACAATGCATATTATAACATATCTGATTTCAATTTTGTTATTAATTAGCCACTTGCTGTCTACGTATGGAATAGGTTGTGAATACTACTAACTATGTATCAATGTATTAATGTAAACATATAAGTTTAACTGTGAATTTGTATATATGTGTATATATATGTGTATATATGTGTGTATATATGTGTATATATATGTATATATGTATGTATATATGTATGTGTGTATATATATGTATATATACACATTATGTGTTCTTTTTGTTTTACACTGTGAATTGTATCATACATTTTTATATTTTATGTACTATTGTATTTGACATGTCCAATCACCACGGTGAATTTGTGACCAATAAAATAAATAAATAAATATTGGCAACATTAAAACGTTTCGAAATAAACAGTTGAGTAACTTTCTCTGTTTTCTTGTGTGTTTTGTATTCATTTACAATATAAAAATGCTATATGGATTATAAAATAATTATTGTTAAAATTATACGTGTTTCTTCATATACTAGTCACAAAAATTAAGGGATATTAAAAAGTTCCAAATTTTAGGGTGATTTTCAACAAGAGATAACTCGGCGAAAAATGGTCGTACAGAAAATAAAAAAAAGAAAATTGTAGCTTTAAGTATCTAGTTTTCAGACCTGGACTGTAAAATTTTTTTTGCGTGGGCGGTTTTCACATAATTATCCGAAAATCAACAAAAAAAAATTTTTCCAAATTTTTTCTCGTCTTTAAAATGGTCTGTGGACTTCAAAAAAATTTTTTTCATCATGCGGCCATAAAGTTCTTCTAGACAATTTAATTAGCTTTAATTTGATCTCTGAAAGAGCTCCGTACGATGATTTGCCGCGGAGTTATCGTTGATCAAAGCAAAAAAGTCCATTTCAACTTTGACAATCGATTACTCGGGAACTAATGATCGTACAGAAAATGGAGTTAGGGTTTTGGAAACTGCAAAATATTCTCTATAAGACACAATTAGTGGTGATTGATAAAAAATTTTTTTTTGAAGCGATGATGTTGGCTGAAAAAAAGTTGAAAATTTGCGAATTTAAGGATATTTGGACAATTTGGTATAACTTTGGATATAGTGAATTAACGAAGGATATCGCCGGTAACTTTTTAACCTCAAAGTGTCCCTAAAATACCCTCAAAGTTGCAAAGCGCTATTTTTTTTCTTAGTGCCCCGAAGGTTTAAATTGATCGTTTCGGCCAAAAATCATCTTAGCAAGCAATTTTTTGATTTTTATGCATATTTTCGACTTCAATATGGTTTTTTGGCAAAAATCCTTATTTTTTTGCTCAAAAACATGACTCGTTTGAAAAAATAAAAAAAAAAAAATTTCAGAATTAGTTCCCGATTGATTGTCAAAGTTGAAATGGACTTTTTTGCTTTGATCAACGATAACTCCGCGACAAATCATCGTACGGAGCTCTTTCAGAGATCAAATTAAAGCTAATTAAATTGTCTAGAAGAGCTATATGGTCGCATGATGGAAAATTTTTTTTTGAAGTCCACAGACCATTTTAAAGACGAGAAAAAATTTGGAAAAAATTTTTTTTGTTGATTTTCGGATAATTATGTGAAAACCGCCCCCGCAAAAAAATTTTACAGTCCAGGTCTGAAAACTAGACACTTAAAGCTACAATTTCCTTTTTTTTTATTTTCTGTACGACCATTTTTCGCCGAGTTATCTCTTGTTGAAAATCACCCTAAAATTTGGAACTTTTTTAATATCCCTTAATTTTTGTGACTAGTGTATATATAAATTTGTGATAAAATCAGTCGATAACATATCAATTTTAATATGGTATTTGTTTCTAAACGTTCTGTTAAACTACATTATGACAATTTGGACATTTGGACATAAGATTTTAATTTTGACAGTGTTGTTTGTCCTGTTAGAAAGTTTTGTCCTTATCAAATTCAAAAAAAAAATTCAGAATTTGGAAAAAACTCACTTTATGCAATCTTTTGATGATACTTTCATTATATTCTGAATTCCCCTCGATCATCCCTGTGACAGGATTTGAAAACCACTCTTTGAATTCTCTGTGAGATTGAAAAACGTTTGGCATCAGGAAATGCATTAGGGACCACAGCTCCATTAGATTGTTTTGTAGAGGTGTGCCAGTTAATAACAATCGCCTAAAACAAACGTTAACTGTAGTAATTAATGTTTTAGGTGTAAAATCACTCCAAAATAGTCGGAACATGGCGGGAAAGAGTTAACTAATCTCAATTCCCTTAAAACAAACTAGTAAATAATCATGGAAAAGACAAATAACTAAACTTGAAGAAAAACAAACCACCACTTTGGCCTAAAACCAGGGAAGGTAGTGATTTACAAGATAAAAAAAATTGAGGAGAATCAAGAAAATAACACGTATAATTAAATACCACAGAGCGCTTTACAAACCATGCTTTTCACATGTATATTGGCCGTCATAAGTAAATGAACATCCAATAAACGTTTAGTGCACCGTAAAACGGGGAAAAAGTAGCTTCCTTCTTGAAAAAATTTTTTTTTAAGGTACAACCACTTGGGACCTTCACAGCATGATAGCCTAGATCCTTGGCCATCTGTAATGGCCAATTACAACATTTTTTTTGGAGGTCAAACTTTTTTTTATTACTAAGAATGTCATAAATTTATCAAAATAAATTTTTCTTACTTTTTCACACATCCCCTCATGATATCTCCGGAACCAATCGAGATAATTGTATGTATTTTTTTTTAATTGATAAAGGAAATGTGGGCGAAGGTCACTGCTTTAATTTCGTTTTTATGGAAAATTTAGTTTTTTTTGTAAAACTAGGTAAAACTGGAACGTTTACTTGCTGCATTTTTTCGGTAAGCGAGAAACTTTTTTTATTTTAAGGAATTTTGTCATACCATATGCGTATGAAATAAAGCTTACACTTCAAGGAAGTTTTAAAAAAAAAATTCAGTTTTCTACGACACAGTTTTTGAGATTTTGTTATATAAAGTTACGAGTTTTTCGATCCTAGATGCGCCTCACCGCGGCGCCACTCAAGTGTGTAGAGTATGGACTATTCAATACATGTAATCTTATATTATACATATATTGCCAGTTAGAAACAAACTTTTCTTTGTGTAATGTGAATGCGAATGAGTATTATTTTTATTGAGTTTTTACATATTAGTCCTTAACAATGGAATGTTTATTTTGTGTTATCAGAATTAAAATCAGGTAATACAATTCTGGTAAAATCTGTTGATACTGATGTCCCGATTTTGCTTTTACATTATTACTGTGAAACACCAGATACATATGTCCGAAAGGAATATATTTACACAATTAGGACATAGTAAGAATATACATTTTTTGTCAATTAACAATATTGTGGCAAATTTAGGAGGGGAAATTTGCAAGAAAATATTAACGATTCATTGCCTAACTGGTTGTGATACAACTAATGCATGTATAAAATAGGGAAGAAAACGGCATTCGATGTTTTATATAAAAATTTAAATAATTTAAAAGATTTAGAAAACCTTCCTTTTCTATCAGAGGATAAAGCGATGGAATTAGGGGTAAAATATACGCTTTATTTATATAAGAATAAAAACAAAAATATAAAATCCCTAAACGAACTGTGATGGGACTTAACAACAAGTACAAATCGGCCAGCTTCTGAGCTGCCTCCTACTGACCATGCTTTTAGACAACATTTAAAAAGGTTATTATTTTTCTAGATCGCCCATACCCATTAAAAAAGAAACAAAACACCTACATGTAATTATTTTCTTTTTAGGTGTCTGTATCAATTAAAAATTTGGTACAATAGCCATATACAATACATGCAGTTGGAAGATCCAACTCGATACGGTTGGACATTTGAAGAAAATGTTTGGAAGGCAACTTTTTCTAGTCAAGAACCTGTGCCCGATATTGTAAGGCAAAGTTTGTCAATAAAATGTTCCGACAGGGCACAAGAATAAGTAAATTCTTGTGGACAGGGTCTGTAACAACAACAGATGTACCTGTTTTGCTCAAGGTTTGACATGCTGCAGTGAGTGCAAATATGCAAACTGCTGCAACCAAGGAACTGTCCAGATATTTTTAGATTCCGACGTTGAGGATTTTTAAAATATTTTTATAAGTTTTAAATTTATATTTTAAAATAAATAATTATTTCGTATTTTTTTTAATTCAATTTTAGGTTTTAATGTATAAATATAATGGATTTTAAATAATATGCAATGTAAATAATGATAAGTAAAACCTTCTTAAGTGCTTATGAAAATAAAATTTATATTAGATATGTCAAAAATAATACTTCATTGAATGCACCTACAACACGCATAGCACACTGATTAAAGCACAGTAGAACCGGGGAGCGAAGCTTCATGAAATATCCTGCCCGCAGAAACTTAATTTCAAATAACAATAACTTGAAACGTATAAGTCGTAGAGTATTGCGTTTTTTTTTTTAAAACTTCCTTGATGTGTTAATTTTATTCCGTATGCATATACTGTGGCAAAATTCCTTAAAACAAAAAAGTTTTTTACGCTACTGAAAAAAAATACTGCAAGAAAAATAAATGTTAAAGTATTACCTAATTTTATAAAAAACTAGATTTTCCATAAAGACTAAATTAATTCAGTCACCTTCGCTCACGTTTCCTTTATCAACTAAAAAAAAAAAACTTGATTATCTCAATTGGTTCCGGAGATATCGTGAGGGATGTGTGGAAAAGTACGAAAAATTAATTTTGACATATTTATGACATTTTTCATAATAAAAAAAGTTGGACCTCCCAAAAAATGTTGAAATTGGCCATTTTAGATAGCCAAGGGCCTAATCTATTATTCTGTGATGGTCCCATGCGGTTGTACCTTAAAAAAATATTTTGAAACGTTTTTGTCGGTTTTTCAGTGTACTAGTTGACGAATTTTGATAAAACTACCAGGAAAGTGTATTTTATTCATACTAATTGATGAAAATCTCAACAAAATACAATTATAACAATTACGTAAACACTAATACTGCGTCAGTCCTTCTCTGTTCTTACAAATTCAACTAGTCGATTAGACATATTGGAAATAAGCGAAACAATGCTAGCCTGTGGTACACTATCCCAAGATTTGATAATTCGTCTTAGGAGAACATGTACACCATTTGGGGGTGGCTGCAAATCATGAATCCTAGCATTATCCAGAAACATTATAGTAACCTTCGCGATATGTGGCCGCACATTATCTTGGAAAATGAGATTTACCAGTCCTATAAAATATGGCATTAACACTGGTTCCAGCATGGTATTGATGCAACGAATCGCATTTACTGTTGCCGGAATAACTACCAAAGGAGATCTACCTCCAAGGCAGACAGCCCCTTACACCATCACACCTTGAGTGAGAGCCATTTGCTGTTGTACAGAAAACTGCAAATTTCTGCAGTCTGGGACGTCTAGGCCTTAAATGTCGTTCTTCAGCATTTCTTTCCCCATCATCGTCAACATAGAAATTGTATCGACACTGGCGCCCACACGACTGGATAATCCGGCTTCTCATAGGATGATTATTCCACCACATACAAAGTCAGTTAATTGATGAAAATGTGCACGTTGTCATTTTTACACTTTGCTAGGACTAATTAAGCCTACTAGTATGCTTATTATAGTGACACAGCAGTGGCGGCTGGTGAAATTTGCGTTATGTCATATCTTAGTATGTTAAAATAAAAACAAAATATCATTTTACATCAGTTGAAATTCTCTTCGATTCTTTGTATGAATAAAATACATATTTCCTGAAAATTTTATTAAAATTCATCATTTACTGGGTTTTCATTTATGACGGCCAGTATATATATATATTTTTATAATGACGTTTAGAGGACAAGCAATAGAATGGATATGAAGAAAAAATCCTTTCTTGAATTATCGTCTACACATACACACACAAGGAACAGACAAACGAAAAGATTCAAAATATGTACTTACTGTTGCGTTTGAAAATTCAGTAAGAGCTGCCACCTTTGCGATTTAAAATTTTTAATATTCTGCGCCTCATCAAGAATAAGGTACTTCCACTTTTTCCTCCTAAAACTCTGATGATCTTGAATGACTAGCTTATACGATGTAATACAAATATGGAAAGCGTTCGGCTTCGTCCACCCTGTACGTTTCAACTTTCTTTCCTTCTGGGTGCCATAATATGTTAAGATTTTAAAAGCCGGACACCACTTTTTGCACTCCATTTCCCAATTGAGCATTACAGATGTGGGCACCACAATCAAATGTGGCCCCCAGTTTTCTTTCTCGCACGCTAAATGTGCAAGGAGGGCTATCGTTTGGATGGTTTTGCCAAGACCCATTTCATCGGCCAAGATACCATTTAATTTTCGTTCGTACATTGTTACCAACCAATCAAGACCGATGTGTTGGTATTCCCAAGTAGGGGAGAATTTCAGTAAAAAGGGTATTTTAGTTGAAACCTAAAATAGAACAGTAAACTTTTGTGAAGAACAGTATAAGTGTTTCAATCTATAAAAGTACATATTCGTAAATGTTTTTGTCAAATATTTTAAGTAATTATTAGGATCAATTCAGATTTCGTTCACTATGAAAAATGATGAAAATATAAAATGTTCTACTATATTTGGTTTTTCCTAGTGAGAATAATCCAATTGGAAATTATTCTTTTATTTTATTTCCATCGTAATAACATTTTTTACGTTTTTTTTTTCTAAGGAGTCTTGTCTATTTCTTTACTTTATTATCTATTGGTAACTTGCTAAAAATAATTCAAAATTAAAAGTGTTCTTATGAGCCTGTAAAACCTGGAGTTTTATAGAACAAAATATAATAAAAGAAAAAAAAACCCAAAGCTGTTAACATTTCATTTTTCTCTTTCAGACAAATGCCTCGAGTGTCGTCATTTGCAGAATTTGAGTTGAATGGATCTCAATTCTTCCAACATTTGTATCATCACAAAAGTAAAATGAAATACAATTACATATCAGAAAACTGAAAAAATAAGTAACGAATATTAACTTACATTTGTGGAAGATAAGGTGTTACCCTTGGGCTGAATACTTTCTGCAATGGCGGCAGCGTCATTAATGAGGTCATCATTTTTATCTTTATCAGTCTTTGTTTTTTCTCCCTCTTTATGAGAATCTTCTACTAGTAATTTAAGCTCATTGTGTTCACTCTGACTAGCCGAATCTGACACCTCAGTTTCGTCCTCACTCTCTTCCTCAGACATTTCAATTTCTTCCTCCTCCTTCGATGACTCAGAATCCTCCGACAGAAACTTACTCTCTTCGTCAGCATCCTGTGGGGCGGATGAATTGCTTTTTTTTCTTTCTCGACTTTTTCTTCTTTGTCAGGTTTAACATTTTTCACCTCAGACTTCTTTGATGTTTCAGGCCTATCTTTTTTATCTGTATCATCATTTTCATCATCCGAGTCATCAGAATCGCTTAGTCGGATGTTATCTCTGTTTAACAAGTAATCTTTGAGAAAATCATCTTCGAGCAAATCATCCAACTCCATCTGAGATTCCTTCTGCAATGCAGCCACTTCTTCAGTATGTCCATCAGTACCTAATGCGGCTTCTTCTTGAGCTATAGTTTCTTCATCATCTTCATCACTCTGTGTTTCAGGTTCGAATTCTGCATCCGATTGTGCCCGTGACGCAGATCGAGAAGATATTGTACTAGGTGGTTCTGTAGCTGTTTTATTCATACCTTCGGCTAATAACTGTGAATACTTCTCCGTTTGGTCAACAATAAAACTCAATTGCTGATCCAGGGCCTTTTTTCTCTTTTCTTCCAGAATTGTATGCTGTTTATATTCGACAATCTTCTCCACATTATTCCAAAAATTCTTTATTTCCTTTGCACAAAAAGATGCGATTCTTCGAAGGTTTTGCTCATGAGCTTTTTCAGCTCTTTGAGCAGCCAACGCCTTGTCTTGGAAATACTTCTGTACCATACGGGCACATTTTTTGGCAGCAGCTTTTTTCCATTTGCGTTCCTGGGCAAAATCTGCTGCCAACCAAACCATTTCCTCTAACAGAAAATCCCAATGAGCTTTCGTTCGATGCATTTCCTGTACTTTCGGTAACCTTTTTTCTGACCATAAACCCTCTTTTTGCAAATCCGTTATTCGCTGGACAACATAGGCTTCCTGCTTCGCTTTTTCAACAATTTGTTCTTGATTCAAACCTGCAGGATGAGGGGAGGTTTTATTTTTAACGGATGTGGACTTAGGAGTGAGATTGGAATCTTGAGGGGTAGAAACTGAAGGTGTACTAGTTTGCACATGGTGGATGTGTGATATTCCTGGTAGAGAGCTAACAGATGTGGCAGAAGGGGTACTAGGCGTAGTCTGAGGAACGGAAACACTTGGTGCTTCTTCTTGGTACTCTCGAGGATCAATAGCATGTTCCTTGAGATAAGCGAGATATGCCTGGGTCTTGGGTCTTTTGGCGAATTGGTATAAGTCTAGAATGTTGTTTCCAGTCTCTAGGTAAAATGTCTCCAAAAGATGCTCACTGTACTTCTCCTTTACTAGTTTCGAGCGAACTATTCGATGGTTCATCACGCGTTGCAATTTGGAGGTGTAAGCATCTTTCTTATCGGATGATAAAGGTCTTTTAAGTGATCTCGAGTGAGTAGGGTGCTGGACATTTGAACCCGAACTTTCTCCTGATGGAAATAATTGTAAACGGATGTTAGAGTTTGGTCTTGATTTGGTAAGGACATTAACTATTGACTGATTGGCTAAACTTGGTCTTAAGGGAGAAGTTTGGCCCACTCGTGATGGACTTATACTTATTATACGTGTTACACCACCCTGTGTTAAACTAGCATTTCCAGCTAAAGCCCCTGACGTTATCTGAAAATAACAAAATTACATGTCATGGAATTTGATTCAAACTTTTAGCCGATTTAATTATCATAATACCATACTGTCTTGTTTTCATAAAAATGATAAACCGACGGAATCACTCACAGAAATATGAACACATGAAATAAAAAATAAATCGGGTTTTATTAACATAAATTGTTGACACGTCACCAGTAATTATTTGAAATGTTAAAAATATATCCACTTTTGCCCATTTAGCCATGCAGTTTAAAAGATAAACAAGATTCATAACATAACTGACAGCTAAATTATAAATAATCATTTTTATAGATAAATACATTATTATGTGTATAAATGCATACATTACGTGTATTGAACTATTAGACATGTGTCTCTTAATTGGAAACGTTACAATATAAACCAGAGGCAGACAAGCCGTCGCTCGTCAGCGTGTATTAGCAGAGCAGAGAATTCGTTTTTCATCTAGCTGTCGTGCGGTGTCAACAGTGCATACTGCGCGCGATACGATACCAGTTTTCAGTTTTCCGATGTACTATGTCTAATACTTAATACACATATTCTATAATATACAATTAATAGAAAATAAAACTCAAAATCCATTGTCCACATCTTGCTTGTATTATTGTAATTTGTATCTTATTATTATAATAAGTACGTTCTTTCCACCCAACATTTCATATCAATACGAGAATAACCGAGATGATTAACTAATATTTCAGTAACTTAGAAAAAACATCAAATTACAAGTCGAGATATTCCCCCTCCTATATATCTATTAGTGTACTGTTGTTGACAGTAAAAAATATAACATAACCAACACTAAACATTAAAATACCAAATCAGAGTTGAATTAGCAGGAATTTCTCATGAAAAGTTTTAGTTTCAGAAATTTACATCAAATTAAGTTAACCTAACCTTAGAATCGTTTGTCGAATGACCAAATGTTCCTCTCTCATTCATGTGAAATGAGATGAGACACTGGGGGTACTAAGAATTCTTAGTTAATATCAAAATGAAATTACCAAAGAAAACAGCAATATTGCTGCCAAAACTGAGATCTACTGAATCTCTTGAGATCCCAGTTGGAAGGGACACACCTAATATCTGTACATTTCCAACTATGAATGACTAAAATTGTACGATTAAGGTGTACGACAGGTGTTTCTGCGACTAGGGCCTACATTAACTAAATTTAAGTATTACTTTACAAATAGTAATAAATTCTAAAAGTAATAACCAAGTAAAGTGCCAAAATCGAATACCTCTCACTTTATTTGATTGAGATTAAAGTTGCCACACACATTTTTTGATGATTGATAAAATTTGTATCATACAAAGTGAAGCGATTAAGCTTTAATTGCGATTACCCAATAGTAAAAAATTTTTACCAAATAAATGGAAACCTTTCTTGAGGCCGTCGCGTATACAATTCGCAGACGTGTTTCTGGTAATTGCTTTTGTCTGTGAGAAGTAGGTACACGCAACGGTAATCATGTTCTTGGTAAACCCCGGAGCAAAATTTTTTTTTTGAAGGATGTCATTGGTACAAATTTAGATACGTTGTTATTGATAACAGAGTATAAGTAATCCACAGCATTATCAATTTATTCCAGTTTATCTTGCCTAGTTCAGTATAGAGCGACATAAAGTCAGTTTTTTTGTAATTGTGTTAGATCGAGCTTGTAAATTACTTTTAGACAGCTTTTTAGGCACTGTTAGCAAAATTAATAATGACTATTATACTATTAAATTGATTTAAAAATAAAAATAACACATTTTCATGAAAAATGTATTATATATTTTCATTTATAATATATTAAAATTCTACTGACTAAATTTAACAAGCGTGAATAATTAGAAACAACACATCATTAGTTGCATTTTTACCCAAATTAATTTAAAAAAATTCAAGGTAATATATTTTAACACAATTTTACCATATTTGGCAAACTAATAGAATCTAGTTCAACTTTTAAATTTTCCATTAACGTTGATTTAAGATACACTGAGAATAAGATTTATCCATATAACAAAATGTCTAATATTTTGAAATAAATATCAATCCAGAAATCTGTTTTATTATTTCATGATATTTGTATCACCTAATTAAAAATTATTACTACAATAATTGTTATTCAATTGTGAAGTCATTGCACACACATTTATTCACTATAAATTACCTTAAATTTTTATGTGCCATTATAATTTTTAATCGGAATTAATTGAGGTTCTAAAGATCCCAACAGAATTTTCAATATGTGGGATGTTTAATTAATTATAGCAATCCTCTTTTATTTAAAATGCCTTTATACCATGAAACTTGACTAAATTTAGAAATAAATTGTCATTTCTAAAAAATGATAATTATATTCCAATATTTAACATTTTGTATTAAAATGGTAATTAATTTAGAAATAAATTCAATAGATGGTCAAGAAACCTTGTTTACTAGTATAAACTATCAAGTAGGTAAGTGTATAGGTTGTCCTTCGCCAAATTATTATTTTAATGCATCAAATTGAAAATAAAGGGGGCAACACATCAGACATAATACAATGTAAACAAATTGTATGCAAATTGAATTCATTATATATATTTTTCTTAATTATTTAGGCTATGAATTGTAAATGGTTCAAATATAATAATATATAAACATAAATGTTAACGTAAATTACAATAAGTAATACCTATTATATGTACACACAACTAACTTCTAAAACATCATATCATTTCATACTTTTCAACTTGCCCATTAATTTTTATTTTTTTCTTCATGTATTAATCTTTAAACGGTTATATTTCTAAAGTACCTATCAATACAAGCCTTATTACCTGTGTTAGAGCTGGCATTCCATGAGGTTGTGAAGTTAAGACGTATTGTCCACCTGCAACCTGTGTCAATCTCATGGTAGGGCGCTCTGCCATAGGTCGAAGGCCTTGGCCCTCTCTCGGGGGCAGAGCACCCTGCCCTGCCCCCGGAGTTTCGTCACTCATCGTTGAAACTTCTGTAAATAAATCATCATACACAGTTTTCTTTAACTAGATATATTCCAAAACATTTTAATAGTTATCTGTCGACCTTATCACATATAGTTATAGGACATGCAAAAGCTAATAGTGAACTGACCTTATCCAATGTCCGAGTAGCTACCTATTCATTAAACGGTAATTAACCCTACTTATCCGAACTGTTTAAATTTAAAGCACTTTTTTAAATAATTTCTGGATACAATTACCGTTGGTATATCCAAGCAAGAAAATATCTTCACTTTCAATTCTTAGAAGTATAAGGTACCAAAACTTCCATCAAAAATATTGTCTTTGTATACCTGTATTTCTGTGAATCAGCTAATTTAATTTCGCGAAGATTGCACAACAAAATAAATTATTACAGAGATTAGTAATTTATCCGTCCGACGGGATGTTGATACTCTATGCTGTGTGCTAAAGTCAAATTATAATACTTTTTAGGCTTGATTTTCAAAAAATTTTCTGTTGATTGTTGTGGGTTTATGACGTAATGTTCAAAATTGAATTCAAAAGTGCGCTTGAATTGGCGCGTCAAAAGAAAATATTTTGATTATAAAATTTATTATAAATTCATAAGATAATTGAAGATATATTTGCAACAATAATAAAACGAATTTTTAATTATAATTTAGCAAAAAGGAAATCAATATGTCAATGACGTAAAATTTTATATTGACTAGGCAGTACAAGGTGACGCGCCATCGCGTTAAAGCCGCTTTGAGTGTTTTTTTGTGAAAGTATACAAATTAAGTAGTGAATTTTAATTAAAAACTCATTTTCATAAACGTATTGTCGCATTTCTGATTAATATAAAGGTGGTCTTTAATAAAAAAATTTGTCCAATAATTTAACAAAGAAAATTTCCAGGCGCCATATTATCCTCTGCATTCGGTTGAGAAAACTTACCATCATGTAATCACAAAATATTCACGTGAAAATTGGTCATCCGAAGTTAAAAACACCACTATCGTATTAATTAAACCTCAAAGTACAATTGGGTACTCCACGTAACAAGAAAATTGTAAAATATATCTAATATTTCGAACATTTTACGCGTTCACATCAAGGACACATCGCCCTTTCTAACATGGCGACGGGCTCTTCTTTCACAAAATCGAGTCGACGAACAGCCAAGCGAGCAGCCGCCTAGATGTGGATTGCTAAATAGCGCATGCTCTAAATGGTCATTGCGCATGTGCACCGCTAAATTATGAAAATATTTTCAAAGTAGCAAAAATAAACATGAGCCGTTTATCTCCAAATATGCACACAATTTTAAAATCGGATATTATTGAATTATTAAACTCTAAACAAATTTACACTGTTCTTGATTTTATTAAAACGGATTCCAAAGTTATTGAGAAAACTTCGAATTTAACATTTCGGGTGTGTATTTTTTTTATATTTATTAGTTGCAGGATTTTTTTCATTTAAAAAAAATATTATTTTAGGAGATTTTAGACATCAGAAAGGTTTTGTTAAACAAATATTCCGCCCATCCTAGAAATGCTTTGGATTATTTCAAATATACGATTTCAAATTCGGCGATTATTCAAACTGGAATAAAAAAAGTAGGATCTATTGTACCTACCTATATTGACATTTTTTATTTAAAAACGTGAAATTATTGTTTTCTTGGTTTTTAGCCTTGATTTGCTCTTAGAAGGTGGACTATTTACAGCAAACATTTATGAAATATGTGGTTTGCCAGCTGTTGGAAAAACTTTATTTTGTTTGACTTTAGTAAAAAATGTTATCTCTAATATGAAGGAAAATATTTTTTATTTGGATACAAAACAAGATTTTTGTGCTCGCAAATTAAAACAGATGTTGTTTAATATAAGTAAGGTGAGTAAATATGCCGGTAAATATGTATTTTTCCACCTCTCTAGAATTTCCTATATTACGCGTTGTATGCCTGCCATTCAATTTATTTTCATGGGCGTGGTTGTATTGTCCACACTCTACAGGGTGATTTACTGTTTGATTGACGGAATTTATATTAACCATAATTCTCAATATGATCGAAATTATTAATCGACCATATTTATTTTACTTATTTTCATATATTTTATATCCCACAAAGATATGTCAGAATTTTGGAAACAAAAAGAATTTTTTTGTTTTAAAATTAATTATTTTTTTCCTTCGCGGAAAGTTAATTTCGTATAAAGTTGACCAGTAATTTATTATGGCCGCATTTTAATTTATTTTCAGTGATTTACTGATTTAGAGCTGACATACCTACCTGTAATACATATTTAGTCAGGTCCGGCGCATGCGATGAGTTAGTAGGCGGTCACTTTAGGCGCTAATTTACTAGCTTTTTTAGTTATGAAAATTAAAATAATTCAAAAGTTTAATTTATTTGATGTAAATTATTGGTAAATTAGAATTGATATTTCTTCAATATGCACTTTAAGGCACAGGTACCTATGTTTTATTTTTAACGTTTTATAAGAAGTAATTTTATTTTTATTTTGTTTTGGAGTTATTTTATTTACGTTATTTTAATGTTATTATATTAAAAGCTTATTTTATTTTTCACAAGATGAGTTTATTTCTATTTTCAATAGGTACTACTTTTAACAGTTTTAATAAATTTATTTTGCTTTGTTTTGTATTATTTTATAGGTATTACATATTTGAATAGCATTTATTCTCTTGTGCTAGGTATACATATAATCAGAATTGTGTATGAAATGTTGTTATATTTATACTGCTTTTTAATAGAGGAAAATTGTTTTTACATATATTTTTTCATTTTATTTTGTCCTTTTTTTACATTGCTGAACTATTTATTGTAAAAAGATTACTTTTATTATTTAAATGCCACGTAAATTAGACAACCCCGATCTAAAGTCGAGTTGCACGGGCGGAGATTGAAAAAACGCGGACACACAACCATTGTTCCCTTCGACTTTGTGAGGGTTGAATCCGGGATTTGAACCCGAGAGTTGGTAGATAGTAAACTACTATTATTTAACCCAACCAGAGCTGTTGCACACTGTGGTATAATTACCTACATTCGGTGGTGGTTCTAGACCCCAAGAAATAGATTTGCAATAATTATTTTCTTATGCAACCCCAAACTTATAATACATATTTGTAATTAGAAAAATAATCCCTTTCAGAAAATACCAAAAACTACTCCTATTAAAAAATAATGACCTTGACCCCATATCTTTTACAGATAACGGTGATACAAATTCCAAAATGACGTCATAAGCTGCATAAACCTAATTTGTACCTTCAGTTTTTTTTTAGCAGTTTGCTTTGGATTTCACAAGGACCTATCCATACACTTTGCCGCACACATAAAATGGTCTCGTTCGCATATCCTGGCTCTTGACAGTTTCTTGCTGCTGACGCAATTTATTTATTTAAAACATAAATGCGGCTCAAGAAGTTGGGGTTCTGGGCCCCCTTAGGACCCCCGTAGAACCGCCCCTGCCCACATTTATAAAAAGGAAAAATTAGAAGTGCGTATGTCACTACCTAAAACTTACCGTTTCCAATTTGATACGATTTAGATTTTAATGTCAACGAGTTTTAGTATGCTTGAGGTTGATCAGTGGCGGTTCTCAGGGGGTACTTATTCTTGAGCTGCAGTTGTAAATTAAATAATTACAAGAAATTACCATGAGCTAGGATATACGGACGCGGGGTGATCATTTTATTTTTAAATGCCGCACTTTCATTGCTTGATTTTTACCCTAGGAAAGACATAAAAAAAAACTAAAAAGTTATGATCGAAAAACTGAAATATACAAAAATTAACGCGGAAATGGACATCCTACTGAGTGATTATAAATGCGTGTCACATATATATTTTTCACTTCCGGTTTAACTGGAAATTACTTAAACTTTTTTATTTTAAGTGAGCCCAGTTTAAAGAAAATTTCTTTGTGATTAAAGCAATTTTTATATTTTGCAGTTTTTGGCCGTAACTTTTTTCATTTGATGTTCAATCGTTTCTTACTTTTAGAAATCGGATGATAATCTAGAAAAAAATATATGTGGTTTTGGAAGTTTTTTTGTAGATAAAAAATCAAGCAATTCAATCGAGTGTCAGTTAAAATGATCACCCTGTACAGTATACGGTAAGTGTATTGACCGGCCCATCTATAAACCAAAGTAAACGACAAAAAATTGAATTTGGGGGAAAAATTAAGTAGATTTGTGCATTTATGACGCCATTTTGAAATTTGTATCATTGTTATCTTAAAAGATATGGGTTGAAATCATTTAATTATTTTTAGGTGGATTTGGTGGAAGCGATGAACAGGTCTTTAGTTAAAAGGATAAGCACCAAATATGAACTCATTAACGCTCTTTATGAAATCAAGCAGAAATTACAGGACGGGTTCAAGTTGAGAGTAATTATAATTGACTCATTACCTGCCTTGTATTGGCAATCATCCAATCATATAGAAAATAATAGCTTTCTAAATAACACAGTGAATATTTTACGTTACTTATCTGTGGAGTATCATGTTGTAGTCGTCATTACGAATTTGATAACTATATGGAACGAAGGTGGTTTCAAAAATCAAGATATTTGCAAAGAACAAATTTCGTGTGGAAAGTATTGGTACAATATTCCTAATGTTCGATTAAAATTTGAGAAAGGTTTGGAAAATAAATGTAAAGTTACAGTTATGAAAACTTTCAAAATCATGCCCGAAGTTTGCCAATGTGAAGTTGAAATGACTAATGTTGGAATTATATAATAAGTAAATATAAGTATATGTATTATAAATAAAGGTGGTACTTTCTATATATTTTGAGTTTTTATTTTAAAATTTCCACAGTAAGTGGTATGAATTGTATGTATAATAATAAAATAAAAATTGATGCAGAAGATTAGCTCTATATAGTGAGGGGGCGTGACAATTATTTATTATGTATTCCGCCACTACCATTATAATGTTTTGTCGAGACAATTAAATTATGTGTTGGCAAAACATTTGGCAGAAGTTTGTTCTTTATACTTGTCTTTTAAGTTCGATTTTTTATTAATATTTCGAAACGATATTCTCACAAAAATACTTACACAACTATACACATTTATAAGAATCAAAAATGACGCTTTCATTTACTGACCATGAGTCATACGTCAAAAATGTAGTTGTGTTCATTATTTTGTTTGTCTTGTTTTGATATTTTTGTACTGCAAAATTGTGCAGCAGTTATTTACTTTTTGAGTTTTGATTATTTCAAAATTAAAAAATAACAAATTTAAAATACGTTTCATTTAGGTACCTATACTATCCATACGATTTGTGTCACCACTGCCATCGACACGCCACTGCCTACATCTGACAATCGTAAAAAAATGTGTTCAAAATATTAAAATACAATACAATGAAAATGTTTAAAATGCTCTCGTGCTAAATTGTCGAAAATGGGCATACGACTCAGTTGATGAATTTTCCCGAATACTTGGTCTTCGATCAAAGTTAAACCTATTTGAGTGATTTTATGCGAATGATTAAAATTTTTGCTAAGAATTTAAATATTGCAATAGTTATTTTATTAGCAAAATTAGAGAATCTAGAGCTAAATCATAAAAAGGGAAAATGAGCATTACCTCGATTTCGTGTACTTTAATTACTTATTTTAATTTCATAAAATTAGGTATATACAGGGTGAGTCTTAAGTGTGTAGTTATATTTAAACCACCGAGTCTTGACATCTGTAGAAACCTTAATTCATTTTTTTTAATTCCCACGTGTAACTGAGTTATCGAGTTTCAAAAAAATATGATGAAACTGTTTTGGAATTGCTGGTTATTGGAAACATTCTATATCTTAGCTAAAATGATGTAATGGACTGAAGCAACGTTGCCGCATATCTTATGCAATTTTCTCACCTAGGCGCGATTTTGCAATCGTGAGAACAAAATTGGAGGTTACCTAGCATTATATTTTCACAAAAATCGATGAGATTCTAATACAAACCACTTCAACTAAAAGTTACTTTAGCATAAAATATTTGTTGCTATAACCACTTCCAAAACAAATGTAAAATTGAAAAAATTCGAATTCTAAAAGTATGAGTTTAGCTAACCCACGATTGAAAGATCGAGCCCTAGCATTAAGTTCATTCCCGAATTTATAATAACATTGGCTGAAATAATTACCTACTTAAACGATTAATTGCTCCATTTGAAATAATTTTTAAACATTTTGAAATACCTTTCAATGTGAGAAATGTACAATTTTGACTTTTTCTTGGACCAATCAACATTTCTTTTGAAGCATTTCATATGGAATGTACAGCTAAAACTAAATTTTCCGATGAACAGTAAACTTTTTAGGGAATCTCGAGAGGAAAAGTAGGTACTTATCCTCTGCTACTACAATAATTTGAAATGTGTAAGGGTTCAAGTAATAAATCAGCTCTCTACTATTTTAATTGGCCTCTAATAGTAAAACACTGAAGATGCAACACAATAACAATCAGTTGATGGAAAATAGTTTGCAGTATTATCACACACTTCTGTCACTTTTTACACTGTACATACCCAACAGTTTGTATTTTTTTTCCTCCATAATACTCTGGATGGTTAGGATAGTATACGTGATTTTTTATAAAAAAGATCAATTAATTCTTGAAAAAAACTTATTCGGGATAGGCCATTACATGATAAAAATTCAACCACGCCATAATGTGAACTGTGATATTAGCGTGGCGTATGTAACCTATGATCTTCGCACATCTAACCACGCATCTAATCAGTGTTGCCAGACATACCATTTTCATGGTATTTATACCATTATTTTCCCTTGTGTACCTGCACTTTGTTTAAGTAATAAAACTATTATTTAAAAATGTCTACCATTTTACACCAATATTAGCAAAAGTTAATAAAAAAGCCAAATTTAGATCGTCAGCCCCGACCTCGATCAGTTCTTCCATTAAAAAAAGAGTAAACTGAATTAAATTTTATACCGTGTACGTAGATCTTTATAAATCGGAACCTCGCGTAAACAGCGTTAGTTGTGCAAGCCCAAATAAATAATAGTCTTCTGCTGTTTCCTGTTGCGATGGTATGACCGTTTTTTCAATGCTCAGTTAGCTAAATTAACCGTCAGTTAGGTCAATAGAAATTTTTTGAAAAACATCATGATTTATTTATAATGAAATTTATAACCTATATGAAGATCTCACACATCTGGCAACACTACACCCCATGTAAAAATCAATGTTATTGATAGTTCGTGTTCCTGTCTGCATTAGCATTTACAAAACTGTGTTTAAACCTGTTATTTATTGTTCTTTATGATTAAATTTGTGATTTGAAGTTTTGAGTTACTATATTACCAAAATTTATTATTTATAATTTGTTCCTTTGGTGGCTTATTTTGTAAAAAGTAGTGATTAACCATAGCGACTAATTTTATTATTCTAATGCTGGATATCTTAAAGGCATATTTTCAAGTAGATGGAAATGCTAGACAAGCAAAACGGCTATGGAATGCTATCCAAACGTCAAGCCCATATGATATATGCATGTAGTAACTGTTGTATTAGGGAAGTAAACAAATCTACTTTATGGTTCTTTTAAAGTAAATGCGTCTTTTTAAAATGATTATTTTCAACTTTGATCATTTTTAGAAATGAACCATATTAAACTTAAACTATAAATTAGAGACAATAATAATAATTTAAAATACACAATAAAAGTATTGCATATTTTTAATATTTGGTGCTTACGGGACGAGTTCTGTTTATTTATAAAAAAAATGTCAGGATTACCTAATTATACAAGGAAAAATAAATAAACAGATACTTTTAACACCTTTTATTTTAAGAGCAAGCTACAACTGACAAGTGTCGCTTTCCACAAAAGACTAATTAATCGCGCCTTGGCCGCCTTGAGGTTTATTTCTTATTTTCGGCCAGTGCGTACAGATATCATGCTTTCTTAAAAAGAGCTCAATGTTTTATAAACTATTACATTTGTTTTGGTGCGGCGTCTACACTGATATTAATTAAGTCTAATATCGTCTCACAAAATGTCTGTGACAAAAGGGTAATAATTATTTTTAAAAATTCAAAATTTGCAATTCATGACTTCATGAGTTAGGATAATTGTGACGACGAACTCTGGCAGTGGCCACACTGCCTTAAGTTACGTCATTTCTGTGAACGGCGTTTACAAAGTTATCCAGTGACTATCAAAATGTCAGTTGCTGGAGGACGAAAAAATTAGCAGAAATTAAAAAAAAATTTGTTGTTCAAAAAAATTTGTTGACAGTGCCAATCAATTATACACGACGAAATATATTGAGGGTTAAAATATAACTACGCATTTAAAACTCACCCTGTATGAGTACATACAGACGTATAATCTAGTCATCTAAAATATTTGCCATTTTTTAGAGCGGGCAATTATATAGAAAAAAATCTATTACAGATATAAAAATAAACACACTACAAGAAATGTATGTGGTGTGCTTATTTATACCGGTAATAGGTATATTCTACCAGGAAACTAGCATGTACGCTGCAGGAAACAGGAACAGTTTTTATTTCTTAGTAGGTAATACGACAACACAGAACAGTGTTTGGCAATTAGCCCGCTAATATTCTCACATAAAAAGCTCTTAAATAATAATATTGCAAAGGTTGTTGTGTGATTGCCCAAAAGAGGAATTTTGTTATGATTTGTGTGCGTGAAATTTGGTTTATGACATAGGTATCTTAATATTGGAGAATGGGACCCAAACGATACTTTATAGCATAACTATCAACTGAATAATTAAGTTTTGCAGAAAAAAACTGCGATTGAAATTTGCGAAAACGTTGAATTGTGGGGGTTTATAAGTTACAACTTTTTGAATTGTTTGCGATTTTCTTAGAAATTCAAGAATTTTTAGTAAACATTTCATCAAATTAGCCATGATTAGAAATTATCAATAATGTCAGTCATTCTCTTATGTCAAAAAATGCCACCGCGTTTAAATTACACCCACGAAGACTTTTTGAATTTGTTTATAATTTATGGGTGATGCAGTAATATCAAGAACTTGTAGTACATTTGCTACTCGATATTCTTGAATTTCTAAGAAAATCGCAAATACTTCAAAAAGTTGTAACTTAAATCCCCACAATGCTTATATAAGAAACAAAGGAATTTAATCATACATAACGATGTAAAAAAATACAGGATGTTCCATTTGACTTAAGCAAGTTTTCGCGGTTTGAAATTTACAAAATGTAACGTCAAGAATGGAACACTTAGTATACTATTATTTAATTTCTTTAAACTGTAGAGCGTAGCTCACCTTATTGTTTTTCTGCATGCCAAAAAAAGCAAAAAAAGTATTTTTTACACGAAGAAAGTTGTAAAGGTTGTTGTAAACCATTACACCTGTCAATTTTTTTTTAAATTGTCAAATATCTGAAACGGTTGGGTTTACCCTGGTGGAAATAGTTTCTGCCAATAATCTAATTTAGTCTTGCAGTGTTCTGAAAAACAATTCCAGAAGAATGAGTAAGTCTAAAAAATTCTGAAACATTCTGAAAAAGTATGAAAAGATCTATGTAAAACTTACTAATCATTTTAAAGACTGCATTTTTACAAGTTTTTGGACTCTTCTAGAATACTTTTTCAGAATTAATCAGATCTTTCATGAAAATTTAGCTAAAGTAAAAGTAAGACTTTTTCAGAGTTAATCAGTACAATTTAAAACATTTCAGATTTTCGAAAAAATTATTTACTGTAGGTTTTCTCATATTTATTACTTCTCTTAAGGAATATAGAAACTTGATAGGAGGAGGGTTATTAGTAAAAAAAATATTAATGTTTATATTCTATACATTTTTAAATTTTATTTACAGATTTTTTTTGATAATTAATTATATACGGTTAAAATATACGAACTGTTTTTATTAAATAATTTACAAGGCGATAATTATTATTATTATAATATATATAATACAAAGAAATACTTACAAATAAATATATAATACAAAATATTTCAAAAACACTTAGGAAATACTTAATAAAATACATATAATTCAAATTATTTCAAAAACATTCAAGGAATACACTTAATAAAATGTTATATAATACAAGTGATTTTAAGAAATATTAACGAAATACTTTTAAGATAAATATAATATAAACTATTTCAAGAATATTTAATTAATACTAATAATAAATATATATACCTGGTACAAAATATTTCAAAAACATTTAAGAAATACACGTAATAAAACATACAATACAGTATTAGTACACAATTTATTCTAAAACCATAAGTCTAACGCGTCTAGCACAGACTACACAGAGGTTCTCTGTGGCGTCTAGTCAGTCATAATCAGGGGTTCTGATTGGCCATCCTAAATCGAATGATGCATTGTTGCGCATGCCATCACCCCACTTTCAATTTCACTTCTACGTTCCACGTCTTTTTCTGTTTTGTGGTTCCACGTATGATGCCAACTTTATCTATGATGACAACAGCTAATGTAGAAGAGGTGCCTTTTGTGTTCGTTTATAAAATAATAGTGTAGTGTTGATTGTTAGGATTATATCGATATAAACAAAAGCACGTATGTCCAATCGAAAATATTGTAAAAAGTACAGATGTATCCGGAGTTATGTGATCATTAATAATAATGCATGCCCACTTGTTTTACCAGCAACGGCTTTGGCGGTGCAAGATTTGGAATTTTTGGAAATGAAATGAATGCTGCTACTAATGATAGAAATCAAGAATGCTCTGTGCATCATGATCCAAACGATCCAACTTTATCTGAAATACTTTGTATTATATATATTATAATAATAATAATTATCGTCTTGTAATTATTTAATAAAAACAGTTTGTATATTTTAACCGTATATAATTAATTATCAAAAAAAATCTGTAAATAAAATTTAAAAATGTATAGAATATAAACATTAATATTTTTTTACTAATAACCCTCCTCCTATCAAGTTTTTTATATTCCTTACGAGAAGTAATAAATATGATAAAACCTACAGTAAATAATTTTTCGAAAATCTGAAATGTTTTAAATTTTACTGATTAACTCTGAAAAAGTCTTACTTTTACTTTAGCTAAATTTTCATGAAAGATCTGATTAATTCTGAAAAAGTATTCTAGAAGAGTCCAAAAACTTGTAAAAATGCAGTCTTTAAAATAAGTAAGTTTTACATAGATCTTTTCATACTTTTTCAGAATGTTTCAGAATTTTTTAGACTTACTCATTCTTCTGGAATTGTTTTTCAGAACACTGCAAGACTAAATTAGATTATTGGCAGAAACTATTTCCACCAGGGTAGGCATAGGGTATCCTACATGTTTTTGACTCAGAATTTTATTCTTTACGAAAACCCTAAAATATATAGGGTGTTATATTTAAAATAAGAAAGCTGGTATCGATTTCCGGTATAACCAGAAGTGCTAGATGCTTGTAATTATTTTAGTTGAATTGACCATACTGCCGTTAGTAATTCTTTAAATTTTAAAATTTTTCTTGTGCGTACTTTTCCCTATATCGATCGATGCACTTCCTGGTGAGACACCCTGTATAATTTCCACCAGATTCTGAAAAAAATTTTGCGAATATTTTACAAATTGTCTTAAAAATAACCTGGTGAGGCACACAATTTTGGTAAATTCTTTTCGCAAATTTCAACAGGAATCATGAATATGTGTAAAATTCGTGAAAATTATCTGCTCGGTTTTTCAGTGCCTTCACTTTCTGCCTATATAAACTATTTAGAATTTGCATCATTCACCTTGGTAAATGTGAAACGTTCATTCAAATCGCTCAAGTTTAACACTTTAAACAGTCACGAATGCAGAACAAATATTTGTTGTGGCCATGTATTTACGCTGTGATGGGAGACTTCAGTCATTCCAAATAATACTAGGTGTCAAGCGGTATGTATTTCATTTATTTATTCATTTTATACTTTTGCTTTTATTTGTCTACATATATTTTTCTATGTTGATGTTTTCTTGTCGGAACTAAGTGGATAAAAATGTAAGAAAACCTCAATTTCTCATTAAGTCAACGTTTCGACATTATTTACTGTATTCGTCAGGATTAATGAGGTATTTGGTTTTTTGTCAACACAATCATTATCGTCAAATATTGCAAAAAAGAATAAATAAAAGAGCCTAAGTTATATAGAATTTCAGAGTAAATATTTCAGTGTTGTTAGTATGGAAACAATTTTCTATATGTAAATACCTCATTAGTCCTGAAGAAGACACTAAATATTATCGAAAAGTCGACTCAATGAGAAATTGAGGTTTTCTTACATCTTTATCCACTTTAGTTTCGACAAAAAAACCTTAACATATTGAGTAGTGCTGGATATGAACCTTTTATTAAATATATCTTTCTGTTAACCATGAGGCAGTAGTAAATGCCGGTCCTGGACTCTGGTACAGTTTCCTCTCCTTTAATGCCACTGTTAAAATCTCTGAGACTCTGGTGGCATCTGTGTGTGATAGTGTATATTTATATATGGGGTAACGGCTAATTAAAATTTTCTTTTCCTAGATTCTAGTAGAGGTCATTTAAATACAGATGGCACACACAGTCTTCATTATTTTTTTCCCAAAATGTTTTCTGTTCTGAGCTGTGATATTAGGTTTGTTCCGAGTAATACAATATTTATATACAGTTTTAAAAAAATGCGCATAAATTCGTTTTTTATCGAAAGTATGTACAATTAATTATATTCCAAAATTTAAAAGGAGTTAGGAATTTATTAATAAAATTATGTTGAGAGATTTGTGAGATGTGCTAAGAAATTCGTAAAAAAAATACATAGTTTTCAACTTTTGCATTGAAGTTAGGACAAAGACAAAGCAACAAACATAACATATTTAATTAATCCGAAAACGTCAAAAACATAACCTAAACCAAAAGACTGATTATTATTATAATAATTTTTAATTAATATAGATCTTAAATAATATCTGAAATATGTCTTTAGTTCCTGATTACGGAGATTCATCTAATTCAAGTTTCTCCAATGGGGGGGATTCTGAACCTGAAAATGTAGGAGCTAGGTAAGATCTTTGTAATAATATGTAAACTTTCTATGGGTATATTATTTGTACCGTAATAATCGTAAATTGGTAATTGTAATTTTGTAAAAAATGGGTCAGCTGTCATATGTTTTAGCCAAACAATAGAAATTCCACCTGTACCTTCACCGAAATATAAGTTACCTACACCAAATTTTGAGGGAATAAAAAATGACGCCGAAGAATCCAAGTCATCAGTTTTTAAGAATCCTTTTATAGAAGCTGAACATGCTAAAGAGGCTATATTACAAAAACATGTAAAAATGGTTGATACTAAAGATAATATAGTAGTCATTAACGGTAAGAAAATTTGTTGGAATTATCGGAAAGGTAGATGTCGTTTTGGACACAACTGTAAATTTGCACACGATTCAGACATTCAGAAAACTAATGACCAGGTAGAAGCAGAGAAGATAGCTGCTATTCAGAATTCTGTTGTTTGTCAGAGTAATCAAATGGGTCATAGCCAGTATATGACCGTGACACAAGATGTGGAGCAAACCCAGGAAGAATCTATCCAGAATAAGCAAAAACGTAAAAGACCAGGTTTAACACAGGGGTTGATACCAGGGAAAAAAGTTATGAAGAACTATATAAAAAATCAAAAAATATGAATTTTCATATTAATTTAATTTTGATAAGTATAATTATTATTTTAAAACTTCCTCCTTTTGAAATTTATCATTGTTGTTAATTACTTCTTTTACAGAAGTAACTGAAAATGCGTTTCAATATTTTTAAATGTAACTTCAATTTTGTCTCGGAACAAATAAAATGTAGGATTGAAAAAATGATGTTCTGGTAATGAGAGAAAACTATTGAATCAGAAAGTAATCATTTGATGAAAACTGTTGTAAAAAAGGAAAATATTTTAAACCTGTATGAATAATGGGAAGCAAAAAAAACTTATTTCTTTATTAGTCACGACACAGAAACACGGTACAATTATGCCTAAATAGTGAATAATTATAAAAAAATATGTAATTGGTGGCTCTCCTATTAGTCAAAATATACCATAGAATTATGATAAATATATGAGGGTCAGTTCAAAAATTCACGTCACATTTCTGGGACTCTGGGGTTAACGTAGGAATTTTGGCATGATCATCCGACCTCACTACTGAGAGTAAACTGCATTCAAAGATGGAGATACCTTTGACCGGCATATCTGGTTGTGTAATCTGAGCGGTTATCCGTATCTTGGCAACAAAAGCAGTAAATATTTATAAAGAATTGACTGAAATTTATGGTGACAAGTGTGTGAGCAATCGGATAGTTTGTCGTTGGCATGCAAAGTTTGTGAAAGGATGCACGGATGTGCACGATGAACAGCGGAGTGGGCGTTCTGTCAGTGCCACTGGCGACGACGTCGTTTCTACAGTTCATGAAGTTGTTGAGAATGACAGATGGCTTACAATTCCACAATTGGCTATGAATATTCACTGCATTTTCACCTTTTGCGTCCAAGAAACGGATAACCGCTCGGATTTTACAAATGTACACGCTGGTCAAGGGTACTTCTATCTTTGATTGCAGCTTACTCTCAGCTGCGAGGTTGGTTGGTCATGCATGAATACCAGAAACGTGGCGGGTACCTTATATTTCCGATAGATGGCGTTAGTTTTGGAAAAAATAGAGAAACTTATTTTTGGATTGACGTAATAAAGCATACTGACTAAATACGATTTAATTAACTACAATGAGCCTGCATAGAATGATGAGGCTTGTAACATAAAATGTTCAAGAAATATACTCGCCTCATTTCTTCAGGTAAGTTCCCACTTAATAATAATTTCAGAGTAAACTTGGGGAAAATGAAAATATACATTTTCAGAGATTAAAATTCACTACTCTATTAAAATATAGTTTATTGAGAATTTATTTTCATCAGTTTAGTACAACAGTCAATCATTTCATTGTTAAATTTTGGAGAAAAATATATCTCAAAATCTAGTACAAATCATCTCGGGAACTAGTATATTTTAATAATTTTGTTTTTTGATTCTAATTCAGTTACGTTGAGATTCTCTAATGTCTTAAATACAATATAAAAGAAAATGTATCACAACAGGTATCATGTTTTTATTTTTGTTAATACTAATTTTTAGAATATACGGGAGGAACGGCAGTACCTTCTATTCAACTATTCATCGAACATAAAATATTGATTATGTTTCCGACAAGTTTGAAAAATAAGGAAAATCTTCCATATTTCTGTACATTTTTAAAATTACGCAATAAAAATTACAGAATTTATACAAAACAAAAGTATGCTATATTTCAAAGTATTTTTTGACATTTTTTTCTTATAGAAAACTTATCGGGCATGTGCATGTTAAGATGGGTTTCATAAATACCAATTACTCCTTTTCTATTAAAATATTGGAATTGGAGATATCGTCAGAGTGTCCATGATAGGTCGTTAAGGTAATTTATAAGAGTGATTCACATGTTATGATAAATTTGAAAACTTGAATTATTATGCTTGTTCAATTTCTTTACTTTATACACGTCATTAATTATTTTGTTACCTAAATAAAGACATTCGGTTAATCATGTGTAGAGCATGGCAAATCTAACGTTGGCCATAGACATAAGTACGTAGGCAACAAACCTTATAGTGCGTATGCAGCAGATATAATTGAAATCTCTGTGATCTGTATTCCAGTCTGCTCAAGTATTTCGTCGCGATCGTATAAGCTGAAAAACATACCAATGCCACGACGTGCTGGTTTAAGATTTGCGTCTTTCATTTTTAAACGTATGAACAAATGTAATGTGAGTAAAGGCTGCGATTTCACCAGGTATCGAATTTAAATCTATAAATCGTTAATATTTTGGCAAAGCCGGTTAACTCCAATATTAGGCAAATTCAGGTCTTATATAGATTTTGAATAATTTTCATAAGTCCTCTACAAATTGGGCCAGACCACTAGATACCCGACTAGCGGTATGCGCAATTTATAGTCGCCCGTTTGTTGCCACCACGATAGGGCGATCGCACCGCGAATGTCGATGCGATACTGAAATCTGCTGGTCTGTTGTTCCTTGTCTGCTACTCTCGGCGTTTTGACAAACGCCCTGACTCTAATGCGCAATCTTTAACTTTTGTTTGGACTTCGTATTCAGTCAGGCGGCCACTCGTAGTTCACCCTAATTTTTATCATGTTACTAATGGTACAGTTTGTACTGTATATTTCTGCAGTCAGTTTCAAGTAAATCCGTGTATAACCTTGTCAAAGTGCCATTTAAAATTGAGATTTTCTAGCTTTTAAGGCTAAGAATGAAGTTTTTTTCCTATCCTGAAAAATCAGTAAACTTGGATTTAACCGGTTTTGCACCCAAGGTCCTTATTAGAAGAGTCTTTACATATAACTCATAATGTACAAAATAAATTACAGACTAAAAGATGCGAGTGAGTAAGCAGTTTAATGATATTTTACATAAAAATGTGGGATATGAAAGGTTATGTAATATTAATCGGTATCTTAATGAGAACATTTTACAAGTGATCTAGAAAGTTTTCAAAAGATCTTTTTCACTTTACACGCATGTGTTTACTCCACAAAGGAGGTCTTTTCCAGCAGAAAACACAGAAACTGTGTTACTCATGAGAATGTTTGTTGATGCGCAATCTCAGCCACGTACAAGGTAAGCAATGTTACTAATTTCATCATTTGCCATAATTATCGGTAACGTAGGTATCCACATGGGATGCTACTGAGGGCCGTCGGATTTTCCATGCTCTAATCATATGTAATAAACTTTTTTCTTCAACAAACTTCCGAAGAGATAAGAAATCCTGTATATCTTATGACTGTTGTTTATTTATTATCCAAGGTATTTCCAAATTCTCTGAACAGTTATGTGTATGTGTAATAAGTGTATTTTAAAAATCTTTTAATATCTAATTTTCTGTGAAGGATGCCAGATCTCCGGCGCTCAGCCGGAGTCACCGGTTTTTGACCACCATCTCTGGCCTCCGGCAGGCAGAAGCAAATCTTCGGCAAAACCTGCAGGACAAAAAAAAGTATTTCTTTTGTTCAACAGTTATATAAAAACGTATGGGAAAACGTAATCTATTCAAATTATTACCGCGAAAGTGGCCAACCGCTTTCTACCACTTATTTTCCCCTACAAATTGTAAAAATTATTTGGAACTTTGGATTATCATTGGTTAAGTTCACAAGAATTTCTGTTGGGCCAATATGTGATAATTTATATGAATTAAATATTTATTCAACTATTTTAAGGAAGTAAAATTCGGCGACTATTATAGCGACTGTCAAATTTCGTTACAAATTAACTCATCTAAAACAAAATATCAGAATAACTACAAAACAAAAAAACGTTTTTCAGCGAAATCTAAAACCTGTCGATAAATTTTTCTCCTGATTTCCTCATTATAAAAAAAAGTGTTTTGTTAATATTTTACAAATTGTCTACGATTTGACCGGGTTAGACAGGCCATTTTTGCAACTTACTTTCGCAGACCTCAAGTATAATTTTTTTTTTCAAAATTTCTTTATTTAGTCTTCATAATTAGATCTTAAAATATGGTATGGGTCCCGTTAGATATCCGCCGCTGAACAATCTGCCTCGTTTCCGCAGTGCGTCTGCTGCTTTGCAATTTTTTTTCGTAGTCAGGGTCAGGTTAGGCCTGGAAATCAAACAAAAAAAGTTGAATTCCCATGTCCTTCAGCTACAAGGGGCGACAAAAAACTTTCTTGGCCTATGGGCGGCAAAACTAAATGCATTTTTCTCTACTAGCAGGTAGGCACCAGAGTGACCCAAAAATTTTTTGGGTGTGCCCGGCTAATTTTGACGAGCGTTTTTATCAATTATCAGTGATGGGACTCTACATTATCAATATCAACAATAAACCATAATAATTATCTGTTTAATTTGTTGCATTTGACATACATTTTTTTAAAGAAAATCTCCGGCAGAGAGTATATACAGATCTGGCAACTCTGAGTATATGTTTCTATTATGAAATTAGTTAAGTAAAATATCGAAGATGAAATCAAATTATCGACAATTTTTTTGTAAAATTTTTGTGAAATACTCAATTTGCAAATTTATAAATAAATGTATTAAAATAAATTTATTGTTTTTATTTTTCGCTTTTAAATGGGAATCTAGGACGAATTGCGTAAGAAAAACCCCTTAGAATTTTGTAATATTAAGACTTCATCTAAACCGTAGAATTCCGTTACACACTACACAGAGGAAGAAATAGCCAGACTGTCATCTACATTTAAAGATTGTCACATACAAATGCAGGAAGGTGGAAGTTTAAATAGGAACAATACTCGTTATGAGAAGTGCAATATAGTTCTACAGTAGTTGTTGCATCTATGAGAGAGGTTGTGCAACAAGTACAACTGGTGCGGAATATGATGCACTGCTATGTATTTATTAGTTTTGGTCACATTTGGTTTGCTCATGTATTTTCATGAACACTAGCAGTCAGTAGTAAATCTTGAGGTGTTACTGTTGATAATTGATCCAGTCATAAAGATATACCAATGCGTAACCAAAGAAAGTGATTTCCATTTCTCACATGACCATTTTACTTTACTACTGCCATTTATTAGTATTTCTTGTTCATAAAAATGTAGGACTGAAGAGACTAATTAAGGAAATTATTATAAGCAAGGAGTAAATGACAAAGCTGTATCACTGACCATAATTTTGGCAAAGTTAAAAGAAAAAGCTTGGTTACCTAAAACACGTTTAAAATTTACAATAGTAGGCATCGTAAAGTCGAGGAACGGAAAAGCAGCTAATTTTGTAAACTACCGAACCTCTGGGGGACGGATTCTCAAATTAAGCTCATGGAATATTAGGAGCATAAGTGAGATAGAAATATGTAAAAAGAAGACAGACAAAAGCTATAATTTTTTCGCCTGTCGATAAATCGAATGGTTTCTGGAAAAGAGTAGTCCGGCCCTGCGTTAATGCCGTTATTTCTGCAACCAAAATAATAATTTTTTATTTAGTACGTATAAGAATCAATACTCACAAATTTTCGGAACCGCGATGGGGTCACCTATTTCGGCCACTATAGCAAATCTTGTAATGGAAGAATTAGAAAATAATGTATTAAAATCACTAAATAATGAACCAAAATTCTACAAAAGGTATGTAGATGACTGCGTTATTTGCTTACCAAAAACAGAATATACTGTTAATATTTTCAATAATTATCACTCAAGGTTACAATTCACTAAGGAAATAGAACAAAATAATAGCATAAACTTCTTAGATTTAACATTTAAATATAATAAGGACGATATTATTAAAACCAACTGATACACAAAAGAAGTGTGGTCGCAAAGATATTTACATTTTAAATGCCACACACCAAACAACTACAAAAAAAAGCGTCATCAACAGCCTAACAGATCGTGCCATCCAACTTTCACATCCAAAATATAGACCAAGAAAACAGAAAAATCAGAAAAGTTCTAGAAGCAAACTCCTACCCCAAATACTTTTATGAACCAATAATAAAAAAAATAATACACAAAACCTATAATAAAATAACCCACACACGAAATAATAGTAATAATAAATATGTGTCAATGCCATACATACCAACAGTATCTGAAAAAAATTGCAAACATATTTAAACAACATAATATAAAAATAACCCATAAACCATATAAAACAAATTTTTCACAAAACAAACCTAGACTACCAACCGAAGACAAAACTAACACTATATATATACAAGATGGACTGTAATGGTACTTATATAGGCCAATCAAAACAATATCTACATAAACGAGTATACACGCACAAATATAGCTTAAAACTCAAAACCAAATACGACAGCACTCTCCAAACACGCCATAGAACAAAACCATTGCGATGTAATTTTATCAACATACAAATATTAGAAATAGAACCTTAGTTATGCTGCACATAAAACGACATAGTAACGCAATAAATAATCGCACTGATATAGAATATTTAAGCGAAACCTATTTTAACTTAATTAAATAATTGGGGTACATTACAACATGGATTCAGTTTTTACATCTTACCGATACAAAAGAGTAATTCTTGAAATGAAGTATCTTATCATATACTCACTATTTAAGCAAAACACCCACAGTAAATTATATGTATACATTTCCAATGTTATCTCTGTAACATAAACAAAACTTTAAGAGCCAACACACTATGTTAAAATATCTCAGTTCGTTAAAACACAATCCAATAACACCAAACATGTAACAAAATTTGAAACAAATAGGTACCTACCTAATAATTAATAGTGTAGGTAAATAATGTAATGTAAAATAACCATAACTATGTTTTTAAAATATTGTATTAATTGTAGTTCTCTGATGGTAGTGTAATAAACCGAAACGTTGGAAAAAAATAATAAAATTAATTATATATGACCGAAATTCCCAAAAACTGAGATATTATTTATATAGTAAGATTTGAAACTAGTTCTATCAGGTGCCTACTTGTGCAAGTTATGATAGATTGCTCTAGTCACCACTAGAGGGCAGGTGTACTGCTCTTTTATAGGATTTTGTGAACATTAGCCAATTGCAATTCGCTTAGTTATCAGATCGCACTAAAAAATAAGTTAATATTTCAACAATCTCAGCAGTTTAGACTCGTATTCTTTTTATGGATTTTCTTTGATTTAAGGAAGACAACCAATAGATACAGATTTCTGCAAATCGTATGTGAAATTATGAGCTTCGATGTAAGATGTCCGAACAAATTCAATAATCAGCTGACGTTTCCCAGCAAAATCTGTCAACTAATTTTACTCGCAGTTTGGTAAAAGTCGTGAAGGTAGGTGTGTTACTGTGTTGTAGTTTGCGAAAAGTTAACCTAGTCGTGCTCGTGTTTACCGTGTTTTGATTGTATGGTGTTGTAAATATTTTGAAGTCAGACAATTTCCTCGAAGGAACGTAAAACAATAAATCACCTTCTATTAGGTAAGTCACGATTTATCTTTTTAAAATTGTTTACATTCTTATTCTTTATTTTTAAATGCTAACCAAGGAGTTCACGTAATACTGTTAGGTTATATTTATTTTCTAACGGTACCCACTTTTTATCAGAATCTGCTGAATACATATGTCATCCGTTATAATTATAAATGAAGCTCTGTGATTTGTACTTGGTATCCAAAATTATCTGATTTTTTTCATGTTTACGTGAGATAATGTTAGGTAAGGTATACAACAGACAACATGGTTTATTTAGAACACTTTTACTTTTTCTATAGCAGCATTGTTATTTGTTAGATATTTACTAAGATATGAAACTACATTTAAAGAAAAATTAAATACAAAGTAACTTTAATATTTTACCAAAATCAAATTCAAATATTAATATTTTACCACCTACCCGACTTATAGTAATGTTTTCTAGATAGTTTATTTGCATAGCCCGGTGTATCCACCTTCCGGTAGAGTGGCTGTTAGGTACCAAACAGATTTATATTAATTATTATGTCTACTTTTGCAAAAAACTGATCACAGCGAAGTATGTATATATTATATGAAATAACTGTTCTCCAAAAATAGATAAATAGTAGATACATAACTATTATTTTATTGGTTTAACAATTTTATTCTGAAATTTTTCTGTTACGGAAGGAGGTGCATATACTAGCCCTAAGGTCCGGTATATCCATCTTCTGGTAGAGTGGCTGTTAGTTACCAAACAGATTTATATTAATTACTACGTCTCTAGTTTTGCAAAAAACTGATCACAGCGAAGTATATTCTCGTATGGAATGACTGTTCTTCAAAAATAGATATATATTACCTATTGTTTTAGGTACTGATTTGACAATTTTATTCTCAAATCACACATATGTTCGGTTACTTTATCAGGAGGTGGATATACCTTCCCTAATAGGAATATTAATAACAAACAAATACTCCAACAGAGCATGGATTCATTTAGTAAAAATAGAATTTTAATCTTAACTGTAAAAAAATTAACAAGAACTAAGAACTTGCTAGGTTTGTTAGCTTATATTGGCTGTTTGCAAAATAATTTAAAAAAAATGTAGATAACACATTGGCGCTATCTGTATAATGTCAACTGTAAATACATGTTTAATTAATATACCTCCTATAGAGTAACCAATAAAATGACATAGTTACTAACTAGAGTGTGGGGCACATGTGAAAATGTAAAGTCAAAGAACTCGGGGAGTACCCACCCAGTAATTTTATAATAAGAAACTATTACAAACGCAAATTAGTCATCCAAGTACATATTATTTCTTTTGCATTTAAAAAAATGATAATTATTGATCGCAAATTATACACGTAGTTATCCTATTCTAAAAAGAGTAGGTAACTCCGTCCTATTAGAAGCGTGTCATGAAACCTGAGGATAAATTTGTATCAAATTATCAATGCTGATAATTCAAAAATCTATGTCATGCATTTAGGTATATCCTTTATAACAACTGGTGGAGTAACATTTAGTTAAGGTCTATTTGAGGATAAAATCCACGTTAAATTATTTATTTTTTGATGTGTGCGAATTACCTAAATTAATACCTCTATACTACCCTTAATTCCCTCATATTTTCCAGTATTTCCTTAGATTAACCTTGATATTCTTCGAATTACATCGATATTTCCTCACTATTCTTAGAATGATCTACCCAGTACTTCTTTAGGTACACCTGAAGAGGGAAAAATCCTCTGCCGTTGTTCCGTCGAGTAGGTAATGGAAATATTCACATAATTGAGGTATGTGGAAATATCTGAAGTTCATAGACTCAGCATAGATTAAATATACATAGATAGTCTATCCTTATGTAAATAGGTATTTATCACTCCAGTTCAAGGACTCGAAATTTTTGTATCCACACGACGCCTATTTACAATATAATCAATTTTGACATAGAAAATGCATACAAATATATTAAATTATGTATAATTTCTAAACTAACAAAGTCTTAAATAGGTAGGTACTGCTCAAAACGATATAAAAATTTTGGTGGTCCATATTTTAAAGCTACAAATTTTAACATGGGATGGAACTACCTATGTAAAGTTCAGTTCAAACTTAGTTGTAACATAAAAAACGTCGGTGACTTTGATCCCTTTACCGCCGTCAAAATTGCCGACGTTTTTTATGTTGCAAATAAGGTTGAAATAAACTTTATATTATTATTTAATCTATGGACAGAGTTAGATAAATCAAGATTACAATTTAAAAACAAATAAATATGAAAGTGATCTAAAACTTCTAACAGCTTGAAGCTCAATCGTCTCCAGACTGCCACGTTTTTTTATTTAATATAACCGGTTTATTCTATCAGAAACACATAATTGTTTAGACATTTTATAACAAGTATAGTTTTCGCGGTATATGTCTGAGGATTTCAGCATTTGAACAAACGGACATAGATGTACAAACTTTTTTTTTAGGGAAAATGAAAGTATTGTTAATAATAAATGAAAGTCTTACCGAAATGGGTCACTCGGTTGATTTGTAATAAATATTCAAATATTAGGACACCCGCACTCTTATGAGGCACGAATCTCAAAATAGAAAAATTCGATTGAAGGGTCCCTTGGACTTCCCGCCCATAGTTTATCAGTTCAATAATAGATTAAATATACATAGATAGTCCATCCGTATGTAAAATTTATTGCTTCAAATCCTGGACGCCGACATTTTTATATCGACACGTACTCGAACACGAACACAATAATAAAATAATAAAGTGATGATAAGTACCTAAGTATTTAACATATTTAAATATATAAATTATTTAAATTTTCATAGATAATTTGTACTATTGAAACTATATCTCGATCTTGATATACTTACCGTTTTTCGAACGTAGTAAAAAGTGGAAAGTAGATGAACAGGAAATATTTCTTGTCTTTTATTGTATAATATTAATAACAAGTCAATAAATTTTAAGGTTAAGGTTACCCTTTCCTCATCCGTGGGTAATGAGAGCTACCGTTTTTAAGCTCACCAGTCGGCGCCACTGGCGAGTAAGGTAGCTGTTAAAAGTTATTATTAGCCGCGGAACAAGTTTATAGGGTTTTGTTATAATTATTTCGTACACCAGTAAATAAAAAAAACTTGTTAATTATGCCTCAGTGTTAGCAGTTCCATTTTATTTGGAAACAAAAGGCGGACATATGTTTCCGAGAGACAAAACTCGCCTAAAACAGTGGGATAACTTAAAATTAAGTAAAAATGAGAAGTGGATGTAATGTGCTTTATAAACATTAATTTGAAAAAGAAAAAGAAGAACAGGAAGAACAGAAAGAAAATGAATAACAAGAAGAATTAAGTCATTAATATGAAAAGCGATAATGGTGGATCAGATGGATTCTATTATGGTGTTCCCCAGGATCCGTTTTATCGCCCACTGTGTTCCTACTTCATATTAACGATTTACTCCCAGCAGCACTTTATCATTTTCGTAGTGTCGCCTAGCATATTGTTTATGATCGCAGTCTTTCTCAAAAGAAGTTGCGTCGACCATGAACAACAAAGATATTCTTATTCTCCCCAGGCCAGAATGAATCAGTATAGGCTAGTGAACATATAATTTGACGTTCTCACAATTAAATGTAAATAACAAAAAAGAAAGGTCTCTCTTCTCACTTGTTATTCACCGCTAATCCGTTTTCTTGCGATGGCAGGCAGTGTCGGTATTCAATACACAAAGGAACATTTAACCTTATAAAAGACTGGGACGATAGGCGGCATTTCGTTCATCTCGTCAAATTGTGAAAAGCAACAAATTTGTATTGGTCTCGATGTCAAGCAAAACCTGCGTTTAATACGATAGAAAGTAAGTATAATTAGAATTTAAAATATGCGGGAGAGAGTTGACTGTATACGGCTTTGTTGTCAGTAAGAGCGCCAGCCGCGCCTGCGCGATACAATGCGCAAGCTAATGTCGAATTCAGCCAGGGACTGGAGACGCCGCAATAAATAACATTAATTTTCGTTGTTCTGTGCCGATGTGGCAGTAGCTCAGAGTAACTGCCCTTGTCGTCTACCAGTTTTCTATTATTTTATCACGTTAGCCCTGTTGTGCATAGACGAATCTTTCGTGTCGTTCAGTAAAGAAAAGAAAATAATTCCTCGTTTGAACAAAATTGTTTTAATATCATAAAAGTGTTTTAATAATCAGGTGTCAGGTGAGAAATATTTAGACGTCATTAAAAAAAATATAGTATGTATTATTTTTTAGTACTAATTGCGGCCAATAATATTATTATCCGAATAAATGAAAAAAAAGCAGGAATTTTCCACAAATGAATCAAGTAGTATTTATAATAAACAAATGATAATTTGTATGCATGGCCCAGACATCCAACTTTATTTAAACATATTAGTTCAAGGTCGTTCTACGTCCACTGCTTATCAATCCAATGATTATTTTATTTTCTTTTTATGAGTTTTCATTATATCTCTGGTTGTAAACATTTACTTTGGAGATGAACACGTTATCATTTACTAGAAAATGATTGATAGTGTTGGGATCAGACAAATTGTCATTGTAAATATTGAAAACACTGACATATACTGCACTCGACGCGTGTTTCTCTATCTAAGTTGGCATTATCTGGATGTGGTTAAAAGTAACCTTATGCTAATAATGTATTATTCTCTAAACAGTTGTCACGATCGGTGAACCGCGACTCACTAACCAATAGAGCGACCATATGGGATTGGTCCTGTCACTATTCATACTTTTTTTACATTTTGTAATTTCTAAGCTTTCAAATGCATCCAGCAGTCTAATTTTTGTTACATTCCAAATTAATCTAATTGCCAAGATCTATTTTATGGTTGTGCTCAAACGCATGATGCGCAACACTAGACTTATCTGTTCTACTATATTTGAGATGAGCCATATGCTTCTTGAATCTAGTTTAAATTGATCATCTAGTTTGTCCAATATACTTTTGATTGCAGTTCTTACAGCTAATTTCGTAAATCCCCGACTTTTCGTTTGTTTCAGGTTTGTCTTTTGGATTGCCTAAAAGTTGTAGTTTATTTCCCGATGAATGAACCACTGGCATACCTTATTCATTAAAAATCGTATCAATACTACGGGTGAATAAAGGATTTTCTCTTTCATTTTGAAAGGTCGAGGAATTTTAAAGCGTCTCTTTAAATTTGCGTTTCTTAATGGTTTTATCAACTGAACTTACAGAATATCCGTTACTCACAGCTGTATCCTTAATCAGTGCCTTTTTTTTCAATTTCAATTGAGGGGTAGCTTAATAGGTGATGAACTAGAAAATTATAACTCGTCATTTCGTGTTGAGCACAATGGTGAGAGAGGATATATCATAAAGTACAAGTATCTTTTCTGTATATGTCAAATTACTTTATTTTCACTGTTTCTAATTATTAATACATCTTAAAATGGTAGTTGTACACAGTTTTCAATTCCATATGTGAATCAGTGGCGGTTCGTGGGTCAAGAGATAGGAAGGGCAATTAGAAAAGTTTACTGTATTACCTACCTTTTAAAGTGATTTAAATTCCAAGTCGATCCTCCGATCTTTTTGAGATGCAAAGTGGTCAATTACTTTTTCATTAAAGTCTTTTATCTTCTTTATTAATGCCCTTTCTATGGTAAGCATAGCTAAAGAAGATAACCTTTTCTGATCCATGGTATTTCTTAAAAATATCTTTATTCTTTTTAAGGTGGAAAAACAACGTTCACTTTCGACGGTAGTCATAGGGAGAGTACACAAGATTTTTAACAGTTTGACACTTTCAGAAAAAGTATTGCACAAATTATTGTTAATAAAAAGCTGTAACAAAGCAACTGCACCTTCACTATTGGAAAAATCTTCTCGGCTATATAATACTTCTAATTCAGTTTTAAGTTTCAAATGATTTATGACTGGATACTCCGTTTTAACTAATTTAAACATATCTTGAGGAAAGCTTTTTTTATATTCTTTAAATCGATCTGCGTGAAATAACTGAGACACTGCTAAATGATTACTGAAGCCAAACCTGTTTTTGATCTCAGATGTAATTATATCACAAACTTCTAATGAAATTCTCCTTTTTGATTTTTCCGTTTTACATCTCTGGGCAGACTGCATGGATGTCTCCTCCAAATAGTAAATGAAACAAATTTAACCAGTAAAGAAAATGTTCATTTTGTAAGTAGTTTTTTAAACCAATAGCTTGGTTTAGAGTGTTGTTTTCTGATTCATTATCAATGATTTTTTTCTAAACAATCTAATAATTCTGTTCGATAGGTATACACAGTCTCTATGCACTTTGTATTAAAATTCCATCGTGTTGGAGCCGCTTTAGGTAATCTCACCTTAACAACATTATCTAACACGGCTGCTCTTTTTGCCGACTTTCCAAAGAATGAAGAAAAGCTATGTAAAATAGCAAAAAATACTTATATGCTTTTATCCTGACTTGATGCTTTTTGTAAAATTAAATTTAGTTGATGAGCCTAACAGTGAATAAAATTTGCTGAAGGATAACTTTTTTTTAATTTGGGTTGTACACCTCCAAAAGCACCACTCATTACTGATGCTCCATCGTAACTTTGTGCTATCAATTTTTCAGGACTTTCATTAATTTTCAGACATTCTAACTCTTTTAAAATTACATGTCAAATGCTGCGATGTCGTTCCTTGAGGCTGAATAAATTTCCAAAATCTCTCACATACAACACCGTCTAAAACGTATCTAAACACAAAAACTACTTGTACTTTATTGGAACTATCTGTGGTTTCATCCACTTGAACTGCAATGAAGTCAGATTGATTAATTTCAAATTTTATTTCTTTGTGAATAATCGCCAGTATCGAATCTAAAAGTTCATTTTGAATTGCCTTCGAAGTGCCCTTAAACACAGTTTTGTTTTGCAAATGGTCTTTAAAAATGGCATATAGTTCAAATACAAAATTTACTAGACCTCGAAATATTCCCGGGTATCAGAGGACTCAGTTTCGTCCGCGTAGCGCTAGCTGAAAAGCTCAACAGAATAATACACAGCCTATTATTTTATTTTGTAATATGCATATGTAACATGTAATATGTTGTGAGTTAACCAAACCACATACATTTGTATTTGCTCTTGACTAACTGGATGAAAAAATGAAACAACACACAAACTGTTTAATGACGTTTATGTACTTGCAATAAATCTTAACATGTTGTTACGACGAGGTGTAAATTTAACCTTTGAATTTCACTCGGTCTTCATAACCCAACTTATGTCCATCTTTCAGTTTTAATATATTTTGTACAACACTCATATTTAATAGTAAACACCAAAAACACTGTTTTATTTAATTTCACAAGTAGAGATTTGCTAATAAAATGTTCACAAATAAAAACATTAAAAACAACGCGACAGAATTTACCGACCAACGCGTACCTAGTCAGCATTAAGACTTCTCTACTCACAGAGAACCTATGTAGTCTGTGGCTCTACTGAACTTCGCGCGAATCGTGCGTTACCGTTTCTGTAAAATGTGTCAGGGACATTGTCCCCGACAGTGTTTTCTGTCTCTTTTGCGCAGTCTATTTCACTTTAATTCGTTGTAAATTCGGTCCGTAGCTAGCTTTGAGGACAAGTTGCGGATTGACCCAAGATTTTTAAATTCTATAAATGAATAATGTAATGATTATGAATGTAGCTCGGTGCTCGGAGGGGATACGAAATCCTGCGATCTAGATATTTGAATAGTATTGTGCATAGAATGAACTAGAAACTTTAATATATTTTTTAAGAATATTAAAAATATATATATTATATATTTTTAAACTTCAGAAAATGAATCGCTCTATTTTTTTATTTATATGTGGGAGGTCATTGACCAAATGACCCTATAGAAGAACCGCCAGTGGTCTATAAGCATTAAATTATTCATTATAAATATCCACCTGGAGTCATTATGTTCCATATTTGGAATGAAGTCATCTATTATAAAAAGAAGAGTGGACTTACTTTTGTGGCTAAGCCAAAAGAAACCGTTTTTAACACGACTGGTTGGTAAATTGATGATAATGACAGCATATTCAATTAATAGGCACTTTTTTTTAAATAAGATTTGCTGCCTCATTTAAAAACTTTACATTCGAAGGTATTCTGGATTAATGCATTATGTCTCAGGTGACAGACATAGAGAACAAGGACTGTGTTAATTTAAGAATCTGTATAATTTTAATTTTTTTAGGGAAAGTTTATTTTTGTTAAGAATGACATTGTGCAACTTTTTCCAAATGTAACCGTTCTTCTATTTTTGATAATTAATGGGATTCCGACTGTGTATCGCAGACATTTTTATAACTACACTTTTCATTCTGTAAAGATTAGAAGAATTGCCAACAAACCGTCGATCCTTTTCTGTATTGTGCAAACAATTTTTATTAATTACAGGCATTTAACAATTAGCCAATTAACGTACGTGTTATAACTGTGTGGAAATTCTTCCGCGAACAAATGAAAACAATAGAGTATTGCCTTGTATCGCCATGTAAAATGTAAAGTTCGTTTTATTGGGGAACAAACAAGAATCGAGCACACTATGTATTAAAATTGAAAATAGCGTTGGACATTTTACTGTAATGAAATGAAACAATCAGCAATTCACTAAAATTTTATAAGGTGATAACGGCCACTTGGGGCGACATCGCCAGTCACATAAAAACGATGACTGCGAACCGTTTGCTATGAAAACAAAAGCGGGTGGAGGTAGTTTGCAATAATGTGTGTGAAAGAGTGTCTCTGATGACTTTGATATATTAAACCTACACTATTATCTAGAGGAAATACTGAGCCAATATGTATTTACATATTTTAAAGTCCGTTATAAATATTTGAAAATATTTTAATATAATATATTAATAAAAAATTTGCATAAAATCAAAATGTAATTCGAATGTTCCAGTAAACAGAGTTTAATATAAGGTAAACTATTTTTTATGTTAATAGCTATGGAAACGAACTGTGTCGTATTATTCGTCACAGATGACATGCTTAGTTGCAAGTCCAATGTTGAAGCTTCTGGTTATAACATCTAATTTTAAGAAACGATTCCATTGTTGATTTAGTAAAAAGTGAGTAATTTAATAACAATATTCGAGTAAGATCGATGGTTCGCAAATATAAGCCATAATAGTAATAATAACAATATTTAACTCACCAATGATACGCTAGATTTTAAGAAAAATTGATGTAACACCACACACATTGCACATATTAACACCAAGAAAAACAAACGCCTGGTATATAATAAGCACAAAATTATAATAAACACGAAAATACTGTCAAATAGTGTATGTATAGTAAAACCAACAACGACTTGTATATAGTATTAACAATAAGTAAGATCGAATGTCTGCTAAAAATATTCACTTTATTGAATCATTTATCATTAACAAGAACCTGTTATTCACCACTAACTATCACACATCTATCACTGTACGTTCATGACAACGATCCGTATTGTACTATCTGCCGTCTTAGACTGGCGTGCCCGTGCATCGACGTTGCTCACGTATTCCACCAATCATCCGATAGTTATGACATAGGGTTATCATAGTTGCTACGGCAACGGCTTCTAAAGCTTGGACCACACTGATCCGGCCGGAATCGGCTCGGACGAAAAAAGGAAATTGCCGAAGGAATAAAACAAATAGATTTAAATGTGTAAACCCACACTTGACCGGCTGGCACCGGACGGCAGACGGATAGCCGTTTCGGAATCCTCGGAGTCCTAAATAGGACACTAAACTATTTAAACTAAAACATTTTTTTCTACGCTCTTCCACGGGAGAATGCGCGTTCAACCATCGGCATCCTGAAATTCTGCTACTGTGTGAACGTATGGTCCCAAAGCCGTTTCCGTCCGGATCAGCGTGACCCAAGCTGTAGTCATCTTGTTTCTTATTACGGGAAAGATTTAAACACATTTTGTAATATATTCTTTCCAGTATTTGGTAAATTTCTTACAGGAATGCAGATATGAATAAAATATATGTATTTAAAGTGCCAAAAATATGTTAAGTTCTCGAAATACATATATTAAATAACAAAATCTACAGAAAATGCAATACAACTGTGGCATGTAAAGTTTCTTGGTATATTTAATAATAAGTAAGCCTGGCCAAGGTCATTAATCCTACAGAGAAGTACTGGGTAAGCATCATATCATAATACTTGAATAAGTACAATAATAAAAACAAAAATATTTTATATATTATTGTGATGTATGTTTTTGTACTATTTCGTTCGCTTTAAATTCTTTTTTTATGTATTTCCTTATATTTTGTAAGCTTAGTGCTGCACATTATTATTAAACTGTTAAATGACATTCACACATGTACATTGTATATCTAAGTGATAACTAATAAATAAATAAATAAATAAATAAAATAAATGGAAATAAATTTTATTAATATTGGTACATTTATAAAAATATATACAAAACTCACCTTCTTAAGCAGATTTATGAAGTAGCTTGGTTGTCGTTATCACAAACTGGAGCACTTCTATAATAACTGTCTAGCATCAGATATGTTTCTACAGTTGTCTCACTAAGCGATGTTCGCTGTGGTGAAAAAAATATGTTTGTATTTTGAAAAAGACCGTTCGACATCTGCGGAAGTAATACAGGCATAAGTAAAACACTCTGTGAACTCACTTAACGCACCATCACAAATTTGTCTTAATTTGGTAAAATCAGGATGTTTCCGTAATACATTCTCGAATTTTTCAATAACGGGCTTATTTTTTGCGTCATGTATAGTCTGTAGCTGTGTATTTACGTCGTCCACTATTTGCAGCGATTCCATTAACGACAACGAAGTATTTTGCAATTTTTCTATTGCGTCGTGTAGTCCTCTATAATTGTTATAAATAGTTTTTAAATTTGTTTCAAGGGAAACATCTTGAAAGCTTGTCTGGCTTTCGTTAATAGCTGCAGCCTCGTTAGGGTTGAACTGTAGTATCACAGCTTTTATTTGTTGAGAATATTCAGCATAATAAAAAGCTGCCTTCAACCACGTTCCCCAACGTGTAAGAATCTGCTCTGGTGGTTCCGGAATACCACGACACAGTGTGTGAAATGCTCGAAGCCGTTTAGGAGATTTGAGAAATACTTTTTTTGTATTTGCTATTAATGCATCTACCTCTGGAAAACATTTTCGAATCGTTTCTACTACAAGATGGAACGCATGCACTTTACACGTAACATGTAAAAACCTACAATCGTCTCTTTGAAGAAAATGGCCCACCAAACGCATTGTCGCAGCACCGTCGGTCACAAACATCAACACTTGATTTGTTGACAGTTAAAATTTTTCGAAAGTCTCCAACACCACCTGCGTAATTGTTTCACCAGTACACGCAGTTAGTCTTTAGCTAGCTAGTAAAAGTGGAAATGTTGGTTTAACAGGGTCGAGTACACGTACTATAACATTTAAAATAGAATTTTTTTTACAATCTGTCGTCTCGTCAACACATAACCACAGCCGTGTATTTTTTAATGCACATTTAATCCTATTTACAATGTCTTTACGAACACTTGGTACATATCTACGTAACGATTAACGACTTGGTGAATTCACCTGGGGATTGTATTTATTCCAGAACTCCCGAAATGCTGGTTTAACCAATATGCGCAGGGGAACATCACAGGCAATCAGCATTAACAGTAAATCAAACATAAACTGAGGTTCCAAAGAAGACACGCGTTTTTTTTTATTTTTATGCCGGTTACTATTGACATGAATTTTGCAGCCGTATTTATTCCAGCACATTAACTCTTGATCACAAACTTTACAAATTATTTTACATCCATCATAGAATAAATCCGGAAATTCACCGATAAATTTATTCACTTTATTATCAGCGTACGGTCGTTTTCTACTCTTTTCGCTCAACATTATTAATTTATTATTTATTAGTACTCTATGCATCGACCGACAGATAACAACTGAAGTGTGTCGTGTCATCGTCATCGTAAACAAGCGCGCGATGGCATTGGTATTGCGCCCGACCCTGAATCTACCATCGCTTGGCCAGGCTAAATAATAAGAAATGTGTGATAAGCCTACACAAACCACCCTGTGTATCCGCCTCCTTCGATGAAAATTAAAGTTATCACAGTTCGTCTATAGTATGAAAGTTAATAGAAATCCATTTTCCTATTAGTAGTTCCGTTTTTCGCACTAAAAGTGGACTTGTGCGTTAGTAAAAATGTGTCACCAACAGGTAAGTTATACTTATTATCGTGCTTTCTCCATTTGTTATAAAACAACAATATTAAAAGTTACGCAAAACAATGCTTGTGACAAATGTGAAGTATTTTATGTGTGAGTTAACAATTAATAAAAAGAACAATAGCGTATTGCTACCTTATTCTCAGATAATAGCAGATGATGTCATAAATTTGCGCGTAATAACGAATATTTGAATTATTATGATGAAATGAGGATTTTTGCAGTTGTATTCCGACCCAAAAAGCGGAAGGCATAAATTGCATAAAATTATCTCCACATGGGAGAGTTTAGCTTTCTATTTAATTGAATTACTGTTTTTATATTTTTGTCGTATACAGGGTGATTTTTTTTGACCGGCCATTAGAAGTATCTTGAGAAAGAAGAAACATATTGATCTGAAAATTTGGCTGTGGGCATAAACGGCCAGTATCTATTTAATGAAAATATTTTTAAAATGGTGGCATTCTCGGGTATAACGGAAGTTGACCTCAACTTCGTTATTTTAAATGGAACGACCCTATTTTTAAGTTTTTTTGGATTCTACGTAAGATTCTGTTTCTGATGTTTTGTTTGCTAATGACAAATAGAATCTGTTACTACATTTATGATGAAAATTTAAATGGTCGAAAATATTTGGAAATTTTAAGAACCGTAGTCAGTAATTTTTTAGACAATGGACCTTACCCTACACTAGCGCCTCTCGTGGTGAATTCAAGCGCGGTAGCCCTCATTGTGCATAGGTGTGTCTTATATTGACAAACATAATCAAACGGTATAAAATATAATTTAAATTAAATTATTGAGAAATAGGTAGGTATCTATGTCGAATTTATTTTTTTCCACATTATATAGGTACGAAGTATAAATATGGAAACATATCCAACGTCTAGACCAAATAATATTTTATATTTCGTAGCGATAATTAAAAAATTTAATGACATAAAGCAACGTTCAGTTAACAAATAATTAATTGTTCTTCACATATTGTGATATATCATATATAAGTACGTATAAGTCGAAATATATTTCGTGTTGCCCAATCAGTAAATAACATAATTCCGGTTCGTTCACAACAAAAGTCAGTAGATTGTCAACGCTCACTATTTCAAAATCAAAACAAATAATGATCGACTACCGTCGTCAGTTTCTAGAGCTGACGCGATTTGAATGGAATTGTTTAAACAATAGTTTTGAGTGTAATTTCATATTTTTGGTGCGTTTGTTGAAGGAGTTTCAAAAGATGTTTAGGACTGTACTCAATGTAAGTACTTGTATTACATTATTAAGGAATCTCGTCTCATTCAGGCGTGCACTTGTACGTTTGTGTCCTTCGTGTTATCATAATCGAAATCATAATTTTTAATTAGTAAAATATTAAGTAACATATTCAGACGTGTTAATTTTTTATATGTGAGGGTGCACTGAGTAGATATACAAAATATGGAATGACATTGTGTTTATTTAATTTGTCTTTGTTTGTCTGATTTTGTATAAATTTAAAAGAAACATCCGTTTCGTTTCAAGAGCCTTATTAATGCTAATTGGTTTTATACGGTTATAATTTTTCAATTTATGATATAGGTATGTGATCAATCTCTTATTTACTTATTTTTAAGAGAAGGGTTTATTCCCGGAGTTTTGAAAAATCCCATTCCTCCCAGTCGAGAACTCCCGGGATTTTTATTTTTTAGGTTAGACTATAATGAAAACTCCGGGAGCTTTACAAAACTCCCAGGAGTTTTTAGAAAAAAAAATGTAATTTTGTATTCACCGCATTCTTAATCCAACAATATCAAATCATATACAAGATAAAATCATTCGTGACGTCACTACATTTAGCAACTGATTGATGCCCTGAGTAAATAATTTAAGTAGATGAGTTTTGAAAAATTAAATTGAACAAAGATTTTAGAAAATAGCTAAACAAGTTTTGCGTTAGAAGGGCCAAAAACACAGTTTTCTAAAATTACTATTTTTGTCCCATCAAGAGTACATATTTCTTTAGTTGTCGCCTTCAAATGGTCTTGTAGGTTTTTTTGCTCATTATTATGGTCAGCAATGTCCGTCAGTGCACTTGCTTCCTCCAAATTCATATCTGTTTCGTTTGATTCACAATTATCTTCTTTATCGCTCTCATCCTGTTTCGCTGCGCTCTCATCCTGGTTCGCATCGTTCTTATCCTGGTTCGCATCGCTCTCATCATCAACTAGGTCAATTGTGTTGTAGTCTGACACGGTATCTAAATCAATAACATTGTCATTGTTATCTGGCGGTTCTTCTTCTCTATCAGCTTCTGGTTCTTCTGGATCTAAATTTTCCTTACCACGGTCATCCATAGCTCTTAAGTTAATTAACACATTCTTCAAATTATATTGTACAAATACAAGTTTCTGTGTTCTTCCAGCTGTTGCTGGAAACGAAAGTAAGCGACAAGCTATCTTACACAATACTTTGTTAGGGTAAAATCCTTTTCACCATGTTGTACTTTCCATTCTCTTGGCTGATTGGAACAGAACTTTATTCGAAAAGTCATTTGTCTTCGCTCGATATTGTGCAAACTCAACTGTTAATTCTTCCAGATCAATATTCATTTGTTCTGCCATATTCCTGAGAAACATAAAAGCAACATTGACATCTTCATAAGCCTTTTTCATGTAAGTCTGGTTTCAAAAAATGAGTGGCTATTTGTACATCATGGTACACGAAATCTTTTGGATTTTGAAGACAATCTAATATAATTTTTCTTTCGTTTAAAGCAAACTGAGGTATTGCCTCATGAAAGGATAATTCAGTGTGATTTATATGTGTCTTTGCAGAGTGCATACAAGCTCTATCTCCTTCAAAGGCTGTTACTGAAGTAGCTAGTGGAGTGAGGATGAATAGTAATTTTTCAACTCTCGTCCAGAATGTTTCTTCAGAAAGCAAAGTTTTTTTATTTCAGGCTTTATGTTTGTAAATAACAACTGGTGAAAACAAGCCGCCTGTAGCATTTCTATTAGCCAACAGGCTTTTAAACATAATTGCATGAGTATTCCATCTCATTTCCACGGCTACTTTCAATGTAGGGTAACTTTAATTGGCTCTTTCGTCTTTCAATTGAGTTAAAACGTGATGTGGTAAATGTTTATTATTAAAATGCACAGTTCTGTTGATAGAAAGAATTTTGCAAACCAAATCTCTCGCTAGCAAATTAATACCGTGTGCTAGACATCCATATGTAATAATCTGAGGATATTTATTCCTGAATAAAGGCCAGCTGGCTGTCATATTTGTAACATTATCAGTTACAAAGGCGTGTACCTTGTTGTTCCCAATTTCCTTCATTTTACTTTCAATTCCGTGAAAAATATTCTGCGCTGAATGTGTACAATCCTTCATTTGATAGGGTAGAAGTTTGGGTTGAGGAAAATGGTACTGAAAAAGCTGAGAAAAAAATTATGAGTAGTTTTTCTTGTTTTTAATTAGCATTTGTTATTTCTATTAATTACAGCAGATACATTTATTTGTTTACCTATGTAGTAAAATGGAACAAAATAAAGCATTAATTTTAAGGTTGTACAAACAAAATCGAAATTGTTGAGTGCTTAACGGCTCACTGACTGCAATGTCAATGGTGAAAACCATGTCAAATTCAATAAAAGTAAGTATTCAAATCTAATAATGTTTGTTTTGTTTGTCAAATGGATCTTGTAACCATGGAAATACCTGTATATAAACAACTTATCGAACGAGTGAGGTGTAGTTCTATAAATTTTACTAAAATATGACATACCTATTTTTTCTAGATGTCATCTAGAGTGTTTCTGAAAATACCATATAACGGTATATTCTTAAAATAACAACTAGGAGAATGGGCTCAATGGCTCAGCAAGTATTTATACGTTAGGCTTGAGACCAAGAAGTCCTGGGTTTGAATCTTGGCGAGGGCATGGATGTATAGTGACGTTTTTAAATACTGAGACGGTAGCACCGTTGGCCAGAGCGTTGTGTGGCAGCACTGCTAGCAAAGAGTGGTTTGTGCTGCTAGTCACAGTCTGTCTCCAGAATTCGAGTCTCACCTGCGGCATCTGGCAATATACCAAACACCACCAGGATCTTGATATAAATAAGACGTTAAAAAAATGTAAGAATCCAAATAAGATCTTTGGCGCTAATTACCTATAGTTGTACAAAGTTGCACCTGTACGATTAGCGGCCTCCTAAAAACACTGAACCAAATCTATTTTTGTTAAACCCATTCGTGTGTGGAAGAGAGTGTTTATATCTTGGTGTATAGTCAGCTAAATCCAGTGAGCAGGGTAATATTAGTCTATCGAATCGCTATCTTCAACCACAAAACAATTATAGAAAGGCTATTGGTATTTGGTTGTTATAGCCCCCACTTATTATTGGATTTAGAAAAAATTTATATAAAATAATTTTCTTGTTTGTTGCGTCGCGTCGTCCATATACACTTAATTTCAAAGCAGGCTTGATTTATTGATAAAAGTAAATGTTGGACTATCACCTTTAGCTGAATTTCTTGAAAATATTGCCTCAAAAGATTTAAATCCCAAAAAATGTACACTTTGAATTGTTCCGAGTTGTATTTGTTGTGGCTATCTCAGAAATTTGCTTCTTATTTTTAAGGTGACACCAGACAAATAACTCTAAATCCGTATTTCGTTCTAATAAAAAAATAAATTGACTTGTAATTTGACCTACTAAACCGCATTTTATTTAAAATGATATCGATGTTTCTGTTTTTGGTTATGATCGTTAGAAACCTGATGCAAACTCCGCCTTAAATCTGACAAACGCGATCGTCTTTTAATTTACTGTTTGTTACTTTTCTCACAAATAACAAACGCAAATATAACACAGTTACAACACTGTTTGCGAAAAATATTAAAGGAATATTGTCCACTCAGATGGTGTCGATGACTTTACTACTACTGTTTGTATTTTGATTAGAGTGAATTTGCATAGCATGTGGGTGAATGTTTCGAAACTGTCAATAGTCTCTTAACCCGTAATGTTTACTGAAAATATATTTTTTATGCTAGAATTTTGTTTTGTATTTTTATAAAAAATTTTTACATTTGTTTTTATTAATTTTTTTTATATGGTTTGTTATATTTTTATTTTTATTTATCTATTTTAATGTACAGAGTAACTCCTTCGAATGTCGTAGTGACTAAAATAATACGTCCTAGTTCCAGTGGCGGCTCTAAGAGGGGCATGCCGCCTTTGGAAATTTAAAGAGAGTCAAATTAATTATAATAACATAATTGAACGCCGTATTCAGGAGTTATGGGGTAAACATTTGTTTTTTTACTGGAACATCCTGTATAAAAATGTATATCTGAGTAGTTATTTTTCCTGATTTCAGCTTTACATAGGTTAGCCATTTATTTTGAATACTTTTTTGAGATATTTCAGTTTCAAATAATAATAACTAAAGCAGGCCTGTTTTAAAAACTTCACGGCGTCGATGAGGGGTAATACTTACAAAGACTTACTTCTTGTATCATGTCCATTAACATTTGTTTGTTGTTGTCAGTGTCAATTTGTGCAGCCAGGTGTATATATTTAATTTTTTGACACTTGACGTATTTAAAATGAAAATCTGTAGATTCTCTAAATAAATCAAACAAAATACACAATACTCGAAATAGTTCATTATTAATAATTGATTAATGAATGCTAAACATTTTAAGGTTACAGAATAAAAATAGCTAGGTATAAAAAACAAATGCTTTATTGCAAATTATTAATTTTGTGTTTTGTTTGTCAGTTTTCAAATTTGTGTTATAAATTTAAGAGTGTAAAATATTCATAATTTTTCTTAAAGCACTCTTTCTCAATATTTTAGAAAAAATGCCGCTTTTACTAACGGCATGGTGTGGGTAAAATTATTTAAAAAATAAAAAAAATCGTTGAAAAAACATTAATTTTTTCATATAAAACCAAAATATCGATGTCCTTGATAATAAATGTAGTTCAAATTTGGTTTTGCATTCACCTTAATATTCTTCCAAATTCAACTTGTGCATTTTTTTTGTAACATCAGAAGTCGCCTCGGAAAATGCAAAAATGTGATTTGCATACAAAGTAATTTTTTTATTATTGAGTAACACATTTAACTTAAGAGTAATTAAGATTAGTGTAAATAACAAATCTGTTTTATGTTTTGTACATATAAAGTAACTTACCTTTCAGGAAAGGAAAGGAAAGAAAAGGAAAACATGTTTCAGTGTATCTTTAATTTTTACAGCTTTTGTAACCACAAACATGACCTGCTTTTTTTTTACTTCTTCCATCACACCACATTAAAAAACAAATAAATAAATACATAAAGTATACCCTGTATTGTAACTACTTAATTTGTTTTACTCAATTTTTTATGCACCTAAAAAATTTTCATAATTTTTCTTTGAATAATAGCAAAATACAAAAAAAAATCATTGCGTTTAGCATTATAGGTAGTTACCTATTATGTTTAGTAGAATGCCCCCTCCTGAGAAGCTTTCTGGATCCGCTAATGCCCGGTCCTGTTTATTTGTAACATATTGCACATAATTCCTATTATTAATCGATAATCGACTTGAAATGAGAGCACTCTTATTTCTTCCATCATTTTGTGATTTATTTTGTAAGTTTTTGCCACGAATGATAAATTATAGATGGAATTAGCCCTTTCAGATTTTTAACCTGATTTTGGCAAGAAGGATGGCTACTCGATTATTTGAACTGCTGCTTGAATTGATTTAACGGTCATTCACCAATCTGGGGGCGAGAAACATTTATCGGATTGTAATATATGTATAACCATCATTTATCATGAGTGATTTACTTTTTGCATACACATAAATCTTCGTCCCCTAACGTTCACATACATTCTTTTTTCGTTGACCTTTCGGCTGCACAAGCAAACTATAGAAATAGTTGGATTAGGAGTGTACCGGATACACAACCTTTGGCAATGAGAAATAAAAAATATATTTATATATACAGCGAGCGCGCATCATAGGGTGTAACTTAAGTACGTTAAAATATTTCAAGGTGGTATTCCTTAGCTAATTAAAAAAAATTATATACGAGGAGTCATTTTTATATTCTCGGACTGGGCAGCTTTAAATTTTGAAACAATTTTCCATTAGCTTTTCTTTTTTAATCACATTGGCCTTGGGAACTTGTATGTCAATTTACAGAATAATTGCAGTATTATTATTATCTATTTTTGTTAATTGTTAATTAGTAAATAAAGTAGTGAGTAAGTGTTACCTGGACTTTCAATCAACGAACCTACGAGTATAGGTGTTTGTTTGAATAGCAAACACGTAACAATTTGTTGTCGGAAATGGATTGGAAGAAAAATTTCTGGAATATTCGAAAAGGTTCTACAATGTTCTTCTCAGGAATTAGAGGTAACACAGAGAATTAAGCTACTGGACAGTGTTTGGAGTACTATTTCTGGACTGAATAGTGACTTTAAAGTGGTCATGGTCAACTTATAAGAGACAGTTTGAGGCAGCTGCATGTTCAAATAACTGGAACGATGAGGAAAAAGCAACAGCATTGGTATTAGCATTAAGGGGCCAAGCATTAGACCCGCTCCAAACAAGTTCTGCTGCACAGCAACAAAATTTTAGGATTTTAGAGGCAGCGTTAGAACTAAGATATGGCGACCAACATATCGCCCAAGTATATCAGGCTCAGCTCAAATCACACAGACAACAAGGTGCAGAAAGTCTCCAGGAGTTCGAGGCTGCTGTAGAGTGATTAGCCCATCTAGCCTATCCTGATGCACCAGTGGAGTTTCAGCAACAGTTGGCAGTTGGAGCGTTTATTGATGGAGTAAGGGACCAGAAGGTTAGACTAATCCTTAAATTTGCCAGGCACAAGCGAAATAGTGAGGCCCTAGTACATGCACCCAAGATTGAGGCTGCCTATGAGGATACCACACAATCAGACCAGAGAGTGCGAGCCATGGCTGTGGAAGAGACCCCGAGAGATAAAACCATGAAAGTCGTATTAACCGAGTTACAAGAGTTGATCGCACAACTATTGACAAAGATAAATTCCCAAACAAGACGAGAGCAACAAAATAGCGGTAGCCCGAATGGAGGTATCCGTTGTTATAAGTGTGGCACATTGGGATATATTAAGAGAAACTGTCATGAGCTCAACATTCAAGATGTAATGTCCAAAGTACAAAAGATCATGCAACTACTGATAAACTCGAATCTCCAGCCGAGACAAAACCAACAGCAAAGTAGTGGAGGAGGCATGCGCTGTTATAAGTGTGGCAGAGTGGGCCATATTCAGAGTAACTGTCGTCAGCGCAACCCTAAGAGGGTAAATGTTGCAGTAACGGAGAAGCCGCAGGAAAACTGGCGAGCTGCTACTTTGGGGAATATGGCAGATGGCCTTTCCAACAGACCGTGTCAGAAAGACTGCAAGCCTTGCCACCGTGAGAAAAAACAGCGAAATGTACAAATAATGAATACCGTTAAGATTGATGTTCCGGATTATTGAACAAAAAAGTTGTTAAGGGAAGTACAGTTAAACGTTAAGAAAACTGGTCCTATTCTGAAATGGAAAGAAAGAGGAACCCGACCCGATTGGATGGACATTTCAAATAAATCAGTGAGGCTGAAGGCTTTATGGGCGCAATGGGACTCCCTTAGAGTAGAGGATGGACTGCTGAAGAGAGCGTGGGAAAGTCCAGATGGGAGGAAAGTTACTTTGAAATTGGTAACCCTTGGTGTCACGTAGCTAATGTACTTCAGTAAGTGCATAATGAAACGTCTGGCGGACATTTTGGCAGCAACAAAACCCTGACAATAGTAAGAGAGCGGGTCTACTGGGTAAACAGTCGTCAAGACGTGGAGGCTTGGTGCCACCAATGTGAAGTTTGCGCGGCAAGAATGGGGCCACAAATAAGAAATAAGCAATATAACGCCAGGGCTCCTTTTGAGCGAATTGCAATGACAAGTGACTGTATGAAGGCTAATTCAGGAGGGTACCAGGTGGAAGAGTCACCAGACTAAACGACGTATATAAAATTCAGCAAAGTCCAAAATCAAAGATGAAGGTGGTGCATATAGAGAGACTAGCGAAGTATCCAGGGAACAATGAATTGCCTGATCGGGGCGTTCAGGCTTAAGGAGGGAGAAGTGTTACGTCACTGGACTGTGCAGATTGGAAATACGAAAGAGACTTATAAGTAGAGCTGTCCGAGGTCACCTGGCCGACAGAGCCGTCATATGACTCATATGTTTACATCATATCATAATACTTGAATAAATACAGTAAATGGAAATAAATTTTAACAATAATGTTACATTTTATAAAAATTTGTATAAAACTCACCCTTTTAAGCAGATTTATGAAGTAGTTTGGTTGTCGTCATCACAAAGTGGGGAAGATCTATAGTATAATAGCATCAGGTATGTTTCTACAGCTGTCTCCGTCAGCGATGTTCGCTTTGGTGAAAAAATATGTTTTGCATTTTGAAAATGACCATTCGACATCTACGGATGTAATACAGGCATAAGTAAAACAATCTGTGAACTCACTTAACGAAGTTGTAGATGCACCATCACAAATTTGTCTTAATTTGCTAAAATCAGGATCTTTCTGTAATACACTCTCGAATTTTTCACTAACGCGATTATTTTTTGCGTCATTTATAGCCTGTAGCTGTGTATTTACGTCGTCCACTATTTGCAGCGATTTCACTAACGACAACGAACTATTTTGCAATTTTTCTATTGCGTCGTGTAGTTCTCTATAATTGTTATTAATAGTTTTTAAATCTGTTTCAAGGGAAACGTCTTGAAAGCTTGTCTGGCTTTCCCTAATAGCTGCAGCCTCGTTAGGGTTGAACTGTAGTATCACAGCTTTTATTTGTTGAAAATATTCAGCATAATAAAAAGCCGCTTTCAACCACGTTCCCCAACGTGTAAAATCGGCTCTGGTGGTTCAGGGATACCAGGACACTGTCTGTGAAATGCTCGAAGCCGTTTAGGAGATTTGAGAAAAACTTTTTTTTGTATTTGCTATTAATGCATCTACCTCTGGAAAACATTTTCGAATCGTTTCTGCCACAAGATGTAACGCATGCACTTTACACGTAACATGTAAAAACCTACAATTGTCTCTTTGAAAAGAACGGCCTACCATGCGCACTGTCGCAGCACCATCAGTCACAAACATCAATACTTGACTTGTTGAAAGTTCAAATTTTTCGAATGTCTCCAACACCCCGTAATTATTTCGCCAGTACACGCAGTTAGTCTTTTACTATCTAGTAAAAGTGGAAATGTTAGTTTAAGAGGGCCCAGTACACGTACTATAATATTTAAAATAGAATTTTTTTTACAATCTGTCGTCTCGGCAATACATAACCAGAGCCGTGTATTTTTAAATCCACATTTAATCCTATTTACAATGTCTTCACGAACAGCTGGAATATATCTACGTAACGATGTACGACTTGGTAAGTTCACCTGGGGATTGTATTTATTCCAAAACTTCCGAAATGGTTGTTTATCCAGTATGTGTAGCGGAATATTACAGGCTATTAACATTAACAATAAATCAAATATAAACTGAGTTGTCAAAGGCATGCCATTTTTTTTATTTTGATGTTGCACGGTGTTGATATGACGACGACAATCTGTTTTGTGCCAGCACATTAAGTCTTGATTACAAACTTTACAAATTATATTGCATCCGTCATAGAATAAATCCGGAAATTCACAGATAAATTTATTCACTGTGTCTGCGTACGGTCGTTTTTTACCCTTTGGCGCGTTTAACATTATGTATAATTTATAGGTACAACCTCGCGCATCAACCTTTCAAATAAGACTGCAGCATAAATCACTTCTAAATCGGCACGTGTGACGCCATCGCAAGACCGTGGCTGTACTCCAGCCACCTCGGACAGCTCTACTTATAAGTGTTCAGTTGTGATTATAATTAAGACATTAATTAATCTATTGTTGTTAATTGTTAATTATTAAATAAAGTAGTGAGTGAGTGTTACCTGGACTTTCAATCAACGAACCTGCGAGTATAGCTGTTTGTTTGGATAGCAAACACGTAACAATATGTTTAGGCTAGTAGTGAAAAAAATCGTTTATAACCTAGGTGATGCCTGTGTTTGAATGTTCCTCGATGCATTCATTACATGTTCGTTATGACTGAAAATACATTAAATTGTTGCGCACTGGGAGATGCAACTTTATTTAATTATGATGGCTATGCAATCCCATTTTATGTATTAGTAAAATGAAAAGTATTTTCATTAAGTTAATTGACACGTTTATTACTATATGATATTGTACTACCTGCGTAATGATTATTTGTTTCATTCGATAATCAACGTTAAGTGAGTGTAATAATAATCGAATATTGCACAAAATAATGCGAGCCGGCAAGCAGATTGATATAAAATATGAATGACAAAAGCCAAAATCATTATCTGTCACATTTAAATTGCAATTAAATATGGATGAAACGAACCGAGCTCTCAAAAAGGTAAAGTTGCATGTTAAACAGCAATTATTTATTGACATGTTTATGTTTCTATTTGGATAATTCTCTATGTATAACCGTACATGGCGAATCAGTCCAGCAAATGTATTTCTCAGTTACAATAAAATGCACTATATTATGATGTATTAATTAATTGGCAGTGATTATTATCGATTCTGCAACACATTATTAGCCAACTAAGCGTTTCATAATATCTGTTCCAACTTTTAAATAATAACTTAATAAATAGGCATGATTATTTTTGGATATGTATTTCACTTTTATGCATTCACTAAATAAAACATATGCGACTTTATATTGGCATGTTATGAAGCAATTTGGATGTTGTAGATTTTCTAAATTGCTGCAGTGTTGGGCAGACAATAAAATCTATTTTGAATTCTTCTCTCACCTCAAAAGTATCTCAACGAGGTTAGGTTAGGTTAGGTTTGTTGTGAGTGGGTCTCAGTAGACCCTCCACTGCGGCCTTCAGCAGGCCTATTGTGGCTCACGCCTAATTATATTTCACACAATAAGTTCAGTCTCTTAATGAAACTGATAACTTTATTGGGTGAGCAGTTGCCCTTTGCCAAATATTGAGAATCGGATCCTCTCCACAGCGGGACAGGTGCATAAGATGTGGTCTGCCTTCTCATCATCCTCCAGGCATAGACGGCACTCGGCGTTTTCCGCTAGGCCGAGTTTATGCAGATGATAGTTTAGTCGGCAGTGCCCGGTATATAGGCCTGTTAGAGTTTTCAGGTTTATCCTGTTTAACTCTAAAAGTTTCATAGCTCTTGATTTCAAAGGGTATTTTATAAACGCCTTCGAATGAACTAATCCTGGTAACTCTTGCCAATACTGGAGAGTTTGCCTTTCAGCCCAGGTTGAGATAGCCATCTTGGCAGTACTTGAGGATATGCCAAGTATTGGTTCTGGTCCGATGAATCGTGATCCCGCTCCTTCTCTGGCTAAGGAGTCAGCTATTTCGTTACCTTCCATACCAGAGTGGCCGGGTATCCAGACCACAGTCACTTGTTGTTCTTGCTCAAATGATTTAGAGCTTTCTGACAGTTCCATACCGTTTTGGAATTACACCGGTAGGAGCCAAGAGCTTTTATAGCTGCTTGGCTATCTGAGAAAATTTTTATTGATCTGCATGTAAGATACATATATTCCAGCCTTTGTACACACAGTTCAATGGCATGAACCTCAGCCTGAAAAACAGTTGCATGAGTACCTAGGTTTGAGACTCTCCTCACCCTTGGTCTGTAGCTGTGTACTCCGGCTCCTGTTCCCTCGGGAGTTTTGGAGCCGTCTATCTTAACGAGGAGTCTGTTGGTTGATTTTATAAACTACAGTCCGCATAAGAAAAATCCCACGGTGTTAAATCGGGTAACCTAAATGGCTACACAATCGGTTTTCGTCTGCCGATCGATTTGTCTGAGAATCAGTTATTTAACCACCCCACAACGATAATACATAATGAGGAGGAATATAAGTTGTGGCTCAATTATGAACATATATCACTTTATTTATTTTGTCAGTTCTCCAAAGCGTTGCTTGTTAAAGGATCCAATATATCTACTGGCATTTCTGAATAAATAATACATTTTTCTCTACAAATTATACCGTGCTCCAAAATACCTACCCAAATGTTTAGGTCTTTAGGCTACTAAGCCCGCTCCTTCCGCAAGAAGACGAGGATTGTATTCGCTCCAGTACCGATGAAGATTGTTACAATTCTTTCATTCGTTGTCGAAACAAATTCGGAACATTTTAAAAAATTCACATTCGTCACTAATTAAAAGTTACTGAATTGAATGGATTAGTGTAAATTCATCTGTCATTTAAATGGTTCGTCACCACACCATTGAAAATGTCCTTTGATTAACACTGTATAAACTCGTATACGAAGGATGGCTCCTCCTTATTTTTATTTTTCACTCATGTTTAACCGGCGGAAATACTTTGAGAAACAAGACACCTAGAGATGCCCTGTCGCATGTATTTGACATATCGGAAAATCAGATGTCGCATTCACCGACAACTGAAACAACCGTTTTAGGTCATCTTTCAGCTTGGAAGAGGGCGATTTACGGTTCGCTGCAGACAAGACGAACACCGACAATTTAAAAGATGGACTGCTATGCCGTATTATTGTATTATAGTTCTGGAACGAAGTTTCGTTCAAATAACTGTTTTGTTAAAGTTAATAGCTTTCGTATGTTATAAATATGTTGCCGAAGGGAAAAGTATAGAGGTGATTTAGATTTTCTTCGCCTGGATAGAATGGAGCAACAAATTTCGTTTGATAAGTTTAAATTTTTATTGTGTCGTTCCTTCTCGCGTCGCACTTTTCGAGAGAAATACGTTTCTATTTATAGCCCATACCCTCTTTGTTCAAATGTACTTGAAGGACTCGCTTAAAAGACTTTGCAAATTTTAACCAACTTTCACACTGTGTTACATATACATAAAGTCGCCCATAATGTTAAAGCAATGCATTCGAAAGAAATCATATCATTTCATCAGTAGAAAATTAAATGTCCATTAACTGAAACACGTTTTTGGATATGTTATAATTACCTGGTACTCTAAAAAATTCAAATATTTTAATTTGTAGAAATTTGACAATAATTGAAAAAAATGCCCCAACTTAAGACAAACATAAAATCTCTGAGGGTAGGCAGTTTAAATCAGGATTAAATCTATTTTTTATTTGTTTTTGTTTTATTGGTTTAAACATGTTAATACTAACCTAAAATTATCTACAACAACGATAAAGTACATCCCATGCTTTCCACATAACTTTCAAAGTGCAATAAGTAGGCTACATAATAATTGCTGATGCTTATTTTGAGTTTTCACATAAATTTCTTAGTTTACCACATACTGACTTGAAAAATAAAACAAAACCTTCGTAACACTAATTTATATTAACTATCAGTACTAGAATAACCGTTTATAACTCTGGTTCTTACAACCATAAAAAAATAAACAGTCTATACTAATAAAAATACAACTTTAATATTGAAACAGCAAAATGAAGTTTATTCAAGTTACAAATAAAATCTAACCAAAAATTAAATAATACAGAAGACCGCATTAGTTCTACTAGCCGGGAGAAGTTAACGAAACAAAGTAAATTTTGTAGGCTATAGCTGGAAAACATCGGTACACCGGGTTCTCCTTCCGCGATTTTACTTATTTTTGCAATTTTTTTCTCCGCACCCACCCGGTATATAGGCATTTATTAGAACTATCTAGCTAGACAACCTACAACTTATTTAATTGTGCACGTTAGAAATTGGCTAACTAACAGGGTCATAAATAAACTTATATTCTCTTTTAAGCCAAATACGGGGAATTGAAAAAGTGGACCATTACAATCTACCTACGCAGTTCATAGGTATTATTCAGTATAGATATATGTCAGGATTATTTCTTAAATGAACTCAATATTTTTGTTATGCAAGATCGTACTGATATGATACTGACCATATTCCTTAGGTAAAATCTTGGGAATTTTTTATGTCAGGATTTACTTCACCATATTTCCAACTATTATTTTGGTAAAGAAAATTAATGCAAAGAAGGTGAACACTAAACATTTCTTCATTCTCGTGTCATCTTTATTGATAACTATAGTTGTTAGCTATATATGTAGGAAAGGTTGAACACGTATGTGCATGTTATCGATTGGCGTGCTTAGTTGACAAAAACAAATTTTATCTCACATATTTTTTTGATTTCCGAATTTTATTTCCGTACAGGGTTTAGTTCCTTAAGATAATCAGTGCCATTTAAGAAAAGTGTTACCGTCATTTTTATATACATATGGTGTGATACCTACATATTACAACACAACTGATCCACAGTTTGCACTAAGGAAGTGAACAATCGCTTGCGTGAGTCTCGTGTGGTTACGACATAAATACATATAAAAACCTATTATTCTTATTTTGAACATGCCTTATGGGGAATCTTCTTTGAAATAGTGGCGAACGAACAAGGGGAGTGTTCCTACTTTTAAATAACAATAAAATTTGAATATCATGATCGTCAATAGATTCAGAGGCACATGGCGGGCTAGGCTCTATTTAGGGCACTAGATGAATTGACATTTCAGCAGTAAACATATAATAAAATCAGAAAATAACTTTAAAATATTGATATTTATATTTCCATCTGAACGATGGATGGCTTCATTTTTATGCTAATCATTTCATGAAGTCAAATAAAGTTAATATAATTTAATGTGGAAAAGAAATTTTCTATATACAGGGTGAGTTAGCATTTAAGCAATTCAAATTTGTCCATTTTATGATAGATTTTTATCAAATATTAACCCAATATGGAAGAAACATTCATCTAATTTAGTAAACAATCGTTTACTAAATCTACTACTAATCGCTAAAGTCTCCAGTATTTTAGGATGTATCATAGCAGCTGCTTTTCTAAATGATGCTGCTGGATTGGTTATCACATGATTCATGTAACGTTGTTTTTAGGTGGAAGGACATTTGTAACAGAAACGATTTTTTCTCTTCTTTTGATTACAATTGGTTAAATGAAGATTTGTTTTTATTATAATGGAATTTTTAAAATCAAGCAAATAATTTTTTTATTTTGTACAAGTTTTTGGGTGTCTCTGCATTTAAAAGTAATATATTCTTTCTTCAAACGTCACAAATGACATCATTGTTAATGGTAAAATCTGGCACAAAAATGTATGTTTTTGTTACTAATATAAAAATGTCAACACTTGTAATCCTAGGATTAAAAGTATTTTTAATCCTAGTATTAAAAGTATATTTAGGTAAAAATTAAGCATTTTCATATTAATTCAGTTTATTTAAATTAAAATATGACATTCTTACAATCCAAAATTTTTAAACAATGAAATGAAATACAAAACATTGATTGGCTAGATATATAAATTCATTCAATTATTATTATTTATTGATAGTAATATTGAAAGTGCAGTTTGAGCAAGTTGAATAAAAATTAAACAAACCAGAAGAATCGACACTGTTAACATTTTTAACGGTGGTGGTAGCAATATCTGAAACTGTGACACTCTTCGTGGTATCGTGGGAACACATTTCTTGATTAATTTTTCCTTGATTTTCTACATTATTGCAAGCAGCTGTATTATTGAGATTCAAGGGATTGATACTATTACACGTACTAGGCCCATTGGTGCTAGTACTAGGTTCATCGAGTCGAAATATTTTTCTTGCTGTACTTTTTTTATTTTCTATAGATTCTTCTATATACCCCTCTGCAACAGTGTTCGACCTCCAACCCCCATGTCTTTTAGGACAAGTGACATCACTACCAGAATCTACAAGAAAAGTGGCAGAAGTTCGACGTAAGCAGTGTCCAGTATATTCATTTGCATTTGGTAAATTTAAATATTTTGCAACACTACTAATTTTATGAATACCGACTACTGACCGTTGACATCATCCATTTTGATACTTTATAAAAAAACGACTTTCTTCAAAACCTTTTGGCGGAAGAGCAGAGTATTTTCTGTAAATACTGAAATATTTTTCTAAATGACCGGCCCTTACCGGTCTTAGTATGAGGAACTTTTATCAGTAAAGCAGACTTACCATCTTCAATGTCATCAGTTTTTAAATGAATTAGTTCATCATAACGACATGCGTCCGCAATTCCCATTATTAAGGCAACCTATAAATAAAAATTCACAAAATTTGCCTACTTCGTTCTTTAATTTTAAACATACCTTCATCATTTAATAATGTATGTTAGGAGTAGCATCCAAAAACTGTTCAACTTGGTTCTTCGATAAACCCTAGCTTTTATAGAGGTATAACCATTACTTTTGCCTTTTTAAAAATGCATTCAACTTGGAAAATTTACTTATATCTACGCCATTCTTGAGAGTCAGTGTCGATTTCACCATTGAATACTTTGACTACAAAGTGGAACATTTCAGTTTTGAGGACAGACTGGCAAAATATGCCAATAAAACACTTTCTGATTACGATTTTATATTCTTTTCAGAGCACCATTGCATAAAACGATTATATGAGCACTCGTACACTTCACGAGACTTTGGTGGTAGAAGATTTAAAGTCACTTCGTTAGCAATTTCAACCACCTCTGCTGGTATACTCGACAAATCTTCACAATCAAACATTTTTTTCTAATAATGGACTATAATAAATAACAATTTATTTGCGTAAATAGAATGTTTGTTTATATTTATTGGCATCCCTAGCAGCCACACAATATCCATAGCAATCACATACTGTTTGTCACAAGCAACACGATGAAACTGTTATAAGTCGTATAATCGAAAATAACTATGTATGTACTTAATGTTTAAATATTTCGAATTTTTTTTTGCATTTGAAGAAAAAATAACATGTTTCATTCGGATTTAAAGTGTCTTTGTTTGACTCGCCATTTTTGCGTTCGCTCAGCTACGCTGCGCTTCGCCTTGCACATACAAACATAATTGCTCGTCAAACAAAGTGTCACTTTTAATCCTAATAAAACAATATACTATTAGTTGCATTTTTTAACAAGGTAGACTTGAAAAGGAATTTTATTACAGTTTAGTTTAGTCAAAATTATCAATAAGCAGTTTAGATGTTATTATTGATTTTCCCAGGTAAAATCCATTTCTTGTGGAGTTTTCTGTAATTTCTACTTGTTTGAGGACCAACTTCACCTTGTTCCAGTTAAGGAACTGCTAAAAACATGAACCCAAAATAATTATGTATAATACTAGATACAAAGTTTATTCAAAGTTATTTGCAACAAAAAAAATCGTTTGATTCTTTGATCCCTTTACCACCGTCAATGAAATCGCCGTTTTTTATGTTGCAAATAAGTTTGAAATAAACTTTACCTGCTAAAATGTTGACTTTTGCGACTGCTTTATGAAAATTAGTAGTTTTTAAATGGGCCTATAAAACTGAAATAATAAAAATACATATCGTGACAGCCATTCTATTAATCGTCGAATAAGCCGTTCCCCAATTAAATTTTTTATTATACCATCACAAAGGTGTTTTCTTCTGTAACACTGACAATGCATTTTTTCTGCATGGTCCAACGATCTAGTTGAACTAATAAATTCACAGGTTTTGTTTCCGGTGGTTGCGTATGGGCGTCGAGCAATTTAATTGAATAATTCCCTACATCCCAACCAGATTTGGCAGCCACCGCGCAGTATATAATTCAACAATTCCAAATCCGGATACATAAGGAGGCAGTTGGCTTTGTTCACTCTATTTATTGGGTACTAGTTCAAGCACTCTACGGCCCAGCCAATGTGTATTTTTTCTTCAGCTTTCTAATGGATAAAAACTAGTCAATCCCGTTCTAGCGCTGCCGGCTGTTACATAATGTTGCATGACTAATGTTCGCAGCTCATCTGGCGATCGCTTCATTGACTGAAGTCTGCCGACCAGTTTGTTTTTATTACGCCCATGTGGACTACTTGATTTACATTTTGTTCGTATAAAAATAACTAACTATAGATGACAAGATCGCAGTCGATAACTTAATATGCATAACAAATTGCTATACATTTTTCTGCGTGATATAAATTAATTTATTGCCACGCTTTGAAATCTCTCTTAGTTGATTTCATGTACAGGATAATTCCTTCATGCAGTAACGTAGCCAGAATTTTTATTCGAGGGGGGGGGTCCGAATATTTTTTGTGAGTAATAGGTATACAAAGATTGTAACAAAACTGCATGGTTTCGGATGTACACACGTTTCTTGTAATTTGTAGAATTTGAATGTTCGTCACAAAAAAACCGATATGTAATACCTAAGACTTTATTAAAACAAAATATATTTATAAACTTCAAAAAAAACCAAGAAACAACTCTAACATAAAATATTAGGTATATTAAAGTAATAATCATCTGGATTTTCGCCCAGCCATGATGTCCAAGACTTTTTCAGGACTAACTTTAACCTCCCAATGTAAGGAAATTAGGGCTAGACCGCTCATCCTTTCATTGCCAGTTCTATTTCTAATTAAAGTTTTCGTTCTTTTCATTATCGAAAAGGAGCGCTCTACAGTGATGGTGGTCACTGGCAGTGTGGCCAAAACAGTGAGAAGATGGTGAATATTTGGAAGAAAGGACCTCTGACATTTCTCCAAAATCGTCAGTACTTCTGTGCCTTCTTCAATTTTGGAACCAATTTCAATCCAAGTAGAGTATTCTCCTTTAATTACAGCAATGGAACACTTATCTTCGAAGTATTCAGATAAATACTTTAACAAGTGAGCTTTTTCCAGAGAAGCATATCCATAGGAGAATTTGAAAGCCATTGAAAATGTCTTCTTGTCGCACGAATCTCTCCTCCAAACTCTCAATAATATGATCTAGACAAGGAATAAAAATTGTTGTTCTGTGGTAATCTTCGGTAGGCTCTGTGTCCGGGTTTGCTCTTTGTGTCTGCCTCATCGACCTACCACTGAATGACAATCAATGTGTTCCTCGCACTTTGTGTTGACATAGTACTCGATAAAGCTAGATTCAGTTTGTAACTGGCACAGTGAACATATCTAGTTTTGGGATAGTCTTGTTTTATCCTGGCCTGTACTCCTTTTCATGGCCAGTCATACTACTGGCTCCATCATATCCTTGTCCCATACATTTGTTCATATCCAGAAAAGCTTTTTTCTACTAAAACTGGAGGTATTTTTCACCTTTCGGTAAATATTTTTGAACGTATTTTCTGACGGTGTTGGACGATTTGGATACAACACTCTATATGCTCTTTTTGCTGTACGTTTATTTTTGTTATTTTGCATATAACAAGTAAATATTTGGACTTTTTTTCCTCACTGTAAACCATTTTGATTATTTCATTAAAGAAATATCACTTATCAAACATAATAGTTGTCATTTTCATAGCTCACTTTAATCATGTTAACTTTTCCATTTACAACAACTAGTTTAACTAAGATATTTGACGTTTAATAACTCAAAAACGGTATACGGTAAGGGGTAACATATGGTATATTTTTGAAATCAGGAACAAAGGATTATTCCAAAAATTTTATAATATACAGGGTATTCCATTTAAAAAAATATATTATTTTTTTGTATCCCCTGAAATCTGCACGCTACTCTACTTTTGATAGCATTTTAACAAAATTCAGTCATAACCATACAACTTTTATTTAAAAATTTTTTTTCTATAGGCAATAATAACGGTGATAAGGGGGGATACAGAAGAAACAGCTGCCTGCTGGTTCTTCTGGTTCCGGAGTAGTTGCTAAAGTTCATGCGGAAGCGACCGAAGGTGAAGAACCTGATGAGAATGAGACAGAATTGAAAAATGTTGTTGATAAGCGTTTTCTTGTACAAAAAATTACTGCTATACAGGATTTTTCACTTGGCTACGGCACTGCTTCATGGATCTTATTGCCACCTGAATATTCTTCTAAGATTGAACATCTAAAAAATACGGTTACCCAGTATAATACTACAAGCATCCAGAGTTTGTTTTTTGACGTTACACATTTTATAAATGCGAATATACATATTGCTAGGTTTGACAAACCATTCAAATGAGTCGCATTAAATGCGACACAACATGTTTTGACACATTTTACGAGCGATTTAATATTAAAATTGACCTCATATTTTGATTAATAAATCCTTCATCGTTTAATAGTTTATTAGCAAATAAGTGTTTTCTCTTAATTATTTTAATATTTTAGGTAATATTAGAAGTTAATTTACTTTTTTCAATTGAAATATAATGATGACAGAGTATACGTAATCCTTATTTAAACAAAAACACTGCTCTGGACAAAATGTGAACACTAAACATATCTTGAATCTCGTGTCAGCTTTATTGCTAACTATAGTTGTTAGTTATATGTAGGAAACAAAACAAAAATCAGTTCGGTTGCAAATAACTTTTTTTGTGGAAAATTCTATCACCCTAACCCGTCCTAACTTCGACGCCACTGGTTATTTTTGTATGAAACTTCTAATTTCTACTTGTTTGAGGACCATCTTCATCTTGTCCCAGTTAAGGAACTGCTGAAAACATGAACCCAAAATAATTTTTTATAATACTAGAGATAAAGTTTATTACAAACATAATGTGAAAGTTAACGAAAAAAAATTTTTTTTGTGCTAATTATTATTTACTAACTTTTACAAATCTTATCAAAGATAAGTATAACATATATCTTTTTAAATAATTATTTTCTGGGCTATTTGCCAAAACGCTGAAACTTGAATTACAAAAAAAGATAATATGCACATTATGTTCAGTACGACTGACTCAATAATGTTGTTTTTAATTTCAACTATTCTGTCTAGTAAAACCAAAAATAAATAAAGCAAAAGGTACTCACCAGTTGAACACTCACTTTAAAAAACTTTAAAATATCTACCGACACGTGTTTCTGCTTGCGGAGCTTCATCAGGGTAGCCAGCTTATTTAAAGAATTCAAAGCAACTAAACCTTAATGTAATAAACATTAATGGCTTCAGAGAACAGAATAATTGAAATTATGTAGTGGAAATTCCTCTTGGGTTAGAATAATTTAAAAACAAATTAAGCTACTTTTCTATATCATAATCATTAGCAAAAAAAAATTTTTTTTTTCAGTTATAATTTTTCATTCCATTCTATATTTTAAACTTTTACCAAGAAGAGGAACTTAATTTGTTTTCAAGGTTAACTATTTAACTTTTTTAACAGGAAAGATTCATATTTTATTTTTATTTTTTTTTTATTTTATTTGGTACACTATCCAACAGGTCCTCAGACCCAATTACAGAATAGGAATACTAGGTTACAACAATATTGATGAAAAGGGAAAATTATTTGAGTTACCTGTATTAACTAATATAATACAGATTTATTAAAACTGTATTACATGTTTTTATCGCCATTTGCCATAAAACTGTTGGCATTAGAATATGCTAAACGTGGGCAATTATTATTGCACATGATGAACTATTTAATAAACTGATAACAGTTTTTGAAATTACGTTATGGAGATAAAACTGTTCCATATTTAGGTCATTTTATGGATCACAATTGTAAAGTTCAGTTCAAACTTATTCCCAACATAAAAAACGTCGGCGGCTTTGAATCCTTTACCTCCGTCAAAGGTGTAACGTTTTTCATATATAGCAAACGTTGTGCCAATATTTGCTAATTCTTTTTTGTCGATTGTTCGATTAAAAACAACTAATTCCTCGAAAATATCTGAATGGTTTTTAACAACAATAGAAGCGTTTCTTTGCCTTTTTTGAATTTAAATCACATCTGCTTAAAGCGTAGTGGGCGCTGAGCACAATAAACTCGAGGGTAAACTTTAGTAAGTGAGTAGTGTACATGGTACCCTCGTCCCCCCCCCCTTTAGAGTGCGTAAATGATGCTCTCTGATTGGTCGAATCAAATTTCCTACTCTTCTCACGTCGATCTTTAAAAATTCTTAACCTCTTAATTTCTTAGGATTCACAAAAAATAATAAACCGAGGTATAAAAAAATTCAATGTTTTTTTTAATATTCAGCACTTGAAAATTGCTAAAAAAAAACTAATTTTTAATTATTTTTCAATGTAAGAAGTATTAACGGGCCATAAACATTTACCAAAACTACATCAACATATGGTATTAATAATTCTATTATAAGTTAAAAAGTATTTTTACTATATTTTGTCGCCATTATTTCAATATGGCGTCCAAATTTAGGCCAAACTTGCGAATATATCAAAACTTAGAAAACGATATATCTTTCAAAACTTTACAACTCTGGATACAATGGAAAATAACGAATTTTATGAGATGAAAAACCTATTTTTTTTTACAAGTTATCATAATAAAATTTCCCTTCATTTAAAACAAAAGTGTCTACTCGTATTTATAAATTAGCAATTTTACAATCGTATAAAAAAAAAATTGGTTATTATTAGGCTCAAAGGAAACACCGACAAGATTTTTGTTTGACAAATCAATAATAAAATGTTCTATTTGCTAGTTCGTAATCAGCACTGTCAAAAAATAACATTCACAAATAATACATAATTATCAATAAAATATCAGTGGCCAGAAAAGTCAAATCATGTATTTTGCATTACCGTGTTAAAAATTCCTTCAAGGAAATGAACAAGAAATATAAAAAAATGGTATACTACCGCTTATACAGTAGGTAGTTAGTAGTAGCTACTTATTTTAACAGGCAAGTAGGCCACAATGGGCCCTTTTTACCTAGGGACCTACAGTTTGGCGTGGACTCCGAACCACGGTCCTCGACTGTCAACTAACCCACCGCCTGGGCCTGCCCGCCTGCACCGCTAGCAGAGTGGCAAACCTCCTGGGTAGGTCTCTTCGACCCTCCACGCGGGCTTGCCTCTCCGCCTGCATCAGGCTAGCGGCCTTCCCGGGATTGTCTGTTGACAGCCTACCGACTGTTAGATGAGCTATCGTTCATCCATCCAATTGCCGGACTCGATCAGTGCTGCTTAACTTCACTGATCGAATATCGAAATTAAACGGATCTCCATACCTCATCCCATATACAGTAGGTAAGTCGTTGGTTTAAGTTAAAAAAACTAGTTGGTTTATTATATTAGGAAGAGATTCATCGGACGGTAATAACAGGCATTATAAAAATAAATTTGAGTATGAAAATACTATGGTTCGTTAATTTGAATATTTGTTGTGGTTTCTGCAATACGTTTAAAATATCAAACTCAACATAGACAAAGTTTATTATGTTCCTTTGAAAAGAAGACACAGACTATTGTTAATTTTCATAATAAAAACCTTGAAATAAACAAACAATGAAATACATTTCTATAAAAATTTTAAAGAATTTATTTCAGCGGAATACGCTAGAACTTAAGCCACAAGCTAGAATAATTAAGAATTAACCAAAACGAATAGAAATAATAATAGTGACAAAGAAACCTCTCATTTATGCAGTTATATACCGGTTAGTAAAGACAATCAAAATACCCTTACTCGTCTAATCATTTTAAGAATATCGAGTTAATGAGATATACAGGGTGTTGCAATATTCACTTTCACCGGACAAGGCCAGATTTTAGGACAAACAAAAATAAGACGAATTTTAGTAATATTGAAATTTCGAAAACTGAATCCTAATGGAATTAAAATAATTCAAATTAGAGTATGCTATGATTGCGGGAGGTAAAAACAAATTTTAAATTTCCGTTCGTGATGTAATTTTTTTTATAATGCCGTTAAGACCATTTTGTTTACTGGAGCATAGGGTATGTTCGTTCTATTTATAAATATGTAACGTTCTGACGTCACTCGTATATTAAAAAAAATCACATTTCTGTGAGTTAAATGACTGTCATTGTTAGAGACCGAAACAGTGGATTGCCTGTATACAAAATATTTAAGAAATTACAAAATAATTTATATTTTCATAATTTTACTGATTAATTCAAGTATCAATTTCGGCCTAATTACGGTTCTCTGTGAAGCCAGCCAATTTTTGAACCAAACACTAATTATCCCTGTATCTAAAATAAGTAAAATATTTAAATATTGCAAAAGATTTCGGTTGCCGCATTTTTTGTGAAGCTCCAATTTATTCTTTGCCAACGAATAGCGAACATAATGGAAATTTCTCCCATATATTTTAGAGTGTATTTGGTTAGAAATACCCAATTCTTAGCATAAAGGCACTATAGTTCGTCCAACTTCGTGTTGACGCAGAACCGCAATTAGGAAATTCAGTTAGTAAATCTCACAAAACAAAAGACGCCTAGATTGCTTTTGTGAGCGAGGATTTCGAAGGGTAATTACCCCCCGGGGAGAATCTAATTTTTTCTTTCCTAATTCTTCGGAGCAGAATTGTTTCTGCAATTCATAAAATCATGAACAAAGGGTCTACCTACAAAAGTGTTTACATGGTTTCTGTCTTGATGCTCTTCTAAACACTATATGATTTGCATATACAGGATGTTGCAAAGAACATGAGTGTCATTTAGGGGCGAAGGTGAAAACCTATTACACTGCATGCAAATTAACCCACTACAGAAAATATGAGGTATATTTCAAGGGCCTACATTATGGATATAAGATGAGCATTTTGTCCCTTTTATTTCTTATAGTGGTGACATTTTTTTATGCACGACAACGCTACAACACACTGTTCGTCCAGTGCAGAATTATTTAAATGAGGTTGCAATTTAAATTCTCGAGTGGCCAGCACGCAGTCCAGACCTTAATCCGATTGAACGTTTGTGGAATCTCTTTTGCAAGTAGCCCAGAGGTTTTTAACCACACAACCTCTGACCTCTTTGTTTCCTACAACTCTTAGAAGGGTCTTTTTGTCTCGCTGTTCGCACACATCTTGTGCAGCAGGGCCTCTGCACAGCCGCCATGTTATGGGTTTTATATTCCCCATCACCATCAGACAGAAAAAAGTCTGATGAAATATACTCCATGTTTTCAGTAGTGCGTTGATTTTGCGTGGCAGTGTCGCAACTACTTAGTTTTCGAGATTAGGGCACTAGTTTCAAGTATGCGTAATGGATCAACTTTTATCTGTAAATAGTACACGTCACTTCTTGGTATTCTTGATATGTCTCACGAAACTTAACGTTACGAAAAGTATTGAAACCGACGATGTCGTCACAAAAATAAATTTAATAGGTTTAGAATCTGGCAACTTGGCTGAACCAGAGGCTTGTTCGCCATATTTAACACTAGGGGAAATATGCCTAGACTAAATGGCTTCGATTTGTTTTTCACTAATGATATGTCAGAGAAAGAGTTTTATAGAGTGTTAAATTCCGTTCAAAAAAGTGCACGACGGCATATCTCTACAATGAATAGTTAAGGCGTTACAATGAGTTAAATGTTTAATATTTTTCTACTGCGTACTAGTCAGCTGTATACGCAACGCGCATGCGCGACTAACGGGCCCATTTTTCACGTAATGGCTGCCTGCGCAGACCATTTCAAAGTGGACTTGCTTCAACTCATTCAATTTTTTTTGTTTAAATTATAGATATATATATATTTTTTTTAATAAAAACATATTTATTTAATCATTAATGACATAATTATTCAATGAAAATTGTTATTCATTGACAAAATTTATTGCCCTCGGGCTCAGGGCACTATAGTACTTGGTATTATAACTTAATAATAATTTTCCACGTCTTTGAGTATGCATAAAAGTATATAATAATTATATCTAGACTAAAGAAATGATAAATACATTTGCTAACGTTGTAAAAATAAGAAAATTATGAAAGATTTACAGCAAGTCTACTTTAAAATGTTCTGCGCAGGAGGCCATTACGCGCCGCGGCGTACGAGTCTGTTGATCGCGCATGCGCGTTACTTGTACAGCTGACTGATATACAGCAGAAAAATAATAAATGTTTAACTCATTATAACGCCTTAACTATTCATCGTAGAGATATGCCATCGCGGACTTTTTTGAAGGGAATTTAACGCTCTATAAAAAATGTTCTGAGCAATTTTTCTCTATGTGTTGCCGTTTTCGCAGCGTTTGAAGTTGAACATTCAGAGACATCGATTTTCATCATTTTCACAACTTTAATTGTTTATAAATTAAATTCTTGCTCATATAACGTACAGCAAAATTGACCATGAGAATTCAAAAACATACTGAATCGAATGGTATTGGTCGGGAATGGTTGGAAACTATCGTGAAAGTGGGCCTGATTTTTGCTTAATTTGATTGGTCTAACAATTTCGTTATGATTTATAATGGATTATGTATACTTTGAGAAGGTACAATACAATTTATTCTTGTTAGCACTTCCGTGTTAATATTGTTAGTGCTGTATTTGGTTTATAAGATTTGTGTTTGTTGGGGCCATTGACTTCTCTTGAGGAATTGATAGGAAATAAGTGACCAATTTTCTTAAACAAACCTTTTGCGTGATTTTTTATAGTTATACAACTTTTTTTAACCAATTTTAATAAAAGAACCGATGAAAAGTTTACAACAAATATCATAACCAGCTGGTTTTAAATGAAGATTAATTATACCTGTTTTCACTTTATTTGCATAAATACATTTTTTTATTTTATATCGCCATTAACAGAAAACTGAAACAATCAAGTTTTGCGATTATCTTTCCGTGGCATTTACCTTCATGAATAGAGCTAAATGGGCCTATTGTTTACAATTTTGTGATGAATTTTCACCGATTAAATTACTGTGAATACATATTGTGGCAGTATGATAAATCAAAAGGACACTTCATGTATCATTATTGCAATAAATGTTGCCAGCTAAAAAATTGGATCGTTCATATACGTGCATGCTAATTGTCTTCTAATATGTGGTAACGCTTATGGGAATTTTCGTGTCGAATTTTCATTTGATATGCAAATATGCAGCTTGTCATACATACAGAGTATTTCAAGAAATAAGATCCGACGTCAGTAAAGTAATACTCCCTTACCGTGAGAGGGTAATGAGAAAACCAGAAAAGAAACAGCGAAAATTCCTACACGGAAATCTGTAGTAAAAGGGCCGACTGATTATTCCGATTTCTTTAAAGTTTAAGGCTTAAATCCACGAATTACAAGATATGCAATATTTATTGCATATCTTGTAATTGCATTCGTTTGCAAACATAAAAATCGGTTGAGAATCGAGGCATTTTAAATGAATTGAAATTTTGTGCACACTGACATCTTCAAATTACTGTCTATAATTCCAAGTAATTTGGTGAAACTAGATTAACTAGAGATGAAAATGGGATCAATTTTCATGTCAAAAGAATATATTATATTATATTGTAAAAGACGTATATGCACAGTACATATATTCATAACAGAGTGGAATGAAAAATAATAACTGATTTTTTTTTGCTAATTATTATTTACTAACTTTTACAAATCTTATCACAGATAAGTATAACATATATGTTTTTAAATAATTATTTGCCCGGCTATTTGCCAAAACGCTGAAACTTGGATTACAAAAAAGATAATATGCACATTATGTTCAGTACGACTGACTCAATAATGTTGTTTTTAATTTCAACTATTCTGTTTAGTAAAACCAAAAATAAATAAAACAAAAGGTACTCACCAGTTGAACACTCACTTTAAAAAACTTTAAAATATCTACCGACACGTTTCTGCTTGCGGAGCTTCATCAGGGTAGCCAGCTCATTTAAAGAAATCAAAGCAACTAAACTTGTAAACCTTAATGTAATAAACATTAATGGCTTCAGAGAACAGAATAATTGAAAATATATAGTGGAAACTCCCCTTAGGTGAGAATAATTTAAAAACAAATTAGAGAAGATGAACTTAATTTGTTTTTATTCATAATAGTACAGAAATATAAGTATATTCATATACACACATATTCACATATATGCTATTTTTACATGATAGCATCATAACTAAGAGAAATAAATCTATCTATTTAAAAACTCATTCATACTATAATAGGCATTCCATATCAGTAATTTCTTTATGTCTTTTTTTAAATTAAGATATCTTTAATTGATTTAAGTACAGCGTTACATAAGGCAATGCGATCATAGTGTAAGGAGTTTTTAAATGTGGCTGTTTTATGAGCCATAATTGACAATATTTCTTTATTTCTAGTATCGTACATATGACTGTCTGAGGCATGTAAATAAATTTTAGCAAAAATAAGACACGCATATATGGGAACAGTAAATATTTTTTTGTGCTGGTCTTTAAATTAAAAAGTAATCTTAGTAATTTTTTTTGGAGGCAAAGACTCGTTGTAGTCGTTGTAGATGACTTAATTGCCCTCAGGCCAATATTAATAAATGTGAATAAACCATAGCGTAATATACTTGACACTAGAGTCGGCAATTGTGTCTTTTAATTGTAATACTGCGAAATCGGCTTTATTAAGTAGTTTACATTATATATATATATATATATATATATATATATATATATATATATATATATATATATATATATATATATATATATATATATATATATATATATATATATATATATATATATATATATATATATATATATATATATATATATATATATATATATATATATATATATATATATATATATATATATATATATATATATATATATATATATATATATATATATATATATATATATATATATATATATATATATATATATATATATATATATATATATATATATATATATATATATATATATATATATATATATATATATATATATATATATATATATATATATATATATATATATATATATATATATATATATATATATATATATATATATATATATATATATATTCAATCTGTGATTCTCATGTGAAACTATTATCAATGAGAGTGCCTAAAAACTTGGTTGTTTTAGAAAAAGATAGATCAGCAGAAGTCAGTGCTTGCCTGTAGTTAAAATTTACAAAAACTGCTTTATCATTGTTTAAAATGAGCTTGTTTCTCTGACACTAAGGGTGAATATCGGCAAGTGTAGTATACATTGTAAGGTTACGTTCCTCCTGTGTAGCAGTTGATACCAAAATAAAGTGATATCATCTGCATACATCGTCATAATACCACATTGATGTAATTTGGTAAATCATTAATGTAGAACAAAAACAACAGGGGCCCTAAGATTGAACCCTGTGGACCACCCAGAGTTACGTCATGGATATTCGATACAATTTACCACTAGCTTTCGATTTCCCATGGAGGAGTTGATACAACTTAGAAGGCGCCCTCTAAAACTAATATTTTCTAATTTTTGGGAAAGGATATTCCTATCCATAAATCAAAAAATAGAGACGCAACATATCTGTTTTCATCTAGCTCTTTATAGATGTGTTTTAAAAAATATGCAGTTGCTGTTTCCGTTGATTTACTTAGTCTAAATCGATGTTGATACCCGGAAAGTATTTTATATTTTTCTGCAAATGACAATACGGGCATAATTTTTTTTTCTATTATTTTTGATGAGCATAATAAAAATGTCCGCCGATAATTATCAATATCACTTTTACAACCTTGTTTGCAAATTGGTATTACTGAAGCTATTTTAAGTTTATCTGGAAATTCCCCATTTAAAAATGACATTTATAAGATACAGTAATGGATAAATTATGTTATCAGAAATGTTTTTATTAACTGAGCTGTCCAAATCATATTATTTTTTATTTTTAAGGTTTTTAATCGTATTTGCTAATTTTCTTTCCGTCACGGGATAAAATAATATTGAATTAGTTTTATATTCTAATAATGTACATGTACAATGCAGGACAGTGATAGATGATATCAAAAATTGTCATCGTTTTTATTAGGTGCGATAGTAGAAAAAATGCGTAGCCAATCAATTCGAGACTCGATTTCAGATATTAAATAAATACTCATTCTTTTGTGATTGCTGTAATTGGGTATTTTTGCATGTTGAAAATTAATATTATAACAAAATAATAAAACAATTTTTGAAAGTCATATTTTATCTCCATAAACATTAATTATCTGCACCCGTTAACTTATGACACTAATTTGGGGACGTACATATTGCTAATTTGTCAATCGATGACTGCCAAGTCAGTCGAATAAGATATATTCGAATCGAAATCCATTCGTCGGCTGTTCGCTGGCAAATTCTCGTGATTAATAACTAAAGGGTCTTTCCTTTATTTGCAATAGGCGGCGAGAAGTTGCAAATGCCTTCGGGATTCGGTTGTGGGAGCTGCCAAGAGTTTTGAAGCAGTCTGGAGAGAATAAATGACAAATAATGTGAACTCCTATTTTTTCCTCGAACATCTGTATTTAATGTGCTTTTGAACTTGAATGCTTATAATGGTCGATGTTAATCTAATTTTTAGTACAAAGGATAGAAGAATATATTATTTTCTTACTTGTAACTTGTAAAGATTTAATATACTTTTATTTTACATTTCGCACACGTTGGAATCTTAATCTGTCCTATAAAATTAGTACCGGCAGTTAGTCAAATAATATAAACTAACAGGATCATTAAGAATAATTGCAGCTTAAGCTGACGGAAATATCTCGATACTTTTTTTGTAGTCAGAGTTTCTGTCTTCGTAGCTGCTTGGGTTGCTGCAGTTTTAAGGACATTCGATGGACAGCAGTTGTTTCTCTATCATTTTCATTGGTTCCAGAATTATTGCCTACAACATTTTAATCTCGTCGAATATGAATTTTCTATTATATACTATGTGACAATTGACCTGTTAGCACCAATGTTATGTAAAATTTACAGAACCCGTTTGGCGCTGGGATACATACCAAATATTTGGAAACCAGTTAAGGTGGTATTCATACAAAAACCTGGCCACAACTTGCACACCCAGGCTAAGTCCCTAAGACCTATAAGTCTTATGTCGTTCCAACCTAAGAGTTTCTGTCTTCGTAGCTGCTTGGGTTGCTGCAGTTTTAAGGACATTCGATGGACAGCAATTGTTTCTCTATCATTTTCATTGGTTCCAGAATTATTGCCTACAACATTTTAATCTCGTCGAATATGAATTTTCTATTATATACTATGTGACAATTGACCTGTTAGCACCAATGTTATGTAAAATTTACAGAACCCGTTTGGCGCTGGGATACATACCAAATATTTGGAAACCAGTTAGGGTGGTATTCATACAAAAACCTGGCCACAACTTGCACACCCAGGCTAAGTCCCTAAGACCTATAAGTCTTATGTCGTTCCAACCTAAGAGTTTCTGTCTTCGTAGCTGCTTGGGTTGCTGCAGTTTTAAGGACATTCGATGGACAGCAGTTGTTTCTCTATCATTTTCATTGGTTCCAGAATTATTGCCTACAACATTTTAATCTCGTCGAATATGAATTTTCTATTATATACTATGTGACAATTGACCTGTTAGCACCAATGTTATGTAAAATTTACAGAACCCGTTTGGCGCTGGGATACATACCAAATATTTGGAAACCAGTTAGGGTGGTATTCATACAAAAACCTGGCCACAACTTGCACACCCAGGCTAAGTCCCTAAGACCTATAAGTCTTATGTCGTTCCAACCTAAGAGTTTCTGTCTTCGTAGCTGCTTGGGTTGCTGCAGTTTTAAGGACATTCGATGGACAGCAATTGTTTCTCTATCATTTTCATTGGTTCCAGAATTATTACCTACAAAATTTTATTTTCGTCGAATATGAATTTTCTATTATATACTGTGTGACAATTGACCTGTTAGCACCAATGTTATGTAAAATTTACAAAATCAGCTTGGCGCTGGGATACATACCAAATATTTGGAAACCAGTTAGGGTGGTATTCATACAAGAACCAGGCCGCAACTTGCACACCCAAGCTAAGTCCCTAAGACCTATAAGTTTTATGTCGTTCTAACTTAAGACGATGGAAAAAATGCTTGACAAGCACATAAGGGCTGATGTAATGGCTGGAAGACCTTTGCATCAAAACCAATTTGCCTACAAAGCAGGTATGTCCACGGACACAGCACTTCACCACTTTATTCAAAGGGTGGAGAAAGTGCTGGAAAACAAGGTGGCAATAGGGGCCTTCCTAGACATAGAGGGGGCATTCGACAACACCTCCTTCAGTTCCATTATCAGAACTGCTAGAGAGCGTGGCATCGAGGACACCTGCAGCAGGTGGATTGAAAGCATGCTTAAAGACAGAGTGATATTCACCACCATGATGGGTGAGACTAGGGGATGTCCGCAGGGCGGAGTCCTATCCCACCTCCTATGGAACCTTGTAGTGGACGGACTTCTGAATAAACTCACTCATGAAGGTTTTGAGATGCTGACGACATCGTCATCATCATAAGGGGGAAATTTAACTGCACAGTCAGGGATCGGTTACAAAGGGCCCTGAATGTAGTAGAAAAATGGGCAGATGAAGAAGGGCTAAAGGTTAGTCCTAAAATAACCATCGTTCCATTTACCAGAAGAAGGAACCTGGAGGGACTAAGTCCTCTAGTACTTCGAGGAACACAGTTACAGATGTCGGGAGAGGTAAAATATCTTGGTGTTATTATAGACTCCTAATTAACCAGGAAACAACATCTGGACAGCATCATACAAAGATCGGTAGCAACATTAGCAATCCGAATCTGCATAGCGCACGATCCGGACATGAGGATAGCAAACATAGTAGAAGATAATATACTGAATATGAAATCAGACTACATGACACCAAAATACACGTTCCACAAACCTTTCGACATCATTATTGCAGAAGGGGGGGGAATGGCACACGGGAGCTTCTGACATTCTACGCAAGGGACTGACCTGGTACACAGACGGGTCTAGGACAGAAACAGGAGCTGGGGCAGGAATATACGGAGAAAGACCAAGGGAGAGTATAAGTCTCTCACTGGGACACTACTCCTCTGTATTCCAGACAGAAATCTGCGCGATACTACAATGTGCACATGAAAACATAAGCAGAGCGTACGAGAATCAACAAATATTTATCGTATCGGACAGCCAGACAGCACTGAAGGCACTAGCCTCATATAAAGTGTCATCAAGATTGGTATGGCAATATCATGAAGAGCTCAGAACTCTGGGAGAACGGAACAGAGTTAAATTACTCTGGGTGCCCGGACATTCTGGGATATCAGGCAACGAAAAAACAGACGGCCTTGCTAGACAAGGATCTGCTGACCCATTTCTCGGCCCAGAACCCGTGCTGGGTATTCCCAAATGCTCAGCAAGGGGAATCATCAAAGACTGGATCAAGAAGCAACATAACAATTACTGGAGGAACATTCCAGGCAACCGAATTGGGAAAACACTCCATGCTCCAAAAAACTGAATAACTGTTAAGAATGACTAGGTTTCAGTTGGACGGCATTAAACAGAAAGGAATCAAGCCACAAAAATAAAAAATTGATTTTAATGAATGTAAATGGAATATACCGTAAATAAAATTTTATTTTTCAATTGATTTGCAGTATAATCTACACCTAGTGAACATGTTCCTTACAGAAAAAGTTAATATTGTAGTTTAAATATTGTAATTTTAGTGAAGCAAAATATTTGAGGGGATATTTCTCGATTTGTACACAAAGTTGGTTGGTTCCATTCTGTTTAACATCGTCCAGTTGAAAACAGTAACAGCGCTTCTAACAGGACATAGGCTGTTAAAAAACACCTGCGAACAATGGGAATGTATGATGGTGACTTAGACTGCAGACTATGTGCGAAAGACCCAGAAACCGTGGACCATATCATATTCGAATGCGAAGCATTAGCTCGTAGGAGGTACAATATATACGGGCCAACACAAACCGACCCGGAAACCATCAGAACTCATTCAGTCATACCTGTACCATTTAATCACTGGCACAGGGGTACTAGAATGGGTAGAGGCTGCAGTGCCCTCGGAGTCAACTCAGATGAGCCTTAGGGAGGGAAAAAAAATGTGACAATGAAATTGCAATACCCAATAACGAATAATCTAAAATTAGAGCTATGAGGAAAATGAAATGCAAGATGTGTTGATGTAGTGGAGACACCTAGTACGCGACTGCAAAAAGGATCGCAGGAAATTCAGTTCAGTTTGTAACAACGAAATCCCTCTTATGCGTATATTTGAGCGCCAAGCACTCTACTTACGGCACTAAACAGGCGTGAATAAAAGTTTATTATTTTCATACCCTCTATTACCAGTAAACTATATTTAGGATTTATTTTATATGATAATGAATGAATTTTAGAACATTTTAAGGTAAATAAAAAAAAGTTATGTTACTGTTCCAATTTCTACATGGCTTATTGCTTCATCCTATATTTAATAATCAAAGTGGGTATGTTTACAACAATAACTTGAATTGTTTCCATCGATTCACTTCGTCAGCAAAACGACTCGAATAAATTTCACAATATATTATAGTACATTGAATTCCTCCCACACTTATTGAATTAAAGTCACGATTATGGATGGTTAGTTAATTATAATTACTTATAACCGCGCATATTGGTTCATATATAATAATTTACTTGGGAATTCTCCAAACCTACTTTTGCCAAAGCAGCAATAAAAAGAAATAATAAAAATTTTAGGACCATCAAGCTTTTATAACGTATCTTTATATATGTTCTAGCAAAAGTTTTGTGCGTGGGAATCGATTTATATTCATATATCGAACGGTTCTGAAAATATGGATATTGTATTTGAAAAATTTTGTGTCAATAAAATGTGTGTAAGCGTATCTGAAAACGGGAAAATTTATTTTATTTTGCACCTTTAATACAGACTTTGTAGTGCCTACTTGATGATAAGAAAAGTTAGAAGTTTGTGAAAAATACCAAATATTTAATAGTGATTTTACACAACTGGCCAAAACTATTTGATCTTTCTGAAATTAAAGTATTTGTCTTCTCCGCAGTTTTTCTTAATATTTTGTATATATTTTTTTACTCATAATTAATAACTAACAAGCTTTTCTATATCTAACTTATGAACTTAGAACTACAGTCATAATTAGACTAAGAACGGTAGATGGACCATATGGTACTATAGCGTCGAATATATCGAATAAACAGAAGCCTCAGACAACCAATAAATTAATAAAAATAATTAACGAATGAGAATGGTGCTTGTCTCATAACTCTTACGCATTTTACTTTATGCGCTTCCAGAGCTTTAGCCTGCCTACATATATAACCTCACTTAACAAATGGTTAGCTATAAATAATATGTATTTTTAGTACACAATTATTAAAAATAACTTGATATTTTGCTTTACCACAGAAACAGGAAGCCTTTAGAAACTGAATAATAAAATGCCACAACCGTGACATTTTATTATGGTCCTCTCATTTTTCTTTTATATGTCATCGGCTTACCTGACAATTTAGATTGCAACACCCCCGTCCAATTGTTGGCATAACACAATAAGCTGGGGATTGTACTTATTGACCGGTAGCTCAGTGAGCAGGTCGTGGATAAGGGCTTAGATTGATTTGAGTTATCACCAAAATCTAGGCTGGGCGCCAGGACTTTTGCAAGTACCAAATAATTAAAATTTTACTTTAAAAGGTAAAGATAACGTTAAAACTTGAATTCGGTTGGTAAGGAAGTTGAATAAAAAGATATATTTTATAAAAAGTATAATCAAGACTAGTATATGTACAATTATTTACAAGTCAAAAAAAATTACTTGTGGTTGAAGACCAAAAACTAACCACAAAAAAAAATGATATTGAAAGAGGAAAAACAAAATGATATTGAAAGAGGAAAAAAAATGAAATGCCTGATCTCTCACAAATTTCTTCTGACCAAATATAAATGTTTACTGGGGACGAAGATCTTACGTAACTTCCAATGGGTTAGTCCAGCGAAGAATCCACCAACGGCTAAGCTCTTAATGGGTTCGGTGTCAATTTGATTCACCACTGTCAGTACTGCAGTTACCCTTGAGGAAAAATGCCAGTTGTATAAAATATAATTTTCCTGCTCCACCCAGTATATAATGATCAGTTCGATCCACCAGTTATCCTCTTCTCTTGGTCCAGGTATTAACATAAAAAAGGGGAGAGTTTTATGAGATCAGTATTATAGGCAAAACAAAGTTAAAAGCTGTGACGTTTGATTTGTCCACCTACGTAGAAAAAATATGAGTTAACACAAATTTACAGAGTAAATTGCAAACTAAACAAATTAGGATCGGTATCCTACAATATTTTAGGAAGTTGAAGACTTCAACTAACTTAAGTATTAATAAAAGTTACGTTAAATAGATAAAATACTAGTCCAACAAATAAACTAGGTGTAGCTACGATAATAAACAAGTGAAATAGGTATTCACTAAATGTTAAGGTATTTTTGTACTAAAAGAAGTTAATCTTCAAGAAAATAGAATTTAGAATGTCTGTATACAGACAGACAACTAGAAAGATAACGTAAATAAATATTTGCTAAATATAAAACAATATGATAGTTTTCAACTTAAAGGTAACGGTAAATTAAATCATTTATTAGTTCCTCGGAGAGAGGTTCTAATGAATTGCAGATCAAGTTAAATAAAGATATATACTTGACTATATGTTTACTTTAGATAATTAAAAGTTAATCAAGTGCCAGATAACTAGGCAGGTATTTTTGCCAGAGAACTAGGCAAAGCTCCACTAGAGCAGCGTTCCTGATTAAATACTAAGTAAACGTTCAAGTAAGCATTCGATATTTTAAATTTAGAAAAACCTTACGTTACTGAGGTCTGGTTGATAATTATATGCACTGGTATAAAATAATCCACCACAAAACAAATGCACCAAATTAGATAATTTTCACAAAGGTTATAAACAAATAGGTTTGGTCCAACTAGGTGTACCAATCTCCAAATGTCACCAGTCACCACTGTTTAGAGAGCGCTACCAACGTAGCTAAGTGACCTAAAACATCAAGAGACAAAGACAGAACACAACTAACTACGATACGAAATGGCGACATCCGTTGCCGAGTAAATCTAAAATTTACAATAACCGAAAGTTAGTTTAAATTAACACACGAAATTATTACAATATCAAAGGGATATTAGATAATTTGCCAGCAAGGCACGATAAATTGATACTAATCAATATTAATGATGGCTGTTCCAAAGAACAACCAAGTTGAACTGATCACCGAAAAGCAAGTTCGCCCAAGGCGTAAATTAAGATAATTACGGTACAATATTATTATGAAAATTACCTCAAAGGTACTTTAAATCAATATAGCAACTTTTTAAATAATGGTGAGCATAAAATCACAAGAAAACATATAAATCTTACCAGACCGCAGAATTAGAGATGATTTCCATCTGAACGCTGCACTAGTAAGAAGGAAGCTTCGTTCTGTTCTCCCACCTAAATTCGGTTATAGTTTGGAAAGAGAGACATTTGTGAGTAGAGTATGAGCAATAAAGATGGATAGATATTTAATGCCAAAAATCTGTAAAACCAACTGTTCCAGTATAAATCAGTGGCGCCATCTGGACTAGACTAGCAGAAACTTAATTCATCGTGGAACACAACAACCTGGAATGAAATAGCTTGCAATTTCGTTACAAGATGTGCAACATTTTCATGTAGGCAGATAAGATTTCGTTAATCATCAGCAAGATTGAAATTACTCATAGTCATAACTAAAGTTGGCAAGTCGTGCGGCGGTTCAGTGGTGTGACATCAGGGGTTTAGGGGCAACGACCGGCGGACAAATACCAAAAACCGGAGCGAGCCGCGAGAATGTGTATAAAAAATTCCCGGCTGTGATTATGTGTTGACGAGACGACAAATTGTAAAAAAAACATATTGTAAATGTTATAACACGTGTACTGGACCCTTTTAAACCGACATTTCCACTGTTACTGGCTAGCAAAAAACTAACTGAGTGTACTGGCAAAACAACTACGCGGGTGGTGTAGGAGACGTTATAAAATTTTGACCTGTCAACAAGTCAAATGTAGATGTTTGTGACCAATGGTGCCGCGACAATGCGTTTGGTAGGCCGTTCTCATCAAGAACACAGATGTACGTTGGTACATGTTACGTGTAAAGTGCATGCTTTACGCCTTGTGGCAGGAACTATTTTCCAGAGGTAGATGCATTAATAGTATGTATAAAAACAGTGTTTCTTAATTCTCCTAAACGTCTTCGCGCATTTCATAGCATGTGTCCCGGTATTCCCGAAACATCGCAGCCGATTCTTACACTAAGCATTTTTATCGATAAATTTATATGGCAAATCCATATTATTTTGGCGTGTTCTATCGAGTTTTTAAGTTTACCGATTAAAATCTGTCCCACCCTGAATACACCAATAAATGTATTATTATTATGTTCCTTATATCATCTGCCATAATTATAGGGGACAAGTATCTACATGGGGCGCTATCGAGAGCCGTCTGATTTGCCACGCTCTCAATCATTCCTTCTCAATAAGTCACCTAATTATTAAAAAAAAACTCCCAAATGAGAGTAAAATAAGTTCCCCAAACATAAACAAATTGCGATATGTAAAATTTCAACTCAATTTTAATTACTAAGTATACAAAATACAACACAGTGTTAGATAAGTATTCGCAGTTAACCGATTCCAACTTTTATCTCTGTTCATTTATAATCTACTGTTGTGCTTTGAATACATTTTTTGATTTATTTGGTAATAAAAAAAATAATTTATTTGGTGCACATTTTAATGAGTTTGCGCCTACAATATTTGCAGTGTATTAAAGTATACTATTTATCGACAATTAAACAGCATGAAGTTATGAATAACAGAATTTACAGTAAAATTTTTTATGATCTCCGTGCTGGGTTATATACATAAATAATAAAATAGTAGTTCGTTTATCACACGCTCTGAGTTTCCTTCTAAACTGCAATATGAAGCCTCACTTAAAACTATAATAAAATTCTCCATACGGCATAACCGAATAGAAATTTTGTGGACGCATCTTTACTGGCTCCGGTTTATTATTTCATTAAAACCATAACCGGGCTATCAACAGAATTATTTTTTTATTTTCCAGTCAAACTCCAAGTCAAATAAAAGCCGGATGTTGAAATGATGAATAACGAAAGGCATACGGCGCAACTTTTTTACGAGGCCGCTTTTCCAGGATCAGAACAAATCCCATGAGGCAGAGCCTAACCAACGAAAACCATGATAGAGGAAAGGTCGAACGAGATGGACACGTTCACTAGACAAATTGTTTTACGGTTCAGTAATATCAGAAAATAGCAATATGCCGGGATAAAAAAATTTAAGAAACAGTAAACTACTAGTTATAGACTTATCCAACGTAACGAAATAGAATTTCTTTTTAAATAAGACTTTCTTGGTTATTTACCATGATGAATGCTTTTGAAAGAGTTAATAAAAATGCAGACATTTGTCAGTTAAATAGATAAGAAGATCCACAACAGACAAGACAAACATTTTTGGTATAAAATGTGGCATGTGACAAGTTGCCATATTTATTTTTTGGGTAGCAATTCAAATGCATAAAGTACTTACGTATCTTATAGTCAAAAAACATATTTTAGCAATTTTTTGCGATGTAGCAGCCACTAAAATGAAACTTAATATTTTGTCATATAAACATTTGTCTTTATAGCCTACGTTTTCAACATACAGGGCGATGAAACTTTCAAGAAAAAAAATCATTTACTTAAATGTCTTTTATCAATGGATTTTAGACCATAATGACCTGTAGTCTAGGTAGCCATCTTTAATTTTATTATTTATTACCAAGACATGTAATTATTTTTTTTAAAATAACAAACGCTCTCATTGGTAAGGCGTGTATTTATAGCATTTTCTGAGAAACGATGTCCATGTTCATGTATTAGGTAACTTCATATATTTTTTTTGGTTTCGGTATGTCTATATAAGATGTTCACAAACTTAGTTTTCCTGGAATCGACAGGAAGTATGAATTGAATATATAGGTTTAATGTTATACAGTATTGAATAGACACAAGAAATTGTGGGGAACAGGTCACGTGACTATTTCGAAAACCTTTTTTTTTATAATTTATTTATTTATTTAACAAAGGCTTGATTTCTTTCAAAACTTACCTCCAGGTCATTAAACGTGGATGGTCGAGTTAGCAGTTCGACGTTAAGTGTATATTGGAAGGTATAATCAGAAAATCTTTAGTGGAAAATGTCATTATATTCCATTTTTGCACATTTAATGTGAGACTGTTCTCGAGACACCAAGAGCTAAGTTTGGAGATGTTGTTTTGTAATGTAATAAAATCATTTAAGTTTGTAATTCTATGTAGGAGTTTTATATCATTCGCATATATTAAAAAATATACATGCAGCATATTACGTATGTCATTTACGAAAATATTAAAACACAGCGGCCCAAGAATAGATCCTTGAGGAACACCTGAAGAGATAATAACAAACTCTGTTATTGGTCCTACTTGTATAAACATTCAATAGCCACACCCCATATTCACCAATACCTATCCATATACTAGCAGGCGTTTTATCCTTATAATAGCAAACGCTCTTATTGGTCAGATACACACTCTTAGCACCTCCTCCTTAGTTATTATCAGATCTACGTTTATGGTATTGATCAAAGCTCCTTAGCTCCGTCTCTCCCGATACTAACATCTAGGTCATAGATTCTAGAACCACCCACATGCACGCCACCAAGGTCAATAATAATAATGGAGACAGAACGTCTGTAGTCGGTAGTCCAGAATCGGTACTGCTCTACTACTGTCATTTCTTCAAAAGAATAAATCATTTTTTAAATGTAAATCGACAATTCACAGAGTTAAAACAAAAATTTAATAAACTTCGCTTGGCAGGTGGCTACTTGTTTTTATAAGATAACATTATAGGCACATTTAATCGAACAGTATGTGACCACGATTTAACTTTACAAATTTTCAAACGACAAACGCTACTTAAAAAAGTCAACAGATCATTTTTGTTCAAAATTACATTTGCATTTCAAAACTTGCAAAAACAATATTTTTTTCAGTGGCGTGCCATAATTCTTGGCGAAAACGTAACTGGTATATCCCATTTCTAGATCACTGATTAAACTAGGGGTTTAATTTTTTTCACTTTGAAGCCCATTTTACTCATGTGTTGTACACACAAAATTTCGTTTTTGTCTTCATTTGAATTTTTTTTTTGAAAATTTTAACGCCGTGTATTTTGGAAATGCAGGCTCCAAGGGCAAATAATGTTTATATGAAAATATACTTTTAAATTTGGACAAAGTATACGTCCTTCATTTATGTTGTTATACCCTGATAATGGTGTTTTAATTTTCAAAATCGGTCGGGAAAGGTAGAAATTAATATTTTTCGAAACTATCACTTACCGTCATATTTTCACTATGGTGACTGTAGCCCAAGTTCAAACTTTTTTTGAGGTACTTCATGTGCTATTCTTATTTCATTGCCAGACTATTACTACGATTGTTGGATACTTCATTTTAACATAACACTCTCTCATTGAATCAACTTTATACAAATCTTTTACGAATTTGGAGCAACATCGACTTCATTCTTTTGTACTGAAATATAAAATATCCTGCCTCAAGTGTTGTAAAACTGCGGTGTGGGCTTATCAATTTTACAAGTCATGCCTTCCATAAACGCCGAATTTTTCATATGGATAAGCTATTTTAACAGGAACGTGCAGCAGTAAAATGATATTATCATAAAATACGCAGGTGAAACCCTCTTACAATATCTCCACGAGAAAACGGATTACGAACTCGGATTCTACAGCTGATTGACATATTTTTAATAAAATGTTTTCGTTCCAGTGACGCGAGTTCAATTTAATATTCTATTCGCACTTAATGTTATTAACATGCACAAGTTTAACAAGAACCCTTGACAGCGAGTTAAGCCGTAGAGTCCCGGAGGGGTTCCTATAAGCCCTGAACATCTTTAATGATAGCTTGGGCGGGAAAGGAGGTAGGATCGAAATCATTTAGATAAGGCACTCAACAAGAAAGTATTGTAACTGCAACGTGCGGCTTATGTTTGATTTTCATAACATTATATCTTGCGTAAATATCTAATTTTTCATTCAACTAAATAGAATTATGCAACAGTTGGATAAATGAAAATGAGAAAAGGTCTTGTAATGACAAATATTACAATGACAAACATGATACAGATCAAAACAACATTTTCTTTTATGCGAATCACTGGTCTGCTACTAATTTCGTTAAGAAGTTTTTCGTCTGGCAGATATGAATATTAACCCTAAAAATATGACCGAAAGTAATGTTTATCGTCGCTTGGGCCACTAAACTCATAACACGATTTTGTAGTTTCTCACAATCTAGACACCTTTAGTTGTCATTTGCATACTTTGACGTTTCACATAATTTTTCATTAAATGTTAATTTAAACCAAAATTTGGAATCAAAACAAACAACAACAGTTTAAAATAACAATAAGTTGTGAACAATTGTCATTCTGTGAATAAGTTAAAATGAATGTAACTCAGATAGTTACGAAGAATTTACGAATACTCCACCAGACTTGCAAGAGGAAGCTAGCAATGTTTTTTTGAATTTGTTACCTACAACGTCAAGACAACGGTACGAAAAGTACTATGATTTGTTCAATAACTGGAAAAAAGAATAAAAAAAAAGCAAAAACTGTACTACTTGCTTATCTATCTGCAAGATCAAAGATTGTTGTAAATGCAGGTACACTATGGTCTGATTTTCTATGTTGAAAAGCACTTTTAAAGTCAAGGAAAATATTAATTTTGATAATTTTCATAAAGTTCGAGCATTTTTTAAACAAAATTCTGTAAATTACCTGCCCAAAAAGTCTAAAACTTTGACTCAAGAACAATGTATTGAATTTTTTAAGGAAGCAGATGATTCCGAATATCTTATGATCAAGAAAAACAAAGAAATTAAGATTAATTAATTATGTTTTTTTATTAGCATTGCATTGTAGGTTTCTCTTATTATGGGACTATATGGAGCTTGTCGTCGAAATGAGTTGTTGAATATGAAACATGGCCACATAGATCATAGAGCAGACATAGTCATTGTTACAGTTCCAGAAACAAAAAATAATATTACAAGAACATTTATAGTTACAAACAAAACAGTTGATGGATTGAATCTACTTACAATATACAACAAATATGTTTCCCTTAGACCTACCCACACTCCTCATAATTGCCTATTTATTTATTACAAGAATAATAAATGCACAGTGAACCGATCGGGAAAAATGTATTTAGCAAAATTCCAAGCCAAATAGCCACTTTTTTGAAACTGCCTGAACCTAATACATATACAGGACAGTGTTTGCGCCGTAGTTCTGCAACCCTACTAGCTAAGTCTGGGAGTGATTTGCTAACACTTAAAAATATGGAGGTTGGCGTTCTTCTGCAGTTGCAGAAGGATATATCGATGACTGCTTATCAAATAAGATTGACATTTCCCAAAAAAATCCTGACAAACCAAAAACAACAGTCTGGTACTAGAGAAAATAGCATAACTGAAGTGTTAAATATTTTCGACCAAATAAATGAAATACCAGTTAATCTAGACAATTCCAGTGAACCATCAACTTCATCTATAGAAATAAGTCACCGTGCTACTAGCACTTCAAATACTTACCGAATACCTACAAATTCTGGTATTACTATCCATGATTGTGCTCAAGGGATAATTAACATTAATTACTATAATAAATAAATTCGCAAATTGTTACTATTTAAGTTTATTATTAAATTCTGTTTATATTTATAAAATTAAACATGTTTGTTATATTTTTCTTTGGTTTTATTTAATGCCAGCGAAAAACAGTTGTGTGTCACACATGCAGAAAACGCATTAGCAGTCCTTAGCTTTTTTTTCAGTAATAGAAAGATCGTTCCCTTGGCAGTTAGTGTTCTTAATTATATAGGGTGGTTATAAGGACGTGATTTTTTTGCTAAATTTGTTGATGTGCACGGGATGAAGGGATCACTGTATATTTTATTTATACGTATCATTAATCATGCACTATTTTTTATTTTCCGTCCTAGTTCATTTGAGCTACGATTATTTTAATAATGGGACATATGTCAAAAAAAGTTCAAATGTTTGAAACACATTTCTAATTAACCTTATAGAAACAAAATCTAAACTTCCTCCAGTTCTTATGACTAAAGCTGCAAATCGTTTCTGTGTATCATTGTCGTAGAGTACAGATGTACTTACTGTCGTCGGCATTTACCTTGACCGCGAAACTCTTTCTCCAGTCCAGTCTATTATTAGCTTTCGAGTTGTGTACACGTTAAGTCACTTGGGTGTATTGCATATTGTTTTTGTGTTTTTATTTTATTTGTTGTACTGAATTGTTGATATTAATTTAATAATAAAGCATGGCAGACGTACGCAGGGGCAGAAAACGGCCATTTGCTGACAAAGTGAATAAATTCATAGGTGAATTCCCGGATTTTTTCTATGATGGTGCTAAAATCTGAGGTCTGAGGACCTGTTGGATAGTGTACCAAAAAAAAAAAAAAAAAAAAAAAAAAAAAAAAAAAAAATTGTGAAGTGTGCGAGAAAGATTTGATGTGCTGGGATAAGCGTGATTGTGGACTTCACGTAAATAGTGTACACCATAAAAATAAAAAAATGGCGTGCCTTCGACAACACAGTTTATGTGTGATTTACTATTAATGCTGATTGCCTGTGATGTTCCGCTGCACATACTCGATAAACAACTATTTCGAGAGTTCTGGAATAAATACAATACCCAGGTGAAGTTACCAAGTCGCACAACGTTATGTAACTATCTACCAACTGTACACGTAGAGATGGTAAATAAGATGAAATGTGAATTAAAAAATACACGGCTGTGGTTATCTGTTGATGAGACAACAGATTGTAAAAAAAATCTATTTTAAATGTTATAATGCGAGTACTGGACCCTCTTAAACCGACAGTTCCACTGTTACTAGCTAGCAAAACACTAAGTCAGTGTACAAGCGAAACAATTACCAGGGTGGTGCTGGAGACGATAGAAAAATTTGAACTGTTAAAAAGTCAAGTGTTGATGTTTGTGACTGATGGCGCCGTGACAATGCGTTCGGTAGGCCGTTCTTTCAAGAACAAGGTTGTACGTTTATACATGTTACGTGGAAAGTGCATGCTTTACATCTTGTAGCAGAAACTATTCGGAAAGGTTTTCCAGAGGTGGATGCATTAATAGCAAGTACAAAAAAAAGTGTTTCTTAAATCTCCTAAACGTCTCCGTGCATTTCATAGCAAGTGTCCCGGTATTCCTAAACCACCACAGCCGATTCTTACACGTTGGTGAACATGGTTGCAGGCAGCTTTTTATTATGCTGAATATTTCCAACAAATAAAAGCTGTGATACTACAATTCAATCCAGATGAGGCTGCAGCTATTAAGGAAAGCCAGACAAAATTCGAAGATATCTCAGTTGAAACCGCTTTAAAAATATTGCGAAGAACTGTAAACCATTACATGAAAGCAAAAAGAAATTAGAAAACAGTGCGTTGTCGTTAGCGGAGCCACTGCAAATAGTGGACGAAGTAAATCTACTGCTACATGCTATAAGTGACGCAATAAATGAGCGCGTTAAAGAGAAAAGTTCACAAGTGTGTTATATAAAGACACCGGTTTTACCAAATTAACACAAATATGTGATGATGCAGCTCCAGATCCGTTAAGTGCGTTCAAAGACTATTTTACGTATGCGTGTATTACATCAGTAGATGGCGAACGGTCGTTTTCAAAATATAAGCATATATTTCCACCAAAGCGAACATCACTCATGGCGACAACCATAGAAACATACTTGCTGCTGCAAAATGGCTACACATCTTCTCCAGTTTGTGATAAGCAAGCTTGTTCATCAAACTAGTTAAGAGGGTAAGTTTTACATACATTGTTATAAATTGTAACAGTTTATTGTTTCTCGTATTAGTTAATTTCGCATACGCCACTGTCCCACGGAACATTTTTGACAACCCTACTTATGACTTCTAGACATCTTAAGGAATACTTGTAATTACATTATTTATTAATTAATTTATTTCTCAAAAAGAAACAGACCCCGTGAAATTAAAATATGTCTATGCCTAGATGGTAACCCTAGCAAACATTTGCTGTACAAAAAAAAAAAAAAAATTCACAGAAGTTTGGGATAATTAGTTCGATGCTCTATTTTACCATGAATATTTTCCCATTTTTCATCATGTAAATAATTCATTCGACAAGAAATGTTAGTCGAATTTTACAATTTTTATATACATATAATGTTTTTAAAAGCATTTCCACTTGTGTGGTAACTAATTTACCAAATAATACTCCAATTTTGTAATTGAAAAATAAATGTTATAGATTGTCTGGTTTTGTCTTACCAAAATACATTATTAAGATAAACGTTGTATTGTATCAGCCCGTACACAGTAGATCAAATGTAATAAGAAGTTGGACAGAATCCAACTGTGAGTACTGAGAATAAATCTGCTTTTTACAATTTTGTTAATAGAATTCAACTGGAGTCAGCGATTCACCAGTAACAAATAATAGTAATTTGCACTGGCATGGCATTTGGAAAAATAAATAAAGGATTTTTATTTGAAGCACTGCTTCTAATAGTATACTCATTCCCATTATCCATAATTAATACAGGCATATTAAGAAACTTACATTTACGTTATTATTCAGTAATTAATTAATAAGTCGCTGACAACAAACTAGGACCTATACTTTTTACCTAACGCGAAAGACTGAAATAGCGTATTTGGATTTTGTTATGCGTCTATTAATGTTTTTTTTAACTTCTCTCTAAGAAAATTGAAAATTTTCAGAAATCGGGAAGTTATTGGTTTCACCCCGATTTTCGAAAATCGAGTTTTTGTCAGATCTCGACGTTTTGGGGTCCTAAGAAGCTATTCTGACTATTCCCACGATGGTGTCTGTATGGCTGTATGTATGTGTTTGTGTGTGTATGTGTGTACGGTGTATGCAAACCTCTCATAACTTTTGAACGGCTTGACCGATCGAAACGAGGTTTGCGGCATTCTAAAGGGGCTGACTTAACTTAGATATCATGAGAATTAGAACCGATTCGGCCCGGTAGATTTTAAGAAATCCCAAAAATATAATTTTCAAAAATTTGTTTTTTTTTTAATAACTTTTAGACTACTGAACCGATCAAAATCTAATCAGTTCTTCTCTTTATAAAACAACGTCGATCGTCGCAAACCGCGCATCAAAATCGGTTGATTCGTTCGAGTGATCGATTACGAAAAAATTCACAAAAAAGCGTTTTTTTGAAATAACATTCAAAATTCCTGTCGGATCGATTTTTGGTACTAAGATAACTTTCTGTACATAAAAAACTGCGTTGAATGCCGTAAACCGCATCAAAATCGGTTGATTGGTTCAAGAGATATCGATTACGAAAAATTCGCAAAAAAGTGTTTTTTTTTGAAATAACATTCAAAATTTTTGTCGGGTCGATTTTTGGTACAAACATAACTTTTTGTACTTGTAAAACTGCGTTGAATGCTGCAAACTGCATCTCGATTGGTTAATTTATTCAAAAAATATCGCAGTTCAAAAATTACAAAAAAAGTGTTTTTTAATATAACTTCGAGATTTTTCACCTAATCGTAAAGCTCAAAAATGTATGTGTATAATATTTTGAACTCGGAGAACTCAAAAATTAACTAATACGTATATTTTTGAGCGCTCTAAGCTCGAAAATAGCGGGAAGTTTCAGGGATGGCCTGCAGGGTCAACCGATTTTTTATAGAGGCAAGCAGCTACGTAGTATCGTTGTCTTATCTACAGAATCTTTTTTACTGAACTTTGTGCCAAGAATTTATGTTGCGAATTTCATAAGCAATACGGTAAAAAATTTGGCTTTTTTATTTATTTAATGTTTTTTGTGATTTCATGTGTCTATATTTTTATGTTCCCTGTCAGACTTTTCTGGTTTCAATTTGCAATACCTTGTAGGCGATGTAGCGATGAAGTGCTCTCCAGATTTTACTTTGCCGTAGTTCTTACGGGAATCTATGTTCCTTCGAGGTCCCCAACCCATCAACGTCGGTCTTCGTCTCCTGGGAGAAGGAAGCGGTTTGCCAGGATCAGCACTTATAACTGAACATTATATGTGGACGCGGTCAGAATGGCCCTTGTCAGAACCTTTAATTTGACGGGTCGGGTGCAGATTTTGTGTAATTTTATCATTTAATTGGCTAGGCCAATTTCTAAGTGTCAACGTGATACATGATTTAATGGTTACACACTGATGTTAATGAAAATAACGTTCATATTTTATCGTAGAGTAGGAACTTATCTCACACAATGGTCCAAATTTACGGTATCTAATTCCGTTGTCATGATAATAAAATGAAAATGATTCTAAAACACGAGTTAAAAACATGTGAAACGTGACTAAAGCAGTGACTAGTTAAATTTAATCTACCAACATATCCGCAAGTTTTTTAAATTTGTCATTTTTTGATTTTCAATCAACGTGGTGTTTATAATTTCCGAAATCTCCTCTCAATATAGTAATTCCATGTTTATGTGTACGGGGTGATCCTCTATAAATTCACGGTCCTCCATTTTCCTCGTTTAGCCCAGTCACATTAGAGGTTTCACCTCGGAATGATAGATAATAAGCTGTAAATTTGTATAAACCCTTATTTTGGCGTTCTAAAAGTTGTCTCAAAAGTCTCATAAAATCTCGTGTCCGCGTCTTAAGGGGCCTAGTCGGGAAAAAGGTTCGGATAGCTGTGTCACTCTCTAGAAAATTGTTATACATGCGCAGCTGAATAATTTTGCTCTTGACTATACCTTCACTGGACGTTTTATTCACCGACTTCATTGAGGTGCGATTCCCGATAGAGGTAACACTTCCTTGCTCCATTTGTAGTGACAAAGATACTTATTTAGAAAATTTATTTTAACCAAATAGTCCGGAATAACAGTTTGAAACTTGCTGAGCATAATTATGAAGATTCATTCTTGAAGACATGTATGAATTTTACCTCAAATTTTACCGATTGATATCATAATTCAGGAGCTAATCACGTTCAAATTTCACTTATATTTACAGTATAAATTTTCCCTACATAAAGTGAATATTAATTAAAATATATATACATGTACCCTCTAGTACACTTTCAACTACTGATCCTCCAAATTTGGTGTAATTTGACCAACCCGTATGGAAGAAATAAATTTTGAAAAATTACCTTACAAACTGGTTAGATTAGCCCTCTTAAGATATTCAAGGTCAAAGGTCACAAAAATCGTTTTTTTTGCAAATATCTCGCTTCCTATGGTTTAAATGCCATTTGTATTTTATAAAAATTGTAGAGAATAAAATTCTCTACAATTTTTGTCCCAAACATTTTTTTATATACTCAACCGTTTTTGAGATAGAGGGCGGAGAGCGCGCCGCGCTTACCTATTCACAGCATAATGCAAGGTCAACCGTAAGTCCCGGTAAATAATACGCCGTTAAAATCTATAAATTATTAAAAAATATATAATTATGAATAATTTGCATTGTTTATTAATTAATATACATTATATTTAATAATATTTTTCATTTATCGAATATATATTTCTTTAATATTACTTACCTTTCCATGTTTTCAAAAATTGTTGAGTGGACTACTTTAAGTATATTTTAATTATATTCTAATATATATGTTAATTATATTTTAAGTAGAAAGAGATTAGAGTAAATACATTTTAATCATATCTTTATTTAGAAATACTTTTTCACATATTTATTACAGTTGAAGTTCAAATGTGGGGAGCCTTTTCAAAAACTTTTATAATTAGAAGGACTTGATGAAAATGACCGTTCTCGTATCGCAGCCATTATTGCATGACATTGATGTGCATTCCGTTTTTAAATGATCTATTTTTCCTTTTCTATTTTTCATTATGACTTCTTGTAAAAAATGCATTGAAGTTTTTGGTATTTCTTCATTAATATCATCTAATATTTTACTTGGAGGTGGATAAGACTTGGTTTCAACTACAGATGATCGAATATCTTCCCTAATAATAGCTGTTGCAGCTTCGACAATCCGTAACCGTACTTCTTCGGGATCCCTTTTTTTATTACCGTACCAAGCTTTTGAGAGTATATTAGCATGTGTATCACGAAAAGATATGATAGTAAATGATCCTACTTTTCTCGTAATTATTATGTCGGTCAAATATTTTTGTTGAAGTTTTGTAATGATAGTCTTCGTCAGGACATCTTTGAGCTCTTTCAATGTAAATTGTGATCCGTCATGATTTTCTATATAACTAAAAAATCTCTATCATTGCTTGTGTGACTTGATTATCTTGGCGAGGCTTCTTATCAGTAGTAGATGGTACTCGACTTAATGATTTATAGACTTTATACGGCGTATTATTTACCGGGACTTACGGTTGATCTTGCATTACGCTGTGAATGGGTAAGCGCGACGCGCTCTCCGCCCTCTATCTCAAAAACCGTTGAGTATATAAAAAAATATTTGGGACAAAAGTTGTAGAGAATGTTATTCTCTACAATTTTTATAATAAATGCAAATGGCATTAAAACCATAGGAAGCGAGATATTTGCGAAAAACCGATTTTTGTGACCTTTGACCTTGAATATCTTAAGACGCGGACACGAGATTTTATGAGACTTTTGAGACAACTTTTAGAACGCCAAAATAAAGGTTTATACAAGTTTACGGCTTATTATCTCTCATTCCGGGTTGACCCTCCTTTTTGGCTTAAGTGACTGGATTATTATTTATGAACATATTTTAAAATTTAAAAAAAAATAGTGATATGATTTTTTCAAAGATTTTAACAAGCTCTTTAAAAAAATAGCTTTGACTTAGAGGAGATACAAAGATTACGTCACTTATTTTAAATGTAATGTATTTTAATTAAGAATCGAATTTCTCTTCTTTTTCTGATTTCAAGATTAAGTAACATTATAATATCTACTGTTCATAGTTTTAGAGATATATCACGTATAAAGTTTATTTTTTTGTATGAAACCGTTCGCAGAACAATAATTGAACTCAAGTAGGCTTTGTTATTATTGAATTTGTTAAATTAAATTATCTCAGTGAATACTTCGACGTATGGTAGAAATGGACCTATACGATGGCCACCAAGAACTCCAGATATAACTCCGCTTGACTTTTCGTGTAGCTATGTAATAAATGAAGTATATAAAAATAGTAATAATTCTGCAAACTGTTTCATATAAATAAATCAGATTATTATTCGGGCAATATATCTGAAAGTGAATAGTAATTATATAATGTTGCACATTTTTCAAATCAGAAAAAGAAGGGGAAATTCGATTTTTAAATAAAATGTTGGATATTCCATTTAAAAAAAGTGAGGTTTTCTTTATATCTCATCTAATTTATAAGCTATCCATTTTTCCAAAGTACTTGTGAAATCTTTGAAAAAAACCGTATCACCTTGTATATAAAATTTTCAAATACGTTCATAGGGGATCACCTTGTACATTTTTTTTATTCACATTTAGGTGTTCCAGCAATTTTTTTCGTTGACAGTATTAATATATTGAGTCATGTATACGGTAGATTTTATTAATGTGACGTCATTATATAGGCAACCAACCAACCAAAGTTTACTGTAGTTTGCTTATATAATTTCGAAGATGGAAACCGGAGCAAATTGCCAATAATGTTCATAAAAACAAACATTTAAATTATTTTTTTTGTAGTGTTATATATCTTTTGTTTCATGTATTTCATTTCATACTGTAAATAGTTCATCTTATATTCTGTACAGTGATTTTGTGAGATTTCCCACCCCCGCTAATTTCGTTATTTTTATAATTACAAAAAAAAATGGTAAGTAAAAAAGTTATAGGAATATTTATGTATATTTTGAAAATCATATCAGAATAATAATGGAAGCTCACACAAGATGGGCTACAGTTATTAATTTTATTTGTTTAAATTGAACACCCTGTATATTTTTACATATTTGCATAGAAGACTTTCTCACAAACACAATGATATGGGGGTTGATGGGCCTATCTCTAATACTAAGGAAGATATGAGAAAAAATTTGTTTGAGGCCCACCTCAGTTTACTTTATTTCTGGCTATTCAGAAGTAGTTTATAAAAAAAAATTTTTTTAAGAACATTTTGAAAATCGTATTACCAGGACAAAAAAGCCATTTTTAGTAAAAAAATATTTTCCATTTGTTATATACATACAGGGTGTCCCAACCAAAAGTAGGCACTCTGAACAGCTTTGGAGATAAAAAAATTTTTGAAAAATTGGTGAAACACGTCGACTTTGTTTCCAAGGGGGACATATTTTAATGTAATACTTGTATACCTATCATTATCCCTCTACCCTGCACGGCCACCCCCTCAAAAAATTCAAATGGCAAGGGGGTCGAGTGATACATCTTTTGAAAGGTCTTTCAATTCCCTACATAACTGTATTTTTTTAATTTTTATCGATTTGTTCTTAAGGAAAATAATTTTATTTTTGATGATTACACACAATCGAAATCGTTTAAAAAATCTAAAATACACGGCATTGGGTATTGAAATTTATAAAAAAAACTACATTTTTTACTGCTCTCAAATCAAAACGAGATTTTTCGACAAAATACTTTCCTTGTCTGTTTAGTTTTAGAATAATAAATACTCATAAGTATTTGATAGTCCTTGAACATTAATTTGTTCACAACCAATTTTAAATCGAGATACTTTTTACCAGAGCGAGTTCTCAAAATGGTTTATACCTTTCAGAAGAGAATAGAAATTGTCAGCATTTATTTTAAAAACGATAATTGTGCTAGAGCTACGGAGCGCATATTCAATAGAAATCACCCAGATAGAAGGGTTGCTTCTCAGTATGTTTTACAATTATTGACAAAATTTATGGAAACAGGTTCTGTAGGAAACAAAAAGCATGAACCTCAGCGACCCGATTAGGAATGAAGAAGTCGACGTGGCAGTTCTGGGCCATTTGCAGATGGATAATACTCAATCGATCAGGAAAGTAGCTGAGGCTTCCGGTGTATCACGAAGCAGTGTTCATCGAATTGTAAAGGCTCACAAATTTCATCCATATAAATTTAAATTGGTACACGAATTAAACGAAGATAATCCCGATCGTCGGCTTAAATTCTGTGATATTTTTAGTGAACAATTAAACGGTAATGCCAATCTACTGTACAATACGTGTTTTTCTGATGAATCCACATTTCAGTTAAATGGTGAGGTAAACAGGCACAATTGTAGGTGTTGGAGTGAAATCAATTCACATTTGTTCATGGAAACTCATACCCAAAGGCCTCAGAAGTTAAATGTTTGGGCTGGCATCTTAGGGGATCACATTGTCGGGCCGTTTTTTATTCCTGACAATTTAAATGTCGAAAGGTACCTCGGTCTGTCAGAAAATAACATCGACCCAATGATTACCCAAATCCTAGAAGAAGACGATAATCTTTTAGAGGGCGAACTGTTTTTTCAACAGGATGGTGCACCCCCACATTTTGCTATAGCAGTCCGTCAATGTTTGGATAATCGGTTCCTGAGCGATGGATTGGAAGAAGAGGTCCTGTGGAGTGGCCCGCTAGGTCACCCGATTTAACTCCCTTGGATTTCTTTGTGTGGGGAAATTTGAAAGGTATCTGCAACAAAACCCGAATCTTTGGAAGAGTTACGTGAAAGAGAATGCCGCTTATTGACTCCAGATATGTTCAGAAATGTTCGTACAGAATTTCAAGACAGATTATACTACTGTATGGAAGTCGGTGGGGGTCATTTTGAACAATACATACGATAATTTAAACTGCTTCTTTTATTTTTATTTCCCGAACCTAAAATAATGAAACAATTATTTCTCAGGAACGAATCGATACAAGTTTTAAAAAATACACAGTTATGTAGAGAATTGAAAGACCTTTCAAAAGATGTGTCACTCGACCCCCTTTGCCATTTGAATTTTTTGAGGGAGTGGCCGTGTAGGGTAGAGGGATGATGATAGGTATACAAGTATTACATTAAAATATGTCCCCCTTGGAAACAAGGTCGAAGTGTTTCACCAATTTTTCTAAAAATTTTTATCTCCAAAGTTATTCAGGGTGCCTACTATTGGTTGGGACACCCTGTATACAGCGTCCCACGGGAGGTGGGACTACATGGGTATCTTGGTTATTATTAGTGGAGATAGATAATCGCTTAAATGAGCAAGGTAGTGCAGAATTTTATACCCAGTAACATGGCGTCCAGAAAACAATTATTGAATTCCGATTAGCTTAGGCTTAGAGTTTGTTTAGGATAAAGCCAAAAATTACCATTTTTAAAAATGCCGTGTAATATTTTTATTTGTTCAATTAAAAAATATTGTAAGATCATTTTCCAATAATTTTTTAAGGACTTTACAGTGGCATTCTTAATTAATTTTTTTAAACAGACAATTTTTCTGATTTTGAAAATGCAATAATCCAATATGGTGTCCATAACTTTTAAAAAAATACAACTTTTTGACGCCCCTCGTATATTTATCTAGAGTCCGAAGAAATATATTGTGGATACCCTGTACATCACCTTATATTTATTACAAACTTGTCGATAAAACAATTCTTCTCTAACTAACATTTGAGAACTTACTATTAGAACAAAATACTGCTAAACGTTGCAAACTTTCTATACACTAGAAAATAGTACCCGAACTTAAATCCAACAATATCTTGTAACATTTCTGAAAGACCGTTGAGAATTACATAGTATTCAGCCACCCTATAGGGTGGCGACATGTTTACGTCCTTTGAAATTAGCTTTAACTCGTGTCCAAGTTTGTCATCTAATGTGCAAACGCCGATTTAGTGTATGTGAAAGTTTTGAGATTTGAAAGCTGCAACCGGGAACTTGTAGTGTTTTAGTTTTGCCACTTTGGATAGCGATAATTTACCCGAATGACTTAGGACTAAAGTGGCACATGTATGTAAACTTTCACACAAGCTAGAAACAGAAACTGTGCATTATTACGATGTAGGCATTATGATAACATGCTTGGTTTTAATTTCATCTTTTATGTTCGAGAAATTGATGATAATATACGAGTATATGGTGAGTCACAAATGGAAAACGTTTCCTACCGGAACTACTGAGTCTCAGGTATGTTCTAACGTTTTTCTGAACTATTCATTGGATTATGCCAAAATTTGAAACGTATTCATGTTAATTGACTACTAATGGTAAGATATACAGGGTGTCCCATAATTAAGTACCTTCCCTCAAAGGGGTGAAAGACTAAAAAAATTAGTTGAGTTTTGTATATAAACGTTTGCCTTAAATCAGTTCATAAGGGAGCTACAACCCCTTAAAAGGGGTAATTACAACATAATTATTTGCCAATAACTGCGAAACTTCTTAAGTTGCAATAATGAAATTTGGACCATTGATTAATTTCATAATGTTACATTTGTTGTCAAATTTTTATCTAAATATCATGATTTGTTGAGGTAGTTATAATTGTTTAGTTTTATGATACTTATTGTGTAAATAACTTTTTTATCAATTTTCAACACAATGTTTTCCCAACTTTTGCAATAACAAACCTCTCTATTACTTCAAAATTTAAACTAAAAAAAAATCTTGTTACACCCGTATATTCCTAATATTTATATCCATTGTTAATTGCTTTTAAATTTCAACAATCAACATTTTAACACTGACGTGGTTTTCCACAACACATCAAAACACTACATACTGTACTCGATTCGCGTTTCGGCAACCAAGTTGGCATCATCTGGAGATAATTAAAACTAACCTTATGCTAACAATGTATCATATTTATACGTAAACCATTGTTATGGTTCGGCGAACCGTGACAAACAAACCAATAGAGTGGACTATATGTGATTGGCGCTCTGTCACTATTCATACCATTTTTACACTTCTACAGATTCAAATGCATTCAGTTGTCTAGTGTTTCTTGTTCCTAATTAATAAAGCTGCAAATCGTTTCTGTGTATCATGGTCGTAGAGTACAGATGTACTTACTGTCGCCGGCATTCACCTTGACCGCAAAACTCTTTCTCCAGTCCAGTCTATTATTAGCTTTTGAGTTGTGTACACGTTAAGTCACTTGGGCGTATTGCATATTGTTTTTGTGTTTTTATTTTATTTGTTGTATTGTATTGTTGATATTAATTTAATAATAAAGCATGGCAGACGTATGCAGGGGCAGAAAACGGCCATTTGCTGACAAAGTGAATAATTTCATAGGCGAATTTCCGGATTCATTCTACGATGGTGCTAAAATAATTTGTAAAGTGTGCGAGAAAGATTTGATGTGCTGGGATAAGCGTGATTGTGGACTTCACGTAAATAGTGTACACTATAAAAATAAAAAAGAATGGCGTACCTTCGACAACACAGTTTGTGTTTGATTTACTATTAATGCTGATTGACTGTGATGTTCCGCTACACATACTCGTTAAACAACCATTTCGAGAGTTCTGGAATAAATACAATGCCCAGGTGAAGTTTCCAAGACGCACAACGTTATGTAACTATCTACCAACTGTACACGTAGACATGGTAAATAAGATGAAATGTGAATTAAAAAATACACGGCTGCGGTTATCTGTTGATGAGACAACAGATTGTAAAATAAAATCTGTTTTAAATGTTATAGTACGAGTACTGGACCCTCTTAAACCGACAGTTCTACTGTTACTAGCTAGCAAAAGACTAAGTCAGTCTACTAGCGACACAATTACCAGGGTGGTGCTGGAGACGTTAGTAAGACTTGAACTGTCAAAAAGTCAAGTGTTGATGTTTGTGACTGATGGCGCCGCGACAATGCGTTCGGTAGGCCGTTCTTTGTAAGAACAAGGTTGTACGTTTATACATGTTACGTGTAAAGTACATGCTTTACATCTTGTGGCAGAAACTATTCGAAAAGGTTTTCCAGAGGTGGATGCATTAACAGCAAGTACAAAAAAAGTATTTCTTCAATCTCCTAAACGTCTCCGTGCATTTCATAGCAAGTGTCCCGGTATTCCTGAACCACAACAGCCGATTGTTACACGTTGGGGAACATGGTTGCAGGTAGCTTTTTATTATGCTGAATATAACAAATAAAAACTGTGCTACTCCAATTCAATCCAGATGAGGCTGCAGCTATTAAGGAAAGCCAGACAAAATTCGAAGATATTTCCCTTGAAACAGCTTTAAAAAATATTGCGAGGAACTATAAACCATTACTTGAAAGCATAAAAAAAATTAGAAAACAGTGCGTTGTCGTTAGCGGAGTCACTGCAAATAGTGGACGAAGTAAATCTACTGCTACACGCAACAAATTAGCGCGTTAAAGAAAAGTTCGCAAGTGTGTTAAATAAAGACACCGGTTTTACCAAATTAAGACAAATATGTGATGGTGCAGCCCCAGATCCGTTAAGTGCGTTCAAAGACTATTTTACGTATGCGTGTATTACATCAGTAGATGTCGAACGGTCGTTTTCAAAATATAAGAATATATTTTCACCAAAGCGAACATCACTCATGGAGACAACCATAGAAACATACCTGATACTGCAAAATGGCTACACATCTTCTCCAGTTTGTGATAAGCAAGCTAGTTCGTCAAGCTAGTTAAGAGGGTAAGTTTTACATACATTGTCATAAATTGTAACAGTTTATTGTTTCTCGTATTAGTTAATTTCGCGTACGCCACTGTCCCACGGAACATTTTTGACAGCCCTACGAATTAATCTTAAATTGGTACTATCAATTTTTTGGTTGTTTTCAAACGATTGTTGGGCAACACGAGACATCTGTTCTGCCATGTTTGAGAAGAGGCATATGTTCCTTGAATCTAGTTTGAATTGATCGTTTAGTTTGTCCAACATACTTTTGATTACAGCCATTACAGCTAATTTCGTAATTCCCTACTTTTCGTTTGATTCAGTTTTGTTTTTTGGATTGCCTAAAAGTTGTTGTAGTTTGTTTCCCGATGAATGAACCACTGTCATACCTATATATTTAAAAATCTTGTCAATACCACGGTTGAATCGAGGATCGTATGAAATCAATTATTAATACAAATTTTGGATTTTTCTTTCATTTTGAATGGTCGAGAATTTTCGAAGTATCTCTTTAAATTTACGTAAATTACATAATTATTTTATCAACTAAACTTACCAAATATCCATTACTCCCAGTTATGTCCTTTACCAGTGGCTTTTCTTTTTCAAGCCTCTCCTGATTGGAAGGGAAGCTTAATAGGCGATGAACTAGAAAATTTTGTGTTAATCACAATGGTAAGAGTACTTAAGTACGGACATATCTTAAAGTACTGGTATCTTTTCTTATTAATGTATCTAAAAATAGTAGTTGTCCTCAGTTTCAATTTCGTATGTGAATTTAACTGATCCGAAATGTCTTTTTAATTTGGAAATAAATTTGTTAGATATAAACAGGATACATAATGTTAGTTTTCATCATCTCCAGATGATACCAACTTGATTGGGGAAACCCTCGCCGAGTGCAGTATATACGGTTTTGGTTTTTGTGGACTGCCACGTCAATGGCTCCGACCCAATTCAAAATCAAAGTTTTATAAATATGTTTGTTTTATATTTACATTTGTTTTCATGAACATTTTTAATTTATTTCATTCAATTTTACATTTTACTGTAAACAAATTAATGTTTGCTCTTGTCCTACTTATACGTTGGAAATTTAAATTAGAGCCCTACCTCTAATTGTGCACTCAAAATGAGACATCGGAAAGACAAATCTCTCGAATGGAAGCTACTAATTATACAACTTTGGAACATGTCTGTCTTTTATTACAAAAGTTCTCAACTTTGAAATTTAAATAAACAAAAACTTCATCAAGTGCTTGAGGTTTAATAAAATATTTTCAGATTTTTTAAATGAAGCTAGGACTTATTGGTCTGGAATATTTCAGTATCTTCATAAAGGGTGTTTCAATAAGAGCGGAATGTTTCAAGGTTCAATAAAACATGGTTTTCTTATGTTATGGGAGTTATGTAAGTAACAACACATCTGGTAACTGGCCGCCACGGCTTTGCTAGCACATGCGTAATCTTTTGGCGAAATTTTGATAACGGTATTGCATATATGTGGCGGTATTTCGTTTCTTCAATGCTGCGGTGGTCGCGTGCTTGTTGGCATAAACCTGTGACTTCAGATAACCCCACAGCCAAAAGTCCAAAGGTGTTAAATCGCAAGAATGTGGCGGCCAATTCTGGTCACTAAACCGAGAGATGACACGACCAGGAAAAGACTCGTGCAAGACCGTCACAGGCGGTATGGGAAGTGGCACCGTCCTATTGGAACCACATGTCGTCGAGAGCAATATCTTCCAATTAAAGCACAAAAAACTGGGTTATCATAGCACGATAACGTTCGCCATTCACCTTTACCTGTCTCGTCTCCGAAGAAAAAATGGCCCAATGATTCCTCCAGACCACAATGCACCACTTATTGCAACACATTTTAAATATTCATGTTATGTTATACCATATATTCTCTCGTTTTTAAATTATGAATTAAAAAAAGTTTTGATAATTTCCTCTTAATTTTCTGTGTGTCTTTGTAACATTAAGACAACCGTTACGGAATTTCTAGTGTTATGCTCAGCTGGCCACCCCATAAAAGCAGAGCGTTAAAGCGAAGGTATATATTTTCGATTAAGTCCAAAGCAATAACAATCCATGAAAATGTTCTCGGTCGGTAATAAGGTGTCACAATTAGAGTTTGGTAGCCGATATTAACAAAGTAATTAAGGGTTCGTATATATACGAGGATCGTAATGGTGGTTTCCGTTAGGGGTATTTGTCGTGTGTAATTTGAATCTAACAGCTAGTACAGCATGAGACCATTCTGAAAATCTTATTTGATTAAATCAGGAATAATTATTTCGCATCGTGCATTTTCAATTAATTTATTTATAATTTAAACATTACCACCGCCCACCACAAGTGTACAACTTGTTGTAACCCTAAAGCTACCTCGAATAGGTTTAGTAGTAGTAACTACGTATTTTACGCGGCAAGTAGGCCACAATGGGCCCTTTTTACCTAGGGACCTACAGTTTAGCGTGGACTCCGAACCACGGCCTTCGACTGTCAACTAACCCACCGCCTGGGCCTGCCCGCCTGCACCGCTAGCAGAGTGGCAAACCTCCTGGGTAGGTCTCTTCGACCCTCCACCCGGGCTCACCTCTCCGCCTGCATCAGGCTAGTGGCCTTCCCGGGATTGTCTGTTGACAGCCTACCGACTGTTAGACGAGCTATCGTTCATCCATCCAATTGCCGGACTCGATCAGTGCTGCTTAACTTCACTGATCGAATATCGGAAATTAAACGGATGTCCATACCTCATCCCCATTCGAATAGGTTTACTTGTGTTGTTAGTTTCTTCTTGAAAGAAAGCTACAAGATATCTTAGCAGCTTCTCCACCAAGCAAGTTCGTATGAGGCAACTTGTAAAAATTTTTTTTGCAAACTTTTTATAGTTTCTTTATAGTTGTTTATTAAAATAATTTCACAATCGTTGGCGTTATTTTTGTGAAACGAAAATCGTTTTTTATCATTACGTTTCAATGGGAATTCACAATTTGCATTACAAAGTAACAAGCGTGTTATCGAGTTTGGTGTCGGTCTTTTCGGGAATGACCCATTTCATTGATTTTTAATTTATGAAGTAAATTGTTAATCTAGGTAATTTTTAATTACGATGATTTATATTATATTAATTTATTTTAAGTATCGTATTTTTATTGTTCTTATATTAAATTTGTGGAAACTGTTCGACGAGGCTTTGTCGCTAAGCTATTAAGGAAACACGTATCTACTACATTTTTATTAGATAAAGAAATTGGCTAATCCGGCAGCATCAATCTAGTAGCACCAAATATGTCAACTTTTTTAAATCATAACATTCTATTTTAGAACGCTATGCGCATTGCCAATTTCTCATTTTTATATAGGCTTATGGGATTATCAGAGTGACTCGAGGAGAATAATATCAGTCATAAAACATTTCCTGTGTTCACTCCTCTATGAATATCCTTGCTCTCTGCCATATTGGCTGAGCGAATCAGAGTATGAAATCAATTATTTTATGCTGTCCTGGTAATGGTAGGATTGTTCGTTGCATTATGCACACAGCACGGGTTTGATTGAAACGATGATTTATTGGTCCTGGAGCAACAATTAATCAGTCGTTTTGTATTATGGACGCCATTAGTTTTGAGATAGCTAGTGAAACATTCCCTAATTGTCCCCACAACAAGTAGTCGAGGCTATCCAAACTAATTAACTAATAGTCGTACATTGAGGGATAGCGGAAGTTGCCTTCGAGACGCTGCCGAACGTACAACTTTACTTGATAATATTTCTGTAGTACAGGGTTTCTCAAATTTGTCGTTATTGCAGGTATCTGCGTTCATATTATAGCTAAAAAAGCGGACGGTGCACTCTCTAGCGCTTTTTCAGGATGGTGGAAACATATATAATTTTTGCCTCACGTATTGTTGAAAATAAATGATTGGCTTTCTAGATTACCCGAACTTACTCCATTGGATTTTTTTTGTAGGAGATTACCAAAAATAAAGTTTTAAGTGAACATGCCACACATACGGAAAAAAAATCTAAACTATTTTTAAGACTACTATTCTTAAATTAAGACATTATTGTACTCATATATCCGCAAGAATAGATATTTTTCCATCAAGGAGAATGTTATTCTTAAAATACATTATCTTAGTCTTCTTTTAATTATAACTAATTATTAATTTTAGAATAACGGTTCTACTTCAGCTAAGAGGAAGTTTTGAATAATATTCAATACTAACTTAATCAAAGATTTCATTTATTCAGTTCAAAAGTAGAGAAATTGCGATCGGTTACATTTAACACTTAATGTAAGAAATGTGTCATTTCGTTTAAAAATGCAGATCTTGACTATAGATTGTATATAATACACAAGCAAAAATTATCAAAAAGGAAAATACTTGGGAAATCTATACACAACCACTAAACTTTAGATGAATACATTTTCACCTACAATATAGTGACGTTGTGTATTCATTTCTTATAAAGTATAACGTAATTAAAATAGCTTGCATGCAGTAAAACCAGAATTATTAAACTTACCTTTTAATATTGAAATTAAGGACTCCAGTTCCCAACTTGCTAATAGCTCTTCCATCTTAGACACATTAACTTCTATTTCACAGTTCATAATGTTAATATAATTCTTTTTTAAGTGTAACTTTACACATATAAATTATTTCATAATAATCAACATCTATGAACAAAGTACAGCACACACAATTCGACGCGTAGTATTTAAGGTATGTAGTCTTTGTTTGGCAAAGACATAGCTTTCTCCCTCCCACCATTGCGCGATTCACTTGTTCCATCATTATATTAGAACACTTCACATTGAGATTAGTAAGTATTCAATCAAGAATAACAGTTATTGGATTTAATAGTATGTATAATTCAACCAGTAAAGTTGTTTGTAGTTTTATGCCAAGAGTAGTATTCTTATGTCAAGAAAAACATTTAAATACGACTTTATTTTAAGATGTCCTTATACTTACTCTCTCGGTTAACAGTACGCGAAAGAAGTGTACTATTAAGAGTATATTTAATACATATTTATACTTCGAAGGAATCAAATTTATATTGACTTAAGGACTTGCGCTAATGAAACTCAAAAATATATCTGTTCTTGGTTTACAATCGGTATATTGATGAACTAAGTGAAAATATTGAAATTTCATATATTTATATAATAAAAATTGTGACTTATACTAGACAGCGTTGTCAGACGTGTATAATAGTGTAAAACTGATGACAATTTGTTTATTGTAGTTATTTTTTATTTTATAATTATTACAATTAGTTTCCAGAATAATTTCTTTGTTTGAATGTAATGGTAGAATATTAATTTTGTAATGGCAAGAAAGTGTAGTTTTTAATATTTAAATTGTTTCGCATTATGTATTCCTTAAAATATAATTCAACAGCACCACATTTCCACATCGAATAAAATATTTTGTGATTTAATTATTTTTATGTTTATATTCTATGCGCTATTTATTTCTTACACATCACAAAATTCACTGCATTAAATGACACTGAATAATTTGATACAAATTAATATTTTCATGGTAAAAGTTGTATTCAGACAAGAAATAAATGAAAGTAGGATAACAAATAATGCCAATTATTATTTTCTGTTAATAACATATTATGCAGGTTATGTTCGGTACATTAACATTATTGTATCAATTGTACTGAATATATTGTATTACATTTTTTATAATTCAATACTGGTCATGGCAAATAACCGAAAAAGTAGTTGTTTAAGAGGATGTGTGTTATATAAGTATATAAAATAATAATTAGTACTTTTGTTATTATATTTCCATTGAAAATTAATAATTAGAAATCAAATATTAATCACACAAAATAAAAATATTTATATAGCCTACTTTTTCAATAAAATATAAGTCTATTAACAATTATTGGAAAACGATGAATAGGTTTCTATCTACTCCAATTATTATTTTACCAGTCACTGTAAAAAAATTTTATTTAATTTAAAGGATTCTCTGTAAGTCAATTATTTAAAAAAATTAATATGTCCAACAGTGTATTTTAGGAAACTCCTGATTTCTGTATCCGACTATGGCCATAACCGGCTAGTTTCCATTAAACAAGTTATTTTTACTTTCATTTTGAAAACTATATCACAAAAATATTTCTATTGCAGCTGACGGTGTGGTGCTAATTGCTCCCGTTACGGTCATGCATGCTAATCTCTGCAGTCCAGAGAGTTTGGCTTTGGCCTTCCGTTGTGATACTTTCGGCTACCAAACAGTGGATCCGTATGTTATCATTGGTCTGATGACCGTGATGTAGATCCAGTAAATTTGTTGGGGACCCAGGATTTGCCACAAATACGACGGCATGTCCATAAGGATAGCTTTGCTTTGTGGATTACCTTTCCCAAATGGGAGTTCTAATTAAGTGATCTATCTAGAGTGATTCCTAGACATTTCACCTCCTCCGCAAATGGAATAGTTTCACCCATTAAGGAGGGAGGTCTTAAGTCCTCCATCTTCCTTTTCCGGGTGAATGGTATTACTACTGTTTTTTGAGGGTTTGCAGACATCTGTTCCCTGTCACACCAGTTACTCACTGTATCCAGTGTCTCTTGAAGGTTATTCGATATTACTCCTTTAAAGTTTCCTCTGACTAGTATGACTAGATCATCTGCATATGCTAGAACCTCAACCTCTCACAGTGTGAGAATCGTCAGTAGGTCGTCCACAAGAAGTGACCACAAAAGGGGGGAGAGAACCCCACCCTGCGGACATCCTCTTGTAGCTCTAAACCTAAATGTTTCTCCCTGTAGAGTCGATGTTGTGGTCCTGTTTGATAGCATAGCACGAATCCAGTCGCCTATAGTAGGCTCAATTCCTCTGGCAGCCACTGCTGCATATAAGGAGTCAGGCAGTGCATTATTAAATGCTCCCTCAATGTCGAGAAAGGCTCCCACCGCAATTTCCTTCATTTGAAGGGATTGGGTGATCTTCTCGACTAGGTTGTCGACGTAGTTTTCCACGAAACACCAAAACACCATATACTGCACAGGACGTGCGTTTCGCCAACCAAGTTGGCTTCATCTGGAGATGATTAAAAGATGACCAAAACTAGTTTTAATTATCTCCAGATGATGCCAACTTGGTTGGCGAAACGCGCGTCGGGTGCAGCATATGGTGTCTTGGTTTTTCGTGGAAAACTACGTCAGTGTGACATTTGAAATACTTTTTTTCTAAACATGTTTGTAATTAGTGTGTTAAATCGTACGATTCTAATCGCTCGTTTCAAATGTAAAGGTTAATTCTCTAGTGTTCGTGAAAAATTTAATTAGAAAAGATGAATTGGGCTATAAAATTGGCAAGGCCTCAACCCAATAAAGTTTAAATTAAATTAAATTGAGGTAATTTATATATGTCCAACAGTGATTTCATTTGAAGACAAAATATATCGATCAGCTGACTCAGCATGAGTAGTAAATTGAATAAATTTTCAGAAAAAACAACATTCTTTCCTGTCTTTTCTTTTCAATGCAATTAGCTAATCCAGTACACTTTTTATTTTCCTTCGGCGAAGCGCCAACGTGATTAAACCTTATAAAATAAATTGAACGTATAGACAGAAGAATAATAGTTATTCTTGTGGTATAGATCTAGGTTACACACTCAATTAGATTCCGCCCATAGTGTTATAATACCTGTTCCGTGTTCTTGGTGTTCTTAGCCAAGAGCGTGACGAGCTTAACGCCGCACCGGAGGAAAATTCAAATATATACACACCAATTACAGTTGTTATAATATAACTACTTTGAGCACATCGTTAGGGCGGTAAGGGTATGTATTATATGACAAAAAAAGAAACTTTCCTGCTGAGAGCCTCGGAGTGTAACATAAAAGTTCAGGGGTAAAGTTAATGGATTTCGTGACTTTTTTAGGATGAATTGAAATTATAATCGATATACGAGTACAAATTTAAGCAGTGCTTTCTGATTTAAAATTAGTTGTAAGAGAGATGAGCTGTGATGTGTACCTTTAAATAGATTTGTCTAAACACTGGACACTGATATTAAATAATAAAATTAATAACCGATATGTTTTTTAGAAATGAGTAGTGATTCTTGACGCCAAATAAAGTGTATTTTATTACAATTATTACTGTTTTTAATCGACTTAAAAAAGGAGGTTCTAACGCATTTGTTTCATTGTATGTTCTCCTATAAACCGGTCGAACCATTATGACGAAAACTTTGTATATTATTCATGATCTTTCTAGTCAAATATTAACCTGATTGCAAAAGAAACATTAAAATCTCGACCTCAGGGATGAGGAATGAGGTAAAAACTCCATGTTATTTCCAATGGAAAGATGTGTAAAAACTTTGCAGCATCTTGTATGTTTCTATGCTTGTCTCCGAGAGTAATTTTCGACCTAGTGAAAAAATATGCTTATATTTTGGCTTGATAGGCGGTGAAGAAAACGTTTTTTTTTTTTAAGTATTTTTTAATAAACTCCTGGACACAAAATTAATGCACCACTGTGTTTCTTCCGTTTGTTTTCCAATATCTTAATTCCGCAAGTAACTTTTTTACTTTCTTATACCTAATATAAGGAAGTATAGTAATCGTAATTTTTTTTCGACCTCGAGATTTTGAATTATATATACGTTTTGAACCCTCCTGAATCCACTCTGACTATTTTCCGAATGATGTCTGTCGGTGCGTGTGTGGTTCTGAGTGTGTGGGTGTGTGGGTGTGGGTGTGTGTGTGGGTGTGTGGATGTATCCGCGATAACTCAAAAAATACTAATGGGATACTTCCCAAATTTGGCAATTAAGATTTTCAACAACATTTTAGGTGACATTTGGTGAATGTGGTATCACCGGAAGAGACATAATGAATGAAAGAAGAAAAAAGTTACAATTTCGGGGAAAAAAAGTTAAAAAAATATATTGCATTTCTGGACGAATCTCGACGAATTATAATGGCAAAACATAACTTTATGGAAAAACAATCTGTCAGCATGTCTGTAGTATCGCGATAGCGGCCACAGTTTTTGAGATAAAGCTTTAAAATTTGGTACACATGTTCTAAAGGCCAAAGACAATGTTAAATTCGGTGATGAGCAAAATTGGCCACGGGACCCAAACTTTCTTGTATTTGTCTTTACAAAAAAAATGTATTCTTGGTGAAAGAATATGAATCATGTCTACTATATCAAGGCAATAAAATATATTTTCCAAGTACTTTAATAAAACTGATGTAAACTGAAATTTTTAACACATTTGACCTCATAAAATGGGGTAAGGATAAATTTAACAGTTTGACATTTGAAATGTCTAATTTAGTTACAAAAATGTCAATGTCAATAAGAAGAAATTATTGAAATATGTGACAGGAATTATTATTGACAGGATAGAATGACACTGATAATTAATTATTTAAAAATTTTTATGAAATATTTCAAGGTACGCTATTAAAATTGAATTGAGGTAAGTGAAGAATTAAATAGAATGATTTTTTACATCAGGATGATATATACCGGTATAAGAAATTTATGTGCTGGCCACATCAGATATTTTAGATGGCTTTGGATTCTGTTGCTTCATCATTGTCAAATAATGCAAATTGTCAACATTGCTTGACGAGGGATATTCTCCACGATATGTGGCAAATTTGTTAGGAGTGAACCATTCAGCAAATAGTCGCATGGTTAGGCGTTTCAATGAGACGAAATCTTATTCTCGAAGACGATGTCAGTGGTGAGAAAGGTCAACTAATGAACACGATGAAGGTTTTCTCAGACGATTTATTCTAAAAACATGACCTAACGGACTTTGTTTACAGATGAAACAAGAATAAACTAAAAAAGTCTGATGGACGTGAGCAAGGTATGCTAGCTGCAATTTCGTTCCGAGAGAGCCATTGATGGCATCTCAGTAATGTTTAGGGGGAAGAATTTGTTTTCACACTCGCACGGAGTGGGTTCCTATTCGTGGAAAATCCATGATTGCAAATTTTTATCGGTATAATGTTGTAGAGGAACATGGTATGCCATTTGCTCCATTTCTTGGTGAGAATTTTCTGTTCATGCAGGATAACGCGAGGCCTCACGTTGCCAGATAGCATTAGACTGCCCCAATAAAGTCAATGTTTCGGTTATGGATTAGCCACCCGGAAGCCCAGATATAAACCTTATCGAGCATCTTTGGGATACATGGGATACACTCAAACGATGAGTTAGGCGTCTATACCTACTTCTAAAATATCAGAGAGCTTGCAGAAGCCGTTGCTACTGAATGGGAGAACATTCTACATGAAAGCATCCAAAATTTGATATGCAGTATACTAAGACGAATGTAAGCTGCAATAACGCTAAACACGTTACTGATTTTTTTAAACCTTGTTGTTTATTGATCTGATGTTTTTGCTTGATTGATTGTTTAATTGTTTAATTACATTGGACCTAATAACCCAAAAATTTGTACTTAGTAGTTATTTTTATCGGTTTCTTTTAATAAATGCTTTCTAAACTCTCAGACATGGTTTATTTTCACGTTTTACTAACTCGGAGTTTAGGCTTTTGCCATTTAATAATATGGTGCATTAATTTTGTCCAGGAGTGTATAACGAGTTTGATAGAAGGGGCGTTAGATTTCTTGTATCCGAATGACACTGACCAACCACAAGTACAAAGCACTCAAAGCAGCATTGAAATATTTCTCTAAACCTGAACTCACACAACTTTGTCTCCTAAAAAATTGGTCAGTTTCCCGACACACCGAAACCCATAAATTAGAATAGACGCACACGTCCACGATCCCCTAGGGATTATTGCCGGGCAAAGTTCTGATGCCTACACCAGCACACTGCTGGATCCTTTCCACAATGAAATATGCATGACGGTTCTAACGTATAGAATTAATGCCGGGCAAGTGTATTACTTACGTCGCGTCGGGATACTCTCAAGTTAATGGAAAATTAATATTGCTCATTTGTTACGTTTCGCGACGGTCTACGAAGAATTTTAAGATTGTTCTGTAGCAGCAACTGTAATTAGTTTGCCCTATTTGAATTACCGTGAAATTTATGTAGCAGCAATTCGCGCGGAGCGATTCGTTGGAATTTTGTTTTATCTGATGACTTTATGTAATGTCATTAGAATTCCACGTTTTCTTGAACTAATTAAAGTAGTTATTCGTGTAAGTTTCATAAAGCTACAAACCAGTCCGAAAACAGTTTAGTTGGTAAAACTTACTTCATTTCTACTGCAGAGTGTACTACTTAAGAATATGCGGCAGGAATTATAGCCAGCTGATTATAGGTATATACATTACCAGCGGTGAATTTCAACGAGACTACACCGGTGGGTTTCAACAGGCCGGTGCAGTCTCTATTATAGGTCTTATTTTATACAATTATTTGTCGAACTATAAGCAGTTTTCTATAAATGTAATAACCAAAATCTAATGCATGTATCCTGGCAGTCGGTACCTATGGGTTAGAAACCATATCGCTTATAAAATTCTACGCCAACAAACTCAGAACGTCACCAAGAAAAATGGAATGGGCCATGCTTGGTATCTCATTTAGAGACATAACCTACTCACATATTTTGTAACACTACTCAAATCCTACCTTGAAAATAGGACTTTTTCTGTACGAATTAATTATAGTCTCTATGAACAATTTTAAATCCGGGCGGGTGTGCCACACGGCACAGTTCTCTCTCCGGTGCTGATTAACCCATACTTGGCAGACCTTCCTACCCATCCTTTAACACAGATAATAATGTACGCCGACGATGCCACGATTTACGCCCAGTCCTTTACGCCCAAACTGCAACTACCAAGTTGCGGCATCACCTTGAGAAACTTCTCAAATATTACAAGGACTGGAATATCACAATTAACGAGACAAAGACGGAAACAATAACTTTTACCCGTAAATTTACCAACATACGGACATTCACCCCTCTAAAAATTAACCATAGAGTTATTGAGGAGAAGGTGGTTAAATACCTAGGCCTACACTTGGACCAAAGACTGTTTTTCAAAAGACATATCACCAAAACTATCAATAAAGTATACTGGGTGTAAGAGGATCATGGTACACCCCCTTTTCTCCTTTAGTTTTGAAGATAATTGATTGATATTTGGCATATCCTATATACATAATAAGCAGCACTTTTTGACATACAAATGATTTTTTTCACTTCCGGTTTCTCCGGAAGTGACACTAACTTTCGATTTATAAATGGAACACCCTGTATATTATTGCATTTTTGAATTCTGCATAATTTTCTGAATCCAACGGTACCAAATAAGTGATATTTTATACGTCAATATTTTATATAAGAAGTAACTAAGGTGGCTTTGAAAACAATGAAACATTTAGCTTGTCAAACATTTGTTGGTTTACCGGTGTTTTTATTGTGTTTTTAAAAGTTGTTTAAAATTCTTGTTAATTGTGTTCAAAATGCTGCAAATTTATACAAGAGTTGAAAAAGTGGACATGTTAATTATTTATGGGAATGTAGAAAAACGTTGCGGCTAGACACCTTTATGCCGAACGATGTCCTGATAGACAATGTCCAGTGAGAAATTATTTTAATCTTGAAAATCAATTCCGAAGAAAATTTTATTCTTGACGAAGGAAACGGATCCCTTATCTGGTATACAGATGGTATTATTGAAAAGAAAAATTATTGAAAGTCCTAATTTACAAACGAGGCTACTAACGAAAGTTTTTAAAATTTGTGTATTTCTTGGGCCCTACATTTTTTGGGGCTTAGAACGTCCCTGTTTCCCTGCATATTTTCAGTAACATTTAAATCGTTGTTAATTTCATCCTTCAATAACTTATCAATATTTAAGTGGATTTTAAAGACCTTGGGCTCAAATGATAGTAAGTTTCTCAGATATTGGACGATTATAAAATAAAACCAAACCTTAATTTTCAGTGATATTTACCGCGTAGAGTTGTACGTTTCTTAATTATACTTTAGCGTCAACTCAGTTTTTGATCGATTCAGTTGAACTTTTTATTGATATGGTTGGGTGGGCTTTTTTGCTAACAGATACACTAGTTTAAATTTAGGAGTAAAATTTTATGCAGATAAATATTGTATTATTAAGTCGGAAAACCTCTCTGTATAAAGTCAGAACGGACGAAAATTAATAATCCACTCAGAATCTGTATATTTAACTACATTTTTATTACATTCCGCTTTTGAACTACTCTTTAACAGAGATGAAAGAGAATCTGGACTGGATTAATGAAAAATGTTTTATAGACAAAAATTCTAATAATGAAAATGAAATTGTGAATTTTAATAAAGCCCATTACACCCTCAGACCAACACAATATTGTTTGAGAAATATTGATTGTTTGTTTAAAATGTTAATATTCATTTTGTCGAGGTTTTATAAACTGCTGGCCAAATGAAACTAATAATGTAAATTTCTTGTGTAATTTTGAAGAAAAATATTTTCAGAACGATAGGCACTGTTGAAATGCGGTCTTGAAAATGTTCTTGCAACTTTCATCAGAAATTAACTAGCTTAAACATGACATCAAAATACGATAGGAGATGTGTACAAAATGCACAATGAAATCCTTGAAATTTTTCAAAATTGGAAGAAACTGTTTTGGATGTTTTTTGATACCTATGATAATTCTAGAGATACAATTTTTTTTCTCAAAATAAGTCACACTTTTACACATTGACCTATCCACTCTTCAGAACAACGTTTCCTATCGTAGTTTGATGTTGTGGTTAAGCTAGTTTATTCTATTGACGAAATACCCATACGTCTAATAAAATTCTGTAAATACACACTAGCCAGCACTATAACAACTGTAAGCAATATTTCGTTAGAGTTTGGACAATTTCCTAATGCTCTAAAATTAGGAAAAATTGTTCCTCTGCACAAAAAAGGCAATCCTCAGTTATTAGAAAATTACAGGCCAATTATAATTTTAAGTTATATTTCAAAAATATCTGAAAAGGCAGTTTCCACAAGATTGTACAACTACCTAGAAATTAATCAGCCATTCACTAACTGTCAGTTTGATTACCTCATAAACAAATCAACAGAATTAGCTAGCCTAGAATACAGAAAATTTATACATACCTGGACATTGGTAATAAAGTTGCAGGATTGTTTTTCGATTTAACCGCAGCTTTTGATTGTGTAAATTCAAAGTTCCTTAAATCAGAGATAAGTAATTGGGGAATCAGAGGCAACATATTAAACTGGATAATATCATATCTAGATAATAGACAAATACTTGTTTCCATAGACTCGGAAATGTCTGAAACTTATGATATGGATATCGGTGTGGGGCAAGGGTCGATTATTGCTCCGTTGCTTTTTTTAATATTTATAAATGACCTACCATCATTTTTGACTGAAGGAGATATTTTTATGTACGCTGACGAAACTTCGGTCAGTGTTTATAAAGTATAATTATATCTTCGAATTTTGTCTGGCCTTCCTTAATAGCCGCAGCCTCATCTGGATTGAATTGTGGTATCATAGCTTTTATTTGTTGGAAATATTCAGCATAATAAAAAGCTGCCTGCAACCATGTTCCCCAACGTATAAGAATCGGCTGTGATGGTTTAGGAATACCGGGACACTTGCTATGAAATGCACGGAGACGTTTAGGAGATTTAAGAAACACTTTTTTTGTACTTGCTATTAATGCATCCACCTCTGGAAAACCTTTTCGAATAGTTTCTGCCACAAGATGTAAAGCATGCACTTTACACGTAACATGTATAAACGTACAACCTTGTTCTTGAAAAGAACGGCCTACCGAACGCATTGTCATGGCGCCATCAGTCACAAACATCAACACTTGACTTTTTGACAGTTCAAAAATTTTTCTAACATCTCCAGCACCACCCTGGTAATTGTTTCGCTAGTACACTGACTTAGTCTTTTGCTAGCTAGTAACAGTTGAACTGTCGGTTTAAGAGGGTCCAGTACTCGTACTATAACATTTAAGAATTTCTTTTACAATCTGTTGTCTCATCAATAGATAACCACAGCCGTGTATTTTTTAATTCACATTTCATCTTATTTACCATGAGTTACCATGTCTACGTGTACAGTTGGTAGATAGTTACATAACGTTGTGCGACTTGGTAACTTTACCTGGGCATTTTATTCATTCCAGAACTCTCGAAATAGTTGTTTATCGAGTATGTGAAGCGGAACATCACAGGCATTCAGCATAAATAGTAAATCAAACATAAACTGCATTGTCGAAGTCACGCCATTTTTTTTATTTTTGTAGTGTACACTATTTATTTGAAGTCCACAATCACGCTTATTCCAGCACACTTTACAAATTATTTTAGCACCATCATAAAATAAATCCGGGAATTCACCTATGAATGTATTCACTTTATCAGCAAATGGCCGTTTTCTACCTCTGCGTACGTCTGCCATGCTTTATTATTAAATTAATATCAACAATACAGTATAACAAATAAAATAAAAACACAAAAACAATATGCAATACTCCCAAATGACTTAACGTGTACACAACTCGAAAGCTGATAATAGACTGGACTAGAGAAAGAGTCTCGCGGTCAAGGTGAATGCCGGCGACAGTAAGTACATCTGTATTCTACGACCATGATGCACAGAAACGATTTGCAGCTTTACTGATGAATGCTGCTTAAATGCTTTTTATTGATTATTTGCATTGGTAGTAGACGTGGTAATCAACACTCACTAATCGAAATAACTTTGAGACTTATCATTTATCAATCAGTCATCATTTTAAATTCTGTAATAAAATGTCTTAAAATGTACATTATTTCCTTTAAAAGTGTATTTTATTTGACGTATTATATTATAATATGGATTTGAATAAAATTAATTCTTGAATTAAAACTAAACAATTTAATTTTATTTAAAAAATATTTAGGTTATGTTGTCATTGTTTGTTTACCTTTCACATTAGCGAGCTCCGTTAGCGAGGTAACAGTGTCAGAGTCCGCTGCCCCACCATTGGTATCCTGATTCATTCCACAGGTTATACTGTGATTCATTCATTTCATTACAAATTATGCCAAACATTAGCTAATCTTCAAACATTGACAATACAGTAGAAGGGTACTAAATCATAGTTATAAATTTCATCGGCAGATAGAAGCACCTCCTGACGAATAAATTTGAAACTTACGTTTCCATTAGGAAAAAACTATACTGTATAAACACGGTTTCGGTGGTCATAAATACTAACAATGTGCAGCAGTTAGAATCCAAGGCAGTTGCAACAATTAATCAATTTGAGAACTGGTGTCAGAAAAATTCACTTTTAATTAACACCAGCAAGATAGTTTTTGTCTATTTTCATAATTCGTTACCTAATTCAGTTCCTACTTTAGACTGTGTAGAAACTAGTAACGGTATAATATTTCTATGAACTATACTAGATTCAACACTTGGTTTCTCTAGTTATATAGACAAAATATGTTCAAAACTGGCTAAAAGTACGTACGCCTTAATAAATCTTAAAAAGGAAGTTAATGAAGACGGCTTACTTACAGTACAATGGTGTGATTTTTTTTTGTATATTCCTCTTCTGTTATTGTGTATTTTACCTGTTGAATAGTGTAATAAATAAAGCTGGCCAAGGTCACCTGGCCGACAGAGCCGTCATATGACTCATATGTTTACATCATATCATAATACTTGAATAAGTACAATAAATGGAAATAAATTTTAACAATAATGTTACATTTTATAAAAATTTGTATAAAACTCACCCTTTTAAGCAGATTTATGAAGTAGTTTGGTTGTCGTCATCACAAAGTGGGGAAGATCTAAGTATAATAGCATCAGGTATGTTGTTACAGCTGTCTCCGTCAGCGATGTTCGCTTTGGTGAAAAAATATGTTTGTATTTTGAAAATGACCGTTTGACATCTACGGATGTAATACAGGCATAAGTGAAACAATCTCTGAACTCACTTAACGAAGTTTTAGATGCACCATCACAAATTTGTCTTAATTTGCTAAAATCAGGATCTTTCTGTAATACACTCTCGAATATTTCACTAACGCGATTATTTTTTGCGTCATTTATAGCCTGTAAGTATGTATTTACGTCGTCCACTATTTACAGCGATTCCACTAACGACAACGAACTATTTTGCAATTTTTCTATTGCGTCGTGTAGTCCTCTATAATTGTTATTAATAGTTTTTAAATCTGTTTCAAGGGAAACGTCTTGAAAGCTTGTCTGGCTTTCCCTAATAGCTGCAGCCTCGTTAGGGTTGAACTGTAGTATCACAGCTTTTATTTGTTGAAAATATTCAGCATAATAAAAAGCCGCTTTCAACCACGTTCCCCAACGTGTAAGAATCGGCTCTGGTGGTTCAGGGATACCAGGACACTGTTTGTGAAATGTTCGAAGCCGTTTAGGAGATTTGAGAAATACTTTTTTTTGTATTTGCTATTAACGCATCTACCTCTGGAAAATATTTTCGAATCATTTCTGCCACAAGATGTAACGCATGCACTTTATACGTAACATGTAAAAACCTACAATTGTCTCTTTGAAGAGAACGGCCTACCACGCGCATTGTCGCGGCACCATCAGTCACAAACATCAATACTTGCTTGACTTGCTGAAAGTTCAAATTTTTCGAATGTCTCCAACACCACACGCGTAATTATTTCGCTAGTACACGCAGTTAGTCTTTTACTAGCTAATAAAAGTGGAAATGTTGGTTTAAGAGGGTCTAGTACACGTACTATAATATTTAAAATAGATTTTTTCTACAATCTGTCGTCTCGTCAATATATAACCAGAGCCGTGTATTTCTTAATCTACATTTAATCCTATTTACAATGTCTTCACGAACAGCTGGAATATATCTACGTAACGATGTACGACTTGGTAAGTTCACCTGGGGATTTATTTATTCCAAAACTCCCGAAATATTACAGGCTATTAACATTAACAATGAATCAAACATAAACTGAGTTGTCAAAGGCATGCCATTTTTTTAATTTTGATGTTGCACGGTGTTGATATGACGACGACAATCTGTTTTGTGCCAGCACATTAAGTCTTGATTACAAACTTTACAAATTATTTTGCATCCGTCATAGAATAAATAATCCGGAAATTCACCGATAAATTTATTCACTGTGTCCGCGTACGGTCGTTTTTTACCCTTTGGCGCGTTTGACATTATGTATAATTTATAGGTACAACCTCACGCATTAACCTTTCAAATAAGACTGCAGTGTAAATCACTTCTAAATCGGCACGTGTGACGCCATCGCAAGACCGTGGCTGTACTCCAGCCACCTCGGCCAGCTTTAGTAATAAATAAATAAATAAAATAAATATAGACTTTTTGCTTAATTCTAGACTCTGAATCTTTCCTGTAAGTTTGGAGATTAAAACCTGAACCATCAATCGAATGTCAAGTTATAACTGTTAAAGATTTCGTTGAAAGAGTGCCTAACTTTATTTAATTATTGGTGGCGGAACTCACTAGTAATTTGTCATCATTCGTCAATATAACTCGAGAAAGTAATTCCAAACAGCGATGAATGGATAGCGGAAAGGTTGGAGTCACGGAAGATAGAATCCACAATAAAATATTTCCAAGTTTCAATCTGATTATTCTCACATCAAACAGTTCAAACACATTCGACTTTAAAAATCGATCACACCAGCTAGCAATCCACACCGCTCCGAGACCATGGAGAATGTTTGACCGTAACCCCGTAACTTTTGCCGAGTTGTCGTCGCAAGTCGATCAGAAAATAAAAGCTTTATCCAGTTAAAACAATTCAGTAGGTTTCAACCGGGTGAATAATTAATTAATGCGGAATAAAAAGATAGAAAAACTTTATTCATCCCTCATGCTTTCGTGATTAAAAAAGCTCTTAAACGTTAATGGAGAAATAACTGCTAGAAAAATGTACTAATTATGTAGATTAAACTTCAGGAATTATTATGAAAACGCTGTTTTGATAATTAAAATATGCTGCCATCAAATTAAATTTAAATCTTACTTGTATTTGTCGAAATTGAGAGCGAACTTGAGCACCAACGGGTGTTTTAATTAATTTCTTTTTTTTCGCGCAGACGAAATTTCCGTGCTAATTGTTAATTTTATTTTTTGCTTACTGGAATGTTTTTTAATTGCTCTTCCCATCTCATTACAGTTTTAATTACAAATAACAAAAACATACAAAGGTAGACCGCAGCTCATATGGCATCTAGCGGGAAAATTAGAAATACCTAGGCAACGTGGGATCAAGCCTTGTTTATTGGCATAATAATTTTTCTTTGTCACCAAGAAGTGGTTCGGACTCCGCCATAGACTCTATGTCGTCCGTAAGAAAACAAGGGTGGACGTCGCGACGCCTACCGTCACTATTAAGTACTTGGTTACCTTTCTTAATAAGAAGAAAATGCAATAAGCTATTTTGCAAATCGCGAACCATTTTAGAGATATTTGAGAAAATTAAATTTTTATTATATATATATATATATATATATATATATATATATATATATATATGTATATATATATTTATTGTTAAATTCGTTTTCCGGGTATACTCCCGCGTAGGTGATAGGCCCCGAGAGGGACCGTGGTTGTCTGAACGACGTTTCGGCAGAATCTCATCTGCCATCTTCAGGTTCTAGCAGATAACTGCTTACTGCGGCTTCTGGTTACTCGAACTGAAAGAAGCCGCAGTAAGCAGTTATCTGCTAGAACCTGAAGATGGCAGATGAGATTCTGCCGAAACGTCGTTCAGACAACCACGGTCCCCTCTCGGGGCCTATCACCTACGCGGGAGTATACCCGGAAAACGAATTTAACATTCACCACCCGCGAAAACCTGAAAAACAACATATGATTATATATATATATATATATATATATATATATATATATATATATATATATATATATATATATATATATATATATATATATATATATATATATATATATATATATATATATATATTGTGCCCTTGTTTTAGCACCCTGAAAAGTTGTACATTTTATTTTTGGATATCAGCTAAGTAACCAATGATTAATATATACAATTTTTATTTGCAGGTTAATTAGTTTCCACCGCTCAGCTTGACAAAATCGCCAAAAAAAGAGAGGTAAGTTTCTTAATTATTTATAACCCATCAATATTTTTTTAAAAAAAGGCGGTAAACATGACATTACCAACTTTAGGCCTTTATCTATTTTATGTAATTTTTGTAAAGTTCTTGAAATCTTACTTCATGATTCAATCTGTTCTATTGTCAGCAATCAGTTATCGGTTGTCCAACATGGTTTTATGAAAGACCGATCCACCACATCAGATATAATTTGCAAAACCCAATATATCTCCGAAGCAATTGACCAACGTAAGCAAGTTGACGTAGTATATACAAACTGCTCTAAGGCTTTCGACCGACTTGATCACACTATACTGCTAAATAAATTGTCAAATATAAGTTTTTCACCTGTGTTGTTATCTTTCTTATTCCTATTTTTCTAATAGAAAGCATTATGTGGCCTATGGTGGATTCCGGTCGGTAGAATATACTGCAACATCTGGTATTCCTCAAGGGTCCATTCTCGGACCCCTGTTGTTTAACATATTTGTTAATGATACTGTAAATGTTACGCAGGTGTGTTGTTTACTCAATGCTGACGATCTCAAAATCATTAAAATAATTTCTCTCTTAGATGACTTCGCCTTTTTTGCAAAATAGTCTCTCAAATATATCTAATTGGTGTGTTCAGAATAAGCTAAACTAAAATGTGTCTAATTGTAACGTTGACTTATACAACTAAAATTAATCCTATTCTGTTTGATTATAGACAACTTAGTCCTTCTAAAACCTCTAACTCTTGTGGACCTTGGCGTAATTTTTGACAAAGACCTCTCGTTTATACCGCATATAAATAAGATAGTAAGTGAGTTACTCAATACTCTTGGCTATCTAATTAGTACTAGTAGAAATTTTTCGAATGTTTCGAATTTTATATTTTGTGTTTGTTAGGTCTAAACTTGAATATGCATCCTTAGTCTGGAACCCTTATTACAGAAATCACATTAACGATCTAGAAAGTGTACAAAGACGATTCATAAAATTATTATGGTTTAAATCTGATGGAGTATACCCGATTGTTGGTTTTCCACAGTAGATTTTCTATGACTACTTTTGAAAACAGGCGTGATTATCATTCATGGTATTTCTATATAAAATCATACACAGTCGAATTGACTGCCAAAAAACTCTTATGTAAATTAAATTTTTATGTTCCAAATTTAAATCTCCGAGAATCGCAAACTTTTTATACCTTAATATCACATCCTAATATTCTTATATTTTCCCTCTTATTCACAATGTGTAACAACTATAACAAAAAATATATGATATATTTCCCTGCACAATAAATTCCATTAAAAACTGTTATAAGTATTTGTAGTATTGTTCATTTTTTTTACTGTAAAATTTTAATTTTTAATGATTTTTTTTCCTTGTGTTTGTCCTGCTCTTTAATGTGGTTTACCTGTTGAGCAGTGTATGTAAAATTATTTACTTTTACATACACCGCTCAACAGGTAAATAAATAAATATTATTATTTAGAGCGTCTTAGAAACGAAATCGAAAACATTTATGAAATAGTAACTAATTGATACTATATTTTGAGACAAAAACAGGGGACTGACTACTATACAGGGTGTTGAACAAGTCACGTTTTCACGGACAAAACAGTTCATTTCATATCGAAGAATTACGCTATTTTCTGTTAATTTGATCTAAAAAAAATATCATCCTGATGATGAAAACTAAAGTTGTGAGAATAGATCGAAAAAATAAAAAGTGGCGCTTCTGTAATGTCATAAATCAATGGATGTTATACTGGATAATGTAAATTGTTTTTTTCACACACATTTGTTAACGCCCTTATCTTTGAAGCGAACCATTTTAGGATGTTCAAACAGCATCTTTCTTGCTTAGAATAACTTTTTCTATAGTCTGTAAGTGCTGATATTTGATATGGAGGAAACACCCTGTATATCAAATTTATATTCACCGGTAATGCGTTTTTTTTTTCAGATGCAATGGCATTCAGTACCACATTGTACACATGCCGCCGAAATAGCAGGATTAGCGGCATTTCCTTCATTCTCTTCAAACTGTAAAAGCCACAAATTATTTGTGTCCTGTACTATCCGATAATGACGTCACCATCATACAAGTTACCGAAACATGTACACTATGTGTTAATTTACACTTCTTTCGTTGCCTATCTGTGGACCGCTGCAGAATTTGACAGGAAATGATTTAAGAAAAAAAAAAAGCGTTAATATACCTTTACAAGTTAGGAAGTGTTTTTAAATTACAGAAATAACGAAAGCACTAAATCTTGCTCCACCTCGAGTGAAAGATTTTTCTTAACCCCAGTTACTGCGTATTCATTATATATTTATCCTGCCCCGCAAGAAGGGTATAAACGAATAACGGCTGAATTTACGAGCTTTCTTGAAGTTTTGTGACACCTACGAATAGGAATTTATCTTATTATGTTAGGCACTTTATTGGGGGGTTTTTGAAGTTTTATACGCGGATAAATTTCGTATATTATAACTTTACAAGAACCACTGAAGACGGAATTATAGAAATTGCCTCATATTTTAGAATATTGAGAACTGATAATGATTCAGATAACTGTTGTTGTAGCATATTTCATTTGAATAGGTTACAGGATATCAGTGACCTATTAAATAATTATAATCCAGTCACTTAAGCCAAAAAAGAGGGTCAACCTCGAAATGAGAGATAATAAGCTGTAAACTTGTATAAACCTTTATTTTGGCTTCTAAAAGTTGTCTCAAAAGTCTCATAAAATCTCGTGTCCGCGTCTTAAGATATTCAAGGTCAAAAGTCACAAAAATCGGTTTTTTGCAAATATCTCGCTTCTTATGGTTTTAATGCCATTTGCATTTATTATAAAAATTGTAGAGAATAAAATTCTCTACAACTTTTTGTCACAAATATTTTTTTATATACTCAACCGTTTTTGAGATAGAGGGCGGAGAGCGCGCCGCGCTTACCTATTCACAGCATAATGCAAGATCAACCGTAAGTCCCGGTAAATAATACGCCGTATAAAGTCTATAAATCATTAAGTCGAGTACCATCTACTACTGATGAGAAGCCTCGCCAAGATAATCAAGTCACACAAGGAATGATAGAGATTTTTAGTTATATAGAAAATCATGACGGATCACAATTTACATTGAAAGAGCTCAAAGATGTCCTGACGGAGTATGTACCAGATGATAAGACTATCATTACAAAACTTTAACAAAAATATTTGACCGACATAATAATTACGACAAAAGTAGGATCATTTACTATCATATCTTTTCGTGATACACAAGCTAATATACTATCAAAAGCTTGGTACGATAATAAAAAAACGGTTACGGATTGTTGAAGCTGCAGCAGCTATTATTAGGGAAGATATTCCATCATCTGTAGTTGAAACCAAGTCTTATCCACCTCCAAGTAAAATGTTAGATGATATTAAAGAAGAAATACCAAAAACTTTAATGCATTTTTTACAAGAAGTCATAATGAAAAATAGAAAAGGAAAAATAGATAATTTAAAAACGAAATGCACATCAATGTCATGCAATAATGGCTGTGATACGAGAACGGTCATTTTCATCAAGTCCTTCTAATTATAAAAGTTTTTGAAAAAGCTCCCCACATTTGAACTTCAACTGTAATAAATATATGAAAAAGTATTTCTAAATAAAGATATAATTAAAATGTATTTACTCTATTCTTTTTCTACTTAAAATATAATTAACATATATATTAGAATATAATTAAAATATACTTAAAGTATTCCACTAAACAATTTTTTGATTACACGGAAAGGTAAGTAATATTAAACAAATATATATTCGATAAATGAAAAATATTATTAAATATAATGTAATAATTAATAAACAATGCAAATTATTCATAATGATATATTTTTTAATGATTTATAGACTTTAACGGCGTATTATTTACCGGGACTTACGGTTGACCTTGCAGTGTCAATGTGAATAGGTAAGCGCGGCGCGCTCTCCGCCCTCTATCTCAAAAACGGTTGAGTATATAAAAAAAATGTTTGGGACAAAAGTTGTAGAGAATTTTATTCTCTACAATTTTTATAATAAATGCAAATGGCATTAAAACCATAGGAAGCGAGATATTTGCAAAAAACGATTTTTGTGACCTTTGACCTTGAATATCTTAAGACGCGGACACGAGATTTTATGAGACTTTTGAGACAACTTTTAGAATGCCAAAATAAAGGTTTATACAAGTTTACAGCTTATTATCTCTCATTCCTAGGTGAAACCTCTAATGTGACTGGGCTATTTCAACAATATGAAATTGGAAAGAAAACAATTTAAGTATTTTTAGAATTTTAAAAACTGTGGAAATTTTGCCTCATAAATCTATATCATGTAGAATCAAATAAAAATGTGTACATAAGTAAATAATGCCTTTGCGTAACATAACATACGCATAGAGTAATGTAATGAATGAGTTTAATTTGTTTAAAAAATTATTAGTAATTGTATAATACTCATGTGTTCTCGACTGCTACTATTTACGTTATTTAGTCATATGGATTTTTCGTCGCGAACAGAGGATATAAATTAATTAGGGCGATGAAATTACAACTGTAGAAATTTCGCAAAATTCTGCACTGATTTTAGAATTTATTGTTTTATACAACAGTGTACACAGTGGAATAAAATGCAGAATTACACACATAGAATTCATAATGAAAATACCCACTTGCAATTATCATTATAAATGGTAGTATGTATTACGGAATTACTAGCTTATATACTGGTATTTGTTGGAGAACTAAAATAATTACGATTTAACAAATTCAGTCGGCAATTCGATTTGCAAACACATTATTTCAAAATTCAAACCATTATGTCAATCAATTGTCCTACTAGTTGCACGACCCACAAAATAGGGGATGAAACAAGAAGATTTGTATATACCCATTTAAACATTGAGTTGTGACAAATACATATAACAATAATACCAGTCATGTATGAAGTTCTGGCATTACATAGAGTATCCCGAAACGAATAAAATATTGAAACAATTTTTTGTACGATTGCTTTGAAAAGTGTTTAAAAACGCACTATTAATAAATTACGCTTGAAAATTATTAATTTTACATATCGTGTGTAATAAATTTTTATTTGTCATTCTCTTTTTTGGGACTTACTACCACATGAATAATAATTCTTCGTTATCTAATAAATATAGTTAGTTACGTAGTATGTTACTGGAAAAATGAACCTCTGCGCTTGTGACTTTACGTCAGGGGGTGTTTGTTGACAACTAATATAAGACATAAAAATAATAAGATAATTTCCTAACGTTTTGGAAAACGAATCTGTTAGGAAATTATATTATTATTTTTGTATCTCATATTAGTTGTCAGAAAACACCCTCAGACTAATCTTTTGAAGTAAAGTCACAAGCGCACAAGTTTATTTTTTCAGTAACATATTATGTACTAACTATATTTTTTAGATAAATTTAGATAAATAGAATTATTCATGTGGTAGTAAGTCCCAAAAAAGAGAAAGAAAAATTTAGAAAATGCCACAAATAACGTTCAGACAATATTTATAAATCTTCTATATTCTTTAAGTTATTTATTATCTATTTGTTTATTACTAATATTATTATAGAGTATATTTTATCAAACAATAAATTTTTAGTATTTTATTAATTTAATGGAACATTTTCTTATGTTATTTTTTTTAAGTTAGATATATTTTAATTCAACATTGATAACCAGAGAAAGAAATTTATTTCAAAATTTCTACAAATAAAAACAACGGCTCAAATGGCCCCCCCTGTGGGTATCCTGTCGCAGCAATACGTTTCTCTCCCATAGTGCAGGCGCCAAAAAACATTCAGTTTCAAAAATCCGTAGGATTCATTCGGGTTGATGATGTACATTCAGACAGATGTAAAGAATGAAATTATAAAGGTTGCCAAACAAAATTATTGATTTTTTTTTTTACAAAAAAACAAGGTTATTACTGGAGCGCGCAACTCCAGCGACTTAAAAATAATAATTATTAATTAATGGTTTTATGTAAAATTTTTAAGGCATGTCTTTTTAACGGTATTGTGTAAAACTGTTTTAAAATTAAAAAAAAAAATTAATAGTTTTTGAGATAAGCTATGTAATTAAAAACAGCATAAATATCATAAAATGCAAGTTTGATAAGTTAAAATCAAGCAAATAACAGCAATAATAATAATTAGGGCTGTCAAAAAATGTTCCCTGGGACAGTGGCGTACGCGAAATTAACTAATACAAGAAACAATAAACTGTTACAATTTATAACAATGTATGTAAAACTTACGCTCTTAACTAGCTTGATGAACTAGTTTGCTTATCACAAACTGGAGAAGATGTGTAGCCATTTTGCAGCATCAGGTATGTTTCTATGGTTGTCTCCATGAGTGATGTTCGCTTTGATGAAAATATATACTTATATTTTGAAAACGACCGTTCGACATCTACTGATGTAATACACGCATACGTAAAATATCTCCATGAGTGATGTTCGCTTTGGTGAAAATATATTCTTATATTTTGAAAACGACCGTTCAACATCTACTGATGTAATACACACATACGTAAAATAGTCTTTGAACGCACTTAACGGATCTGGGGCTGCACCATCACATATTTGTCTTAATTTGGTAAAACCGGTGTCTTTATTTAACACACTTGCGATTTTTTCTTTAACGCGCTCATTTGTTGCGTCACTTATAGCGTGTAGCAGTAGATTTACTTCGTTCACTATTTGCAGTGACTCCACTAACGACAACGGACTGTTTTCTAATTTTTTTATGCTCTCATGTAATGGTTTATAGTTCTTCGCAATATTTTTTAAAGCTGTTTCAACGGAAATATCTTCGAATTTTGTCTGGCTTTCCTTAATAGCTGCAACCTCATCTGGCCATTGTAAGAAAATTTGGTAAGCCAGACATTTTTTTTGACGTTTACATGTAATCATTTATGGCCTGAAATTACAAATAGCATACATTCTTATGAAACTGCTAATAATAGGCCAGACGTTACTGTTCGCGTGTTTCATGCAAAAGTAAAGGAACTCTTGCGTTTAACTAACCAAAAACAAATATTTGACGAAGTACTAACATATTTATACACTGTTGAGTTCCAAAAAGAGAGGTTTACCCAATGACTTCAGACTGAAGTCATTGGGTTTACCTCATGTTCACCTAGAAAAGTCTAAAATGTATAACTGTCCATAAGAAGCACATTCTCCATTTTGAGGGTATAATGATGAAATTTTATGATGTACTACACCAAGCAATTTAAGGAGGTGCTGTAACATGAAACTTTCGTCACTCACTTGCATTTTCCAATACAGCCGCCGTCGAATTTCGACGGGGGTTACGCTAGTATACTATTAAATTCCAAATTTGGTAAGGCTGTGTACTAAATTTAATGGAAATTAGTAGTTTCCAAATATGACCTAAACATAGGCAGGGAAAAACATCCTGTGTATATAGGAATAGGGAAAGATATGTATACTCTCTCTTGAAACCAACCAAATATATTACTCGAATATTGGTTCTACAGTTCTTACCCCACTGGTGGCAAACATTTATTGAATATTGACAATAAATTGCAAACATATTGGACATTGCCCAATAAAGGACATTTGGACCACCCATTTAATAAAGGGGTGATATTGGACGGAATTGGTTTATAGAAAATGGGGAATATAATTTTTTTTAACTGGAACGATTTTCTTTTATTGTGTAGGAGGTATATTTTAAGAAATATTATGTCATTACGTGTATTATATTCGATTTAAAAGATGTATTTGCCATTGGTGTTTATGATTTGTATGTATCTTGAAGTGTAGATAAAAGGTAAAGAGAATAATTGAAACAAACATATCAAAATGGAAGTTAATCAGTCCAGCTAATATATAGGAATAAATAAATTATTTAGTTCAAGGAGAAAATTTAAAATTTAAATAAACACTCAATGATTTATAGAGTTAGAAATGTATTACTGATTTTGTGAATAAGCTGAGACTATAAACATCTTTTGTATTATCAGATAAAGTATTGAAAAGTTTTTAGAAATTCTTTTCAGTTGCTAAAAATTTGTGGAAATATTTAGACATTGTATGTGACTAATTTTGTAAATTAACGTAACATTTGCCCCTACCTTTTGCTTTGCTGACAAAATTGTAGAATAATTATAACGTGTGTAGCTGGTACAATACTCATCTTTGTACCGGGTGAGCAACTAAGAATGGACGCCGGCCATATCTCAGAAACTAATCAACTCACAAGTTTAGGGAAAAAATGTCTTAAGTAAAGTGACCCTGAACAATTGCTGGAAAATATTTTCGGGTTTCTAAAATGGCCGCTAGCCGTGACTAAACAGAAAATTAGGGTTTTCTCCGTATTTTGCCCAATTAAGTGGCATTAAAAATATATACATCGTAATCCTGGGAGAATTTCGAATCTTATTAGTTGTACAATATCTTTTCTGTCTTCAAAAATAAAGTGGTGGGGAGATGTACATTTTTTTTTTAAATGTCGATTACTCCGATTAGACTTAACGGAATTTAACAAACTTGGTCTCGTTATAAAGGGCTTTTCTTAGTCTATCGAGTGCGCTTTACGGTATTTTCATTTGATTATTACCGTCGCCACTAGAGGGCGTTATCTGACATGCCAACAAATATCGTGCTTTTTTCTTAAAAAATTTAAACGGAATGGTATGTTTATTCTTCCACAGTAAAATAGAGTATTAAACGCTTCAGATGTCAGTGAAAACCGCAACTCGATAACTTTTTTATAACAGTAGATATTAGCAAACAAAATTGAAATTATGAATTATTATCAGATCTTGGCGATGAAATTTGCAAAGTAGCTGTTGAAACCAAGTTAGCTGTGAAAATGACACAATGAAGAAACAACATATTATGTCCAAAATATTCAACTTGTCATTGTTGCTATTTTGTGTAGTATTTACTTTTCTAATTGAATTTGTTTACGTTTTGGAATTAATTCTTAAAATTATAATGATTCTTAGAAATGAAGAATAGTTTGACATGTTAGCGGTTTACTTTGATTGCATGAGAAATGCAACTGTTGCTGTCAAAGTCTAGCGTTGCAGTGCCCTGAAAGACGTCATCACGGTAAGAGAGTTTTTATTCGACTGGAACATCGTTTACCTACGACAGGACCTGTGCAAAATGATAGAGGAAGATCCTGGATCACTTTCACGCATTTTGTGGTCAGATGAGGCTACATTTAGGAGTGATGGTACTGTAAATCGTCATAATATGCATTATCGGTCTGAGACGAATTGTCGTTGGATGCAAGAGGTCCAATCTCAGGGTCGTTGGTCTATAAATGTGAGGTGCGGAATTCAAGGTGGACAAATAATTGGGCCTTTTATTTTCATTAAAACTCTTAATGGAGAACGTTATCTAAATTTGTTAAGAAACGTATTGCCGCTTATTTTAGAAGACGTAGATCAAGCAACTCGTCGTGATATGTTTTGCCAACATGATGGTGCCTGGCGCATTTTTCTCTCAACGTTCGAGATTTTTTAGACCAGACATATCCTGACAGGTGGATAGGATGTGGAAATCTATTTCATTGGCCAGCCAGGTCCCCAGACCTGACGCCTAGATTTGTATTTGTGGGGGCGAATAAAAGATCTCGTTTCTGCCACCAGACTCACTACAAGGGACGACATGATTGAAAGAATAAGAAATACCATTCAAAGTATTTCGATGGCAGAAGTAGAGACTTCCGTTCAATTCACTCGCCAAAAAATGAGTTCTTGCGTCGAAAATGATGGACGACATTTTGAACATCTAGGGCCGCACTAATTATATTCTAATTCTTTTAAAGTATTGTAATGTGTTTTTTTCGTTTACTTTATTAATTTAATTTATTAATTACTATTTTTTGTATTACATAATATATATTCTACTAAATATTTTTGACATATTATGTTGTTTCTTCATTGTGCCTTTTTAACAGCTAACTTGTTTTCAACAGATACTTTGCAAATTTCATCGCCAAGATCTGATAATAATTCATAATTTCAACTTTGTTTACTAATATCTACTGTTACAAAAAAAGTCATCAAGTAGCGGTTTTCACTGACATCTAAAGCGTTTAATTCCCTATTTTACTGTATAAGAATAAACATTCTATTTAAATTTTTTAAGAAAAAACCACGATATTTGTTGACATGTCAGATAGCGTCCTCTAACGGCGACGGTAACAATCAAATGAAAACACTGTAAAGCGCACTTGATAGACTAAGAAAAGCCTTTTTTAATGAGACCAAGTTTGGTAAATTCTGTTAAGTCTAATCGGAGTAATGGACTTTTAAAAAAAAAATTTTTGGCATCTCTCCCCCCACTTTATTTTTGAAGATAGAAAAAAAATGGTAAAACTAATAAGATTCGAAATTCTCCCAGGATTACGATGCATATATATTTTATGCCACTTAACTGGGCAAAATACGGAGAAAACCCTAATTTTCTGTTTGGTCATGTCTCTCATGCCCCCTAGCGGCTATTTTAGAAACTCGAAAATATTTTCCAGCGATTTTACAGGATCACTTTACTTAAGACAATTTTTTCCCTAAACTTGTGCGATGATTAATTTCTGAGATATGGCTGGCGTCCATTCTTAGTTGTTCACCCTGTACATGATATTAATAAAATAAAATGCTAAACCGTTGTTTAGAGATTAATAATATAATTTACTCTATAAGTTACTGATCCAAAGTAACTTCTAAACATTTTATTTGAGGAACTATTAGTATTTTTATACATGCAGTTCTATTAGTTTGTTAATGATATTTAAAAAGTTGTAATTATATCCCATCACATATTTTGTTTGATAGACTTTAATTTTAATTTGTTAACACATAACCGGTCGTACAAAATGTAAAATTCTTAATTAATTTTTGCAATAGTTCTTTGAGTTAAGAACTTATCTTTCAATAAACTAAGAGACATCAACATATCGCTGATATTATACTACAACAAAGTGGTCCTAGGATATTTCTCTGTGGAACTCCTACTTGATATTTTGTTATTAACTTTAGTTTTATGATACTTACTGTGAAATAATTTTTTATCCATTTTTAACACCATGTTTTTCCAACTTATGCATTAACCTAAACCTGAGATATTTTTGTCTTATATTTCCGTTTATTTTCATGTATTTATTTTATTCCATTTTACATGTTACTGGAAGCAAATTAATGTTTGCTCTTATCCTTCTTATAGGGCCTTTCAAGAATTTGAAATACAGCCAAAATTATCTCGCCTTGTGTCTAATTATGCACTTAAGTTAAATAATGTTTTTTAAAATTAAAACGAGACATTACTTTAATCAGAAAGACAAATCTCTGGAATGGAAGCTACTAATTATACAACTTTTGGACGTGCATGTCATTTATTACAAAAGTTTTCAACTTTGAAATTTAAATAAACAAAATCACGGTCAAAACTTCGCAGAGTGATTGAGGTTTAATAAAATATTTTTCAGGTTTAGGAGCAGTAATTTTTTTCTCGTAATTATTTGTTTTTACAGTATTCTGGTGTACGTTACGAGATTTTTAAATGAATCTAGTACGTGTTGGTCTGGAATATTTCAGTATCTTCATAAATATTCATGTTATGTTATACATGCAATTTCTCTAAATTTTTCCTCGTTTTTAATATGAATTAAAAAACTGTTTTGATAATTTCGTTTTAATTTTCTTTGTGATTTTGTGGTATTAGTACAACCATAATGTTGATGATGTTTGGGCCACACACGACTGTAACAATGCTTTTAATTCATTCATGGACACTATTTCACATTATTTTGAAATTTGCTTTCCTATATGTAAAATTAATAATAAAATTAATAATAAAAAAATGAATAAAACACAAGCATGCTTAAAAAACCCTGAAATAATCGCTGCCAGAAGTAGAGTACAACTTTTTGCTGACCTTAGTAGGAAATATGAACAATTTAAAGAACAATTTAAAATTGTGAATAATGAATATCGGCAATTATTATCAGCAACTTATATAAAACAAAATGATCAGCTGATATCAAAAGCAAAAAACAAAAGTAAAGCCATGTGGGATATAATAAATAACAGTTTAGGTAAATCCAAAAAAAGTAACTTACATATCGAAATAGAGGATAATGGCAAAATTCTGAATTCGGCTGATTGTGCTGAGGTTTTCAATGCTTTTTTTATATCTGCCTCTAAAAATTTAACAACCACAAATCTGTCAAAAGATATAGATCAGTTTCTAGGATCATGTGTAAAGCCCTCTAAGAATTCATTATTTCTTAAAGCCCTAACAGAGGAGGATGTTCTAGAACTAATAAAAAAGTTAAAAAACTCATTCTTCTGGAGTTGATGAGATCTCTAACACTCTGTTAAAAATTATTGGTGTGTATATAGTTCAACCTCTCACATATATAATCAGTCTCTCGTTAGAACAAGGCATGTATCCAGAGAAACCAAAAATATCCAATGTGATACCTCTTTTCAAAAAGGGTGACCCAAACTTAGTTATCAACTATAGAGGAATCAGTCTAGTGTATCAAAAACTTTTGAATCTGCAATTAACATACAGCTTGTAAATTTTCTTACAGTTAATAAGATGCTCTCCCAAAGTCAACATGGGTTTACGAAACAAAAAAGTATAGACTCAGCACTTAGCCAATTTGTAAATGGAATAGTAAGTACACTAGACAAATCAGAAATTGCTATGGGGCTCTTTGTAGATTTCTCTAAAGCGTTTGACTGTGTTGATCATTCTATGCTATTAACGAAATTAGAAAAATATGAAGTTAGGGGTAATGCTCTTAAATGGTTTAATTCATATTTATCAAATTGCCTTCAACAGGTAAAAATTAAAGAGTCATTTTCCAGTCTAGTTGTTGTCAATACAGGAGTTCCTCAGGGATCAATTTTGGGTCCAACATTGTTCGTCATTCTCATTAATGATATGTTGAAATATTTACAGCATCCATTGTGTTCAATAGTATCAGACGCAGATGATACTAATATTTTAATAAAGTGTAAAAATCTGTCTGATGCGGAGAATTGTGCAATCTTAACGTATGCAAAAATCAACAATTGGGTTGAAAAAAATAAATTATGTGTTAACCACGAAAAAATAGCACTCATAGTTTGTAGAACGTCACAATCTAATCTTAATGTGAGTGACGGGATAGTGTTGGATGGCCAAACAAATATTAATTACTCATTAAATACGAAAATGTTGGGGTTAAGGATTGATTGTCACCTTAAATGGTCTAGCCACATGTATGCACCAAATTGTCAAAGGTATGTTATGCGTTAGCTTTGACATCTAAACAGTGTAGTTCAACCGTTATAAGGCAATAATATTTCGCTTCATTTCATTCTGGCATCAAGTACGCAATAGTACATTGGGGCCTATCACCTAAAGCGCATGGCGTTTTTCTTTTACAAAAACGAGCAGTGCGCATCATTGCGAATTTAAAATATAACTAATCTTGCAGGAATTCATTTAAATCATTAAATATTCTCACCATGATATCAATATATATTTATGAAATTACATGTTTCGTATATAAAAACAAATTAACTTTCTTGGAAAACAGAACACAACATTCTCACAATACCAGAAAAAAAAACCTTCTTTTACCACCTAAGCATGAGAACGCCTCGGCCAACAATGTACATACATCGTCGCGTCGTCCGGGATTGTATTGCTTTTACCAACAAAAACAACATATTATTTATAAGGGACTGTAAAAATTTCCCTTTTCTTTAAAATAGGAAAAAAAAAAAAAAAAAAAAAAAATGATATAATTATTATATTAAAATTTTTCTTTAAAAAAAAAAAAAAAAATTTTAGTTCCCAACACACAACAACAAGGGTGCCGGTGGTCTCGTTTTATTTTTTTAAAAAAAATAGGCAAGGTAAAAGAAAGGGGAGAAATAATATAAAATTTTTATATTTTTATTTATAATAAAAAAAAAAAAAAAAATAATAAAAAAAAAAACAAAATAAAATATTAAAAAATAAAAAAAAAAAAAAAAAAAAAAAAAAAAAAATTTTGGGGTGCAGTAAAAATAAAAAAAAAAAAAAAAAAAGAAGTTGAAAATAAAAAATATATTTAAAATATATATTAATAAAAAAATAAAAAAAAAAAAAAAATAAGAAAAAAAAAAAAATGAATTATTTATTTGGTTTTTTTGTTTTTTTATTTTTACACACCCCCAACCAAAAATAGTATAAAGGACAAAAACACGGGGGCGCGCCCCCCCCCCCCCCCCCCCCCCCCCCCCCCCCCCCCCCCCCCCCCCTACAGGTCGCAGAATAATAGTGACAACGCATGAATTACCCTCAATTGTGGCGATTTGCATTATAAATAGCTAGCGGATGGCGCCATCTGTTATAAGTGTAAGGGGATATAAATTATTTCGTTACACACCAAATTACGGAAACAGTTCAAGTTTAACGTTTATGGCAACCAGTACAACAAATATTGACCAACAAGAAGTGTGTATGAAAGTGTCTTAATTATTACAAAACGTGTTGTGTGTAAAATTTTGTCGTCATAAATATTACGGTTTGAGCAGTGTGTAAATTGCAGTGTTGCCAAATTTTTTAACTTTCATATAATTCTGCTAAATTTTGTCTTGTATTTTTATTTGTAAATTGCTACTGTTGTCTTGTTAAAAATAGTTACTTATATAATGCGGAAAAGGTATATTGAATAGCAGCCCTGTAATACTTCATAAATATGGCCTGCATGATAGAATAGGGTTGACCAGAAAAATAAAGAAACTGAAATGAAAGAGTAATAATTGACACCACCGCCAGAATGTCTAAAGAACTATGATCTAGAGATGAATAAATCAATCATAGATCAACCAAATCAATGATGTATGAGAAAAAGAACTGTGACGTTTGTTTGCTTACATCTAATTGAATGGCATACGGAGAATAAATTGAAATATTATACGTGCTCCTTTTAACATCAATTTCAGCAAATCTAAGTAGTTCTACGACTACGAGGCTACATCAAAAGATATTTTTCTTTTATTTGTGCAATGTCACCGCAAAACAACTTAGATTAGCTGAGATTGATAGTAAAAAATAAAACACATACATTATTTAGCAAAATATTTAATTTATAAGGGCTGGTTCTCCCTTCCCTGACACATTTATTTGACTTCGGTGGAAATGATCACTAAAAAATGTATTAATTACTGTTTCTATGGAATTTAACAATAAATGGAAAACCAGCCAATGGACAAACAATTAATCACAGTTTAACAATTGCGTCATAATTAACATAATGTTACTGATATATAACAAATATTCTAACAAATTTTTTGATTTACAATACGGTAATAAACTGCATGCGGTTAAAATTAGTCAAACACGAACTACCAAGAGACTATTAGTTTGTCTTAAAAGCAAATACCACAATATTAAATATGCAAATATTCTTTAGATATCACCCGGCAAAGCTAAAATGCCCCATTTTCAGATAATGGTAATAAACGCACGATATATTATTTTACCTGCTGAAAATCATTTTCTCAAAATTTCGACACCTTGTATATTATACATGGACTCGATAGTACTACATCCAGAAACAAGCACTTTCGGATCGATTTCAGTTTAACTGGAAGTGGTATCGATTTTAAATTTTCTGACACCTTGAATATTTCTACATATTCGTATAACTCATTTAATTCTCCGTTCAATGATATACGGAGTGTTCGGAAAACGCAAGTTAAAATAATGCTAGTAGTTCCTTTAAAAAAATATAAATCACAATGGGGGCTAACGCGCTTGAATTCACCACGAGAGGCGCTAGTGTAAGGTAAGATCAATGTCACTGAGCGTTAATGTTTACCATGGCTTTTTAACGCTAGTTTTTAGTAATTTTTATAAAAATTAGCTGAAAAACATTTAACACAATGATGGCAGAAGGGGAAATTAGTAATTTACTTGCTCAGTAGAGAAATTATTGTACTTATCAGAAGTGTCTTATGTCATTAAAGTTACATCAAGAATAGGCATGATGAAAACAACGAATGTACATGATTGTTCCTCACGATTTTCTGTAGTAGAGTCCTTTGGTAACGCATAATCGTCAGGATTTCTTACAAACACGTGAATGTTCCGAAGGAGTAAAGTTATCTCTATCAACCACTATTTTAGGTAAGTTTTGTCTCTCGGAAGTATATGTCCGCCTTTTGTTTCCAAACAAAATGGAACTGCACAACACTGAGGTATAATTAACAAGTTTTTTTTATTTACTGGTACACGAAATAATTATAATAAAACCCTATAAACTTTTCCCGCGCCTAACAAAAACTTTTGATATGACAACATTCGCCAGTGGCGCCAACTGGTGAGCCCGAAAACGTTAGCCCTAATTGTAACAGAGTTACAGCCTCTCAAAGTCCAATTTTTTCATCTTTCCTTTTGGTGTAATTCACTTAATTGCATATCAATCAAGTTGATATTTGGTACACACATTAACCGCAACTAGCTCTTATAATATGATTAAATTAGTTCATTATCATACCGCCAGAGAGAACTTTACCTACATTTCATTTATCTCATAACTTTTTCTCTCACCTATGATTATTAATCATACGTGAGAATCATATGTGAATAGATGAGTTAGGAACCTTTAAAAAATCATTGCATGCGCCTGAGAAGACCTCAGGTTTTACGTCATGTAGGACGTAATTTCGACCACTGTTGATGAGCCACTTATTAATTAAATTAATTTGGAACAAAAATCAAATGTTCACCTACTTCATACAATCTGCTTGATAAACATTAAATTTATTAAATTACTCATGCAATTCACATCTATGAATCTGAAGCAAGACGACTTGATTTGCAAACTGTATTATTGAAAAATTGATTTATATAATATTTATCGACTTCAATGAAGAGTATACATAAAATTTTATGATTTTAGTTCCCTTTAAAATGGCGCCCGAAATTTTGTAATGCCTATTAAGAGAAAAAAGTTATGGGATAAATAAATGTATAGTTCGTAAAGTATGTATAAACTAATTTAATCTTATTATGAGAGAGCTCGTTGTGCTTAATGTGTGTGCCAAATACCAACTTGATTAGTACAGAATTAAGGGAATTATGTCAAAAAGAAAGAAGAAAAAATTGAACTTTGAGTGGCTGCAGGGGTGGTCGGTCCATGGAAGCAAGGGAAACAGGGCTTCCCTTGGGATTAATAATAATAATTTTATTTAATAATAATAATTTTTTTAGAACCACATAGTAATACAATATATACATATATATAATTCTTGAGTATAATGTACGACAAAATAAATAGATACTCACAAAATATATATAATTTTTTTTTGGGGGGGGAAAAACCCCACCAAAAAAAGGGAAAAAAAAAAAAAAAAAAAAATTTTTTGTCGTGTGTGGGGGCGTTTTTTCTCTTTTTTTGATTATTAGAAAAAAACACATAATTAGAACCTAATTATTATTTATCACATATATTAATCATTAAAATTTACTTTTATCGAATTTCAATATAGACACGGCCCGGCATTTCAACAGCTGAGATAATGTTGCACGATAAAACCGTAACGATGACGCACTCGATTAATCGAGCGAACACGAACTCGCGCCACTTCGATATAAGCAACTTCTTGAAATGCATCCCATCTCCACTTCATAATCTTGATAGCTGAGTCGTATAGCATAGTAATGCGTCTTGTTTTATAGATTTTAATCTTGATTTTAATATCGATTTTAATATTATGCTTAATATTAATCTTCCTAGTATTATTCTCAGCTTTTGTGCTATATTTGTAAAAATTTTTTTTGGTGTTTCTAAACCTGTGGTGCGGCGACAAGTGATTTTTAAAACGTTGAACATTAGTGCGCGTATAAGCAATTTTAGAATTGCTTATTCAATATGGAAGCTGGTCCTAGCACTGTGGAAAATATTATTTGCGTTTGTGTGGTGTGCAATTTGTTGAAAAAGGGATTTTCAACATATTCGTTTCAAGATAAACTGGATATTATTAGAAACGGGAGATCAACACCTGATTTAAAACTTTTAAAAACGAAAGTTAAATCATGCCATAGGTACTTTAATATTGCTAATAACAGTGCTAATCAGTGGTTAACGGGTTGTGAAAATTTGTGTAAATTGTTTTGTTGGCCATAAAGGTGTTTGGAATAAAAATAGTTTTTCAGATTTAAACATTCACAAAGTGACAAAGAGGCATGGTAAGTGTGAAACTCATTTGCGTGCGGTGCTAAAAGAAAAAACATTTGGAAAATCATGAATTGAGCATTCATTAGATCAGCAGTTGAAAGAAAGTGACCATAAGCATAATGAACTTGTAAAAAAAAATCGAGAAGTGTTAAAAAAGACTTATTGACATTGTTTGTTTTCTCGGTGAAAATGAACTTAGTTTTAGAGGTCATACTGAATTTCGGAGCGTTGCTAATAGGGGTAATTTCATCAATTTAGTTGATTTATTAGCAAAATACGATACAATTTTAAGTAACCATCTGGAACACTCCACGGTATTTCGCGGTACATCAAATCATATTCAAAATCATTTGATTCAGTCGATAAGCAATATTGTTTTAGAAAAGATCAAGCAAGAAATAAAAAAAGCTCCTTTTGTTGCAATTATATTACATGAAACAACCGATATTACGAATATTAGTCAGTTGTCAACCGTAGTACGCTACATAAATCCAAATGGGAAAGTCCAAGAGCGCTTTTTTAGGATTTTTAGACGTAACAACGCAGAGAACGGCCGCAGCTTTATATGCTATAGTTTGTCAGATAGTCGATGATCTACAGTGTGGTGCTAAACGTATCGCCCAAAGTTATGATGGGGCCGCTGTAATGGCTGGTGAATTAGGGGGCCTGTAGGCCAAAGTAAAAGAGACTTTTCAGAATGCAATATTTGTACATTGTTTTGCGCATCGATAAAATTTAGTTCTTGTTCAATCTGCAGTGTGTCTTAAAGAGTGCAAATTATTTTTTTCAAGTATTAGTGGAATGGCTGCCTTTTTTTCAAAATCATCCAAATGGACACGAGCTTTAGATTTGGAAGTACAGAAGAGACTACCCAGAGTTGCCCCAACACGATGGAATTACAATGGGAGGCTAGTACAAACTGTATCTGAAAATCGACAGCCTCTAATTGATTTATTTGAAAATATTTTACAAAGCAAAGATGATTGGGACACTGAGACTTTGAATGGATCCAGAGGTTACTTAGATTCATTGAAAAGAATCTTTGATTTTAATTTTTTGTTAAATATTTTCTCCGAAATATTCCCATTTACTGACAATTTATTCAATATTTTGCAAACTAAATCAAATGACGTTGAATTTTGTGTAAAGAAAATTGAAGAATTCAGAAATTTGATTTGTAACAAAAGAAATGAATTTGAAAAGTTCTGGGAGAAAACTAGTAGTGACAATTTAGAGCCGCAAAGAAAAGGAATACGAACTGAATTTATAGTGGATCGTAGAACTACATATCGAAGACTCTTTATCGAAATTTTGGACAATATCACTGGGCAACTAAATAATAGATTTAAAAATTTTAGTGATATACAATTTTTTGGATAGTGTAATTTTAATGAATTTAAAAATAAACAGTTTCCACAAAATGTACTTCAGTCATTGAGTGATAACTACGGAAATTATTTTGATATAGTTGGGTTACGATCGGAACTTTCAGTTATTTATGCTACAGAAGATATTAGTCAGAAACATAGCGCCAACGAACTGATTATCTTTATAAAAGAAAATAGTTTGGATCAGGTCTACTCTGAAGTGTTGAAATTGTGTGAGTTAGTGTTGACGATACCTGCAACTAGTGCTTCGGTTGAACGCAGTTTTTCGACCTTAAAAAGAATAAAAACTTTTTCAAGAAATTCAACCAGTGAAGAGCGGCTTTTAAAATTGTCCCTGTTGACAATAGAAAGTGACTTTGGGAAGGAGATGTCCCAAAATTCAAACTTTTCGACTTCGCAAAAAAAGAGAGGCGGATTAAACTACATTATAAATAGGTAGGTATGTACATGTTAACTATTTAACTAGCCGGCTCGATTTATAGTTGGCTAGAGAGTGCACAATGGCAAGGGTGACTGAACAAACTCTCCATTTCGCTGCGGGTTCGATCCCCACCACCGGCACTGGCAATGTCAGTGGGTATGGTTGTGTCTGCGTTTTTTTCATAAGTGTAACCCTCGCCCGTGCAGCCTCGGCTTTGGAATCGGGGGTTGTCTAATTTTTGTGGTGTTTTTATGTTTTATATTTATTGAGTGGTGGTCCTACAAGTGTACTTTTTTTCTAGATATCATAACTTTGCGGCTTTCGACATTTGCTTTAAAATGAGTATACGGAAGTCACGCCCCTTTTCTTAAAAAAAATTTTGCCTGGCTTCGCTCGGGGCTTCGCACTCCCCATCACCCTATATCACAAACTGCTTCCCCTGTATCAAAACTCACCGCACGCCCCTGAGTGGCTGTAACTTTGTTACAATTGAGATTTTAATTTTTTTTAAGGAACTACTAGCATTATTTTAACTTGTAAAATCACAATGTATTTATTCTTTATCTTTGAATTTCCAAAAATTAATAACTGAGATATTATTGCATATAGAATCTAATGGACGACCTGAGGGTTTTGTATATTTTAGAATGTTTATATTATAACGGGTATAACAGGATCATGGTACACCTCCCTTTCTCCTTTATTTTTAAATATAATTGAAATTTGGGATATCCTGTATACATAATATGCGCCACTTCTTGACATGCAATTGATTTTTTTTCACTTCCGTTTTCGCCGGAAGTGACACTAACTTTCAATTTTTAAATGGTACACCATGTATATTATTACATTTTTTGATTTATACATAATTTTCTGAATCCAACGATACCAAATAAGTGACATTTCAAAAATCAGTATTTTTTTATAATATAATTTTTAGTTTTCAATAAGTGTGCCATGACGTTTCCTTTTTGTTCTAAATGACCCGTGATTTATGAACAAATAATTTAGTATTTTTGACGAGATTTCGATTTTTCTAGAATTACACGGGTCATTTAGAATAAATCGGAACCGTCATGGTACACTTAAGTGGAAAACTAAAAATTATATTATAAAAAAAATATTGGCGTTTGAAATGTCACTTATTTGGTATCGTTGGATTCATAAAATTAGGCAGATTTCAAATATTCAATAATATACAGGGTGTTCGAAATTTATTGTCACTTCCGCGAAACCGGAAATGAAAAAAAAATCACTTGTATGCCAAAAAGTGCCGCTTATTATGTATATAGGATATCCCAAATTTCAATCAATTATCTTCAAAACTAAAGGGGAAAAGGGGGTGTACCATGATCCTGTTACACCCGGTATAGACATAAAATATCAATACATACCATAAAAACATTTTTTCTTACCAATATAATGATTAAAAATAGCAATTTATGTAACAAATCCATGATGTAAGGCTTATTATTGAACAAATCCAGTTTTAAAGAGGAGATGTGGTGTAGAAATGAAAAACGAACATTTTTTGTAAATACTTCCCTATGTCTGATTGCAACCACTTTCGTTTTATTGAGCAATAAGTACAAAATTCAAGATTAAATTTAAAAAATAGAGGTTTCCTCAAATAACTCAAAAATTATAATAAGTGCTCCATATGTTGCTCTTTGTGATTGACAAAAAATGTACTGATATACATAGCATTTCATTTAAAAAAAGACACTTGATCCTGTAATTTCATCTTGGCCCGCCCTGCATAATCGAAAATAATTTCTGGTTATAGACTTTTTATCTAGTTTACTTGTATTTTTTTTTTTAATTTCTGGTTATCGTAGAACTCAAGATATCGAAGTACGACGCATTATTGCCTCCCTTGTATATGTTCACATTATCAATTTACAAGCAGGAAAACCTAAATTAAATAGTCCTAAGTACGTCGACCAATCTGGTTTTCTCCTTTATTTTATGACTCCCCAACAATTTACTAAGAAAAAGAAATGTTATTTCGGATAATCTAGCCGAGTAATACTAATATTTCAGAAATATTTTAATCACAAATCTTTTTAAAATAGCTTTTGAAATGAAGTATAAAACAAACACACACACTCTTATTCTGGGATTGGTTATATATTTCATTAAATTTAGATTCTTCCTCCTAGGTCTTTAAAATACATAGATATATGTAATTAAATTTGTGACAACCCGTGTAAGTTGTCATAATTTGTGAAGTTGCCAGAGTACAGGAAGAAAGTTCACACAAGTTGCCATAAATGTAGTGCAACATACACACACGCACGCGCACCCGCAAGCGCACATGCACAGCACACACACACACTGGTATATATGTATATATGTACATATGTATATATGTCTATATATATATATATATATATATATATATATATATATATATATATATATATATATATATATATATATATATATATATATATATATATATATATATATATATATATATATATATATATATATATATATATATATATATATATATATAGACTAGGCTAGGGGTCGCCGCTCTCGGTACTTGCTGTGACGCAAGTCGCTATCCGCCACAGAGACATCTATGTTGTCGGTCGGATAGTAGCATTCAGACCATATGAGAAGTTTCATACCTCTCACCACTATTCACTTTACCTTAGTTAGTATATAACTAGCAGGTTGGCCACTATCATTTGTCTGTTCCATAACCTATGGCATACTGAAGAGAACAAATAAGTTCGAAATCGATCTATGTCTGGTTAGGAATTGACAAATGATATTGGGTATCGATCTAACATGGTTTGAGGGTGTAATCCAATACAGGTCGGGGTATTTGCCCGCTGAGTAGTTGTTTCCTTCTAATCATATTTAATAATATATATATTTTATATATATATATATATATATATATATATATATATATATATATATATATATATATATATATATATATATATATTATATATATATATATATATATATATATATTATATATTTTAATTATAATATATATATATATATATATATATATATATATATATATATATATATATATATATATATATATATATATATATATATATATATATATATATATATATATATATATATATATATATATATATATATATATATATATATATATATATATATATATATATATATATATATATATATATATATATAGTATAAATATTTCAGAAATATATATCATGGAAACGTTCCCATCCGTCGCGGTCAGTAATCAAGTTGAATACCCGTGTCTAGAATAATATTTTACAACAGCAACACCGCTATAGCTATGTAAGTTTCACGCTGAGGGCGCCATCGTATTGCCACGCCCCCTATGCCATAACTATTGGTGTGTGTACACACTAAACAGTCCTAAATTGCGGAGGCATTTACACATATTTAATAAAGTTCGATTAAAAAAAATGTTTTTTAAGATTTCAGCCAAAACTTCTGACAATATGAAGTAAATTTGATACATATTTCATTAAATTTAGATTCTTCCTCCTAGGTCCTTAAAATACATAGATATATGTAATTAAATTTGTGACAACCCGTGTAAGTTGTCATAATTTGTGAAGTTGCCAGAGTACAGGAAGAAAGTTCACACAAGTTGCCATAAATGTAGTGCAACATACACACACACACACACACACACACACACACACACACGCACGCACGCACGCACGCACGCACGCACGCACGTACGCACGGCCGTCCGGATTTTTTAATTACCTAACATCTAGTAGTCAATGGACCGATTGCTTTACATCCTTCCGAGGTCAGGAAGACCTAGGATTAGTGATGTCCAAGTTGCAGAAGTTCCTCAGGGAAAATCAAAACGTACTAATTCGCTAGCAATCAGTAGTGTGAATGTGATATCAAAACGATTACAAATGCCATACACCACGGTTTGGAAAATTTTACGGAAAATCCTAAAAATGTATCCCTATAAACTGCAACTGCTGCTTGAATTAAAGGACGCAGATTTTGCCCTCAGGTACGATTTTTCATTACACGTATTGGCTAAGATAGAAATTGAACCCGAATTATTATCCCGTATTTTATGGACAGATGAGGCCCATTTCTCTCTTAATGGTGGAATTAATACTCAAAACTGTCGAATATGGTCAACAGAAAATCCACATGAAATCGTTCAGCAAGGCCTTCATGACAAAAAAGTCACCGTTTGGTGCGGTTTCACAGCTAATTTCATCATTGGTCCATACTTTTTCGAGGAAATACAGAATGGGGAGGCCGTAACTGTTACTGGTGAACGATACCTGCAAATGTTAAGGGATTATGCAATTCCACAGTTGCAAAACGAGCACGAAGGAATTGAAAACATGATTTTTATGCAGGATGGAGCACCTCCGCACATTTACCGACCAGTTAAAGTATTGTTAATCGTGTTATAAGCAGACATTTTGCAAATTCATGGCCACCAAGATCGCCTGATATTAACCCAGCGGATTACTGGCTGTGGGGTTATTTAAAAGTTTTGGTGTTTAGAACACGGCCAACAACGCTGGAGGAATTAAAGGACAGTAGCAAATTCGTGCAATTCAACCAGAAATGTTGAATAGTGCTGTATACAATTTGGAGGAACGGTTGGTAATTTTACAACAACAAAATGGAGGTCATATCGAGCATTTGCGGTAACCAGTGTTTGACATCAGAAATCCCATTATGTAAGCAACTAGATTCCATTTACTTTTTGTTATTAATTTGATTTGTTAAGAATATATAATAAGTCGAAATATATCCCTTACTTTATAATTACCCGATATAATAAATTTGCAGAATTTGCCCTAACAACAGTTCACAATTTAGTAGTTACTGTTTATATTACTTGTATTTAAATTGGGTCTAATTAGTAATTAACTCAAAAATTAATTAAAATTGTGTGTTAGAGAAATCTATTATTTCGAAGCAATTATTAGCCAAGCACAGCATTGGATGAAAAATTAATATAGCCAGTAGTTCTTGTTAATGAATTTTGCAGTTAGTGAATATACGGAATTTAACGAGGCAATTTTGAGTAGAGATAAGTTGACCCAATCATTTTATTTTCGTCTCGGAGATATATGGTATCTTTTTCTCAAAATAATTTAAAATACGCTTAATGTATATTTTTTTATAATTTTATAGAAAACAAAATAAGACCGATGCTACGTATTTTCAGTGTTTGATGTAGTCTCATGAGTTGCACGCCTCTGTATTTAGGCAGAGTGTAAGTAGTCTTTAGAACGGAAGCTACATGTCTCCAAATTAGAATTAGGAAATTGGCGAGCATCAGGTGGCCAATAACGATCTGATTACACGTGCGTCGCGCAATGATAACGTGAGGGAATAGGCCCTATAAATTATAAACTAATCACCTCTTGATGCAACCGATAGAACTCGGCTCCAGTGTCACGTTGTTAGATGGATGGCTCGGTACTAGTGTCGGAGGAACAGGAAAATTACCGGTAATTCTATTTTGTTGGCGCGGCACTGTAATGTATATATGCAGTGTGTTATATCATCGGTGTTAGGGTTAATCTGATTATTTCGGTTGTTGGGTGAATTTAGATCAAATTAGGATGTGAAATATTTATTGCGAGTTAAATTTTAATTCAAGAATTAACCTGACTGCTTTTAAAGTAAGTACATTGATTAAAGATATCGGACATTCAGCTCATTTGGTATACACTCCTGAATATGAGACAGTAGTCCTGTTTTTAAGAGATGCATTAATTTGATTTGTTGAGGTTTAGGCCAAAAAGTGATAATAAAATTGTAAAATAGATGAGTTGAAGGCAGAACTAGGCAATTGTCAAAAAAGTTACAAGAAGATTTCTAAAACTCAATTTAATGTAATAATGTTATTTCTTTTACTTTCTTTGGGTACTAAGCCACTTCCTATAAATTATTCAGAAAAATTGTTAAATGAGCCTCTGCATCTAAAGGATTAGTCAGAGATTTCGTTTTGAAACACTCTGTATATTTAAGCCATTGTATTTGTTGACATCGAAGGACAATTGACGTGCGACAATTTTCCTTCGACAATATATGTTTATAGCTCATTTTGTTCTTGTGTTGCACTATTGAATAATAAGTGTATTTTTTTATCAAAAATACTATGAGGAAGATTGAGGAATCAATTTATGTAAAACAGTTTCGACAAAAAAATCTTTTAGGTATTGTAATAAATACAAATACTTTTTTATAATATAGAATCCGATACATAGTTCAGTGCATTTAGACAAAACATATATCGTGTAAAGGAGAAAGTCCAAGAAAGCTGCATTTTTCACACTTTAATTTCGTCATTTAAACAACGTCTCAAAAGTCTTCGGTGATCCGTTGTACGCACAATTTTTTACTGTGCGTAAAAGGGTTTGAAAAGTTATTTTTTCTGAAATCGCTCAAGAATGTCTACTTTCTCGACACAATTTCAGTTCCCAAAATGCGCTATTCGAGTGTTTTAGTCGGTTGCTAAGCAACCATCATAAAACAGTACGAGAATATTACTTTTCCGACCTAAGCCGGGAAAGTAATTCCCGTACAGATTTTTTATAAACATTTTAGACAGTAAATAAATACACGCAGACAAACCAACTCACATTAAAAATGCATTTTTTAGTAGAAAATACATTAAATTTAAAGCCACATTTTTTGTAGTTGTTACTAACTCTGGTGGTGTTCCAAACACCTGGATCATCACTGTCCTTTTGAAATTTGAAATCTATCGTTATATTTTCTACCTGATTCTGGAAAAAATGTTTCGCAAGTATTTTACAAATCGTTTAAAAAATAACCCGGGGGAGGGGGGCTCACAATTTTTCCAACTTTTTTTCCCAAATTTCTATCGAAATTTTTTTCTGCAAAACTTCTTCATTTAGTTACACCTTAAAGTATTGCTTGGGTCCCATGCTCCAATACTAAGATTTGATAGCCTAAATATCACCAGCCGCCGCTGCCCCTGGTATTGTTAACATTTTAAAGGGACCTTTAATTTAAATGGAATTTTAGTCACAAGAAAACAAACAAAATATAAATGTCAGATAACAATCTTATAATTTAAATAAAAAAATTAGGGAATGACATGAAATATTAATAACGCTAAAAATGTTTACTAATTATTATCCACCGACACGTGTTTCTGCATGTTTGCGTCGTCAGGATGGCCCTTTTGAAAGTAACTATGATTCTTAGTAAATTCTAATGTAATAAATAATGGCTTTAGATAACAGAATAACTGAAATTATATGGTGGAAATTCAATTATTCTGTTCTCTGAAGCCATTAAGATCTATTACATTAGGATTTAGGATTTACTGAGACTCGTAGTTACTTTCGAGGCTCTCAAAAGGGCCATCTTGACGACGCATACATGCAGAAACACGTGTCGGTGGATGTTTAAATGTTTTGAAGTGATTGTTCAACTGCTGAGTACTTTTGTTTTATTTATTTTTGATTTTACTGAACAGAATAGTTGGAATTAAAAATAATATTATTGAGTCAGTCATACTGAACATAATGTGCATATTTTCTTTTTGATAATCCAAGTTTCAGCGTTTCAAAATAATTGTTTGAAACGCTATATGTTCTACTTATCTGTGATAAGTTTTTGTAAAAGTTAAAAAATTATAATTAGCAAACATTTTCAGCGTTATTATTTTTCATTTCACTCTATATTTTAAGTTTTTACCAAGAAAACGATACCTAATTTGTTTCAAATTAAAAAATTAGGTTTAATGGCTATCGGATTTATATTTTGCTGGAATTGCTGGTAATGCATTTCCTTTCCACTAAAATTCTCTTTAAGTTAAAAGTGTCTTTAAAATGTTGATAATATCGGCCGCTAGACTTGTGTTGTTAACGGATACCAAAGGCACAGGACTAACAGTATCTATCCTTTTGTAATAAATTATTATTTCGAAAATATGAAAGAAAGTTTTTCAATAATGTGGCGGATGAATGTCGTTATTAGCATCCCGATCGCGCAGTTGCTACAAGGGGGAAATATCATCCTCAATAAATACATCAATCAATCTGTACAGTGATCGATTTGCAGAAGTTGCTTGTAGTCACATTGCTGTTTATGTTTTCTGTGAAATAAAAAAGTGTTTTCAAATAATTAAAAGTTAAATGTGAGTTTTATTATATATATATATATATAAAATAAAAAGTATCTAGTGCTGCCGACAATTTTTAATTATAATATTGTACCGGATGGTGACCTCAAATTTGAAACACCCTGTCCACTGCATGTAAATTGTGGTATATACAAAATTGAAACATAACCGTCTATTGTATTTTTTATGTAACAAAAAAGGGGAATTTAATTTTAAAACTACATTTCACAGAAATGTACGTCTGGATCAGGCGTGCACGCCATTTTTCATCTAATATTAACTAACCACTCTCCTCTTTTTTGCAGCAATGCATGCAAGGAATTTGAAAAATAAAGGATGCAGTGTTTGTAACACTGATAGGTCAGGCAATTAATCATGAGCTTATATTTAGTAATGTGCAGATTTTATAAGCACGGTAGGATGCAAATTTACTTAGGAACTAACTTTTAGTGTCACTTTAGTTGCACTAAAAAACTTAATTGTTCAAAAAATATACCGTTACCCTAGGGTGCTGTGTGAAGTTTTATGATGAAAAATTCATCTTTTTCAAATTAAGTTTACTATTATTAATTTAAATATATTTTTTAATGTTTGCATTTTGTTCTTCCTCTTTGTCATGGACCTTTAAAAATGTTTTAACATTTCAAGCGTGGAAAGTGAAAATTCGTTTACATAAATTTTCATAAAGTGGTGTTAACTGTAACTAAAATTTTATATCTAAACATCACTAGGAATTACGTAACACCCATTGACTCCTAGATATCGGAAATAATTTGTTCCGACACAGGCACATTCTCTGAAAACAACACAAATAAGATCCATAATATGATGTAGGTATGTATTAGAAATGCATGTTTATTTTAAAACTACTATTGCTGCTCTTTAATAGATATCTGTTTGGGCTCTTAGTGTCAGCTGCATATTTCAGACATCAAGATATTTAACCTTATCATTCACTTAATTTCTCAGGGTGGTCTCTGGTTGTTATGAACAAACCAAGTTTATGCCCTCAGCAGTGTCTATTCCTTATTACCCTCTTCATAGATTAACTGGGTAGTTCACATGGCTGTATTAACCCAAGGAGGGTTAACTAGTTCTAGTTTACCCCTCCTTGGTATTAACCCTGTAAATTTTGTGAAACACGTTAAATACTCATTATTAACAGCTTTATCGTAGTTCAGTAGGAAATTCCATCTAACTAATTAGCCAACTTTGCATTTGAGCAATAATTGCACGACTCGACTGTTGCTTTAGAAACAATTGAGGACTCAAAATTGGGTGACATTTTTTTTAAAAGGGCTGGGTTCTTCTATATAGAATAGACTTTGCTCAGCTTAAATTCAATGAATCAATACTGTTCTACCGTTTAATCATTAATAAATTTATCGGAAGGTCATCAAAGTAAATGTAATTAATAGTGGCACTAACAGTGGACCCCGAGGAACCCTATGCATATTGATGAGTTTTCTGTAATCGCTTGATACATGTTGTATTCATCTTGTTAATAATAAGGTGTTGTGAGAGATATAATCGAAGACGGCAATTTAATAAGAGTATCTATTACTCATTTTCGAACGCCTTAATAAAACATCATATATGAGAACTCTTTTTTGGTATACAGTGTTGCACCTAAGAGGGATTCTTCTGTAACTATGTAACTGTAAAATTTATAAAAAAATGGTTTTAATAAAAGTTGTCTGGAATCATGTGGGCCATGTAAAGAAAATATTTTTAGTTTTACAGGGTGTTCCATATCGCATGGGCGCTACATAACTTTGTTATTTTAAATGGAACACCCTGTATATTATTGCATTTTTGAATTCCTTGGTTAATATTAGGTAGAGTTTATTAAATGTACATGGTGTTTAAATCTTACCGTTTTCGAGATATTCAGTTTGCAAAAAAATGACGATTTCAGCTCTCTAAATGAGGCTAGATAGCATCTAAACCGTAAGAGTTAGAAACGTGCAGTTTTCACAGTTCGTTTTGGCATAAATTACTCTATCTTGTCATCTGTGAGCAAAACGTGTACGTTATTCAGACTCGAAAATACTGAGACCTACATTTAATAATCTTACGAGTTGAAAAACTTTTTTTTTTTTCAAATGGAATGACCCATATTAATTGTCATGGGTGAATTCAAAATTGAATTCCCTTTCGACTGATATAAGGTTGTCCATACTTATCTCTAACAGTTTTCCAGAAAAATCAGGTTTTTTTCTAAAGTCCGAAAAAGTAGCTATGTAACAGCGTCAAGAAGGCTTTGCAAAACAACTTTTCCCTCACATTTTATCAGACTTGGGACTGGCAGTGTCAATATTTACTAACATGTTTAAAAAGTGGTTTGACAAATAAAAGTAAACCACTAACAACAACTAAAACAAAACTCAAAACGAAACAAACTGAAACTCGGAACACAACAAGGAGAAGAATACTTAGACCGCTGATTTACATCAACTGCTCGAAGTGTCCTCCATTTTGATTAATACACAAACGAATTCGGTTTTTAAAAGACTGTTCAACATTGGTCAGCATGTGTGACGTAATTTCTTGAAATGCTACTGTAATGCGCTGCCGCATATCTTCCGCGGTAGTTGGTGGTGTAACGTAAACTTTACTTTTTATAAATTCCCATAAAAAGAAGTCGCAACTTGTCATATCTGGACACCTTGAAGGCCAACTCACTGGTCCCCCGCGCCCAATCCATCTGTTGGGAAAAGTTTCGTGTAAAAACTGACGAACCGCAGCGGCATTGTGAGGTGGAGCACCATCATGTTGCATCCACATTCTTCAAAATGTAGTTAAAGGAATGTCGCCTAACAAATCTTCTAGAGTGTTTGTTAAAAAGTTTAAATAAACTGCTCCAGTTAGATGCTGGTCAAATAAGAATGGTCCAATGATATGGGTTCCCAAAATTGCTTCCTACACATTCAAAGACCATCTGTGTTGGCTATGATATCCGGAATTGTTGAGGATTTACTGTGTCATAATAATGGCAATTATGACGATTAACGAAACCATTTGATGACCCGTTTAAAAAAATCATCATCTTGATTTAACATCTCAAGTGCCCACTGACAAAACTCCAGTCTCCGCTGAAAGTCTACTTCTAGCAACTCTTGGTGTAATTGGATGCGATAAGGATGATAACTGTGCTTTTTTAAAATCCTATGTATCGACGTTGTATTAATACCCGTCGTGTGACTAATTTGTTGCACACTTATTTGCGGGTTTTCCTGAATACACCCTAGCACAAAAAATTCATTTTCCTCCGTAACTACAGTTTTATGGCGATTTCGTTTTGTATGTCGAATATTACCAGTATTTAAAAACCTATCAAGCACTAGTTGAAAGGCTTTACGCCGTGGATGTGGTCTGTCTGGATAGTGCTGTGCATAAATTCGTGATGCCATAACGGATTTCTTTCGCACTCACCGAGGACAAAAACCATATCAGTCATTTCTTCCTGCGTCAGCGACATTTTGAAAATATTGTAATAAACTTTCACTTTCTACTTAGCAAAATAACTACAACGTCAACGTTAATCCAAACTAGAGTGACATTTAATTTGCTTTGTATGTCAAACAGTGCAATAAACATTGTTTGCAAGGCCTTCTTGACGCTGTTACATAAGTAATTTTTCGTACATTAGAAAAGAACCTGATTTTTCTGGAAAACTGTTACAGATAAGTATAGACAACCTTATATTAGTAGAAAGGGCATTCAATTTTGAATTCACCCATGACAATTAATATGGGTCATTCCATTTGAAAAAAAAAAATCAACTCGTAAGATTATTAAATGTAGGTTTCAGTATCTCCGAGTCTGAATAACATACACGTTTTGCTCACAGATGACAAGATAGAGTAATTTATGCCAAAACGAACTGTGAAAATGCACGTTTCTAACTCTTACGGTTTAGATGCTATCTAGCCTCATTTAGAGAGCTGAAATCGTGATTTTTTTCAAAAACAACTGAATATCTTGAAAACGGTAAGATTTAAACACCATGTATATTTAATAAACTCTACCTAATATTAACCATGGAACTCAAAAATGCAATAATATATAGGGTGTTCCATTTAAAATAACAAAGTTATGTAGCGCCCACACGAAATGGAATACCCTGTAAAGCTAAAAAATATTTTCCTTACATGGCCCACATGATTCCAGACAACTTTTATTAAAACCATTTTTTTATAAATTTTACAGTTACATAGTTACAGAAGAATCCCTCTTAGGTGGAACACCCTGTATAAACGCCACTAATATCGGCTGCAAACAAACTAAGTTTCAGTTTTTGGTTGGTATTTTGCATTCATTTCTGTCGGACAAGAGAGTTGTGTCTCTGATACCTTTCCCAATCTGTGTCCATGCTGCACAAGCCATTGTTTCTTCTTCGTAGAAATCATCTAGTGTATACGGCGTGTATACCCTACATTATACGGTTGTTTTGATTTTTTTGGAAATGAATAATTGCATTTTTTAGAAAACACTATATTTCTGTCATGATAATACTTGATCATTTATCAAGTATTTCTTTGTTTCCGATTCTGTATTGTTAAGTAGTTTAGTTACAGTATTGTAGTACATAATTAGATTAATATACAAACAGTAAATAAAATATTTAATTTATTAATCTTTTATGTTCTTGATAAAGGCCTAAGGAACCTCATACACGTGTAGTTGAGTTCAATGAAACTAATAACATTTTTAAAAACGAATTATGTCCTAGATATTGTAATTATTTCTTTGTGACGATTAATAAGGTTTCTCATTTAATTTGTGTATTAACTTTAATAATTGTTTAATTTTGTTTAATTTAACATAAAAAATTGCTTTAAATATAATATGTATTTAATTTAAATAAATCTTTGTTTTTTACATACGCAACTTTACATAATTTGCTTCAAACTATAAATAGGTATCAAACATGTTTTTTCTTGATTTGAGGAATAGTCTTTTTTTCTGTGTATTTATTGCGTTATTATTATTAACATTTTATTTATCAGTTGAATCATTGGCACTTAAGTTTATTTACCTTTTAAATATTTTATACCATAATCAGAGGGCAACAGAATCAGTTTGGTTATAATTAATTTTATAGACTGCAATTTTTCTAGTAAGAGATAATTTTCAGAATTATCAGTATTTTTAAAACGTCTTTCGTCCACAATTTGTCAAATTTACATAAATTTGTATATTTAATACAAACAATTTCGTCACGTTTTTTACACGAAGACGAGTTCGGTGGATATCATCCATACAAAATACTTCATTAAGTTAATTTAATTTCGCTCCCCCGTTGCATTTAGCAGTATACATGATATTTTAATTTTCGCAAGCAGACAATTTCATTTCGGTTTAATCTAGCTCGAAATGAATTTCAAATTTAAACTATCAATTTCTGGAAGTTATGACAACGCCAGTGTCTACTTCCGAAATAATCAGGTTGAGCGAATGCTCTCATTTCCTCCATCAACTTGATTTCACGAAAAATGTGTTGCTGTCGGCGTTCGCTGGATTTACACAGATACTGACGTATTTACTGTGTGAATAAGTTTTCTCATTTGAATATTAAATATAATACTTGTATTTCTATACAGTTTATTATTATATAATTTAACGCAATAATTACATTAACACTGAATTCAACTTAACACATGGTATTTATGTCTCCATTAACCTCATTTTCCAAATCTCCAGAGAAAATAATTGAGTGAGGTCAGGAGATCTAGGTGGCTATTGTACAAGAACTACTAGTAGTAATAGCAATTTTTAAATCATATTATGAACTTTAGGTATATTTACGCAAGCCCCCCCCCAGTTCATACCGAATTTTCAAAACTCTGAGACAAATAACCCACAGTAAGCACACTCTGACAACCATTTTCAGAGCTATCACATCTACAAGGAGTTCTATAAATGATTTCATAATTCTTGCTATGACAATTATTATTATTTAATATAAAACAATGGCTTAATATCTATTGATCAGCATGGCTTTATGAAGGGTCGATCTACAGTAACGAACCTTGTGTGCAAAACGCAATTTCTTGCTGAAGGTCTTGATCAAGGTGGTCAAGTAGATACTATCTACACAGACTTCTCTAAGGCGTTTGACATAATTGACCATAGTGCTTTGATTTTGAAACTTGACAAATTTGGTCCCTCAAAATCGTTACGTCTTTTAATACAGTCATATCTAGAGAATCGACATCAATATGTTCAATACCGTGGTCATAAATTGAATAGTTTCTTGCAAAGATTTGACGTGCTACAGGGTTCGATACTCGGACCGCTCTTTGTAATGTTCATTAATGAAATTTTTGAAAGCTTGCACTTCCTCTTGTGTGCAGACAACCTAAAAATGTATCGGTTTATTGATTATGTTCATGATTGTGAAATTCTGCAAAAAACCTTTTATGGTGTCAATTCCTGGTATCTACCCCTCAATGCTAGCAAGTGTAATGTCATGTCATTTGGCCGGAAGAATAATCTGTACGTGTATGATTATAATGTTATTTTACAAAGACCTGATATTGTTAAAGACCTTGGCGTATATTTTGATCCTATATTGTCATTCAATAAGCACGTCGAAATGGTGACTACTTCTGCTTTTAAGAGTCTTGTAATCAGGAACTGCAAAGATTTTAAATATGTCAACACTCATCGTTTACATTATGTAACATTTGTTAGATCTCTCCTTGAATATGCTTGAGCTGTGTGGAATCCAATTTATAATGTCAATATATTACAATTAGAGAATATTCAGCTTGCATTATTAAAATCTGCAGTGTACACTCTTGATGGCACACATCCACCTATTGGATTTCCACATAATGTATTGTTAAAAAGATTTAATTTACCAAGTCTCACCAAACGAAGTATATTTCAATCCGTAATTTTTCTATATAAAATTGTTAATATTCGTCTGGATTATATTAACCTATTAAATCAAGTAAATTATAAAGTTGCTAGAATTTCTGCTCGCCATAACATTATTTATTTCACACATACAAAGAACTAATATTCTCCCCAATACACAAATGTATGTCAACTATGCTAAAACCGAAGATTGTGTTGGTATATTTTTCTGCAATGAAGGTGCAATCAAAAACTCTGTTTTGCACCTAGGTATTTTGTAATCTACTGTATTCTTTATTTATGTGTATGTATATGTATAAGTATGTATATGTACAAGTGTATATTTATATGTGTATATACAATTCTACATGTTTTGTTCGTATACATATTTCATTAACAAATTTTGTGTAACACTCGAAATTGTTTATTGTGTATTTATCTATACATAATTTCAATGGGCTCCTGCTTGTGGATTTTGTATTTAAATAAAAAAATAAAATAATATAAAAAAATCAAATAAAAAAAAATAGGATGCAATAATTGATTATAACGAATATGTGTTTGTCTGATTCTATCAAGTAGGTAATACAGATACCTACATGGCAAGTGGTTATTGTTTACTGCCATTTTATCACTATTAAATAATTTTAGCATTTCTGTATAAATGACTTTTTTTTTATTCTAAATATATAGGATTTGAATAACAATAATCGTTACTCACCTCACAAAGAATCCACAATAACGTATAAAAAATCCGTATGACAGTTAAAACAAATTGCATTTATATGCGTATGTTAATGAGCGGCGAGAGACTCACTTACGTGAGCATTACATATATCCTGTCAAATCGGTAATCTAAGACGAACTATCATTAATAAAGATTTAACGAAACGATAGAGACTGCTATCAATCATGATTACCTTCCTTGAACAGATTACTCAAAGAAAATGTTCAGCATATGTAAGGTAGTTAGTAGTGTCTAGAATTTTATTTGTACTATTGTTAATGTCTTTATTAAAAAATGTAATGAAAATCTAGCCCAAAAATTTTATTATTTATAACTTTTTACATAAATCTTAAATGGTTTCAAGTTTCTCAACGTATTATTAAAGAAAAATTTCGACGGCATGATTTCCTTTTTAGTGACCCGTAAAATAAAAGCATTTGTGACAGACGTTTTAAAAAAAGATTTTTTTAGCGCGTCGAAATATTTTGGAAAGATGATTCGCTATTGTCAAGATAGAGAATGGTCGTGACCTAACGAGAGCTGTTGGTTCAGGATATCCAAAGAAAAGAATGGCGAAAGTAAACAACGTCTTAGAGAATTTGTAAGGCAACATTATTTGATCAAATTCAGAAGAGAAACCAATTATTAGCCTGCTTCTTAAACGCGAAAATATTAACAAGACTTTTTTTTAAAAGGTTTTGATGCCGTATCGTTTCACTCCTCGTATTATCCATTATTCATAAAGAATATTTGCGACACAAAGCAGTTGCCAATTTTTTTGAGGCGATGCTTTAAAGAACTCGCTGTAAGCTACCAGCGATTCGACAAATATTTGGTATTAATTTTATATTGTAATAAAATCCATAGTAATTTTTATGAAAAAAAGTAGCTGTTGATCAAGTTATTTGACTCATTGAACATTTATTTGTCCATATTCAGTCACATGTTTATATTTATCAGAAATACCGAGATTCTTAATTTCAGCTTGATCCGTCATCCGTGGTATGATGGTGGTGTAGGTTACTCTGCAATTATCATTAATGTTAGTATTCATTTTGACTGTTATTTTTCCTTCAATATATTTTTTACTGTATTTTTATTTCCACATTCTAGTGGAATTTCAGCTAGTTCGATTTTGATAAAAGAATCCACAAAATAAGTATAATAATATGATATTAACATAGTAATCATTATACGTCCTTATTCTGTCCAGTTCTTGATATTATCTAGCTTAGTTAGGACTTTTTTGTGCGCTAGATTACGTCCAATTTGGAGCAGCATAAAGTCAGCTCGGGCTTAGAGCTCTCGTATATACGATTTGATAGCCGCCGTGTCAGACGTGTTTACTGTTTTCTTTTATTTTGGTTTGACATTTATTTTCTAATGAAAGCACGTCAAATTCACCAGGGAGTTAGTTTGTTTATTTCGTCTAATTAATTAAAAATAGAGTGTGTCTTGCAAATATTTGTTTTTGGTACATCCATTTTACCTGCTTACAAAGTTGATATAATTGCCAATGGTCATTCAAAATGTTTAAAAAGTCTAAAAGAAATAGTGACATTTGGGTAGGTAACATAAATATCGTTCTGTTGAGTGAGGTTTTAAGAAACAAATTATGTAATCAATTATTTTTCGATAGGTGGCTTCAGGCATATTATTTATTATATGGATCAAGACCCACAGAGGACAAGCACCCAATGTGTGCATTACAATGGCTGTTTCAAAACGACTAATAGCTTGGTTAAACCCAGGGGCGTGCGGTGAGTTTTGATACAGGGGAAGCAATTTGTGATATAAGGTGACGGATAGTGCGAAGCCCCGAGCGAAGCGAGGCAAATTTTTTTTAAGAAAAGTTCGTTTTAAAGCAAATATCGAAAGCCGCAAAGTTATATTAACTAGAAAAAAAAGGACACTTGTAGGACGGCCACTCCTGAATAAACATAAAACATAAAAACACCACAAAAATTAGACAACCCCCGCCCTTCGTATCTTTCACATGTACTTAATACGTTATACGGGTATATTCTCTGCGACGCTGCTGAATTACTCGAAAAATGGCCCAGTCAAATCCTAATGCCAACGCAGTTGCTTAAAGCATAAACAAATATCTCGTTTTTGGATTTTTTTTTGTATTTTCGAGATTTTTAAGCCCGAACGCATGAATCTTCAATCAAAATTTAAAAAAACTTATTAACGAAAACATTTTTCAAGTATCTTCCATACAATAGATTTTCTCCGGTAAAACATAGTAAAATACAGTCACAAAGTTTAATTCAAGTATCTGAATGGTAGATACTTGATTTTATTTTTGGTCTTCCACTTATTTGTCTTTAGCTTAGTTAAACTGGCAATCGTAAGGATGTCAGTGATTCTGATGTGGAAGATGCAAAGCAAAAAGCAAGTATATTTGACGCAGAAAGATAGCTACTTGTTTTTAGCATTTTTTTTCCTACGTACTAATCCGAATGTTTAGCGTTTTATTTAGAATTATTTCAATCAAATCAATAAAAAAAATTACTTTACAATAATTTAATTATAATAATTCGTGTCACTAAGTGGAAAAATATCGTTTTCATGTTTTATTTGCGTTTTTTCAGAACAGTAACTATCAAAATCAGTTTTTAAAAAAGGTTTTTTTTTAATTATATGTATATAAAAAAATTCAGTTCAGTTTCTATTATAGTAATTTGTTACAAAAGTATGAGTGTTGAATACTCAATAAAAACTTCTTGATTACAAAATAAATATCAGCTTGTTTTTAATTGCGAGAAGTTAAAAATGCTCTAAGAAATTTACAACGTGTAAAATCATACGTACAACTTAATATACATCCCAAAAGTGTATTTCAGTATAAATGCTTTTGATGAAAAATATGAAAAATTGTAATAAAATTTCATGCTTCAAGTTTCACTGATTGGAAAGTTGTTATTCCTAACAATGTTACCGTTTAATACAAAGCAAAAAAGTAAGTAAATGTTAATTTTTTTTTAGAAGAACTCAATAATTATCAATCAAAAAAGCACTGTATAAAATTTGTTACTGTTTTCAGCGTTATTAACAATTTAATTACTCAAATCCAGCCACCTGTTTTATCATTGACTGGCCTATGAGCTGTTAGTAGATTTGACGAGGAAAATTTTTCAGATGAATCACTTTCTCAAAGATATGCTTGGCTTCTCTGGATGCGAAGTCGGATCGGATTTATTGGAATAGGAAACCCTTATTTCTATAAACCCCTCACTCGCTTCCCTTACATGAGATCTGCCACCCAATACATATACAGTGTTGAACAATCCTTATTCGATTTTTCCTGCCCTTGCGGACGGTGAAATTTCTTTTTGTTGCTTGGAAAAGGCGATAAAATATGTAGCCCTGGAAATGTTTCTAATATAAATCTTATGGTTGTCAAAAGCATGATATATTCAACATGAAGTGCCACTGGTCCGTTTCTGCAGTTTACTACGCTAAGTTCGAATCCGTAGTTACAAAAGAGACTATAGTAATAATCTAATGACCAAAATACATGGATCTAGTGTATTTTTCAACGATAAAATCGAATCCGTAATTAAAACAAAGATTTTTCGTCTCAGTTTTTTTTTTGCGAAAACATCCCGTGAAATGGAGTAAAACTGTAGTAATAATGTAATGACTTAATGAAGTGTGAGAATTGGTAGATATTTTATAGTCTAGAGAAAAGAATATGCATTCAAACTATAGCAAGCTATTTCTATTAATGAAACCAAAATCCACCCGTATGGGGGTGAAAACTACCCCTGAAACTCAAATAACGCACGTGAGTTTAAATAACATGTACAAAGGACAAGTTTTTGTAACTCTTCGGACAAAATATCTGAATCTGGCGTGACAACCAGACGTTACTCTTAAAGGATTGAGGCTCACCTCTGTAGGGTGTAAATACCACCCCCACCTACGGAGGTATCTCATAAGTTTCAATAACGACGAAAAAAGTTCAGGCTTTTGTAGTTTTAGGCAGGGTGAACAAATGTGGAGTGGATTCGCTTGAACTACCGATATAATATGACTATAAACTACCTTTAGAGGGTGGTAGAACTACCCCTAAGCTCTAATGATGCACATGGATGTTATTGATATTCGGAAAGGATCAAGTACTTTTTATCTCATTGTGCCAAACAATCAAGACAACTAGATCATCTTCCTAATAAGGTCGAAAAACATCCCTAGGATGGGGGGAACTATAATGATAGACACAGCTTGCTGTGGTTTGAATGCATATTCTCTTCTCTAGATTATAAAATATCCACCATTTTTCACACTTCATTAAGAGTCATATTTATTTCTACTATATTCAAGGCTTTTTCCTACTACCACCCTTGTAAGTACACCATTATTGCGTTCATTTGATGACTGTAACTGAAACTTACTGTTTATATTGATTGCCATGGGCAGTGGACCATAAGATTAATTTGTTAAATCCAACGACCTCTAAACTAATAGACACGGTTTTTCTACTTAAATATAGAGGATTTCTTTTGCTCAACTAGGGAGCGCTAGTTTTACCCATATTTGTTTATATTGTTCTGATCATGACGTCATGTAGAACTGGTCATTATTCTTTATAAACCTTGATTAGAGAGCCCAGTTTGTGGATTGCTTGTGTAATATGACAACGTCACTGTCAATTTGTGTTTTGTATTTAAGTTTATTTTTGGCCACTTCGGGTGACGATGGAGATAAAAAGGAGAAAGAAAAGTCGCCAGAACTCCAATTACACATTAATTCGAAACGAAGCAATGCATATGCGAAATTAGAAAACCTGGATGACGACACTCTGGACGACATATTTTATTATGATGAATTTGCGACATTTAACCGAGGAAAGAAAAATGTGAAAATGTGGGACCACTGGGGAAAATGGTCACCGTGCACCGTATCCTGCGGTCTTGGTAAGATGACGAGATGGAGGCATTGCGTTTCAGAAGGTTGTTCACCAGGAGAGAAAGAAGCGCAGATAAAAACTTGTAGTCACCGGCCATGTCAATAACTCGATAGTTTATTTGCAGTGTCTTAATAAATATGTAATGATGGTAGATCAGGCAGTTTTTCATTGAGCGAAGAATTAATATTTATTTATATGTCGCCGTTAATTGACTAGCGAGTTGAATACAGAATAACAGGATTTTTTTTTAAATTTTATTGCCTACTCAATATATCGCACTGCAAGTCTTTAAACAATTAATGTGGAATAAAATTCGTTATTCATATGACATTCTACTGTTATTAACTTTCGTATTTTCAGGCGATAATTTTATAATAATGTGAATTGTTATTATTATCAACAAACCATCAATAATATGATAGAAGCTAAAATAGTTTAAGAAAATTAGACTTATTTCAACTAGAAATGAAAGTAATTCCCATGCATTTAATTATTGGTATACACACACACGCACACATTGTCCCTATAAGTAACATGCAAAATACGTTATAACCTCAATCATTATTTGTGAACCATAGGTAACGTTCTTCTACAGTAGGGTTCCTTTTTATGTATATCTGGGGGTTGTTTTAAAATACTTTTACCATTGAAATTTATTTGAAAAAATTTCGTTTAAAATAGATTGGCTTAATTAAAAAATAGGATGATAAGAATAATATAATAACAGAATAAGTGATGAGCGATTAGTACTTAGTTCAAAAATGTATTTAAATATGGTCAAGTCGTTATTTAAAATATTTGTTTTATCTAAAATTAAACATTTAAACTATCCAGTGTAATAATAGTTCAAAAAATTCTTCTTTCAAATGTTGCACTAAATAAATACTACCTGCAAAATACACCCCTAGGACTCAAATTCATAAAATGTTATTTCCTATCTAAAATAACAACCGACAAAAGCCGCCTCTGAAATGTTTTTCTTTATTTTTCCCGTAATTTTTGAACAATTTTAAAACTGTTCATGTCAAATTTGCACTTTTGCCCACTATTTTGGATGATCGGAAACTGCATCAGTTTGACACTGTTTGTAATATTTTGGTTATATATCGTTTTTTCATTATTTAGTTTAAAGTAAACCTCAACTTTTGTGCAAGCGATTATTATACGAAAACAGGAAGTGTTGACAATAATATTTGAAATACTGACGCTGCGTGTCATGAGCATCGTTTAAGACATAATTATTGTTAGAAATATATATAAAATATTTACTGAAATATATATTTTTCATCGTTATATATATGTATTCTTTTAAACTGTTTATTAAGATTTGCAATTAAATATATTCCTATAAAAATATATATAATCTTATAAAAAATGTGTATTTTATGCATAAAAGAATATAAATATAAATTTCACCTTTTGCCATCGTCTACTAGATGGCGCACTCAGTTTTACTATCGGACATAAATTGTGGGGTGGGCTGCAAAGTGTTTCTCCAGGGTGGAGACGCTTGTATTGTTTAACACAATAACATAGAATTATGAATAATGTTTACAGCTCGCTTAGAGACAGGTGTTAAATACCTATAGGTGCGTTCTTATTGAGATCTCAGCTAATCTAAGATGTTTTACGGTTACACTGCATAAATAAAAGCATAATTTCATTTGATGTAACCTCCGTGACCGTAAAACTACTTAGATTAACTGAGGTCTCAGTTAAAAGGACGCAGTTTAATACGAGCAATTTACATAAAGGTAGAACTGAGTGCGCCATCTAGTAGACGATAGCAAAAGGTGAAATTTATATGTATATTCTTTTGTGAATAGAATATATATTTTTTATAAGATTATGTATATTTTTATAGGATTATGTATTTCATATTTGTATAAATAGTTCAAAGGGATACATATATTTAACGATGAAAAATATATATTTCTGTAAATGTAATATATATGTATTTCTAACAATAAGTATGTCTTAAACGGCGCCTCATACATGAGTAACTAATTTGATACGACAGTTTTTTATCTGCTCTACTTATTTATGTATGACCGTGGAAGTACTCAGACCGTAAGGAGGAAGGTCTGTTGATTATTTGTTTTGTGGTTTTTATAGTAAATAATACACTATTTTATAATAATTTTTTAAACCAATTTTTTAACAATTTGAAATTTAATTATTGACACAATGATCTTTATTAGCATATTGACCTTCACATATTTTTGTTATTCAAGTTTCGCCTTATTTTTTATTATTATTATTATTTAACTGGTTTTTGTATGTTTTGCAACGGTTTCACTGGAATGTTGTGTTTGTTTACTTCGCCATATTTTTCCCATTTATATCACATTTTATTTGAGGAATCTTCAACGAATAAAAAGATGTAAACAACGTGCTTTCTGTTTTCGAATAAAATTAATCGTTATCACTGTTATCAGTTTTATCCATTGGCTACAGTGAATTATAGAAAAAGAAAATGAAGTTGATGTGATGTTTTTCGTTGTTTTCTCGAAGAAACTTAAATGTAGAGCATATTCTGTTTCACTATACAGGGTGTTCTTAATATCAGTTAATCCAGATTCTAGAGGTAAAATAAATTTTGGTCCAAAAGTGTACCGCAAAAGAGATGAAGCCTTATAATATTGAAAAAAAAGAGAATAAAATGTTTTACATTTTCTGATAATCCGTAGATATCTGTTTTAATTTAAAGTACTAAAACATATACTAAGAACAAGACTTTAAACTTAAAAAAGAAGTCATGACTTTCTAGATACTCTGTTTTGTAGGGCTTTGAATTATAAAACATTTTTGAAACCCGTTTTCATTTAGGCAAGGTAGCAATTTATAAAATAAAATTCCATTAAAAATAAGAAATTTGTTATTTTTTAGTAAATTTGTTTTTTGTTTTTATTAACACGACATATAGTACAACCCCCTGTATCCCTAAACTAACGTTGTGCGGGAGGGGGTACACATTTAGAGACAATCGACACGCAATATTCACGTATAGTGGAAGTAATCTCTCTCGCAATTAATTCCACTGCCATGACCGGGGATCATTTTGGTGAAAGCCAAGTGCGCTTGACTCTTGACCATCTATCATAAATGAAACGTGAAAAAGAAGATAACATGCCATATAAAGCAAAAAACAAAAATTAAAAAAAAGAACTAAAATCAGTAATTTAAAAAATCGATCATAATAATTTAACGGGCCTCCAAAATTAACTGAAAAAACAAACATTTTCATACATTTTTCTCTTTCTCTACTGCTTTTATATTTTCAGTTTTATTTGACAATAGTTATCTGGATAAAAAAATACACGACACCGAAAAGATTTAGAATAAAATTCCTTACAAAACAGGAATACTAACATAGTCATTAGCGTATGTCGACAACAATAAGAATACAGAAAGGGACTAGTTAACTCTAAATTGGTCTCTTATACAAAATAATTTTGAAATATTTCTCAATCAAGCATACAGCACATAAATAGACCATATTAGTAAGACGTCACATAATTTGCAACCTACTTAAAAGAGTCATGACTCATGACACACTGGTTGCCTATATGTATGTTTGGAACTTAACCTTTATGCGCATGAACATAAAGGCGACATTTTTGAAAGAAATAGCACAGAATTTAATTTTTTTTCTCCCTTGAAATAAATATTTAAAAACCGTTACTTATTATCCACCATGCACAAAATATGTTAGAATGGTGCACTATAGACAATTTCTTAATAATAATAATAATAATAATAAAGTTACTGTAATGTTACTGCACTTGTATATATTCTAACATATTTTGTGCATGGTGGATGGTAAGTAAAATGTCTCAAATATTTCTTTCAAGGGAGAAAAAAAATCTGTGCCATGTTCTAACTGCCAAAAATTTCGCCTTTATGTTCATGAGCGTAAGAGTCAGGATCCAGTGTTACGTAATAGGCAACCAGTGTGCCATGAACCGTGCACGTAGATTAGATTAGATTATAAGGGAGGAGCTGACTGGTTGGCCTTGACCACCGCGTCCCCCTGTGGGTCTATTGTGGAGCTCCTATTCATTTCCTTAGAGCTCCTTATCCAGCTTTGTCCTTTGTATCAGACTCCACAGCCTTGATAGGGGGCTCTTAGTGTAGCTGTCAGCTCTTGGTTTTTGTTCCCCAAGTAGTTGGAACCTAAGTCTAGCAAGGCCTTCACAGTGGCACAGCACATGAACTGAGGATTCCTCTTCCACTTGGCAGAATCTGCATGTTGCATCCTGTACCAGACCCATCAGACTCATATGTCTATTGAGTCGACAGTGTCCTGTTAAAAGATCCACTATTATCCTAATGGCTTTTCTATTTTGGCATAGTAGATCTTTCGTAAATTTAGCCGATCTTTCTTTAATGAACTCTTTGGCGTGTCTCTGTTGCGGGAAGCCCCTCCACCATTCCAGAGACTTATTTTGCATCCATTCCTCAATGGATGTTCTTGTGCCTGGCTTGGCCATGCCACAGAAGGGTTCAGGTCCTACTAAGGCTGTAGATGAGCCTTCTCTGGCCAGTTCATCCGCCTTTTCGTTACCTTTATGTCCCTCTTGTCCTGGCACCCACACCATGGTCAATTTGTTTTGACTTCCTAGGTCTTTTAGGGCATTCACACAGTCCCACACAAGCTTTGAGTCAACCTGCATGGAACCGATTGCTTTTAGTGCCGCTTGGCTATCGGAGAAAATGGCTATCGACTGATTGACAGTCCCTTGCCTTATTATTTCCTTTGCACACCACTGTATCGCGGCTACTTCAGCCTGAAATACTGTGGCGTATTTTCCTAGACTTAACGAGATTTCCGTTTTTGGCCTTATCCCGTAAATCCCAGCTCCCACTCCTTATTCTGTCTTGGAGCCGTCCGTATACCAGATTTTTTGCGCTGTTATTGGGGGACCGTTTTTCCAGTCTTCCCTGTCTGGTATTATAATTTGAGAGTTTTTATTGAAGTTATACTTCGGGACTAAGCTATCCGTAGGCATTCCTAGTATAGGATGCGCCTTTAACTCTAAGTATAACCTCTGGTGCTCTGTGCCGTGCTGCTGCCTTATGGGCGTTGATCCTTGCATTAGCCTGTGTACCACCGAACGAGCTTCTCCTTGGATAAATATATGTAGTGGTGACAGGTCTAGCAGGACCTCTAATGCGGCTGTAGGAGCGGTTGTTATGGCCCCCGTGGCGCACAGGCAAGCAAGCCTTTGCACGCCACTTAACAGCCTTATAGCTCCCAACTGCAGTGTCTTAGTCCACCATACTACTGATCCGTAGGTTATCATGGGTCTCACTACCCTGGTGTATAACTATAGGGTCATTTTTGAATTCAATCTCCAACCGTGCACGTAGGTTGCATAATTATTATTAATTATACGACGTCACAACTAATGTGACTATACTACAACTGGACTCTTCATTGTTGGTAGATTTCACTTACCTGTAATGAATTGATTAAGCCTAATCACATGATGCCATCCACAGGCCGGTTTTTATCTACTCCTAATAGACAATAGCCAAAAACCGGCCTGTGGATGGCATAATAGGTCTTCTCATACAGGAATTCCTGTGGCTAGAATTAAATTCCGTGATGGTAGCTTATTGCAATCATTGCTTCTGCATTTTTGTAATTGATATAGTGAAATCATTCGAAATGCTAATGTACTCTAATTTAGTAATTTTATTTTCATAATTTATTTAAAGAAATATAGGAATATGACTAGTTATAGTAATTTTTACTATTTGCACTTAATAAACGTGTTTATTTTCAACTTTAAGGACTCTTGGGGTGGTTTTGTATTATAAGTTGATTCAAGCTGTTTGACATTCAGAATCTGTGTTTATATGATTGTCGAACCTTTTACACACACCTTGTTTAAACCTGTACCAAAATGTGATTGTAGCAAAAACAGGTAAAAATAAATAATTATATGCTACACTCGCTCTGCCATATTTGTAACGTATTTATTTATACAGTGAAGGTACGATTGAAAATAAATAACTATAGCTGTCCAATTAATACAGCGAACTTTATATCCTGCATGATATATTATGTCGAGCTATTTGGGGTATATTATAGCATTACATGGGCCGTAGTAAATTACCGTAATTATTGGACTATCAAAATATAATTTAGCAACATTACTGGTACATGTAGGTAAATGTTCTGGAAAATTTACCGCAACGAATCGGTTAATAATGGCCGGCACAGATAAATCGTCCTCGCTGGTAGCTGAATATCTGCAATTTTTTTTGTCGATGATTATAATGCAGTTACTGTTCAGAATTGTCATTTATTGCTCGTAAATGTATCATATTAGTAAGAATAATTGGTAAGGAGCTCGAATATAAATACACAATTTTTTTATGTACGATGCAATTTGAATTCCGTAAGAATTTTTAGGAGTAAATTATGCAAAATTTTTCATTACGCCGATGCATGTTTGTTATTATAACAGATTCTCGGCAATTTTTCAAAAGTTAGTCTTGTATCTATGATACAGGCATTAAGAAAAAGTTAACTTTACACATCTATTCGAACAATGTGCTGCTTAACGCTAAATAATCACAAGGAGAAAGTTTGTTGAATGTCAAAATCAAAAATTATAAATTCCAAATCTATCTAGTCGATTGTATTGTTAAATATTTAATTATAAATCGTATATTGGCAATGCCATGCTGGGCAACACAAGACTGATCAGTTTTTCCCTATTGATGTCCTTTAAACTTAGTTTAAATTAATCTTCTTGTTTGCCCAACATGTTTTTGTCCTTACAGATAGTTTCAAGAATCTCCGCCTCTGTTTATTTCAATAGAGCATGTGCATCACATAAGACGACATAACCTCAGATTTACAGTGTTTATGAAATTATTCTTATGTTGACTCTTTGCCATTTTTGTGTTTGGTGCTAGTTTTATTTTTAAAATCTCTATCAGATACAATTAATTTAACAATTTTATATTGTTGCTTACTAAAAATAAGGTATGTAACTAGAAAATTGTTAGATATCATATTGAAGGGTAATTTTAAATAAATTAGTGGTTCAAAGCTAAACTTTACGTATAAACTGACGTAATAAAGTAATAATAAAAATGTCTATTTTTGAGGTTAGCTGTGACGTCAAACGCACATGCCCTATTTTTAATTTTTTTCAACTGTCGAGAAATTTTCAAGTGTTTAAATTTAGGTTCTCTATTTATTTTATAAACTAAGCTTTCAAATATCACTCGGTGAGGGGATCTGCTGCCATCTTTCGATTGGGGCGTAAAACTGTAAGTTCCGTGTATCTGCGATGTGAGCATTGAAAAGATCCCTTCCATGCTTGATTATATTTGTTTTTAAGCAGCTACTTTCCCGGCTATATGCTACGATATTGGATTATAAAAAGTAAGCACTTTGTGTAGAGATCAGAAGGTATAGTTAGTTCCAATAATCTCCAGATGATGCCAGCTTTATTGACAAAACTCTCATCAAGTATAGTGTACAGTGTTTTCTTGGTTGTGAAAACGACATGAGTGTTAAGTCAAAGTATTTATAATTCGCAACATTTTTTAAATATGTTTTCTGATTTCTAAATTACACTTTTTTATACTTTTCGGAAGTTATAATGGAATATTCATTTGCACATATCAAAGATTACCAACAATCATATGTGACCGCTTTATATTGATAAATCTCGTACATGATCTCGAAATTTTTATCTTTTAATTTGTGCAATTCGTATTCACGGATTTTTTTCCTCAAACTCATTTTTGCCTTATGTACTACAGCAGTATTATAAATAATACCTCATACGAGTTGAGATCTTGAGAAGTGAAGTGCCGAGACCGAGGACAAGAATATCGCAACATTCTTTTCGTATTTGCCATTAAAAGAACGGAGATCCTGCTATGAGTGGAAGCTCATCGTCCTACGTTAGCTTGCTTTTCCCCTTAATGCCGTTGTAGTCCGGGCACTGTTGTGGAAAATCCTCATGTCTGCGTTGAGGTATTTCATAAGTATGTTTTATTACCTCAAGGTTTATATAAAACCAGTTGAAATTAATATTGAATGACTGAAAAGCAAGTGGAATTAACCTACTATAGTATTTAATATAAAAGATCGCGTTATATCATCGAATATGTTTCGTACTACAGTATTGTTTTTGCAGTAAGAAGTTAGTTTTTTTAAATTCATTTATTTAACGTCGGTTTGTTTCCGTTACCAGGGCCAATCACCGACACCAGGAGTCGAGCTACCCCCAACCTGAAAATCTTACCGAACCTCTTCTCTATTTGAGAGTATGAATTTTGTACTTGCCTAACATCTAATAGATAAGGGGCCGACTGCTTTACATCCCCTCCGAAACATGGTATATCACCTACACAACCCTTGCGTAAGATTGCATAGCTTCTGCGTATACATTACTAATCAAGCCGTTAGAAGACATTCGCATCTCCTGTATAATGCGAAAGGTAAAACTAGTGATTTGAAAAAATCTGGGGTTTATGTTAACATGCTGAACTATACCTAATGCCTTTTGCATAGATCAAACTTCTACGTTTCAAGTAAGACACAATCAACACCTAGAACCCTTTAGACAATGAAACTGATTCAACTTTTCCAAACCACGTTTTTCCAGATGTAAAAAATCATGGAATATTCAGGAAAAAGCTTTAAGAATTAGTAGAATCCGTGGATATTTTAAAATTTAACAAAATCTCTGAAAATTGTGTGCTTTGACATGCAATATTAAATTATTAATATGTGTTTTTGTTGTATCATAATAATTACGACATTCACAACCTATTCTCTACTAATTATGATACAGCTATAATTGCACGTTCATAACTGCACTGAGATAAGTATGATAATGACCGCTTTCTTTCGTTTTTGAAGTTTTCCGCATAATCCTTAACAATCTTCCTGATATTTGTGACATATGTTCCTTGGTCACAACACGGTATCCTCTCATAATCATTTTATTATCTCAGCTGTTACATTTTGTTATTATATTATACCTTACTTGCATTTATTGAGATCGGGTCAGTTTAGTCGTATACTTTATGCCCATCCGATCGTCCCTTCTTTATTAACTTTTGTGGTTTCTATGACAATTTTTCATTTACATCGTACTGCGCCTTTACTGACCTTGTGATTTACGTGTTTTAATATAAGAAACACCGATTGATTGTTTCAATCATACTATTATTGTCGTGCATGTCCTGTACTATTTTAGGTATCGAGGTGCTGGAAAGCGTCAACGACCGATGTGGATGGGCATTTGTATGACGCAGTGTTCCATAAATCAGTAAATAATGCTCCGGCGATGGCGAATAGGTTATTGCGAATTGCACGTGTTTCACGTATAGCAGTTTATTGTATTTGTATTTGCCAGAGAAACACGCACGCACTTCGTTCTATGTTTTTTTTCGTGTCAACCTTAACCAGGTCAGAATGATTTTAGGATTTTCGTTGCTGTTTGTAAACAGATAATACCTAATTGATTACAATAGTTGCAACGTCATTACGTACAAATTAAACATTTATTTTAACTTACCAACATTTTTTGTTAAAATTATAATTAGGAGAGCCTGACTATTTCAACAGCTCTTGTAGTATTGAAAAGACAACAGTATTGACTCAGGGAATTGAGAATTCTATAGTTTTTTTTTGTGTGAAGGTGTAATAAATCATTGCATGACACCCATTTTATAGGGCATTGAATAATAACTGTTGTCATAACCACCTAATACATAAAGAAAAGTCATATTAAATAAGTGACTTTCGTACTTTAAGACGTCAAAATATCAATTATCTGGCATGAAGGTGTACAAATAAATAATAAATAGTAAAATAAAAACATTTTCTAAAAATCAATTTCAACAGAAACCTACAAACCTATATTTCAATAATTCGTCGATTTCCCAAGTTGCTATTTTTAAAATAAAATCACGTTGTATATAATATCAATAATACGTATTCATATTTATCAAGGACCGTAATAATGCAGTTTCTTATAATAAAATTTCGTTTTATCCACATAAAACCCATTTATAATTACATTTTTGTGGCATAAATAACGCCAGGTTTCATGCTTTTACCCATAAAGTGCACAATTTTCTTAAAATATTTACTTAATCCTTCGAACTATCCGTTTTGCATTATTAATGAAAATTTGTTATCATACGAAATAGACTATAACCAGTTTATTCTTAATAATATAGTTGACTTGGGAAAGTCTGGATATAGCGTATATATGAAAATATATATTAAGATTCCCAGTTACTTTCGGAGCTCTCAAAGGGCCACACTGAAGACGCAAAGATGCAGAAATACGTGTCTGGATGTTTTAAAGTTTTGAAGTGATTGTTCAACTGGTGAATAATATTGTTTTATTTATTTTTGGCATTACTGAACAGAGTAATTAGAATTAAAACTAACATTATTAATTCAGTCGTACTGAACATAATGTGCATATTATTTCTTATAGTCCAAGTTTCAGCGTTTTGGTAAATAGCCGGTAAAATAATTGTTTAAAAAGATATGTTACTTATCTGTGATAACAAAAAAAATTTTAGCGTTATTATATTTTCATTTCATTCTATGTATGAAAATATATTAAATGCGTAACTTAGTTTATGCCGTGAGATGTTACAAGTACGTGCCTTTGTTAAATTTGCGAAAAAGTGAATCAAATTATGCGTAGTACTAACCACTTTATTTATAAATTAAACATAGGTAAAAATTTTTTTTAATTGGAATTAAAATTAAGTAACATTTTTAGTTCTTAAACATCAAAATCTATATTACTTATAGGTCTTTCCAAAAAACCATTATTTATTAACATGAATATTAAATGTGCAATTCTGTATAGTACAGTTGCTTACGTTTAAAGCACTGCCGGGGCTGTGTTTGTTTCTAGATTCGTAGATCTGTCGAATACATTACTTGTAAGAAGCTGGTCAGTTTGATTGTTCAAAATTCTTTCATTGTTGGCAGAAAATCCTTCAGTAAAAATGTTTTCAGTTTGACTTGAAGCACTGGGCTCATTATACTCTAATGGGTTTAGTATTTTCATCGCTATCTGTTTTTTGTTGTTTACAGATTTTTCAATGTACCCTTCAGCAACGCTGGTGGATTTCCATCCACCATGTCGCTTTAGGGTTGTTATATCTCCACCATTATCAACTAAGATAGTTGCGGAGGTTCTTCTAAGGATATGGCCCGTATATTCATGTGAGTTTGGCAACTTTAAGAACGACGCAACATCTTTTGCACCGTTTGAAATTTTATGTATGCCCATCACAACACGACGACAATAATCATTTTGATATTTAATAAAAATCTATCAAAAGTTATGTCTTTTGGCCGAAGAGTAGCATATTTTCTGTATAAATTTAAATAAAAATCTCCAATTATAGTAAATGAGCTATGTTTTTTAGTTTTTGTGTTGGGAATATTTACTAAGATTAAATCTCCCAAAATTTTTATATCATTAATTTTTATATGAACAAGTTCATCGCATCTACAAGCTCCTGTGACTCCAAGTATTAGTACAACCTAAAAAATTTACTATATTAATTTTATAAAAGTAAAATAAAGTTAAAAAGAGCAAAAAGAAGGTAAAAGTATAGGATTCGAACCCTCACCTTCAAATTACGAGTCCAGCACTCTGACCACTGAACTATATCCAGACTTAATCAAAGCATTCACTTCTTTTTATCTATTATTTTCATAGCGGATAGATATAAAATAACTGGAATTTCACAAATTATAACAAAATTTTATATCACAGATATGAAAGGGTTAAATATATAATTTTAAAATGCGTACATACCTTTGTTGCTAAATATTTATCATTAGGTGCTTTATTAAGGAATTCATCAAACTCTTCTTTAGACAAAACTTTTGACTTTTTAGGTTTATAATTTTCGCCTTGTCGCTTTAAAAAGGCAATTAATTTAGAATAGTTGTCAATTTTTACATTGTTTTCGATGTTTAATTTAGATTTTACCATTGAATATTGCGCCCATAGAGTTGAACTTTTCAGTCATTTGGATAAATGTGTAAAATATGCTTTTATCACATTTTCCGAATACATATGTACGTTGTTGTCCTTGGCTCATTTTATAAATTTATCGTACGCATTATCGTAAACTTTTTTGGATTTCGCTGGAATTAATGTTGCCACTGATGAATTTGCAATTTCAAGTAATTCAGGTGGTGTGCACTGTATTTCTTCAGACATTTTTGCTTTTAAATTTGAAAACCGACCCGACGTGAAATTTAAAACTGACAATTATGACAACTCATAGCTACTTGGATTTTTAATTCGTTGTATGATGGGTACACTGCTGTGCAAAACTAAGTAGGGCAGCACTTATTACTGTACCTATAAGAGTTAAAAAGCGAGATAAGAAGAAAGGAGTATTAAAAGAAGGCCTTTAACTGGGAGACGGAGGATAAATGATGGTTGAATACGATCAGCAATTAGTAAATTATCTGCGTGCAAAAGCAGATACATTTATATTACATATATTTTACACCACTACTGTCACCGTCCTACTTACTTTTGCACAGCAGTGTACATTGTGTCATTTTTGTCCTTGGATAAAAATGAAAAATATTTGTATTAGTACAAAAATAGGCTCGTTCTCCAGGACGTGTTGCAATATATCATGTAAGTATTGTTATACGCTTGAAGAAAAGTAATATTTATTGTAATTCCAGATAATTTCAACGTAGTGTTCTCGCAGGTTTTCCACGGAATACAAGAACTAGTCTTAGGTACATTGTCTAGAAATAAATCCAAAATCAAGTATGTGATATCCACACGTTCTTTGATCTTACGTTTTTTTATTATTAACAACTCTTAAATTCTGTCCTTCACTTTCAATTCTATCTCTAAAAAGAAATAATCCTGAATGGCTTATGTATTTGTATTATAATTGCATCCATGATTTTCGAAAAAGAGTCTGACCTGTTGAGTTCGAAACGCTGAACATACAACTATATAATTTATTATACTTCCATTTTAACTTATAATAATATTATGAAAATACAGATATTTCTGTTTACTCCTTGCTTGTGAATGTTCCTGTAATTTCAGCTCCATACATTTATTCCGCCCATAAATTATACTACCTTTAAAATAATAGCTGTCTTCTCTTACTGAGCATTTAACCAATATAAATGTAAATTATTCTTATTATCATTCTCTGGTATCCTCGTTATTTATTTTATGTTAGTATAACTTGATTCAACTTTGTATTCCTTTAGAAAGCTTTTTGTTATTTTAAATGAAATATGACGGAAAGCGCTATAAACTTCAGACGAAAAAGAACATTTCTTTAATAATAGGGTAGTCAAAAAATACTGAAAACTCGTCTGACTTTTGTGAACTTTCGATAAAAATTGTCCAGAAGAAAGTGAAAAGCCTAGTATACCAGTTGGTTAGGAAAGAGCGGTCCAACGTTATTAATTTGCAAATGCTTTCGTAATAACAAGATTTAAGACACTGCTTAAATAACATTATATATTTACACTATTAGTTTTGTATTTATTTTAAATTTTCTTACATATTTGGCATTATTGTTTATCTCTTTTAACGCAACTAAAATATTTTACGAGCTGTTTTAGACAAGCAAACAATTCTTAGAGTTTTGTTTATGTTGCAGAGATAACGCATATTAGTTTTATGAACTATGTATTACCGGCGCATTCGGCATAAATTCGATTTGTGTAACGTCAGCCGGGATTAATTCGGAGACTGAGGGATTCATTGTGGCCTGATAGGATGATGTTGTTAACACCTTGGACTACGACTACGGTAGTAGCCACGTGTGGCGTATAAGGGTCCCTGATATCAACTGCAAGGCCTGCCATCTGACGCTGAAATCGCTCATGCACTTTCAACATGTCCCATATATGCGATTGTGGGGTATTTTCACCGACATAACGGGGCATCATGAGTGTCATATTGCCACCCAAGGCATTCGAACGGTGTAGACAAATCTACTGTCTTATATCCCCGGAAGTATTGAGTCTGTTGTCGAGAACGAGAAATGTCGGACATACTGGAACTACTCGTTCCCGACGATCAGGCTAATCCAAGCTAGCAAGCCTAATAGTCCTTCTCGACCATAAACCCAAAATGATGATTTCATCGAGTTATCGGCACGTGCTGAGAAAAACATCACATTGATGGAGGGAAAGAACGTACCAAATATCGCCATCTTTGGTAAAAGTACTGTACTCAGGTTACTCGCATCAAGAGGCTCGTCCTTATAATCGGTGTACTCAGAGGGATGAAGCCGACATAACGGCCTGCCAAAGATCAGCAGAATGGTTGGCGGAGCAAATGCAGAAGGCGATTTTTCTAGGCTTTCTTCGTCTACTTAGGGCACACGATTCTGGCATTTACAGCCACGAAACCTGCATGATGTGGGGAGTGGCTGTGGTTAATACGCCGGTTAATATTGTGTTCCGTTCAAAAACGTCACTGTCCGGAATACAAGGATAAATAAACTATAACCTCCAAATATCTATCTGGTTCCCAATTGTTTATAATAGAGTATTTTTAGTAGGTGAAGAATTTCTGTTTAACCTTTGGTCGATCTCATATTTATTAAGGAATTATTATGTTTACCATCTAAGTTAATATTATCTTGTACATATTTACATTATCCAATATTGTTTATTATTTAAGTACTTTTGTTGTAATAACAGTCCCCAAAGTTAACGCTTTCAAACTGAAAGAAAATATTATTAGAAATATGTGTCACAAAATATGCAATCATTTATTACCTTAATTAGATAAATATTCAATATTTAGGTCGATATTAATTAAATCGCAACAGCTGTTTATAGTTTTCCTTTCAGAAGGGTTGCGACTGCCTTTGGTTGGTTTGACCTTCAGCTACTATTGTTAAAGTTTTCTGTCTCATAAACTTCCCAGTTGTCTAACATTAGGGAGACAACTTATATCGCTCATAGATGGCGTTACGATCAACTTTTGGGGAATAATTAATTTAAATATCATTGTGTAATACAGGTGTTATGTAGTACAATTAGACTATTCTTATAGTGGATTTTAATCATTAAATATTATTTGTGATATAATATGAATTTATTTTAGTTACTTTCATATCTTATTTTATAAAGTTTGATTTTTTATATCAAACTAGTTTACCTCCTTGATAGAGACAGGAAGATAAGCCATTTTAATAATCAACTTTGCACCGGCAACACCTCTTGGCAGACAATCGATAACATCAATCAACTTTTGAAATGTTATCTTAATTTACTAGTGTTGTGAACAACCATCAGGTAATACTAATAGTTTTAAATGATTTATTTTTCTTGTAAATTCTCTTCAAGATGTATATTTTTAAGGAAAAGTTAATAATTAATTTTTCTAATTTTTTGTGAAGATGTGACACATGTTCTAATAATATGTTTCTATTTATTCCTTTCTTAAATACATAGTCTGAAGCCGGCTAAAATTTATTAGGCTAATTAAAGCTAAAATAATTAAATGCTGAAATTATTAATCGTTAATATAATTAAATGCTTATCTAATATTATCCATCCTTATATAATATTATCCATCGTTAGCTAAAATTTATTAGGCTAAAATTTACTAATTTAAAAATCTGATATTATTGATCGCTAATATTAATCTGCGAAAGCTAATATAACTCATCGCTATAATATATTCATTGTTAATAGTAAATTCATCAGGAATTTCTTTTGTGAATTTATATTTCACACTTCCAATTTCATTTGGACATTAACAGTTGCACATTGGCAAATTAAAAAGTCACGATTCTTGGATCCAGAGGATTAGTTCCGTGGATGTTTTATTTGGATGACCAGAACTCATCTGTAACTGTAATGTGATATGCGCTCAACAATTTTGAGTAACGTTTCATTTCATATAGACTATGTATTAAGAAACTAGGTGTCCATACCAGACGAAAAAACGTTAACTTCAGGACTCACGCCACCTTTCCATCACAGGTCAACCTTCGCTGGAGTGTGGCAAGTTGTTTTCTTTTAGATTGTGTTCGGTGAACGAGTTTCACCCACTCGTAATAAATTATTGTACATATATTTGTCGGTAATTCTAAATTACCATTTTTGTGTCGCTGTTGATTTAATAAATATTTAATTTTATTAATTAATTTTTTATTCTGTCTCTACCTTAGACAGAAATTCTGTAGATTCTGAGTTGGGGGGATGAAAAAGTAATCACTGGTAAAACTGCAGATGGCGCCCTTAATATAACATATATTTTTTATATTACTTATTCATCCTCGCCTACTACTCGTTGATAGAATTATTTGAAGTGAATAATAGTGAACCAAGGTCTCAAGGAAACAAGAAACGCACGGCCCTTGCCTCCCAAAAAAAATCAGCTAGCCGCAGGCACAGGAAATTTCTACGCTTTCCTTGCCAATAAGAATAGTTCTTATTGACAGGTAAAGTGAAGGCTTTTCCATAAATACCTGATTTGGTTTCCTCTTGTATTAAGAGTCATCCTAATACAGGACGAAACTAAAATCACGGTACCACGGGGGTTCCCCGGTTATATTTGACGACGTGGTAACCAGATGTAACATTTGGCTACCGGGTGGTTAGGTGTAACAATTGCTTCACAAAATAATTTGTATACGTTGTTTGGGATGAATATAAAATGCCTAAATGCTTTCCTATATCTATACATGCATAACTATTATTTGGTTGGAAACATAATTCACATAAATTGCATTTTATTTTAAATCTACCCGTTTTCTATTGCACCATTCTCTCCACTTCTGCAATAATATAGGTATCCTTTTATTGTTTTGAATGAAACTGAAGCGTGTTGGCAAACCGGCATTTCGCATGCTGACTACAGATGATTTTATATTAAATGAAAAGCACAAATCAGTTCGAACCACTTGACAATAAAAATCATTTACCTTACATGAACCGGATCGACATAGGATAGACAATGCACGCCTCGAAAACCCATCAAAATTCATATCACAATCCGATCGAATGGATTTAGCTTACCAATCACCGTGAATTCTCCGTTTCGTCCGTCGTGGATATGGTATGTAAGAATTATAATTCAGGGCGGTATCGCGTAATTGTTATGTTACTTAAACTCATCAATTTGTTTTTCTGTCAGCATTAGCCTATTTTATGGGAATCCACATTAGTTAGTACAAACATGGAATAAGCAAATTAAGTCACTATAGACTTGACAACTATGATGAAATTTCCATCTTACAGGATGTTCTGGAAACAATGGACCACCATCGACACGTAACTTTTTATGCAGACCAAACGAAATTGCTTTCTCTGAAGTTGTATGCCCTCGTAGGTGCCAACTAGATTTAGAATTATTAAATGTCTTAGGAACCATACATTATAGAAAGTTCAAATTCGGTCTGTGTTCATTATACCAGGTGTAACAGGATCATGGTACACCCTCTTTTCTCCTTTAGTTTTGAAGATAATTGATTAAAATTTGGGATGTTCTGTGTACATAATAAGCGGCACTTTTTGACATACAAGTATTTTTTTTTCACTTCCGGTTTCGCCGGAAGTGATACTAACTTTCGATTTTTAAATGGAACACCCTGTATATTATTGCATTTTTAAATTCTACATAATTTTATGAATCCAACTATACCAAATAAGTGACATTTCAAAAGTCAGTATTTGTTATAATATAATTTTTAGTTTTCCATTTAAGTGTGCCATGTCGGTTCTGATTTATTCTAAATTACCCGTGTAATATTAGAAATATCGAAATTACGTCAAAAATACTAAGTTACGTGATTTATGAGGTCACCTGGCCGCCAGAGCCGTTTATAGCCTGTAGCTGTGTTTTTGCGTCGTCCACTATTTGCAGCGATTCCACTAACAACAACGAACTATTTTGCAATTTTTCTATTGCGTCGTGTAGTCCCCTATAATTGTTATTAATACTTTTTAAATCTGTTTCAAGGGAAACGCCTTGAAAGCTTGTCTGGCTTTCCCTAATAGCTGCAGCCTCGTTAGGGTTGAACTGTAGTATCACAGCTTTTATTTGTTGAAAATATTCAGCATAATAAAAAGCCGTGGAAATGTTGGTTTAACAGGGTCCAGTACACGTACTATAATATTTAAAATAGAATATTTTTTACAATCTGTCGTCTCGTCAATACATAACCAGAGCCGTGTATTTTTTAATCCACATTTAATCCTATTTACAATGTCTTCACGAACAGCTGGAATATATCTACATAACGATGTACGACTTGGTAAGTTCACCTGGGGATTGTATTTATTCCAAAACTCCCGAAATGGTTGTTTATCCAGTATGTGTAGCGGAATATTACAGGCTATTAACATTAACAATAAATCAAACATAAACTGAGTTGTCAAAGGCATGCCATTTTTTTATTTTGATGTTGCACGGTATTGATATGACGACGACAATCTGTTTTGTGCCAGCACATTAAGTCTTGATTGCAAACTTTATAAATTATTTTGCATAAATTTTTTCACTGTGTCCGCGTACGGTCGTTTTTTACCCTTTGGCGCGTTTGACATTATGTATAATTTATAGGTACAACCTCACGCATTAACCTTTCAAATAGAACTGCAGCGTAAATCACTTCTAAATCGGCCCGTGTGACGACAGCGCAAGACCGTGGCTGTACTCCAGGCCCATCGGACAGCTCTATTTATGAGCAAATAAAGTTCATCGAAATGGTTTTTGGGGAAAAACTTAATTTCTTCAAATGGAACCATATTGGTACCGTGGTACCATTTATTAATACTATTAATTAGAAATTTATTGATATGTCGTATTAAAATGTGCGATAAATACAAACAAAATTACAGCTAAAAAGAAAATATGAAAATACAATTTTGTTCTAAACGGTGCCTTTCGAATACAAAATATGAACACAAAACATTACAACAGTTGATCAAAATATTGTCCATTAACGTCAATGTACTTCTGAACTGGCATAGCTGTTTCTCGAAGACCGTTCGCCAATTGCTGGACCGTTATGCTATTAATTGCGCGTCTTACTCGTAGCTCCAGGTCTTCACGGGTTGTAACGGCGGTTGCGTAGACAATATTTTTTAAATGACCCCAAACAAAGAAATCAAGAGGTGTTAAATCAGGTGACCTTGAAGGCCACCTCACAGGACCATTCGTCGAAATTACGTTTCCCCCGAATCTCCGTTGAAGGTAATCAATTACCATCCTAGAATTATGGGGAGGATCAAATTCTTATTGGAAATACATTCCCTGTCGTAAATGGAAAGGTAATTCAGCTGAACTGTCCTCAATTTATTATATATATAGAAATCCCAAGTATCTGGCACCAGTCAGGGGTCCTTCAAATATTATTGGACCAATGATTCTACTACGATTATTCGAAGCCAAATATTGAAACCGAACTGCACTTAAAAGTTGCCCTCCCGTAATAAATTCTGATTTTCTTGTGACCAATATTTTGTATTTTGTCGGTTAAATAATCCCAAATTTGTAAACCTAGACTTGTCCGAAAATAAACTCATTCCCAAAAAATCATTGTTTGGTTACACGTTATTCTGCAAAATCCAATTGTAATATTCCATCCTACATTCGTAATCATTTTCGTACACGTGCTGGTGCAATTGGTATTATTTAAAAGATTTATAGTGGTATTTGTGCAAAATTGGGCTTACTGTTTGGTGACTGATTTCCAATTCAAACCCAATTTGCCTTAAAGAAACAGTCTTATCAACTTCTACTCGAACCAAAACATTAATTTCCGTTCCTTTGTCAAGAATGAAATTTTCTTCGGGATCATTGTTGGGCTCACTTCGGAATTGATTTTCAAGACGATTGAAATAATTTCTCGCTGGACATCTATCAGGATATCGTTCGGTATAAAGGTGTCTAGCCGCAACGGCATTTTTTCTATATTCCCCATAAATAATTGACATGTCCACTTTTCCATCTCTTGTATAAATTTGCGGCATTTTGAACACAATTAACAAGAATTTTAAACAATTTTTAAAGACACAATAAAAACATCGCTAAACCAACAAATGTTTGACAAGCTGTATAGGTATTTCATTGTTTTCAAAGCCACCTTAGTTACTTCTTAACATTTAATTAGAAGCAAAATTGTATTTTCTTATTTTCTCTTAGTTGTAATTTTGTTTGTATTTATCGCACATTTTAATACGACATATGAATAAATTCCTTATTTGTAGTACTAATAAATGGTACCACGGTAGCAATATGTTTCCATTTGAAAAAATTGAGTTTTTCCCCAAAAACCATTTTGATGAACTTTTGTTTGCTCATAAATCACGTAATTTAGTATTTTTGACGAGATTTAGATTTTTCTAGCATCACACGGATCATTTAAAATAAATCGGAACCGTCATGGCACACTTAAATGGAAAACTAAAAATTATATAACAAATATTGACGTTTGAAACGTCACTTATTTTGTGTCGTTGGATTCAGAAAATTATCCAGAATTCAAAAATGCAATAATATACACGGTGTTCCATTTAAAAATCAAAAGTTGGTGTCACTTCCTGCGAAACCGGAAGTGAAAAAAATCACTTGTATGTCAAAAAGTGCCGCATATTATGTATATAGGATATCCCAAATTTCAATCAATTATCTTCAAAACTAAAGGAGAAAAGGGGGGTGAACCATAATCCTGTTACACCCGGTATAGTAGTGTTATAATTTTACCTAACCAGCTATAATGTCGTAGATAGCACAAACACGGTAATTACTATATGTACCGTGTGGCCCAAACAAAAATCGATTTTTTTTTTATATTGCCTATACTTGTGATTTTTTACCCGTTTTTAATTATTCAAAAACTAAATTATAGCTAAATGATTAGGTTTTGCGAAAAAAAAAGTCTTAATTTTTATTAGAATCGTAGATGGCGTTAGTTACCACACTTAAGCTTTCTTTAAGTTCCGTTATAGTTTTTTTATTTGAAAAATAATGAAAGAATTAAAAAAAGTACTAGGATAAACATTTATGAATATTTTAAGATGAACACAAAAGTTGGTCAATGGGTTTCGGAAATGTACCGGGTGATCTACTTAAAGTGGACATTCTGTGGTTTTATTATTAACATGAGCCAAAAAATTTCAAAAACTAGTAATATGCACTTTTTGCTGTAGATACCGAATCTGCTGAGAAAGCTTTTATCAGGTTTTAAATATACGAAGGGTGGTAAATGTTCTCGAAATTTTCACACCCTACATGGAATCAGCAGTACTATCTCCAGTAGTTATGTGAAACATAACCACATCCGGATCTGACTTCCAGTTTATCTTGATACATCGATTTTTAAAATTTTTTGATACCCTGTATAATTTTACATGTTCGTATAAACAATCTTGATAGTTTTTACTATTAACATTGACAGAAAAACTCTGTATAATGAATGAATTTTACTATTATCTGTTCTCAACATTTTTAGTACCACCGGAATTTTGTTTGAGACTTTTCAATAAATTCAGTGATTTTCGAGATGATCGCAGTTGCATAACAAATAATGGAATTAAATTCAAGTTAGCTTCAGGAAGATATTCTTCTGCAAAAGAAAAATAACAAATTAAGAAACTTATGTACAAGTATTAGAATAATTTAAATCTTGGAAAATATAAAATATTAGCGTTAGTTGGTGTTATTTCTCAAAATTTGTTGTTATTCATATTGAAAGCGTTCGATATAATCGTTAATTTCATTGAATAAATTATAATTAATTATAAAATTGCCCGTCAAAGAAATTAATATTGTCGAATTTAAACCACAGTCAATGGAAATTTAAATGAACATCAAACAACGATATTCGGCCGGATTTTGTAATTAATAAGTTTATAACACCATTAACTCGGTTTTGTGCTGAAATGTGATAATCTTGATGATATTCTGTAAGTTAAAGCTTATTTTAGTGGGAACGCCTATTAATTATGGGATAAATTTACGAGGCTTTTCCGATCTCGGAAAAATATATTTATCTACGAATTATTATCGTTTAAAAATTTTAAACTTTAAGAGGCCTTATACAGAGTTATTCATTATAAATTACACACCCCTTATCATCGTTATTATTGCCTATATAAAAACAAAAGTTTTAAATAAAAGTTGTGTGCTTATGACTGATTTTTGTTAAAATGCTATCAAAAGTAGAGTGGCGTGCAGATTTCAGGGGATACAAAAAAATAATATTTTTTTTAATCCAAAGCGTCCAACACCATCAGAAAATACGTTCAAATATATACCGAAAGGTGAATATTACCTCCAGTTTTAGTAGAAAGAAGCGTGTAGTTCAAGCAAACCAGGAAGAACAGCTAGGATATACTGCTTCATTTCGAAGGTAAGCTCATTTATATTTATTCGCGAATAGACTTTTTTGAAACATTGTATTATTTTTTAGAAAATTCTGAATGCAGTATAAATAATGCAGTCGATCAAGTAGGTAAAAGTTATTTCGAAATCTAATGTACGTTAAAAAATAACAACTACAGACCAAAAAGTTGATTGAAGATGAAGTTACTTTGTGAAAATCCATTTTGATTTAAAAAATTATAAACACTTTTTTACTTGTCTAATTTTCACTTTATTTGTTATTTTACAACTAGTTTCATCCTATTCGGACATTTTCAAGTAAACTTGAAAATGTCCGAATAGGATGAAACTAGTTGTAAAATAACAAATAAAGTGAAAATTAGACAAGTAAAAAAGTGTTTATAATTTTTTAAAACTACAGACCATATAAAATTTTACCCATACAAGTTTTAACAGAGGCTCATAAAAGGAAAAGGCTAGACTTTTGCCGCCAGATGATTGAAAAGTTGGATAAAGATCCCGATTATTTTACTAAAATACTATGGACTGATGAATCATCCTTTTCTACGGCAGGAGTTTATAACAGGAAAAGTCGAAGGTCGTGGGAAAATAAGCACAATAGAAAAAGATTGGTAAAACAAATAAAAAAATCAGGAAGAAAAATTGTTAGCGTTTGGTGTGGAATTTTCAGAAACAAAATTGTTGGGTCTATATTTTATGATTATACTTTAATTGGAGTTACCTATCTGGAAATAGTTATTTCAGAAGCAGAAAATATTCTTTTGCAAAATTTTCCGGAAGCCGAACTTGATGATATGATTTGGATGCAGGATGGGGCAACTGCGCATAGTGTCCTCCCCGGTCGAGATCATTTGAATAATGTATTCACAATGTGGATAGGGAATAATGGACCTATTAAATGGCCACCTAACAGTCCGGATTTGACCCATATGGTTTTTTTTTTGGGGATTTCTAAAAGACATTGTCAATAATAATAATATTAAGTCATTAAAGACAGGATTCGACTTGAAAAAAACAATCTGAATGTAAATAATGAAGCCATTTCCGGTGCAATTGTAAATATAAGAAGACGTTATCAATTATGTATTGCCAATAATGGTGGACACATCGAACATCTTTTATGAGATCATTTATTTATATTTAAATTTCCTAAATAAATCTTTATCTATTTTGTATAAATATTTGGTTTTTTTCTTCCTCACTGTAAACCATTTTGATTATTTCATTAAAGAAATGTCACTTATCAAACATAGTTGTCATTTTCATAGCTAACTTTAATAATGTTAACTTTTCCATATTTACAATAACGAGTTTAACTAAGATATTCGACGTTTAATAACTCAAAAACGGTATATGGTAGGGGTAACATATGGTATATTTTTGAAATCAGGAACAAAGGATCATTCCAAAAATTTAATAAAATACAGGGTATCCCATTTAAAAAAAATATTATTTTTTGTACCACATGAAATCTGGAAGCTACTGTACTTTTGATGGCATTTTAACGAAATTCAATCATAACCACACAACTTTGATTTAAAACTTTTTTTTCTATAGGCAATAATAACGATGATAAAGGGTGGGTAATTTATAATGAATAACCCTGTATATGGTTTATCTAGAAAAATTCAGTTTTTTAAGATGAACTTTGCTTAGAAATTTCGTTTTAATTTTAATGTCACATCATAAAGAACATCGGTGCTGTTCTTACCTTTGCTTGTCATCGTTCACTTTTTTTTTAATAAAAAAAAAACAATAACATTCCTAGTGAGATTGCACATAGGTAATAAAATTTGTACAAATATTTGTATTAACATTTTTTAAGAGTTTGTTGTTTCACGATATGCATGTATACACTATCCGATTCTATTCTTCGTTTCTACCATTAAAAGTTTGACTTAATGATAATGTTGACCTTACGTTATGTATGTATTGTTTATTGGTTTCCATGGCGACTTTAAAACCTAAGGGAATAAGCGCTTGTTTTACTACCTGTTTTGAGGCAGTAAAATACTGCTTTATTCCCGTTCGTGCAAAAACAAAATTAAAAGCAAATTAAATTGAATTCGAGTTTAATATTAAAATAGATTAATTTTTGTTGAGAAGAAAAGAGTATTTCCTTGAATCGTTCACCAACCAAATATTATCACTTATTCTTTGTGTTACTGTTTGTGGTTATTTAGATCCTGATTTACATTATCATTTACTTTGGTACTTTGGTACTATTTAAATAAACATTATTATTATTACTGGGTATTACAATTTCAATGCCACATGGTATTTATAGAAAATAAACGGAATTATATTTTTTTATTGTGTGTAGGGTTCAGCAAGAAACTCCTGAGACTAAGTTTATAATAACTTGAAAAAAAATACTAGACTAACAAGTTTTCTCTGAAAATTCTCATTCAATGTTTTAAAGTAGAAAATATTTGATTAGTTTCTGGAGTGGGTAGGTTAGCTTTGTGGCGCTAAAAACGAATGCGAGTACGATTCTACGTGTAAAGAATCTGGAAGCAAGTAGTTAGAATTTTTTTTACGTAAGCTTTATCAACAGTAAAAGCACAAGAGCTTTTTTATCGGATAAATTTCTCTTTGTAACGAAATAATTTTGCCAGTCAGTAATTTTATAAGAAAAACTGACATGAAAAAATCGCGAGACCGCAGGTCGAACGATTTTGTTAAATGTCAGTTTTTCGAGCAAAGTTACTGATTGACAAAATTTTGAGTTAAAAAGAAATTTATCCATAAAAGAAAAGCTCGAGTGTTTTTTGGCAAGATAAATTAACGACAGAATATGTGAACGAACAACAACAATAATTATCTTTATTTATACAATTATTTAAAGGAACAGTTATTAAAAATACAGTTGTTATAAATTGTTATATATTTTTGTCGGTGATAAAAAACGATTCACCTTTTTTATCGCTGTCAAAGTGACAAAAATGTGCTGTCAGATAGATTTTTTCATATAGGAGTTAATTTATCTATAATAAAGAGTTGTTTCCGGTGGAATGTTTTTCAAATAAAATGTCGATATTTCTTTACCGCGTAAAATCAGATCATATTAAACAACAATTATTTCAGACAAACGTGTTTAATGATTAACATTTAGGCCGGTGGCATACTGGGGAAACAAATTTCGTGAAACTCGTTACATGAAACGGGAAACTTGTTTCATTAACGCATAGCCGTGTATCCAAATGAGACGATGTAGACTGCCGTTCCGAAAAAAAAAAAAAAAACGGATGTTCTTCCACAGTTTTTACGATTTTTATGTGAATTTCGTACCCTTCCCTCGACATTTTCACCTATAGGAAATCCAAAATTATTTTCCAAAGAATATAAAGAGTTCGATTACCGGTATGTACTTATTCCTGTTTACACCACTAGCATCAAAACTCAACAAATATGCAAGACAAATATCATCAAACGGAGCATGCCTTGTATAAAATATGTATACGCAATATTTTCTGCTTTCCTGTTTCAGAAAGAATAGTCTGCACCGTCTCATTTGGATATGTTAATGCAACAATTTTCCTGTTTCATGTAACGAGTTTCATGAAATTTGTTTTTCCAGTGTGTCATCGGTCTGTTATGAAAATTTTTGTTTTCTTCGCTGTTAGTTGTCTTATATCCCTTGGGTATACTAGATATAAATATGTCTGCTATTTCAAACAAAAGATAGAAGATTTCATCTTAACGGTAATTTTAACCTTACAGTGAAACACATATTCGATAAATCTATTGATGAAGAAGTGCAAATAAAAAAATTTACATGATTTTTATCTTTTAAATAAATGTATCTGTCAAGTATCAAACACTTTATTTAAAATTGAAGAAGTTGGCCATTATATTATACAAAAAGTTGTGAGGCAGTTCTTTCCTTATCATTTCTGTTTGTTGCTTGAAACAAAAGTGAAATAGTTAAGAAGGTATCTTCATGTTCTTTGACAAACCTGACGTAAAATGTTTAAAATTGTCAATTGTTTTATTATTTTACCAATAATGTTCCAACTAATTACCAGTCAGCACGTCAGAATTGAAAACATTACGTGATCTTTTGAAAATGAACTGTATTTATTTTACGTTAAGTGAGAAGTAACTACTTCAACCGAAAACCATCTATTTATCCAATCGGCTTCTTAAATTAACGTTTCCCGGGATCCCAAATACAAGGCAAAGAACGTGCTGGAAGTGCAAACTCAAGTTCCTCCCTTTCGAGCGTTTTCTGTTTTCGCTCGGACAGAGTTCAAGTAAATCCAAACACGCATCATTTATTCAGGCCACTTTGCCCTCTTCCATTCCTAGGGTACGCTGACGGCAAAGTACTTTTCTATTTAGTATATATTGCATTGTGCCAATTTGCTATGGCACGCTCCCGAATTGAATATAGTACGAAGCGAGTATCCCTGCTCGGCTTCCCGCGTTACCTTATGTCCTTAAGATGAATTCAGGGTTGGATTGAGAATATGGGCATTTGTTTTGTTTTTCGTGTATGTACACAAGATACCTTTTTTACAGCATTTTTAATAAAGTTCTGTGCCATTAAACGCAAGTTCCGGGTTGTTTTGTGTCCACCGGTCCACAGTATTTCGCAAAGAGACATTTTTTCACAATAACACAATAAAATAAGTCAAAGACTATCTGTCAAAATGCAGTTGCAAACTGCTGATTGTTAGGGTCGCAAAATCACACGTGTCTTCAATTGCGATTTATGTAGCTGGTGGGGATTCAGTCTTACACGTAATGTCTGCATGTTTATTTATTTGAACTGCAATATATTATAGGCGTAATTTATAATAGACCTTTTACGATCTTACAAAACCTACTAATTTAAAAGATGACAATACAGCTTAGATTTGTAATCTGATGGGACCCACATTTCAAACATATTTTGTTTCTTCACTATTTACACGAGTACATATATGTGTCGTATTTTGCAAGGAATTAATGGGCACCTTCACACGAGACACCGAACACCGGACACCGGTGTTCGACACCGGTGGCTCATTCTAGCCGATCGTACAAACAAATGCATGTTTACTCACGGACCACATGTATGGGACACTCGGAGTCCGACACGAAAACGGTGTCTCGGCTCCGCCACAATTTAAAACACAGACATTCGCCTTCTCCGTCTTTTTCTTATTAACAAGAGACCGAGCAAACTTAATGTATCGTTGTCTAGTGCATCCATAATAAAACTAAAATCCTTTTGGTATGACTGTAGTACGTCCGAATTCTTCAGCGAACACTGCTGTCGGTGTCCAGTGTCTCGTGGAAAAGATCTCGACCACCGGTGTCGAACACCGGTGTCCGGTATTCGGTGTCTCGTGTGAAGGTGCCCAATAATATATACCAAAATAACATGAGGAAGTTATGACTACCTGAGATGCAGTCTTTAAATAAAAAATTTTTGACAAGACATTTTCCAAGTCTTGATACTTTAATATTGCTTCACTTTAAAAGTTATAATTTGTGCCGTAGATGGATAGCACAAAAAACACCAGTTTTCGGCCACACGCACATGATTGACCATTAAAACAGCCACGCTCCCTGCTGCACCGGCCTACCTTTTTGACGGAGAGCAAGTAACGCGGCGTTTTGACTGGCACGGGCCAGTCCAACTTTTTATGGCAATTGGTGAAATGTAAATAAATCATGTGTCACTTCTGTATTATAAAACTCTAGAAAAATTTAACAAATATCTTAATATTTAGTCTTTGCGACTAGCTGAAATTGTTCAGTGGCTTTCAGAAAAACTAATAGATTTAAAAAAATATATGATCAAAAACAGTTATTGACTATAATAAATTTAAATAAACAAGGCTTTACAAAATATGTCTACAACAATATGGCAGAAACATATTATACTTACTCCGATATGTACCCCGATGTGGGCTCAAGTGAAACGTTATGTGGGAAGAAAAACTACTACATTACATTGTATATAATACTATTTAACAATTTTAAAATATCTGTGTTAAAAGCTTGATAAGTAAAGCTGGCAAGTCGTGCGGCTATTCAGTGGTACAACAACAGATAGATACCTGGTGAGGCAATGACCGGCCGGCGAACAAATCGAAGCGAGCCGCGAGACTAGTCCATTGTTGTATGTCGTAGTGTTTACACGCTAATTTATTCCTCTCTGTTGTATGTATGTTGTATTTTATTGTTAATATTAATTTAATAGTAAAATATGTCAGACGTGCGCAATGGTAAGAAACGTCCATACGCTGACAAAGTGAATAAATTTATCGGTGAATTCCCGGATTTATTCTTTAATGTTGCTACCATAATTTCTTAGGTGTGAGAGACAGACCTGATGTGGAATAAATATGATTATAGACGTAACGTAAATACTGTGCAGCATAAAACTAAAAAAAATTGCGTGTCTTCGAAGACACAGTTTATGTTCGATTTACTATTAATGCTGATTGCCTGCGATGTTCTGCTGCATGTACTCGATAAACAACCATTTCGTGAGTTCTGGAATAAATACAATCCCCCAAGTGACGTTACCAAGTCGCGAAACCTTGTATAACTATGTACCAACTGTACGCGAAGACATTGTAAATAAGATCAAAAATTCTATTGTAAATGTTATAGTACGTGTACTGGACCCTTTTAAACCGACATTTTCACTATTACTAGCTAGCAAAAGACTAACTAATTGTACTGACAAAACAATTACGCGGGTGGTGCTGGAGACGTTAGAAAAATTTGATCTGTCAGTAAGTCAAGTGTTGATGTTTGTAAGCGATGGTGCCACGACAATGCGTTTGGTAGGCCGTTCTCTTCGAGAACATAGTTGTAGGTTGGTACATGTTACATGTAAAGTGCATACTTTACATCTTGTGGCAGAAACTATTTGACAAGGTTTTCCAGAGGTGGATGCATTAATAGCAAGTACAAAAAAAGTGTTTCTTAAATCTCCTAAACATCCGCGCATTTCACGGCAAATGTCTCGTATTACTGACCACCACAGCCGATTCTTACACGTTGGGGAACATGGTTGAAGGCGCTTTTTATTATGCTGAATATTTACAACAAATGAAAGCAGTGATACTACAATTCAATCCTGACGAGGCTGCAGCTATTAAGGAAAGCCAGACAAAATTTGAAGTTATTTCTGTTGAAACAGCTTTACAAACTATTCACAATAACTATAAAAGATTACATGACGCCCTAAAAAACTCACAAAACAGTGTGTTGTTGTTAGCAAGACGCCCGTTTTGCCAGATTAAGACAAATTTATGATGGTACTCATGGTGCATATCCAAACCCGTTAAGTGCGTTCAAAGTCTATTTTAAGTATGCCTGTATTATATCAATAGATGTTGAACGGTCGTTCTCAAAATATAAGCATATTTTTTCACCACAGGGAACATCACTCACGGAGATAACCATAGAAACATACCTGATGTTGCAAAGTTTTTACAGATCTTCTCCAGTTTGTCATAACCAAGCTAATCCATCAAGCTAGTTAATAGGGTAAGTTGTACATACATACATACATTGTTATAAATTGTAATGGTTTATTGCTTTTGCTACTAGTTAATTTATTTTATTACCCCTTTTATGATGCGTACGCCTATGTCCCGCTGCACATTTCTGCCAGCTTTATTAATAAGTATCAAATTGATCATTTTAGTTGTCTCGCTGGATAACTTCCTTTTATCGTTAATACACAATTATAAAACTGGAATTATAATTTTTTTTTTCCTGGAATTTCAATGGTTCAACGCTACTGCTTGCAGCAATTATACAACTTGTTTTTTATACTTTTATTTCGATCTGTAAACCATTGTGTGTATTTATATTTATTATGAATCAACCGAGAACAAGGACTAAACGCTGTAAAAGCCTGATTGTCAAGAAACGCGTTTTAGCTGGGATACACAGAAATACGGGCCATTAATTAGTTTTAAACGAGCGACAAACCAGTTAACAAACAATTGTGTTTTTATAAAAACTCGGCCATTACTGGAAAAAGTTCATGCATTTATACAATGCGATCGGTAACGACCAACTGGATGATTTTTATTTGCTTTGCTGCGTCAAGCAAAAAGTGACTTCTTATTAAATGGTGCATTAAATCGGAGTTCGAGGAAAAAATGCATTTTTTGGAGTTAATGTGAAGTCAGATTTAATCTGCTAAAAGCAGTCGTACTGTTACCAACATATTAAGGTTGTTTACAAAAAAAGTGTCTAGATCTTATATTGTGATATGAAACACGAACAGGACGCGACTGTTAGTCTTCGAAGGAGCCTTTTAAAGGTGTTTGTATTCTAATATCTGCAGAGTCGTATCATCGAGGTCAAACTTAACTACCGCATTTTTGTAAAAAAGTTATTCGAATTACTGATGGTGATGCTAATGGTTCTGAATTTAGAATGGACCAGTTTATTCAACTATGTATTTGTACGTTATGTCCTGGGACGCCTGGAAATGTACCACCAGCTCTAATATTTTGACAATTCGCATATCGCAGTTATGATCTATTGATGAATAAAGCTGGCGGAGGTCACCTGGCCGACAGAGCCGTCATATGACTCATATGTTTACATCATATCATAATACTTGAATAAGTACAATAAATGGAAATAAATTTTAACAATAATGTTACATTTTATAAAAATTTGTATAAAACTCACCCTTATAAGCAGATTTATAAAGTAGTTTGGTTGTCGGCATCACAAAGTGGGGAAGATCTATAGTATAATAGCATCAGGTATGTTTCTACAGCTGTCTCCGTCAGCGATGTTCGCTTTGGTGAAAAAATATGTTTGTATTTTGAAAATGACCGTTCGACATCTACGGATGTAATACAGGCATAAGTGAAACAATCTGTGAACTCACTTAACGAAGCTGTAGATGCACCATCACAAATTTGTCTTAATTTGCTAAAATCAGGATCTTTCTGTAATACACTCTCGGATTTTTCACTAACGCGAAAATTTTTTGTGTCATTTATAGCCTGTAGCTGTGTATTTACGTCGTCCACTATTTGCAGCGATTCCACTAACGACAACGAACTATTTTGCAATTTTTCTATTGCGTCGTGTAGTCATCTATAATTGTTATTAATAGTTTTTAAATCTGTTTCAAGGGAAACGCCTTGAAAGCTTGTCTGGCTTTCCCTAATAGCTGCAGTCTCGTTAGGATTGAACTGTAGTATCACAGCTTTTATTTGTTGAAAATATTCAGCATAATAAAAAGCCGCTTTCAACCACGGTCCCCAACGTGTGAGAATCGGCTCTGGTGGTTCAGAGATACTAGGACACTGTCTGTGAAATGCTCGAAGTCGTTTAGGAAATTTGAGAAATACTTTTTTTGTATTTGCTATTAATGCATCTACCTCTGGAAAACCTTTTCGAATCGTTTCTGTCACAAGATGTAACGCATGCACTTTACACGTAACATGTAAAAAACTACAATTGTCTCTTTAAAGAGAACGGCCTACCACGCGCATTGTCGCGGCACCATCAGTCACAAACATCAATACTTGACTTGTTGAAAGTTAAAATTGTTCGAATGTCTCCAACACCACACGCGTAATTATTTCGCCAGTAGACGCAGTTAGTTTTTTACTAGCTAGTAAAAGTGGAAATGTTGGTTTAAGAGGGTCCAGTACACGTACTATAATATTTAAAATAGAATTTTTTTTACAATCTGTCGTCTCGTCAATACATAACCAGAGCCGCGTATTTTTTAATCCACATTTAATCCTATTTACAATGTCTTCACGAACAGCTGGAATATATCTACGTAACGATGTACGACTTAGTAAGTTCACCTGGGGATTGTATTTATTCCAAAACTCCCGAAATGGTTGTTTATTGTCTGTGTAGCGGAATATTACAGGCTATTAACATTAACAATAAATCAAACATAAACTGAGTTGTCAAAGGCATGCCATTCTTTTTATTTTGATGTTGCACGGTATTGATATGACGACGACAATCTGTTTTGTGCCAGCACATTAAGTCTTGATTGCAAACTTTACAAATTATTTTGCATCCGTCATAGAATAAATCCGGAAATTCACCGATAAATTTATTCACTGTGTCCGCGTACGGTCGTTTTTTACCCTCTGACCCGTTTGACATTATGTATAATTTATAGGTACAACCTCACGCATTAACCTTTCAAATAAGACTGCAGCGTAAATCACTTCTAAATCGGCACGTGTGACGCCAGGGCAAGACCGTGGCTGTACTCCAGCCACCTCGGCCAGCTTTATTGATGAATGCTTTTTTTTGTATTGTACTCAAGAAAACCGTCATTTAACATTTCAAAATGTTAAGCAAATATTTATTTTTTGACTTTCATCACATCACAAGTATGATTTATACAGTGAGACCCATATCATTAATGAGTCATATGAGAAATTTGTTTTCAAAGTTCAACAGACATTTCTCTGGAATATACTCGATGCGTGTTTCGCCAACTAAGTTGGCAACATCAACTCTATTCATCTCTAGATAATGCCAGTTTGATTCACAAAATGCGCGTCGAGTATGATATTCAATGTTTTGGCGTTTCTGAGAACTATTTCAGTATTAGTGAAATATCAAAAGTTCCAACCCACTTTTAGGGTAATATAAAAAAAAACCGCTGCCAATGACTTGGGGATAAGAACTTCCTCACCGTAGTAAAACTCGACGTGTGGTGGTTTATAATAAAAGTAATTTTTGAATTTTTAAAAAAGTCGCATTTATTGACGTTTCAAAAAAGTCACATATTTGACGTATCAAAAAAGTCATATTTTTGACGTTTCAAAAGTCACATTTTGACGTTTCAAGAATGTCACTAATATTTTTTTTAGACCGATTTTGCTCATCAACCAACTGAATCTCTTCCTTGACCTCTATATTGTGTGTACCAAATTTGAAAGCTTTATCTCAAAAAGTGTAGCTGCTATTGCGAACACAGACACACAGACAGAAAATTTATGCCTGCGTATCGTCATGTCATGATTCGTCGAGATTCGTCCAGAAATGAAATAAAAATTTTCAAAATTTTTTTTTCACGAATACATAACTTCCTCACTTTGAGGGGTGAGGAAATAATAGTGATTTTTATCCAACAATATTTAGCTTGCCGATTAGAACAACACAATCATGGCTAAGCTAATGATGTTTATTACTAAAGACCGCATCTTAGGTAGTCATTCCAGTTACGGACTTACGTACGACTCTCGTACAACTAATAAAATGAAAATAAATGTTGTGAAATGCAATTGTACACGATTGTTTTAGGAATTAATTAATAATTTTCTCTCATGTTATTTTATTGTATATTGCTAATTCCTTGCAAAATATAACACCTTTATGTACTCGCGCAATTAATTGAAACAGTAAAGAAACAAAAAACTTTATTTTAAATGTGGGTGCCATCAGGTTGCAAATATGAACTGTATTGTCATCTTTTAAATGTAAGAGATTAGTACTTAATTACTGAACAAGTCTAAAATAAACTTTCCTTAATTAAGCCCATATGAATTACCTAAAACTAAATAACAAAGCACTAAATTAAATGTAGGTTTTGTACGATCGTAAAAGGTCTGTTACAAATTGAAAACTATATGTCGCAGTTCAAATAAATGAACAAACGGACATACAAAAAAGTGAACTTTTCTGATCTTAATGTAAATGCGGCTAGTTTGAGAAACTTTCAGTGTTTTAAAAACGCTCCAATTACGTCTGTAAATGTTGAAGTAGTCCTTGTCAGACTATAAATGAATTTTTAATGACAGGCGCGGAAATCTTCTTGCAGATCATTTAGAGCAATTCACAAGCCTGTGTTTCAATATGATCTTAAATGTGAATTAAGTTTTATGGCTGAATGTTGGTACTTCATGTGTATTTAAGATAAGAGAGAAAAATAAAAAAGGCAACAAATTCATTAATAATATCTTAAAACAAACATTTAAAACAACTTACATTATTCTTTCATCAATTTGGAAACCTTTTTCTTTTGCTGGAAAAGCTCCTTTTCGTTGTTTTTCTTCTGTATTCGGCTGTAGGACGGTCCCTCTTGAGTATCCAACATTATGTTGCCCTCAATGACTTGTTTACCGTAATAACTTCGATTGCGGGGAATCCCCGAATATATTTGCATCACTGCCGGTAAATCCCGTAACGTATTGGCGGTTTAAAATGAATTACTGCAGTGGTTTTCAAAATTTTGGGCACGAAGTAAATTTTTTATTTAATTTGAAATTTAGAATTTGTAAGGTAGTGGTTTGCAAAAAAAACATCTAATTCAGTCGAATATATGTCCTAACTAAGCTCAAAAAACTTAATTAATTTAATCACAAATCTTTCGCAGGCCTGTGTTATTAATAATATACTTTTATTCTAGTGCTGAAAAAAATAATTGTGCAATAGTGTTTTTGCTAAATGTTATCTAATTTTGGAAATTACAAAAACCACCCGTCAAAAATATAACATAAGATATTATCTATTTTTTATTGCCCATGAAGATATTGATGTGTTCGCACAGGAGCCGATTTCGCCCCTGATATTCACGAAATGACTACCTAAGATGCGGTATCTCTTTATTACAATATTAGTAGACGAACAATAAAAAAGTATCATTTTTTGTCGTTTTGTTATTTTGTTTTGTCTAAATTTACTATCAGTTCACGGTATACACATACACATTTCATTCTTAAGTTAGATAAAGTTTATGTAATATTGACATAATAATAAAGCAGAAGCTAAATAAAGAACCCACACGCTTCGATTGCCCTATTTCAGAAAGCATAAAAAGTTAACGATGGTAAATGGTAGTAACATGACAACTATAACAGATGTTTAATTCACTTAAATTTGTAAATAAGCAAAGCAAATTTTAACCTTTTATACATGGCGGATCCATTGAAGTATTAAAAATGTTTAATAATAATAATAATATAATATCTTTATTCGCCGATAGGGTCATGTTGCATGAAATAAAACAAGTGTGAGAAAATATATTTAATATTAAAGTTAAACAAACAATTTAAAATATCAATATATACAAAGATACATAGTAAAAACACGGTCAATCTTAAACTATGAAGAAAAGAAATATTTATATATAGTTTCTTAGCAGTACACTGATACATACAGTGTTGGAAAAAGTTTAATTAGAGTGCCTGCTTTTTGTGTGTGCATAAAGGATAAAAATAGCATCAATGCATCAATGTTGCCTCATTGTACGTTGTGTTTGTGAAGAGGGCACGCCCAATCATATCCCTTCTTTCCACACACAGTTTATTGTACAGATATTAGGTGTTTAGGAAAATTCTAAGGATTTGCAAATATTCTCTTTATCTAAAATTATAAGAAAAACAAAAACAGAGATAGTGAATTGGCCACTCGGGGTAAATTCTCCTAAACCCCCCAAAAACCACGAATTTGCAAGCACGACCATTGGTATGCGTAATTAGTAGCGGAGGAAGCAATAAATTATTCATTTTTAGGTCATGCGCTGCGATGGCCCGCCCTTCATCAGATCATAGCAGGTTGACACTGTTGGTGGTGTTTTGGTTAGTACATTTCAAAATGTTGTGGAGTATATTTGTTATTTGTGTAAATAACTACGTATCCCTATTTATTTCGAGAATTTATAGGTATTTGATGCATAATTGTTTTTAAAATGCATAAAAAAACTCAGTGGCATTTCTTTGAATAATATTTGGCCATTTGTCGTGAAAGTAAACTGGCATTCTGCTATTAAATAAAAATAAATTAACAAATATTCTAACGAAAATAAAATAAAAAATTCTAAAATGAAATAAATTTAAAAAAACGTATTAGAAATGAAACAAATCAGTTTTCTAAATGTTACTTTATAAGGGGCTCAAAAAATGTTACCCTGTTGCGCCTGGCAATACCCTAATTGGTGATAAAATTCGTTCCTAACATTTAAAAGCATGTCAGGAATCACACTCTGTAGGATGGCAATTTTAGCACGTAACTTTTGCAAGTCACTCTGCAAAATGTTTAAAGAAACACGGCTATCGTTCTTATAAATATCAATTGCATCAATTTTTGTATGAGAATGATTATCAACGAGGCCTTTTGTGATTGGTTACAGTTACGCCAATTATGAAATGAGAATTTTATCAAAAACATTTTGTTCACTGATGAATCGAGATTTACAAACCTTGGGTTATTTAATCGAAACAACACTCGATATTGGGCAATTGAAAATTCTCACATTATGAGACAGAGGCGGTTTCAGGAGCGGTTTGGCTTCAATGTTTGGTTAGGCGTACTAGGCGACCATATCATAGGTCCAATAATATTTGACGGAACTCTAACTGGACCAAGATATCTAGAATTTCTCCAAAATATAATGGTTCCACAGATTAATCAAGTTCCCAATACCAATATTGACTAGGTTTACTTCCAACAAGACGGGGCTGGACCACACAATGCTATTATCGTTAAATCAATTGTTTCCAGATCGTTGGATTGGGACCCATGGTCCAGTCAGATGGCCTGCAAGGTCGCCTGACTTAACCCCACTCGATTTTTTTGTTTGGGCGCATTTGAAAAATAGAGTCTACATGACTGCTCCAACCACAAGACAAGATCTGGAAGAAAGAGTACGACACGAAATTGCACAAATAACACCTCAACAATTACAGAATGTTATACGTGCAACAATAAGTCGCGCTACTCTGTGTATTAATCAAAACGGTGAACAGTTTGAACAATTTTTATAATGGTTCATTATAATTTAGGTTTTAAATAATTTTGTTATTCTATTTATTCATGATTGTAACGTTTTATTAAAATTATTTCTCGTTTAATTTGTGTTTACCTTTTAAAAATACTTTTATTATTACGAAGGATATCGATAAGAAATGATTAATGGCGAAAAAATTATAGTTTATGAATCATTATTTCTGATTATTAAAAAAAATAGCACAGTTCCATTAAAAAAATGTCCATAGGACCCCTACGGAAATGAAAATGAAAATTAAATTCCGTTTTTTGAAAAAAAAAAAAACCTAAAAATGCTGGTACCTATCAGTAATTCAAACAACTATTTTTTTCTTTACAGACAAGTCTACAATCTTACTAATAATGTTCATAGCCTACTTAGTAATTTTTTTACATCGCATTCATCTGACGCTGCCATTTTGAAAAAATTAAAAAATTGTTCATATCATTTATTTTTTGGAATTTTTAAAATCTGAAAAAAACTGTTGCACTTAGAAATTTATGCTTAATGAGAAACCATCAAAAAATATAGTCATTCCATTTAAGAAAAAAAGTTGATGTAACTTCTGGTTCAACCGGAAGTGATATTTTCATTGCTGTTAGTCTAAAAGTAGTCCATTATTGTCTAATTTATGTGTACCAAAAACCAAATTTTCTGTAGCTGCCCGCTGACTATTCCTATACAATTGTTTATTGTCTTTTAAAGGAAAAGTTGCCAAGTTTTATTTGCCTGGATTATTAGCCGTTAGTACGTTACGACCTATTAAACTGTTAGTTGCGTTTTTTTTTTTAATAAAATAATTATTAATTTTATAATTGTGTTCTATCCCTGCCTGCGTCAGGTAGGGCTTGAAGGTAAGTTTGAACAAACAGTTCATCGAAAAGTTTAGTGCAGATTTATCGCTTACATTCTTTATTCACAAAATTGAAAATAAATTTCTGTTAAAAAAAGTCAATATAAAATAAAACTTTTAAGACTGGGTTTTACGAAGCGGCAAATACGTTCTTTGTATCTTAACTTCTTAACTTTAGACAGTGTCATTCATTTGCTTGACAAATGGTGGTGGCTTATCCTTTTCTTACGTATAATCCGCAGTCCGCAGTGGTTGTGTTCGCATATCCGCTCGATGTAGATACAACCCTATGGACGTTTTGGGTCATAAAGTAAATTGGAGGGGGACCTTTCCGTTCATTTTTATGCGTGTCAATTTTGAAATATCGTGCTGCGTTTCAGATGATGAAAAATGCCATGTGTACGTTTTAGTGCCGTTTGCCTCCTCGGGGCTTACACAGTCCATAAAGCAAATCTAAATAGATAGATGGTACTGAACCAGTAGTATCAGTTTTTTAACTGTCAGACTGCCATCTACTTGGTATTGATTATAAAATATTTACGTGATCTTTCGCCGGTCTATAATAGCTGTCAACAACAGGATTCATTAGAGACTTCTCCCTCAGCATTTCATTAAAGAAAATTATTATTGTCTTCCAAGTACGGAAACAATGGGAAAGGGATACGGTGCAGTTTCACGAGACATTTATTTTCTGTTAAATGTAACCGAAATCTACGCGACAAGCTGTTGGTAATAACTCATAAAATGGACATCGTCGTTATTTATGCGGTGTGTTAAAAGATTAATGGCATGATGTAATGCTCGACTTTTATGGTTTCATCAGCCTTTGCGGTTTCATTTCATCCCAAAATTATATCATAAAATTGTATGCGACTTTAGGCGCAGGTAATTTTGGGGTTAATTTAATTTTTGACGTACCTACTTAATAACAATAATCATGATTTTTTGCTCTTTTACTTATGCATGAGGTAAGTATATAAATATTAAGTTTTGAAAAACCCAAAACAGCTCTCGGTGACGTACAGTATTTCATGTTTGAAGCTTATCATTGTTTGTATTTAAACTCTGCATACGTAAATTTTTGCAAATAATGAAAATATCTGAAATTATTTTCAACATAATCATACAAACCTGAAATTCAGAAAATTCGTTGACTTCATTACCTGTATGACCGTCATTTATTTTTTTCTTAATTTAGCTAAATTTTTTATCTGAACCTTTCCTCCTGAATTCGCTGAAAATTCATTGATTGAACTGTTAAGCTGCCCATCTGTCATATTCTATACATTGCTGTATTGGAGAAAGATCAGGTAATCTTGCTAGCCATGAGATATCATTTACTCCTTAGATTTCTAGAAACCTCCTGAGGATTCTATTACCCTATAAGTATGGTCATGTTTCTCTCTAATTGTAACTGTAACCTGATTTCTATGGCATTGTATCATATATCATTGTTTCCCGGGTAAGTAATATTTCACGTTCCAGACCCAATTAATGTGACTTTTCTCGTTCACAACAGGTTAAAATTCAAAATGTATATTCAATTCTTAATGCTGTAAATACAGGAGTTCCCCAAGGATCTATTTTAGGCCCCACATTATTTGTGGTTTTTATTAATGACATGCTGAATTATTTAGAACATCCATTATGTACAATAGTATCATATGCTGATGATACTAATGTATTGATAAGATGTAACAGCCTGACTGATGCAGAGAACTGTGCAATAATAATATATGAAAAAATAAATAGATGGGTTAAGAAAAACAAATTATGTATTAATTGCGAAAAAACAGCATGTATTGCGTTTAAAACATCGCAATCTAACATAATAATAAATGACAGCATAATGTTGGATGGGATAACGAGCCTGAGCTACTCAAACAACTCAAAAATGTTGGGTTTAAGGATAGATTGCCATCTTAAAAGGTCTAGTCATATACAAGATGTCTGTGCCAAATTATCAAAACAGTGTAGTTCATCAATTATAAAACAAATATACTTTGCATCTATTCATCCTACTATTAAATATGCCATAGTACATTGGGGTCAATCACATGATGTACATAGCGTTTTTGTTTTACAAAAGCGAGCGTTACGAATCATGGCTAATTTAAAATATGATGAGTCGTGCCGGGATGCATTCAAAACACTAAATATACTCACTATGATTTCTGTGTATATTTATGAAGTAACTTGTTTTGTATATAAAAATAAAACAAAATTTTCAGAAAACATGATCATAATACCAGAAAAAAAACCAATTTTATAACACCAAAACATGATTCAGCTCTTTATCAAAAAAGTCTTTTTTATAACGGGTGTAAGCTTTTCAATGTTTTACCTGAATCTGTTAAATGTTTACCATCAATTTATAAATTTAAAACTGCTGTAAAGTCACTATTAATAAATAAAAACTGCTATACCATAGGTGAATTTATGTCAACTTTTTAATTATTGTTTCTGGTTACTGTTAGCTGTACTATTGTATATTTATTAACATGTCCTTCGTGTATACGTGTCTTTTCTATGTGTATTTTATTACATTTTCAATAGTTAGTTGTCTACTTTTGACTGTATATTTAATTTAATGCTAAAATTATTAAAAAATGACAATTTTATAAGTTATAAATATGTTAATATTTCCTGTTATGTTACTATTACTAACTCTCTTGTACAACTATGACAAAATGTCATAAATCTGTACTTGTACTGTAGTTTTCTGAAATTAATAAACATTATTACTATTATTATTATTATTATTATATTTCCTTTTTGAGGCAGGATAATATTTAGTGGCGAATTTGTTTGAAAATCGTATCCATGGTATAAAAAGTATACAGAAACATCATTGCTAAGTTTTCATACAACCTGATTATTATTTCACTGCAATCATGATTTGACGAACACGTTTCGCCCATGAAAACTCTTTGAATATATTATCATATAATTAAAATTTAGCTTGAGTAACGTAAAAGAATAATGAGCTCTCTTTTTATTTTAATAAATGTGCTATATTTTTCAGATGATATTATTTAGGTTAATATTATAATAAAACCGCATTTTGCAGACCAACAATATATATAAAACTAATGGATTGATGGTTTTATGTAAATGAATTAGGGCAATTTAATCAACTTTGAACTTACCTCTCAGTGTAATAGCCTATAAAAATAAAATATACATTGTAATCATCAGATAATGCGCTTTGGTTAATCTTCCATTATATCAAAAATCGTTAACTCATCATAAGGCCTTTAAATGAACCCATATCATTTCCTTCTGTGGAACGGAAATAAGAAAACGTAACACGATATCCCTTAATGGTTTTATTCACAAATCTGGAGAAGTAATTCACAAACGCATTAGCTTCCTAATTCGTTACTATAAAGGTGTTAAGTCGTCTCTCGCAGTTTAGATAAATGTGAATTGTATCGCGTATAGTTCCACCACTAATTGAATAGCATTAATCATGAATACATGCATACAAATGCGTTTACGTGTTGTTAATATTTGTGTGTATAAATACAGATTAATTTGGACCAAAGATGTTTACACTACTGGGTTTAAATTTACTTGTGTGGATATTCTGATCAGTCAATTTAAATCGTTAATCGGAAATTGTGCAGTAAATTAATTATTATTGATGTAAATGTTTCCATTCACATAAACTTGTACGAAATTAATCGAAAAGAATATGTAAATTGGCTACTGGCTCGGGAAATTTCATATATGTTCCTAAGTAAGTATATTATGAAGATGACAAAAAAAGAGTGTAAATTGGTTGTATGCTTTTTAGAAATAGAAATAGAGGAAACGCATTAATCATCAGAGATATAGGAACTGTTAAATTTGAAAAAAGTTACACCATTTCAGATGCATACCTTCAGATTTGACATAGTAATCCCTGTTCCTGAAATACTCTGAGAAACTGAAATTATAAAATTTCTTTACTTCTTCCTAGAATTTATATTCGCAAACTGATATGATTTGGTAGTATGATGTTATGAGTAAGCCTGGCCAAGGTCATTAATCCTACAGAGACGTACCGAGTGTGCATCATATCATAATACTTGAATAAGTACAATAATAAAAACAAAAATATTTTATATATTGTGATGTATGTTTTTGTACTATTTCGTTCGCTTTAAATTCTTTTTTATGTATTTCCTTATATTTTGTAAGCTTAGTGCTGCACATTATTATTAAACTGTTAAATGACGTTCACACATGTACATTGTATAATATCTAAGTGATAACTAATAATAAATAAATAAATAAATAAAATAAATGGAAATAAATTTTATTAATACTGGTACACTTTATAAAAATATGTACAAAACTCACCTTCTTAAGCAGATTTATGAAGTAGTTTGGTTGTCGTTATCACAAACTGGAGCACTTCTATAATAACTGTGTTTCTACAGTTGTCTCAGTAAGCGATGTTCGCTGTGGTGAAAAAAATATGTTTGTATTTTGAAAAAAACCGTTCGACATCTACGGAAGTAATACAGGCATAAGTAAAACACTCTGTGAACTCACTTAACGCAGCTGTAGATGCACCATCACAAATTTGTCTTAATTTGGTAAAATCAGGATCTTTCCGTAATACACTCGAATTTTTCAATAACGGGCTTATTTTTTTGCGTCATTTATAGTCTGTAGCTGTGTATTTATGTCGTCCACTATTTACAGCGATTTCACTAATGACAACGAAGTATTTTGCAATTTTTCTATTGCGTCGTGTAGTCCTCTATAATAATTGTTATAAATAGTTTTTAAATCTGTTTCAAGGGAAACATCTTGAAAGCTTGTCTGGCTTTCCTTAATAGCTGCAGCCTCGATAGGGTGGAACTGTAGTATAGTATCACAGCTTTTATTTGTTGAAAATATTCAGCATAATAAAAAGCTGCCTTCAACCACGTTCCCCAACGTATAAGAATCGGCTCTGGTGGTTCCGGAATACCAGGACACAGTGTGTGAAATACTCGAAGCCGTTAAGGAGATTTGAGAAATACTTTTTTTGTGTTTGCTATTAATGCATCTACCTCTGGAAAACATTTTCAAATTGTTTCTGCTACAAGATGGAACGCATGCACTTTACACGTAACATGTAAAAACCTATAATCGTCTCTTTGAAGAAAACGGCCCACCAAACGCATTGTCTCCAACACCACTCGCGTAATTGTTTCGCCAGTACACGCAGTTAGTCTTTTGCTAGCTAGTAAAAGTGGAAATGTTGGTTTAACGGGGTCGAGTACACGTACTATAACATTTAAAATAGAATTTTTTTTACAATCTGTCGTCTTGTCAACACATAATCACAGCCGTGTATTTTCTAATGCACATTTATTCCTATTTACAATGTCTTCACGAACACTTGGTACATGTCTACGTAACGATGAACGACTTGGTAAATTCACCTGGGGATTGTATTTATTCCAGAACTCCCGAAATGCAGGTTTATCCAATATGCGCAGGGAAACATAACAGGCAATCAGCATTAACAGTAAATCAAACATAAACTGAGGTTCCAAAGAAGACACGCCATGTTTTTTATTTTTATGCCGGTTACTATTGACATGAATTTTGCAGCCGTATTTATTCCAGCACATTAAGTCTTGATCACAAAGTTTACAAATTATTTTACATCCATCATAGAATAAATCCGGAAATTCACCAATGAATTTGTTCACTTTATCAGCGTACGGTCGTTTTCTACTCTTTATGCTCAACATTATTTATTATTTATTAGTACTCTATGCATTAACCGACAGATAACAACTGAAGTGTGTCGTGTCATCGTCATCGTAAACAAGCGCGCGATGGCATTGGTATTGCGCCCGACCCTGAATCTACCATCGCTTGGCCAGGCTTAGTTATGAGTTATATGACATTTTTATAAAAATATAAGCATTTTTTGTCCTTAATTTACTATTTTCGGCTTCCTAATGTCAAACAGACCCCCCCCCCCCAAATGGCTACGAAACCTCACGGAATTCGTGCCGGCAAATTAAATATATCCATTTTCCACATCCTGCAGTGTTTAATATCTATTGTTTTCTTGCAGCAAATTATTAATAATAAAAATACCCAATTTTTCTCTGATTGTAGCTCAAAAGATAACCGGTCGAAATAGTGCAATCTGTATACTTTATTTCTGAATTTATTTTGGATCATAGTGCTATAAAATAAATTTCTATGAAATACTCTTTGTCTTGTGGTTAAGGGACCTTTTCATTTATAATTAAATATTACACACTAAACCTCGTGCATCCCTAAAATAATTGTGTATGGGCATTTGAAGACACACACACACACCCAATATCCAAGTGTGCTGGAATCCGTTTCTGCTTTCGAAAAAATATCTGCTCCTTGGTTGGAAATCGAACCCGGGACACCGTGATGAGAAGCAACTATCCTTACAGCTCAACCCCGTAATAATATATGTACATATATCGGAAAAAGTCGTATAACAATTATTCCTAAATAATTTGCACTATGAATTTTTTTAATAATATCGCAGTTTCTGTTAAAATTTTTGGAAGAATAACGATCTAAAAGCGAAGAGAATATCTAAATTTTGTAATTTTCTTTGGCTAGAAAAGAAAAGGACAAATTTTCACACAATAGCATCGCCCATCAATCTGCAGGGCCGGTGCAATGAAGCTCAAGTATTCTCTAGCCTCCTTTGATGTGCTGATGCAGAAAACGTTCAAAACTCATAAAGACCCCGCATCGCATTGCTTTCAGGTCATGCGAGATCGAGGAGGAAAAAGTGTCTCTTACAGATAGAAATTCCAAAACGTAAGTGAGGCTTTGACGGCTTCAAGACGCGATAGAGAATTCTCCGTTAGTGTTCGATTAGATATACAATCGGGGTATATCTGCAAGCAGTGCCCGCTATTTCCAACGGGAATTCCTTTAGGGCAACGTGTGAATTTCCGAAATTAAGGCTGTTGCAGCAATAAGTAAAAAGTGAAATTGAAAGAAATAGCGGGATTTTTTTGTTGCTTGTGAGATAAAACTTATTTCTGTAAAGGGTTATTTCGTGATTGCAGACTTTCATTTAGAAAATAATTACAGTTATGGCCTCGGTCCTCCAGCGTTTTTTTTTTTTAATCAAACAAATTGCTGAAATTAGTTGAATAAATGATTCAGGTCATTAATTAAGTAAAGTGTGAAGTCACTTCTAGTCGAGTTCACAAGTTAAAAACGGTGTTATTTATTGATAAAGGCCGTAAAAATATGGGCGTTAGCTCATTGGATTCGGAATGACGTCTAGAAAAATGTATAAAAATTGTTTACCAGCACATAAAAAATTGCAAAAGTTATTAACAAATTAAGATAAAAAAAGGCATTTAGTTTTTTGCAAATTATTCAGAAACTATTAACAATTAAGAAGTTTAAAAAATGATTATTTCTTTTAACATCGTCATCATCTTTTTTTTATTTACTCGCAATTTATTTGTTCCCATAGCTCTTTTACAGTTTGAAAATAGCAATTTTTAATATGCTTATTTAATCAAGAAGCCACGCCAAAGAAAAACTGTTCTTATATCTTAGTTCGACAGATTGCGAGTTTTTATGGTCGTCTTCACTTTAGACGGTATCATTTTCATAATTATAATTATTTTTATTAGTTTGTTTCTTATTATTAATAGCAATTGATAACATGTAATGATAATGTTAAAAAGGAATATTGTTTTCCGAGGGTGTCTAAGCAGTAGCAGCAAGTGTTTCGGTAATTTTTAAATGAAAAACTTACTTTTTACAAAGAGTTCAAACACACAGCTTTAGTAGAATCAAATTTGTTTCGGTCTATCCTGTAAATTTCAAACACCTAAAATGAAATTCCAGCCAAAAAATTCTGACTACACATTGCACCCAAAAATGATCAAAATCGACTAAAAGAAAAAGTTAAAACAGAAATTACACAAATTGTTTTATTAAAAAATTTTTCCAAAGAAATTTACCACCTGAATTGTTAATTTAAAGAATGCCGACACTCGGCGTTGACGATGAAAAGAAAAATAGAAACAGCGATTGCGACATAGTTTTACGTTTGAAATTTTCTTTCATTACAGGGAATGTGTCTTATTGCCGATGTTCTATGCCTGGAGATGTAATAATGGCGACAGCAAATGATTACACTCATCTGGCAGATGTCGTTTTGCCGAGGAGTTTCTTATTTGACTTTTGTTTCATATTTCTCTGTGGAATGTAAACGGTCACTTTTTGCTTTGTTTGTCGACAGTTTTCTTTTTGTCACATAAGGGTTGTACAACTCATATTTTTATTGCGGAAATATGAGCTATAAGTATAAAGTCGCTTGACATTTAATGCACAGTTAACATCCGGTGCGGACCAGTTTTTTCTTACGTTGTTATTAATAACAAACGTATTATATGTTATACGACGATTTATTATGATGCAATATTAATGCATTTTAGACAGAGCGTAATGAAGAATGTACAAGAATTTCAACTATATGTTTAATTGTTGTGACCAAGACTCTGTATCAAAATGAGGAAATTGAATAATGTTGATTGCTTTAAAAATAATTTATCTTAGATTCTATCCATTGGTTGCATTTGAATTTATAAAATAAAGTCAGGTCATTTTAGCCAGTAGCAAATAAGAGTAGCGTAAATGCATTCGTCATAGTGTCTTTACAGGATTTCTCTTTATGGGTTTTGGTTTTATTTGCTTGAGAACAATATTCTGTTTACAGGTAATCTTCTTGAACACCCACATATTTTTAGATTAATAATGTTCAAACATCAACTTCAATCCCAAATAGAAACAAAATTATTTGCAAAATATGTAAGGCTTGATTTAGATAAGGGGTTGACTTTCGGCCGACATATTAACATTACACAGAAAGTCAGTTCTTTGACTAAGAGGTTATACCCATTCTTGTCAAGGAATAGCATACTATGCACATTATTTTAGCACCTTCATTGAATAAATCCGGGAATTCACCTATGAATTTATTCACTTTGCCAGCAAATGGCCGTTTTCTACCCATGCGTACGTCTGCCATGCGTTATTATTAAATTAATATCAATAATACAGTACAACAAATAAAATAAAGACACAAAAACAATATCCAATACGCCCAAGTGACAACGTGTACACAACTCGAAAGCTAATAATAGACTGGACTGGAGAATGAGTTTCGCGGTCAAGGTGAAGGCCGGCGACAGTAAGTACATCTGTACTCAACGACCATGATACACAGAAAAGATTTGCAGCTTTACTTATTGGTCATTGTTTCTCAATAAATATATACTAAATAAATTTTTATAACTAAAAATCGATTATTAACCAGTATCAAATAACACAAAACTTTAAAAGCACTTAAAACACAGATTAAAATGACAGACGTCGTCTTACAGAACACAATTTGTTGTCAAGACGGTGATAGATCGGGCATCGATCGAGTTTCTTCGTGCTGCGTTCATGATTCTGACCAATAAGGATAAAACCAGTCGTAATATTTACGTACGTCGCGTAGAATGTAGATGAATCGGACAATTTTTTATGTTTTGTTACTCATCTTCTGGTATTATTAATCTGAGGATAAAAACTTGGTTTTCTCTTGGATTCTCCATCAATTGACAAAGTTTCCGTTCTTAACAATTCGTACCATAGAACTGGGATATTTAAATCAAGAGATCATTGCGGATCCTCTTCAATAATCAGTGGCACATTAAAAGCTGCTTCTTAAAATGTTGCATGCTGATAATTATAATGATAATCATACCAACAGGGGTTGTCCACCCTTTGAAAATAGTGCTTTTTATCTAAAACATCAACCATGTTAGCCTTTAAGAATGAACAATCGTTCCCACTCAACTGTTTGCTATTGTTTCTTTTCAAAATCAGCGATAAGATCTTCGATGCAAACTATAAATATTTTACTGACACTGGAGTAGTAGTTCCCGCAAATCACGTTCCGCCAACCAAGTTTTTTTACTAGTTTGCGGATATGCTTATGCCCATAACCTGCCACATTGTGAATTTTACCAAACATGCATATTAAACGTGCTTATAAAAAGCTGACTTGGACAGACGTTGTTTAAAAATTGCTACTACATCAAAGAAGTTTCTTGTACTGCCTAAGCGGCACATGTAAACATTTAATGAGTGTACTCGAACTAATTATTTCTTCTGTGATGTAGAATTTAAGCCGTTCGTTCCGGTAATTGTAAAACGTGTTAAAAGTTAAAATGTGGAAATTTTAACTTTTAATGACTACTTTAGTTCTGGAATTAAAATTTTCTAAGTGAAATGTAGAGATGTGGTGTCGCCATATTTTATGATTTTTACGACAACGATAAGATTTGCTGCAAGCATAAAAGGACGTGTACAATACTACAAACAATAAAAGTGCACTATGAAAACTAAAAATCAGATGAAAAATGTGTTGGTGGCAGATTTATTGTGAAACGTGATTTAAAGTTTTCAAGTCAAGGTTGCGAAGGGTACATCACAGCCTGCGTGAGGAAGACATTAGCCAATGTAAACGTTTTCCGATTTTGCATTATATGGTATGATGTGAGATTTCTCTTCAGCAGACAGAAACTCGGAAAGTGCCAAAGTTCTTTCTGACAATGACATACAGACATTATTAAAACTGCTGCAAGACCGAGAATCTGTAGTCTTCTTAATTGTTACTCTTTTCGAACTCTGTGTAACAGATACAAGTAGAGTGTTTTGATGGTGCTTTGGCTAATTGCTCGGAATCTCTTATAATGAATAAGATTTATAGGAAACAACTACTCAGCGGACAAAAGCCCCTACCTGTGTTGAATTAAACCTGCAAGTGTTGTTTGGCTTGCCTGGTTTGCTATTATCATTTGTTTTTTCCATTATTTATGGCATACTGACGAGAACATAACAAGTTCGAAACAGGTCTATGTTTAGTGAGGAATTGACAAATGATCTTAGCTACCAAACAAGACTTGCAGGTTTGATTCAATGCAAGTCGGGGCTTTTGTCCGCTGAGTAGTTACTTCCTGTAAATCTTATTCAGTATATTGTTTAGCCCATCAGGGTTAGAGGTTGTTGTTCTTGGTACCTGCTTTGCAGGTCGCTATCACTAACTAGGACATCAGTGATGTCTGCCGGGTTGTGGCATTGACCACCAGAGGGATACACATCACTATGTCGGAATCTCTTAAAAAAGGATGTCTGGTCTATTTGAAAGTATGTGAAGGAGTTTTGAAACATGTGACACACCAACCACAAAAGGTTTCTGCTAATGACGTTATCCGAAAGCATAAATGCTCCATTTTGCACTTTCTGTATTTAATTCAGTCGTGTCGAAACACATGCCGACACCAGAGGAGTCCGATTCCCATGAATATAATTGTTTAATTACTGCATCAGCTGCTGACTGACCCGAATTTCTAGTGCGGTAAAGGGGAATTTTAAATCTCCATTCGTACTCCAAGCCTGACTTTTTGACCAAAAGTTAGTTATAAGATGTACATCAAGTATCAATGATCGAGAATTAAAAATTGACCCATAGGAGTTGTAAAGAAAATAAAAAACCACCCCAAAACTGACTTTTTTGCAAATATCTCGGAAAATATAAAAATTGTTTTAAATAAAATCGAAAAATATTGAAATTCTCTATAAAATTGTCTTGAATCTTGTTTCACGTATTTGCAATAGAAAACGAGATATTTACAATTAAAAATTGCTAAAAAATACGCAAATTAAAAAAAATTCGTAATAAATAAATAAATTAATGTTTTTTAACTTTTTTTTTAAATCGTATCTACTTAATGTAACTAATTTTTTTAGAGATAAATTTTGTTTTTTTTTAAATTTTTTTTAAAAAGTTATAAACAATTGTATTTTTCAATTTACATTTTACATGGTTGAAATTAATGGTAAGGTAATGGTAAGGGAACTTTTTATAGATAAACCTTCAGTGAATGTAATAAGATCAAAGAACATTTTTTTTTTAAATTTAAACCATAAAAAATGTAAATTGAAAAATACAACTGTTTATGAGTGTTTAAAAAATTTAAAAAAAGTTTATCTTTAAAAAAATTAGTTACATCAAGTAGATACGATTTATAAAAAAAGTTAAAAAAAAACATTAATTTGTTTATTTATTATGAATTTTTTTTAATTTACGTATTTGTTAGCTAACGGTGCGTCAAATAGCAATTTTTGATTGTAAATATCTCGTTTTCTATTGCAAATATGTGAAACAAGATTTAAGACGATTTTATAGAGAATTTCAATATCTTTCGATTTTATTTAAAACATTTTTCTGTAATTTTTATATTTTCCGAGATATTTGCAGAAAAGTCGTTTTTGGGTGGTTTTAATTTTTTTACAACTCTATGGGTCAATTTTTAATTTTCGATCATTAATACTTGATGTACATCTTATAACTAATTTTTGATCAAAAAGTCAGGCTTGGAGTACGAATGGAAATTTAAAATTCCCCATTACAGGACTATTCCCAAAATACCAGACATTTGGATATCTCTAAATATTAATCAAAGAATTTAAATGTTACAAATGATATTGAATTGCAAAGATCTCATTCAAATGGTGAGACTTTTTTCAGTTTTAAATTTTAGTAGAATTAATGGGACACATTAGCCATTGTGTGAGGGGTATGTTGATGCATTAGCTTAAAACTGCATCGGATACAAAAAATTCCTCTTTTGCCACAAATAATAAGTTTCAATAAGCAAGATGTATACTGAGTGTCCCATTGCCAAATTTGTTTAGTATGTTATCAGAAAATGAGTTTTTAAAATTTTTAAATTTTGACCAATTCGCAAGAGATTAAAATAATATTAAGAAATGTATATATTTCTGGACAAAAAAAATTATAATACTGGCAACCAAATTCTGTAACTTTTTTTTTTCATTAAATTTGTAATGACAATTTTCGTGGCACTATATAATTATATAATTAATTATTATTATTTAAAAGTGTAATAGTGATATTACTTACGAAAATTTCATGCTTACGAAAATTTTATATCAATGTGTTGTATGGTTAGACGAGAACCCACTCTGTAAAGCTCGACACACTTACATGCAGCAGGTGCTTAAGTAAATCATCTCCGCCTACACATAAAATTATAAAAATGAAATATAAAATGTTTTTTTTGTTGAATTATTGCCCCGCTAAATCGTATTACATCCCGTAAACCTCTTACGAATTATACAAATGTTACAAACAAGCGAGAAAATATTTGAAAGTGGATCGTTTGCATTATTTTTGTGACAATGCCTTTTATGACTGTTTTTATTATGTTCGCGGTGCGAGGTCTACACTTCAATTTATTATTCGTGGTGCTAACAAAAATAAAAAACACTTTTGTCTGCAACAGAACGTATAGTTTGAATAAGTGTATACCAACTGATTACTCGATGCGAGAGCACACTGAGAGAGCTTAAGATAAGAGGATAGGAACATGACAAACTTTTTCCTCATTTTCAACTAACAATTCCCATTCTTTATCTCACTTTTAACGGCATAGTATAAATAAAAAGTTTTTATATTCAGGGCACTTGATGGGCTTGGCTGGGGTTTCGACTTTTACAAAAAAGGAATAAAAGGGCTGGAACCTAATTTTCGTTATTTTTGTGTACTGAGCTATTCATAATCGTGATACCACAAACCTTTCAAAATAACGGTAATGAAATATTTGATCGTTTACCCCTTAATAATAATAGCAATACTAGAAGACTATCTACAGTCGCCTCTACTTTTATCTTATATGAAATTCATAAGGGTTTTTTTGCAATTCAAAAATGTTGGTATTATGATTAGATTGAATGAGATCATTTAAACTGTAATAAGTAGTTCTAAGATACAATATATACAAAATGTATGAATAAATATTATTATGGATTTTTTACACTCAGTTTAAATGTTATTAACCTTCATAATTCATGTATATGAATTTTGTAGGGAATAAATACAGATCTTTCTTTTAAATTGTTTGGCAGATGCCATAAGACGGATTCGTCAGTTGGCCAGCCTCCATCAAGGTTTGGAAGGATTGTTTTCGACCAGCCTCTATCGACCACTTACCCGTTTCCTTTACTTGGTCTTCCAGAAACTTTTTTCCTTCTTAATAATCATGGCAAAATCGGGATAACGCTCCCTGAATTCCTCGTAAGAGTCGCTGTGCGGATACATGCGCTCACCATTTTCATTTCATTTTTGGACCTATTTCTAAAGTAGATTACAGTAAAAATGTTTTGTTCCACGGAAAGCAGTTACCTTGAAAATTTTTTAAAAAATCAGTAACCCGTTCACTGAAACTTGGACACCACCTCACAATTCGATCTGACATAACAGTGAAATCACAGCATTAGTAGTCCCATCAAAGACTTGCGTTCTAAAATTCATAGGTGCTCTTGTTCGGTTTTTTTTCTTAATGTCTGTGTCTCAGCACTATTACTTCATCAAATAACACCATTATAAATAGACACTCACTTAATAATTAAAATAATATCGTACCTCGAATCATTTTGTCGAACTGCTTATGCTCAAATATACTGCCATCATTGTACTAAATAAATTAATAGACAACTATATGTTCGTGCCCTGTGTTGTGGCGTACTTCGTTGCTCTACGCAAGAGCAGAAGTGTCACTTTGACGCCCAACACTACGGCGGTGCACACGGTACGGAGATCTCGGGCGCCAGTTTCTGTTTAGAGTGCAGAAACACCACTTTACTCTATCGGCGGGACGATAGAGGCCGGGCAACTGCAGTGAAGATACGGCTAAGCCAGGGGTCGGGAAAAAGGGAACTTACATACTACAGTTAAGGAACACACTCTCATTCAATATATGTATTTATTCTACACACTAATTATTATTTACACTTTATACACACCTTAGTAACTACAACTTATACTACAACGGTCTTACCTACGAGCGGTCTTATTCTACAAGCGGTCTTATACTACTACGGTCTTAACTACGGACAAGCGGGGCAGTAAGCGGGCGGTCAAGCGGTGCGATACGGTACGCCGGTGAATGAAGCGGTGAAACGGTAAGCAGCGATGAATTAAGCAGACGGCGGACGGATACCAGGAGGGGAAGCAAGCGTCAATACAAGCAAACTATGCCTATCTAACGCGGTTACTTATTATCGCTTGGCTGATGGATGGTTCCGTACTTATGATATGCCAACTAGTACCTCCAAAGCGCCCTGCCAAAGAAAACGGACTCAGGCGGCCTGGAGGGCACGCGGTTGAATGCGGTTACGGTAAGGGGGGGAAAGGAGTAACAAGCCTAACAGTGGCGAATTGATGATGAAGACGGGATGGTCAAACTTCAAAACTACCCTGCAGAATTTTTTACGTGCTCAGGTAGCCCGGGGGACCCGCGGTTACGGACGATACCTCCAAGTCACCCTGCAGAATTTTTACGTGCTCAGGTGGCCTGGCAGGCACGCGGTTACGGAAATACCTCTAAGTCACCCTGCCAAAAAAACGGACTCAGGTAGCCTAGAGGACACGCGGTGGCAACTAATAGTACCTCCAAGTCACCCTGCAGAATTTTTACGTGCTCAGGTGGCCTGGAGGGCACGCGGTATAACGCGGTTCAAGTTGGGGGGGGAAGGAGTGACTGGCCTAACAGTGGCAAATTGATGATGACGACGGTAAGGTCAAAGCTCCCAAGCTACCCTGCAGAATTTTTACGTGCTCAGGTAGCCCGGCGGACCCGCGATTACGAACGATACCTCCAAGTCACCCTGCAGAATTTTTACGTGCTCAGGTGGCCTGGCAGGCACGCGGTTACGGAAGTACCTCTAAGTCACCCTGCAGAATTTTTACGTGCTCAGGTGGCCTAGAGAACACGCGATGGCAACTGACAGTACCTCCAAGTCACCCTGCAGAATTTTTACGAGCTCAGGTGGCCTGGAGGGCACGCGGTATAACGCGGTTCAAGTTGGAGGGGGGGAAGGAGTGGCAAGCAAATCTAAGACGACGACGGTATGGTCAAAGCTCCCAAGCTACCCTGCAGAATTTTTACGTGCGCAGGTAGCCCGGCGGACCCGCGATTACGGACGATACCTCCAAGTCACCATGCAGAATTTTTACGTGCTCAGGTGGCCTGGCAGGCACGCGGTTACGGAAATCCCTCTAAATCACCCTGCCAAAAAACGGACGCAAGTGGCCTAGAGGACACGCGGTAACAAATGCTAGTATCTCCAAGTCACCCTGCAGAATTTTTACGTGCTCAGGTGGCCTGGAGAACACGCGGTGTAACGCGGTGGAACGCGGTTCTAATTCCAACCTTCGGCCGCTCTCCCGTTCTAAGGAAGGATATGAGGCGGATACGTTTAGCGCTCGCGGTTCACTAACTCTAAAAAAATAAAGCCCGGAAAGTACTCACCAGCCAAGTAATACCGATTATTTACCAAACCTTTATCAAACCTTGCTACCTACTTCCGGATCCTGTGCTGGCTTCCTCTCTGGAGCGGTCGGGGTCGGCACGTCTGGACGGTACGGGCGGCAGCAACGGACTGGTCTCGGATACTCTGCAAAATCCTCAAGCTACTAAACTCTGCCAAAAAGCAGAAGTACGATGAGCGCGGTAGTCATGCGCGAAATATTGCAACTACGTCACCGTTTATCGACTTAGAAAAATTCGCAATTACCTTTGGATACCTATGTACCTCTATACTCACAAGTTTACTTACTATCCAAGTCGGCGTGGTGCTCCGGTTGGCGGTCAGACGGGAACTAATTTTATTGTAAAATCCTCATGCTACTAAACACTGCCAAAAAAGCAGAAGTAGGATGAGATACGGTAGTCATGCGCGGTTTATTACAGCTACGTCACCCGTTTGTGGACTTAGAATAATTCCGCATTAAATTTAATTACCTATTTCTTTATACTCACGAATTTACTTACTATCCAAGTCGGCGTGGTGCTTCGGGTAGCGGTCAGACGGAGACTAACTTGATTGTAAAAATCCTCATGCTACTAAACACTGCTAAACGCAGAAGTAGGATGAGATACGGTAGTCATGCGCGGTATATTACAACTACGTCACCCGTTCATCGACTTAGAATAATTCCGCATGAAATTTAAATACCAATATATCCTTATACTCACGAGTTTACTTACTGTGCTGGCCGGCGTGGTTCCTCGGTGGGTAGCTGGACGGAAACTAATTTAATTGTTTTCAGTCTCGGGCTCCTTCATGGTAGCGCGGGAAACAGGAGTGCGGGGGGTAATATGCGCGTTCCACGTTTCGCGATTCGCGTACTGCCCGCACCTTGGCATATTTGGAATGTTCATAAAAACATATCAATACTACCTATCGTTAATTAATAATTAAACTGTTATTATTTACAAGCGCAGTACTATAATGGATAAAATATTTTTCAAACAGACAAATAACACCTAGCTACCTAACTTAACTTAATAAAATAAAATCACTTCGTTACAGTGTAAGAATTGCTAATATATATTTACTATGAATATGTATTGAATCGTATGTTATCCACAAGAATCTGTTTTTATTCACTACTAACTATCACACATCTATCATTGCACATTCAAGACAACAATTCGTGTCGTACTGGCTGCCCTTGCAGACTGCCTGCTGTTCTCTCCAGTTATCCAATAGTTTTGACGTAGGCTTATCATTGTTACTATAGCAACATCTTTTTAGCCATCTTACTCCTAGTACTGCCTTATTTTAAATTTAATTACTTAACGATTCCTTAAACACATTAGAAATTACATACAGGTTGTGTACTGATTCATTAGATAGGATCTCTTAAATGACAACGTTACAATGTAAACGAGAGGCAGGTAAGTGGTCGCTGCTAAACGTACGTATTAGGTTAGCAGAGAATTAATTTTCCATCCAGCATTTAGCTTTCCTAGATTTGATCGAGTTACTTAGATTACTTGGAAAAAGTTAAAAAAACATTAAACAAATATTAAAAGTTAAACTTTTTATTAAAGCAATTAAAGTGTGACTCAGATTTAGTAGTACATTTATAAGCATAATACATTTAAAAATATCGCGAAAAGTTGTTACATGGTATTGCGTATGTGATACTGGGGTCCCACTTCCTTCATCGCTCACCTCGTTAGTAACTGATAAAATATATCAAGTGAGCCCTAATTTTAGCCAGGAGTGATATTTCTCTACGTTACTTCTAACGGCGAAAAATAAATAAAACTTTTTTTTTACACGATACTATCAAGTGGAGAGCAAAAAACGAAAATTTAAACACATTTCCTAGGAAAACTTTTGGCTTGATTAATGATTGAGCTCGTGTGCCGTCCCTCATGTCTGCCAACAAAGGGTATTCTCTCTGGAAAAAAAGAATAATGATTTAATTAAACAGTTAACCTTTTTTTCATATCTACTTCCAGTAAATCTTTTAAACTATACAGTACATGCATCTTTTTTGTAATTTGAGCAGAAAATTTTATTATATTTTATAAAAGCAGGGATATAATATGGTTTAATAATTTCGTCTGCTTTCATGGAATAAATGTTGCAGTGTGTTTCAATTTCATTAATATAACTAATTTTGCCAATCTCCAGGCAAGACTTTGACTTAATCGGTAACAATTAATAAGCAGGAAGTACAGGGTGGACCAAGTTACCTCTGAAATTTCTGTAGCAATTTGATTGATTTCTTTAGTAATTGTTCAATAGGAATGATGTAGATATATCCTGGGCTTTCGGTCATTTAAATAAACAAGTAGAAACATTTATTTTCTTACGTTTCGGTTGTACCATCGTCAGAAAATTACAATTAATTACACAAAAATTATAAGCTTATGTTATATAAGTTTAGTAATTATTTAGAACACAACATTTATACGATAAAGTAGGTTTAAGTGTTAATCAGACATGACCCAATCTAAACTCACTGACATAGTAGAAACTTTTTATCATACACCTAAATTTATTATATTTATTAAAAATAAAGAAACTTTTTTTCTTTTAAATGTTTCAAAAATATTTTATTAAAACTTCACACTTGTTTCGACTTTTTAGGCATTTCTCAGAATACAGATGATTCTAGATGGATACTAGATTCTTTATTTTTAATAATTTTAACAATGTTTCACAAGCAGGAATCACTTCAATGTATTATTAAATTTAGTGTCAGATTTTGTATAGTACCAAATTTTTTAAATAAGCCCCTATAAGGATGGTGTAAGACCCATAGATTATTTAATCTAAAGAAAGATCACTAATAAATAATATGAATAGTGAGGGCCTCAGGATTGGCCCCTGAGGTAAACTTATATCAATTTTTACTGAATCAGATAGAAATATTGTACCACCATTGTCTGTATGTTTAGCTCGGCAAATTTGGCGCTTCCTGCAAATCAGTTTAAACGATTGATTATTTTATCAAATAGAATATTATGTTATGATTGGCACAGTCGAATGTCCTGCAGAGATCGCTATAGATCTCCACGGGGCAATCATCTGCGTGAGTCAGGTTAGAAAGTCATGGTGCAGTTTTTGTAAACTTCACTCCTATTACTTCTGAATCCATGTTGGAATTAGAAACAATTTAGCTTTTATGTAGAAATGCTACTACCCTTTTCAGTATGCCATAGTAGAAATGAGTGAAAAAGTATATTTTAAGTATAATGGCCGATAGTTTTTAACATTGGGTTCCCTTTTCTTATAGATCGGTACATTCATCTTGAATTTTAGTTTGTTTGGGTAAATTTTAAAGATGAACTAATGAGGGAAAAGTATATAAACAGAAATTGTCTTTAACATATGGGGAGAAATCTCATTGGGACCAGCATTTCTTTTGGTTTTACAATGATTTCTTTATATTTAAGCCTCCGTCCCTTGTAAAGAAAGTTAAAAATATACTATTCTCGTTTATAATTATTTAAATCTCGTTTAGAAATATTCTGAAGAGTCACCCTTTGACCACCGTTATACATAATTTGAAATTTTCATTGTCATAAAATAAAAGCTAAGTTGGACGTGCCTGATTGCTTACCGCAAATGACATATGCTTTAATTATTATCAATAGCATTATGGTCAGAATATGAGGAAATGGCTACATTTTATGGAATTCAGAGCGACATTTTAGCTTCCTCGCCGATAATCTATCTCTGAAACCGCAAACGCAAAACCACAATCCGAAATAGACATTATTGGTCTGCACACCGTCAACGTGTTTACACGCTGTGGTGGTAATTTAACTTCCAAACTTAGGTAATTACTGCTTTAATTCATAACTTCCCCTTCAAATAAGACTTTCCTCTGGTGTAAATGGCAATAAAACTACTAACCTTGCCTGGCAAATTGCTGATTTCGTTTTAATCTGGTTTCCAGGATACATAAAGAAAACTAAATAAGTTTGAACTTTGGTTGCTCCTTTATTACTTTCATTGATGTGATATTTACACTGTTGTTAAATTGTATACTTAAAACAGCTGTATTACGCTAGAGAGCACTGCATTCTTAGTAAAGTTAAAGATGGTTATTATCGTTCCCGTCATTCTGATGACTTTTCGGTTTGCCCTATATGCATTTTCTGCACTCGAGGTATTCCCAAATAGATGGATTGGGAGACGAGGAGTGGCTACCATATTTCTGTGACATTCGGTATGTAAGCGTGCTCAGAGGAGTGAAAAATACTCAAAAATAATTCAAAAAAGACTTGAAAGCAGATACTCAATTCTGGGTATTAAAATGTTCATCGTATGCCATCATAAAATATAAAAAGTAATTTCCCACTTAAAAATGTATTTAATTAAAACTACAGTGATACACAAGTTTATAGGAACAATTTTTTTGAACGCCTAAACCTTTTAAAAAAAAAATGAGTGACAGAATTTCTTGCTGTATTTTTGTCTAGATTGTTATTGTCAAAGTGCAAATAGAATTACGTGATTTCTTTGCTCTTTTGCTTCATAGACGATTAAATGTAAAAAATTTCTTGAAACAAAGAGGTTTATGACCACAAAACACACATCCGTTACTAATCAACATAGCTGTTTGACACAATAAACGTCAGTTTTTATAGTTTCACTGCTTGTGGGTACGAGAGCGTCCAAAATGCGTTCTTTAAGTGATGTTGTCGCGAGAGCTGTTGCTTTGCATGAAGATGGCATAGGTACTGTTGATTTCAATAAAAACTGGTACACTTTCTTTTAGCTATGTAAATCATTCGTTCTTTGATTGATATTAATAATCTTACAAATGTCACTTTGACGTTAATCAGTGGCGTCATTGTTAAAAATAATTCGACATCTAACAGATATTCAAAAATGTCGAATTGTTTCTAAAATTGAAGATGGTTGGTCCATAAGAAGACTTGCTGCTGAATACAATGTTAGTAAAACCACGATAATGAGTGTTAAAAAACAATGGGAAACCAACCAAACGGTATCCCGTAAAGTTGGTTCCGGTAGGCCCAGAAAGAGCAATAATCAAGAAGATGAAAATCTTATAAATTACCTAATAGAAAACCCTTTTCAGACTGCAGTAAATGCAATTTCAGAGACAAATTTCCCTGCTTCGGTATCTACTGCTTGCAGAAGAATAAAACTACAAAGCGACTTGAAGAGTTGTTCAGCGGCTAAAAAATACAAACTTTCAGAAGAAAAGAAGCAGGGTAGGATTATTTTTGCACTCAACTATATAATCAATGATGAGAACTTCTGGGGACAAGTTGTCTTTTCTGACGAAAAGGTTTTTAAATCCTGTAACGATGGACATGTTCGCGTATATAGGCCTCCTTCCACTAGATACGACGAAAAATATACTTTCGATCCACAAATATCAGGAAGGTTTTCAGTCAATGTCTGGGCTTGGATGAGCCTAAATGGGTTAGGTGTGTGTTGGAACAGTGGTGGTCATCACAATTCCATTAAATATATTGAAATATTAGACAATATTATGTTGCCGTCAGTAATAGAGGTGTTTCCGGAAAATAATTTTGTTTTCCAATAAGACAACTGCTCCATACATACAGCCCATCGTGTCAGGCAATGGTTTCTTAATAAAAACATAGAGTTGTTACCGTGGCCATCTAAAAGTCCGGATTTAGATCCAATTGAAAATGTATGGGGACTAATGGTGAAACATATAAGAAAATTAAATAACCATCCAAATAATGCCCAAGAATTGGAAGGGATAATTGAAGACGCTTGGGAGAACTTGTCGCAAGAAGTTGACCTTGCAAGAAATCTGATTTTGTCCATGCCTGCAAGACTTCAGGCAGTTTTAGACACTAATGGAGCAGTGACAAAATATTGGTTAATTCTGTATTACGTAATTGAAGTTCATTTATTTAATTTTTTTATTGTATTTTTATGTTCAGTTTGCATTGTTTACATTTTTTTTTAATCTCAAGTGGTATTTTGTGTTATTTTAAAAATAAAATTATCATTATTCAGTTAGTATTTTAATTACAACCATTAGTAGAATTATCCGTAACAAATATAATTTTTTTAAACAATAATATGGCAGGCTTGAAAATGTTTTGAAAAAGTTATTTTTTAAAATTTCATTTGAATAAAATAAAAGAGAAAGGTTTAATAAATTTAAAAACACAAAGAAAACCGATCTCCTACAAAAAACCCAGGTCCGGGGTAAATCACCTCTTCTCCACCCCCCTCTCGACATGCCTGGCCAGCCCTATTTACAGACATATGCACACAACTAAACTATTAAGATTTTCGATTACAAGAGTTGTACCAGTTTTTTTTTTTAAATCAAGTGTACCTAGAAACGGGTAGATATTCCAGAAAAAATAGACAGGGCTGTAGAAAAAAACTGTCCATCTGAATGACAGGTATATTGTCAATACTTGTCTACGCGGTCTAACTTCTACTCCGAAATGCCATCCATCGGTGTGACAGTTTCCGATCTGACGATTAGAAGAAGACTGAAAGAAGCTAGTCTGACTTGTCGCAGGCCTGTGTGAGTTCCTCGCTTGAGAAGGGATCACAAACTTAGCCGTCAAAACTTTGCCCGCGAACATATTCAATGGCAACTTCGACATTGGAAGTATGTGCTTTTTGCGCAGGAGTCCCAGTTTACTCTAACTCATTTTGATTGTCATGTACGAGTCTACAGACGTCCTGGGGAGCGATACACTACCCAATTAATACAGAGAGAGGACAGATTTGATGGTGGATCGGTCATGGTTTATATAGTCGCACCAACTTGCTTGTCGTTTCCCAGCGTCTCAATTCACAAACTTATATGTTTTTATGTATTCTTCAAGAGTATGTTGTACTATTTGCGAACATTTTCGGCAATGGAGTCTTTCTACTTCAAATTTAACAAGACGTTTTCTCCAAGAACAAGAAATCCATGTGAAGGTCAGCCATGAATTCAGACCTAAATGGTTTTGGTAGTCTTTTCATTTGTTTGGTGTAGTTTAGTTTGTATCATGTTAAGTAATGTTGAAAGAATAATATATCGAAGTTGATAGTTGCTTTTATTTAAAAAATGACGCACAGCTAAAGAAGTGTTCCCCTAAATTTGTTGATCAGTGTATAAGCAAGTAGGGAAAATGTATTTTTATTTTACGTATAGTTAACAGTTTTGCAGTATTAAACCATTTAAAATCAGTTACTTAAAGCCTATTAGTATGCGACGTGTTTATCTTTGTATAACTGAAAAACGCAGAAATAGGACTATCCACGTAGATACATACCTGAGGTTTTTAATTAAAATTGGCAAGAAGGGTAGTCTTGCATGCAGCATGTCGCTTGTGCATGTTTGTGGATAAATACGATAAGCCATTTCAATTTCAAACTGCCCAGGGGCTTAATGCTTGTCATGTTTAATCTAGCAAGGCATGTTTTGCCCGATCTGCCTTACAGTATGTTCGCGGAGATGCATCCTTAGGTAATTGTAAAAGGGGGAAGAATTTAAATTAGATTTTGGATTGTTGGAGACATTCAACTGTTAAGTTCTAGAGATAGTTTAAAATTTGGAAAGTCGTAAAAATTTACTTACCTAATATCTATATATCGGTAAAGTGATAACATATTTTAACACATTAAACCCTACGGTTCTCTTAAACGGACGTTAAAAGTATGCAACTTTTCATGCGATTATAAAAGTTGTAGATACTTATTCATAGATGGCGATATGCGTTTTATAATTAGAAACCTATGTTATGATTTCGGAGACAGTTTCAGCCGAAATTTTTCGAGTTATCTCATCCTTGGCATTTTTTTAAATTTGTGCAACAATTTTTGGTGAGAAAATGAGCGACTCCCAGCAGCTTAGGTAAGTTTTATTGTGACAATAGAAAATGTTATTATATTTTCCGATATTATATATCCAAAACATATACTAGTAATGACTGTTAAGATGAAATTGAATGCAAAGTATGGTTAGGGGTTAGGTTATGTGTCACTAAATTACTCAGTTCTTTTAAAAGGACGGTAGGCTTATGAGATGCTGTAGCTTGTTTTACATATTTTTCATTACTTTCACATTACAATGTCAATGAAAGTGTTGTTTTGGGTAATTTTGGGTATTTTATGTCCAATTGTCTAGAAAGTTGGTTTTTAATGAGCTTGGATATTAGGACTATCATATTTATTTGCTTGCATAATGGAAAAATAATTGCATTTCAATTAGTGTTTAGTAACAAATAAACATTTATTTATTTATTGTGAGGGTGGAAAATATGTAAAAGTGCAAGTATTCATTTTATTTCAGTGGTAATAGACATCTATCTGTTCACTTTCAGACATTGGAAAAGACCTCTTACACTAAATGAACTTCTTGAAGAAGTAGAAAACATAGATAACATAGCGGATATTCCTAATGAGATAATCATTTTTCCACCGGAAAATGCAAATGATTACAATACGGATGAAGATTCAGGCGATGAGACTGAAGTTATGCTAAGCAACTTGCCAGGTTCCCAGTTACGTGGAAATGTTGAGGTTTTTATGGACCAGGATCAGGAAGACAGCTTGGAAGAAAATTGGGACAGTGAAGATGAGATGCCCTTGTCTCCTTTCAAGAAATTGAAGAAACCTAAACATTTTGACTATGCGATTAATGTCGACCTCACAGATAAAGACCTTAAAGCTAGCTTTCCTGAAAGGAATGCGGCTCATTTAGCAAAAAACAACATTTCACCAGCAAATACGTTTAAATTGTTTTTTCATACACAGCTTATTGATGATCTGGTTCGCTTTAGTAATCTATATGCTCTTCAAAACAATCGTCAAGCTGACATCAAAGCTGATGACATGTATTGTTTCATTGGTGTTTTAATTTTAAGTGGCTACTGCTGTGTTTCCAGAAAGAAAATGTACTGGCAAAATTCTGACGACACTAACAATACACTTATTTCTTCATCGATATCAAGAGATCGTTTTCAGTATATCATGAGCAATTTTCATTGTGCTGATAATAATCATTTGGAGAGAAATGATCGATTTGCCAAAATAAGGCCATTGTTTCAGTCCCTAAATAAAAAGTTTTTGGATTTTGCTCCAGTTGAGGAAAATCACTCTGTTGATGAAGCCATGGTGCCTTATTTTGGACGCCATGGCTGCAAGCAATTTATTAGGGGAAAGCCCATAAGGTAGGGATACAAATTTTGGGTAGGAGCCACTCGTTTGGGATATATAGTATATTTTGAACCCTACCAGGGCTCTTCTACTAATTTACCCAAAAAATACAAGGAACTGGGTCTCGGTGCATCTGTTGTCTAACAGTACACAGATGTCCTATCATCCACTGGATTCCGCAATTTCCATCTCTTCTTTGACAATTTTTTTACGTCTTTGCCACTGTTCAAAGAATTGACTGCTAGAAAATTAAGAGCTACCGGTACAGTCAAAGATACACGACTTCCAAAGAATCCGTTGACAAAGGTAAAAGTTTTTAAAAAGAAAGAGAGAGGAGCATTTGAGTACGCATTAGTTGACAAGGAAATAGTAATTTGTCGATGGAATGATAACAGCGCGGTAACAATTGCTTCAAATGCATGTTCGGTCCTACCACTTAGCAAAGTAAAAAGATATTCTCAAAGTGAGAAAAAACATATTCAAGTAGACCAGCCTAAGCCTATAATGGGATATAATGAAAATATGGGGGGTGTTGATCGAAGTGATCAAAACATTGGTCAATATCGCATTTCTATTCGCGGGAAAAAATGGTATTTCCCACTGGTAAGCCATTGCATTGACATGGCTGTTCAGAATGCATGGTATTTACACAGATATAATGGAGGCAAACTGGACCAACTGGCTTTTAGAAAAAGTATTGCTTTGGAATTACTAGAGACGCACAAGGTTCTAGGAAAAAAAGGACCTTCAAGAAAGCCATGCAGTTTTAAAGAACATTCGCGATTTGATAGAATTGATCATATTGTAATATATCAAGTCAACCAGACAAAGTACGCTGTGTGTCATAAAAAGGCCAATTTCCGTTGCGAAAAGAGCAATATTGGATTACACCCTAAGGACTGCTTTCGCGAATATCATACTTTATGAGTACATATTATTGTATTAAAATAATAAATAAACTTTATAATCAATTAGTAGCATTTAACTCTACAGTCCTTTTAAAAGGACGCCCCATAACTCCAAAATTTGATTTTGATTTTTTTTTCACTAATTTTCTCTAGCTTTTTGAACAATAATAAACCAGTGTATTCTATTTTTTAACTGATTTTTAACAAAAAATAGTTTCAGGGTTTAATGGGTTAAGGGAAGTTTTCTATATTTCAACTTTTATACAGGATAATTTAAGTTTAATTTTCGATTTTTGCAAAATCCTCTACAAAGTCGTTCAGTGAATTTTCTTTGCACATTCGAAATCGTGTCTGGGATAACCAATCGTGTCTCCTGTCAAATCTTTTGCTTTACATTATCTAAGTTACAAGGACGATTTCTTAAACGCGACAGGGTTCAAATCGAGACTCTTTGGAGGCAGAGGAATAAGGCGACTGTTACAAATCCAAATGAGGTGGTGATGAGTGAGAAAGGCATTTCCCTGCTGGTTTAAAGCAACACACCGCCAGTCGGTAATATCTCAGCAGTTAACTATTATTCTTCTATTTGATTATTAAGTAAACCTACAGAGGGAACCAGTCAAACAGTTACCTGTTTGAATGAGAGTTATTTCATTTGGATAGGTAAAAACGGATAGATTTTTTGGCCATCAAGAAGTCTAGATTTGATCCTATTGGACTTTTTTCTTTGAAGAACTTTGACATACAAAACATATAAACCGCATATAGACAACTTATAAGAGCTACGAAATCTTATTGAAGAACGTATTATTAATATAATGGTCAAATTATTTATGAGAAAGTTCTATGTAGCTTCATTAAATGATGCAATATTTGTGTGACAAGCAATGGACGATTAATAGAAAAAAACTTGCTTTGAAATTGGTTACGTCATTTGTTTTAAATTAGTCTTATTGTAAACGGAAGCTATAAAATTGTGTGGCTCGATTATATATTTTCGTCAGTGTCTTAAAACCGAATAAAAATGTATAGCTCTGACATTCCACAAAAATCAAACAACCAAAAAAAAAAATCAAGTGTAAACATTCGGGTCATTAAAAAAAGAGATGAAAATTCAATATATCAGCGTTTCTCTTGAATAAGAGCTGCCAAGTTCATGAATTTATACAGCTCTTCGATATATTGTTCCCTAACTTTTTGATATGCCATATTGCGGCACAGCTCATTTGACCTTATTTGGGTGAACGAATTAGTTTATAAATCGATCTAAATTACGCTATAGAATTAAAATACAAAGAAGAATGAAAATCGAATAGAGGCAGGCTAGTTTTATACGTTCATTCATGAATAAATTGTAAAATACGAGGCACAAGCCAAACAAAAGTTGTGCGATCCTGCCTGTTTATCAAGCCTCCTCTGCTTTGTATAAACTACCTGAACAAAAGAACGCGGTCGAACGCGATACGTCCCGCTGCAGTACATCATCTTTATTGTTATATCGTATACACACCGATGCCGGGTAATAACGAGAATCTGTAGACCGCGGTAAAAGTAAGCGTCATTTTGGAAGACTACCGTTCCGCTAGCCTCCGGAGATTTTTAAGCATTTGTTTCGACCGAGTAATTTCATAAAAATTGCTGTAAAACGTGGACGTTTAGATTTTATATTCAAATGCTTGAACAAGTTTTATTTTTATTTTGTTTGTTCGCCTCCGGAATCTCATCTACAAGGTCTGTCAATTATGGAAATGTAAGGTCACTTAAAGGAAAATAGGCCAAGAGAATTAGGTAAACTTCTGCAGTGCAACATAAATGTATATATAAAAAATGGGGCCCCTCGCTGTCTGTATCAGAGCCTTAAAACGCTTAGGAAAATGAAAAAACATTCTCATAGGTCCTAAACAAAAACCGCAATGAAAATACTCTGTATTTTTCTCAATACTTGTATTGCATGTGTAGAAAAATGTAACAATATAAAGAATGTTTAAAAACGTGATTGATAAACTATTTTGCATACATTTTACATATACCAGACGTAAATAAAACCTGGCTTACCCTCTCTATTTTTATTATTTATAAAAATAAATCGATGAAATTTTAATATGTTGTTATAAACATAAAATTGCATTAGAAAACAGTATTTTAAATTTTTATGCACTTCCGGTTTTGTCGGAAAATCTTCCAATTTTCTTATTTTAAATGGAACACCCTGTATATATTTACATTTTTGAAATCTATGGCGATTTCTAATTATAACAGTATGTATTTTTCTTTGATTTTTTTTTTTAAGAAAATGTTAATTTTTAATTTAAAGTGCTGTGATTTACAAAAAAATGTTTCTGACAGGGCTTCCTACTATTGCAAAAATTGTATTACTATTTTGTGATAAACAGTCTCTTACATAGGAGCCTTCAAACGTGAGAAGTTCGATTTTTCTAAAAAATACATTTGTCTAATCTCAAAATGGTGGCTCATCACGATATTTAGAAAATACATCTTTTTACGAATACAGTGCAACCCATGAATAACTTAACAAATCTATAAAAGTTCACAGTAAACAAATTACAATTTTTCTAAATAAATAGGTATTATATTGTAATATACAAAACCTGAAAACAATTATCTCAAATAAAATTATTTGTTTAAAATACCTGTCGTGATTATAGTCCGTTTAATGAACAGATAGAATAGGGAACTTGCAAATTTTTTTTACTTCATAAAAATGTTCTACAATACTAAAAAATAAGATATGCAAAATATGACGCCTTAATTCCCAATAATAAATTTGTTATAAATTATTAAAGTTTCGCGCGCGAGCGAACCGTTTCAAACAGGTTCAAAAGCGCGGGAGTAGTCGTGACATCACACCATACAATTTACAAACGACGACGGAGATCCCAGCACTCGACCGCTTGATTTCAGATAAATTTTAAGTGTATACTTAAAATGGAAACAAAAACTCCTTATTTTAAATATTGCATTGTACCGTTGTGTAAGAATACTACAGTAAAAGTGCCAGATAAAATATTTATAATATTGCCAGAAGATAAGATTCGTCGATCAAAATGGCTAAAAGCGTGTAGAAGAAATGAAAAAGACATTTCACAGAGCAGTAGGTCTCTACATGTGTGTGAAGATCATTTTAATGTAAGTACATTATTAAATACTATATGTCTATCTACTAGTTTTTCGCAGGCGGGCAATAAAATATTCCGTATTCCGAATTATTGAATTTTAATTAGGGTAGGATTAAAGAAAGAATGTGTATACAATGTTAGAAAATAATATTAGTGGATAGAATGTAATTTAGTGATACTAAGTAAAGGTAATTTCATGGTGCGAAAGTAAACAGCTATTTCTTATTATACTCTTCGCAAATACGATTACGAAGAGTATATTGCATTTGATCGGGACATTTCTAAAATCGTTAATATCGCTCGCAGAGAAAAAATCATTTCGTTCGTCATCGAGTTCTGAACAACTTTCAAAATGTCCGTCTGTTCATCTGTCCGTCCGTCTGTACGTCCGTCACGTTTCTTATAAGCATGATAACTAAAGAAAGAAAAATCCGATCGAATTGAAATTTGGGCTATAAGATAGTGTTAGCTAGAGGAAGAAATCCATTGTTTTTGAAAAAAATTAAATAGTAAATAAAAAAGTTATAGGACATTTTATTTAAAAATATGAATCTACAGAGGGTTGCAATTTTCAATGTGCTACTAAAATTGAAGTAATTTTCTATAGACACCAAAATGCTGTAAAATATACTACCACAAATTTCGCCTACGCAGTCGGCATCGGGAGATGAAAAAAATTGAAAATTAAATATATGATCAATGTATTAGGTATTGTAAGAATGAATCTTAGTTTATACTATAAAATATACTGCCACGCGTTCCGCCAATACAGTCGGCATCATCGGGAGAGGAAATTAAATATATAGTCAATACAATAGGTATTGTAAGAATGAAGTTTATAAGACAAACACAACATTCTTTTCAAAAAACTGCGAAGAGTATCCTACAGAATGTGCAACAATTATATAAAAGTTCAATAACACTACTGTCTGCGAAGAGTAAAATGTTTACCTCTAGTATATATAGTATATTGCAAATACCTTTCCCTTGCCCTTTAATTTATTCTATTCAAATCTTATATTTATCTATTATGTGAATGATAACACGACACAATCACTTATTTCCCTTGCCCCAAAACATAGTACGAAAATACCTACGATAGGTAATTATACATTTGCGCAACATTTCCTTTGCAGCAAATGTCTTCTATAGAGACACTTTACGCGTGTGTACAAAAAAAACACGAAAAATATAGAAGTGGCTGTTGTAAAGAATTACCCTATATTCTTTCAAACATAAGACTAAGTCTGCTAAAAATGCTTAAAGTTGCGACTAAGCATTTTTGTAGTTATTTCTTTTTATTCCGTGATCAAGTCATAACTATTTTATGTTTATAAATTATTACTAAAAGCTAAAAAAAATACATACTTCACTGCCTTGACCCCGCGGACCTCTCCAAGGAAAAAACTTTTACTATTTTGTATAAAAGATGCCACCATAAACATATCCACTTTAGGCAAATTATCAGATTGGCCCTTTGAAAAACCTTGTTTAGTCATTTTAAAATATCTGTACAACTACAATAAGCGGTACTATAAAACACAATTATATATTTATATCAGAACAGTCACTAACAAATCAACCACAGTCTAATAGCACCATATTGTACATATTTTTATATAGAATGTCATACTTTGTTAATTTGTTTGTATTATTTTAATAAGTATTTTATGAATGAATTGATTTTTTAGTTTTCTTTTGTCTGTATATATGTATATATTAATATAAATCTTACTCTGTACCCCATACAAGTCGTAAATAATCTACTTAATTGTGAATAAAGATTTTAAATTGGAATTGGTAAACATCTGATTGTGTTGCTTCCCAGCGCGACGACTACCGAATATTGTATGGTGTGACGTCACAGTCAATAGTAGCTCGTTTCGGGCCACTTCAATTTTATCGCTGTTTAGATCCTTCATACTGATCGCGTGGAATTAGAAATCTTATTTTTTTGTGAAGTACACGTTTTATTACAACGTTACGATATGTTTTTTAGTATTATTTTTATTTTTTAAAATTATAGGCAAATTCCCTATTGGTGTGGAGCCTATTGAATTTCCAGTTGCAAAACCCCGTTTCACATACTACAAATAATTTTTTGTTTTTCGGAGAATTAAAATAGGTTAGATTAGGTGACAAGTTAATTATTTATTATTTGTAACAAAGAAAATACGAATAGGTATATAACATCATAAGAAATATAAATATTATTGAAAAGTAAATCCACCACGATGTAAGTATTCTGTGACATAGCCTAACGATCAGCTGTTGCAATTAAGACGTGTTTTTGATAATTTTTATAACTGACAATATAGGTAAGTTTTGTTTTGTAAAAATATTAGTTTTACCTCACAATATCTGTTTGTCGTGTAGAATGGCTTGGCAATATACATTCGTGAAGGCATATAATTATTTTTTTTGTAATCTCCACGAAATACCAAAACGTATTAGACAGTCAAGAAGCTGTCAAGTTAAGCTTATCTTGTGAGATGGGTTTTAAAAATACGACCAATAGAAAAATTGTTTTCACAGTATACCACTTTGTGTATCGGGTTTTGTGAATTACATACAATTACATCGTAAAAAAGATGTATTTTTTAAATATTGTGATGAGCCACCATCTTGAGATTTGACAAATATGCATTTTTTAGAAAAACGTATTTTCTCACCTTTGATATTATCAATTATTCAATTTTTGCAATAGGAAGAAACCCCGTCAGAAACATTTTTTTGTAAATCACAGCACTATATCAAAAAGTAAAATTTTTGTTAAAAATAGGAATAAATAAAAAATCAAAGAAAAATATATTCGAAATTCACCATAGATTTCAAAACCTTAAAAATATATAGGATGTTCCATTTAAAATAAGAAAGTTGGGGTAATTTCCGGTGAAACCGGAAGTGCATAAATATTGTAAATACTGTCTTCTAATGTAATTTTATCTGTATAACAACATAATAAAATTTAATTTATTTCTATAAGCAATGAAATTAGAGGGGGTGAGTCAGGTTTCATTTACACCTGGTATACATTTAAAGATCACATAACAACATAATACATTTTAGAAGAGAATAGTAAATTAAAAACGGGTTTAAAATGTACTTACTAATTCCAAGTAAAAAATGTATACTTGTATAAAGACGCTAAAATCAACCGTTTTCAAGGTATTTAAGGATTAAAAGTTAACTGAATTCTACACACTACACAGTATTTTCATTATGTATTTTCAAAATGTCCGTGTAGTTTTTGAACTTGATACGTCTAGTACTTTTTGAGTTGTAGCCAAAAAAAATTTCAACATCCTGTGTCTCATTAACTAGGCACATTTTATTTAATCGTGTTTGGTTAGATATTCAAATTTTGAGCAAAAGGGGGGTTGTGGGGTTAAAATAACCCAAACTTTTTTGTATGTAACTTTATTTTTGAATAATGTCGACTTGAACATTTTATAACATGGTATGAGATAGGTATTGGGAATCTAAACTAATTTTTTATTAATAGTAGGCCATGAATAAAAAAGGAATGCTTCATGCCGCTATGATATAATTTGATGTTAGTGCTGTCAACAAGGTTAATAAATTTGTATAAACAGTTGTATGATATAAAATCCTAAGAACGCGTATCGAAAAAAAAAAAACGTTTTGTCCCCTTTTCTATCAGTTATTTCATTTGTGCGCCTTTAATCACGATTTTCATTAAGTCGATTTAAAATGCAAAGAGTTACAGATAGGGAAATGACTGATACGCATTTTGTATACGGTTTTTGCAATGGTAGTGCATTAGCCGCAGTAAGGGAATACCGACGAAGATTTCCCAATCGTAGAGTACCTGGGCGTCGAATATTTGCAGTTCTTCACCGGAATTTGGCAGAGCATGGGGATTTTAAAAGGTCTCGAGGCACAGGAAGGCCACAAGGAAATCACCGTATGGATATAGTTTTGAATCATTTAGAAAATGATCCAATAATAAGCATTCGAAGAGTTTCAGAAATTGTCAACATACCTCGCTCAATAGTTAATCAAAAATGTAAGTACCTAGATAATTATTTATCTTAATTAATAATTTCAGATAGGAAGAATGACGGTAAGGCAAGGAATGCACCCATACCATTTTAGACGCGTGCAACATTTAACGGAGGCAGATTTTTTTGCCACGACTCCCGTTTTGTCAATGGATATTAGCAAACAGAAATATTTTTCCTAGCATATTATGGACTGATGAGGCAATGTTCACTAGGAACGGAGCTTTTAATATGCACAATATGCATCATTGGTCGGATGAAAATCCACGAGTTGTTCGGCGCACAAATTTCCAACGTAGATTTTCGGTGAATTTATGAGCAGGAATCATTGGGGATCAAGTAATTGGCCCAATAGAATTCCCCAATCGTCTTAACGCAAAAGAGTATTTAAACTTCCTCCAAAACGACCTTATCGATTTATTACCGTTGCATGCTCGACACGAGGTTCGACAAAATATGCATTTTCAACATGATGGCGTGCTTACCCAGTTTGGGCGCAATGTTCGAACTTGGTTACTTCAAAGTTTTCCAGGCAGGTGGATAGGTCGAGGTGGTCCTATAGCTTGGCCACTTCGTTCACCGGATCTAAACCCATTAGATTTTTACTTTTGGGGTTATATGAAGGGTTTAGTTTACACCACTGAAGTAAATACACGAGAACTATCTCAAAGAATAAATCAGGCCGGAAATGAATTAAGAAGAAATACATTCAAGACTTTACGGGCTTCTCAGACTTTAGAACGTCGAGCGAGACTGTGTGTCCAAGAAAATGGAAATTTGTTTGAACACCTGTTACAATAAAACTATGTAAAATTCAAATTTAATTTTATTGATATAAAAAGATTGCTGGATGATTTTTGTTCATATTGAGTATGATAGTTTCGCTCGAGTTATTCATAAAGAAATATTTTTCGCCCATTTTCCAAGCAACAAATTAAAAATATTAGTATGTACTTTATATGGACATGAAATAATAGACAAAACTCATCTGGTACAATGTATTTTGCTCCATCTGTTATAAAATTTAAAAAACAAATAAAATTAATTAAATTTTCAAGTCGACATTATTCAAAAACGATGCATTCTATCTATGTTCATCAGGAGTACCTTTTTTACGTATAAAACTCTAAAATTTCATAATCTACAGTCAAAAATAGAAAAAAGTTACATACAAAAAAGTTGGGGTTATTTTAACCCCACAACCCCCAGTTTGGTACAGCCCTGGATAACATTTTCGAATTATTTCCATTTCATCTTATTACACATAAGAAGTGCAGCGGCTGTGTAAATTTTCAATATTTGACTTTGAGTGATTTTGGAGATATTCGATAAAAACCTTTCTCAGGGGCCCACCTTTAGGGGCCTGTAGCTCCCTTAGGAAGCATTTTTCGACCAATGTTTATATGAACTTTTTTTCCTATTTCTGGCCGTAAAAGCAGCTGGTAAAATATTGCACACTAATTTCGGGACACCCTGTATTGCAGCATGTACTTCTTTCTAGAGCCCGGCAGTAAATTACAAAAAAAATGTTTGATATGTTACAACTGGACTGCAAATGTGTATATTTAGTTACCGCAGCTTCCTTTGCACTATTGTGGTAGACATTTTGAATGATAAAGAAATGGAGCGCAAAATGCAATATTCTCTGCACGATTCAAATCTGTTATTTGTTTCTATGCACTTCCATTATATTATATCAGTGGTGAAGTAAAAGAAATCCACTTCCTCGGGGCGTAATCGTTTATTTTATCTAATTATTATTGTTTATAAAAATGGAAGACGGATTTTGTTAAGAATGCCGCTTTTCATTCAAAAATATAATCTTTATTTGCACACAAAAGTATTGGAAATATTAATTAGTAAAGACATGCACGTTGAATATAAGATCTGGTATGATATAAAATTAAAACTACATGTTTGTTAAAGTAAAAAATACAGAAAATAAACGAAGACTGTTCTTACATTAATTAGTTATAAGGTGAGATATGTTTACCTTAGTAAAGTAACGGGTACAATAAAATTATAACATGCCTGGAGGGAAGATGGAAAATGCGTGGCATCACAGCTAGATAGATAACTGGTGAGTACAAACCAAGAGAACTGCCCAGTAGAATCGTCAGCTAACGTTTTAATATTAATTACACCTTTGGTTTACCCAATTTGATTCTCAGCGATAAATTCCCCTTAGTCAACATTTATTAAAAGCAAGGCTATGTTACTTAATTAATTTTGCTGTTTGTATATTCGTTTACATTGTATAACCTACCTCATTTATAATAAATTAATTATGTTTAAAGAAACTCTGTATACTGGGTGTTTTATTGTGCGTGTAACTAATTAAGTTTATGCGATAATTCAGTAGAAATGGTTTTTCTTGATATTTACATTTTTATCAATTTGGTACATGTCAAAATTATTAACAACAGGAGACCAAATTTTTGGTTCTATTTATTACAATTTTTAGTGAAAACAGTGTGTTGAAAATATGCACAATATTACTTAAAGCCGAAGTATTATGGAAAGGTAACTTCATAAAAAACAAATTTTGTGATTGTATGTTATATTTCTCAAAGATTTGCATACTTTAAGTATGCAAATCTAGTCATTTTTGTTAAATAATTTTAAAATCCACCATAAAGTTTAATGAATATATAAAACAGCGTAATGGTACCTTATGTTTCTTTTTTCATTTTAGTGCGAACGCTGAAAATAAGATCTTTTTTAATAAAATAGATATTTTGTAGCAGACACTACGGCGATTGCTAAAAATATTATTTAAATCTCTGGTATGTGCCGTTCTTTCAGACATCGTAGTTTAGTTAAGTATCATATTCACAGATAGAATTTTATTAGTTTAAATCTTCTAAAAGATTTAAGGATCTTGTTCATTTAAAAAAACTTCGTAATAAAGTAGAAACTATTTTGGTAAACAGCAGTTCCATTACAACAATCAACTCCAGGCCAAAACTGTTCAAATTGTTATGCGAAATATTTCGGTAAACTTTTAATCAATTGGTAATAATCTAAATAAATTATGCTGTGTTAGTGCATAATTTCTAAATTCAGTGTTAGAAACTATTTCGGCAAGCCTCACAATATGGCAACTTTGCTTAGAGTTAGATTTCCTAAATATTAATGAAGTAAGGATTATCCTACATTCCGCGATTAAAATGACCCAAAATTAGTTTTCTCTGGTAATATTTTTATTTATAGAATTATATTTGTGATGACTTGAATGAAATGGAATTATTGAAATTATTTTATTGATAATGTTATAAGTTAAAAATGGCGCATCTTCCGACATGATTCCATTTTACAGTGATCTGAGCTTGGTTACATTGAACAAAATAGAAAATTTAAATAACACACTCATTCAACATTTAACACACCACAAAATTAAAAATTGATTAAAACAATGTAGTGTCTGATGCTGTTGTTTAAAAATGGAATCATCTGAATCATACTTACGATTTAATTTGCTTCAATTTTTTTATATATTAAGTTGAAGACCATATGACCATGACCATATGAAAAGTTTCACATACCTCTCACCACTACTCAATTTACCCTTAGGCAGTATATGACTAGCAGGTTGGCCACTATCATTTGTCTGTTCCATAACCTATGGTATACTGAGGAGAACTAATAAGTTCGAAACCGGTCTATGTCTGGTTAGGAATGGACAAATGATATTGGCTACCGATCTATCATGATTTGAAGGTGTAATCCAATGCAGGTCGGGGTATTTGCCCGCTGAGTAGTTGTTTCGTTCAAATCATACTTAATAAGTTGAAGACGATGGGTTAATCTGCTGCTGGTGAGAATCACCTTCATTACTTCCATGCATGGATTGGATTCCCAATGTTTCATATTTTAATACAGCTTTGTGAAAAAATTGGGAGATTTCTAAATAGCCAGATTCACTTTAATAGCTAATAGTATTTTTAAAATTATGAACTTTCAATTGTTAATATTAGAAATGTATGTATTAACCAAAGCAATCTTTAAAAAGTCGGTCTCGGCTAAGTTCACTTTGACAGTATTTTTTTTATCATCATATCGTATCCAATTTAACATTTGAAATAAACAAATTTCATTAAAAATATTGGTTTCATTTTTATACTTATTTATTAATTGGATTTTTCCATTTTTTTCACGGTTAATGTAACGAGAAATTTGCTAGAGATCTTTAAGGCACAATTCATTAGACGTGAAATTATTTTCGGTCCTTTATGAGAAATGCTCTCCTTGGTGCATCGATTTCTCTCATATTTACAAATTCGAACGTATTCATAGAACCAAAGATATTGACACACCTGTTGACAATTCGGACAAATTTGGGCTCCTCAAAATGGCCATTTTTGTCATATATCGAATTTGATTTTTTTCACAACTGTAGAAGAGAAAGTAAAAATATACCTTATAAAGTAAATGAAATAAGTTTTCTTGTTACTAATTTTTAAACGAAATCCTAAAAAAATCTAAATTTTTTTATCTCCGATGTGCTGTGTGAAATTGCTGAAATTAATATAGATGTATTTTACTACAGGTTCGTTTTATATAAGTTTGTTCGAATTTTAAAATACGACGTTGAGAAATTAACAAAATTCATTTTTAGCAGTTTGGTATGACTGGCGACTTCGCCATTTTTTGAAACAAATCTGCACAGCACATGTATAGTTCCAATATGAATTGAAACATAAAAACGCCAACAACGGGAATTTAGTCATATCCATGAGCGTCGACCAAAAAGGTTTAGAATTATCTGTTAATTCTTTAAAATAAATCGAATATTTTTTTACTATTTATATGAGTTTATATGTATGTACAATACCCATAATAACCTTTTTATTTATTTACTTACTTGTTTATTTCTTTATATTAGTTGAATAAGCAATTTTGATGATTGAATAAAAATTAAGAATCTTACTCGCTTAGTTAATGACATTTTCTACAAACTGTAAAAATTGATATTGAGTCTTGAGTAATAAATGTCACCATCTGGCAAAAACTAACGTGGAGGTGTGAGTATTTTTTGCCAGGATTAGATAGGAATATGAAAGGTGTTAGTATGTTGGAATGTTAGAATTAAATTAGAATTAAGTAACTTTTTCAAATAAAATATAACAACAAATAAAACAAAAAGAAAAAAATAAATAAATATTTGCATTTTGTTAGAAACTCAAAATAAACCAACTCTATAAATCTTTTCAACCGTTCATCGACTGAACGTAAAGAACGTTTAAACAAAAATGCTGCGTGGTAATTGAATCACAAAAAACAAGAAATAAATATTTAAAATCTGTTAAAAATTCAAACAAAATAAATTATAAAGCTCTTGAACCGTTCAAGCTAAGTTGCTTCAATAACGTAAAAAAACATTTAAACAAAAATACTAAGTGGCAACTGAATTATCAGAAGAATATTCTGAACTTGAATCGTCACCGGTTTGAATAATAATTGGTACTACGGGTGGCAAAATAGGATACTCGTTTTCTTCTTGTATAACATGACTTTCGCATTTTTCTCATACGCTATTGCTCACTTCATTTACTACTTGTCGTATATTATCAAGTACTACTGCACTTAAAGTTGATGACTGATTGCATTTCCGTAAATGTTTCTTTATAGTGCCCCAAATCATCTCGATTGGATTAAATACGCAATAATACGGTGGCAACCGTGCGAGCGTATGACTGTGTCTCTTGCAAAGATCATCAACTACATATTCGTTTTTAAAATGATGTTCGTTTTAATAATTCTTTCTTTATCGGAACCTTTTCAGGATGTCCATATTTTTATTCCTCATAAATTTTAAAATGTCCTCCTTTTTGGTACTATTATTAGGTATTTTATGTAATAAACGCGAGTGATATGAGGCATTGTCCATAACAATGACCGAATCTGGGGGAATGTTTGGTAGAAGCTGTTCAGCGAACCATTTTTCGAACAAATCCGCAGTCATGCCTTCATGATAATCAGCAGAGGATTGTGTTATGTTTTTGGCCGACAAGAGCAATGCGTTGGGTACAAAACCGTATTTGCTTCCAGCATGAAGAATTATAACGCGCTTTCCTCTCGAGCAAGGTGTATTCAAACTACAATTTTTAGAGTCATCTACCCAACAGTACTGAACAACATCGTGTGTGTCAAACCAGGTCTCATCGAGATATACTATATGCTTTTTGATTCACGGTATTTTTCATTTTATGTAAGTATACTCGTCTAAGTTCAACGATACGTCGCGATTCCATTATAATCATTCGATTATCTATTTTTTGCGTTTAAAGCCGCAATCTAATAAAATACCTCATAGCGTTTCTAAAGATTTATAATTATAATCCGGATAATCACGCAATTTATCACGAATCATTTCTAAAGTTGGTACTTTATTTCCCTCATAGAAACTATAAACCGTTCGCTGAATAGCGTTTTTCGAGGTATTGTCAATTTTACAAAATTTTCGTTTTTTTCCTTTCCGCTTTGTAGAGTGATCTATAACATCCCCTTCCTTAATAACGCGATAAATCGTAGAAGTCGAAAGTTTAGTTAATTCATGAATTCTATTTACAATATCCCTATCTGTCGTTTCAATATTCTCTTTAAACATTCATAAATATTTAAAATAAGACGCTGACATTGAACATGTAAATCCTTGTTCTTATTAAACTCCGAACTAGTTTCAATTAACTGCGCCACAGGTTCAATATTTTCTTCAGATAATTCATTTTCATGCATTTCAATGGGCCTCCAAAAAGCCATGTTAATAATAATAATTAATGAAAATATTGAAATATTACTAAAACCACTTAATATCACTAAAATGCTATAAATACCTCACAGAAAATAATTCTATTTATCCAAAATTATTACATGAACTGCACTGTCCGGTCACTATAAACAACTAGTCCAGTAGTCTATTCAAATCACGACTTAATTCGTCAGAGTTCGGACACTACTATTCTCATATCGAATGTAATGTAGAGGTATCGTTCAATAAATGCAAGCACGATTTGTGCTCTATTTCTTTGACGATGAGAGTGGAAATGCGCCCTCGTGGCATAAACACTTTAGACTGAAGTGTTTCAATTCATATTGTATAAACTATACATAATTGTGTCATTTTTGAGTTGAAGCACAAATAGTCTCTGATTCTGTGGTTGAAGATATTAAAGATTTTACTAGAAAGTAATGCTCTGTTGCGATAGTTTTTTTTAACAAGAAATGTTCTATGACTACTAACTTCGTTATTTTATTAAGAGAAATCTGTATATTATGGTAAGGAATTATTATTTAATTAATAAAAAAAATTACGATTTTTCTGCAGACGCGCAAAATGGTTTGATTAATTTTTTAAAGACTTCCTGTATATCACGATTGGAATTAAATTTTATTATAAACATGTTCTACAAATATTATTTTAACTGGACGTGGTTGGTTATAATTAATGTTTGTATGTCTGTATATTACTTCAGTTACTGTAATTTTCCACCCTCATAAAGTATATTACGAGTAGTTCATACATAACTACTTTATTATATTAAGAATTTTTATTAGGGTAGTTGCTAAACATAATGTGCTGGGTGCATAAAGCACCACATATCGTTGTTGCTTTATTACGTTTATAGTTTGCCGGGTTTTCAGTTTGGTCTTTTATCTCTAATAGTAATGCTCTTAACGTTAGTAAAAAGTTTACGTGACTTGTGCATTTGCTGGACATTTCACATCATATAACCCTGGTTACTAGAGATACATTGATCTAGTATCATACTCTTGGGGACGGCTTTTTATTTTTCTTCCAAGTTCTCAAAAACAAATAAATAAATAAATAAATAAATAAAAATGTTTCATATTGTATGTGCAGCAATTTTAATCGCGTTTAGCGGAATGGGTTAGATTTGAACATTTTAAACAAAAATGCAGTTACTTATATAGGGCGTAAAAGATAATGCGATGTTTACGGATTATTAAACAGAAAATACCGAATTTTTACTACCAATATCAGTAGCTTTTATACATCTAAGTAATATTTCATAAAACTAAATTTGAATATATATTAATTTTTTTGTAATAACTGTATTTACTTACTAAAAAATAATCCCTTTACTATTGCGTAGTGTGTTCCACTTAAGATAAATACACCTCAATATCTCTTTTTATTTGTTAGTGAATTTGATAATCTTTTTTTCGTATATATGAAGTTTGTGAAGCTTTATTAAACGAGTAAACTACATTTTAACTTTAGTGAAAAGCCAGCCTACTGCGACTAAAAATAAAACGTAAAGAAGCAATATACAAATAGGCTTTTTTTTATCAAATATCTTTATTAAGAAAAGTGTTCTGATCATGCCGAAATGCCAAGTATAAAATTGGGTGAAAAACAAAAAATGGAATGTGTTAATTGTTGACAAATAAAAAGTAAAACATGCATATGCCGTATGTCAACAAGGTCATGTATTAGCGCGCAATTTTTTTAAAAATTGGAATAAAATTTTCAAAATCAAAACTCACGTATGAGAAAGAAAAGACAAACATATATTATCAATACCACTCCCGGTTTCACCGGAACTGTCATCAATTTTGAATTTTTGAACGGAACATCCTATATAATTTAACATACAGGGTGTCCCAACCAAAAGAAGGCAACCTGAATAACTTTGGAGATAATTTAAAAAAAAAAAACTGGTGAAACACGTCGACCTTGTTTCCAAGGAGGACATATTTTAATGTAATACTTGATACATATCATCATCCCTCTACCCTACACAGCCACCCCCTTCAAAAAATTCAAATGGCAAAGGGGGTCGAGTGATACATCTTTTGAAAGGTCTTTCAATTGTCTACATAACTTTTATCGATTAGAAAATGAGAAATAATGAGAAATAATTGTTTCATTATTTTAGGTTCGGGAAATAAGAATTAAAGAAGCAGTTTAAATTATCGTATGTATTGTTCAAAATGACCCCCACCGACTTCCATACATTAGTATAATCTGTCTTGAAATTCTGTACGAACATTTCTGAACAGATCTGGAGTCAATAAACGGCATTCTCGAACAATTCTTTCACGTAAGGCTTCCAGAGATGCGGGTTTTGTTGCAAATACCTTCGATTTCAAATGTCCCAACAGAAAGAAATCCAAGGGAGTTAAATCGGGTGACCTAGCGGGCCACTCCACAGAACCTCTTCTTCCAATCCATCGCTCAGGAAACCGATTATCCAAAAATCGACGGACTGCTATAGCAAAATGTGGGGGTGCCCCTCCTATTGAAAAAATAGTTCGCCCTCTAAATGATTATCGTCTTCATCGAGAATTTGGGTAATCATTTGGTCGATGTTATTTTCTAACAGATCGAGGTATCTTTCGCGACTTAAATTGTCAGGAATAAAAAACGACCCGACAATGTGATCCCCTAAGATGCCAGCCCAAACATTTAGCTTCTGAGGCCTTTGGGTATGAGTTTCCATGAACAAATGTGGATTGGTTTCACTCCAATACCTACAATTGTGCCTGTTTACCTCCCCATTTAACTGAAATGTCGATTCATCAGAAAAACACGTATTGTACAGTAGATTGGCATTACCGTTTAATTGTTCACTAAAAATCTCACAGAATTCAAGCCGACGATCGGGATCGTCTTCGTTTAATTCGTGTACTAATTTAAATTTATATGGATGAAATTTGTGGACCTTTACAATTCGATGAACACTGCTTCGTGATACACCGGAAGCCTCAGCTACTTTCCTGATCGATTAAGTGTTATCCATCTGCAAATGACCCAGAACTGCCACCTCGACTGCTTTATTCCTATTCGGTCGCTGAGGTTCATGCTTTTTGTTTCCTACAGACCCTGTTTGCATAATTATTTTCCTTAAGAACAAATCGATAAAAGTTAAAAAAAAATACACAGTTATGTAGGGAATTGAAAGACCTTGCAAAAGATGTATCACTCGACCCCTTTGCCATTTGAATTTTTTGAGGAGCTGGCCGTGTAGGATAGAGGGATGATGATAGGTATACAAGTACTATATTAAAATATGTCCCCCTTGGAAACAAGGTTGACGTGTTTCACTAATTCTTCAAAAAAATTTGTATCTCCAAAGTTATTCAGGGTACCTACTTTTGGTTGGGACACCCTGTATATTGATTATGCATGAAATTTTCTATATATTAAATCAAAATGTTTGACATTACCCTCAAATATGGCGGACTTATTTCAATTTTTTATGGAATTCAAAATTATTAATTGAAACTCTTTGTATAATGAAAATTTTCCAATTAGGCATTGGATATCATAATATGCTTCATTGTCGATATTTGGATGCAATATGAACCGAATATATTTTATTATAATGAACTTATTTGAAAAAATTCAAAATAGTTTTTCCTGACTTTTTAGGTTACAATTACTAATTTCTTTAAATAGTAACCCCTATTTTTCCTTCCCTATAAGAAGCTTTAAATTGGTGAAAGCATAACGGATTTCATTATAAATGAATTGTGGCAAATTTAAAACTTTTGGTCTCGTTTGATAGATATTAATCTAAAACATTAAAATAATTTGCAAAGTTGCCACTTCCGGTGAAACCATAAGTGGTATTGATAATATATATTTATCAAACTAAGCCCGTTTACTTCTCATACGTGAGTTTTAAATTTGAAAATTTTATTCTAGTTTTGAAAAAGATGGCGGGCTGACACGATCTCGTTGGCACCCAATATGTTTTCTACAAATTTTAAAAATTTGGCCACTGGGACAATTCTAAACAACTTTTTTTAATAACATTTTTTGATTTATCAAATCATAAAATATCTTATTTTTTCATCCGTTTTGGCGAAATTCTTTTTATTTTTAACCAAATATTGAATTGGACCAATTCGGGACGATACTGAACAATTTTTCATAATAAAATCTTTGATAAAAAATATCTAATATGTTTTTGCTTTTTTGCGTAGTAGGCTAGTTTTTTTATGGAAGCCAAAATGTAGTTTACTAATTTAATAAAGCTTTGCAAGCTATACAGGGTGTTTCAGGTATGCGGTCATTAATTTCTAGGGGTGATTCTACATAAAAAAATATGAAAAAAAAGTTCATATAAACATGGGTCTGAAAATCCCTCCTAAGGGCGCTGCGGGCCTCTGAAGCAATGGGGTGCGAAATTATCAGGAACACGCCAGGAATTTTTCAACGGGTCTTTGTTTCATTGAATCGTCGTCTAGCAGCTTGTGTGGAAATGAATGGCGCCCATTTTGAACATTTAATTTAATTTGTTAATCTTTAAAACTTGTTGAGTCCCTTAATATATTAATAATTTGTTATTTTTCCTTAGTTTATTCAAGAGAATAACGAATGCAATTTCACTAATATTTGTTCTTTTTTCATTGATAAGTCGACAGCCAACCCTATTGGTACTTCTCTGTGTCACGTAATACAGATTTGTTATTTTAAAAAATTGACTGTCTACGGTTTTTATTCTTATTAAATTATGCAGAAGAGCGAGAAATCATTATCCTTATTTTTGAATCGTAGGCAATGCATGCGTTTCTTTATGTTCTGGAAACAGGTTGGTCCTACGGCGTTACAACGAAAACCTTTTTTGTGTATTTATAGCCAAGGCATCATATTTCAATGAGAGATTCACAAAAAATTCACATTAAAAAAATTGGGGGGGAGAAGTAAGTCTCCCCTTTCCAATTTTGTGCACCCCTGACTGAATTTAGCCTTGGTGAATAACATCAGATAATGACCTTTATTGATATCGATTCACGTGCAATCACTGTAGCTCAAAGGGTTCCTGAGATATTAAATAAAATGTCAATATTGGGTGCCACCTTCGGAGGCTCAGGAGGGATTTTCGGACCCATGTTCATACGAACTTTTTTTCATATTTTTTTTATGTAGAATCATCCCTAGAAATTAATGACCGCATACCTGAAACACCCTATATATCAAATTGACTGACAAATAAGTTAGTTATTGAGGTGCGTTCATCTTAAGTGAGATACTCTGTATCAAGAAAGAAATATTGTCAGGAAAACTTGATTCTGGTAAGGAAAATAGCTTGGAACAATATAAATTCCGAAAATAAAACGATGAAAATGTTTCAAAGATTTCTACGATTTAATTCTGATTAGGTGCTTTTCTTGCCCCTTAACACCTGGCCTATTTTTGTCTTAATAAAAGAGGAAAATAAAAGCTTCTTGCGACTTTTACTTTGACGCACATTTCGCTTAACTCCGACTTGTAAAAGTCCATAAACCACAACATAATCCCTAAAAGTCACCATTTCAAAGACATTTTTCTCTACTATTTCATTCGAGAAAAAACTTTTTTTGTTAATCAACGTCAACTATCCGTATAAGTAATTTAGAAATTTCCGCAACTTGTCCAGAACTTTAGGAAGCTCTTATAATTCTTTGTTTGTCTTGTGACGTTCTGCTTTTAATCGATTCGAGTGTGCATTTGACATTTGACATGAGGACTGTCCCCTCGTGCGAGGTGTGTCTGGGTCAGGCGAGCTCTCAGCTTCTCGGCAGGATCTGCAGGAAACCTGTCAAGATATGAAATTACACCCCGATGTCACATCCATCAGTGTTTATATAATTCCATCTAAACTTTGCCTCAAGCCATGAAGTTTTAGGCTCTGAACTTTGTCAGGGTTATTACTTATTTCGTTAGATTGAAAATATATTAGTTCGCATGAGAGGCATTTCCGAATGTAGACATGCCAACAAATCTGTTAATTGGAGTTGATAATTTAAAATCAGGCAGATTTTCACAGCAAATATTCCTGGTAAAAATTTTCATTTTATTCTATCTTATGCCCTCGCCCAGTATTTCGGTTTATAGTGTGCATAAAATAATCAACTCATTCGATATTCTATGTATTTGAATTTATGCTTTGATCACTCCATTGCTGCGGCTTGGCGTGTTCTCCAAGTTTTATAAGAATATCTGTAAATCACATTCTATGTAAGGATGATCAAGTGAATTTCAAACAACTACCTTTCCGGCTATATACGAACGTTAAGCGATGGTTTACCAGAAGAGTATTTGATATTTTTGCCTAAGATTGTAAGTCGGAGTCGGATTAAGAAAAAATTGCATCTGGGTCAGAAGATGATTTTCTCTTTTAGATGAAACATTATTTTATTTATTCTAATGATGGGAAAAATATTGGTACTTCAGGTTAGTTGTTAGTTAGTTAGCCCACGCGAATACAGCAGGGTAAACACAATGTAGTTCTAAATAGACATCCGATTTTTGGAGGTGTGTTCGGAGTCATAACATAGAAAATCTTAAAATCGTCGTTTTAAATTTTAGCATCAGATTTTTATAAGAAAGAAAAATTGGAAGAACGCATTAGATAACGGTTGCTGTTACAAGGGTGTTACTTTTTCCCATCAAAGCAAATACTGTGGAAGTTATGTAACAGTAAGTTTAGACTTACATAAACAATATAATATGGAGAATGTTTTAGAATAGTCAGCTAATAATTATTGGTAAATCAAAATTGATTTAGGTAAAACTATATAATTTGTTTAAATTATAGTATTTGAAGTCACATAAATAACATAATATATTATTTAAACTAATTTAATAAATTTCCGTAAGTTAATTAAATTCTAGATCATTTGCATATTTAATTAATAAATATTTATTATTGTACTATATATGAATGTAATTAACAGTTGTATTTCTTAAAATGAACCTTAACTATGGTTCATACTTTTGTTAAAAATAAATGTGACATTTCGATGTTTTTTTTACAGATTGGAATTAAAGCTGATTTTCAAAAGCAGTGAACTGGTGAGTTAATTTTTAGATATGTAATGTCAATATAATGCCCACGCTACAATTATTTTCAATTCTTACTTTGGCCCATTTCCGCTACCAAGGCTCATCACCGATGCTAGAAGATAAGATCATCAGTACTTGTGTAAAAATTGCATCGTTAACCTGCAAATTTTGTTGTACCATTAATAACGTGCGCACATCGCAAAAACACGAAACACCGGTTTACATTCCTTTCGAAATATGGCGAAACAAGCGGGTCCATTCACCCACTATATCATATCAGTTTTGAACCCATACCATGCAGCATCATCATCTAAAAGTGATTCTTCCTGAAACACACACCTTTGAAACGGCAAAGCAGTATTCAGATCTACATTTTTTTTTAAGAAAATACTTCAATGTTAATTGAGTAGTGGTGAGGTATGTGAAACTTCTCATATGGTCCAAATGCTCCTATCCGGATAGTAGCATTTGAACCATATGAGAAGTTTCACATACCTTCACCACTACTCAATTTACCTTAGTCAGTATACGACTAGCAGGTTGGCCACTATCATTTGTCTGTTCCATAACCTATGGCATACTGAAGAGAACTAAAAAGTTCGAAACCGGTCTATGTCTGGTTAGGAATTGACAAATGATATTGGCTATCGATCTGTCATGATTTGAAGGTATAATCCAATGCAGGTCGGGGTATTTTCCCGCTGAGTAGTTGTTTCGATCAAATCGTATTTAATTTTCAACGTTAATATTTGGTATATGTTTTTATTCTGTGTATATCATTGTTTTTGCAAAATTCATACTAGAATTCAAGAAATATTCCTAAAATTAGATTTCCTCCTTAATATTATAATTTAGCGACGTGGTTGTTTGATTAAACAAAATTATTCAGCTCGGTTTTAGCAAGTACTTTATTTATTAAACAGAAACCGTTAACCAGCTCAAGTTATCAAAATTGATTTAATTTAATGCAGCTTGTAATAATTTAATCAAGTTCTAAACTTTGGGAAAACAACCAAGAACAACTTAGGCCTGGGTCGTTTATAAGTAGGCATTTAACTGTAAATGGAATTATCGGGCCGAGTTAATAATTAATTAATGCAAAAAGTAAGAAACACTTAGTTTCAGGCCTGTTCATGAGATAATAGTAGCGAATTTTAAGTACAGAATGTCAGAAATTATGTTTCGTATTCTTACAATGGTACACCATTTTGAATTGAACTTTTGACAACTTGCATCAAGTAGGTAAGATAAGATAAAAATCTCTGAAAATTAACATTATGCATTTTGTATTAATAAATTTGAACATACTTTTTATCAATTTTTATAGAGGAAAAAAATGTTTAGCTGGCAATCTCTATAAAGTTGATATTGAATTTTTCAAAGGTACTATGTCCCTTATATGTAAACACTATATTTTGGTGGCAACAGATTGTGAGGGTCCAAGGCAAATATTTATGTAGGAGTAACAAATCGATGCTGGAAACAATTTTAATCAATGGTGCTGTGTGGAAAAAAATATACCGTATTAAAAAAAAATGAGCCATTTGTTGGTGAAATTGGAAATAATATCATCCAATCAAAATTTATAAATCGTACTCTGACCAATAAGAAGATAGTCTGTTAAACCGTATGTAAGTATAAACAAACATTGTGTGTAGGGTTTCTTTACTTGTTTAACGAGGTAGTAAAATAAGCTTTGAATGAAAATCGAAATAAATTCAAATCTGCCGTATATGTCAAGAAGCCAGTGCGTATATTTACAAAATTCCTCAGTTAAGGCATGTGTTTTATTCAAATTTAGAAGTGCTTTACGTTCAACAGGCAAGTAAGAAGTTTTACATATAATAAAATGTTAGTAAAAATGTGTACGTTTTACTCACTTTTTATTTATATTGATTTAATAAAGTCGGTAAAGTCCACTTGTAAAAATGTTCATGTAGTTATTGCACATGTTAATACATCTCATAAAAAATTTTTTATGTAGGGTAGTCGTAAGTGGTTAACCTTACTTTAAACCAGATACATAAAAAAATCAAAAACAGGGGCTATAGTTATTTTCTCAGGAAATTCGTATATTGAGGAATAAAAATAAAATTCATGATAAGAAAAACACAGTCGGATAACCAAAATTTTCAAAAATATGTTTTATTTCTAAATTACTTATAAGTAAGCCTGGCCAAGGTCATTAATCCTACAGAGACGTACTGGGTATGCATCATAACATAATACTTGAATAAGTACAATAATAAAAATAAAAATATTTTATATATTGTGATGTATGTTTTTGTACTATGTCATTCGCTTTAAATTCTTTTTTATGTATTTCCTTATATTTTGTAAGCTTAGTGCTGCACATTATTATTAAACTGTTAAATGACGTTCACACATGTACATTGTATATCTAAGTGATAACTAATAATAAATAAATAAATAACTAATAATAAATAAATAAATAAAATAAATGGAAATAAATTTTATTAATACTGGTACACTTTATAAAAATATGTACAAAACTCATCTTCTTAAGCAGATTTATGAAGTAGCTTGGTTGTCGTTATCACAAACTGGAGCACTTCTATAATAACTGTGTAGCATCAAATATGTTTCTACAATTGTCTCAGTAAGCGATGTTCGCTGTGGTGAAAAAATATGTTTGTATTTTGAAAAAGACCGTTCGACATCTACGGAAGTAATACAGGCATAAGTAAAACACTCTGTGAACTCACTTAACGCAGCTTTAGATGCATCATCACAAATTTGTCTTAATTTGGTAAAATCAGGATCTTTCCGTAATACACTCTCGAATTTGTCAATAACGGGCTTATTTTTTGCGTCATTTATAGTCTGTAGCTGTGTATTTACGTCGTCCACTATTTGCAGCGATTCCACTAACGACAACGAAGTATTTTGCAATTTTTCTATTTCGTCATGTAGTCCTCCATAATTGTTATAAACAGTTTTTTAAATCTGTTTCAAGGGAAACATCTTGAAAGCTTGTCTGGCTTTCCTTAATAGCTGCACCCTCGTTAGGGTTGAATTGTGGTATCACAGCTTTTATTTGTTGAAAATATTCAGCATAATAAAAAGCTGCCTTCAACCACGTTCCCCAACGTGTAAGAATCGACTCTGGTGGTTCCGGAATACCAGGACACAGTGTGTGAAATGCTCGAAGCCGTTTAGGAGATTTGAGAAATACTTTTTTTGTATTTGCTATTAATGCATCTACCTCTGGAAAACATTTTCGAATCGTTTCTGCTACAAGATGGAACGCCTGCACTTGACATGTAACATGTAAAAACCTACAATCTTCTCTTTGAAGAAAACGGCCCATCAAACGCATTGTCGCAGCACCGTCGGTCACAAACATCAACACTTGACTTGTTGACAGTTCAAATTTTTCGAAAGTCTCCAACACCACCCACGTAATTGTTTCGCCAGTACACGCAGTTAGTCTTTTGCTAGCTAGTAAAAGTGGAAATGTTGGTTTAACAGGGTCGAGTACACGTACTATAACATTTAAAATAGAATTTTTTCTACAATCTGTCATCTCGTCAACACATAACCAGAGCCGTGTATTTTTTAATGCACATTTAATCCTATTTACAATGTCATCTCGAACACTTGGTACATATCTACGTAACGACTTGGTAAATTCACCTGGGGATTGTATTTATTCCAGAACTTCCGAAATGCTGGTTTATCCAATATGCGCAGGGGAACATCACAGGTAATCAGCATTAACAGTAAATCAAACATAAACTGAGGTTCCAAAGAAAACACGCCATGTTTTTTATTTTTATGCCGGTTACTATTGACATGAATTTGGCGGCCGTATTTATTCCAGCACATTAAGTCTTGATCACAAACTTTACAAATTATTTTACATCCATCATAGAATAAATCCGGAAATTCATCGATAAATTTATTCACTCTTCAGCGTACGGTCGTTTTCTACTCTTTACGCTTAACATTATTTATTATTTACTCTAGTACTCTATGCATCGACCGACAGATAACAACTGAAGTGTGTCGTGTCATCGTCATCGTAAAAAAGCGCGCGATGGCATTGGTATTGCGCCCGACCCTAAATCTACCATCGCCAGGCTTACTTATAAGTATACCCCAGAAGCTTAAAATATTGGACCAATTTTCAAATCATATAGGCCCAATTTATGACATTTATGACCAATATTGGGCACATATTCTGAAATTTTTTCCCAATATGTACAAACCTCACCAATGTATGACCTATCAGTGCAATCCATATATCTACAAAATAACAACAACACAAGACAACTAAATGGTGATGGCATTACTGACAAACAAAATGTATTGCATAGTTATGGCGTTTACAAACAATTTTTATTATTGCATTGCGCAGTGCGCAACAAATATGCGTAGTAAACGGGTGTCTAAAATGGCGAATGACGCATAACATCGCTGTTGTGATTTTGTGTACTCTGTGATTTTGTTATACATATTTGCATATTCTTCATTGAAATAGTAATACGTTTTTAAATTCATTCATCACCACATACCATTGATAATCGTCCTATGTTTTTGTTTTTTCTTCCCATTCTACGTCAGTTCATGGACAAAAGGGTCGAGGACATTGTACTAATAAATAATTATTTCATCCTATAGGTGCTGTTAGAAAGACTTTTTTTTGAAGCCACCGTTTCTATAGCGGGGAGAAACGACAGAGAAGGGAGCAGAAGCGTTAGATAACTAAAGTTTATTATATTTTTTTATTAAATATTTAAAAAAGTATTTAAATATATGCTCTATATTAATAAAACCACATTCCCCCTATAATGAAAATCAATATACGTCAATATTAGATAAAATATGTCCCCAATAAAGAAACCAAACATAGGCGCAGTGTTGGATACAACATTTCTCCAGTAAAGAAAATATTGACAAGACATAGGACCAACATAAAAGAATCTGACGTTTATATGTTGACTCAATATTTCTGAAACATGTTGAGTCAATGAAGTTGTGCTGCTGGAGTATGGTTAGGTGGATGACGTCACACTTGCATAACAGAGTTAGTTTTTTTAAAATATTGATATTTACTTCAGATGATATTCAAATGTTTTTCTGCTTCCGTGGTCTCTGTTTTTAATTTCTATTTTTCGATTTTGGAAATAAGATCAGGATATCAAGTGAGCCACTTAAAATTATCGCCCTGTATAGATGCCGTAATGTCATATTTTCAAATGGTTCGTTTATTTCATTACGATAGGGTATTCTTAGGAAAACTTTTAACTGGAATTTTTTTATTTATTTTCAGTCATTTTTGCTTCCTTGTTTATCGAAATATATTTTTAGTAGAAAATTAAATTAGCAGCTCATGGAAAATGTAATATAGTAGTACGAGTTTAGAGGTTATAATTTAGAATGTCATCATGTACAATTTATAATAGGTTTCTCCCATTGAGTAGATCCATATTATTTTACAGATAAAACAGAACTATTACTATTACTTATCCGATATAATACGTACGCTAAAATTCCCTACAAGGGCTCACAGTTATTTATAGCGACATTTCATTGTTGGCTTTAATATTTGTGTAGAATTAAACCATACAAAGCGTTGTGAATTATACATTATGAGCAACGTGAATATCTGCTGACATTGTTTCGCAAGTTTTAGTTAATGGAAGAATCGTGTAGGTTTGTGTATATATGAAAATTAGTAAGGCACCGGCGGCCAGTAGGTCCGGTCCCTAAATTGTGTTTCCTATTGAGAACTGTGCTATATTTTTATAACAGATATTAGATACATATTTTGTGCATTATGTTGAAAGACCGCTTTCAGTAATTTTTATTGTTCGTCCAAATATATTTTGTGTGTAATTATACCGGTTGTTTTTAAAATTTATGTCAGGAAATTATTGTTTACGCATATCTAAGGTTATCACATTTTATAATTGTGTTACAATATAAAGACACAAAATGTTGTACACGTAATTTCATATATTAGTATAGGCAATAGCGTGCAAATTCGACGATGAAAGGTTACCGTCTACCTGTCGGTAATCAAAGAGACCACATGAGTACCATTTTCTCTTTTGAAATTTTTGTTATGGCGGCCGGATACGGAAGGGAAGAACATTAATTTTTTTTTATTAAATGGTTACCGTTATTTGTCCGCATAAGTGGTTAGTATATGTACTCCACATACCCCAATTACGCTGGCTGACAAAACTTCCGGTCGGCGCGTGGTAACCGGAAATTGAAAAAAAAAAATTTTTGTTGCCGGACCAAACCTTGCGCAAAATGTTTGTTTTGGTGTGTACAGTACTGTACTGTAGTGGCAGACATTTCTATTGGTCGGTTTCTGAACAATTTGTCATCAAAGTGGCGAAAAATGGATCAAAATTTGAAATGGCTATAAAAAATAGTTAAAATTAAAAAAAACGTTTGCCCAACCAGCTTATGGTTCACAATGCACTAAAATACCCTAACCTTGGCTGGCAGATAATTTTGCCAAATTTAACCCCCTAATGGGTTAAGAATTTTAAACAAAGCTCAAAGTTTTCGTATTTTCTATTGTAATAACATAACCACTGGACATTTGTTAATATTTATAAGAGAAAAGTATAGGCACGAAAAACTGAAAAAAGTTTTTTAAAACCCTTTAGGGGTTGATTCAGGGGGGGGTTAAATTTAGCAAAAAGATCTATCAGCCAAGGTTATGGTTTTTTAGTGCCTTGTAAACCATAAGCTAGCCGGGCAGACGCTTTTTTTTAATTTTAACTCACAGGCCAACACCGGACTCTACCTGGGTGGTTTTTGGGGTCGCTGCATCCGATGCCGACGTCGGTTAAGCTCTATCACGTCAGGTTCAAGGTCATTTGAAGGTCAAACTAAGAAAAGGTGATTGAACAAATGTGAAAAACTTCGTACATAGGTTTTTGGGGTCTTTGAGTCCGAATTCAGTGTTCGCTTACACTTAAAAGACATTCAGAGCTCATTTCAAGGTCATTCTGAGGTCATTTCAAGGTAATTCTGAGGTCATTTCAAGGTCATTCTGAGGTAATTTCAAAGTTAATTTGAGAAAAACAGGGGAGAAGCTGTCAAGAAATCTGAAAAAATTCATACATCGGTTTTTAGGGTCGCTGAGTCCGAATCCGATGTCGGTTGACCTCTATCTTTATGCTAAACGTACTTACACTTAAAAACCATTAAATTACTTTGATCCTGATATGATTGAGCTCTAAGTGAGTGAAGTCAACGCCCGTTCCACAGTATTTATGTGCGTGAATATTAGCTCGTCAACTTACACAGAAAAACATAAGTAGGTAATTCATGGAATTAAATATATTTGTACTGAGATAGTCGAAGAATCTTCACGTGCAGCAAAAGTTGCCGGACGAATGCAGGCTAAAATCAAAGTCGGTAGTGTATTGTAACTTGAAGGTGCGGATCTGATGAAAAGGTCATCTAAAAAACTGATATTTGGACTTAGAATCCCGAAAAACGTTCAGATTTTTCAAGTGTATCAATTCATCCTTAAAATGACGTCCTTAATGGACCATCTCCAGATTCATACTCAGCGACCCCAAAAACTTATTTATGAATTTTTTCAGATTTCTTGATAGCTTCTCTGTTTTCTCAAATTAACCTTGAAATGACCCCAGAATGACCTTGAAATGACCTCTGGATGCCTTCTAAGGGTAAGAGAACACCGGATTCGGACTCAGCGACCCTAAAAACTTCTGTATTTCTTTTTTCAGATTTTTTCAACCACCTTTTCTTAGTTTGATCTTCAATTGACCTTGAACCTGACGTGATAGAGATTAACCGACCTCGGCATCGGAATCAGCGACCCCAAAAACCCGTGGGGACCTCGCTGGAGTCTGATGTTTTTTTTTTAACTAAATTTTGGCCTGTGCAACATTTCATTTGATCCATTTTTCGCCACTTTGATGGCAAATTGCTCAAAAACAGACCGACAGAAATGTCTGCCACTACAGTACAATACCTCTTCCGTATCCGGTCGCTATACCAAAAATTTCAAAAGAGAAAAAAGAATGGTAGACGGTAACCTTTCATCGTCGAATTTGCACGCTATTGCCTAGACTATATACAGTGTGTCCGTAATATATGGAATATATTCATTATTTTTTTAAACCAAAAATATTTAGAAAAAATCCTCGGACAATTGCGCACCTTATTCTTTATTTTTTGGTTATGACGTCATCACGGTTTCCGTTATGACGTCATCGATATTTTTTTTAAATCCGACACCCTGTATATTTTCTCCACTTTTGGATTCTCAGTCAACAGCTGATTCCAAAAATGTATCACGCTTAAGAGGGCTAATCGAACCAGTGTTTGTAAGGCAATTTTTCAAAATTTATTTCTTCCATACGGTTTGGTCAAATTACACCAAATTTGGAGGATCAGTAGTTGAAAGTGTAATAGAGGGTACATGTATATCTATTTTAATTAATTTTCAATTTATGTGTGGAAAATTTATACTGTAAATATAAGTGAAATTTGGACGTGATTAGCTCCTGAATTATGATATCAATCGGTAAAATTCGAGGTAAAATTCATACATGTCGTCTAGAATGAATCTTCATAATTATGCTCAGCAAGTTTCAAACTTTTATTCCGTACTATTTGGTTAAAAAGAATTTTCTAAATAAGTATCTTTGTCACTACAAATGGTGCAAGGAAGTGTTACCTCGGGAATCGCACCTGAATGAAGTCGGTGAAGAAAACGTCTAGTAAAGGTATAGTCAAGAGCAAAATTATTCAGCGGCGCATGTATAAAAACTTTCTAGAGAGTGACACAGCTATCCGAAGCTTTTTCCCGACTAGGCCCCTTAAGATCTAAAATTGATAAGTTGAAAGATAGGGCCATTTGAATATAAGGATTTACTAATTTTCCATGTTTTGTTTGAACACATCATAGTCACTGGAACTATCGGTTATTTAATAATAAAAACAATTTATAGTAAATGTTCGAACTGTTCTCCTTGTTGTAGCTGATAGTACCCTAAACGGTGAATAAAGTGTTGCGGAACCGTTTTATAAACTAAGTTTTTTTAGATGGCACCACAGAAAATAATCTAATGAATTGAGGTCTGGTGACCTTGATGGCCAATCGATAGGTCTATGTCTACCAGTCCACCTGTTCAGAAGTATTTGGTCAAGATACCTTCGAACTTCTGCTGCATAATGGAGATGCGCACCGTCCTGTTAATACCACAGGATTTCGTCTACATTTCCAACATAATTGTTCTGGGGAATAAATTTAATAACGTTGGCATGAGATAGCTTATTAAAAATTGGAGATATGCTGGTCCGTTTGCAGTTCCATAGAAAATATAGGGTCCAATGATTCTATTTCTTACAATTTCCCACACATTTACCTTTTGTGCATACTGTGTGTGCTGTTCCCGCATCCATCGAGAGTTATCCCTTGCCCAGTATTTACAATTCTGACGATTCACTTCACCATTTAACTTATAAATGCATTCATCGGAGAAAATAATATTTTTTATCAGAAGAGGATCACCATTGCACATATTCATCATTGTTTCACAAAATTGTATCCTCTGATCTGGATTATCATCACTTAGTTCTTGCATCAACTGAATCTTAAAGGGATACCATTTTTCTAATTCTAATACTGTATGTACTGACGATTTAGTAACATCATAATCGCGACTAACCTGGCGAACGCTGGTTTGTGAATTTTCTTCAACAGCCAGTAAAATATTTAATTTTGTATTTTCGTCAACGCCTGGGCGACCTGTTTTGGGTAAATCTTCCACCGTATCAGTCTCTTTAATTTTTTTTTTTTAAATTTTACTGTCGAGAGATGGGTCGTTCTGAATATTTAGTATTAAATAAATTACATACATCTTGGTGAGTTCGCATTCCATCACCATACCCAATCATCGTAAAAGTTTCAATTCTGTGATTTGCAGATACACTCATGTTATAAAATAAAATAAATCGACAACAATTATTGAGAAACCACTACTGGGGTAAAGTATTATTAAGTGATTCGCTCTCAAAGACGATAATGATAAAACAAAAAAAATACAAACAAAAATTTAGCCCACTTCAAAAAATTGCAATTACTTGTGGATCAGAACTTCCTCACCGTAATAAAACTCGACGTGTGGTGGTTTATAATAAAAGTAATTTTTGACGTTTCAAAAAAATCACATATTTTGACGTTTCAAAAAAAGTCACATTGGTGGAATATCACTAATATTTTTTTTAGACATTGGGACCAATTTTGCTCATCATCGAACTTAATCTCTAGAATGTGTGTACCAAATTTGAAAGCTTTATCTCAAAAACCGTAGCTGCTATCGCGAACGAGAAAGACAGACACACAGACAGAAAATTTTTTGTGTCTGAAATTTTGTGTGTCGTCAAAATTCGTCGAGATTCGTCCAGAAATGCATTTCAATTTTTTTTTTCACGAATACATACAAACTTCCTCACTTTCAGGGGTGAGGAAGTAATTAATAAAAACCGTGTTTGTTTCACTTTTTTACGTGTTTTCTTGTAAATCAATTTTAGACCCTAAATGTGATACATATTTGGAATCAGCTGTTGAAGCAGAATCCAAAATGGTGAAATAGGTTCCATTTAAATAAAATCGATGACGTCATAAAGACAACAGTGATGACGTCATAACAAAAAAATGACAGATAACGTGCACAATTGATATTAAAAATCGACGCCTCCGAAGATATTTTCTAAACATGTTTGGTTTAAGAAATAATGAATTTAATCCATATTTTACGGACACACTGTATAAATCTTATGTGTGTTGATCTGTATATAAGGATTTAATATATTTCTCAACCACATAGCTATAGCTTTATGCATCTTTAATATAAAAGCTTTTAAAATTGAACAAATAAAAATTGAAGTGCGGGGAAATCCGCATAACATCGATAATACCTTATCGGCACGTTAATCCATATATGTTTCCTGCTATCTCAGAAAGATATGAATTTGTTATAACAATACTGGTTCGTAGAAGCAGAGCACTGAGAATGATTGATGTGAAGAAGGCATCGTTATTTTCTGATTTAAATCTTTTAACTTCTGTTTTTCTAGTTAATTATCGCGATAACATAAAATGTTAAAAACACTAGTATGCACATTTCTGTCAAAATTGATGTATTTAATTGTTTAAGGCAATTTTTTCTTTATTACTCTTTTAATGCCTGTATCTTCGAAACAAAACAGTTAAGTTCTAGTAATTTTAACGTATTCATAAGTGTAGTTAGAATGATCTTATGTGTTATGGTTTTTGAGATATAACATAAAGTTACTATTTTTATAGGTACTTATAGAAACTAACCATTAACCAATAACCAGTTATAGCACCGTCGTCGGATGCGGACTTTTAATAGTTTTCAAAAAATACATAGTGTAATGTATTTATTTTTGAAAATAAATAAATGGCCTCCTAGGTTATAGTGTTTCCAATATGAATTGAAACAGCATAAAAACGCCAACAACGGGAATTTAGTCATATCCATGAGCATCGACCAAAAAGGTTTAGAATTATCTTTTAAGTCTTTAAAGTAAATTGAATATTTTTTTACTATTTTATATGAGTTTATATGTATGTACAATACTTGTGTTTTCTTTTTGTATAACGTGACTTTCGCATTTTCCCCATATGACGCTATTGCTCACTTCATTTACTACTTGTCGTATATTATCAAGTTCTACTGCGCTTAAAGTTGGTGACTGATTGCATTTCCGCAAATGTTTCTTTATAGTGCCCCAAACCATCTCGATCGGATTAAATACGCATTAATACGATGGCAACCGCGCGAGCGTATGACCGTGTCTCTTGCAAAGATCATCAACTACATATTCGTTTTTAAAATTATGCTCCTTTATACGTTTTAACAATTCTTTCTTTATCAGAACCTTTTCAGGGATGTCCATATTTTTATTCCAGATAAATTTTAAAATGTCCTCCTTTTTGGTACCATTATTAGGTATTTTATGTAATAAACGCGAGTGACACGAAGCATTGTCCATAACAATGACCGAATTTGGAGGAATGTTAGGTAGAAGCTGTTCAGCGAACCATTTTTCGACAAATCTGCAGTCATGTCTTCATGATAATCAGCAGAGGATTGTGTTATGTTTTTGGCCGACAAGAGCAATGCATTGGGTACAAAACCGTATTTGCTTCCAACATGAAGAATTATAACGCGCATTCCTCTCGAACAAGGTGTATTCAAATTACAATTTTTAGTGTCATCTACCCAACCGTACTGAACAACATCATGTGTATCAAACCAGGTCTCATCGAGATATACTATATGCCTATTTGATTCACGGTATTCTTTCATTTTATGTAAGTATTCTCTTCGAAGTTCAACGATACGTCGCGATTCCATTATAACCATTCGATTATCTATTTTTTTTGCATTTAAAGCCGCAATCTAATAAAATACGTCGTAGCGTTTCTAAAGATTTATAATTATAATCCGGATAATCACGCAATTTATTACGAATCATTTCTAAAGTTGGTACTTTATTTTCCTCATAGAAACTAAAAACTGTTCGCCGAATAACATCTTTCGAGGTACCGTCAATTCTACAAAATTTTCGTTTTTTTCCTTTCCGCTTTGTAGAGTGATCTAGAACATCCTCTTCTTTAATAACGCGATAAATCGTAGAAGTCGAAAGTTTAGTTAATTCATAAATTCTATTTACAATGTCTCTATCTGTAGTTTCAATATTTTCTCTCTTTAAACATTCATAAATATTTAAAATAAGACACTGACATTGAACATGTAAATCCTTGTTCTTATTAAACTCCGAACTAGTTTCAATTAACGGCGCCACCGGTTCAAGATTTTCTTCAGATAATTCATTTTCATGCGTTTCAAAGGGCCTCCAAGAAGCCATGTTAATAATAATAATTTATGCAAATATTGAAATATTACTAAAACCACTTAATAAGATCACTAAAATGCTATAAAAACCTCACAGAAAATAATTCTATTTATCCAAAATTATTACATGAACTGCACTGTACGGTCAATATAAACAACTAGTCCAGTAGTCTATTCAAATCACGACTTAATCCGTCAGAGTACGGACACTACCGCCCGAGTTTCACATCTGATCTGCTGCATTGCCACATTCTCATATCGAATGTAATGTAGAGGTATCGTTCAATAAGTACAAGCACGATTTGCGCTCTATTTCTTTGACGATGAGAGTGAAATGTACCCTCCTGGTATAAACACTTTAGCTGAAGTGTTTCAATTTATATTGAATAAACTATACCCGATTTCACAAAATTGGACATTTTTATGACAGTTTTATCATAAATGAAGTTTTTAAGGAAACAAGACACAGCCGACGAATTAAGGGAAAGTCTGATTAGAGAAAATTATAACAAGAAAATTCTGACTACGCCACTGGATTTATCGCAAACAATTTTGCAACGGGACGCATATTCTTTCTGTACTATTAACGTTAAAAGATCGACTGCAATGAAAGATGTATAATTCAGGAATTATTTCAGCCTGTAACGGATAATATATCAAGAGCAACAGACTTCTTGCATAGTCGTAAATCTTAAATACTTTTGGTAGTTTTATTTTTAATCACACGGTATAATTATCTGGCCCTTTTTTTTAGTCTTAATTTCGAATACTGTAAACCTCGGCCTACACACTGGAGATAAAAAATGTTTGTTCCGCATTTATACGAGAATAGGAAAACAAGATTTTTTTACTGAAGTAGGATAATTAATGGTTAGATAAGATCGAAGGCAATTAGAATAACTTGCCAAGACAAATATATATCTACAGATAAAGCCTTTGGGACTGGAAGCTTGTACGTGTTTTATATTCCACCACAAATTTATCTAATAAATTATGACGATAAGCAAACGGGTTAGTGTCATTGCCAAAAAAAGAACATCCAAAAAAACTCGCAACCTTCAGTCTTTCAAACAAAACTTACCCTTTTTCTGAAGGACTTGATCGTTTAATTTCAATACTAATTTGAATGAAAATATTTTCGTAATAACTTTGTCCTTTCATAAGAACCTAATATTCTACTCTCTTTCTAATATTCGCCGTCTGTAGTAATAACATCCGAAACGCCTTAGGCGTGTATGAATTTAAAGAGTTGCTGCAAATTTAATAACTGCGTAACTTTTGTCGGGTAGCTATAAAAACTGACAGTATTGGTAATAAATGTAGATCTTAACATAATCAAATTTATTTATTTATTTAATTAGAGGTATAGAAACAGTATTCGTGATGTCTTCTACTGGCCATAAGTGACTGACTTAATAAATTGACTTAATGCTACATAGTACGTATAATCACATTTGTTAATAATCGGGCGGCAGCAGCAGTACACTGTTTTCATTGGCCTTAATAGTGCATCAACTCATTAAGGATGAAGAGATATCTGTTCTTCCAAAAGATGAGTCATGTGCTCTTTAAATCTAGTTTGAATTAGTCATCTTGTTTGCTCAATATACTTTTAATTACAATGCTTAGTCTAACTGGGTTGTGCATATTGTAAAATTTCTCTGTCAACCATTTTGATAGGTGGTAAGTTGCTGATCCAATGGCTGAAACCGAGTGATTTTATATTTGTGGAAACTATATTAGTATTAATACTTATAAAAAAATTTTTCTTAATTTATATGCCCCTTTTCAGGAGGACATATTTTTCCGAGCATTGTGTATATAATGCATGTCATTGTGTCATGTTATATTAAATATTTTTAATTTGATTTTAGTTAATAGAATCAAAAATAAAAATACATACTTACCAAGGTAACTTTGTACATTATACCTCTAAAAAACATTCATGGACATATTTCGATCTTGTGTCGCTCCTTTCTCAAAACTTTGAAACAACTGAGAAACTTTTGGTAATTGGTCTGTGTTGAAGCGATTAATATTCGTTCATTGCGAGTGGATTTGCTAAAGTTATTTCGAAGTTTTAAGATGAAAGCCACACGGATTAATTTTCGAAACACTTGTTTCTGGATGTGTTCAAGTTTTGTAGAAAATACGTTGCTTGTGTCTTAGAAGTGTATAATTTGGAGAAAGCAATTCGAGACAATATAATTTTTTTGCATCCAAGATGATCATTATATATTTACGCTTTATTTTTAATGTAATGGAATTATCTCGGCGACAGGCAATTAATTTGACGGTTCTCATCTATTTTCCCTATTTACCGTTCTTGATATTCTGGATGTCGGTAAACATCAGCGACAGTAGGATGATAATAAGCAAACTTCTGGCGTGCATTTTTCATCAATACTGGAAATTTACCTGTTATTAAAATCATTCTAGAAAATAAGCTGACGTAATATACAGAATTTTTCAACTTTTCTTATTCAGTTATCAATTCAAGGGAATAAAGTTGAAAATTACATGTTGCTTTTAAAAAATGGGTAGAGACAAATAGAGTATTTTAAATATATGAAGGAAATTTGTTTTTTAATGTTTAAAATTTTTTTTTATTAAAAACTACATGTGTTTTGGCTTTTTAGACCTTTGTCAAGAGTACAGGGAATACTTTATTCTTTAAATCTAAATTATTTTATCTAAAATAATGGTGAAAATATGGTGGTAAAATATGGTGTTGTTCATTCATTTCATTACATTTTTATTATTTTTAACAGCCTTACTAATTGTTCTAATAGATCAAGTTTCTTTTTTTAATGGAGTAATTTAACTTTATGTTAAATATACAAGATGACTGCTTTCTATACAATGTGTTGACATGCTCGTAGTATATACATTGGATATACAACAAAAAATTTGTTGTGTTCCTCGAATCACTTTTTTACATTTCGTCCAGTTTGTCCAATGAATATGGCATCACAGTCACTACATTTTTAACTCATATACTCCTGTTTTTTGTAACCGTCTTTATAGTTTATTTTAAACCTATTTGCAACATAAAAACATTGGTTTCTTTGACGGCGGTAAAGCGATCAAAGGAGCCGACATTTTTTATGTTGCAAATAAGTTTGAAATAAACTAACATTAATGTAGTTTTCCACGAAACACCAAAACACTATATACTTTTAATTATCTCTAGATGGAACCCACGTCAAGTGCAGTTTATGGTGTTTTGGTGTGTCATGGAAAACTATATTAGTGTTATCTTCGCATCAAAGATTCCACCTTCAGGACTTGAAATACGCTACTTATAAAGTTAAAATTCTTTTAAGTTTTCTTAACAATTATATGGAAAATCAAGAAAACACAAAAATTAATAGGACTGCACAACTTAAAAAGACTAATATACCGTGTGCATTTTTAAAAATTATGGTGTTAAAAATGTACACTAATATAAATGGAAATATATCTGATGTGGCCAGCACATAACTTTCTTATACAAGTATATATCATCCTGATCTAAAATTTCATTCTATTTAATTCTTCACTTACCTCAATTAAATTATAATAGCGTACCTTGAACTGTTTCATTAAATTTTTTTAAATAATTATCAGCGTCATTTGATACTGTCAATAATAATTCATGTCTAATATTTTAATAATTTTTTGTTATCGACATTGACATTTTTGTAACTAAATTAGACCTTTCAAATGTCAAACTGTTAAATTTATCCTAACCCCATTGGGCCAAATGAGGCTAAATGTGTAATTGTGTTAGTTTACATCAGCTTTATTTAAGTACTTGGAAAATATATTTTTTCTACAAACACCATTAAAAACTAAATTTTTAACACGGCATACTTGAATTAAAAATGTAATATTATATAAACTCGCGTTAAAAATGATCACATGATTTACTTTTAACACTAGTGCAAAAAGTAAAATGACAAGTCGTTTGTCATAATGACATTTATATATTTATTAACAAGATATTACAAGTTATTTAGAAATATTTATATTAATTGTACAATTGGAGTAATTAGTAATATTTATCCCTTGTGAGGAAGCTATTTCACATGAAGAAATTGTTGAAGTTGAACTTGAAGCAGTGGAGGAAATACTATTAATATTCTCTCTATTTCTGAATTGTTAGAAGAATGGCAATTATTTGGAAGAATGTGACAAGCAATCCTCTTTTTGTTTTCTAACGAATCTTCCAAGTATCCTTCTGCAACACTCGAACTTTTCCATCCTCCATGTCTTTTTATTGTACATAAATTTGCACCAGAGTCTGCTAACAAGCTGGCGGATGTCCGACGAAAACAATGTCCGGTGCAAAGTTCACTATTTGGTAATTTCAAAATCTTGCAATATCTGTAGGCATCTTTCCAAAAACATTTATTCCAACAGGTTGAATCGTACATTTATTACTAGTGTATTTAATAAAAAGACGTTGGTGGTTGACGAGCTGGACGTAATGCTAAGTGCTTATGATATAAGTCAATATAAGTCTCAGTAATAACAGTAAAGGTTCTTGAAACTCTAGTCTTGCTATCTGGACTGTTTACCACTAGTGTATTTCCTAAATCCTCAATATTGTTTAAACTCATTTGACAAAGTTCTTCACGGCGACACGCGCCTAGTATACCCATTACAGCAGCTACTTTAAACATCAGATACGTGTCATCTGGCGCCTCTGCAATAAACTTATCAATATTTTGGCGTGTACAAATTTTTGATTTTTTTGGACGATATCCTTCTCCTTTGCGCTTCAAAAATACGATGAGTTCATAAAACTTACTTATATCTTGATTGTTCTTGACATTTAACATGTGCCCAAAGCGTCGAAGACTTCCAAATTTTAGAATTTTGCTCGAAATAGGCCAACATTACATTTTCACTGTACTTGCCTGCAACATTGTTCCGATCGCACCATTCCACAAAGCGTTTGTACGCTAATTCATATTGTTGTTTGGATTTTGTGGGCAACAAATCTAAAGTTGCCCTTGTAGCTGCTTCTTCAATTTCTTGAGGAATCGATTCGCTTCCTTCTGGACTATAATTAATATTGGAACTCATCATATTGCAATAGTTTTTCACATTTGACAAGAATATATTTTTTGTAAAGTCCCATACAAAAAAGTTTGGGTTCTGAGGACCCCCTTTCACCGAATTTTTCATTGTCTTTGGCCTTTAGAACAAGTGTACCAAATTTGCTTTATCTCAAAAACTGTGACTGCTATCGTGATACTACAGACATGCGGACAGATTTTTTTCCATAAAGTTAGGTTTTTTTCATTATAATTCGTCGAGATTCGTCCAGAAATGCAATAAAAATTTTTTAATTTTTTCCCGAAATTGTACCTTTTTTTCTTCTTTAATTATGTCTCTTCTGGTGGTACCACATTCACCAAATTTAATGTGTCACCTAAAATGTTGTTGACAATCTTAACTGCCAAATTTGAAAAGTCTCCCATTAATATTTTTTGAGTTATCACGGATACACACATACACACACATCAACATACACATCCACACACACGCATCGACAGACATCATTCGGAAAATAGTCAGAATGGATTCAGGAGGTTTCAAACGTATATATCAATCAAAATCTCGAGGTCGAAAAAAATCACAGTTACTATACTCCTTATATTAGGTATAAGAAAGTAAACAGGTAAATTACCTTTCTCAATATAGTAATATTACAAGAACAATCATAACACTGAGCGCTGTGGACTACATATATATACACTGTCGAGTGTTGAAATGATTTAATATTTTTTACCGTGTAGGGCATCATTCAGGCGAAAAACTGCGCGGTCGTATAAGGTAAGGCCAACTGCCAAGGAACAGGGGAACACGTGCTTAGTTGCCTATAAATTATATAGATAAAAACCCGTTTTCCCACAGCGATCCTAGTTGCACAACTGGTTGCATATATTACAGGTATATAAGTAGATGCATACTTATTAGTTAATTTAAATATATAAAGACTAAAAAATATGATTTCTTTATGTAACTGCTGGCCCTGAAAAACGACAAATATTTCCGGTACCTGTTAATAACTTCTTGCTTTAATTTTTTGCGCTATTCAGTCCATATTTACATAGCTACTATTTTGGCCTATCCGGTACATAGCACAAGTATATTTTATTAATGGTCTCTACTTCAAAATTAATAAAGTAAACACGTAGAAGATAAAGCTGCTTAATAAGAAAATTTCCAAACCAACGATGGAATGAAACGACTATAGTAACAACGTATACTTTTCAGCATTTCGTGTTCGTTATCATGTTACACTAACAATGGAATCATGAGGTCTGTTCAAAGTATTATATATTCCCCCTTGTATCCATCGACTGACATTTGCACAAATCAAAGATTCCTTTAATTTGAGGATTGTTCGGGTAAAACGTCTTCTTGAATTAGAGTATAAATGAAATATGGATTTGTAATCGAAGTGCGTGGGATGCCGTTCTACCAGAACTCATTTATTTAATGTGTTTCAGAACCCACGTAAATACCGGTGCACCTAATTCCGGATAATTTTTCATAACTTGGGTTGGTTGCTTTATATTAATTAAAATCCAACGTATTAAGCACAATAGGGTTCATTGTTTTAAATTTTATTAGAAATTTTTGCCCTAATTACAATTAAGTTTGGTGCCGTTAAACAAATATTTTGTAAAGCGTCCCTTTAGGGAAATATTTCAGCATCATTTTTTAGACTTTTCGGCATTTTCAACTCGTGTCTCCACAAATACATCATGATTTTTAAAGTGTCCTATAAAAAATAATCAGGTGACATTATCTCAAGAGAACGCGTGTTTTTTTCAATTCGGGTAACGAAAAGCCACACTTAGCAATTACCAACGAGAACCTGAAGATGGCAGATGTGACTTTGCCGAGACATCGTTTAAGTATTTAATTATATGAAAATAACGTTGTCATGATTTTTTCAATCAACAATTTGCAAAATTGCTTTCGATTCAAACTTTCTTCGAACAACATGAAGGAACACCTTCGAAGTTTATTCATTGTTTCCAAGTGTTCCGATGTCACAGACCTTGGACTAGCTTGAGGATTTGCTCGAATGGAACAAAATTGTTTTCGATTTAATGATAATTTCCTCGAAGAACATGAAGGGAAGCAACGGGTAACTCTTTGTCGCCATTCATTGCAGTCTGTTCATGAAGAGATTCGAAACTGAAGCAAAAGAAGAATTTGAGTATTTCTCCAGGATTTGGTTTAGGTATGTGGATGATATTTTTGCAGTTATTGATACAAAAGTTAATGATATTGACAACTTTGTTTCTAAATTAAACAGTCATTTCGCGTCAGTTAAATTCAAAAAGGAGAGGTTTAAGAAAGAAGAGGCATTCATTGATTGATACAGCTGCGAGTAATGGATATTCTGTAAATTTAATTGATAAAATAGTTAGGAAACGTAAATTTAAATAGACTCTTCGAAATTTCTCGATCTTTCAAAACGAAAGAGAAAATTTGTATCGATTCCATACGATCATCGCGCTTTCTTTTGGAAGCGCAAAGTTGCACTTTTCGCTCGGTAGTAGAAAAATTATTTTTTTTCTACAACCGAGCGAAAAGTGCAACTTTGCGCTTCCAAAAGAAAGTGCAAAATTGCACTTTTCCGAGGTGCGAGCATTGTTTTACTTTGTCGCTCGCCGAGCGACAAAGTAAACGCTTAGTTACCATGGAAACCATAATAAAGAAACGTCTAGTGTATCTGCGACTTTTGACACAAAACAGCTATTTGTGTCAAATAAATTTATTCTTATAATTATCAGATAATGGAAAGTTTTGAAAAGTATAATTTATGTGATACTTGTAAAGAATTGTGCAATGTTCAAATACGCCATTCCAGTTTAATATACTTAACTGCCCTAATTGAAAACTACGACCAAGACATGTCAAAGAATGGTTTGTTTAAGAAAGAAGTCTACTACAAATGTCGACCAAATATACTTATTTTCCCAGAAGAAGACTGAATACAATCGTTTCAAAGTATTAAATTGTCATCAAACACAGACATTTAATACCCTTTAATTTTTCGCTTGCTTTTCACCACTAAAGAAGGAGGAAGTGTTAGAAGAATTCCAAAAACATTTAGATTTTGTTACACATAGATATAAATCATAAGATGGCAGTATTTAAATGAATAATTAATAGGTACTAAAGCAATTTATTATTTTATTTTGCAGTAAATACCATTTTAACAAACATTTCCACAAAATCATTTGTAGCGCAAATTGATGCTCATGTTTTGAAATCTGAACTGTCAAATTTGAGGTTATCAATAATTATTAATTTTTACCAAACATTTTTATAAAAACACCGGTTGTAGAAAAAATCCTGTGTGCAATTCGAGTGCAAAGTGACATTGCCACTCTCGCGAGGTAGCCGCTCTCCGCTACGCGTCGCTTGTCAATCTTCTCGCTCAGAGTGACAATATATCACTTTGCGCTCTTAATACACAAATAGCTATTTTGTGACAAATTCATTGGCGTACAGGTTGTAGACAAAAAAGGGATTTCAGACTCTAGTTTCTACGCCACTGGATATTGAGACAAATATCGTCGAATTAACAAAAAGAAGGTACTATTAAAGCAAAAACACGTGCCAAATATCAGATCAAAAGCTTGTGTAGTTTCTTAGTAATTGCCGAAAAAATTTATTTTTTTAAAATTTTAAAACGAAGAACACACGTTAAATCGAACTTTTTACATTCAAATGAGGTCCTCTATCGATTGCCGAAGTTGTGCTATTATAAACTGGTAGTGGGACAACTCTGTATATAAACTAGCAAATTTTCTTGCTTGTATATCCCGAGTTTTATGGCAGTCATTTTACGTTCCCTATTACTTCTTATCGAAAGAGTTCAACCACAGAGAGAAAGCACACATGCATAAATGATTTATCAGTGCAGATGATCTAAAACTACTTATAAACGTACTCGGATGAACGTCGGTATGAATATGAAGAAAATTTCCATATAAAGGATATTTCCAGGAGAAATCTCTATAGCGTAGCAACCTATGAAATGTTATCACCCAAATCTGTTCGGCTGATATTGTACGCATCTTGAATCCGCATACTTATTTTTCATTTTTGATCCCTTCTAAAGCTATGCCCCAACCTGCTGACTCCGATAATAGAAAATGTAATAGCTACGTTTTCTGTGATACAAACGATGACAGATTATGGGATTAAATAGTGTAATATTTCCGCGTGTTTGCCGCCTGTCAGCTGACCACCGTTATATAAAAATAGGATGTCCGTCCTAATCCCAATACCGTCGTTATTTATCGAATTAGATTGCAAAAACTATAGGATTTATGAGAAGAATTATTTTATATCTGCGGGGACGGTCAGAATAACTTATGTGGTAATCTTACACACATTTTTAAAAATGATATATGTATAGGATGTGCCGAAATAAATATGCCACGGTTTAACAATAAATTCCTGTCATAGAAGTTTGAAGATTTTTAAAATAAAATGTTGAATTATACTGTGCCTAAGCAGTTAGCGTGAAATGCTTTATAATCAGATTCAAAAGTCGAAAGTTGAATCTACTTAAATTCTAACCTAATTTTTTATTTTAATTCATCTCCATCTATATGCCATTCCTTGTACTTCGGTTTCCAGATGTTGTATAAAAAAGTCTAGAGGTATGATATCTGGGCTTCTCGGTGGATACAAATTTCAAAATTGATCGTTTTCATTTTTAATATAACACAAACATATATATTTTTCTTGTCTCTCTCTCTCTCTCTCTCTCTCTCTCTGTAACTTGAACTGTTTAAAATTATAATTTTAGTTCACATTATAGCAAAACAATGATATTAATCAAGAACGCTGTTAATTTTTTTTAGCAGTATAATTTTAAAATCAAAATATAGAAGAAATTGTTTGTATCGCACTTTAAACCTATCATTTTGCCATCATTGCTCTCAACATTCTTGAGAGTAAAGTAATAATCAAAGTAGACATTTCAATTTACAATAATTCGTATGGAGCTGAAACTTTTTACAGATCTTGGGAACACTATTACAAATAAAATGTCAAAAATCCCCATCGTGTGCTAAAAAAAGTTATTCAAGGTCAAAAGTCAAAAATATTGGTTTTCTGAATTTTTCTGGTAAACGGTAAGTTTTATCATAAAAATAGGTCAGACAAAAGTTGTAGATCATGAAATTATCTACAAAATAAATTGTTCTTATACTTTTTTTCCTAAGAATCACCATTCCTGAGAAATCGCGATTCTAAAAGTTGAAGATGTCGTATTCTACATAATATGCACACATTTTCGCACCACCTGTGAGGTAGTGTACTTGGCGCATTTCTTTTAACGTGGTGTTCCCGGTAGGCAAACTCCACGATCTATTGTGAATGAGTTTTGTTAAAAAATATTCTATTAACCAAAGAATGGTACTATTGGAAATGATTTAAGTGGCTCGAATTATTGTTGATTTCGGGAAAATGTTAATCAGACTGATAATCGTCAAATGCTACTTCAACAGTAATGTCTTCTTCGTTTTCTTCTTCTTGTTCTTCATGCTGGGATATCTGAAAATTGTTCTGATAGAGATACATCAGTTGTCTCCTCATTGATATCATAAAAATCTTCGTCTGTTGCATTTGATTCAACATTGGAGCAAGACTGGCCTTGACAATTGGTACATACTGGGGAACAAAATAATCCGACTTTTTTACAGCCACATTTTGCACTACAACCTTTTTTGCAAATGCAAAAAATAGTGTTAAGAAGTCTTTCCGGAGCAGGTGGGAGTAAAGTTTGAGTTGGCTCCAAAGTATTATCTATTAATTTCCAACCCCAGTCGTCTGGATCCAGTTGATTTCCTAGCCACACTTGATCTTGATAGTATACTCGATATAAGTGTTGATGAGCAGAAGCAGATGTTGGAGGAAGACAAGATAGTTGTACTCTTTTGTTGTTGCGTGTATTTTTACAAAACTTAAATATCTATACTTGTCTAAACAATCAATTTTTTTTGGAGCTCCATATAGAGCAAAAAGAAAGCAAATCCCGTTTGTGATGATGTCTTGTGGAGAAGAGTCAATCTTTTTAAATACTTTAGCGTAATCAATTAAATCCTGTTTAAGTTACACAAACCAATATTTTTATTTATATTAAACATCCGATGATGTATTTAGGCGGTTATGCGTGCATATTATTGTTTTCGATGTTTCAGATGATGATATCTCAGGAATGGTGATTCTTAGGAAAAAAACTATAAGAACAATTTTTGTAGATAATTTCATGATCTACAACTTTTGTCTGACCTATTTTTATGATAAAACTTACCGTTTACCAGTAAAATGCAAAAAACCAATATTTTTGACATTTGACCTTGAATAACTTTTTTAGCAGACGTGGGATCGATGGGGATTTTTGACATTTTATTTGTAATAGTGTTCCCAAGATCTGTACCAATTTTCAGCTCTATGCGAATTGTTGTAAACTTACTACTAATTTTTTTACTACTTTGACCGGATAATAAATAATATCCATATTGTTTATCTTCAATTACTATATTATTTTGCGAAGTTAATGCTGTGGTTTGGTTATATTGTAGTGCTACAATGTATTTTGTAACATAAATATGTAAGATGTGGTATACATCTTACATATTTATGTTTATGTATTGCGAAGTTGCACAATGAGCGATTCAGAAATTTGTAACGTAGAAATTTGTTAACAGTTGAATTTGCGTCTACCGGAGAGTCCTTAATAACAAACCGTTTTTGTGGTATATGAATATTATATCTTCATTGATTTAAAGCAAACAATGCGTGGAATATGTTAGCTGCATTTTATTGGAAATTTTTATTAAAAACAACAAACAACATAGGTGCGTAAATTATGTATCATTGTTGTGGTAAGTACAGGGTGGCGCATTTTCGAGCCTCATCATTGGGATCTTGGAAACCGCAAGAGATACAGGGTCGGTTAAATTATGGCAAAGTTGCGCAATTCAGAATACTTTCTGAAATATCCGGAAAAAAAAACGAAATTTCATAAAATCTTTTTTATTTTTTTTTATGACGTTATTTGAAAACAAATTTGAAAAGTAATAAAACTTCCTCTACAAGGTGGCGCTGTCAAATTTTAAATCCGACGTTTCGTCTTCTAGAAACCATCATCAACTGTTTTTTTAAATACGGACCTGGATTTTTTATTTTATTTTTTTGTTACCTTTGGACTCCCTAAATGCTATGACCCATCACAAATTTTGGTTTTCAAACGTTTCGATGACAAAAACTGACATTTTCTGTATTTTTTAAAAATATTTTAATACGACACTGTTTATAAAACAAATGATTACTTCTGGCTAAATAATGTTAATAATAATTAATTAATTAATGAATAACTATATACCTAAACTTTAAAAGGAACAAAATTAAAACCTAAAGTAAATGTTCAAATATCCACCCTTACACCTCTATGCATTTTCGCATGCGTCTTCGCAGATTGCCCGTAACCGCCCGCTGGATTACTCATCCTCTTGCTCTTAAATCTGTTATTTCTAACATTAAATCTTGGCGCAAAATGTTTATGTCACGTGGAGTATCTTGATACAAACGGTTTTTAAAAAATTCCCATAAAAAATAATCCAGCGGGAACAAATCCGGGCTTCCAGCAGGCCAACGCACTACCCCTTGGTTTCCAATCCACTGATTAAGAAATGTTTCATTAAGAAGCTGTGTGATGGCCCTTGCATTATGGGCTGGTGCGCCATCCTATTGCCACCACAGTTGCCAAAGCATATTTAAAGGCTCGTCGTCAAGCGCATCTAATATATAATTTCGGATGAAATTAAGATAGCGTTCAGCATTTAAGTTTCCATCGTAAATAATTGGCCTCAAGATTTTATTTCGATACAGCCCATAACCCAAACATTAAATGATGCCCGTCCCTGCCTTCGCACTTGTTGATTTTGGTGCGGATTTTCCACTGCATAATAATGCTCATTGTTCCTGTTAAAAAGACCGCATATGGAAAAATTACACTCATCAGTCCAGATAATTCTATTTAAAAAATTGCCATCTTGTTGCAATTTTCCATCAAGCCAATTGCAAAATTCAATCCTTTCATTGTCTCCTGGCCTTAATTCTTGGCTGACATGTGGTTTATAGGGATGATACCTATGTTTTTCGAGAATCCTCTGAATTCGGATTCTAGGCATATTTAGTTCTACGGCAAATTGCCGAGAGGAACCCATAGGATATTCCGTAACCTTTAAAACGTTTCGGTGAAATTTTACCACAAAATATTATATGTAATAAAATGCATATTATCATTTTATAACAAAACTTACAGCATTTATAACAGCTTCTTCATTTTCAGCTTCTATTCGTCCGCCATAAGCATTTCGGGGTTTACCAAAACTACCAAAAAGTCCCAAATTTCTGTCCAAAGTATTAAAATACGAATAATGGGGTTGTGGACGCTCGGGGTATCTTTCTAAATATCGTTCACATGAAATTTGCGAATTTCGTTTTCCTGAATTAGAAAACACCATTTTTACTGTCTCAAATTATTTAAAAATTTAACCTGTCATATTATAAACAGTTAGGGCGATTTCTTGTTTTAATATCACCGCCTTTTTCATTTTCCGTTAATATTACAGAAATAAGCTCAATATAAAAGAGGTGGACGGACACATTAGATTGAAATAAAAGTGTTTGACTTATCCTATTTTTAAAATCCTATTTACGCATTTAGGATTTGGAAATAAATAAGAAATATTACATGGGTATTTACTATTGTAATCTAAATTAGTTACCTACCAATAAGTGTTTTAGTTATAATTATAATGACTTTTTATCCGCTTTTAATATAGCTTTTCATCAGTATCATAAATTTAGGTATTTATTTTTTTACCTAGCTAACAAATTTAGAATTTTGAAAGAATAATTAGTTTTAAAAACAGTGCTGTATTAATTATTTTTTTTTAAATACGGAAAATGTCAGTTTATGTCATCGAAACGTTTGAAAATCAAAATTTGTAATGTTTCATAATACTTAGGTCGTCCAAAGGTGACAAAAAATGAAATAAAAATCCAGGTCCGTATTTAAAAAAAAAATAGTTAATGATGGTTTCTGGAAGACGAAACGTCTGATTTCAAATTTGATAGCGCCATCTTGTAGAGGATAAAGAGTGGCAATGGGGTAGTGTTATTTGTTTCCAAATTTGTTTTCAAATAACGCCAGAAAAAAATAAAAAAAGATTTTATGAAATTTCGTTTTTTTTCCAGATATTTCAGAAAGTATTCGGAATTTTCCAAATTCCAACACAACATTTTGATAAGCATCAAATTGCGCAACTTTGCCATAATTTAACCGATCCCGAATCTCTTGCGGTTTCCAAGATCCCAATGATGATGCTCGAAAATGGACCACATTGTAATGTCACCACTCTTATTCTCACACCCGAAAAAGCCACTGTGTTAGCGAAATAATTATCATGGTTTTACATATTCTGAATAAACTATATAAAAAAAAATGTGAAATTCATTAAAAAAGTTTTATTTCGTTCAGTATCTGTGTTGTCTAATTAATGAGTTTTCAACATTTCAGTAAAAAAAAAAATGAAAAAAAAATATAAAAATGCTTTATGTGTTTTTAATAAAAGAGAATAAAAATGTTCCTTGTAATCTATGGAATATTATAAACAAAAGAGGTGGAAAGTATTATGGAATTACTGACTTTCTTAAAGCAGCATTTAATTTTTAAAACACAATACGTTCTAGCTGTCTGCTTAAAAGAAAAACAATTTATCATAAGGTATAAATGATAATTATTCGCCATTTTCCTCCCATCTAATTTTCGTATTGTTCCATAAAAGTTTTACGAAGGCTTAATTTCTAAATATGCTACTAAACTTTTTTAATAAAATACGATAGAGTACAGTTACAGCCTGGGTAAGGCATCTTTAAGTGAAATTGATTAACATTTTAGTTTAATGTTATCTGTCCAAACTGTTTTATAACGAGCGATCGTGGAAGTTTCAATGAGTTTCATATGCCCCGGACTAATAACGAAAAACTCGTACAACTTGTAGCAAAAAGGGTCGGAGCTGTAATGTACAAAGTTTTCCCACCGCATACATAAGCATCATGGATAATAATCTTTTTTGCGCGTTTTATTGTTAGGTAAGACAATTTATACCTTAGGATATATACATCGCTCGATTTCAACTTAATGACTGACTCGTGCCTTTTTTGCAAAATCCGTTTGAAAATTATTGTGTTGGGAGAAACTCGATTTTAGCCTTTCCTAGCATTTTATGTGCAATTCAATATACTACCCACCTAAGGTGATGTATTGTCCAGGAAACTAACAATTAATATAAAAGTCATGGAAAAGTCATAGATTTGAAATCATAACCTAGAGGTCATGAATTTTGAGGAAAACAGTCTTGGATTTTAAGTGCATATAATATCACAAACAAAAGTATAATCAGTTTTTAGATGGCCCAGACCATTTAAAATACGTATGTTTTTATGTGAATAGGAGTAATACATACTGTAATATTCCTCAACATCATAAAACACATTTTTGATTAAAAATGCTCTATTTTTGAAGATGTTTAGAGAACTTATTATTTTTAATTTTATTTGTGAATTTATAAGAGTATGTAATTCCAAAGTAACTCGGGGCCTTCGCATAGAGTAATAAAATAATGCTCACTTATTGACTAGGCAAGTTGTTGATGTTTAAGAGATAAATGAGAGGACCTAATACACTACACTGACTTAGTTTTCCACGAAACACCAAAACGCTATATACTGCACTCGACGCGCGTTTCGCCAACCAAGTTGGTATCATCTGAAGATGATTAAAACTAAACTTATGCTAACAATCTACCCTATTTATACCTAAACTATTGTCACGGTTTGGTATCGAAAAAACTGAGATATAATAAGGCTTAAAGTTTTTACTAATTATTATTATCTAACTTTTACAAGAAAATAATAATTAGCAGACATTTTTAGCGTTATTATACAGGGTGTCCCGAAATTAGTATGCAATATTTTACCAGCTGCTTCTACGGCCAAAAATAGGAAAAAGAGTTCATATAAACATTGGTCGAAAAATGCTTCCTAAGGGAGCTACAGGCCCCTAAAGATGGGCCCCTGAGAAAGGTTTTTATCGAATATCTCCAAAACCACTCAAGTCAAATATTGAAAATTTACAAAGCGGCTACACTTCTTATGTGTAATAAGATAAAATGGAAATAATTCGAACATTTTATCCAGGGCTGTCCCAAACTGAGGGGTTGTGGGGTTGAAATAACCCCAACTTTTTTGTATGTAACTTTTTTTCTATTTTTGACGGTAGAATCTGAAATTTTAGAGTTTTATACGTAAAAAAGGTACTCTTGATGACATCGATAAAATTCACCGTTTTTGAATAATATCGACTTGAACATTTTATAACATGGTATGAGACAGGTATTGGGAATCTAAACTAATTTTTTATTAATAGTAGGCCGTGAATAAAAAAGGAATGCTTCATGCCGCTATGATATAATTTGATGTTAGAGCTGTCAACAAGGTTAATAAATTTGTATAAACAGTTGTATGATATAAAATCCTAAGAACGCGTATCGGAAAAAAAACTTTTTGTCCCCTTTTCTATCAGTTATTTCATTTGTGCGCCTTTAATCACGATTTTCATTAAGTCGATTTGAAATGCCAAGATTTACAGATAGGGAAATGACTGATATGTATTTTATGTACGGTTTTTGCAATGGTAATGCATTAGCCGCAGTAAGGGAATACCGACGAAGATTTCTCAATCGTAGAGTACCTGGGGGTCGAATATTTGAAGTTCTTCACCGGAATTTGGCAGACCATGGGGATTTTAAAAGGTCTCGAGGCGCAGGAAGGCGACAAGGAAATCATCGTATGGATATAGTTTTGAATTATTTAGAAAATGATCCACAAATAAGCATTCAAAGAGTTTCAGAAATTGTCAACATACCTCGCTCAATAGTTAATAAAAAATGTAAGTACCTAGATAATTATTTATCTTAATTAATAATTTCAGATAGGAAGAATGACGGTAATGCAAGGAATACACCCATACCATTTTAGACGCGTGCAACATTTAACGGAGGCAGATTTTTACCACGACTCCAGTTTTGTCAATGGATATTAGCGAACAGAAATATTCTTCCTAGCATATTATGGACTAATGAGGCAATGTTCACTGGGAGCGGAGCGTTTAATGTGCACAATATGCATCATTGGTCGGATGAAAATCCACGAGTTGTTCGGCGCACAAATTTCCAACATAGATTTTCGGTGAATTTATGGGCAGGAATCATTGGGGATCAAGTAATTGGCCCAATATAATTCCCCAATCGTCTTAATGCAGAAGAGTATTTAAACTTCCTCCAAACAGACCTTATCGAGTTATTACCATTGAATGTTCGACACGAGGTTCGACAAAATATGCATTTTCAACATGATGGCGCGCGTGCCCAGTTTGGGCGCAATGGTCGAACTTGGTTATATCAAAGTTTTCCAGGCAGGTGGATAGGTCGAGGTGGTCCTATAGCTTGGCCACCTCGTTCACCGGATCTAAACCCATTAGATATTTACTTTTGGGGTTTGGTTTACGCCACTGAAGTAAATACACGAGAAGAACTACTTCAAAGAATAAATCAGGCTGGAGATGAATTAAGAAGAAATTCATTCAAGATTTTACGAGATTCTCAGACTTTAGAACGTCGAGCGAGAGTGTGTATCTAAGAAAATTGAAATTTGTTTGAACACCTGTTACAATAAAACTATGTATAATTCAAATTTAATTTTGTTGATATAAAAAGATTACTGGATGATTTTTGTTCATATTGAGTATGATAGTTTCGCTCGAGTTATTCATAAAAAAAATATTTTTCACCTATTTTCCAAGCAACAAATCAAAAATATTAATATGTACTTTATATGGACATGAAATAATAGACAAAACTCTTCTGGTACAATATATTTTGCTCCATATGTTATAAAATTTAAAAAACAAAATTAGTTAAATTTTAAAATTTATTATTCAAAAACGGTGCATTTTATCGATGTTCATCAAGAGTACCTTTTTTTACATATAAAACTCTAAAATTTCATATTCTACCGTTAAAAATAAAAAAAAGTTACATACAAAATAGTTGGGGTTAATTTAACCCCACAACCCTCCAGTTTGGGACAGCCCTGGATAAAATTTTCGAATTATTTCTATTTCATCTTGTTACATATAAGAAGTGTAGCGGCTGTGCAAATTTTCAATATTTGACTTTGAGTGGGTTTGGAGATATTCGATAAAAACCTTTCTCAGGGGCCCACCTTTAGGGGCCTGTAACTCCCTTAGGAAGTATTTTTCAACCAATGTTTATATGAACTTTTTTCCCTATTTCTGGCCGTAGAAGCAGCTGGTAAAATATTGCACATTAATTTCGGGACACCCTGTATATTTCATTTCATTCCCATAAATTTTCTGTTCTTGAGGTACGACATTTAAGAGTTGGCATTTTCTTTAATATGTTTTTTCAAAATTAAAAAAATCTCAATCATTTTCTCAAGCATGTTATTTAAAAAAAAACTGTACTCGATTATGGTGGTGAGTTTGAATTCAAAATTTGGATGTGATCATAAATAATAAATTATTACTTGGCTTATTTAATGTATTATTATCGTAACTTATACACTGAATAGGATTCGTATCGAATGTTCCAAATCCCTTAGAATATTTCATAATTATATTAAAGATAAACTGACCTGCCTAAGGCCATGGCGATATCTTACTGATAGAATTATTTCCCAATTGAAAATACGTTGTTTTAACAGAGGATTGGTAATTCCATTATTGTGTTTACTCTATATTTAGCCATTTCTGCTAAATCGTGATAATTAATTACTGCTTTGTCCTTAGGGATGTTTGTAAAAAGACTTAATACCCAAAGCGGATGTTCGCCGAGGTAAATAATTATTAGCTCAATTAATAATAATTCGATTATGATTTCATATAAAAAGATCTTTCACATTTATAAATGCTCATAAGTCAGCTCAACGATAAGTTTATTTTTCTGCAACCATCCAGAAACTTAACTGGTTTTGGTAAATTTTTTTAGTGAAAAATACATATTTGCTGCTTTAGCCCCGTAAAGTGACATAAGGAATCGTTAAAATCTTTACCGATGCCTTATGTCACTTTTCGTTGACAATAGTATCTGAAAACAATTATAAATGATTGATCCAGTCTTCTCTGAAAGTAAGCATCTGACATATACCAGTTGAATTTTATGATTTTGCTTTCTTATACCTAATATAAGAAAGTATAGTAATCGTGATTTTTTTCGACCTCGAGATTTTGATTGATATACACGTTTTGAACCCTCCTAAATCCATTATGACTATTTTCTGAATGCGTGAGTGCGTGATTGTGAGTGCGTGAGTTTGAGTGCGTGAGTGTGACTGTGTGAGTGTGAGTGTGGTGAATGTAGTACCACCAGAAGAGACATAATGAATGAAAGAAAAAAAATGATACAATCTCGGTGAAAAAAAAACCCATTTTTATTGCATTTTTGGACGAATCTCGACGAATTATGGTGAAAAAACATAACATAATGTTACGTGTTTGCTATCCACACAAACACCTATACTCGTAGATTCCTTGATTGAAAGTCCAGGTAACACTTACTCACTACTTTATTTACTAATTAACAATTAACAACAATAGATTAATTACTGTCTTAACTATAATCACACTTGAACACTTATAAGTCTCTTTCTTATTTCTTCTTTACTCGTTCACGTTCAACTTAAGATTGAGAGCCGGCCCACCGTGTGTCTTATTTATACATCCATTCACATGATCTAGAGCAGTCCAGAATATTCCCGGCCGTCACCGTACAATTCCAGTCTCATCTAACCAGTCTACATAGTCCAGTGGAAAAACCTGTCTGCATGTCTGTAGTATCGCGATAGCAACCACAGTTTGTGAGATAAGGCTATCAAGTTTGGTACACATGTTCTAGAGGCCAAAGTCAATGATATATTCGATGATGAGCAAAATTAGCCAGCTGAAAGGTGGTCTACGGAACTCAAACTTTTTTGTATTTGCCTTTACAAAAAAATATATTCTTGATGAACCATTATAAAATAAATCATGTCTACTATATCAAGCCAACAAAATATATTTTCCAAGTACTTAAATAAAGCAGATGTAAACTGAAATTTCTTACACATTTGACCTCGGAAAAATGGGGTTAGGATAAATTTAACGGTTTGACATTTGAAATGTCTAATTTAGTTACAAAAATGTCAATGTCAATAAGAAGACATTATTAAAATATATGACATGAATTATTATTGACAGTATCGAATGACGCTGATAATTAATTATTTAAAAATTTTAATGAAACATTTCAAGGTACTCTATTAAAATTTAATTGAGGTGAGTGAAGAAAATAATGGAATGATTTTTTTTACATCAGGATGATGTACAGGGTAGGGTGTCTTACCAGAAACTGTATCGATCGATATAGGGAAAAGTACGCACAAGAAAATTTTGGAAATTTAGGGTACTACTAACGGCAGTATGGTCAAGCCAACTAAAATAATTACTAGCATCGGGCACTTCCTTTTATACCGGAAGTCGATACCAACTTGCTTATTATAAATGGAACATCCTATATATTTTAGGATTTTCGAAAAGAGCATAAAATTCTGAGTCAAGAACATGTAGGATACCTTTGTAATTCCCTTAATTTTCAAAATTTTTGACGCGTACTTTTCCCTATGTCGAACGATGCATTTCCTGGTGAGACACCCTGTATACTGGTATAAGAAAGTTATGTGTTGGCTGTTATGTTTTTATATAGTAGTCTTTTTATAAGGAAATAGGAATTAGGTGTTTTGTACTTACACAGATATGTCCGATATTGTCTTGATTAATCCTTATTCTAAATAGTTTAAACGCATACACTTATTACTAGTTTATTTACATTTATCACACTATAGTAATTATTAGAAGTATCGCAGAAGTCACTTTTTAGAAGTTATGAAATGTAATTAACTATTATTTAAACAATAAACACAAAATAAACTTCTGTTTGATTTTCACAATTTTAATAAACTTTTGACAATTGTTTCGCCACACAGTGGCTTCGTCAGATGGTGAGTACAAGACTAAATTCTTTATTACAAAGTGTGGGTATATATCAACTAATCTAGGGTAATAAAATGGAACAGTAATAAAATAAGGTACAAAATAATTTAGAAAATATTTAACAGCGGTGAACAGTTTAAATCTAGCTGGTCATTTAAAATGATATTACTATTTTTTAATTTATTAATTTCTAATGTCTCTAATAGTGACAATTTTAAGCCTTTATTTTCTATGTGCAAAATATCAAAGTTGTTATTAAAAGAATGATTTTCCTCTAGCAAATGGTTGGCATACGTCGAATCTAATTTATTGTTATTAAAACTACGTTTATGTTCCGACAACCTTTTTCCAAAATTTCTTCCCGTTTGTCCGATGTATACTTTAGGGCATGTACCACAAGTAAGCTTATAGACTCCACTTTTTTTGTTCTTTTTTAGTTTTATCTTTATTGTTCTTGATAAATTTTTTTTTCTTCTTGATAAATTTATCAAGAACAATAAAGATAAAACTAAAAAAGAACAAAAAAATGGAGTCTATAAGCTTACTTGTGGTACATGCCCTAAAGTGTACATCGGACAAACGGGAAGAAATTTTGGAAAAAAGGTTGTCGGAACATAAACGTAGTTTTAATAACAATAAATTAGATTCGACGTATGCCAACCATTTGCTAGAGGAAAATCATTCTTTTAATAACAACTTTGATATTTTGCACATAAAAAATAAAGGCTTAAAATTGTCACTATTAGAGACATTAGAAATTAATAAATTAAAAAATAGTAATATCATTTTAAATGACCAGCTAGATTTAAACTGTTCACCGCTGTTAAATATTTTCTAAATTATTTTGTACCTTATTTTATTACTGTTCCATTTTATTACCCTAGATTAGTTGATATATACCCACACTTTGTAATAAAGAATTTAGTCTTGTACTCACCATCTGACGAAGCCACTGTGTGGCGAAACAATTGTCAAAAGTTTATTAAAATTGTGAAAATCAAACAGAAGTTTATTTTGTGTTTATTGTAAAATGGATTTTCATCAAGTAAAGGTCGAATCAATCAACTAACTATTATTTAATTTAATTTTACACACACGCTTGGTCACGGTAGCTTGTATGAGTTCGTACTACTCTTCTAAGCCAATCACACACAAGCAATGTTTTATAGCAGTTTATTCGCGCTACAATTTAAATATTAAATTCACAAACATATTATTGGCCACATCAGATATTCGTTAAAGTGAAAAAAGTTTTTTGAGACTAGCAAGAACGATTGCAGAAAAAATATTGTAGGCAACACATCCGGAAGTGTCTTTGTTGGGCTCACTGGCTTTCAGGGCTCGCCATGAAAATTGTCAGCTCGCCCCGTAAAGAATCACTTTCTGGGCTTATTCCGTAAATAACTATTAAATACAAATCATAATGCCACTTTTAAATGATTAAAAAACTGTGTATATTTAAATAATATTTTTTTTTAACTTGCATATTTTTGTTGCTATTTGTAACCTCTGAGAACAGTGGCTATAAATTGAAATGTTATTTTTCAATTTTAAATCTTATCCACTTCTACCTTAAAAACACGTTTATTTTTTGTTTGTCATTATCTTAGTTTTTATAGACATATAAATAAACTTGCTTATGAATAAGTTCTGGAGTTTTTGTTCATTTCTAACGATGTTTTACAAATTAATCTTTTAGTAATTATGTGGTAATCAGCAAATGAGAATTCTGCAATGTAAAATTTAATATTAGATATGTATTGTTACGCCACTGGACTGTGTAGACTGGTTAGATGAGACTGGAATTGTACGAGAACGGCCGGGAATATTCTTGATTGTTCTAGACCGTGTGAATGGATGTATAAATAAGACGCACGGTGGACCGAGATTCAGTTTGAAGTTGAACGTGAATGAGTAAAGAAGAAATAAGAAAGATACTTATGTGTTCAAGTGTGATTATAGTTAAGACAGTAATTAATCTATTGTTGTTAATTGTTAATTAGTAAATAAAGTAGCGCGTTAGTGTTACCTGGACTTTCAATCAACGAATCTACGAGTATAGGTGTTTGTGTGGATAGCATACATCAATAACATTAATTGTGCATTAAAATTAGCTGGAAACCTGATCCCTTCAAAAATATATCGTGAGTCACTGGTCCCATTAATTGACCAATTCTATTTTAGAATTACCATAAATCAACTGCACTCAAGTTGTTTTTCTGTCAAAATTATATTTTCAAGTAAGTTTAAATTGCACAGTAAAATGTAAATTGGAAATCCTAGTTATATTAGCATTTCGTTTCATCTTTGAAAGTACTTTAAAATATTTTATGACATAAATAATTCATTTTGCAGCGACAATGGAGGCAATAAACATAAAAAATTTAATAAGTTCTGAATGAGAATATTACAATTTAAGTAAAAAGAAATCCTTTAACAACGAATGGAGGTAATATTTCAGTTTTTCTGTTAGTGACTAACCATTGTAAATAAGATATTTTTCGTAATTACGTCGTTACTTGCAAATTTCTTATCGAATTTAACGTTTGGCATTAACTTTGTGTGTACTAACGGTTTTGTTGTTATTTCTTTCAAAAAAAGATCAATAATGTGTTGATTATCTTTTTGTAGTATATATCAGTTATGTTATTATCAGTGTAGTGTAGAGGTAAATAATTACTTTAATATCACTACGATACGCAAGTTATGTTTTTATAAGAAAAACTCCTTTTTTAAAAACTTAATTTATTTTTTTACAAGACAAAAATCAAGAGTCGCGACCGACTTTACAATTTAAGACCTAAACTGACACTGTCTATAGCAAAGCTAACTCGAACTGGAGATGCTTAGATAAGTTTATCTAATTCTCCGTATTTATTATGCTGACTCTTCGTCTTTGGGGTCCATAACTCGTATTTATATCATGGCAACGATATATTCGCTCTACACAGTAGGGCTTTAAATACCTGAAGTTAGTTTTTGAATGTACTTCACTTATTTGCCATTTAATTTCATCCTCTACAGATTCTCATTGCTGGTAAAAATCCGTAACACCAAATTTTTATTTTATTTTTTCTAGCTCAACAGAAAATGTAGCGGATTGGCTCACGAACGGGTGGAACACATGCACTTCCTGTATGTCTTGTATCAAAAATATGATATACCTGTTTTACCACACAGTTGTTTCCAAAAATACGATCTCAATTTGTGGAAACAGAAACACAATAATTGAATAATTTCTCATAAATCATGATATAGGTCGAATCTCTTTTGACAGCGTGCCCACTGAAACGTTTTAACTAGCTCAAATACAAGAAAGTGACATGGCTTTCATTTCGGTTTTTCCGCATTTTTCCCTAAACGACGTTATTAAATTTGTTGAGGATAACCGTGAGCCGGCTTATGATTGCTTATAGATGAGAAAATAAATGGCGTTAAAAATGAAAATGATAAATTGTGTGGGTATTTTGTGGTGTTCTCGTCGATTACGGGATAAATCCATCGAGAAATTAACTCGTCAGAATAATTACGAAATAACAAGGCGCTTCTTATATAATTCTAAGGAACCTGTGACTGATCCTTTGTAAATGGAATTTATTTGTCAACATGCTCATTATTCTAATTTTATGCAGATTGAAATTTGTTCCGTTCATTTTGTTGTGCGGCTAGGATAAAGTTTATTGTGCAGGAATACATAAAGATACGACAATTCTTCCGAAACCAGGAAAAGGTTTAGAAATACACAATCCGTTATGTGTTGAAATAATAATAATATAGTTGTATGTTAATTTAGTGGGAGTTGGGGGTCAATGTTTTCAAATAGAAATATTTGTTTTTATTTGTCGATGTATATGAAAATATACGGAATATGGTACACATTAAAAATAATAATAATATATCTGTGCCATGAACTTGTAACGGTCCATTTTTAGATATAATTAACTTGCGTTTTGTTTAATGCTAATTGCATAATTTGGTTTGAGGTTAACCTTAAAAATTCTAGAACCGACTTTACTAACTTGTAAATCTTTGATAATTTGTGCGACCACTGGACCTTTAGTGCACCAGCGCGAATACCGCTATGTGGGGACAAGGGGGAACGCTAGTACGAGAACGGTTAGGTTTCGCCGGCAGACTAGAGTTGGCCTTTGAGCGAGTTAGTAGTGTACGTTGCTGGGATTGTGTTCAAGATTTTGTCTGGTTGAGCTGTTATAGTAAAGGAGTTACGAAGTATGTGACATAGGAAAGCTACGTGAGAAGGTAGGATTCCTTCTAATTATTGTTAAAATAGGTACCTATTAAAAAGCAAACAGCTTCGGCTCTGAGTTTGAGCTGGAAATCTGCAGATTAAAATTTGCATCAAAAGGCTGATTTTCCTATCTATCTAGAGGTGGAGAAAGCCCCCTAGAGTTTTAGTTTTGCTCTTGAACTGTGCGATAAACTTTTATGAAAAATAACCGTTCTTTCCCCCTTTCAACGGCCCTAGTGCGTGTAGTTTTTTAGACGTTTAAAATATGTAACTTTCCTAGACGTTGGTATAAAACGAAAAAAAAAATAAAATAAAGGCGGGTGGCGCCCTAAAATAGACTTATTAGTTGAAAATAATGTAAATATTTTCTGAGGCTTGTATACTTTTTTTATGCATTATATGTACCTAGTTTATTACTTGTTAACCACGCCTTGACACTCTTGTTTTCAACATTCTAAATATATGTATGTATTTTTTTGTGGGCGTTTTATTTGAATAATTAAAATAGCGAAAGAAGAACTCGTTATAAACTGTACAGAGTTAAATGGGGACAGTAGTCTGGTTTTGAATAAATATATTTGTCTCAAAATTCCACACTTAAAAATGTGAAAATCTAAGACTTTTCCCACGTTGACTACAAATATTTGCCGTCTCAGATTCCAGACTTGTTCAGCGGGCCTCATTCTGAAAGCACTTACTGATGTAATGTTTACCACACTCGCAAGGAACAGTGCAACTGGAATTTCTACTGGTTTAGCTCGCGATGAAATATAACATATTCTAGTCTAGAGCACAATCTTCACGTAAAGCTTATTGCGATCGTCCTAATTAGCTAGTGGCAGAACGTCTGAAGCTTAAAAATGTATCAACATAAATATTAAATAAATAAAATAATTTAAATTAAAACCTCAAATTACAAAAGAGATCCCTGTCAGCTGTCCAATCCCAATAAATACCAAAGTGTAATTGGTTATCGGACCTTTGTTCAGCCTGAATTTCCAGACTGGGTAAAAACTCCGTAAACAACCAAAGTTTGGTGTTTACTAAAATATTACAATTTTGTATGTATATTTGTGTTTGGTTAATTAAAATCTTTATTCTCTAAAACCCCTTTTAGGTTCACTCGTATACACGATTCGGAAAACGCTTTTAAAATGAAGGAAAAATTAAAGTCCTTGAACCGTCTGTTATCCCCCGAAGGGCCGGTTTTCCAATGTTGTTATAATGTCTGTTATTTAGCTGCAGAGATTAAATATGCATTTAATCTAGTAGCTACTTGCTGCCAACTGCCAGTTAATGTTTTGGTTAAAATAGTCACTGTTTTCCTAAGAAATATTTAATTCTCAGCTTATCAATTTTGTTATAAAGATTACAAGGAAAGAAAACTATTCTATATCAAAGTAATCGATTATTCTTGAATTTTTATACTTGTCACTAGAAAAGTATTACTTCGCATAATTAATTATTATTGTTTCAATAATATACCAATTGTAAACCAAGAACAGATATATTTTTGAGTTTCATTAGCGCAAGTCTTTAAGTCAATATAAGTTTGATTCCTTCGAAAAATAAGTATGTATTAAATATACTCTTAATAGTACACTTCTTTCGAGTACTGTTAACCGTGAGAGTAAGTATAAGAGCATCTTGAGTAAATTCTTATTTAAATGTTTTTCTTGACATAAGAATACTACTCTTGGAATAAAACTACAAACAACTTTGCTGGAAGAATTATACATACTATTAATCCAATAGCTGTTATCCTTGATTGAATACTTGCTAATCTCAATGTGAAGTGTTCTATTATTGGAACAAGTGAATCGCACAGTGGTGGGACGTAGAAAGCTATGCCTTTGCCAAACAAAGACGACATAACATACCTACTATGCGTCGAGTTGTGTGTGCTGTACATTGTTCATAGATGTTGATTATTATGAAATAATTTATATTTGTAAAGTTACACTTAAAAAAGAAGTATATTAACATTATGAACTGTGAAATAGAAGTTAATGAGTCTAAGATGGAAGAGCTATTAGCAAGTTGGGAATTGGACTCCTTAATTTCAATATTAGAAGGTAAGTTCAATAATTCTGGTTTTACTGCCTGCAGACTATTTTAATTACGTTATACTTTAGAAGAAATGAATACACAACGTCACTATATTGTAGGTGAAAAGATCATCTGAAGTTTAATAGTTGTGTATAGATTTCCCAGGTTATTTTCCTTTTTGATAATTTTTGCTTGTGTATTATATACAATCTATAGTCAAGATCTGCATTTTTATTGTAGTGGCGTTTTATTATACAATACATATACAGGGTGACTGGTTTATTCCTTTGAGAGTGAGTTAGTAGAACTCATTTGCAATTGATTTAGAGATCTAATAGTTTTTGAGATATTTTATTTTTAAAATAAAAAAATTATAAAACTTTCTTTAACATTTCAGTTTTCTGCGTTAGTTTACATAGTTATGTAACAAAAATTAGGCTAAATGCTTTAATAAGATAAAAAGACTAGCTAAAAACTACATTTGTGAAAAAAATTTCAACCCAATGGTACATTCATAGGAATTTATTTTTAAAACTTGATAATGCATTAAACATGCAAATTATTTAAAAATTTTATATATTACTTTTCGAATGAGGTTTATATGAGGTTTTAAAAACTATATTTTACTTCCATAAATAATACAAAAATACTAGGTACAGGTAGAGCGCCCATTGTTTTCAAATTAAAGAGATACAGGGTGTTTCGAAAAAACATGTGCCATCTCTTAAACAGAGATTCTACACTCAAAAATAATACAAATATACCCAATTCCTATCAACATAGGTCCATTTTTGCTTCTTTTCTGAGATATTGAAATTTTACTTTTCTTCGCGTTAACTGTAAGAATTATATACGCCACTGATTTTTTTAGTTTTTGACGGCCTCATTATGTAAAAAGTTAATTGCCGAAAATATGTCACCTTTTGACGTTTTTTAGATATCGGCATCGTGTAGAAGATAAATGCAATTTTTAAAGTATTTTTAAGTCTATTAAACAAAAATAAAATAATGCCATTAAGCCTACATAAACAAATTGCATTTATCCCCTACACGAAACCTAAATCTAACAAAAATCAAAAGGTGACTTCTTAACTACATAACTGTGCCATCTAAAACTAAAGAAGTCAGTGGTTTATATATTTTCTTTACAAAATTAACCGAAATAGTAATAAAATCTCAACATTCTGCATTTCAAGGACGAAACAGCAATGGACCCATGTTGCTAGTAACTATTTGTCTTATTTAAACGATGGCACATGTTTTTTGAAACACATTAGGGCAAGGGAAGGTTCTTTAAAAAAAAAAAATAATAAAATATCTCCAAAACTGTTAGGTTTTGCATTATGCATATTATAGTTAAATCAATTGCAAATGAGCTCTACTAACATCTCTTGAAAGGAATACGGTGACTTACCAGTCATGCACCCTGATGTGTACCTATATACAGGGTTATTCACGGAAAGCGGGTATTAGACGTTTCTCGGGATCTGTCGAGTTTAAAAATCTGAAAATTCGTATAAAGAGGTTTTTGGGTATAGCGAAGTTACCGAAAATATTTTCAACTTTTGTCACTTCCGCTTATACCGGAAATATTACCAAACTTTGTTATTTTAAATGGAACACCCTGTATATTATTGCATATTTGGATTCCTCATAAAAATTTAGCTTGGGTTTGTGTACCATAATGCACCCTTAAACCTACTATTTTCCGAGATAATTAATATTTTTGAAAAATTTTGACGGTTTCTATCCTTCGGAAAAAAAATCGATATCTTCTATCATGTTGCAGATTAAAAAATTTTCTTTTCAAACTCATACAAGTTCCTTACGGTCTAACTAAAAGTGTCTTTATGTTTTCACAATTTTATACAGGGTGTTTTATTTTCACAGTTGAACATTATTTTAGTTCAAACGTCAAAAAGTCATTTTTTTTAAATGGAACCCCCTGTATATTTTTACAGAATCTAATAGATTATTGAATTCTGCATCGACTGGTATTACCATTCCCTATACCTACCTCTCTTGGTTTTCGCACCATAGACGAATATTTGTAAAATGTACATACAAAGCATTGTGTTACTAAGCAACACAGGTTATAACTTGCTTCCTTTCTTATCATAAAGGAGTATAATCATGTGGATAGTTGATAATTATTAGTTATCAAGAAAACAAAATTAATAAACATCAAAAACAAAAGATCAGTTTATTATTAGATTTATAAAAAACACTTTGCAACAAAAAAGTTACAAAATTAACGAATACATTGAATAAATATTTAATGCAGCAACTGTTCAAAATGCCTTCCATTTTGCTCCAAACATGCCAATATTTTGCGATTTACGTCACTTATCGTGGCTCGACGAATTTCGTGGGAATCTAATTGCTGAAATGCAGCCCGTACTCTATTTTTTAGATCTCCTTTGGAAGTAGCCGGGGTGGCATAAACAATATTTTTGATTGTACCATAAAAGGTAAAAGTCTAAAGGGGTCAAATCAGGGGATCTTGCTGGCCATCTGCAAGGTCCTCGGTATCCAAACCACTTATACACTTCCCGTGTATTATGTAGGCCGCAACCATCCATTTGATAACACATAGAATTATAAATATATAGGGACAAACTATCAATAAACGTTTCAACTACTGTTCTCAAGATTTCCATGTATTTGTTACTATTTACATTTTCCTCGTAGATATGATACTTAAAAGTGTTATCCACTAATAAGCAGAAAACGTTAACTAAATTTGGTCTGGAAATTCGATCCCGTACCACATGAGGATTTTATTGCGCCCAGTTGTGCAAATTTCGTCTAAGTTTGACGGAAAGTTATCGATGGCACATTCGTTTTTATTTTGAAATTATCCAAATAGTTGAAAAATCGAACTAATGTGATACACCGGCAACTAGATAAATTTTCCCAATTTAATGAATTTTTGTTATTTGAACTTACTGGAAATTTCAGAAGAACAGATTATAGAACTTATTCCTCAAATCGGAAAGAGAATAAAATTCATAAAACACTTAAAACCACATAAACAAATAATGTGTCTTCCTGTGGTAAATTTGAAGTCTCATATACAGTGTGTTCATGAATGGACTTATACTTGTAAAATTGTTTGTTTTTGATTTCTTAATAAAACGCCATTCTTCATAAAAACTTCTAATTCTGAAGAGTCCTTAGCCAATCCCAGAAATTCAAATTTGATTCAAATAATTTATCAGTTTTATTTAAACATTGTCTGAACGTTATTTGTGGCATATTCTAAGTTTTTTCTTTTCTTTTTTGAGACTTAATACCACATGAGGGTGTTTTTTGACAACTAATATGAGACAAAAAAATAATAATATAATTCCTTAACGTTTCAAAAAACACCCTCTAACTAATCTCTTAATGTAAAGTCACAAGCGTTTATATTTTCAGTAACATACTGGGTAACTAACTAACTATATTTTTTAGATAACGAAGAATTATTCATGTGCTAGTAAGTTCCAAAAAAGAAAATGAAAAAAAGTTTTATTTAAATAATACAATTGTTGAGCGAAATGAAATTTATCCTTACATTAAGCGGTAAATTTAATAGGTCGCAATATTAAATCAAGAAAAAAATTTCAGTCGATATCAAATATTTATTGATTCAAGTAATTCATCAGTTTTGTTTAAATAATACAGTTGTTGAACGAAATGATACATTTCTTACATTAATTGGTAAATATAATAGATCGCAATAATCTCTAATTTTCAACTGAATAATTGAAATCTTAGATTAAGTATAAGTTGGTATTGAATATTGTTCGAAACTTCCTCTTAGCTGAAGTAGAACCATTATTCTAAAGTTAGTAATTAGTTATCATTAAAAGAAGGTGACTAAAATAATGACTTTTAAGAATAACATTTTCCTTGATGCAAAAATATCTATTCTTGCGGATATATGAGTACAATATTGTCGTAATTTAAGAATAGTAGTCTTAAAAATAATTTAGAATTTTTCCGTGTGGCACTTTTGACAGCTCCACAATCCAATGTCATCTTGCGTCTTGGCGAAGTAGCTGTTTTAATAGTTTCTCCGATAAAATGTATTTGTTGTGTTTAATTTATTATCTACCTAAACCATTTATATTAACGCATTCAGAAAATTATGACAAAGTGAAATGTAAGAAACTAGGTGTAGGTAATTTATTTTATTTTATTGGTGTCATATTAGGTTTGAAAGGATACTTATGTAATACCCAATAATTAAAATATCTTACTTCAAATAACACTGGCGTGATTCTCCACAAAACACCCAAACACCATATACTGCACTCGACGCGCGTTTCGCCAATCAAGTTGGCATCATATGGACATGATTAAAGCTAACCTTATGCCAAGAATGTACACGGTAAGTCACATAAATGTTAACCCCCTGTTATTTTTGTTATTTTTGACCTAAATAGTTCATTCAAAAAATAAACCTGAACGATTTTTAATGTAGAGTTTATATTTGTTAATGCTTTTCTAAACCTGCGTAAAATATACAGGGTGGAACAAAAAGTATGATTTTTTTTAATGGAGCACCCCGTATATTTTTACATATTTGAATTTGCAGATCTCTTCTGATTAGAAATATATATAATTATAGCATGATTGGTCCAGTAGTTTTTGAGTTATTTCTAAACACATTTTAGAGAAATTGATACTAACAATGTCGCATAACATAATTTAATTAGTGAGCTAGGAAACAAGAGGATGCAGAACAAATAGAAAATATTATTTTATAACAAAACAAAACAAATTAAATATACAAACGGTAACGATAGCATAATAAAAGTATCAAACGAACACAATCTCACATTTCAGTAACATAATATATGAAAATAAAACAATTATTGCATCATTGTATTTTCTACATAACTTCCATTATTTTCTATGCATTTGAAACATCCTCAAGAAATTAGTTCTAACTTTTTCAAACACCGCCTCATCCGCATTAATCAAATGAATGGCCTCTCGTATCAGCTGTTTAAGTTGTTCAGTGTCCCCTGAGAGTTGTCCACTATAAATATTATTTTTTAGAGCACCCCAAAGATAAAAATCTAGAGGATTTAAATCGGGACTCTTCGCGGGCCAGTGGATTGGACCATTTTTTCCAATCCAAACAGCATATGTTTGATTTAAATAGTTTGTGACGGGTCGAACATTGTGCGGAGGAGCTCCGTCTTGCTGCCAGATTGTTCTTAAGCTTAATAAAATTGGCAAATTATCCAAGTATTCCTCAACTTGCTGTTGCAGAAGATCGAGATAAACTTCACCCGTCAAGTTTGTATTTATAAAAATAGGTCCAATTATTTTATTTCTGTGTATCCCACACCACACATTAACAGTTTTGCATCCCTGCTTTTTTAATTTTTTTCAGCATTCGAGGATTTTCTCTAGCCCAATGATGAGTGTATTGTCTATTGAATATTCCGGCTGTGGAAAAGGTAGACTCATCAGTCCAAAAAATATTGTGTAATAAGTCATTATTTGCATGCATTGTATCTCTCAATTATTTGTTGACAAAACAATATTCTCTGTCGGCAGTCGTTTTCATTCAAGTCCTGAACAGGGGTAATGTGGAATGGTTTAAATTTATTTATTTTTAAGGTCCGCATAACACTTCCCTGACTTAAATTTAATTCTTCAGCTACCGAATAAGTAGACCGATTTGGCTCTTCTATGAAAGACAATAAAATATTCATCTGCATTTCCTCATCAAGAACAGTCTTTCTTCTTCTTCTAGTTTTATTTTTTAATGAATTACTCACAAAATTTATTATAACTTTGCTTAAATGTCATTTTAGCAGGCGGTGCCTGATTTGGGTATCTTCGTATAAAATCTGCTTTTGAAGCAGTCATGTTTTTATTACAATATAAATATATTTCTAAAATCTTACGTCTTTCTTCCAGATTGTAATAATGCATAATGCTTGATTTTCACCACAATATCAATTTGTTTAATAATAAAACAGCCACACTAATTGTAGATGGACTTAACAACTTTGATAGTTATACAAATTCACTAAAGTTTTATTGTTTTCATAGCCTACCATCATTATTAGTGATTTATTATTGGAAATAAAACTGATTTAGATTTTTGGTAATAACTCAAAAACTACTGGACCAATCATGCTATGATGGGCCTTTTCACAGATTTTTTTTTATTGCTTTATGTGATAGTGTTTTATAAAAAAAACTTGCCGTATTTTTTTTTTTTTTTTTTGAGCACGATTTCTATCGCAAAAAAAAAATAACAAAAGTGCGGAAATAAAGCGCGCGCTTTTACGTGACGTCACGCAACCCACCTTAGTGACGTCAAAGGGACTACGACCTTGAACATGACACATCGGTGTATTGCAAAATTGGTTCGCTGCTTTTTGACAGTTGACGTCGAAATTGACTTTGACAGTCGTTTCTTTTTAGTCTGGATTGTTGTGTGTGGAACATGTTTAAAAAGTGCTATGTACCAACATGTACAAATAACAACATGAATTGTCCAATCAAAATTTTCGTTTACGTTCCACCAGATGAAAATAGACGAAAAGCATGGTTTAAAATAGCCAAAGTTGAGAAGCAGTTGACGAAAACCAGAAACATTTACTGTTGTGAAGATCATTTTGATGTAAGAAAAGTAGTTGTATTTAGACATTGATGCTAAATTATTGAAATTTTACAGTTAAAAGAAGATTCAGATTCACATAAGAAACTGAGTTGTCACCGTACGATGCTCTTGTTGACCTGGAAATTATTAGACATTAGTAAGTACAATTGAAATAGGAAAAAATACTGTAACAACAATTGCATGATAAAATAATGGTAGTTCCATTATATTTATAAATAAATTACACGAAAATAAGATTACTAATGACTTACCATTTTGTTTTAATATTCCTGACTTCTGCTGATAAATAATCCAAATTTGACATGTAAAACTCGTCCACCATAATAAAGTCAACTTTCGGCAGATTTTCTGCATTTCCTTTAGAAAATCCTGGCTCCATTTTCTTCCAATAATGTGCAGAAACAAAGCAAAACACGATTCGTAAATGAACACGCAGAACATAACCACAAAACTAACCGTAAACAATGTAAAATGTGTCAGATGTGGTGTGACGTTAGTAGTATTAGGCGTTCTGGCAAATGCTACCAACATGATTCCGGTTTGTGTGACGTCACTCAGCTTCAAGGTCAAATGAGTGTCAAATTGGCATAATAAATGTTTATTTTTTTATTAAACAATGGGAGACTTATATTTCAAACAGAGTCGCACAAGGTGAATATCTATCAGTTAGCTTTCAAATAAACATATTTGTTTTGAGATTTCAGAAGTAGTGAAAAGGCTCATTATATATATTTATAATCAGAAAAGATCTGCAAATTCAAATATGTAAAAATATACAGGGTGTTCCATTAAAAAATCATACTTTTTGTTCCACCCTGTATATTTTACGCAGGTTTTGAAGAGCATTAACAGAAATAAACTCTACATTAAAAATCGTTCAGGTTTATTTATTGAATGAACCATTTAGGTCAAAAATAACAAAAGTAACAGGGGGTTAACATTTATGTGACTTACCCTGTACTTTGTTTATACCTAAATTCTTGTCACGGTTCGGTGGACCGTGACCCACTAACCAATAAAGCGGGCTATTTGGGATTGGCCTTTTGTCACTCTTAATACTATTTTTACACTAAAATCAGAAACTTCTGATTTTTTACTTTTTTTTTCACAGATTGGGTCGCCATTTTGGTAGCAAGTCCAATGTATTTTTTTTAGAACATATTTAAAAGTAGTCACTGGACTCTATATAAAAAATTATGTTCTCAAGATTCAAGGGAAAGGAGGGATTACAGGTGGACTCAATCGGGTTCCCCTACTATATAGTATTCTCCTTTTGCAATTCGATCTTTATTGGCTCCATTTTCGTATTAAATATTTATTAAATGTGCCTTGTATAATTCAAGGTAGAAAAAAATATGTTCCAAATTACTACGTTCACTTTAGATAAATCTCAAATTAATATTTTACCTTTTTATGGTTTAAATGAAAGTCTAAGTGGCTGCTCTTTTCTGAGACATTAACCTCAAATACTGCCAGACTGTTCAACCCTCGCCTTAAATGTAAATTGCGAAACTGACGTTAGGAAGAAGGTTATTATCATTTTTATTGCATTTACAGCTAAACCAATAAATCTGAAAATTCGAACTTACTTAAGTGAATATTATTGAAAGTTGTACATTAGCGGGTGCGCCATAATACGTTCGGGAAACTTTATATTATATCAATAAGATAAGTAATTTGCTTTCTAAAATGGGATCTAGTTACATAGGGGATGTCGACTTGAATTTTCCAAATAAATCATCTTTATTCTTATATTCCAACCCCATTTCGCGGGCATTAAGTTACTTAGAATGAATGATGAAATCTGGATAAGTGGAAGGTCATGTCGCGAATCATCAGACAGACATCTTATGATCTGGATTTTTATATATCGGATGTCACTCAGAATATACCTTTTTTTTGTAGGGAAAAGTTTGAAATTAGGCATATTTTAAACAACTCATTTAATTTCGGGGACTTATTTTTGAAATAGAACAGCAATCAAAAACGGGGGTTATAATTATAGTTGGCATATCGGTCCGAAAGTCATGGGCGGTGCCAGGTAGTGAAATACCCAAGTAGGTAAGCGAGACTTGTATACTATTTTAGCAAAGACTAACATTTGATTTGATTATTATGCCACGTGGTGTGTACAACGTAATTTATTCCTCTCTGTTGTATTATTGATAATTTTATTTCTTGTATTTTATTCTTGACATTAATTTAATAATAAAGTATATCAGACCTGCCCAAGGGTAATAAACGGCCATACGGTGACAATGTGAATAAATTGATCAGTGAATTCCCAATTCCAATTCCAATTTAATCAGCTTTATTTCCTAGTTTATATACATTTGTAATTAATTTATTAATTTATTTTATTTATTTCATACATAAATATATAAAAACAAACAAACAATATAACACGAGGGACAAAGTAGGCAAAAAATGGTATCCAGCCAGGACGACAATATCGTCCACGCACGGCTGGGCCCTCCTGGTTGCCGGTGTTGTGGTAGCTCATGTCGTTTTTCACCTTTTACGCGTTGTGTCATTTTTCTGCACAAAAACAATATGCATTATAATTCATAAGAGATAAAAAAATGTTAATAATTTAAGAAGTCAGTTTACAGAGAACGTAAGATAGATTGTATGTACACAGGAAAGAATCCAAAAGACCTGCTCACAATAATGATTTATTTATGTACGTCCGCAGTGGGGTTTGGGGTACGGAAGGCGTGTCTACGCGTTGTAAGGCGTAAATTCCTGGATTTATTCCACAATGGTGCTATAATAATTTGTATGGTTTGCGAGACAGACCTGATGTGCTGGGACAAACGTAATTGTAAACGTCACGTAAATTCTGTGCAACATAAAACTAAAAAAAAAAAAACGGCGTGCCTTTGACAACACAGTTTATGTTCGATTTACTCTTAATGCTGATTGCCTGTGATATTCCGCTACACATACTCGATAAACAACCATTTCAGGAGTTCTGGAATATACACAGTCCTAAGGTGACGTTACCAAGTCGCGTAACTTTGCACCACTGTAAGCGAAGATATTGTAAATAAGATCAAATGTGTACTAAAAATACACGGCTGTGGTTATGTATTGACGAGATGACAGATGGTAAAAAAAATCCTATTTTAAATGTTATAGTACGTGTACCGGACCGTTTTAAACCGACATTTTCACTGTTACGAGCTAGCAAAAGACTAACTGAGTGTACTGGCAAAACAATTACGCGGATGGTGCTGGAGACGTTAGAAAACTTTGACCTGTCAAAAAGTCCAGTGTGGCTGTTTGTGACGATGGTGTCGCTGCAATGCGTTTGGTAGACCGATGTTTTTAAGAACACGGTTGTAGGTTGATACATGTTACGTGTAAAGTACATGCTTTACAACTTGTGGCAGAAACTATTCGACAAGGTTTTTCAGAGGTAGATGCATTAATAGCAAGTACAAAAAAAAGTGTTTTTTAAATCTCCTAAACGTCTTCACGCATTTCATAGCATACATGATGCTGCAAAGTTTTTTACAGATCTTTTACAATTTGTCATAACCATGCTAGTTAAGGGGGTAAGTTGTGCATACATTGTTATAAATTGTAACAGTTGATTGCTTTTATTACTAGTTAATTTCTTTTATTACACTTATCATGATGTGTACGTCTATGTCCTGCGGCGCATTTTTGCCATCTCTAGTTATAATTTCGATCCCAGGGAATCCATCCATCCAATTTAGAAGTAGAAAAACAATTGAACAGCAACTAAAGTTTGTGTCACTCAGAAGTAAATATTTCGATATGTATTACAGTAATAATTATTGTAATTTTTCACTTCCGGCTTTGACGGAAGTAACGTCCACAGTTGCTTATTTCTCTAAAAATCAACTGAACGTTTTTATCTAGAAACATGATTATAAAAGTAAATCGTTTACCAAATCTCTTGTTGTTAAATGTCTTTATTTCTGTAACGGAAAGTGCTTCTGTGCATGCTTGTTTTTTCCACAAGTGACGATACTATTTTTAACTAATTTCCCATATATGCAAAATCATTTCACTAAACCCTCTCCTTTGAACTCATCACTATATATTTCTATTTCCACAAGAATAAATAGCAATAAAACTTTAATTTTAGATCTCTTACTCGTTCTTCAACAACTTTGAAATAGGAAATTATTTTTAATTTTTGCGACATTCACTTTTTGACTTTTTTTCACAAATCGCCAGCGCCGGATTACACCTTCTTCAGTAAATTTGTAGATGTACACTTTACAAGGGGCGATAAACACAAAACTTATTAGATACTTCGTAAGACCTTTGACACAATGTATCCAAATGGAAAAACTTTAATGGGTATTGTAATGGAGGATTCTGAGAAGATTTAAAATCTATTGGATGCTAATTTAAACCTTCACGACAACACGTACACCGAGTTCGGAACATTTACAGTCTTTCCGACTCTTTCTTTTATAATGAATTTTATTACTAGCTCTGAAATACATCATTCTTGAGAACTTGTTCGCTTTGTGATAAATTAAAGTTATAGATTCTAAAGATACGTGTATTATACGTTCCTACAAATTTTATTCATGGTATTTTTCCATTAGCGTCGACTACAAACGAGTAATTTTATACTATGCCATTTTTTGGTCTACAGTCTCTTAACAGTGTGTCATTGTCGGCAATTAACACAAAGTACTTGTACAGAGGGAGCGACAGTAGCCCAGTGGACTAGAGCACTTATCCTCTTGACACCGAATAACGGCGCACAGTGGACGGAAACGCCAAAAAGCTGGCCAAAATTAAAAAAACTAAGATTTTTTTTTTGAAATGGAAATGTTTTAAATCGTTGTAGTGGTACCCCTAGAATTAGAAACGACCGTTAATACCGGTCCGGGTTCACTACCTGAGCGAGGAAATTACTTATTGTGCGACCGTGCAGCGCGTCACTTTGGCAGGTCGCAACGCTTCAAAAATCGATAAATTTTGTCTGCAGCGTAAAAATTCTCAAAGTGCAGTTTACTGTATCATAAAAATGGATTCTGCATCAGAAAGTAAGTACAATTAAAATATCTCAGTATCAGATCAGTTTATTTATATGGTAATTAGTAAATAATTATCGAAGTGGAGTGCATTTTTGTACATGCAACGATTCATAAACTCCACAAAAAAAGCCATAAGTTACGCGGTTGGTGATGGTTGGTCTTGAAACTTATTGGAATGTGTTCAATGAACATTTTTTCGAAAGTGTATAAAAAATTAGCTGCATCTTTTTGCATCTTTGCGAGATATTGACCAAATTGTGCGCGAATGCACGGATGCATGCACATTCGTGCACCATAAAGTGGGCTCCTTTTGAATGGGACGATGAATGTAATTCAGATAGTAATTGAATAAAATTAATTTTCAAAGTCATTACACATTTTTATTCCATTCCCCAGATCCTAATTTTCCCGAAACAAATGAAACACATGAATTCGCTTCAATTCAATATAAATTTTTGAACTATGTATACATTTTTGACCGTAATTTTTTTTGAAATTCTATATGGGATTCTTCATCAGCGACCCAAAAAACTGTATACAAAGTTTTGTAAAAAATGCAACGATAATTGGCGTTTTTTGGTATGTTTTGGGGGGGAATTTCATAGCCGCCATTTTGTTTTTTCAAAATTCAACTTCGGATTCTTGATCAGCGACACAAAAAACCCCTGTATGCATAATTTCAGTAAAATAGCTCAATGCCTTTATATTTTGGCCAGCTTTTCGGCGTTTCCGTCCACTGTGCGGCGGTTCGATCCCACCTCGAGACAAATTAAAAATTTATTTGAAATTTGGTTCCGACTAAGGTAAGATATGTAATTGTTGATGCACTGGATGTGGTTTGGACTCCACAATAAACTGTAGGACCTTGTCTCCCTTTACCTAATATAAAATTCAAGATATTCAAAGGGTTACTTCGGAGATGTGGGAGGCGATTAAGCAAGCATTTGAAGACGCCATTCATACCAGCACGGTGTGTAAAAATAAAATTTCCCGTACGTAATTATATATGAAAACTTTTACACATCGAAATTGATGTAACAAAAAATATATTACGTTAACTCTGAGGCAACAAAAATAATAGACATTCCTTATCAGTCAAGCTGGCCGAGGTCACCTGGCCGACAGAGCCGTCATATGACTCATATGTTTACATCATATCATAATACTTGAATAAGTACAATAAATGGAAATAAATTTTAACAGTAATGTTACATTTTATAAAAATTTGTATAAAACTCACCCTTTTAAGCAGATTTATGAAGTAGTTTGGTTGTCGTCATCACAAAGTGGGGAAGATCTATAGTATAATAGCATCAGGTATGTTTCTACAGCTGTCTCCGTCAGCGATGTTCGCTTTGGTGAAAAAATATGTTTGTATTTTGAAAATGGCCGTTCGACATCTAGGGATGTAATACAGGCATAAGTAAAACAATCTGTGAACTCACTTAACGAAGTTGTAGATGCACCATCACAAATTTGTCTTAATTTGCTAAAATCAGGATTTTTCTGTAATACACTCCCGAATTTTTCACTAACGCGATTATTTTTTTCGTCATTTATAGCCTGTAGCTGTGTATTTACGTCGTCTAATATTTGCAGCGATTCCACTAACGACAACGAACTATTTTGCAATTTTTCTATTGCGTCGTGTAGTCCTCTATAATTGCTATTAATAGTTTTTAAATCTGTTTCAAGGCAAACGTCTTGAAAGCTTGTTTGGCTTTCCCTAATAACTGCAGCCTCGTTAGGGTTGAACTGTAGTATCACAGCTTTTATTTGTTGAAAATATTCAGCATAATAAAAAGCCGCTTTCAACCACGTTCCCCAACGTGTAAGAATCGGCTCTGGTGGTTCAAGGATACCAGGACACTGTCTGTGAAATGCTCGAAGCCGTTTAGGAGATTTGAGAAATACTTTTTTTGTATTTGCTATTAATGCATCTAGCTCTGGAAAACATTTTCGAATCGTTTCTGCCACAAGATGTAACGCATGCACTTTACACGTAACATGTAAAAACCTACAATTCTCTCTTTGAAGAGAACGGCCTACCACGCGCATTGTCGCGGCACCATCAGTCACAAACATCAATACTTGACTTGTTGAAAGTTCAAATTTTTCGAATGTCTCCAACACCACACGCGTAATTATTTCGACAGTACACGCAGTTAGTCTTTTACTAGCTAGTAAAAATGGAAATGTTGATTTAAGAGGGTTCAGTACACGTACTGTAATATTTAAAATAGAATTTTTTTTTCGATCTGTCGTCTCGTCAATACATAACCAGAGCCGTGTATTTTTTAATCCACATTTAATCCTATTTACAATGTCTTCACGAACAGCCGGAATATATCTACGTAACGATGTACGACTTGGTAAGTTCACCTGGGGATTGTATTTATTCCAAAACTCCCGAAATGGTTGTTTATCAAGTATGTGTAGCGGAATATTACAGGCTATTAACATTGACAATAAATCAAACATAAACTGAGTTGTCAAAGGCATGCCATTTTTTTTTATTTTGATGTTGCACGGTATTGATATGACGACGAAAATCTGTTTTGTGCCAGCACATTAAGTCTTGATTGCAAACTTTACAAATTGTTTTGCATCCGTCATAGAAGAAATCCGGAAATTCACCGATAAATTTATTCACTGTGTCCGCGTACGGTCGTTTTTTACCCTTTGGCGCGTTTGACATGTATAATTTATAGGTACAACCTCACGCATTAATCTTTCAAATAAGACTGCAGCGTAAATCACTTCTTAATCGGCACGTGACGCCAGCGCAAGACCGTGGCTGTACTCCAGCCACCTCGGCCAGCTTTACTTATCAGTAATATTTTTATTTCTTGTTAAATAAGACAATGCTATTATAGTGTAAGGAGTTTTTAAATGTGGCTGGTTTATGAGCCGGAATTGACAATAATTCTTTATTTCTAGTATCATACGTATGACTGTCTGCTAAGGTGGGAAGGCATGTAAATCAATTTCTCTATCAAAACTCAAAACCTTGTTGTATTCGTTGTTTAATAGTTAATAATATTTGCACAAACGATTCTCGACTTCTTTTGTTCACAAAGCGGTACTAATATACGTTTGCAGCACGTGGCAGCTTCAACGTGAATTCTCTCAACTACAACACCTTTTCTGTTTTGCTGCACATGCTATGATATAATCGCGATAGTAGATTCCCCATAGACGTATCTAATATCGTGATAAAATTCGTGAAATTTCATAACGGTGGCAAAATAGCAATACAAAATTTACATTGATTTCCCCACTGAAGTACATACAGGGTGGACCTATTCATTTTTCTCGGTGTTGGTTTGAGAGAAAATTAAACTGCAAAAACTGTATCTCTTGATATATATATATATATATATATATATATATATATATATATATATATATATATATATATATATATATATATATATATATATATATATATATATATATATATATATATATATATATATATATATATATATATATATATATATATTAAATTCGTTTTCCGGGTATACTCCCGCGTAGGTGATAGGCCCCGAGAGGGACCGTTATTTTCAGTTCGAGTAACCAGAAGCCGCAGTAAGCAGTTATCGGTTAGAACCTGAAGATGGCAGATGAGATTCTGCCGAAACGTCGTTCGGACAACCACGGTCCCTCTCGGGGCCCTATCACCCCTACGGGAGTATACCCGGAAAACAGATTTAACATTCACCATCCACGAAAACCTGAAAAACAACATATATATATATATATATATATATATATATATATATATATATATATATATATATATATATATATATATATATATATATATATATATATATATATATATATATATATATATATATATATATATATATATATATATATATATATATATATATATATATATATATATATATATATATATATATATATATATATATATATATATATATATATATATATATATATATATATATATATATATATATATATATATATATTATATATATATATATATATATATATATATATATATATATATATATATATATATATATATATATATATATATATATATATATATATATAATATATATATATATATATATATATATATATATATATATATATATATATATATATATATATATATATATATATATATATATATATATATATATATATATATATATATATATATATATATATATATATATATATATATATATATATATATATATATATATATATATATATATATATATATATATATATATATATATATATGTATATATATATATATATATATATATATATATATATATATATATATATATATATATATATATATATATATATATATATATATATATATATATATATATATATATATATATATATATATATATATATATATATATATATATATATATATATATATATATATATATATATATATATATATATATATGTATATATATATATATATATATATATATATATATATATATATATATATATATTGTTATACTATGCGAAAAAAATTGTTTCGCTTCTCGGTGAATGTGAAAATTATTAAAAGTAAAATCTTATCGAAAAAATCAGGCAATGTGTATCGTTCACATTTAAATGTATTGTTACTTATTGTCAAACCAGTTCACAACTGTGTCAAGTCCGTCCCGGCTAACTAATATTAGCTGTATGTAAAACAGTTGTATATTCTCGAAGGAACAGAATGTCTTCTTGACAATAGACTGAAATTGTATAATGTATATATATTGCAAAAAGTATTGGCCCAAAAACTATGCCCTGTGGTACTTCGAATTTAAAATCTTTAACTTGCTTACAATATTGTCGCCTTTAACACATTGTACAGAGTGAGCAAGTTTCGATGTTTGCATAGTGTAACTCGGTGACTGTAAAGGAGATACAAAAACAATGGGAAAACATTCTCAATTTCTTTTTTTTTGAGACAAATTCACTGACGAAAACAAAAATTTTGCTATCATCATTTGTTTTCGAGTTATAAACAAAAGTTAGATTTTTCGACTTTTAGACACATGTCAATATCTTGGTTGTTTGTGAAGTTATGAAAAAACAACTTTTATATTCTTCAGTCACTTCTCTCAGTGGCGTCGAGAAAATTTAAAAGGTGCGATTTCGATTTATGGCATGAAGCTGTATTTTTTTTAAATGGGAATCATAGTTGGCTATGGTTTGGTTAAAAACGAATTTTTTTCTTTTAAACATATCATATGTGGGGTAGCTTTTGATGTGTAAGTATTTAATGGCGAAAATAATCTTTTAGTAGATTACTTTTTGTGTTTTTTTATATTTATTCCAAGTAGGTGTGTGTCATCTATGACAGTGTTTATACGTTTGTCAATAAATTGCATATTAATAATTTTGTTTCCGTCATAATTACACCCCATTTAATCGTAAAAGTGAAGATGTCTTACGAAAATTACAAGAAATACGATATGCTAGAATGCTTTATTCAAAGTAATAACAATTGTGATATTACATCCGAAATGTATTTCAATCGCTATCCAGAAAGAAGACAACCTAATAAAGCTATTTTTAAAAGGTTAAAGAAAATCTCATTAATTTTGGATCCTTCAACAAGTCAAGACCAAAGAATTACAACATTGAAGATGCTGAAGGAAACTTCTATAACTGTAATTGGAATGGCGGTTGCAAATCTTCCAATTTCAAGTCGTCAAATTGAAGTTGATTCTGAGATTTCGAGACGTCGAGCTTGGGTATTTTGAAGATACACCAATTCCAGGCCTATACAATAAGGAAACACCATCACCTGCAACCAACTGATCTTCAGCGAAGATTAGAGTTTTGCATATGGTATCGTCAAAAAGTCAACAAGATACATTTTTCTCTAGTTTGGACATATGAAGTCTACATTAACAGTGCATGACAAGCACTATTGGTCTGTTATGAACCCTCACCGTACCGTTGACGTGCAATCTCAGGGACAATTTGGTTTTAGTGTTTGGTGTGCTCCACGTGGCAATCGTGTTTTAACATATCACATATATCAAGAAAATCTTAACGAAATATTAAACTAGAAAATTATTGAGGAATTTATACAATCTACCCTTAATTGAGGCAAGAAATCAGTTCTTCCAACAAGATGGTGCAGCACCTCATGATATCAGGACCGTTTCAGAATTATTAAATACCAATTTTGGAAATAACTGAATGGGAAATAACGGACCAGTAAGGTGGCCACCACGATCACCTGACTTAACACCACTGGATTTTTTTATTTGGGGCCACATTAAATCCAAGTTATACAAGAAAACCAGTACCGACATAAATGACTCAGACAAAATTTTATAGACTGTGTGAATTCCATTTCACATCCTCATATTTATAATGCAGTTCAGAGTGTTATAAAGTGGTGTAATTTATGTATCGAACATAACGGACATCAGTTTGAACATCTACTTTAATTTGAATTTTTATTTTGCAATTGTATTATAAAATTAGATATAAATATCTGATTTTTTGGGCTTGGTTTGTCGAAGGACCCAGAATTAATGAGGTTTTCTTTTAACTTCTTAAAAATAGCTTTATTGCGTTGTCTTCTTTCTGGATAGCGATTAAAATATATTTCGGATGCATTATCACAATTGTTATTAATTTGAATAAAGCAATCTAGCATATCAAAAAGTTGATTGAAGATGCAGTTACTTTGTGAAAATCCATTTTGATTTAAAAAATTATAAACACTTTTTTACTTGTCTAATTTTCACTTTATTTGTTATTTTACAACTAGTTTCATCCTATTCGGACATTTTCAAGTAACTAAATTATACACCGCGCCAATATCCATTTGGCTTGATGACGGTCTCGGATGCTAGGGCCAGGCAGGACTATTGCCTTTTTTACCCTAGTCATCGCTGTAGACCCTGGACCGGCCTCGTGCAGGGCGGGTTGGCTTACTTTACGAACGGCCCCACTCACAAATGTGAGCGATGCCGAAGATTTCGGCCAACCTCCCTGAGTCCTGGCTGATGAACCCTGCTGGCTAGGGCCTCTTCTGGCGCTCTTCTGTCTTCGTCTTCTTTCTTCGCCAGCTTGTCACCCCCGGGGGGTAGTCATCGGTCTGTCAGGGACTGTGCGGATATTCTGTGACTTGGGATTGACTGCCAGTACACAAAGTGTCAATTGACACATTGTCATCTGGATCATCGGACAAGGTGAGGATGAACTGTGTAGCTCTAGGAGGTGAAGGCCTAAGTGCTTTCTTAGCACTTTCGTCCTTCACGGAGCCAGGGGACAACGGGGGCTGGTCGGTTTACTGACCGGCGCCCGCAAGGTTTGTGGGAAGGTGGTTGGTTGCGTCATGTCTTTTCCGTGGGTTGGTCCATCTGTAAGGAAAGGATTAGTAATACTTACCCGTTGTCCAGTAACTGCACCTTCGGCCTCTTGTGCCTCGGTGCGTCGGCCGGGTCATAGGAGGTGGCCTCCCTGATCAGCGGGTTCCTGTGCTCCTCAGCTAAGGTGTACAGTTTCTTCGCTCTATCCCGGATGATTTCGGTGACTGGTGTGTACTCCAGGTCCCTGAAGATGTCAGCGTTTCTAACGTACCATGGTGCGCCCACCGCTGTCCTGATGGCCACGTTTTCCACGGCTTGGATCTTCTTCAGATAGGTCTTCGCTTGGTATCCCCATGCTACGGAGGCGTAGGACAGCTGTGGTCTGATGAGTGCTTTGACTAGCAGAAGCTTGTTCCTCAGACTGAGCCTGCTCTGGTTCCCTACCATTGGGTAGATGAGAGCTCTCGTCCGCTTGGCCTTTACCACGATGGCTTCGGTGTTCTGTCTCCATGTCAGGCCTTTGTCCATGATTACGCCAAGGTACTTGACGGAATCGTGCCATTGGATGTCTTCTCCGAACATGGAAACGTGTCCTGTGGGGGTTTCCTTGCGTCCTTTCCTGAAAAGAATCGTCTGGCTTTTCTCCGCGTTGACTGCGACTTTCCACTTGATGCACCATTCTTCCAGAAGAGAAGCTGCCTCTTGGAGTCTTCTGGTGGCTGTTCTCGCTCTCCAGGATCTGGCCGTGATGGCCGTGTCGTCCGCGTAGAGTGCCATGGCGGTGCCTTCGGCCCTTGGGAGATCAGAGGTGAAGACAGCGAACAGATGGGGGGACAGCACAGAGCCTTGGGGGACTCCGGCTTCCATCGGTCGATACGTGGACACAGTCCCTGATCTTCACGCGCATCTGTCTCCCGTGCAGGTATGATCTAACTAGTTTGACAAGTGCAATGGGATAACCCATACTCATCATTTTAGCTAGTAGACCATCGTGCCAGACCCTGTCGAAAGCCTTCGCAACATCCAGGAGTCGTGCCGCCGTGACCTGTCTTTGGTTGAAACCTTTGGTGACTTCTTCGGTGATTCTGAGCACTTGAAGTTCCGTACTATGTCCTGTCCTGTACGCGAACTGTTCATCCGGGATGATTTTGAGCTCTTCGGTTTCTTCTTCTATTCTTCTCAAGATGACGCGCTCGGCTACCTTGCTCACAGCTGAGAGTAGGCTGATGGGCCTGTAAGAGGAGGGAAAGAGTAGTTCCTTACCTGGTTTCGGGATGACTATGACGTCAGCCTTCTTCCACCTGTCCGGGAAGTATCTGAGCCTCAAGATCCCATTGGTGATGTTCACCAGGGCTGCCACCCCTTTCCTGGGTAGCTTCTTGAGGGCGATGTTTCCGATCTTGTCACATCCTGGAGCTTTCCTCGGCTTCAAGTTCCTTAGAATCTCCTTGACCTCCTCTGGAGTGGTCGGACGGATGTGATCATCGTCTGGCAGGCGGAGCATCCGACGCACTCTGCGTTCCACGTCCTCAACCCAGTCCTCGTCCTCATCATCGAGTTGGTTTTCCCTACACTGCAGTTCCAAGTTGTCCGCGAATGCTTCGGCTTTTTCCTGGCGAGTGTAGACAATCCCATTCTCTCCGTGGATTGGGGACATCGGTTTCGGCCTGTTCCGCAGAGCACGCTGAGTGTTCCAGATGCTCCTGTCCTGTGGGTCCAGCGATTCCAGGTGACGCTGCCATCCTTCTTGACGGTGTTCCTGGAGGGCAGCTTTGACTCTCCTGTTCAGCGTGTTATACGCGTGCCTGTCCTCAGGGAGTCTAGTCCTTTGGGCCCTTTTCTTCGTCCTTCGTCTATCCCGAATCAGCTGCCTGAGGTCCTCCGTGAGGTTTGCCATCGGCGCTGGTGCCCTTCTGGTCTCCGTCTCTGTGGTGTAAATTATACACAGATTTTACTTTAATTTAAATATAAACTGACCTGAATAGAGGGATGGGTCACTTTATGGTTGATAATATAATTCAAATTTGTACAGATGTTATGTTATTAAATGTAGGGGTTTTTTCGAGCTAGTAAATTATATTATGGTGTGATTTTTTATTAGCAGTAGTTTATCTGAATAAGTTTAATAACGGAGAATTATTTAAATCTATTTGGTCGTTTAATATGTTGTAATTTTTATTCCTATTTAATTTATTAATTTCTAACACTTCTAATAAATTAAGTTTTTTACTTTTCCCACAAATATGTTCTAGTTCTAACAAAAATATAGGCAGATATCTTCTCAATGCAAAACAAAAAACTGATATCTCTAAAAAATGTGTATACCGGTTAGATTGCCCAGAATGTAACGCCTCATATGTAGGCCAAACAGGGAGATCGTTCGGAGTAAGATATAGAGAACATATTCACACACAAAAACAACATTCCAACTTTTATAAACATCTAACAGATTCTGGTCATACAATAACTGACGACCATCAACCTAAAATATTACATATTTGTGGGAAAAGTAAAAAACTTAATTTATTAGAAGTGTTAGAAATTAATAAATTAAATAGGAATAAAAATTACAACATATTAAACGACCAAATAGATTTAAATAATTCTCCGTATTAAACTTATTCAGATAAACTACTACTAATAAAAATCACACCATAGTATAATTTACTAGCTCGAAAAAACCCCTACATTTAATAACATAACATCTGTACAAATTTGAATTATATTATCAACCATAAAGTGACCCATCCCTCTATTCAGGTCAGTTTATATTTAAATTAAAGTAAAATCTGTGTATAATTTAGTTACTTGAAAATGTCCGAATAGGATGAAACTAGTTGTAAAATAACAAATAAAGTGAAAATTAGACAAGTAAAAAAGTGTTTATAATTTTTTAAATCAATCTAGCATATCATATTTCTCGTAATTTTCGTAAGACATCTTCACTTTTACGATTAAATGGGGTGTAATTATGACGGAAACAAAAGTATTAATGTGAAATTTACTGACAAACAGATAAAACACTCATAGATGACATACGCCTACTTGGAATAAACTTAGAAAAACCCAAAAAGTAATCTATGAAAAGATTATTTTCGCCATTAAATACTTACACATCAAAAACAACCCCACATATGATATATAGTTGAAAAGAAAAAAAATCCTTTTTTAACTAAACCATAGCCAACCATGATTCCCATATATAAAATACAAATTAATGCCATAAATCAAAATTGCAATTTTTGTTATTTTTCTCTACGCTACTGTATTATACAGAAAAAAGTGCCCCAAGAATGTAGAAGTTTTTTCATAACTTTACAAACAATCAAGATATTGACATGTGTTTAAAAGTCGAAAAATCGAACTTTTGTTTATAACTCGAAAACAAAAGACGACAGCAAATTTTTGTTTTCGCCAGTGAAATTGTCTCAAAAAAGGAGATCGAGAATGTGTCTTCCATTTTTTTGTATCTCTTACAGTTACCGAGTCACCCTATACAAATATCGAAATTTGCCCACCCTGTACTGTCCTGTAAGTTCCAAATACATAAAAGGTACCAAAATTTTTTTTAAGATTCTAAAATTTGCTCTTGGCTTATGCCATATATAGGTATTGTCCTAAATTATGGTACTACACCAATTTCGCCACTTCTTAAAGTTTTGTTACTAGTGGCCTTCATCTTTCATGATTTTCTTAATTCTACATTCGTGAGCCAACCCTGTAATACAAGAGCTGTGTTCTCTGACGGTTGAATAAACATCGTTCCTATGTATGGTATACAATACGTCGTCGTAAGCTGGGTGTGCATTTCCATTAGGCAGAGTCGAGTTCTTGAGGATCGCTATCGTCGTGTAACGCGACGACTTGGTAGTATGCATATCAGTTTTAATAGCTCAGATGCCATGTTTCAGTTTGCTCCGCCAGATTAAACTAAAACTGTTTAGAGTTTCAAGGAATCTGCAACAAGTCATTTCAATAAATTATTTAATAGCAAACCATCCTCTACTAACCTTTATGGGCTCTAGTGATATGATATAACTTAACTACTTGTCATATTTTACGATTTTCTAAATGTCTGTTTATAACAAAATTATTTTCACGTTTGCATATTGATAATCAAAATGAACAACTGATAACAATGGTCACATTTAATTATTTACTTATTTTATAAAAAATTTTGACTATTATTTATACTTAAATAACCATTGTTTCCTTTGGTCAAATATTTAAAGAAAAGTCTATATGAACTTCTACTCGAAAATGTATTCTTAAAGAAACATTTCATCTACATCAGAATCAAGTGGTCATATCTCCACAAAGATGCGTTTTTAATTGAAATTTATAATAATTCCATTTTTTTTTAATTTATAAGTAGGGCTGTCAAAAATGTTCCGTGGGATAGTGGCGTACGCGAAATTAACTAAAACGAGAAACAATAAACTGTTACAATTTATAACAATGTATGTGAAACTTACCCTCTTAACGAACTCGATGAACTAGCTTGCTTATCACAAACTGGAGAGGATGTGTAGCCATTTTGCAGCATGTTTCTATGGTTGTCTCCATGAGTGATGTTCGCTTTGGCGAAAATATATTCTTATATTTTGAAAACGACCGTTCGACATCTACTGATGTAATACACGCATACGTAAGATAGTCTTTGAACGCACTTAACGGATCTGGGGCTGCACCATCACATATTTGTCTTAATTTGTTAAAACCGGTGTCTTTATTTAACACACTTGCGAACTTATCTTTAACGAGCTCATTTGTTGAGTCACCTATAGCGTGTAGCAGTAGATTTACTTCGTCCACTATTTGCAGTGACTCCGCTAACGACAACGCACTGTTTTCTAATTTTTTTATGCTTTCATGTAATGGTCTATAGTTCTTCGCAATATTTTTTAATGCTGTTCCAACGGAACTATTTTCGAATTTTGTCTGGCTTTCCTTAATAACTGCAGCCTCATCTGGATTGAATTCTAGTATCACAGCTTTTATTTGTTGGAAATATTCAGCATAATAAAAAGCTGCCTGCAACCATGTTCCCCAACGTGTAAGAATCGGCTGTGGTGGTTCAGGAATACCGGGACATTTGCTATGAAATGCACGGAGACGTTTAGGAGATTTAAGAAACACTTTTTTTGTATTTGCTATTAATGCATCCACCTCTGGAAAATCTTTTCGAATAATTTCTGCCACAAGATGTAAAGCATGCACTTTACACGTAACATGTATAAACGTACAACCTTGTTCTTGCAAAGGACGGCATACCGAACGCATTGTCACGGCGCCATCAGTCACAAACATCACCACTTGACTTTTTGAGAGTTCAAATTTTTCTAACGTCTCCAGCACCACCCTGGTAATTGTTTCGCTAGTACACTAGTCTTATGCTAGCTAGTAACAGTGGAACTGTCGGTTTAAGAGGGTCCAGTACTCGTACTATAACATTTAAAATAGATTTTTTTTACAATCTGTTGTCTCATCAACAGATAACCACAGCCGTGTATTTTTTAATTCACATTTCATCTTATTTACCATGTCTACGTGTACAGAACTCTCGAAATGGTTGTTTATCGAGTATGTGCAGCGGAACATCACAGGCAATCAGCATTAATAGTAAATCAAACAAACTGTGTTATCGAAGGCACGCCATTTTTTTTATTTTTATGATGTACACTATTTACGTGAAGTACATAATCACGCTTATCTCAGCACATCAAATCTTTCTCGCACACTTTACAAATTATTTTAGCACCATCATAGAATAAAACCGGGAATTCACCTATGAATTTATTCACTTTGTCAGCAAATGGCCGTTTTCTACCCCTGCGTACGTCTGTCATGCTTTATTATTAAAGTATTATCAACAATACAGTACAACAAATAAAATAAAATCACAAGAACAATATACAATACGCCCAAGTGACTTAACGTGTACACAACTCGAAAGCTAATAATAGACTGGACTGGAGAAAGAGTTTCGCGGTCAAGTTGAATGTCGGCGACAGTAAGTACATCTGTACTCTACGACCATGATACACAGAAACGATTTGCAGCTTTATAATTATAAGATTTGATGGTTAGTTTTCTTTCTAATATAATTTTTTAAAATTATGTTTAAAAATCGCCTTAATATCGATGTATTAAATGTATAAGTTCTATGCAGGGTTGTACCCCAAATATAATTATAACAATTTATTTTCTTTCAAAATTTAGCAGACTGTAGCTTTTGTAAAACAAAATGTTCATGTTCTTAAAAAAAAAAACTATAAAAACCATATTGTAATTAAGGAAAGCATAGCCGAAACAAATATATTTTTGAGGCATTATAAATATTTATATTATATTTTTGTTGATAACATAACGGTTATCTAAACACTAGTTACCGGAAATTCATGTATACCATAAAATTTAAGGAAATGTAAATATTACTCATCAGTCTCATTTTCTTTCTTTGATGTTGCCATCATAACTAACTGATCGCTGGTTTCTGAACGTTTATTGCTATTTATAATCCTAAGTTTATGATAGGTTATTATTGCAAAACGGAGTTGCACATTTCATTAGTCAACAACAAATGTCATAACGTCACAGTTTTGCGTCTGAATTATATTAAAATGTAAGTTTATAACAGAGAATAGAAACTATTACGAATATAACTGTCAGAAAATATATTTAATAGTAGTAATTACTACATATAAGAAATTTTAAATCTATGCACTCATATATACGTATAAGAGTTTAATTAATTTCAAATATCCTTATTTCCATAAATACAATTCAATAGTAAACAATCTGTAAAAGATTTACATGGAAGACCTGGGTTATAAAGATTATTTCTCGAGAAAAAAATTGTTTAAATTGTTAATGTGCATATGTCTTTTGGTAACAAATTAACTGAACCAAAATTTTAAACTACCTACTTATTTTTATAAGGACAAAATGGAAACATAATAAAAAAAATTGTTTTCTGTACCCACAAAAACCTATTATAGATAAGTATAGGACACACACACACACGCACGCATGCACGCACGCATGCACACACACGATCATTCCCTCCTGCAACTGCCAGTTGCTGCAGCTGAGACAAGCTCAGGAGAGATAGACAGTAACTATCCGTGTTCTGCCACACAACAACGCTCCATCCAATCATCTCGGTATTTTGAAAACGCTACAATACATCTATGCTCTAGCCAGGATTCGAACCCGGGACTTTTTCGTTTCAAGCCTAACGTATAATCACTGAGCCGAGATTTTGTTATATTTGATATAATTGAAAAATGATAAGAAATTAATATTTATTTCATGATTCATAGTTGCAAAAATTTTAATTTGCAATTTTTATTATGTAATTCCATTTTGTTCCTTATTTGAATAGAACTTTTACCATGAAACTACCTAGTATTAAACCTTTGTCTATTTTTTTTTATAAAAAATAAGTATTTTTAGTATATTTTTTATCGTCTCCTATATAATCCATCGATTATATTATATCGAAAAAAGTAATAAACGCAAAAAACTAAATATAAAAACTAAATATAAATTACTATTTATATAGGAAAAAGCGCCAGATTTGTTTTAGTTGTTGGGAAAATAAATAATAGAAACGTGAACATAAACATATGTCGCAATAATGGTGTAGTATCTTATGGGTTGCAGAAGAGACGTATCTATTATGATTTCAACAAAATTCTCTGTGTAATCTTTCATGTAATATCAGAGGCTGATATAATAACGTGGAATAGCTTTGTCTGCATAACAGGGGCGTCCTGGGACTTAGACTAGCTTTTGTGGTACTGAAATATGTTGAAATTTTGATTGATAGAAGGGGGGATCTTTAAAATTTTGTTTATTTGGAAATAAAATATTCTGAAATATATTAATGACTTTGTTGTCTTGAGTTTGCTTCACAAATCGATAATTTTCAAATACAATTTTTTCATGTAAATATTTCATATTTAATTATTAAACCATTAACATATTTTTGAATCGTTAACCAATGTTTTTTTTAAACTTCCCCCATCTTATGACTAACTGTTTATTATTCATCTGTTAAAGTAACCCGTAATAACTGAAATGTTCTAATGCAAATCAAAACATAAGTTCGAAAGACCTTTTGTTCTATCTGTATACTAATTAATAAGCCATCCTTACCTTGGATTCTTGGTGTCGAATTGGCAGCTAGGCCTAGCAGATCTCTCTTATAAAAGTTCCAAATCAATCCAATATTCACTATTTAATGTCCTGTGACAACTCACGTACACACCCAAAAATCAACAAATTTTCTTCTGTCACAAAAAAATAACAGAAAACTGGACCACATGATTATTGTTCAAATATATATATAAATATTTATTCTCCGTAAGGCGGCCGTCAAATTATCAACTCAAGAAGCAAAAGGTTTACACGATAATATACGCGATGACGGAACAGTAACCAATAGAAGAATTATATATTTCTCACTTGACTGTTTTGTTGCCTATTTAACGATTCTATCCTAATTTCACTATTTCTAATTATTAATATATCTAAAAAGAGTAGTTGTTCACCGTTTTCAATTTCATATGTGAATTTTACTGACGAGAAATATTTAATTTAGTAAAAAGTCTACATAAATGACTTATATTACACTTAACAAATTGATTATCCGCATACATTAGTTAGTCCCTGTATCTGAAGTTAATTTTATGCCACTTTTGTTTCAGAGAGACCCTATTTAAATCGTCATTTAAATAAACTTCAACCAAATTGACTCTAAACAAATATTCTTCTGGCTATATGCGTATTTCACCGCCGAACACTGGATTACAGATGAACTTTTAAGATAAGATTCATCTAAAATAAGTTAACTAACCTCGAAACTACAATAATGCAATATTCATTGATGTACCGATAACTGTGAACAGAATAACTTTATAGTTATTTAGAAGGACATTTATTTCAAAGTAAAGATTTCCTCCAAAATATCGACGCATTACCGATGCCTTCCATTTAAGTTTATTGCCTATAAATGTCTATAAATTCTGGTGGGAATGTGACAGCAGCACTTAATAAAGGAAAAAGAGACATTTAGACGCAAATACCTTTCAAAGCAATATATCGTCCCTCTTGCTTTGACTCTGTTCTATGAATATTTGAACAGATTGTGGTGATTTATTAATACAAATTTAATGAATTTGTGCAAACAAACTGATTGATTTTCAGTGAAATATCCATTTCCAGAAGAACCTTTGCAAAGCTTGCAACGTGATTTATTGTTCAAATCTGCATTGCATAGAAAGTTTTAATGTTACATTTCCTTCCTTTAATTCTCCTTATCTTATTATCCCTTTTAATCGTTTCAGTTTTCTTTACTTATGACATAAAATTTGTCAGTTTGCAAAAATCAGCAAATTTGTCCCAATCTAATTATAATATACATCATGACACAAAGTATTTTGCGGTTAAGATGTTCCGTTCCTGAATGGCTTCAGGGATTATATACCTCGACCCGAGGTAGCAGAACACTGGCGGTTCTCCTCTTCATATAGCAATTTATGTTACCGAGAGTGCAATATCGCGTTTGTTAATATTTTCCAAATGGATTTTTTTGTCGACAAGACATGCGAAGAGGACTGAAACATGATAGCAGACAACCAGGAATAAACCCAAAGTGATAAAATATTGTTACATGTTGAGGGAGTAATTTACAGGTTTCCCCTGGAACAGTTATGTGAAATCATTTTACGTTCGCGTTTTGTTAGTTTTGCTAATGTAATGCAGTTGTGCAACTGATTTTCTACTATCCTATATTGAAGTAATGTGCCAGATTATATAAATCTATAATACCAAACTAAGCAGCTAATGTAATGTTAGTATATACATACTCGCTTCGATAGTGTTATATTATAACTAGTTACTAATTTCAAAACTGCCAAATACACATACATATTTTAATATGTAGGGTACATTATTTTTTAAGTTAAATAGCAAATAATCCATCATTTTTACTTTTTTTTCCTGCATTTCCTCCTAAAATCACACCATTTATTTATATTTTGTTTTATAGGCCTTCAATTTAAAATTTTCTAATTAATAATTAACTTTTTTAAACTTTAGTTCCTCTCCAACAAGACGCTCCGTCTATTACAGTCGCACACATGACAGTATTATCTGCAGCCAATGATATGGTGCTATTACCAAAGCTGCTTGATGTCTGTTTAATATATAAAATAAATGAAAGCAGTCCTAGGATACTTCCTTGTGGTACTTCAACATATAGAGGGTGTTTTATAGTTAAGTGTATATGCATTAAGTGTAGATAAAGTTCTATCGACTTCAAGGTCGTAGCATTAATATTTCGCAACCTTTTTTTAATTTAAACGATATATTTTACAAGATAAACGAGATAATAATAATAATAACACCACATGAAATTACAACCCATTTTATCCCTGAAGGTCTGGATTGACCTTGTGTGGGAGAGGGCTACACATTTAGAGACAATGGACACACACCCAATATCCGAGTATACTACGGTTAATCTCTCTCACAGAAAAATCCCAGTTCCTCGACCGGGAGTCGAACCCGGGACCCCGAAGTTTCGAGGCAAGTACGTTACCTCTAGATCACGGAGCCATCTCCAGATCTCCATGTAGGGAAAGCTAAAAGCCGAACACGCTGTATACACGTAGTGCACTATTAAAAAAATATGATAACTTAAGATTTCGTATAAATTTATAATATGGATACCACAATGTAGTAATTTATTCTTTCAATAAGTGTAACACAGATAATACAACAATTTAAATTTTATTCTCCAAGTTAATTTTTTTAAGGAATCAGTAAAATAAGTTAAATGCGAAAAAACGGAAAATAAATATGCTTTAGATATTTGTTGGCAGCTTTTTGTTGTCGAACCGGGTCCGTTTATTGAGAATCAATGCGGTCTTCATTAATATCATGGAAACTGTCGACTGTATGCGAGCTTTTCCCGTTTTTACGTTGTATTCGATCTCATAGACACGTTTATTATGTTTTTGTATAGTGCGGCATCACTTTTTTCATATCCTGCTCTTTTTCATGATTGTTTTATGTAGTGGTGATTGTTCATTGAATATATTGTAGTCAACAGAAATATTAACAGTTAAGTATTAAATTGCACTGCGAAGCAAAATATGTAAAAAAAAAATTAGAGCTGTCAGTTTGCGTGACACACTGTTTTGCATCTTTACGCAGATAATCGAGGTTCCAATACGAACCAGGTCTATTAATTGTATTGACGTCCATTTTAAAATTATTTTACAGCGATTCAAAACAAAAAATAACGTAGCAGATAAATCAAAATTGTCAAGTACGTTTTCGTCTAATAAACAATAGAGTTTAGGATGTCATCGTTCACTTCCCAAAGGACGAACCACCGAGAAGGTTTGTGCAGAAAGCATGAAGAAACTTAAGGAAATTTTGAACAAAATGAGTAGTTTGGACTGCGTCCTCTAGTTTATTCCCTTCTCAAGCTATTTGGGGAAAAATATTAATCTAGTTCCACAAGGTCCTCTCCAAATGCCACTTTTAGTAATGTTAATCATTAATGATTTTAATTTCTTAAATAATAATGACTGTTATTGGCAGATTTGGTTAATAAATAGTTGTTGTTTCAACTCAAAAAACTATTAATCAGATAGAGCACTTAGAATATCTGGAGATGTCTATTATAAGTAATAAGGTAATGTTTGGCAAATTTTGATCGCTCGACTATAGCCAGTGTCCCTGGGTTTATGTTTGTGGAATGTATACAGAATATCAATATAATTATTCTTAATTAAAATACTTTTGACTTTTTTATGGATTTATAGATATGATATGATTGTACCCATTATCTTGTGTGTAAAATATTTATAAATATAGTAAGTGTTAAGGTCAGTAAGTGTTCTTTAGTGGTTGAGGATATAAATAAATAAATAAATAAATAAAAATGTCTTTATTTAACCTGACGGGGTGTCAGCTCATTGAGCTGCTGTGAATGCCAACCAGGGCTCTACATTATATTAAACAATGTGTGCATAATTGTATCATTTCAGTAGTGGTAAAAAAATATCCATAAAACTTACAAAATATGTGAGAAGAGAAAAAAAAAAAAAAAAAAAAAATTTATAAGACAAAAGAAACATTTAAAAGAAACTATTACAAGTACATAAATATTTAAAACTGATTCAGAAGAAAAAGCGTTTTTAATTGTTTCTTAAATAAAGAGTAGGATAATGACATAAAAGACTGGGAAACCTTATTAAACAATTCTGACGCTAAATATGAAAAAGAAGATTTATAGAGAGTTGTTACGTGCCTAGGAATATGCAAGGTATTTGCTACAAATCGGTGATTAACATTGTGGTATTGGTTTCGAAAAATAAGTTTGTTTTTGAGGTATATGGGTGATTCATTTCTTAACACTGAGTAAACAAGACAGATAAGGCGGAGCTCCCATCTTTGATGCATATTAAGCTAATTATTTAATTTCAAGTGAGAAGTGATATGCTCACGTTTGGGTACATTAGCCGAGAAACGAACACATGAGTTTTGGACCTTTTGCAATCTACAAGCCTCCATTTCTGTTAAACAAGGGTCATAAACAACATTTCCGTATTCAATCTTGGACAGGATTAACGAGTTTGAGAGCCTTAGCTTTGTTTCTGTCGATAGTACATGTTTAAACTGATAAATTGTTTTGAGTGTAGCGTATGAGGATTGCACAACCTTTGTTACATGTTCTTTAAAAGTTAAATGACAATCGAAAATAACTCCAAGATTTCTCACCGCCCTTTTAGTACAAATATGCTCTCCGGCTATTGATAGTTTTACAAAGTTATCTTCAAAATCACTCCTAGCAGATCTGATATTTATGGAAACGGTTTTATTGCAGTTAAGTTTTAACCCCTGTTTATCTAACCATACGGATATATTAGACAGATCTTCGTTAATTTTTGCCACGGATTCATCAACGGTTGTAGGCCGATAAGATAAATATATCCGCATACGAATGTATTTTACAATATTTTATAACTTTCGGTAAATCTGCCAAATATAAAGAAAACAAAATTGGACCAAGTATTGAGCCCTGGGGTACCCCCGATTTGACCACTAAACTATCAGATATTTGTAAATGACCTCTGTTATATATTTTAACGGTTTGTATTCTGAGTGACAAGTAGCTACGAAACCATGCTATAGTATTTGATGTTAAGCCGAAGTAGTGCAATTTTGCTAAAAGCATTTTATGATTTATACAATCAAACGCCTTTGTAAGATCAAGCAAAATGGCTGTAGTTATCATAGAATTATCTATAGCTACTAAGTAGTCATCATTTATATCCAAGAGAGTTGTAACAGTACTATGGCCGGTGCGAAAACCAGATTGGGCATGAGGGAGCAAGTCATTAATTTGTACATGTTGTTTTAGCTGATCGTGAATTACCCTCTCTAATATTTTCGAGAAAATTGACAGAATACTAATAGGCCTGAAGTCACTTAAAGTTTCTGGTTCACTTTTTTTAGGTAGAGGTATAACGCTTGCCGTTTTCCATTGAGAGGGAACTGTATTAGTCTGAAGCGAGAAATTTATTATATGTGTGACTGCGTCCATACAAAAGGGTAATATCATTTTGATCATGTTTAAAGAAAAACCATCTACCCCAGCTGCGTTCGATTTAATTCTATTAACAGCGATTAAAACACTTTCTGAGATAACAGATGTTAAAGACATTTTGCCTATAATAGTTTGAAGCGTATTGTTATTATAAAAATCCACATCCTCGTTACTAACTAATGTATTCGGAACAGAATTAATAAAATGGTTATTAAACATATTTGGATTACCAAAGTTACTTTGACCATCACTGTTTAACCTTGAATTATGAACGCCTAACTGAATTATTGTTTTCCACCACTCATGTGAACTAGCATTCGCTCTTAGTTTAAATTCAGTATATGCCTTTTTTTCGCGTCTTATTGATGCCGTTACTAAATTCCTTAGCTGCTTGTAATATATCCATTTATTATTTGCAACATCAACGTCATAACCCTGATGTCGAATATATTTTTTGTATTTAGAAAATGCTCGATTACGAAGTCTCATCATGAATTTAATGTTGTGAGTTATCCATATGTTTGGAAATCGAGACGAAGTCGAGATCTCCAAAACATCCGAAACCAATAAGACACTTAATGACCGCAGTGCTTATGACGTTTTTTTGCGCGCTCAAATATTGAATAAATTTAAATAAAACTAAAAAAAATTAATATTTTAAAAATATATAAAACAAACAAGTCGCACATGAAAAAGTTTTCTTGAATCACAACGTGCAAGAAGCTTAAGTTGTGGCAAAAATCTTATCTTGGAGAAATTTCTAATGACAGCAGATGTCACTTGACAATAAATATTCGGTCTCAGTAAATTTCTATGTTTACTTACCGCTTCCTGATGATCGCTGATTTGTAAACGTCACTTACAGATGTCTCAACAAATTCAGTAAAGGTGTCAAATTACCTGAGCATGCAAAAACTAACTAACCGCTAGCCGCCTTCTAATCCTCTAGAAGCAATGCTCCTAAATTTACGATTTGTCTGCGAGTTAAGAGAATGTTGGCTTTCAGCTTAACGTGGAATCCGAATCACATTTTGGGCAAAGGTATATTTTGAAGTTAAACGTTGTGTTAAACGAATCAGAAAATTTTAGTAGAACATGTAAGTAATAAGTTAAATTTTACAAGTATTCCATATGAATAGTGCACTTGAAAGATGTTAAACGACAAAAGTGTATTCATAAAAATACGCAGAAAAGTTACAAAAATTATGTACATTTTATTTTACTGCTGGCAATCGATCCACTTGTCGAGTATTCATACGATAAACAGCATTTGACGAAAATATTGTAATAGGCTCATCTAGAATATCTCTCAGGGCGGCATATGGCTATAGATGGGGTTATATAAATATCATTTCGTGACGAAAATAGCATCAAAAAGACGAACAGAAACATTGACATGTCTTGAAGTTTGAAATGTTACGATGAATAAGTAAAATGGTTATATGCAGTCGTAAATGCTAACACAGGTTTTGCTTTTATTGTGGTTGTGTTGGCAATTATCTATACTTTTCGATTTAAAAAATTATTATAAACACTTTTTATTACTTGTCTAATTTTCACTTTATTTGTTATTTTTACAACTAGTTTCATCCTATTCGGACATTTTCAAGTAAATATACACAGATTTTACTTTCATTTAAATATAAATTGAACTGAATAGAAGGATGGGTCACATTATGGTTGATTATATAATTCAAATTTGTACAGATGTTATGTCTTTAAATGTAGGGGTTTTTCAAGATAGTAAAATTTATTATGGTATGATTTTTATTAACAGCATTAGGTTATCTGAACAAGTTTAATAACGGAGAATTATTTAAATCTATTTGGTCGTTTAATATGCTGTAATTTTTATTCCTATTTAATTAACTTTTCCCACAAATATGTAATATTTTAGGTTGATGGTCGTCAGTTATTGTATGACCGGAATCTGTTAGGTGCTTATACAAGTTGGAATGTTGTTTTTGTGTGTGAATATGTTCTCTATATCATACCCCGAACGATCTACCTGTTTGACCTACATATGAGGCGTTACATTCTGGGCAATCTAATCGATATACACCACATTTTTTAGAATATCAGTTTTTGTTTTGCGTTGAAAAGATATCTGCTTCTATTTTTGTTAGAACTAAATATTAATTTGGAAAAGGTATTGCTAATTGAATAAGAGAGTTGACCTGAATATGGTAATGAAATGTATGTTTGAACTTTTTTCTCGTTAATAGTGAGGTAAAGTTCTTTTAAGAGGGACTGGATCCTTGCGGAACTCCTGAAGTGGCTGTCATTTCAACACACTTAAAACCCTGATACTGCACGTATGGGCTTCTGTTGTTTAAATAGGAATAAAAAAACTTAAGGTATCCCATCACTAAGTCCTACATCGCATAGTTTATGCACCAATAATCCATGGTTAAGTTTGTTGAATGTCTTTGGAATGTCCTTATAACTGACGTCACCCTGCCCTCCCCGATTTAGAGTCTCAGCTCGAAACTGTGTGAAACTTAATACATTTGTGGTTGTACATCTGCTCTGTAGAAATCTGAGCTTTTAAATGGCTAAATAATATTTTATATAAACTTTCTTGAAACAATTGGCAGATATTACACAAAATAGAAACTGGTCTATAATTCTCTATAGAGGTTTTATTTTTGATTTTGAATATAGGACGAATCTTAGACCTTTTCCAAATTAGAGGAAATGTTTGCAGAGACATATTAAAGATTATGGCAAGAGGTTTAGCTAATAAAATGACACAGTCCTTTACTAGGAATGCTGGAATACTGTCTAGCCCTGCTGTTAGTTTCGATTTAAATTATTTTAATGCTTTCAATATATCATCTTCAGTAATACTTGGAACTATTTAAGGAGGCGCGTTAGATTTTGAATCTACGTCGTTTTCTGCATTAAATTTACTTGATGAAATAAAAATTGATTGGAAAAATTTTGTGTAAATGCATCCAGTATTTCCTGGGTATAATGTAGTAAACCATCATTAAAATTCATTGAGTTGGGAATATTAGATATTATTAATGTAAGACCAAAACTGATTCGGGTTGAATTTAATTTGCCTCTCAATGTCTATAAATGGGGTTTTTTATTCAAGAAAATATAATTTAAGTATTTTTGATTCTGTATAATATGACCTCCAGTGCGACTTGAAATCGTCTTTAAAATAAGAAATGTCCATAATGGGGAACATAAACGCATTACTTCAGAAATTTCGTAATCATATACTGTTTGGGGCTTTCTTGTAATCGGATCTTGGTCATCCCCAAGGACATGGTCCAAGCTTCATTTATGTCAGTTTCCCTCATGTCAAGGGACCACATTTACTTGTTATCTGCTGTTTGCACAAGACCTTTGGTTCACACGAATTGTTCAATCTCGTAAGGGCAAATTAACTTTTTTTCATCCTAATTTTTACTCCTCGAAACTGCCTTTCCTTACTTTACCAATAAGGACATGGTCAGGGTAGGCTTTAGATTATTCTCTATTGTAAATTCTGAGTTATATTTCTTTAGTAAACATAAATTTTTAATTTTTTACTCTCAATATTTTACGTAATTTTCTTCACACTTTCTTTATATTTAATAATTACAATTTCATGTTTTTATTTATATTTAGAGAGGCCGAAACAATTATTTTCAAACTTAGGCTTGTTACTTACAGATTGTCTAAAAATAAAATAGTTTTTGCATTTTAATTAATTGGTTAATAATTTGCCCTGTTTTTTAAAATATAATGAAAACACGGGGATTCTGATCCTTGCAATATTTTCAATATTCTCATTCTTTTATGAAAAGGTTAAATAAATGTTATGAAAATCTCAGTTGGAATTGAGGTCATTCATTAACTAAGTAAGCAACTCATTTTATTTTGTGGTCGGTCTGCTATACATTTGATACGAACTGAATCGTAATAACACGTATGCCGCTCCATGCCAGTGAACAATATGTTATCATTAGCGCCTCCGCCATTTTATAGAACCTGTTCTGCTGAAACAATACTTTAATTAATGAACGGAATGCTAAACAAAATTTAATTATACACTTTTATCAACATGAACGATATATATTTTTATTTAATTTTCTACCCTTGGGGGATGCGTAAACCGTAAACGTAATATATTTATTTGAAGGATTTCAAATTGTCCACGGGCCATTTAAAATTACATTTTGTGGGTGTGGCTTTACACTAATTGTAAGAATATTATAATAGCAATAACACTCATATTGCGCTCAATTGATGTAAAATTAATGAGTAGGAGTCTAAAAATGTTTAAGATTGACTCATAATATTGTTACTATACTCATAATAAAACTAGTTATATTTGTGTATGCAAGGTGGGGTTTTAGTGCGTCCGACTTCCATATCTAAAGTTCTATGATAGCTAGAAACTTGATTTAAAATCATAGGTAAACTAGGCCAAAAAGTCTATAACCGGAAATTGTTTTTGAATATACAGCGTGAGGCAAGACGATTTTACAGGGTCAAGTAACATTTTTTTTTAATGGAATGCCATATACCGGGTAATTTTTTTTAAGGGAAACACCCCTCTATCTCCATTAATATTGTATTTGCACTATTGGTTCTTTGGAACTTTATAAAGGTTTGTGATAACGGCTGGAAATATTTCCATCACTTCCGATTTCACCGGAAATAACCTTAACTTCCGAAATTTAAATGGGACACCCTGTATCTTTTTATGCAGCATTATAGACCAGTCAATTCTAAACATTTTTGCAACTGGAACTATATCTCTAAAATCAAAAATAACTTAGTTATGCAAGAGGAATTGCTTTTTATTTATTTTATTTCATTTTACAATATCTAAGAACACGGATGGCTTTGAAACAATTTTAAAATTATACATGAATAAATGTATTTTATACTTGAAAACTATTTGCAAAAATGCCACCATTTCTATTGAGGCAAGCCTCTACCCTTTGGAGAGGATGTTGGGTCGACCTAAATATCATATCTTCTGGAATAGTTTGTAATATCTCTTGTACCCGGTTTTTCATTATTTCCTTATTTTCCCATTCGTTGCTATAAATTAGATTTTTAATGTACCGCCATAGAAAAAATCCAGAGGATTTAAGTCGGGGGACCGTGCTGGCCATTTGAATCGTCCTTTATTTCCAATCCATCTGTCGTTGTAAGTATTCGTTAAATACTAGCAAACTATAGCGAAGTTTCAAAGCCATCTGTGCTCTTAGATATTGTAAAATGAAATAAAGTAAATAAAAAACGGTTCTTCTTGCATAACTAAGTTACTTTTGATTTTAGAGATATATTTCCATTTGCAAAAATGTTTAGAATTTATCGGTCTATAATGCTGCATAAAAAATACAGTGTGGAAGTTAACGTTATTTCCGGTGAAACCGGAAGTGATGGAAATTATTTCCAGCCGTTATAAGATAGTTCACAAGCCATTATAAAAAAAGTTCCAAAGAGCCAATAGTGTAAATACAATATTAATGGAACACTGACGTTTTCCACGAAACACCAAAACACTACACTGTTTTAATCATCTCCAGATGATGCCAACTTAGTTGGCGAAACGCGCGGCGAGTGCAGTATATAGTGTTTTGGTGTTTCGTGGAAAACTATGTCAGTGTTATCTTCACATCAAAGGTTCCAACCCACTCCAGGAATATTAATGGAGATAGAGGATGTTTCCGTTTAAAAAATCACCCGGTATATCAGAACATTTTTGAAACCTCTTTGTGGCGTTGACACTCAGCCATTTTCACTTCCTTAAAGTATACAGGGTGGCTTAAAAGAATTTTTAAATTTACAACTTTTAGAACTAAATTTTCTCATTTTTTTTCAAATGGAATACCCTGTATATTGTTAAACGATGTGATGTAGGATTGAAAAACGAACATTTTTTTGTACGTACATTCCTATGGCTATTTGTGACTATTTTCAATTTATTGAACAATAATTGCAAAATTCAGCAATAAAAATTAGAAATGAGGGTTTTTTTCAAATAATTCAAGAGAAGGTATTATAATAAGCGTGTTACATGATGTCCATAAAATCATCACACCAACAACAATCCAAAACTTAAGAGAAAGGATAATAAATGCGTTTAGAAGTATCACTCCAGCAATTTTATGAACAGTAGAAACTTCATTCCAAAGACGCATAGTGTGTTAATCAAAATGGGCAACATGTGGAGCACTTTTTTATAATACCTTCTCTTGAATTAAAAAAAATATGTTTTTAATTTTTATTGTTGAATTTTGCAGTTGTTGTTCAATAAATCGAAAAATGATTACAAATAGACATAGGAATGTACATACAAAAAATGTTCGTTTTTCAATTCTACAGCCCATCGTTCAAAAATATACAGGGTGTTGAAGAAATTGTGAAAATTCAGTTCAAATAGTTGTAAATTTAAAAAGTATTTTTGGCCACCCTGTGTACTTTTAGGAAGTGAAAATGGCTGAGTGTCACCACACAGATGTCTCATAATTGGTACTATCATATTTTTTCTTAAAATCGATAATTGTGACTGTAGTGATTTTTTTTAATATACACGCGTAAATGGTATAATTTCAACAAAAAATCATTATATCCAAGTGATTGGGGGAGAGTCAATAATAATACAGGAGTGGTAGGAGACCACAAGGAGGTTTCAAAAAAATGTTTTGATGTACATGGCATTACATTTAAAGAAATGTTAGGTGACCCTGTAGAATCGTCTTGGCTCACCCTGTATAATCGAAAGTGATTTCCGGTTATAGACTTTTTTGTCTAGTTTATTTATGTTTTTAAGTCAAGAGTCTAGCTATCATAGAACTCGACATATCTAAGTGGAACGCACCATTACCCCACCCTGTATATCAGTGGCATTTTCTCAGAATAGTAACTCAAGTGCATTTATCGCAAAGAAATATGTTTGATGAATCATTAAACAACTAGGTATAGAATATCATAAACGGTAACAAAAAATTAATGTTTTTTTTTGTGCGATTTTTTGAAATGAAAAAAGTTGTTTATTTTTAACGAACCCTCAGATAAACTCATATATATGGATGAGACGTCGGAATTAACGTAATCGACGCAGATTAAATCCGAAAGTCATAAATTATGTGAAAGTTTGTATATTTTTAAATAAAACTTGTTTCTTTCGTTGTCTCTAATAATGGAATAAGTGAAAGTTGCGAGGTATTATCTCATCGTATAATAAATGAAAACAATGTAAAAGAAGTATTATTCTTTTTTTACAGAACAAAATCGCCTGAAAAGTCTCTTAAAGCTAATTGTTCAATGCATTTGTTTGTGAAATTCAATGTCTTTTTACAAAGAAAACTCCAGCCGTAAGATATTGCTTAGAACCATAAGAGTCCTTATCCTTGCTTTCCAATTGCTGGAGGCTATTAGTATAGCAACGTTGATTTGCTGAAAATAATCGACGAATCTCAATTAAGAGCTGCTTCTAACTGTTTTCGTTTACTTTTGTTCTTATCATTTAATGTTTTCAGGTTTTCTTTGGAAACAATTAATCTGTTTAAAAACATTTTGAACCGATTGTTTTAAAATAATTTCATTTGAACTAAAATAAGCATCGGATAAGGTGCAGATTATATCAAAAAGCGTGCATATTGGAAAATGTAGTACTTTATATCTGACGAAAACATTTTTATAATACGTAAAAAAAAATTAAGTATTACATTAAACGTGTTTCTGTAAAAATGCTATCTCTAAAAGTCAATTTATTTCTCGTTGGAGTTTCTATCATACTCTACGAGGTACCTGTTTTTTAGGACTTCTCATATCCCACGAGGATAATATGCCCTATGTCCCATTCTGTCCGCTCTGCATATTAATGACTTATCCTCTGCACCGTCTAATACTCTTCATATATCTCGTTTTCAGCAGCCAATCATTAAAACTACTGTGGCTTTTGATGTTTTTTACACAAACAGCAAAGTTACAGAATTTATTTGTTTTTTTTTGTTTAACATCTCGTACTTACGGCAATACTGGAGTGGAAGGTTATTTTTGGCGAAACGTATATTACAGGCCTGATATATTCTAAATGCTAAAATTTTACACTGTTTTGATACCATACGTATTATTATATTTGATTCCCCTGTTCCATAACAGTTTTGCTTGTTTAAAATTCAGGCACTGTACGACTAAAAGCTATGTTAGTAATTAAAACTAATAACCACTGAAAGTGGTAGAATCGAGTAACAACCAGAGAGTGGAAATTAAAAACAAAATGCTTTGAATCGGACTTTATGTTTTAAATTAAAGCCAACGTTTGGATAATAAAACAATCTGTTTGTATATACAAGTTTCAGTTTAGTATGAATGTATTGAAAGGGTTTTATAGATACCTAGTACTGAAATTTTTTTAGATTTTCATTAAATTTAAAACAATATTTTTAACACGCTTTTATTAGCTTCACCTGTATGTTTGCTTGCTTGTTTGTTTGTTTGTTTGTAACCGACTCTTTGGACTCGATTTTGACCCACTTTAAACGGACAGATTTAATTGAAACTTTGTACACTTACGAAGAACCGGTAACAATACAATAATTTGATAAGTTTATATCATTATCCTGATCAGGATAGCTAGTCCTTTCCTCACGTAGTCTCTGCGTGAGAGGAAAGGCTTAATATGTAAGTACATTCCACGATTGTCAGCTAGGTCGCGGTGGTCGAGCGGGTTAAGGCAGTAGATGCGAAACAACAGACTCCTCGGGCGTGAGTTCAAATCCCACGGCTGAAATAAATTTTTTTTTTTTTTTCAGAAATATCTGTTGGATCGTAATATGTTATAATATCAGAATCAATAAGCAATATAAATATAGTTTAAAACAACTAAAAAAACACGCTTTCATAGCACATCAAACTAAAAAGTGAAAAATAAATATAGTTTAAAAAAACTAAAAAACACGCTTTTAAAGCACATCAAACTAAAAAGTGAAAAATAATTATTAATATAAACTGAAAACAATAATGAACGAAAAATACTAGTATTATTGTGAAAAAAAGCGTGGGGCGCTTTGTGCTATATTTTTCGTATATCGAGCAACCCACGCTTTTTTCACAATAATACTAGTATTTTTCGTTCATTATTGTTTTCAGTTTATATTAATAATTATTTTTCCCTTTTTTAGTTTGATGTGCTTTAAAAGCGTGTTTTTTAGTTTTTTTAAACTATATTTATTAAAATAAGATAGATTTATTGGGGTTCAAAATAAAACAGAGAAGGTTTAGTGCCATATCCCCAGAAGAAACTGTGTACTGTACTTTCCAGCCTTATATTAGTTCTTGTTCCTGATCTATCCCATCATAGATCCAATTCCTTAGCTACGCTACGCTGATGAGGGGCAATAACTCCGAAACATGTGTCCGTAGCTGCATAATTGTTTTTTTTTTTGGGATATGGCACTAAACCTTCTTTGTAATATTTTTAAAAGTCAAATATTTGTTGTTAATATGTATATGAGATTTGGAGGCAGTAAAAAAAATTACAGAATCGAACGTATCAACTTTTATGCATGCGATTCAAATACTGGGTGTAGAATGATAAACGCGGCCAGTTAGAAAAAGAATATAAGCGGTGGATCACAGAGTAACTCGCCTGTTTGGGCTCTTAGTATTTGATATTTCGAAAATCTTTTCTCTGAAAATTTCTACATTTTATATAATCAATCATTATATCAGCAGTTGTGTAATAGTATTTTATATAACAAGTGGCTAAAATGGTGTTTTTTTACAAGTGGAGCGTGTATGCTATAAACCACACGAGAAAAAGAAAACACATTTTAGTCTCGAGTTGATAGTGAGGAAGATTTTATTCCTGGTACTCATTAGGAAATCAGGGAGCAAGCAATTGCTGTAACTTTGGATTTATTACCAGCGAAATCTAGAAAATTGTACGAAAAACAATATGATTTATTTATGCACCGGTGTAAGCAGAAAACTGTGAGTAACATATCTGAGTCTGTTCTTTTGACTTATCTATCTGAAAAAGCAAAATCTTTAAAGTGTTCAAGTCTCTGGTTCAAGTTTTCGATGCTTAAAGCAGTTTTGAATGTAAAGAATAATGTAGATGTATCGAATTATCATAAAGTAAGAGCTTTTTTGAAACGACAATCCACTGGGTATAGGGCCAAGAAATCTAAAGTTTTTGACAGAGCAGATGTCGAATGGTTTTACTAGAAGCACCAGATAAAAACTTTTTAATGTTGAAAGTTGTATTAATAATGGGCTTGGCTGACGCTTGTCGTCGAGAAAAACTCTATAGTATGACTATTGATGACTGCATGCTGATTGTTAAAGTACCTGATTCGAAGACCCACATTGAAAGGACTTTTACGGTAATTGGTGAGACAGTTAATGGAATAAATCCACTAAATATTTATGATAAATATGCAGCTATTCGCCCTACTCATGTGATTCACAAAGGGGTTTTTCTTCAATATTGAGGAGAAAATGTACGGTCCATCGAGTTGGTATTAATACATTTTCAAAAATACCAATATTATAGCTAAATGCCTTAATTTATCTAATCCTGAGCAATATACGGGTCACAGCTTTAGGAGATCTTCGACATCACTATTATCTGATTCTGGAGCTGATATTCTTACCTTAAAACGTCATGGGGGATGGAAATAATATAATAATAATAATAATAATAATAATAATCGACTTTATGATTTAATAGATATTAAGTACAAAATGATTTAGTGCATTAGCTGTCCAACTGTGGCGAAGTCTAGCCAAACGGCTATTCTACTTAACCACAATAAGACAGAAATAAAAATAAAAATAATAATAAAAGTGACAAATGTGAGACTTTTTTATACCTTAATAAAATTACAAATACAAATAATAGAAATATACATTGACACAGTTAATTTAGAAATATTGAAAACATATTAATCTCTTTAAAAAAAAAACAGTAATAGCAATAAGTTTATTTACCTAGCATCGTACTTCTGCTTATTTAGCAAGAATTTTTTATATTTATATTTAAATTGCTTAGGATTTAAGACAGTTAATTAGTCAGGTAGAGCATTATAAAATTTAATTGAATTATATGTGAACGATCGGCAGTCCGGTGATGTAGCATCGTAAGTTTATTTTTATGTCTAATATTTACAAAATGTACAATAGTTCGAGGTATTAGTTTATCCTTTAAAATCGCTGATGAGGTGTTATAAATTAGTGACATAACAAAATTACCAAGATGATGTGTTCTGCGTCCCTCCATTTTTAACCAATTTAATTCATCCAATTTTTGTGAGACGTGATCAAATTTTGTTAATCCATATATTAAGCGAATGCAAGAATTTTTAACTTTTTGTATCCAGTTTTTATCAGAAGCATCTAAACAGGGTCCATAGAGAAAATCACAGTAATTAAAACTGGATAGCACAATAAGTTCTTTTTTAAGCTGAAAATTTAGAAAGTGACAATTCGAATATAATAATTTCAAAGTTGAAAATGATTTTTGTAGTAATTTTTGAACATGATTTCTATATCTAAAATCTATGTTGAAGATTACTCCTAAAGTTTTTATAGAATTTACAATCGGTACAGGGATTCCATCTATGTTTATGTTTAAATTTGCTTTGAGTGTAGCCAAGTGAGTTTTATTCCCTAAGATTTGAATATAAGATTTAGAGGGGTTTAATTTCAAATTATGTTCTAAGGACAGTTTTTTTATTAATTTTAGATCATTATTGATTAAGTTCGCTGCAAGAGGACACACACTGTGATCGAAATGCAAATAAATTTGTGTATCATCAGTGCATGCTTGGACTTTACAGCTTCTCAATGATTTTAATATGTCAGAAGTATAAATTAAAAATAGCAGTGGCACCAAAACTGAACCCTGAGGTACTCCTGATAAAATTTCAGTATCTGTAGAAAATTTATTGTTCAAAATTCTTTGGGATCTTCTAGATAAGTATGAATTAATCAAGCTGACAGAGGAAATATCAAAACCGTAAAATTTTAATTTAGCACAAATAAGTTGATGATTAATTGTATCAAACGCCTTTTAGAAGTCCAAGAGCACCAACACACTATCCAGTTTATTGTCATATGCTTGAAGAATATCATTGGTAACATTAACTAGAGCCGTTGCAGTACTCATTCCCTTTCTAAATCCACACTGATTGTCAGGTAAAATATTTTTAGAAACTAGAAAATCGTATATTTGTTCATAGAGAATTTTTTCAAAAATTTTGGATAATGTAGGAAGAATACGTATAATTCGCAATTCCGCAAAAGTTTCTGGATTGGCAATTTTTGGTAATGGTTTACTTATAGAAATTTTCCAAAGATCAGGAAAGTAATTTGATTCTATGCAACAGTTAACAATATGAGTGATATATTTATCAATAAAAGGACTACAGTACTTCAACATTACAGCTGAAATGTTATCCACGCCAAGGGCATTCGATTTAAGACAAAGTAGAACTTTATTTACATTTTCCGTTGTTGTTAAACGAAAGGCAAAATCATTACTGTCGTTGTAAATATTGTTATTATAGAAATTAATTTTATCATCACAGCAATCAGTTACATCTTGTGAAAAAGAAGAGAAATAATCACTAATTTCATTAGGGTCAGACAAATGTTCAGGGAAGGCGTATGTTTTATTAGAACGAATGTTAAAATTTTTTAGTGTCAACCACATTCTTCGACAATTTTTTTCAGCACAAACTAAATCTGAATAAGCCTTTTTCTTTTAAAAAATTATAAACACTTTTTTTACTTGTCTAATTTTCACTTTATTTGTTATTTTACAACTAGTTTCATCCTATTCGAACATTTTCAAGTAAACTAAATTATACACAGATTTTAATCTTTAATTTTTTAAATCAAAATGGATTTTCACAAAGTAACTTCATCTTCAATCAACTTTTTGAAGCCTTTTTTCTCTTCGGATCATAGAGAGCGTGTAATTTCTGAGTTGTTTGTAATACAAACCATCAACATCTAAATTGGTTTGCTTCTTATGAGTAATTTTAAATTAGGATTAAGCCAAGGTGCATAAGGTTTTGTAACTCTCATTTCCTTTATGGGAGCATGCTTGTCAAATGTTGATAAAACAAAGTGGTTAAATAAATTTATTTTATTTCAATATTATCTTCTCGGATAAATTGATACCAAGGTAAATTGCATAAGTCATCTAAAAATGGTTGTATATTAAAGTTACGAAAGCAGCGAATTTTTATGAACTTAGGTGGTGGTTTAAAATTGGAAATTATAATCTCACAAAACACCATCCTATGATCCGAAATATTGTCAGTTGATATTGTACCAAGTGTCTTAACAAAATCACTATTTGAAACAAAAACAGGATCTAAGAGCGTGCTGATACTGCTGGTAATTCTCGTAGGTTCATTCAAAATTTGTGCTAAACTAAATGACTGAAAACATGAACTTACAGGATTTTCTTGATTAAAAAAATTTATATTAAAATCTCCAACACATAACACTTCATCAAATAATGGGCATATGTAAGAAAGAATGTTATCAAAATCGTTAATATAATTATTAATATTAGTGTTTGGTGTCCTATAAAAAGCACTTACCACAACATTAAGAGTTTTAATCTTTATTTTAATAAAAAGAAATTCAAGATCATCACTTATCGTAAAACCAAAATCCTCAACCGTTGGAGCTGAGGGATATATAGAAGATAGCATCCAGAACAAAAAGGAAATTTCAAAACAGATATTTTCAAACAGTACTACAGAAATGACTATGTCTGCCGATGTAGTCGTTGGTGAAAATTAGACCAACTACCATATTAATATAAATGAATCAAATATTTTTCGCACATCTGAACCTATAATTCCAGGAATAAATATAAATAATATTAGTAACAGTACCATTCATATGAATTTTCGATGAATTATGAATAAAATTGTTCATAAAATTTGTTAATAATTAATAAATGTTTGATGTAAGAACTTTAATTTGTTGTCTGTTGACTATTAAGTTTTATTTCACACTGTGAAATAAAATTTCTTTATTTCACACTTTTTTTATTTTTACTTGTCAATAATGACATTGTTTTGATTCATTAAAACTGTCCAATAAATGTCATTTTAGGATATGGCGTTACAAAAATACCTTTAAACATAATTGAATGATCGTAAAGGCACATTTTTGACAATAACTCTGAAATTTAAATTGAAATATTATGAATGAAATAAAAGTGTGTTTTATCAGTACCTAATTTTTTTTACATAGGATGCACTTTTTCAAGATGCAACTCATTAAATTTCTTTTGTTGTTCTTAAGATATTCGCAGTTAAAGTGCCTTCTCCATACATTCGAATCGTATTATTTACATAATTTAGTAATATTAAATTTAATACATCAATAGCTGTGACATTTATTGACTAACTATTAAATAAACTTTTTGACCTACAGTTCCCGATCGATAAAAAGTTTTGAAGTAATTCATCAGTTTTTAAAACAGATGGCAGCCTCTCGGAATTGGCTTCTTGATTGTTCTTGATGAGTAATTATATTTCAGTCTGATTGGCATGCTATTTCCATTATAATAAATGATCTAGATAGAGCAATACGGCTGAATTTGAAACTGGCTCGTGTAATCCCCATAGTTTGCTAATGATATTAGTTTTAAAGTACCATTTGCTAATTAATATATGAAACTAATTAATATCAACAATCGTTTCGAACATTGTTGGTTGTTCTAGTGCGTGCACTGAATGGGTTGCTCAAGATCCCTCCGTGTACGAGTTCAGTGAAAGCCTGAAATTGTACGTTGATTATTGTTTGCTGATGTTACAAACCAATTGTTGGGGAAAACGAGATATACAGTGAGCTGATAAAGTATGGAACGAATTCGACAACTCGAAAAGTACATAGTTTTTAAAAAATCCGGGGACCCTTAATTTGATTAAAATTATTACTTTAAATATCATCGGCAAATCAGTGACGTCAGCCATGTCTGGTAAATGACGTCATTTGCATTTTTTTTAAAACCTACCTTTATTTTTAGGTGGGTTTTGTTCGGTTCACAATTCTCTTTACAGCCATATGAAATTTGAAGTAAAATAGCTGTCAGTTCACGAGAAAAAATCGTTTCAAGTGACAGTTTATTTATATAATTGAAATTAAAACACAACAATGAAACTATTAGGCGCTGTTCTTACCAAAAGTAACGAGCAACAGTAATTAGTTTAAACATAATAATAATTACTTGATATTATCTACAAAAACTCTAACATATGTATGTTCCTTGCTAAAAACTGGGAATGCAATGGGGTAGGTTTTAATCTAGAAGTACCTATTTAATTCATAAAGTTCCACATAATTTTCAGTATAGTTTAATAGGCTACGTAATAATTACTGATACTTATTTTGAGTTCCCATAAATTTCTATGCTTATCACTAAAGCTGGCCGAGGTCATCTGGCCGACAGAGCCGTCATATGATTCATATGTTTACATCATATCATAATACTTGAATAAGTACAATAAATGGAAATAAATTTTAACAATAATGTTACATTTTATAAAAATTTGTATAAAACTCACCCTTTTAAGCAGATTTATGAAGTAGTTTGGTTGTCGTCATCACAAAGTGGGGAAGATCTATAGTATAATAGCATCAGGTATGTTTCTACAGCTGTCTCCGTCAGCGATGTTCGCTTTGGTGAAAAAACATGTTTGTATATTGAAAATGACCGTTCGACATCTACGGATGTAATACAGGCATAAGTAAAACAATCTGTGAATTCACTTAACGAAGTTGTAGATGCACCATCACAAATTTGTCTTAATTTGCTAAAATCAGGATCTTTCTGTAATACACTATCGAATTTTTCACTAACGCGATTATTTTTTGCATCATTTATAGCCTGTAACTGTGTATTTACGTCGTCCACTATTTGCAGCGATTCCACTAACGACAACGAACTATTTTGCAATTTTTCTATTGCGTCGTGTAGTTCTCTATAATTGTTATTAATAGTTTTTAAATCTGTTTCAAGGGAAACGTCTTGAAAGCTTGTCTGGCTTTCCCTAATAGCTGCAGCCTCGTTAGGGTTGAACTGTAGTATCACAGCTTTTATTTGTTGAAAATATTCAGCATAATAAAAAAGCCGCTTTCAACCACGTTCCCCAACGTGTAAGAATCGGCTCTGGTGGTTCAGGGATACCAGGACACTCTGTGAAATGCTCGAAGCCGTTTAGGAGATTTGAGAAATACTTTTTTTGTATTTGCTATTAATGCATCTACCTCTGGAAAACATTTTCGAATCGTTTCTGCCACAAGATGTAACGCATGCACTTTACACGTAACATGTAAAAACCTACAATTGTCTCTTTGAAGAGAACGGCCTACCACGCGCATTGTCGCGGCACCATCAGTCACAAACATCAATACTTGACTTGTTGAAAGTTCAAATTTTTCGAATGTCTCCAACACCACACGCGTAATTATTTCGCCAATACACGCAGTTAATCTTTTACTAGATAGTAAAAGTGAAAATGTTGGTTTAAGAGGGTCCAGTACACGTACTATAATATTTAAAATAGAATTTTTTTACAATCTGTCGTCTCTGCAATACATAACCAGAGCCGTGTATTTTTTAATCCACATTTAATCCTATTTACAATGTCTTCACGAACAGCTGGAATATATCTACGTAACGATGTACGACTTGGTAAGTTCACCTGGGGATTGTATTTATTCCAAAACTCCCGAAATGATTGTTTATCCAGTATGTGTAGCGGAATATTACAGGCTATTAACATTAACAATAAGTCAAACATAAACTGAGTTGTCAAAGGCATGCCATTAATATACAGTGAGATCCATAAGTAACGGATAAATTCATTATCTACGTAATTTACAAGTTATGAGTAAAATCCTGAAACACGTCAATTTTTAATACTAAAATGACATTTTCTTGAGTATAATTTTATACATCCCCTTCAATCCTCTTGGAATGACAGCTACCCCTTTAAAATCTTTATATGGAACGAAGGTGCGTGTAATAGCTCATTTGAAAGGGTTTTTAATTCTTTGTAGCAATAAAAGATTTTTTTGAATTTTGTATATTTTTCAAGAAAATTAAATTTGAAAATTTGAAAATATATTTGTAATGTATAAAATCAAATGTTATTTATGCCTATGTACCAAATATCTGTCAAATCTGACTTTTCTAATTAATCTTGTCGTAACATTCAATTTAAATGTTACGGTTTTTCAGGTACACAGGTGGCAAAATACCCAACAAAAAGAAAGAGATAAAAAGTGTTTCTTTTTACATATCAGAAAAAATTATACATTTATATTTCTTTATTTGCTACATCTGTGCAAACTTATGATTCTAGTTATTTATCGCTGATTGTCAAGTTGATCATTATTTTAACAATGAGTCTTTCGATTACCCAATGAATTGAAATTTTGATATTATTAGGATGTGGTGATAAAACAAGAACGCAGAAGCAGGTATGCGAAATCTTCATTACTAAGTATCCTGACTGTCGCATTTCTGTCTACGGTTAGTAGAATAGAAAACAAATTTCGTGAATTTTGAAATGCCGCAGATATTCCTAAATGTGGTAGAAAATACATTTTAGACGTTGAAAAGAAATTGGATATGTTGTTAGATATTCAAGATAATCCACATAAACCTACAAGACAAGTTGCCGCCGATAATGATGTTAGTAAATCGTCCATACTGCGTCTTCTAAAAAATGAAAAATACCGCCCATATAAAATTCATTTGGTTCAAGAACTTAACGACGATGACTCTGATCGCCGATTGGAATTTTGCGAAATCATGGCAAATAGATGCCAAGATGATCCGTTATTTATAAAATATATTCTTTTTTCTGATGAAATAGCATTCATCTTAAACGGAATAGTCAACAAACAGAACTGTAGATACTGGCGTACGAAAAATCCATATTGGATGATGGAGGCCAATGCTCAATATCCTGAGAAGGTGAACGTTTGGGCTGGATTTATAAATTCTCAAATTATCGGACCATATTTCTTTGACAGCACATTAACTGGCGTGCGTTACGTCAATTTGTTGCAAAATTTCTTAGTTCCGGAGTTAAGAATACTTTTCCCAGATGAAGACAACCCTAAGAAATTGATAGAAATATTTGGTATCAGTAGAACGGAGCTACACTACATTTTGGATTGGAAGTAAGAGCCTATCTGAATCAAGTTTTTCCCAATAGGTGGATCGGTAGACACGGTGAAATTAAATGGCCTGCTCGTTCACTTGATTTGAACCCACTTGACTATTTTATATGGGGTTACTTAAAATCAAAGGTCTACTTCAACAGATCAAATAACGTTGATGATTTAAAAGACAGAATAATGCAAGAAATTTTCAAATCACCCCGGAAACGGTATAAAATGTTTTAAAAGAATTTCAGCAACGCCTCCATTATTGAAGTAACGGGCACCCAGTTTGAACATTTGATTTAAGCTGATTCATGTTCTTTTGTTTACTTAGTAATATTAAAAATGTAAAATTTTTCAACATATAAATTAGAGAAATTCAAAAAATCTCATATTGTTGGACAGAGAATTAAAAACCCTTTCAAATGAGTTATCATACGCACCCTCGTTCCGTTTAAAAATTTTAAAGGGGTACCTGTCACTCCAAGGGGGTTGAGGGGGAGGTATAAAATTATGCTCAAAAAATGTCATTTTAGAGTTAAAAGTTGACGTGTTTCAGGATTTTACTCATAACTTGTAAATTACGTAGATAATGAATTTATCCGTTACTTATGGACCTCACTATATATTCACTTTCAATACTTGAGTAAAAGTTTACAGCTCTGGTTCCTACAACCATAAAATATAAACAGTGTATAGACACTGTTTATGTTTTATGGTTGTAAGAACCAGAGTTGTAACTTTTACTAACAGTGTATAGACACTGTTTATATTTTATGATTGTAGGAACCAGAGTTGTAACTTTTATCCAAGTATTGAAAGTTAATATATGTTAATTAATGTTATTAATGCATTTGTATTTCTTTTTAAATCAAGACTAATAGAAATATAACTAAACTAACCGTTACAACAGTATATATTCAAATTTGTTCACACTTTATCAACTCACTGTGTACGAATATGCAATGGATACTACATATTACATGTGTATAGCATAAAGTGATAAAATTTTAACAGCGGTGGATAATAAAATGGTTAGATTCTGGTTTAATTCTTAACTTATTTTGCCCTTAAAAGTGACTGATGTTTTATACTTCCATAAGTTCTCATAGAATTATACAGGATGTCTCTGAAAAGTCTGTACAAAAAGCTACCACATATTACATATACCAAAATAACATATTTGAGCCCAACTTACCTCTTTTCAAAAATACTTCGTTAAGTTGCTGTCGAGGGTCAAATTTGTAAAAAAAAAATATTATTTTGCTTAAAGTAGTTTTATATGTATTGTATAAAATGTAGGAAAATAATATTGAATCTAAATTAGGTATAAAAACCAGCATAGTAATACTCGACGTGTGGTGGAGTTTATAATAAAAGTAATTTTTGACATTTCAAAAAAGTCACATTTTTTGACGTTTCAAAAAAAGTCACATTTTGACGTTTCAAAAAAGTCACTTTGACGTTTCAAAAAAGTCACATTTTTTACGTTTTAAAAATTTGGACCGATTTTGTTCATCAACGAACTCAATCTCTCCCTTGACCTCTAGAATGTGTGTTCCAAATTTGAAAGCTTTATCTCAAAAACTATAGCTGCTATCGCGAACCAGACAGACAGAAAATTTTTTCTGTTTGAAATTTTGTGTATCGTCATAATTCGGCAAATTTCGTCCAGAAATGCAATAAAAATTTTCAAAATTTTTTTCACGAATACATAACTTCCTCACTTTGAGGGGTGAGGAAGTATTTATCCCCCAAACCCTATCAGAGCCAGGTGCAATATAAATCATTAGATCCTTGTAATAAATATTTAATTATTGGAATTATTATAGTAAGCTTTCATTTGTGTTATTAGTAAATATTTATGTTTAAATTATTAATAATTTATGATATTTAAAATAACATACTTCATTTAGTTATGTAGGAATTACAAAATGAAATTGCATTTCATTACCATAATTATTAAATTTGATTTAACAGTAAAGGGATGTTTTGGTTTCGAGTACCGAAAATGGGAAATGGGCCGAGAAATTGGAATAATTATTAAAATTGTAGCTAATGTATAGGTAGTGGAAATATGTACCATTTTTCAGGGCCGGCAGTTATATAAAAAAATCTTATTTTTTAGAGAGCCTTATAATTGAATTAATTCGTATATCATTGATACAAATGCTTTTATTACCTTTATACCTGTGTAATATACCGGGTGTAAATGAAAAGTGGCTCACTTCCTCTACTTTCATTGTTTATAGAACTAAATTGATGCAATTTTAATATGATGTTATACACATAAAAATGCATTAGAGTACAGTATTTTTATTCACTTCTGGTTTCGCCGGAAATTATCCCAACTTTTTTATTTTAAGTGGAACATCCTGTACATTTTTCGAATCAATGGTGATATCTGAATATAACTGTATGCATTTCTCGTTGATTTTTTATCTATTTCTTTTTTTAAAAAAGCTGCTTATGATTCTTTTATTGAAAATTCTAATAACAAAGCACGCGACAGCTGGAAATTAATAAATTTTGAGAGAAACAAGTATACACCTAGCACATCATCAGAACATGAAATCTCAATAGACTCTTTTAATAGATATTTCGCTAATGTAGCTGAGCATTTTATAAAGTTGTTACCTACAGTGAATGTTTCTGCAACAAAGTTTTTAAAAAAATTTACCTACTACCCAGTCATCCTTTTTCCTTGAACCAGTAACTACATTTGAGGTTGCTGAGGCCGTAAAGAATTTTAGAGATTATAACTGCTCTGTATTTACGGCTTAAACAGTCGAATTCTTAAAGATACCATGGATATAATTTTAGTCCCATTTACACTGCTTATTAATTGCTGCTTTAGTGAAGGCGTTTTTCCGGATGTGCTAAAGGTAACCAAAATCATACCGATTTTTAAAAAAGGTGATATCAGTGTTAAAGATAACTATCGCCCCATATCTATCATTCCAATGTTCTCAAAGATTATAGAAATTATCTTGAAAAAATAGACTTGTTAACTATCTTAATACTCACAATGTTTTAAACTGTTGTCAGTTTGGTTTTAGGAAGAAATGCTCAACCACAAATGCTGTTTTTGAAATAGTGAGTAACATAGTCGAGGGTCTGGAGAGTGGTAAGCATGTGGCTATCGGCTTATGTGATCTCTCCAAGGCTTCCGACTGTGTCTCTCATGAGATTCTTTTTGGATAAGTTAAACTTTTACGGTATCAGAGGTATCTGCCTAAATCTCTTTCATTCCCATCTCAACAACAGACAACAATGTGTATCAATAAATGGTATAAATTCGGAATTTCTAAAAATTACTGTACTGGGACCCCTACTCTTTATTTTATATACTAACTATTTTTTTCACTTTATGTCTCCGGTAAAATGTATTGCATATACAGACGATACATCTATTTTGAATCACAATCCTAATATTAGCAATTTAAACAATGACTGCTAGATCCCTCCAGCAAGCTTGCGAATGGTTCTCTTCAAATAAGTTAAACCTAAATGAAGATAAGACTCAAAAGCTCATCTTTTCTACTAGTAGTTATTTAATACAAGGAGACAGCATCAAAATTCTAGGTGTAGTTCTTGATGGCAATTTAAGTTGGGTCAACCACATTGAAGAACTATCAAACAAACTATCTAGTTTAATCTTTTTGTCCCGTAGGCTTAAAAATTTACTTTGCCTTAGCACTCTAAGAACATGTTATTTCTCCATGTTTCATTCTTACATTAGTTATGCAATACTTCTGTGGGGTGGATCATCTCACGCAGTTAAAATTTTTCGTCTCCAAAAGAGAGTGGTCAGACTGATTAGTGATGCTGGCTGGTTAGATCACTGTCAACCAATATTTAAGAGATTTAGTATAATGCCAGTTCCTTCACTCTACATGTATGTATACTATATTATTAGAAATTCATGAAAATAAAGCCAAATTACCTACAAATTCAGATTTCAATAATTATAGCACCAGATCTGCTTCCCTACTCAGACAGCCTCATCTTAGATTAACAAAATCGAAAAAAAACACATTAAACCTCCAATTATATAATCATGTTCCTACTGAAATAAAAGTTCTTAATTTTAATAGCTTTAAGGCCAAGATTAAAAGGCACTTTTTAAATTATTGTTTTTATACAATAGAAGAATTTTTTAATACGCAATTTTATTAATAAATAATTCTCACAGATTATTCTTTTATAAGCCTTCCTGCATACTTGTGATGCTGTGATTTGCACATCATTAATAAATCCACCGTTTTTTTTTTATACTTTTTTATATTTTTGTAATGTTATTATTAGTCTATTATGTGTGCATCTAACTTTTATATGTTTATACATGTTTATCTATATATGTATATATATTATATTATTTATACTTCCTTGTAGTCTACAAAGCAATTACTTTGTTTTTTTAATTTAATTTTTTATTATATATATCGATTACAGAATATTTTAGCAAAAATGTGATCTCTGAATTTCTTTCTTGTTTCAGATACGTCAGCAAGCAAGTGGAAAAATTAAATCTTCGTCGTAATGAGGTGAAGTAAGCTTCGCTATGCAGCTGCTGCGACCCTTTCGCGGAGGCCTGAAAAAGGCCTTAGGATTGTTTTGTGCAGTCCTGGGCCTATATTTCTTGATCCACTGTTTCGTTGGCCTCACCAAACCCGATCCATCATCAAGAATGATAGCAGAAGAAAAATATATGATTGGAAATGACAGAAAAATGTATGAATACAACAGACAGATGCCACTTATATTTATTGGAGGTGTTCCTAGGTCCGGGACGACGCTGATGAGGGCCATGCTGGATGCTCATCCTGATGTCAGGTACTTGTTCGTGTAGTTAAAATAGTTTTACAATAGAGTGGAATGATAAATAGTAACACTGAAATTTTTTTTTGCTAATTATTATTTACTAACTACTACTACTAGCAAAAAAAAGTCAGCGTTATTATTTTTCATTCCACTCTATATTTTAAACTTTTACCAAGAAGAGGATATCTAATTTGTTTTAGTTTTACAATGTTTCTCTCAAGTGCTATGAAAATAGTTAAATAATAATTATAATAAATAGGAAATGATAAAACTTGAAATAGCAATCGAAAGGGAAAAAGAAACAGTTACAGGAAGTATCCACCCGCCACTCTCTGGTACAATTGAATGTTGTCACAACGCATGTATGGAATTTTCTTTGTGTCCTGTTTTAAATTTATTTGAAATAAATAGACAAGTGAACGTCTGCCTGAAGAGAATAAATGGTGTGGCTGTCTGATTCAATGTGAAATCATCCCTCTGAAATACAAAACAAATTTAGAAGGGTATTTGTAACGCTATTGTTTTCATTCAGTTGTCTGTGTTTATTTTTGATGGAATATGCAACAATATCGATATCATTACACCATCAATTGGTTTTACTTCATAAATTAATTAACTCGCACTTAATTACTTTGAAATAACAAGTGAGCAAAATAATAGTGAGGATTAATTGATTTACTGCTTGTAAGGCAGAATAATAGTCTATGAGCTACAAAATCGGTAAAAGCATAGCTATTTGATGAATCTAATTAATATATAATTACCCATTTAATAAACTTAATGTTACATACATTTTATCCGTATAAAGCGTTTGAGGTATCAACAAAATACTCGTATATTTCGTTTTATTTTCGTTTCTGTAAATAATTCATTAGAAAAAAATTATAATAAGTACTCCACATGTTGAAATGAGGTTTCTACTGTTCCTAAAATTGCCGGTAAATTTATAAGCAGTTATTATCCTTTCCTTCATATTTTGTACTGTTTATAAACAATTTCCTTTACGTATCCCCATTAAAGAAATCCGTTTTTGTAAGATTTGGGGAACTAGCAGGTCATTTAGTGGGTCGATTTCTTCCAAGCTATTGAAGTGGGTATGTATTATTTAAGTGGTCTCTAACTGCATTTAAGAAATGTGGTGGAGCACCATCTTGCTGCAACCACATCCAATTTAGAATCCTTTCAGGAAAATTCACCAATAATTATGGCAGATTGTTTTCCAGAAAATGAAGATAAATAACTCCAGTCAATGTACCATCTAAGAAATTTGGCCCTATTACATGTTCTGCAATAATTCCTCCCCAAACGTTTATAGACCATCTGCATCTGTTCTGGTTATAAACGTGCCTAAAAAAGTCAGGATTTTCCGAAGCATAATAATGGTAATTGTGCCTATTAACAAATCCATTTTTATGCCTCATCAGTAACTACGGAAGAAGGTGACATCTTGTATTTTATCTCTGGCCCAATTACAAAACTGTAGACGCCTTTGTAACTCGTCATCAGATAGTTCCTGGTGCATTTGATTATGATATGCATGAAACTTATTTATTTTTAAGATTCGACTAACAGACCGTCTACTTATTCCTACTAATGAGCTCACATCTCTCTGACTAATATGGGGATTCTCAACCGTTGCCAGTACCACAGAAAACTCACTTTCTTTGTTCACAACACGTTTTATTCTTTATTTTTTTATATTCGACATTTCCAGTTTCCACAAATCTATCGAGAAGGTTTTGGAAGCTGCTAACATTAGGAATCCTTCTTTCAGGATACCTTTGCTTATAAATTCTATTGGCAAGCAAACAGTTTCTGTCTGACTCGCTTAAAACAAAAGTCATGCCTTACAAGTTCCGCTGTATTAAAATTCATTGTGTAAAACTCGAAATATTTTAAATTTAATAGAAATGATAACTGACGACCAATAAGTGCGATAAATGTTCGTTTCTACAAGACAACTTATACTAATCTGAGGTTTTATTGCTTGTCGAATAACGAAAACAGCAAAAAAATTTACAAAAAAACTATTACAGTAAGGGACCAGTTAAATACTATTTACTCACTTCAGTGAATTGGAAGAAATGGTTCCACTAAATGGCCTCATTTCCAAAGCGCATAGAGACGTGTGTCAATCAAAATGGGCAACATGTGAAGCACTTATTATAATTTGTTCTAATGAATTATTTGAAGAAACCTCCATTTTAGTTTATACTTGAATTTTGTACTTATTGCTCAATAAAACGAAAATGACTGAAATTAACCATAGGGAAGTACTTACAAAAAGTGTTCTTTTTTCATTTCTACATCATATCGTTGAAAAATGTTCTATTTGAAAAGATTGAGAAAATTCAGTTTAAATTGAAAAATAATTTTTGGCCACCCTGTACATTTTTAGGAAGAAAAAATTATTCAAAAACATTAATTGGATCTTTTGTAACTAATATTCATATAAGCTTTTTTTTAACTCATAATTGTGACTGATGATTTTTTTCAATATGCATCTGCAGATGGCATTATTTCAACAAAAAAATTCTTTACATCCAAATGGTTGGGAGATAGTCAATAATAATATAGGAATGAATAGAGTTTATAAAGAGGCTTCAAAAAATGTACTCATATACTTACATAGCATTACATTTAAAAAAAAAGACACTTGATCCTGTAATTTCGTTCCGCAAGATTCAGTTTTAGGTCCACTGTTATAACAACTTATTCTTGTGATAGAAATTTCTTCAAACAACATGTAATGCATATCTTGTCTGTTATGTTTACGACCCAAATATATTAACAGAGAAGGATCCAATATGAAGTTTTAGTATCTTACAAATTATTTATTAAAAATAAGTGGTCGGAGGATTTATTTCTTGTGTAATAAAAAATTAACAATGTTCTCGTAATAGTATTAAAAAATAATACCATTTTTTTAATGTTTTAGTTAAAATAATGTGAATATCCTTTGACCACACTATTCTAATTTATTATTTACATTTATGAAATCTGTTTTGCGGTTAAAGATAAATTTATCTATTTCAGAATTTACAAGTTATACAGATGGATGCAAAAAATAATCACCATCGTAAATCCTTTTAAGTATTAAAAGATTTTAGGGAAAAAGTAAAAAATAAATAATGAGAAAGCCTGGCCAAGTGATGATAGATTCAGGGTCGGGCGCAATACCAATGCCATCGCGCGCTTGTTTACGATGACGATGACACGACACACTTCAGTCGTAATCTGTCGGTCGATGCATAGAGTATATACTAATAAATTATAAATAATGTTGAGCGTAAAGAGTAGAAAATGACCGTACGCTGATAAAGTGAATAAATTTATCGGTGAATTTCCGGATTTATTCTATGATAGATGTAAAATAATTTGTAAAGTTTGTGATCAAGACTTAATGTGCTGGAATAAATACGGCTGCAAAATTCATGTCAATAGTAACCGGCATAAAAATAAAAAAATGGCGTGTCTTCTTTGGAACCTCAGTTTATGTTTGATTTACTGTTAATGTTGATTGCCTGTGATGTTCCCCTGCGCATATTGGATAAACCAGCATTTCGGGAGTTCTGGAATAAATACAATCCCCAGGTGAATTTAGCAAGTCGCTCATCGTTACGTAGATATGTACCAAGTGTTCGTGAAGACATTGTAAATAGGATTAAATGTGCATTAAAAAATACACGGCTGTGGTTATATGTTGACGAGACGGCAGATTGTAAAAAAAAATCTATTTTAAATGTTATAGTACGTGTACTCGACCCTGTTAAACCAACATTTTCACTTTTACTAGCTAGCAAAAGACTAACTGCGTGTACTAGCGAAACAATTACGCGGGTGGTGTTGGAGACTTTCGAAAAATTTGTACTGTCAACAAGTCAAGTGTTGATGTTTGTGACCGACGGTGCTGCGACAATGCGTTTGGTGGGCCGTTTTCTTCAAAGAGACGATTGTAGGTTTTTACATGTTACGTGTAAAGTGCATGCGTTCCATCTTGAAGTAGAAACGTTTCGAAAATGTTTTCCAGAGGTAGATGCGTTAATAGCAAATACAAAAAAAGTATTTCTTAAATCTCCTAAAGGGCTTCGAGCATTTCACACACTGTGTCCTGGTATTCCGGAACCACCAGAGCCGATTCTTACACATTGGGGAACGTGGTTGAAGGCAGCTTTTTATTATGCTGAATATTTTCAACAAATAAAAGTTGTGATACTACAGTTCAACCCTAACGAGGCAGCAGCTATTAAGGAAAGCCAGACAAGCTTTCAAGATGTTTCCCTTGAAACAGATTTAAAAACTATTTATAACAATTATAGAGGACTACACGACGCAATAGAAAAATTGCAAAATCGTTGTCGTTAGTGGAATCGCTGCAAATAGTGGACGACGTAAATACACAGCTACAGACTATAAATGACGCAAAAAAATAAGCCCGTTATTGAAAAATTCGAGAGTGTATTACGGAAAGATCCTGATTTTACCAAATTAAGGCAAATGTGTGATGGTGCATCTACAGCTGCGTTAAGTGAGTTCACAGAGTGTCTTACTTATGCCTGTATTACTTCCGTAGATGTCGAACGGTCTTTTCAAAATACAAACATATTTTTTTCACCACAGCGAACATCGCTTACTGAGACAACTGTAGAAACATATCTGATGCTACACACTTATTATAGAAGTGCTTCAGTTTGTGATAACGACAACCAAGCTACTTCATAAATCTGCTTAAGAAGGTGAGCTTTGTACATATTTTTATAAAGTGTACCAGTATTAATAGAATCTATTTCCATTTATTTTATTTATTTATTTATTTATTACTAGTTATCACTTAGATACACCATGTACAGGTGTAAACGTCATTTAACAGTTTAATAATAATGTGCAGCACTAAGCTTACAAAATATAAGGAAATACATAAAAAAGAATTTAAAGCGAACGAAATAGTACAAAAACATACATCACAATATATAAAATATTTTTGTTCTTATTATTGTACTTATTCAAGTATTATGACATGATGCATACCCAGTACGTCTCTGTAGGATTAATGACCTTGGCCAGGCTTAATAATGAGTAACTAATAATAACGTACAAAAAGTGTCAGTGTATCAGATCAATCTGATACACTGAAACTTTTTGTACGATATTCAAATATCGGATAGTACAAGATATTAAAACACGGACTCTTCTAAACTAATGTTTTGCGAATCTATTTTAATTAGATCCCACATAACTACAATTTCCTTGTTTTAGAATTACAAAGATATTGTCAGAAAATTATCGAATATTATGTTATAATATATTTTTATTAAAAGTTATAAAGTACGTCAGATCTCAACTGTCTTTAGTCCCCATTAACATTGTATTATATAGAGTGTGATAAAACGTGCCATAAAACCGGCCGGAGTAACTTCTTCGGGCTACTACAAATTCCTCTTCTATTTTTTGTCCAGCTCACATTTCAACGTTCATTCTACTTTGTCTCAACTAATCTGAAATTCCAATCCCCTCAAATGTATTAATTCCCCGGCGGGCTGCTACTAACCCTATTAAAGACTGTAAGTGATTCTGCAAACACAAAAATTAAACTGAGCTTCGGTATGCGTCCACGACTATTTTGTGCATAATGTCGACAAAAATCGTTTGCTTTTTAACGCCCGTTCGCTAAGAAATTAGATAGGTAATTGCTCAAAGTGTATATAATATACGGGCATATCTATCAAGCAATGATTTTAAAATAATCCAGCTAGATTTATTTTTTACCCGAAGAATGTAAGTACATTCCTTTGTGAAACTACAGGAAGTTTTAGTTATTTATCTGAATATTTTATCAACAATAATTAAATTATGAAATATACGAGATATCGTCTAACTTTTATGTCATTTTCTTTTATTGAAAAAATGTATCAGCATGAAATGTAACAAGATGTTTTGTAGTCGTTTAAAGTAATATTGAGTTTATACTTTTTTTTCTGGAATAAGATTTTCCTCAGTTTTCTAATGCGGTTTCACGTATTTGTTATGTTGATAATAATCATTAAATGTAAAGCTATTATGAAGTTGAGTTTTTGTGTGACTGATGTTGTATCAATTAATGTGTGCGAAATATTTCCTCAGTATTTCTTGATACTGCCGTAACATGTTAATGTTTTTTATTAGCTGCCATTTTTTTTTAAATACATTGTAAATGATTGTATCATGAGCAACGAGAATAAAATGAGCGTCCACCTTAACAAAATATGAGTCATTCATATAGTCGGGAATTGTCTGAGCCCTACTACTGATCCCTGCGGAACTGTAATAAAACATGGATAAACATTAAGTCTGCCCAATTATTATTAAGGTCGTAAAAGTTTGGTTTGTCAATTAATACTCCTACACGATGTTAAATGATGAAACCTTTGAAAACAAATCAGTTGAAAAACTTTTGTTAAAGAGCTTAGTTCGGGTATTAATAACTCGATTGTTTATAATCCAGTCACTTAAGCCAAAAAAAGAGGGTCAACCTCGGAATGAGAGATAATAAGCTGTAAACTTGTATAAACCTTTATTTTGGCGTTCTAAAAGTTGTCTCAAAAGTCTCTTAAAATCTCGTGTCCGCGTCTAAAGATATTCAAGGTCAAAGGTCACAAAAATCGGTTTTTTGCAAATATCTCGCTTCCTGTGGTTTTAATGTCATTTGCATTTATTATAAAAATTGTAGAGAATAAAATTCTCTACAACTTTTGTCCCAAACATTTTTTTATATACTCAACCGTTTTTGAGATAGAAGGCGGAGAGCGCGCCGCGCTTATCTATTCACAGCATAATGCAAGGTCAACCGTAAGTCCCGGTAAATAATACGCCGTATAAAGTCTATAAATCATTAAAAAATATATAATTATGAATAATTTGCATTGTTTATTAATTAATACATTATATTTAATAATATTTTTCATTTATCGAATATATATTTGTTTAATATTACTTACTTTTCCATGTAATCAACTGCAAGAATGGTTGTGGTTCACGCTGCGGATGCAGGAAATCGGGGTTGCAATGTTCTTTAGCTTGTGGCTAGTGTAATGGGCAAGCGTGCCTCAGTGCTTCACCGTATCAAAGCGATCTCGATGATGATAGTACATTTGACCCCGAAATTCTCGAAGATCCTTGACAACGAAAATGATGATATTGAATTGGAAATTTTCGAGCGACCGGAAGACGATGAAGAAGAAGAAGAAGAAAATTAAAAGTCAAGTCCTTCTAATTATAAAAGTTTTTGAAAAACTTTCCCACAACTGTAATAAATATATGAAAAAGTATTTCTAAATAAAGATGTAATTAAAATATTCTTTTTTCTACTTAAAATATAATTAACATATATATTAGAACATAATTAAAATATACTTAAAATATTCCACTCAACAATTTTTTGATTACACGGAAAGGTAAGTAATATTAAACAAACATATATTCGATAAATGAAAAATATCATTAAATATAATGTATTAATTAATAAACAATGCATATTATACGTAATTATATATTTTTAAATGATTTATAGACTTTATACGGTGTATTATTTACCGGGAGTTACGGTTGACCTTGCATTATGCTGTGCGCGCTCTTCGCCGTCTATCTCAAAAACGGTAGAGTATATAAAAAAAATGTTAAGGACAAAAAGTTGTAGAGAATTTTATTTTCTACAATTTTTATAATAAATGCAAATGGCATTAAAACCATAGGAAGCGAGATATTTGCAAAAAACCGATTTTTGTGACCTTTGACCTTGAATATCTTAAGACGCGGACACGAGATTTTATGAGACTTTTGAGACAACTTTTAGAACGATAAAATAAAGGTTTATACAAGTTTACAGCTTATTATCTCTCATTCCGAGGTGAAACCTCTAATGTGACTGGCCTATTAGTGATAAAACCAATTTGATGTGTGTATACATTCATTAGATTATTATTTTTGCGAAATGTTTGGTAATTTGATCCTTAGGACCTTCCTCAAAACATATTTCTTGGATTAGTAGTATTTGTTGAAATTAAAATGTTTAATTGTGAGTCAGAAGTTTTTTATTACTTTGTGCTCGTAATTTCACAAAACCTTAAAATAATCAAGCCGAATCATTCATCCCATTGAACAGTTTCAACATCCTTAAAAGCAAGTTTTATAATACCTCGAGTAATTTCTGCGCTCTATCTAAATGCATGCTACTTTGTGGTTTTCAAATGTGCGAAAAAACCCATTAAACTATTTCATGAGCGTGGAATTTTCAACTGCGCAAATTAAAAATTTTTGTTTTAAAAATATGTAAACTTAAATGTTTTTATTTGTTTTTGTTTCACCACTTTGAGAGTTGTAATTCAGCAAGGATGCGCTTTATATTCAACTAGCGTAAAGGGAAATTATTTTATGTAGTTTGGTTCTTATATAAAGGGTTTTCCACTGTTCTATTTAAGTAGAAAATAATTTCTGCAACTACACAATTTAATGAGCGTGATTTTTTTATCGCTTGGCGTCAGTAAGAAAAGAAAAGTATTACCCAAGACTCGAGGAGTAAACCTGTTTGGAAGTTTGGTGTCCAAGTATGTGGAATGAGGGCTACCGTTTTTAGGCTCAGCAGTTGGCGCCACTGGCGAGTAAGGTCGCTGTCAAAAGTTATTGTTAGGCGCGGAACAAGTTTATAGGCTTTTATTATAATTATCTCGTACACCAGTAAATGAAAAAACAACGTGTAATTATGCCTCAGTGTTGTGCAGTTCCATTTTGTTCGGAAACAAAATGCTTCCGAGAGACAATACTCGCCTAAAACAGTGGTTGGTAGCGATTCGCAGGGATAACTTTACTCCTTCGAAAAATTCGTGTCTTTGTAAGGAACATTTTAATCATGACGATTATGGGTTACCAAAGGAGTCTACTACAGAAAATCGTAAGTAATAATCATGTACATTCGTTGTTTTCATCATGCTCATTCTTGATATAACCTAACTTTAGTGACATAAGACACCTCTAATAGGTACAATAATTTTCGTACTGAGCAAGTAAATTACTACTTTCCTCTTCTGCCGTCATTGTGTTAAATGTTTTTCAGCTAATTTTTATAAAAATTACTAAGAACTCACGTTAAAAAGCATAGTACACATTAATGTTCAGTGACAGGGACCTTACCCTACACTAGCGCCTCTCGTGGTGAATTTAAGTGCAGTAACCCTCATTATGTAGAATTCTCTTGGAATCCCTTAGAAGTTTTTGACATTCCTCAGTAGTTTTACAGTTTTTGTAGTCAACAATTAATTATTTATTACAATTTATATTATAGCATCATTTATTTTACATTATCCTTGTATACAGGGTGTCCTAGCCAAAAGTAGGCACCCTGAATAACATTGGAGATAAAATTATTTTGAAAAATTGGTGAAACTCGTCGACCCTGTTTCCAAGGGGGACATATTTTAATGCAATACTTGTATACTTATCATCATCCCTCTACCCTACACGGCCACCCCTTCAAAAAAATTCAAATGGCAAAAGGGGGTCGAATGATACATTTTTTGAAAGGTCTTTCAATTCTCTACCTAACTGTATATTTTTTAGGTTCGGGAAATAAAAATAAAAGAAGCAGTTTAAATTATCGTATGTATTGTTTAAAATGACACCCACCGACTTCCATACAGTAGTATAATCTGTCTTGAAATGCTGTACGAACATTTTTGAATACATCTGGAGTCAATAAACGGCATTATCGAACAATTCTTTCACGTAACTGCCAGAGATGCTGATTTTGTTGCAAATATCTTCGATTTAAAATGTCCATCCAAGGGAGTTAAATTGGGTGACCTAACGGGCTACTCCACAGGATCTCTTCTTCCAATCCATCGCTCAGGAAACCGATTATCCAAAAATTGACGGACTACTATAGCAAAATGTGGGGGTGCCTCATCCTGTTGAAAAAACAGTTCGCCCTGTAAAAGATTATCGTCTTCTTCGAGGATTTGGGTAATCATTGCGTCGATGTTATTTTCTAACAGACCGAGATACTTTTCGCCATTTAAATTGTCAGGAATAAAAAACGGCCCGACAATGTGATCCCCTAAGATGCCAGCCCAAACATTTAATTTTTGAGGCCTTGGGGTATGAGTTTCCATGAACAAATGTGGATTGGTTTCACTCCAATACCTACAATTGTGCATGTTTACCTCCCCATTTAACTGAAATGTCGATTCATCAGAAAAACACGTATAGTAGATTGGCATTACCGTTTATTTGTTCACTAAAAATCTCACAGAATTCAAGCCGACGATCGGGATCATCTTCGTTTAATTCGTGTACCAATTTAAATTTATGTGGATGGCATTTGTGGGCCTTTACAATTCGATAAACACTGATTCGTGATACACCGGAAGCCTCAGCTACTTTCCTGATCGATTGAGTATTATCCATCTGCAAATGACCCAGAACTGCCACTTCGACTGCTTCATTCCTAATCGGTCGCTGAGGTTCATGCTTTTTGTTTCCTACAGAACCTGTTTCCATAATTTTGGTCAATAATTGTAAAACATACTGAGAACCAACCCTTCTATCTGGGTGATTTCTATTGAATATGCGCTCCATAGCTCTAGCACAATTATCGTTTTTAAAATAAATGATGACAATTTCTATTCTCTCCTGAAGGGTATAGACCATTTTGAGAACTCACTCTGGTAAAATGTATTTCGATTTAAAATTGGTTGCGAACAAATTATTGTTCAAGGACTATCAAATACTTACGAGTGTTTTATTATTCTAAAACTAAACGGACAAGGAAAGTGTTTTTTTGTCGAAAAAAACTCGTGTTGATTTGAGAGCACTAAAAAATGTAGTGTTTTTTATAAAATTCCAATACCCAGTGCCGTGTATTTTAGATTTTTTAAACGATTTCGATTATGTGTAATCATCAAAAATAAAATTATTTTCCTTAAGAACGATTCGATAAAAGTTAAAAAAAAAATACACAGTTATGTAGGGAATTGTAAAACCTTTCAAAAGATGTATCACTTGACCCCTCTTGCCATTTGAATTTTTTGAGGAGGTGGCCATACATTGTAGAGGGATGATGATAGGTATACAAGTATTACATTAAAATATGTTCTCCTTGGAAACAAGGTCGACGTGTTTCACCAATTTTTCAAAAATTTTTTATCTCCAAAGTTATTCAGGGTGTCTAATTTTGGTTGGGACACCCTGTATTTTTAAATAGAAACTGTATAATCTTTATTCCTTGAGGCCGCATCGCCCTGTATGTGTCGGTGGCGCCGTGAAGGCTGCGAAGCGCAAGCGCACTTAATCTGTGTGTGCGCATCTTGGAGACGAGGCAGAGAGGGACATATTGAGACAGAAACAATAAGCGAAAGCACGTGTGTAACGTATAATAACTAAAACTATTAAAATGTTGTTCATTTATTAGCACGAGGCTTGGCACAGTTTGAAAAGTTGAATATATATATACAGTCCGCGAGTGTGTGTTATTAATCTGGGACCCAATTCGAAAGAAAATAATAATAGGATTGAGGTTCAAATATTTACAGAAACAACATATAGTTTAATTGATAAAATAATTAGGAAATGTAAATACAAAGAGACATTTGGAAAGGCCGCGATCTTTCAAAATGAAAGAGAAAATCCCAAATTTGTATCGATTCCATACGATCGTCGATTCACCCGTGGTATTGGTAGGATTTTCAAAAATATAGGTATGACAGACAATAAACTACAACAACTTTTTGGCAATCCAAAAAGACAAAATTGAAAGATAAGTCGGGGATTTACTAAATTAGCTGTAAGAATTGTAATCAAAAGTATGTTGGACAAACAAGACTACCAATTCAAACTAGATTCAAGGAGCATATGACTTGGTAGAACAGGTAAGTCTAGTGTTGCTCAACATGTGTTTGTGAACAATTATAAAATATATAGTAGCAATTTAAGATGAATTATTATTGTAACAAATACTAGACAGCTGGGTGCATTTGAAAGCTTGGAAATTACAAAGTGTAAAAATGGTATGAATAGTGGATAGAGGGCCAATTCCATATAGTCCTCTCTACGCTCGCCGGCGAGTCCAGTAAATACACTTTCCGGTCTTTTTACGTAAATAACTATATTTAAAAGCCTAACTGTAAAAAGATTTAAATAGTATAAACTGTTGAACAGATTTTGTCTTCTTTCTAACTGAAGGACCATTTTGTGTTCTCTGTGTGTCTGTTGCTAGTATAAATTGACATTTCAAATTTGTTCTCAGTAGCTGAGAGCATTATTTTATTATTTAAAAAAAAAATAACAACTCTTTTAAAATTTGACCCGCGATAACTACCTAATAAAAGATGTTTGAATCAAGGTAAGTTGGGTTCAATCGTTTTATTTTGATCTTGGGAATATGTTTTCATTTTTTGTACAAACCTTTCAGCGACACCCTTATACAGGATGTTTCATTGGGAAAGGAAAATACATTAACTGTGGATAAGGGTCACCGAGGTGGTTCCAAATAACCCATACTTAATGGGTCTTTCGCCCTTTATAACCGAGATACAGGGCCATTTATCAATTTTTACCTATTTCTTTATTGACTCATAACTTACGAACCACTCTGTATATTTTATTGACATTTGGCACACGTATTCTCCATCACTTGACGTATCCACGAAGGCATTAATAATAAAGGAAATCCAGGTCAGGCTTGACGAAAAATTAACAAATTATTCCCTGCAAATCCACCAAATAGGTAATTCTACAATATCCATTTCATGGTGTTTGTGATTATTTGGTCCTAAATTCGCACTTGTAATTACATTTTGTAGTGGTCTAGAGGCATAAAATACAAATTATGTAGGTTTTAGGAATACATGTTAAGTAATCTTCATTAATTATGACGTAATAAAATTAATAAAACGCGTCTGATTCTATTGTGTACCTCCAAAATGCTCAGAAACTAAAATTTGAAATTAAAATATTAATAGTAAAATTGTCTGTACAAAAATAAAAAGTACATTGTCGAAATCAGTTTTTATCTCTCTTTTCAAATATGGAAAGAAATTTAAAAAATTCAGATATACAGGGTGTTGTTCTAAGGATGGAAGAATTTGTTAATTTTTCGTCAAACCGGACCTGTATTTCCTTTATTGTTAATGCCTTAGTGGATTCGTCAACTGATGGAGAATACGTGTATCAAATGTTAATAATATATACAGGGTGGTTTGTAAGTTATGAGTCAATAAAGAAATAGGTAAAATTGATAAATGACCTTGTATCTCGGTTATAAAGGGCGAAAGACCCATTAAGTGTGGGTTATTTGGAACCACTTCGGTGACCCTTATCCACAGTTAATGTATTTCCCTTTCCCAATGAAATACCCTGTATATATTCGCTTTACGTAATGAAAAGTTTGCCGTTGGCAAAAAATTTAATTCTTTATTTCTCAAAACTACCACTGGAAGCTGAACTATTTCATATAGTCGAGTTTGTTTCGATGGTTCGCTGTGCGCGTAATTTTCACCGTATTGTATTGTTATTATGTTTGTTTAGTTTCTTGTGTGGATTGGTTTGAATTTAATTGCTTTGTAGTGTGTCGTTTGAAGTTTGTCATTATTTGTCGTCTCTCTTTTGGCGCAGTACAACACAACAAATACAAATATGGCAGGCAAGTTGAATATAAGTCATGTTGATTTTATAATTTGTTTAATTATTCCCAAATAGTGTTGTGATTGTTTAGTTTAATCAGAATCGTTAATTATTCTGAATTTAAGTAAATATATACATAAAACAAATATTATTTAAAACGTAAAGTAGCATTAAATTACAATATTGACTAGGCCTATTTAGTAGAATACAAATCTGCCTAAAATATACAGTGAAAATATTAACTTGTGTTATAGAATGTTATAAAACAAATTAAATTTTTGACGGATGCATTTAATGGAGTTTTACTATGCACTAGAAAAGTAGTTTTAAGAGTTAGCGGTAAGTAAAATTGTGTAATTAAGTTAAAAATTAATTTTCAAACTAGTTAAGAGAAAAAATAATTAGTAGTTTTATTTTTAGTACAATGGAGCGGAGTAATAAGCGGTTACTTTTTACATAAACCTTGGTATATATCTCAAGTTACACGTTTCTTGTATCTACCTTCGCTTCTCATTTAGTTGCTCCACCTCGAAAACTTAATTATGGCTTTAGTTAATTCAAAGCGAGATGAAAATTAAGTGATTTGACTTTTTAATTCGACAATCCTTACAACTTTTACTTTTCTGAATGAACAGAAATCATTCGTTAGGCACTCTGACCGATGATATTCTTTACGGGTAACCCCTTAATACGTCTTGTTCTTCATAAAAGTCATTTTTAGCTTTAAAATTAATAAAATATGAAATATCTTAGACGCCGTCAGAGATAAATTAAAGATTGAGTTCTGCTAATTAATTGATTAAATTAAAACAGTCGAAACACAAAGTTCGTTTTCGATTTTTAATATAAATTTTCCTTTTACGTTCATGGGGCTTACTACCACATGAATAGTTCTTGAATTCTGCCACAGATGCTTTAGCAAATAATAGTCAAATTGATGTGATATATACTGACTTTGCTAAAGCATTTGACAAAGTTGATCATTGCATATTGGTAACTAAGCTTAAGAATTTCTCAATCTCTAGTGAGTTGATATCATTTATGTCTATTTATCTCATAAATCGGCAGCAATATGTAATGGTAAATAATTTTGAGTCGGATTACTACACATCAGATTCTGGAGTTCCGCAGGGTTCAAATCTAGGCCCGCTGTTGTTTTTATTTTTTATAAATGATATTGTAGATACCATAAAATACTCATCAGTCAGCCTTTTCGCTGATGATATGAAAATATTTAAAAGAATAGAAAATTATCAAGACTGTTTGCAATTACAAGATGACATCAAGGAAATATCTAACTGGTCTGTTGAAAATAAATTACCTTTTAATATCGATAAATGTAAGGTAATGACTTTCACACTACGTAAAGATATCATTGATTATAAATATGAAATTCAAAACAAAAATTTGGAAAGAGTTCATGCAAAAACTGATCTGGGTGTAATATTCGACTCAAAACTGACATTTAATGATCATGTAGTAAATATTGCAAATGTCTTATAAAAATTTAGGGTTTATTCTGCGTAACTGCAGATCATTTAGGTGTGAGAAAACTATTTTAATGTTATATTTCTCCTTTGTAAGATCCAAACTGGATTACTGTTCAATGGTTTGGAATCCCTTTTATACCAAATATATACATGTGTTAGAAAATGTACAGAAAAAGTTTATAAAACACATTAATTTTATATTACAGGGGAGGTATACTAGTAACTCTACCTATTTAGATCATCTGTCTAAGTATAATATGATGACACTAAATAACAGAAGAACTTACTTTGACATTACTTATTTGTATAAACTCCTACATAATCTTTCATATGATGTAACAACCTTAAATAAAATAATAATCAATGTTCCTGACGAAAGAACACGTTATCACAGAACGTTCTCATACATTATACCAACGAGAAACTACGAATTGTAGTCACCCCCTGTGAGAATTGCTAAAAGCTATAATTCTCTACAGCGAGATCTAAAAATATTCGGCGATACATACGGGATGTTTACCAAAAAATTGAGAAATAGGTTACTGAATATTCAGAACGAAATAGAGTTTTTGTAAATATTTGACAGTGCACCTCAACTACATCATTTTCTAATATAACTATCTTTACGCATATCTCTGAATACTTACATTAGATTAATTAAAGTTATATTTAAGTTCAAGTTAGGTTAGGTTAGGTTAGTTTAAATTAACTATATGCAGTCTGTAATTGGCTTGTGAAAGCTGTAGACTTGTGACATAAATAAATAAATAAATAAATAAATATCTAAAAAATACAGTTAATTACCAAGTCCGATATTAAAAAATTCAAGCCTATGCGTTGGTGACTTTACTTCAAAAGATCAGGCAGTTTATAACATTTGATATAATACAAAAAAAATACGTATATTTCCCTAACGTTTCGGAAACGAAATAATATCTATTGCCTTTTTAAATTCGCCCCCTGGTGCCTAAAAATCGCACTTTGACGAAACGAGTAAAATTCTTTGATTACATTCGTTTGATGACATTTACACAGTATAACCAATAGGTTATTTCTCCTTATTACTAGGCCTCGCCGCCGGAAACCTTCAAGAGCGGTTATATTGATCCGTTGTTCTGATAATCATCATTAGCATCAGTGTAGTAGTGGCTGTCAGAGCGGCGTGTATGTTTGGAGAATTCCACAAATAACATTGAGACAATCTTTTTAATATAAAATTTGCCAAGCAAGTAAAATATTCATTTAACATTTTGTATTGAAGAGGTGCCAAGAAAATAATTTAATGAATACAATTTACAGGAAACAGCTACTCAGCAGACAAAAGCCCCGACCTGCGTTGAATGTATACCTGCAAGTCATGTTTGGTAGCTAAGATCATTTGTCAATTCCACACTAGACATAGACCGGTTTCGAACTTGATATGTTCTCGTCAGCATGCCATAGGTAATGGAAAAGACAAATAATAATAGCAAACCAGACTAGCCTAAAGCAGACCAATCAAAACAGGCATAGTGAGTGATAAGTAAAGCTGGCCGAGGTGGCTGGAGTACAGCCACGGTCTTACGCTGGCGTCACACGTGCCGATTTAGAAGTGATTTACGCTGCAGTCTTATTTGAAAGGTTAATGCGTGAGGTTGTACCTATAAACTATACATAATATCAAACGCGCCAAAGGGTAAAAAACGACCGTACGCGGACACAGTGAATAAATTTATTGGTGAATTTCCGGATTTATTCTATGACGGATGCAAAATAATTTGTAAAGTTTGCAATCAAGACTTAATGTGCTGGCACAAAACAGATTGTCGTCGTCATATCAAAATAAAAAAAATGGCATGCCTTTGACAACTCAGTTTATGTGTGATTTATTGTTAATGTTAATAGCCTGTAATATTCCGCTACACATACTGGATAAACAACCATTTCGGGAGTTTTGGAATAAATACAATCCCCAGGTGAACTTACCAAGTCGTACATCGTTACGTAGATATATTCCAGCTGTTCGTGAAGACATTGTAAATAGGATTAAATGTGGATTAAAAAATACACGGCTCTGGTTATGTATTGACGAGACGACAGATTGTAAAAAAAATTCTATTTTAAATATTATAGTACGTGTACTGAACCCTCTTAAACCAACATTTCCACTTTTACTAGCTAGTAAAAGACTAACTGCGTGTGCTGGCGTAATAATTACGCGTGTGGTGTTGGAGACATTCGAAGAATTTGAACTTTCAATAAGTCAAGTATTGATGTTTGTGACCGATGGTGCCGCGACAATGCGCGTGGTAGGCTGTTCTCTTCAAAGAGACAATTGTAGGTTTTTACATGTTAAGTGTAAAGTTCATGCGTTACATCTTGTGGCAGAAACGATTCGAAAATGTTTTCCAGAGGTAGATGCATTAATAGCAAATACAAAAAAAAGTATTTCTTAAATCTCCTAAACGGCTTCGAGCATTTCACAGACAGTGTCCTGGTATCCCTGAACCACCACGTTGGGGAACGTGGTTGAAAGCGGCTTTTTATTATGCTGAATATTTTCAACAAATAAAAGCTGTGATACTACAGTTCAACCCTAACGAGGCTGCAACCATTAGGGAAAGCCAGACAAGCTTTCAAGATGTTTCCCTTGAAACAGATTTAAAAAACTATTAATAACAATTATAGAGGACTACACGACGCAATACAAAAATTGCAAAATAGTTCGTTGTCGTTAGTGGAATTGCTGCAAATAGTGGACGACGTAAATACACAGCTACAGGCTATAGATGACGCAAAAAATAATCGCGTTAGTGAAAAATTCGAGAGTGTATTACAGAAAGATCCTGATTTTAGCAAATTAAGACAAATTTGTGATGGTGCATCCACAACTTCGATAAGTGAGTTCACAGATTGTTTTACTTATGCCTGTATTACATCCGTAGATGTCGGACGATCATTTTCAAAATACAAACATATTTTTTCACCAAAGCGAACATCGGACGGAGACAGCTGTAGAAACATACCTGATGCTATTATACTATAGATCTTCCCCACTTTGTGATGACGACAACCAAACTACTTCATAAATCTGCTTAAAAGGGTGAGTTTTATACAAATTTTTATAAAATGTAACATTATTGTTAAAATTTATTTCCATTTATTGTACTTATTAAAGTATTATGATATGATGTAAACATATGAGTCATATGACGGCTCTGTCGGCCAGGTGACCTCGGCCAGCTTTAGTGATAAGTGTATCTCTCTGGTGGTCAGTGTTACTACCCGTCTTAGTGACTGATAGCGACCTGCAAAGCAGGTATCAAGTGCTGCGACCTCTAACTCTGGTGGGCTAAGCTATATACAAGTACTAGTGTTGTGTGATGGTTAGTAGCACTGACCACCAGAGGGATACACTTCTTATCACTCACCATGAAATAATTTAACATTCAAAATATAGACCAAACATGACACATTTAGGCATTTTATTAACAATGGTTTTTATACGATCTTCTGTGGGATTAAAACAAGCCAGAATTGTTAAGATCGAAATATTATTTCCGAAGGGGCTGGAAATTTTTGAACTTGATGCGCATTTCCCCAAACAAGCTCACGCCATCCAGGGATAATCAAAACATAGATATAGTACAGAAAAATGTTAGATAAAAATTAAGTTTCGTCTATTTTAGAATTCCTTTATGAACTCTGCTTCTTGCCCTTTTTACTTTCTGTTAAAACCTTTTTTTTATCCTTTACTTGTACAAGTAACGGGTTTTCATAAATGATCGAAAACCACGTGACCAATTATTTGTTCCCTTTAACAGCCTCATCGAGACGTGTCGTCAGCAAAAGATGGTTGAAAATGATTCCTTAGACACATCCATATGTGCAAGAATCCTCATCAGGTACTGGCTTAATATGAAAGACAAAATCACGAGTTAAAAGGTACCCATTGATCACGTGGTTTTTAATCATTTATGAGGGTTCTGTATATCCTTATACTAAAACCTATTATACCTTAAGCTTTAGATACTAAGTCCTACAAGTTAATTTGTATGGAACTATATGTATTTAATTTAGGCTCTTGTTATAAGCTACATAATTGTATGTGAAACCTTGTAATGCTTGCCTTGTTAAAGTTGAAACTAAGTCCTTGGAGTAAAATTTAATTTACAACACTATGCAATTTGCGGGAATAGTTATATTTTTGCAAGCGTTTTTAAGCAAAAATATGTAAACTTAAAAAAACATAAATACCTGTCAAAATAATATATTATTATAATCCACCATCATTGCTGTTTGTCGTTAAATAATGAAAGTCAAATTAGGTATTTTATGTGTATTTAATTCAACTTGTATATGTCGTTGTTTATTTAATTTATTACTAAGCCTGTTATGTGTCATTAATAAGCCTGGCCAAGGTCATTAATCCTACAGAGACGTATTGGGTATGCATCATATCATAATAGTTGAATAAGTACAATAATGAAAACAAAAAATATTTTATATATGTGATGTGTTTTGTACTATTTCGTTCGCTTTAAATTCTTTTTATGTATTTCCTTCTATTTTGTAAGCTTAGAGCTGCACATTATTATTAAACTGTTATATGACGTTCACACATGTACATTGTATATCTAAGTGATAACTAATAATAAATAAATAAATAAATAAAATAAATGGAAATACATTTTATTAATACTGATACACTTTATAAAAATATGGACAAAAGTCACCTTCTTAAGCAGATTTATGAAGTAGTTTGGTTGTCGTTATCACAAACTGGAGCACTTCTATAATAACTGTGTAGCATCAGATATGTTTCTACAGTTGTCTCAGTAAGCGATGTTCGCTGTGGTGAAAAAATATGTTTGTATTTTGAAAAAGACCGTTCGACATCTACGGAAGTAATACAGGCATAAGTAAAACACTCTGTGAACTCACTTAACGCAGCTGTAGATGCACCATCACAAATTTGTTTTAATTTGGTAAAATCAGGATCTTTCCGTAATACACTCTCGAATATTTCAATAACGGGCTTATTTTTTGCGTCATTTATAGTCTGTAGCTGTGTATTTACGTCGTTCACTATTTGCAGCGATTCCAGTAACGACAACGAAGTATTTTGCAATTTTTCTATTGCGTCGTGTAGTCCTCTATAATTGTTTCAAGGGAAATATCTTGAAAGCTTGTCTGGCTTTCCTTAATAGCTGCAGCCTCGTTAGGGTTAAACTGTAGTATCACAGCTTTTATTTGTTGAAAATATTCAGCATAATAAAAAGTTGCCTTCAACCACGTTCCCTAACGTGTAAGAATCGGCTCTGGTGGTTCCGGAATACCAAGACACAGTATGTGAAATGCTCGAAGCTGTTTAGGAGATTTGAGAAATACTTTTTTTGTATTTACTATTAATGCATGTACCTCTGGAAAACATTTTCGAATCGTAACATGTAAAAACCTACGATCGTCACTTTGAAGAAAACGGCCCACCAAACGCATTGTCGCAGCACCGTCGGTCACAAACATCAACACTTGACTTGTTGGCAGTTCAAATTTTTCGAAAGTCTCCAACACCACCCGCGTAATTGTTTCGCCAGTACACGCAGTTAGTCTTTTGCTAGCTAGTAAAAGTGGAAATGTTGGTTTAACAGGGTCGAGTAACATTTAAAATAGAATTTTTTTTACAATCTGTCGTCTCGTCAACACATAACCACAGCCGTATATTTTTTAATGCACATTTAATCCTATTTACAATGTCTTCACGAACACTTGGTACATATCTACGTAACGATGAACTACTTGGTAAATTCACCCAGGAATTGTATTTATTCCAAAATTCCTGAAATGCTGGTTTATCCAATATGCGCAGGGGAACATCACAGGCAATCAGCATTAACAGTAAATCAAACATAAACTGAGGTTCCAAAGAAGACACGCCATTATTTTTATTTTTATACCGGTTACTATTGACATGAATTTTGCAGCCGTATTTATTCCAGCACATTAAGTCTTGATCGGAAACTTTACAAATCATTTTACATCCATCATAGAATAAATCCGGAAATTCACCGATAAATTTATTCACTTTATCAGCGTACGGTCGTTTTCTACTCTTTACGCTCAACATTATTTATTATTTATTAGTACTCTATGCATCGACTGACAGATAACAACTGAAGTGTGTCGTGTCATCGTCATCGTAAACAAGCGCGCGATGGCATTGGTATTGCGCTCGACCCTGAATCTACCATCGCTTGGCCAGGCTTATTTATTACTGATTATGAGCAAGAAAAACTCAATTTAAGTGACTTTAAAGATGCCAATAAACATAGCGAAACATCGACTAAATTATTAAAAAAGTTATTTTTATGTTTTAATTGACCTGTTCCCACTAAGTTGTAATGTTAATAAATAATACCAAATAGCAATTGTACATAAGCAGAATAGGAATTGACACACTATTTTATAGGTATTTGAAACCTTTAGGTGAAAAAAATTTCCTTTTTTTAATTGTGTAACCTTTATAAAGTATTCTAGTAGTTCATTACATTAATCAAATTTTTTTTACTGCGTAGATGTTTTCCGATACTGGCTGGCAGGACTAAAAAAACACGCTTTGGTTTTTACACCGAATTGGGCCAATACTGTATATTTTCAAGAAAGGATAAAATATTTACCTGCCTCGCCTACACTATAAAATTATTATTCGTACTTAATCCAAACAACGATTACATCAATTGCCTTACAAAAACATTTTTGTAAATTGTTCCTTTGTACCTCTTCTCCCGTTTCATTTGCCGCTTGGGTTGATTTTTAATTGAAAGCAATCACTGTTCATTCGAGCGAATATCGACCCTTTTTTGAAATTATATATTCATGCAATTTACCGGCGACTTTTTTCAATTTAAAAGTTTTACGTAGGTACATTTAATTCTATCCCGCGGATTGCGTTTTCCAATTTTCTTTGATTGCAAATTGAACTGGATCCCATTCATGTTGCAGTATATTGTCTGCCTGGGGCCTGGAGATAATCTGACAGCCTAGTGACAAATTCTAATGTATTGCCAGATTTTAATGTCAATTGATGGTGAAAGTAATACCAGATTGTGACAGGTAAATTTTTCGTTGTCGCGTATGCTGTTAAAGAAGAAATATAATATACAGGCTGTAACAAATTCGCTTCTCACTACAGGGATCTCGGAAACGGTAAGAGATACAGCATCGGTTAAATTAGGGCAAAGTTGCAGAATTTGGCGATCAGGAATATGCCGTTGAGAAATCGAAAATATCTCTTGCCGTTCTTGAGATTTTTGAAAAAAAGTAAAATTTTGAATTTTCGTTTTTCTTTTTTCTTGGTGTTATTTGAAGAGTAATCGAAAAACTAAATACACATTTTCATTGTCACTTTTTATTCTTTACAAGATAGCGCAAAAAGTTTTTTTATAAGACGTTTCGTCTTTTCATGACCATCATCAAATACGTTATTTTAAATACGGACCTGTATTTTTTATTGCATTTTTTTTGTAGCATTTGAACCTCGGACTTCACTGATGTATCAAACTTTTATGTTGCTAAACGTTTCGTAACTGTAAACCATCATCAAGAAAAAAAAACACTTCTTCAGATTAACGTTACTTCATTATTCTTCATAATTAATAATTATTAACAATGAAACTATAAAAATTTAATTAACAGGTAGGAACACAAATAATAGCACAGTAAATAAATTTTAACAAAGAACAACAATAATGATAAATAACAATTAATAACATAATAACTACGAATAGATTGATGAAAATAGTATAAATTGTTATAATGTACAATTTATAATAAGTGTTCAAACAGATTTCCATTTACATTCCTACATAAATCTATTCTTCGACGAATATTTTGCACTGCCCTCTGAATATCACGTCTTCGTAAAGAATTAAATCCATTTACAATATTTGCTCGTAATTCGGCAACATCATTTGGCACCGTTTTATAGATTTTATTTTTTAAGTGACCCCACAGGTAATAGTCCAAAGGCAAAAGCTCCGGTGACCTCTCTGGCCACTCGACTACTCCACGATTACCAATCCATTTTTCAGGAAATTGTTGATGGAGAAATTGTCTTACGTCTCTAGTATTATGAGGTGGTGCCCCATCTTGCTGAAACCATAAATTTGGCAATCTGTTCAGTGGTAATTCGTGTAAATAATCTGAAAATGTTGTTCTCATAAATTCAAGATAACTTGCACCATTTAAATTTTCTTGATAAATAAACGGTCCGAGAATTCTATCACCATAGATGCCAGCCCATACGTTGAGACCAAATCGAACTTGAGCTCGAATTGGTCGATTAATTCGTGGATTTTCTACCGCCCAAATATGTTCCGTATTTCTATTAAAGATGCCACAATTGGTAAATTTTGATTCATCACTCCAAATTATTTCATTTAAAAAATTGTTGCTTCTGTCAATTTGCTGCCTCAGCCAGATACAGAATTGCAAACGTCTTTCTCGATCACCTTCTCGCAAACAATGAGAGATATGTATTTTATAGGGTTTCATGTTGTTACTTTTTAATACTCGCCAGACTTTCATATGTGAGGTATTTGGTAAATTAATGGTATTTGCTATTTCTCTGGTCGATTTCGACTAAAATAGGAAACATAATATAATTTAAAAAATATTATGTAATATTACAATCACATCACATTTTAGATCACAAAACCTATACAACATAATATGAGTAATCTTTGAACAAATATTAGCTAGCTCTGCGCAAATATCTAAGAATCTTTAAGTACGCACCTGATTCAAAATAGCATCATTTTCATTTTGTGTAATTTTATTGCCATATGGTGTCCTGGCTTTCTTAAGTGAACCAAATTCTCCAAGATTCCGATCTAACTTTTGAAATAGGGATCGGTGGGGCTGTACTCTTTCAGAAAATTGTTCCTCATACGTATCACTAGCTCTCCGTGAATTTCGATTACACATGTAATAACATTTCAGCATATCTCGCTTTTCCAAATCCGAAAAGGGCATTTTTGAATAATAGTTAACCAGAATGAATTAAAATAACTCATAGACAGTCATAGACAAGCGAAATATGACAGTTCCCGTTATTGTTTTATTTGTTATTCTAAATATTCAAAGCCGCCTTATTAGACTTTATTTTTGGTTGTTAATTATTTATCATTATTGTTGTTGTTCTTTGTTAAAATTTATTTGTTGTGCCATTACTGTGTTTCTACCTGTTAATTTAATTTTTATAGTCTCATTGTTAATAATTTAATTAATTATTAATTATGAAAAAATAATAAAGTAACGTTAATCTGAAAAAAAGTGTTTTTTTTACTTGATGATAGTTTACAGTTACGAAACGTTTATCAACATAAAAGTTTGATACATCAATGAAGTCGGAGGTTCAAAAGCTACAAAAATATGCAACAAAAAATACAGGTCCGTATTTAAAATAACGTACTTGATGATGGTCGTGAAAAGACGAAACGTCTTATAAAAAAACTTTTTACGATATCTTGTAAAGAATAAAAAGTGACAATGAAAATGTGTATTTAGTTTTTCGATTACTCTTCAAATAACACCAAGAAAAAAGAAAAACGAAAATTCAAAATTTTACTTTTTTTTCAAAAAATCTCAAGAACGGCAAGATATATTTTCGATTTCTCAACGGCATATTCCTGATCGCCAAATTCTGCAAGTTTGCCCTAATTTAACCGATGCTGTATCTCTTACCGTTTCTGAGATCCCTGTAGTGAGAAGCGAATTTGTTACAGCCTGTATAGTTCGGATATCGACTAGTCATGAAGTAAAAAACAGGGTCAGCCAAATATTCTTTAAACTATTACTACAAACTAATATCTTTCAGTGGTTTACCTTGTCATTGTGTAGAGGTTCTAAAATTTACTAGTGCAGGTAGTAAAGTGAAACTAGCAGTTTACACCAGTAACTTTTTCCCTGCTCTGCACACTTATTCACAGTTATTGCTATGGTTACAAGCAAAGTGTATTACAAAAAGTTGCTCCATATGTTCTGCTGTTAAAATCCGACGCCTGTCTGCAAACATCTATTTATTATATGTTGAAAACTAACATTCTATCTCGACAGACGTTATTGGCGCATATTTAAAATAAGGGGAATATTCATAAAGACGCCTTTACTCATTTTAGACCCTAAACAAATCACTTCTTTGCATTGTAGTAGATATACTTTTCGATAAACTGTGGGAAACCAGAATTGTTGTGTAAAACAGTTTCTAGTATTTGGTTTACGTGTTTAGCGATGTTTGCAGATAATAATTGATACATATATTGTCGAAAATCAAACAATCATCTCATCGATTATGGTAAATTCTCCTCTTTTTGGTCGACGTTCAAGTTGTTCTATAGCGAGAGGGATTCGTGAAAAGCTTGAGTGCATAAATTATGAATCGTTTTGAATACTGGGCTCGACAATAGCTTCTTATGCATTTGCAATAGCAACCGCTCATTTAGCATCCCATGACTCTTTTTTATTGTCAAAGTTTCTGTAGTAATACGCTGCGATCAGCCAAGTGACCCATCTTGTCAGAATAGGCTCTAGAGGTAGTGGCGTTTTGGGAAGAAATTTCTGAAAAAAATCACATACATATGTACGCAGCAGAGCACCTGCGGGGAAGTAATGCGTAACATTCTGGGTGCGAGAAAAAAATGCAAATGTTCATTCGAATGTCTATGCAATTACGTAATTCACAAACAATTTTATATTATTACGCGAAATTTGATTTATAACCGAACTAATTCTATTAGATACATAGACGGTTTTTAAATTACGTGATTATTGAAAATTCATAACAGAATTAGTTGTTATATGGTTGTATAATAATTTATACAGTGTAAACAAATTCACATGACATAAACTTGCATTTCTTATCAAGGTTATAACGGAGCTCACCCTATCATTAAAATAGTTAAATCAAATTTTAGTGAATAAAACAAAAAACTAATAGCAAAATACATTTATTCAAAATAGCAATATGTATGACTCTCATCTCTGGGCGGGGAAGCAGAGTAATTAACTAGACAAATCAGATAAACAACACTAAATGAAACAAAAAAACAACATCAATCAAGCATAATTAGTTGTTATTGGGCGCCACCATATTTTTAAGTTTAAAATATACAATAATTCTCCTTAACTAATAAACAACTGGCTACCTTTAAAAGATGGAAAATAGGTAGTTATCTAAACAGTCAATGTTAATGAACCACATCCATGCAATTACGTAATTCACAAACAGGTTTATATTATTACGCGAAATTTGATTAATAATCGACTAACTCTTTTAGATGCATAGAAGGTTTTTAAATTACGTGATTAATGAAAATTCATAAACGAATTAGTTTTTATATGATTGTATAAAAATTTATGCAATGTAAACAAATTCACATTACACAAACTTGCACTTCTTGTACAGCACTTTCAATGAAGTTAGTCTAAATGCACCGGGCGGATTTGTAAGTTTTTACTATAATTCAAGTCGATAATGTATTGTTCACTTGCGAGGCACTCAGAATTTCATCACAAGGTAATCGTGGTGCCTAGGTACCTAGGGTTTGTAGGAAACGTTTTGCTGTTTTGCCAAATTTACAGACCTTCGCCTATACATGACTATACTGAAACAGTCTTACTTGAGGCTCTTGGGCCTTTCCCTTATCACACCAGCTCGGCTAACTCATAACTTCATAGCTCAGTAACGTAGTTTTAGGCAAACTTAAGGTAACGCATACAAACTCAGGCAATCGCACGGCTCTACCCTGCGCCGTGGCTCCACCTCGTATGTCTCTTTGCCTCTACCGCTAAAAGCAGTCAGCTAAATCGTCCTTTCGCCGCGCGTGCGCGATGAAACTTCTTAGTAAACAATTTTTCGCACAGTAGCGACGCACTACATGGGTAGTACAATAGGATTATTGCAATTATTTCAATCGAACTTGGAAGTTAATCTATAACTCAAACGTTCCCTCTAATTTATGAGGAATATGGTCCAAATTATTTATCTTCCAAAAACGAACCGTTACAAGGTTCATGCCGAGGCACTGGTATGACTCGCCGATATCCGAACTCTAGTCGTTATTTTATAGACATATGCCTATGATATACATAATTTGTATTTAATATAATAATACCAACACTTATTTAATGTTTGATTTATAATAATAATACGGGCTAGTGATGTATTTTTTTCTATTATTTGAACGATGCTCGTTTTCCATTTGAATGAAATTAATCCAATTTCAGATTTAATGCAAGTTTAATTATTTGAAGGTATTTACAATATAATTCCAATAGAGAGAAAAGCTTCCAATTAGTTAGACTGTTAGTTTAGTTAACTTAATTGCACGAACATGATTTTACGTAATTATTACGTTTTTTTTTTAATTAAAACAATCAAATCTATAGAATCATTAATTATTATTTAAGCAATACTCATTAATCTTTTTTCAGTTCTCTTCTTGGAACTGGCAGTGCTAATGGGCTTGTGAAATACGTTTTATTTGTGCTTAATGGGTTCCTAAAATTGTTGTTAATTAAACATAGTAAAGATTGTTTTCCAATTAATTTTCAGTCGTTTGTATTTCTAGTTATTATACTTTATTAGTGTGACGTCACTATCATATAGACAACCAACAACCACCGGTGCCTAAAATCAAATTACAATTTCAATAATTCTCATTTCCTTGTAAAAATGATCCCTATGTATAATGACATTAGAGATGAATTTAAAAGGGTTGAAAAAAAATGCATGTAGTAAAGTTATAATTTATATATTAGAAAACATTAAGAAATCATCCAAGGTTCTGCCTATTTTAGCCTGTAAGAATAATACATACCGACAAAGAGATACACCGACAGACAAAAATTGAACTCATTCATTTTCTGCACTAAATCGATCGGTGCCATTTAATGCATTATTATGAACTTCTCATATTTGACCTTGATTTTTTTTTTCGGGACAAGGTCGACGAAGTTTGTTATAAATAATTAATTGATTTCAGAATATTGTTAAAACTGGTAACCTACTTTTTGACCGGTTTTTAGAAAAATATCTCTGGAAGTTGTGGTCAACTTAACACTTCAGTAAGTACAGGTCGGAATATGCAAACTCCCCTCCGGAGTTAAAACTCCTAAAGGTGAACATGTTACTGTCAAATCCTGAATTTAAATAACCAGTGAACGGGTTTTGAAGCCTGGCATGGATTTATCTGCAATCAAATTATAACCTGTACTATAAATGGAAATCAACCTCAGCAACTTTTCATCTTAATGTTTTGTTTGACAGTTTTAAATTCATTAAACATAATAAGAGATGTGATACCTATTACATGTCTTATTGGCTGTAAAATTAGTAGTTTTTTGAAAATAATTCTTTCAAGTTCTATTGTTTTATGTCTCTGTTTTTACCCTTGACGACAATAAAGTTATTACAATTCCAAATGGTACAAACTAAACTCAATATGTATTTTTCCAGGTAATAACAATAACTAAAAGGTAGCAAATAAATGTTTTAAGGTCGTAGAATATCCGCAAAAATAAAAATTATTATTAAAGTTGTTTGATGAGATATATTTCATAAATTATAAAATTATATTGCACTCCTAAAAGATGTATGTTATGATTTGTATCGTATTGATTTGATTTATAGTGTATTTCACAAGAGAATCCCGGTCGTATAGTTTAATCGCCCGTGGCTCTAACCGTCCTTGTCTACAAGATGGGCCAGATTTTAATCGGAAAACTTAAAGAATCGATAGAACATGCCAAAATTATACGGATTTGTCATATAAACTAACAGCAAAAAATGTTTAGTTTTCGAGATAGAAGGCGTTGAAGTTTTGATTTATTTTCAGTTTTTCTCCATATTTCTCTGGACATAATTGATATATTGTTATGAAAGTGAACGTTGCTTACTTCAGTACAGTACTCACCATCGTTTTCATGTCTCCATTCCAACCAGAAGCATGACGGAGGCGAGGGGAATATCGAGGATATTCTTTAAAAAAAAAAAGAGACGCCACTGATCTAAGCTAACTTTTCTTTCTTTATCTTTTTTTATTTTATTTTATTTATTTTATTTCATTGCCCAACAGAAGTAATCCAATTACAGGACAAAGTAATTAAATAGAGTTGTAATAGTAATTATAACATATACAAAATATTTTAATTCAAGTAGGTATGTAGAAAATAACAATAACAATACAACTAATAATTATATATATATATATATATATATAAAAAAAACATAATAGAATCTAAATATACAAAGAAATAAAAAGAAAAACAAGGAGACAGATGAAACACAAAAAAATTAGAAAAAACACATAAATGAAGTACGAGTATATTGATCAGATGAAATTACATGGATATAATTAATTATTTAATTCATTACTTAGAAAAATAATAACCTTTTGATATTTGCAAAAATGTAGCTAAGCTACAGTGATTAATTTCACATAAATGAAAAATGTCGTTAAAATTCTGACACATAATATGCATTGTAGACTCTATGAGAATATTCGTTCTGCTACTCGTGTGGACTTGCCGCATGTTAAGTCTAGGAGCCAGGAAGTTAACTTGAGAAAGTAATTCGGGTGAATCAATTAAATTGTGTAATAGTTTATATAAAAATAAAAGACGAGAAATAACTCTTCTATGTTCCAGAGATGGATCATCAAATCCGGAGTGCAAATCCACATTATTGTATCCTGTATCAGGATAGATACCGTCAGTTTTGAAAGCTAAGAATTTTAAGAAACACTTTCAAGGGAATTCTTGTGTACATTATAATAAAGATACCATATCAGTAATCCGTATTCAAGTTTAGAGCGAACTAACGTAAAATAAAGAACTATTAGTGCAGACGTGTTGGAAAAACAACTACAATTCCTTATAATAAAACCTAGCATTTTCAATGCTGAAGAAGTAATTTGTTGAATATGATTTGCAAAAGATAGTTTGTTGTCAAAAGGATTTCAAGATCCTTCACTAAAACACAGTGAGATAGTGTTAAGCTATTGTATGTGTAATTGAAAGTTAACTGCTCGCTGTTACGTGTATATGAACATACTTTGCATTTGGAGACATTCATTTGTAGTATATTTACATTGCACCATTCTTCTACCGTATCAATTTGTAATTGTAAGTTTACACAGTCATCAAGGGTGTCCACAGGGTATATAACTTTAAATCATCAGCAAAGAGGAGGCTATTACAGTTTAAGATTTCCGTAAGATCATTAATGAATACGATAAATAAGAGTGGTCCTAGGTTTGACCCCTGCGGCATTCCAGACGTTGCAAGGTAAATATCAGAATGATACCCGTTATGGGCGACATATTGAGCTCTATCATTTAGATAAGAAGTAAATAAGAGGCACAGGCTTTCGAGAAGTCTGTGTAAATTATATCAGCTTGGCCTCTGATCCATAGATTCTGAGATATACTGATTAACTATCGAAAGATTTGAAATTGTTGAGCGTTTTTCAAGAAAGCCATGTTGCCTGGGTGATATAAATGGTTTGAACTGTGGATAGATTTCAGCGTATAGTGATATTTCAAGGACTTTTATTTAACATTTACTACCATTAATACACAAAAAGTGTTACAATTTTTTGATCTGATGCAACGTCTTTGGTTTTCAAGATCTTTCATCCCCTACTTATCATTTAGCTGTTAAATGAGAATAGTTTAAAAAAATTACATAGTTTTGCATTTTTCCGTTAATATAATTTCGAATGAAGAGATGACGCGTAACTTTATCTTGAAAACTAAACATGTTTAACTATAAGTTTATATGGCAAATGCATATTATTTTGACGTATTCTATTGATTTTCTAAGTTTCTCGATTAAAATCTGGCCCACCCTGTATATTGAAAATTGTCTGTAACCAAAACTGATATATTTGCACTTTCGGTTACAGACAATCTTGAATATAAATAAGGATAGATAGTCTTGTAATAAATATACCAATTTGAATAGAACTTACCTTCTAGTTAAGAGTTAACAGAACTTTGACAAACCGTCCCTTCGTGTATTTGTGAGTTTTCAGCAATGTAATATTGAAAGAAATATGCTACAATATATTGTATTTGGCCATTCAACAGGTGAAGTAGATATTCGTCAGTTTCCATTATTTGTTTGCCAAAGGCAATAAGTTATTGATGTTTACACAAAACAAATTACACATATTTCTTCTCAAATATATGCCTGGTAAATGATTAAATGTAACAGAGCTGATGGCTGGTTTTCCGAATAATGTTTATATAGAAACCTGATATTATTTTTTAAATCCCCATCGAATCCTTTGGGGAAGACATTTAACTTTGCCTCACCCCATTTGTAGGAATGTCTGTAATATAGTTGTGTAGGAAAACGGTCCCAGTAAGTTTATGGGGTTCTGGTATTTAGAAGGGCCTGTCGAGAATTCCTGCCTATGGTAATTAATGCGGTCTTAAATTGACCTGGTCCCAAACCACGGTATCAAGCACCATTATATCTGCCGTTCAGTTTGCCGTTCCATACCCTCGAGATTAAATTGATATTTTTATCCAGTCTCACGAAAGGCAATACAGAATACCAAATAAGTGCTGTTAGGCCGTACAGGATGTTATTCAGTTCGCGATATTCCATATCTTGCGACTTTTCTCAAATATCATTACGTAAACGGAGACGTGAATATTATATTAGAGAGGCCTATATGTGAAAGGTGACAAAGTAAGTGCGATTTTGGCTTGAAATTTAGCGAACATGCCTTTAAAGTTAAATAATAATAATATATCTTTATTTAGCATAGCTATTCATTACAAGTTTAAGCATTGAATTACTTAATATTAATTAATCCTGTTTTATAATCATGAAACTAAAAAATTTTTACTACATAATTACTCAACATTTTTTTTATAACTAATTAAATTTTGACAATAATTTCTGTTTGGAACTTTAATCCTTTTGATAAAAGAGACTTCTCTATACTGGCTCTATTAAAAGTATCTATAAAAATTATTTACATATTTTGTCCAGTAGTTATGTGTCATTAATAAGTCTGGCCAAAGTCATTAATCCTACAGAGACGTACTGGGTATGCATCATATCATAATACTTGAATAAGTACAATAATAAAAACAAAAATATTTTATATCTTGTGATGTATGTTTTTATACTATTTCGTTCGCTTTAAATTCTTTTTTTATGTATTTCCTTATATTTTGTAAGCTTAGTGCTGCACATTATTATTAAACTGTTACATGACGTTCACACATGTACATTGTATATCTAAGTGATAACTAATAATAAATAAATAAATAAAATAAATGGAAATAAATTTTATTAATACTGGTACACTTTATAAAATATGTACAAAACTCACCTTCTTAAGCAGATTTATGAAGTAGCTTGATTGTCGTTATCACAAACTGGAGCAGTTCTATAATAACTGTGTAGCATCAGATATGTTTCTACAGTTGACTCAGTAAGCGATGTTCGCTGGGTGAAAAAATATGTTTGTATTTTGAAACAGACCGTTCGACATCTACGGAAGTAATACAGGCATAAGTAAAACACTCTATGAACTCACTTAACGCAGCTGTAGATGCACCATCACAAATTTGTCTTAATTTGGTAAAATTAGGATCTTTCCGTAATACACTCTCGAATTTTTCAATAACGGGCTTATTTTTTGCGTCATTTATAGTCTGTAGCTGTGTATTTACGTTGTCCACTATTTGCAGCGATTCCACTAACGACAACGAAGTATTTTGCAATTTTTCTATTGCGTCGTGTAGCCCTCCATAATTGTTATAAATAGTTTTTAAATCTGTTTCAAAGGAAACATCTTCAAAGCTTGTCTGGCTTTCCTTAGTAGCTGCAGCCTTGTTAGGGTTGAACTGTAGTATCACAGCTTTTATTTGTTGAAAATATTCAGCATAATAAAAATCTGCCTTCAACCACGTTCCCCAACGTGTAAGAATCGGCTCTGGTGGTTCCGAAATACCAGGATACAGTGTGTGAAATGCTCGAAGCCGTTTAGGAGATTTGAGAAATACTTTTTTTGTATTTGCTATTAATGCATCTACCTCTGGAAAACATTTTCGAATCATTTCTGCTACAAGATGGAACGCATGCACTTTACACGTAACATGTAAAAAACTACAATCGTCTCTATGAAGAAAACGGCCCACCAAACGCATTGTCGCAGCACCGTCGCGCGTCGGTCACAAACATCAACACTTCACTTGTTGACAGTTCAAATTTTTCGAAAGTGTCCAACACCACCCGCGTAATTGTTTCGCCAGTACACGCAGTTAGTCTTTTGCTAGCTAGTAAAAGTGGAAATGTTGGTTTAACAGGGTCGAGTACACGTACTATAACATTTAAAATAGAATTTTTTTTACAGTCTGTCGTCTCGTCAACACATAACCACAGCCATGTATTTTTTAATGCACATTTAATCCTATTTACAATGTCTTCACGAACACTTGGTACATATCTACGTAACGATGAACGACTTGGTAAATTCATCTGGGGATTGTATTTATTCCAGAACTCCCGAAATGCTGGTTTATCCAATATGCGCAGGGGAACATAACAGGCAATCAGCATTAACAGTAAATCAAACATAAACTGAGGTTCCAAAGAAGAATTTTGCAGCCGTATTTATTCCAGCACATTAAGTCTTGATCACAAACTTTACAAATTATTTTACATCCATCGTAGAATAAATCCGGAAATTCACCGATCAATTTATTCACTTTATCAGCGTACGGTCGTTTTCTACTGTTTACGCTCAACATTATTTATTATTTATTAGTACTCTATGCATCGACCGACAGATAACAACTGAAGTGTGTCTTGTCATCGTCATCGTAAACAAGCGCGCGATGGCATTGATATTGCGTCCGACCCTGAATCTACCATCGCTTGGCCAGGCTTAGTCATTAACACACTTCATTTTATTAACTAGATATGGTGGTAACATTTTGTTTTTTTTATAAATTATAATTAATGTTCTATAAACAATTCTCTGGTCCATTAAATTTAATATATCTAACATCATTCTGATGGGTGTATACCTATTACATTTAAGAATAATTCTCATAGCTCTATTTTGTATTTTGTTTAAACGGACACGTAAACCGACACAACTGTAGGTATTGGTCAGGTCAAAATCCACATTGGATGGAGGAAGTTCACACCCAACGACCACGGAAAGTAAATATTTGATGTGGCATTATTGGTGGACACGTCATAGAACCTTATTTTATAAACGGAAATTTGACTTCTGAACGATATTTATTACTTTTGCAAGAGCATATTATTCCAGAGCTTAGACGATTATTCCCGAACAATAACAATCACAATTTACCGGCAGAACAAATATGGTTTCAACAAGATGGGGCTCCTCCATATCTCCTCCTCCATATCTAGATGAAACTTTCCCTGATAAATGGATTAGACGCAGGGGGCAATTGAATGGCCAGCTAGGTGTCCCGATATGACCCAGCTTGACTTTTTTCTGTGTGGTCACATAAAAAATGTAGTTTCCAAAAATAGGCCGCAAAATATAGAAGAGGTGCAAGAAAGAATAAGGCATGAAATATCCACTATTCCTCTCAACACCCTTTTAGATTCACTATAAAATTTTGTTCAGCGAATTCATTACTGTCAGGAAGTAAATTTTTATAAAATAGATTTCCGAAGAAAATATTTGTTGTTTATTAAAACTTGTTTTCTCTCTTTTGTTTCTGGCATAACTATTGTTTTCATAAAATTGAAAATATCCAGGACATTCGTTAAAAAATACGTTTTTTCGTTTCATGCATTTTTATCAATCCTGAACTATTATGCTTTTTTTATTTTCTGTGAAAAACTAATAATAAAATTAAATCAAATCCTTGTCCTCCACCTTGTGTTATTTTCAAAATAAATATCCATAATTTGGGGCCCTTTTCCTTTAATAAATTTGAGAGTAGTAAAAAGTCACTTTCAAAATTTGATATCTCGAAAACGGTTAAGTTTAGGTATATGATGTACTATAATGAATTTTGTTTAGAATTTCGAGAAGAATTGAAATATGGAATAATATACAGGGTTTTCATTAAAGAAAAAGCAACTTAGTTTCGTCATGACTTTTTGACTTTCTCTTTTCAGTGTGTATCTATATGTTTAATATATTTTATTTACAAATCAAATTTACTCACATCATCAATTAACCTGGCATACTTTTTTAAATTATATCTTCTCCCTTGAGGTGCTATCATTCAAACTGACAAAGAATTGGTGTGTTCAAGGGAGTAAAAATGATAAAATTAAATTGGTAGAAATAATTTCAAAATATTTATTGCGAAGAACTCCTTAAATCACTGATTCCTTTCTGTCAATTCTCTTTTCTGAATTTCTGAAAGCATTTAAAGACTTAATTTACATTCGCCGTTTTAATGTCCGTTGATAATGATTTTCTCTTCGAGGATTTTCTCGTCCGCTCTTCCGTCTCACAATTTATTCGTAAATTTTAATATCATAGTGATTATTTTTGCATAAGACCGTTTAAGGAGTTGTAGAAGTCACTAGTTTTTACTCGAAAAGAGCGAATTGCATTAATTGTTTCAAAATTTTTATATTTATTTTTAATTAATATCATCTATTAGTAGTGATAGCAGCACGTACATTATTTGTTGCTCTAAATTAACGTGGGATATTTACAGACACAAAATTTGCACGAATTAATTAACGTAACGTCGTCGTCGTAAGACTGCACTAATCCATTAAGAAGCCGCAGGAGTCATTATTTGTACAGAGACAAGTAATGATATATGCTGAGACGACTTAAGCCTTAGAGCAGACATAAACCAAAGCCTTATATTAATGTTGTGGTTATATTAAATGAAACCCAGAATATATTTGAATACATGCTCAGGTAAACATTATAGTAATACACTAACATAGGATCGAACCTTATAATTAGAGTTGGCAAAAATGCGCCGCAGGACATAGGCGTACGCTTCATCACAATAGTAATAAAATAAACTAACCAGTAATAAAAACAAATTGTTACAATTTATAACAATGTATGCACAACTTACTCTCAACTAGTTTGGTTATCACAAACTGGAAAAGATCTGTAAAAACTTTGCAGCATCATGTATGCTATGAAATGCACGAAGACGTTTAGGAGATTTAAGAAACACTATTTTTGTACTTCCACAGGGCTCAGTTCTGACTCCTGTTTTATTTAATCATTATACTATTGGCGTACACTTCAAATTACGAGATGTACAAATCGTTCAATATGCGGACGATTTTTGCCTATATGTGGAGAAAACCAAGCTGGAATTTTGCCAACATACGCTACATAATAATATTGATGTATTCCAAAATTGGGCGAATGAAAATGGTTTTACTATTTCGGAAAATAAATCGGTCATATCATTTTTTTCAAGGCACAATATTCCAGACCTGCCCACTATGAAGTTGGGCAGCCTAACTCTTCCTATTAAAAAGGAAGTAAAATATCTTGGTATTATTTTGGACAGAAAATTAACTTGGAAACCGTTTATTGAACATATTGTCGTAAAGTGCAATAAAGGTATACATTTTTTACGCTCAGTCTCGAAAGTGCGGTGGGGTGCAGATCAAAAAACAAGTCTATTATTCTATCGTGCTTATATTAGATCCATCTTAGACTACGGCAGTCTCTTCTACGTCTCTGCAAGTACCAGTTTGCTAAAATGATTAGATATCACACAGAATAAAGCCCTTAGGGTGTGTTTAGGAGCCATGAGATCAACACCTATGGAAGCACTACGTGTTGAAGCTCTCGAACCCCCCCTTAGTTTAAGACGTCAGCTACAGGTAGAAAAATTTTTTCTAAAATCATACTACAAACACTCTCCACTTATAACCAAAATATACAATTTAAATACATCGGACCTATTAGCAAAATATTAGAATAAAAAAATTCACCTCCACTATGTAGCGGATTCCGAAAAATGCAGCAATTCTATAATAACATGATCAGTCTGTATCCTGTCTCACCAAATTACAAATATTTTGATTTTTCTAATCACTTTCCTACCTTAATTACTCATTATCATTCAAACCCGGTTCTCAACAAAATTATTCTACGGACAACGTTACAGAATTATGAAGGATTTACTGCAGTATATACTGATGCGTCAAAATCCATGGTAGGTACGGGATGTGCTTATTTATATCCACACAATAACACATGGTAAATTCAAACTTCCTGATTGTTGGTCCATTTACTCTGCTGAGGCTTTTGCGATACTCTCTGTCTTGGATAACCTTCCTGATCATTTAAATAGTTTTATAATCATGTCAGATTCCCTATCAGTTCTTACCTCTATCAAAATTAGCTATAATCCAAATACACTGCTCAACCCATATATCACAAAAATTAACGACCGCTTATGTGAATTAAAATTGTGTGATAAAAGAATTGTCTATGTTTGGGTAAAAGCTCATACAGACCTGCAATATAATGAACAGGTAGATGTCGTCGCTAAAGAAAGCAAAGAGAATGAAACGTTGGAAATAAATGAAATTTGTGTTGAGGACTGCATTCATATATATAAACAACGGTGGACAAGGGTGTGGCAAGAATACTGCCATAACCATCCAAATAGGTATACACGTATACAACCAGAATTTCCATTGAAAACATGGCACGAAGATTTTAACATTCCCAGAAGGTACATCACTATAATTAATAGAATAAAATTTGGTCATGCGTGTAATCCATCTTTCCTCGCCAGAATAGGCATTATACAGTCTAATCTTTGCGATCATTGCAATGTTGAGGCAGACCTCGAACATGTATTTTTTTGCTATCACAAAAACAGAAATGAATGTAAATTGCTCCACAATAATATACTGAGTAATAATGTCGAACAGCCCTTCAATCTATCGCACTTATTGTATCTAAATAAAAGAAATATTTATTTGAGTCTATTTCAATTTGATTTTATGTATCTATAGATATACAGTTTATGCTAGATTAGGTTAGGAGTATTTATTATTACTTATAAAAAGTGTGACTGGCTGTATGGATTCATTCCAAAAGCCATTTAAAAAAGAAAAAAAACTTGTCTAACTCTGGAAAACTTTATCGAATAGTTTCTACCACAAGGTGCAAAGCATGCACTTTATATGTAACATGTACCAACCTATAACCGTATTCTTGAAGAGAACGGCCTACCAAACGGATTGTCGCGGCACCATCGGTCACAAACATCAATACTTTTTGACAGGTCAAATTTTTCTAACGTCTCCAACACCACCCGCATAACTGTTTGGCCAGTACACTCAGTTAGTCTTTTGCTAGCAGTACGAGTGAAAATGTCGGTTTAAGAGGGTGCAGTACGCATACTATAAACATTTAAAATAATTTTTTTTTATAATATGTCATCTCGTCAACACATAACCACAGGCGTGTATTTTTTTAGTACACATTTGATTTTATTTACAATAGGTGCGTTCTTTCTATCTGAGATCTCAGCTAATCTAAGTAGCTTTCCGGTTAAACTGCATAATTTAATTTGATATAGCATCCGTAACCCTAAAACTACTTAGATTAACTGAGATCTCAGTTAGAAAGAACGCACCTAATGTTTTCGCTTACAGTTGGCACATAGTTACACAACGTTGTGCGACTTGGTAACGTCACCTTGAGATAGTATTTATTCCAGAACTCCTAAAAAGGTTGTTTATCGAGTATATGCAGCAGAATATCACAGGCAATCAGCATTAAAAGTAAATCAAACATAAACTGTTTTTTTACTTTTATGTTGCACAAAATTTATGTGACGTTTACAATTACGTTTGTCCCAGCACATCAGGTCTATCTTGCACACCTTACAAACTATTATAGCACCATTGTAGAATAATTCCGGGAATTCACGCCTTACAATGCTTAGACATGCCTTCCCTACTCTAAACCCCACCGCGGACGTAAAGTCAATTTTTTATTTTCAAAATAAAAAAAGCATTATTTTGAGCAGGTTTTTTGGAATTTTTCCTGTGTACATACAATCATCCATGTGTTCTCTGTAAACTGTCATATTGTTTGTTTGTTTTTATAGATTTATATATGAAATAAATAAAATAAAAAGTAGCCTTAATTAGAATATATATGTAAAATAGGAAATAAAGCCAATTAAATTGGAATTGGAATTGGGAATTCACTGATAAATTTATTCAATTTGCCAGCGTATGGCCGTTTTTTACCCTTGGGCATGTCTGACATACTTTATTATTAAATTAATATCAAGAATAAAATACAACAAATAAAATTATCAATAATACAACGGAGAGGAATAAATTACGTTGTACACTTGATTTCAAAAAAAAACTGGTACAACTCTTGTAATCGAAAATCTTAATAGTTTAGTTGTGTGCATATGTCTGTAAATAGGGCTTGCCAGGCATGTCGAGAGGGGGGTGGAGAAGAGGTGATTTACCCCGGACCTGGGTTTTTTGGAGGAGATCGGTTTTCTTTGTGTTTTTAAACTTATTAAACCTTTCTCTTTTATTTTATTCAAATGGAATTTTAAAAAAAATAATTAGAAAATAACTTTTTTCAAAACATTTTCAAGCCTGCCATATTATTGTTTAAAAAAATAATATTTGTTACGGATAATTCTAAAAATGGTTGTAATTAAAATACTATCTGAATAATGATAATTCTATTTTTAAAATAAGAACACAACAATACCACTTGAGATTAAAAAAAATGTAAACAATGCAAACTGAACATAAAAATACTGTCCATGCCTGAAGTCTTGCAGGCATGGACAAAATCAGATTTCTTGCACGGTCAACTTCTTGCGACAAGTTCTCCCAAGCGTCTTCAATTACCCCTTCCAATTCTTGGGCATTATTTGGATGATTATTTAATTTTCTTATATGTTTCACCATTAGTCCCCATATATTTTCAATTGGATTTAAATCCGGACTTTTAGATGACCACGGTAACAACCTATGTTTTTATTAAGAAGCCATTGCCTGACACGATGGGCCGTATGTATGGAGCAGTTGCCTTGTTGGAAAATAAAATTATTTTCCGGAAACACCTCTATTACTGACGGCAACATAATATTGTCTAATATTTCAATATATTTAATGGAATTGAGATGACCACCAATGTTCCAACACACACTTAACCCATTTAGGCTCATCCAAGCCCAGACATTGACTGAAAACCTTCCTGATATTTGTGGATCGAAAGTATATTTTTCGTCGTATCTAGTGGAGGCCTATATACGCGAACATGTCCATCGTTACAGGATTTAAAAACCTTTTCGTCAGAAAAGACAACTTGTCCCCAGAAGTTTTCATCATTAATTATATAGTTGAGTGCAAAAATAATCCTACCCTGCTTCTTTTCTTCTGAAAGTTTGTATTTTTTTAGCCGCTGAACAACTCTTCAAGTCGCTTTGTAGTTTTATCCTTCTGCAAGCAGTAGATACCGAAGCAGGGAAATTTGGCTCTGAAATTGCATTTACTGCAGTCTGAAAAGGGTTTTCTATTAGGTAATTTATAAGATTTTCATCTTCTTGATTATTGCTCTTTCTGGGCCTACCGGAACCAACTTTACTGGATACCGTTTGGTTGGTTTCCCATTGTTTTTTAACACTCATTATCGTGGTTTTACTCACATTGCATTCAGCAGCAAGTCTTCTTATGGACCAACCATCTTCAATTTTAGAAACAATTCGAAATTTTTGAATATCTGTTAGATGTCGAACCATTTTTAATAATGACGCCACTGATTAACGTCAAAGTGACATTTGTAAGATTATTAATATCAATCAAAGAACGAATGATTTACATAGCTAAAAGAAAGTGTACCAGTTTTTATTGAAATCAACTGTACACACCACGTGGCATAATAATAGGCTAAAATCAAATATTAGTCTTTGCTAACATAGTAAACAAGTCTCGCTTACGTATTTGAGTAGTTCTCTACCTGGCACCGCCGATGACTTGCGGACCGATTTGCCAACTCTACTATAATATATCAGAGTGAAGGGTCCCAGAGATTAGGCACTTCACCATAATTCTAAAGAACTTACACGAAACTTTAACTATGAGCAGGTATTCAGGAAATGTACTTTCTCATATGTTTATATTGATAGAGAAAATATTGGTGTCGTGAGAAAAACCAAGTTCCAAATTATGACGTTTTCTGATGAGAAAATTTTTCTGAATTAGCGTGCCGTCTCTGTCGCAAGTCATTTTGTTGTGACCGCATTTTCTCAAACACGTCTCAACGTAGAAATCTGAAATTTTCTGATACAATAATATCTGTGACGTCCAAGAACAACCCCTATTGATAACAATGAAATTGGTGCACCAAGGAGCGTACATCTTAATGTGTATAAAGCACAAGTCATACCACTTGAAAAGTGTAAACTTCCTGTGGAAATTCAATCTGGGAAGTTTTAAGTGGTGGACCCTGAAATAAATAAACAATTCAAACTGATTTGCAAGCCTTCAAAATTTAAACTAATTTTATTGTAGTGCTTTTTATTTATAATAACAAACAAAAATTCAGTGCCTTTATATTGTTTTTGTGATAAAACTCAAAACAAAGTTTTCGCATCTCTCAGGCGTCCCAAACGATTGCGCGTTTTTTATGCTAATATAAATATCAGAGAACCTTTATCTATGGTTGGGATCGACAGACAAAAACATTACTGTGAGAGCAGTAAAGTTTTCACACCATCAAAAACACGAGTTAGAGAGTTTGATTTACAACACTAAAGTTATTGGATATAGTTTGTTTTATGGGCTGAAACACCAGCTTTATTATATTATCAAGATGTTTTGCGTGGTCTACTTAAAGAGTCGTTATATTGCTGTGCCATTTTATTACACGACACGTTAAAATAAAATTTATATCAAATTCAGTTATATTGCGAAACATCGTCATATAATGGTAATTTCGTCTACTGGGACATGTCTCGTAATATTAAAATGTCGTGAAAAGCGTCGTTGTGTTGTAGCAATCGATTTGCATTCGTTAAAAGACAATTTACTGTTACAACGACTTGATTGATGTACCTGCCCAGAATCTATTGGGGCAGATAAACAAATTTATTAACTTGATAACAGTTGACGTAAATTTTTTCACATGTATGCATATGTCATTTTATTTTAAGGAAATTACCAAACTTTATATGATAATAATATCATACTACGATTACTGGTTTAAATAACAGGTCCTTTATCTCACAAACTCTTTATTAATGCGACTGGTTTCGTGATATTTATACTAAAGTATTACCACATCTTCAGGCAACAAGACTAAAAATTGTTAGAAAACATTAGAAGAAAATAAATTGAAGAAAAAATTGACGAATATAAGGTTAAAATTGTAAATATAAAACTTACGTTAAAATACAAATATACAAAGATTTGTCCACATTTAAAAGCAATATACAGCCAAACAACAAAATACATCACTTTGAAAAAATTAATTTTAGACTGTAAAGTTAAAAGTTAAAACAAATTAAACTGTCTACAATATATTATCATCTGTTCATAGACTAGTGACAGGTGAATGTGGGGACCTCTATCTTAAAATACATATAAAGTGGTCTTTCAGTTATATGTCACCATGTGAGGTTTCTTAGTACTATATTTAATAAGAATTAATTGAAAGTACATCTAAAATTCAAAAAATAGCTCAACAAAACCGCAACAACCAACACTCAAACCCCAAAAACTCTTCTTTTTGCAAAAATAAGTTCCGGATTCCGGGCGTTGGCCACCGCGGATTCCGGGCGTTGGCCACTAGAAAATTTGGAGTAAGTCCTCTTCTATTATGAAAATTTATGGAGACGGTTTTTTTATCATTCAATATAAGTTGATTACGCTGACACCAGGTATCAAGCTCATTGCAGACATGAGTTATATTTTCAGCTAACTCCTCAGGGGTCTGTGCTGACACTGTAATGGTAGTGTCATCTGCGAACATTGTAACTCTACCTTTTGTGATGTGCTTTGGTAAGTCATTCACATATAATGCAAACAGTAATGGTCCCAACACAGAACCCTGAGGAACTCCCATCTGCACATCCCTCATATCTGACATAGCATTATTATATTTTACCAGCAATTTTCTGTTGGACATATAGGACTCTAGCCACTTCAGTAAAGTTCCCCGTATTCCAGTATTGTATAATTTGCTTACTAAAAACTCAACATTAACAGTATCAATTCAGTGTATTCCGATTCAATGTCTGTGTAAAATTGAATATCTGAAAAACCACTTAAGCAAATATAGACGAATTATATATATTTGAAATTACACTTTAATCATAGCAAAACATGTATAAGGTGCTGTATTTGAAAAAATCGATGTTAAGATTTTTGTAACTTTCCGATATTCATTGTTTGGTTTGATGATGAGAAAGATAATTCAAGTCAAGTCCTAAAACATTTACATAAACTTTTTTTTTGTATCTTTTACAGTAGACCCTGTAGGTAGGAGTCAAAATATAAGGAAAAAAAACCAGCACATCCACAGTGTTTAAAACTAGATATAAATTTTTTTTAACATGCCTACTTATATACAGTGTTTCCTTAAAGTATGGAATAAATTCATTATTGATTATTCTCCAGAAATAGAAAAAATGCTCGGACATGTCGATTTTTAATTTCAATTGCGCACCTTATCCTTTATTTTTTTGGTTATGACTGTTATCACTGTTTCCGTTATGATTTCATCGATATTTTTTTTTAAATGAAGCACCCTATATATTTCTCCATTTTTGGATTCTAAATCAACAGCTGATTCCAAAAATGTACACACTTGGGGTCTAAAATTGATAAGTTGAAAGATGCGGCCATTTTGAATATAAGAATTTACTAATTTTTCATGTTTTGTTTGAACAAATAATAGTCACTAGAACTAACGGCTAGTTAATAAAAATAAGAACAATTTATAGTAAACGTTCGAACTGTACTCCTTGTTGTAGCCGACAGTACCTTATATAAACTAAGTTTTTTAAGATGACCACACAGAAAATAATTTAATGGATTGAGGTCCGGTGACCTTGGTGGCCATTCGTTGGCTCCACGTCTACCAATCCATCTGTTCAGAAATATTTGGTCAAGATACCTTCGAACGTCTGCTACATAATGGGGAGGCGCACCATCCTGTTGATACCACAGGCTTTCTGTAACATTCAAGTAATTCAACAGTTGTGTTTAAATAATACAGTTGTTGAACGAAATGACACATTTCTTACATTAAGTGTTAAATTTAACAGATCGCAATAATCTCTACTTTTGAACTGAATAAATGAAATCTTAGATTAAGTATAAGTTAGTATTGAATATTGTTCGAAACTTCCTCTTAGCTGATGTAGAACAATATATTCTAAAGTTAATAATTAGTTATCATTAAAAGAATGTGACTAAGATAATGACTTAAGAATAACGTTTTCCCTGATGGAAAAATATCTATTCTTGCGGATATATGAGTACAATAACGTCAATTTAAGAATAGTTGTCTAAAAAATAGTTTAGATTTTTTTCCGTGTATGTAAGTATCTATAGATATTACATAAACAAATAGTATATGTTTTAAGTTTCACTCTTGATATATTCTAAAAAAAGATAAATAACTTTGAAAAAGATTCGTTTTCCGAAACATTAGGGAATTATATTATTATTTTTGTGTCTCATGTTAGTTGTCAAAAACACCCTCTGACTAATCTTTTGACGTAAAGTCACAAGCGCAGAGGTTACCCAGTAACACACTGGGTAACTATTATTTTTTAGATAACGAAAAATTATTATTCAAGTGGTAGTAAGTCTCAAAAAAGAAAAAGAAAAATTTAGAGAATACCACAAATAAAGTTCAGACAATACGTTAGTATTTAATTTTAAAAAGCTCAAAATAACATGCACAGAGGAGGCGGCGCACAGTGCTGCGAGTATATGTAAATTTGGGACAAAAATCATAACTGTTGAGATGTATGTGGTATTTATATATTTTCAACTTTATATGAGACAGTTTATCATAAAATTTGTCTTAAAATATATTAAACATTATAAAACATTTGTCTTAACATAATACAGGGTGTTGTACGAATAGTTTAATTTAAAATAAAAGTCCAGTGATAAATAAATATTTATTTATTTATTTATTTATTTGCATACACTGGTCAACAGGTAAACCCATTTCTAGAGCAGGAAAATGCACAAAACAAAAAAATACAATACAGTAAAAGTATATAGAAAAGATATTTAAAAAGAAAAAAAACATTGTATAAAAATAACAATAAAACATTGTATAAAAATAACAATAAAATAATCTCAGACAGTTTAAGACGGAAAAAGAATAAAGAGAAACAACGACTGTTATTATAATATTTTTTAATAAAATTAAGGGTGCAATGAAAAATATCGAACTGTCCACAGTTGTTGTAATTGTTGCACATAGTAAATAGAGGTGAGAATCTAAGAATATTTGAGTGAGAAAATGAGAGGTAAAAAGTTTGTGTTCTCCGAAAATACACACTAGGCACATGAAAATTTAATTTCCCTAATAATTCTTGGCAGTCAATTTGATTGTATAAGATTTTTTATAGAAATACTTGAGAAAAATATTCGCGTCTATTTTCAACAGATGTCATGGAAAACTTAGTCAACAACTCTTGTTGGGGAACACCGATAGACAGGTATGCTCCCTCAGACTTAAGCCATAATAGTTTTAAGAATCGTCTTTGCACTTTCTCCAAAGAGTCTACGTGATTTCTGTAGTGAGGGTTCCAAACAAGAGACGCATAATCAAGTTTAGACCTAACAGAAGCAAAGTATAAAGTTTTTAGTGTACTGATATTCGAGAAGTCTCTGCTAGTTCTAATTAGGAACCCAAGAATTTTAAGAGATTGAGTCACTAAATTATTTATGTGAGGTATAAATGAAAGTTCGCCATCGAATATTACGCCAAGGTCAGCAAGAGTAGAAGGTCGTTGAAGGACTGCGTTGTCAATACTGTAATTAAACATAACAACCTCGGATTTAGTTGTGTAGGTCATAACGTTGCACTTAGACACATTCAGATTTAAATTGTTTTCAACGCACCAATTAAATAAGTTTGAAAGGCTGTTTTGCAGAAAAACGCAGTCCTCCAAACAAGAAATTACTTTAAAAATTTTGACATCATCAGCGTAAAGTAGACAGGACACATTAATAACATTCACAATATCGTTAATGAATATGTTGAACAACAGGAGACCGAGAATTGACCCCTGTGGGACTCCGGATGTAGCAATATATTCGACAGACTGGAAACCATTATACGCAACATATTGCCTTCTATCCGAAAGATAAGCATGACAAAATAATACAGAGACGGCGAAAAACCAAAAACAGACATTTTGTTTAGCAGTATGGAGTGATCCAGTCAAATGCTTTCGAGAGATATATTACGTCAAGTTGCCTGCGTTGATCAATGGCTTCAGAAATAGACTGAGTTATGCAACAGATTAGAGGTGGTAGAACGTCCTTTCATAAAACCATGTTGGTACACCGATATTTGGTTGCTAACGCTATAGTAAATGTTATCATGGAGTAAAATTTCAAGGGCCTTTGAAAAATTACATATGATAGATATTGGTCTAAAGTTGCTAATATCATGTTTATCACACTTCTTAAAAACCGGACACACTTTTGACATTTCCAGATTTCAGAGAGGCAACAGTTTGTAACACATAGATTGAATAAAAACGTAAGCGGGTGTGCAAAAATACTAGCACAGTCTTTATATGTTTAAAAGAACAGATAGTTGTGGTTTATTACCATTCATTTAAATGTATTTATATGAGGATATATATATATATATATATATATATATATATATATATATATATATATATATATATATATATATATATATATATATATATATATATATATATATATATATATATATAAAGCTTTTCTGAAATTTTAGCCTAGGCTTCACGTCTGTCGCTGGAAATCCAAGTATTCAACAGGTCACCATTTTTAATTGACAACGCGATATCTAATAACAAAAATTGTGATTTGGCGCTCACCTGCGTTCAGTAAATTATATATCAGTAACAAGAGGAAACTTCAAACTATCAAACCGTGTTAAATATGAAATAAGCATTTTTAAGCTTTTTGAGAAAATGCATCGTGAAGTTTAAAAACATTATAATTTGTCCCAGTATATAGGCAATTGTCGTAAACCACAGTTTTGGTATGTTGTTTCCACTTTCTACTGTTTTAAAAGTTGTATAAGGATTCATACCTTTACAAGTACGTGCCATTTTCAACAACAACAGCCTCTAAACCTGAACGCATACACCTTTTTAACTTATGTATACAACTACCGTATCGCAACAGGTCTTAACAAGTAGCATTAGGCACGTGAGTAGTGGGGGCGTTAGTGATATACCTACATTGTAATTGGTCGTAATGTCTACATTAACTGTCACTCTTCACTTACGCCTACTTAGATTTCCTTTATCAAGCAAGTCGAAATTCGAATATTGTCTTATATTCACAGCACTGTGCGGCGTGTTAAATTATTACGTTTTTAGAGCATAATATAATTTTTTTTCATTTCACATTATAAAAGTCACTTTCAACTAATACCTTAATTAATAATAATGTAAGTATATTCATACTACTAATAATGTTAGTATATTCATACTACTGTGATATGAAAAATACGTTTTATAAATACACAATTTTTTATGTGTTTGAAACACAATGTTATTTTTTAGAGAGATAAGGTTCTCTTGTGTATTTCTTACTATCTCCATGCTTTCAATGAATAACTTGAGTAGACGCAATATTTTGTCCCAGTAGCATATGGTACACAGGCTTTCGTGTTTTCAGTATTTCAACAAAAACGACACGATTCCCCCATTGAATATACCTGTTTCAATTATTTGAGAAAATCAATAGTGGACGTGAATTTAATACTCGACGTACAAATTATTCCATCATCCGTGAAAAATGTGCACATGTACCAAATGATTATTGCTTTATTTGCTCCCTACATCCCACGTATACAAAACAGCATCGTATCCCATTACATTGGGGCATATTTATGTGGTCACTAATATTGAAATCCTTTCTGCATAAATTGAACCACTCTGCAGAGGATTGTCGAACATAAATCGATGTTTATGACAATTCAATTATTTGTGTACAGTATAAATTGGATGCATCCACCTTACGGATGATTTACCCGGGGAGGTATATATAGAGAGAAGAGAAAGCTTAATTTCCTAACATAAACAAATGCAAAGTATGCAAATGGTGGTAAATTTAAAAGAATTTTCTCGTGTACCTCTATTCATTAAAATGTTTAACGTTAAGATTACAATGTTAGAGCTCGCATACTTAGGTAAATAAAACAATTAAGAAGTAGTGACTACTGTGTATCCTATATTTATTTACGAAAACAGACGATGCATTGTTTTGGGTTTATTGAACAGTTTTCAATAACTTTACTCTTTTGTCTTAAAGTTGTGTGTCATTACCAAACGTCTTTTCGACCACGAACATTGAAGTTATGGAATTCATTGCATAATCATGTTTTCCATTAGCCCTATTTTCCTCAAAGTCAGTGTTAATAGGTACATCCTTTCAGCTGTAACGGGTTGCGAGTCCTGGTAATAAGAAGGTATAGGACAAGTTCCAGCTGATAGGTATTTATTTTCCAACATGTGATATGCCAATCTTATTCTAAAAATAGTAACAGAATATTGTATAAATTAATCACCACAGTAAAACATTAAAGATCTACACACAACATTCACTAAATAATTTAGATAAAACTAATTACAAAATACAAAGAAACAATTTTGCGAATTTAAATCCTACTTAACAAACAATTAACGGCACTTACCTAAAACCAAGTACACTCATTGAATTTGTTAAACATAATCTCTTAAATTTCACCACGAGGCTTCTAGAACAGAAGGCGATTTCACAACATGAAATTAACGCTTGTCAAATTCCCAAATCCTACCCGATAACCGCCGTAGTTATCAGAAAAAGAAAACAATAAGAAGTATTCAAATTAATTGTGCTGCTGATACACCCAACGACGCGACATCTGCATTTCTCGGCAGATAACCCTTCAAGGTAATATGCTTAGTGATTGATAGATGTCGCTAGGTGAATATTGGGATTAATATTGAAATTCCGGTACAAAGCTCTCTTGTTGGTATTCCGCAAGACTCTGATTATTGACCGCCGCGCGGGTTAAACCTTCAGTGTTCTACAAAATTAGGTTATTACATTCTTTTCCCTATTTCTTTTTTTTGCTTTGGAAATTAATGCCCTTTAAGTCTTTTCCTGGATAAACGGCATAACTTTCATCGTAGATCAACTACCACGAAAACAATTATTTTTATGGTTTTTGATTCACAATCGAACTGATTGTGAATCTTTGTAGTGCGTTCGCCTCAAATTTTATATATTTAATAAAGACTTACCTGATATTCCCACTTTACGCCACTAATAATGGCTAGGCCGGGGTTGGCTATCGAGTCGAGGATCCTCACGCAAGTGACTGCGTCCCTCCCACTGAATATCGATGCTGTTTAAATGCATACGCTATCGCTGCTAATCCTTAGGCCATATTTAGAGGCTGTTGTTTAAGCGTGTATATATAAATACAGTGGATCAGTATACTTACTCTGAAATTCTACTGATATAAATTATTTACAAAAATGTACTAGAAATACAAAAAATATGTCAGTTATCGTTGGGTGTAATATCTAACAATGTTTATTATATAATTTTATTTACGATCCGTCTTAATTGGTCCCTTTATATACTTGGTTTAAGTAAAGTATCACTTTACAGCCCGCCGGGCCATAAAGACAGTTTCCGCTTGTGTTAGAAACAACATTTTTCTAAGAGCGTGATGAAAATAAAAAATAAATAACATGAACATTTATTCTAATGAAAAAGTAACATAGATCATCTAATATTATTTGTTGTTAATAATATTTATATTAAATGCACAGTTAGAGGCACAAATTAATAGCGGATGCTAACTGATTATTTAAGGGTACAGTTAAGGTAGATTGATTGAAGGAGGAGGGTATATTTGGACATAAGGAAAACTTTGGCATATTAACTAACACGTTTTCAAAATGTGATTATAATTTTCCCGAAAATGCAAATAAAAATAAAATGACTTTTCCGCACTAGTGCGGAAAAGCACAACTTTTGAAATTATAATGCGTACGAAAAAGGTAACTTTTCCTCACGCTCATAGAAAAAGTGTTTTTCCACACTCAACTGAACTCCACTTTCCGCACTTGTTAGGAAAATAACTATTTTCAGCCCGCCCAGGGCTTTTGCGTTAATTTTCATACATTTTTGACTTCTGAGGCAACATGTCCAACGTCGCAACCTCTGCTCCTTCGGTAATTTATGGTGTTTTGTGACAGAGTACAAGAGATCCTGACCAAGTTCATTAATTATTCCACAGGGTGTTTCGAACCTAGATCGCCAAAACATCATTTTAGGTTTCCCGGTATAATAAGCTGTAACAATTTTTTTTCCAAAATTGGAAAAACATGTGCAAATTGGATGAATTTCTTTACAATATGCAGAAAAAATAATCAATATCGGTGAAAAATTATAAAAGTTCTTGAATAACAAATGTTTACAATATTTTAGGTGGCCGACTTTTTGCCATTGAGTGTACTTTCATGGTGATAAAAATGGAAGAACGAAGACAAAGACAGTTCGCAAATTACTTCGAGACATTTTCTGCTTGTACTTTTTTTTCTCTTAAAATTAATTTATATTTTTTAAATATTTGTATATACATATATTCATAAATGTCCCTTATATTGTGACGTATTTCTATACATGTCTAAGATGAAGTGTTTTAAAAATATTTGTATAATATAAATAACTTTTTTATTATTTCTATTAATTATAAATAGGAGTTTAAGTGCACAGTAACGAAGAAAAATTAATTGTATTATTGTACTCTCACACAACTGGAGAGAATTCACTAAGTGTTCAAAGCAATCTTGATATATTATTATCTTTTCCTTTTGCATATTGTTCGTAGTCATTTGATGAATCCCTTTCAGTGTTCACCATGATCAATTCTAATTTGTCAAAATTGGAACCTCTCGACCGGGAATGAAAACGAATTGCACATATATATATAGTCCAGAAGCAGGCCATAGGACGAGATCCAATTTCGATCATGTGTTTCATTGGAGAACGGGTAACGAGACTATTTACAATTTACATTTTGCTGTCTTCCCACAGCTTTTTATCGTTGGACCTAATTAAAAAAGTGAATTTCATTATCAAAAGTACATGATTAATAACGTTTTTGGGCGTTTTTACAGAAAAGCATTTTTTTTAGTATACTATAAAATAAATTAATTAAAATAAAAAAAAAAACGACGATTCCTACAAAAGTTTCATTATTTCACATTACACGTAGTTTATGAAAATGGTTGAAGTTTCCCATTTATCCAGTGACGTAATATAGTTTTTGTTATAAAATTTCCTGGAAAAATGTTTGCAATATTATAGTAATTTTAACAGCATGTATCTATCACGGAAATGGTGGTTTTTAGTACATACATTTGTAAAGGAAATTAATCTTTAATTTCGACAGGGAATCCTCCCATATCAATTATACCATTCATATTAGGGCCACCCTATTTAATAAGAGAAAGTTTTAATAAAAAATTCAGTTAATTCATTGTTTTATAAAGCCTTCTAATATGCCCTCTCCAATTTGCTTATATTTGAATTGAGTTGGGACCACATTCTGCTTCTACATCAATTTACTAACATTTGAATTGGGTCTCATGCTCCTCTAATGAGATCTTAACGTTTGAAGTTATTTTCTGGATTTTATTATTTACGAAACATAATATCAATCGGTGTTCTAGAAAGTCTTTTGTTAAAACTCGCATAAAATCAGGCGATAATGATTTTCAGTTGCAAAATTCATCCTGCCTATTAATTTTTAATATATACCGTTGCATAAAGAATCAGTTTGACTACTTCGTGATGCATTCAGCTGCAAATAATGATGTCGTTATCGAGAAAATCGCTTTGATATTGCCGGATTGTGTGTAACATGATGTGCATAAACAATTCAACCACATTATTCAGCTAACGATATCAATGAGTGCATCATTTGCCGATTATTCTGTCATAGTTATTATTTGTTGCAGGAAACCACTGATACTTATACAAATGCAACAGAAACATTGAAATATTGTAATAATAAGTAAATTATTCCATTGTGGAAAGAGATACCAACAAATTTAGCAGTGTTACATTTATTATTGCTAATTCAATTATTACTTTATTATTAAAACAACATTGATAATTTCAACGAAAAAAGTTATTTTGGTTCATTTATAGTTAATTATGTTAAGCTCTATTGAACGAGTTCAATAAAGCCCTATTATGAAGGAATTGCATACAAATCTTTATGTTCGACTGCTAAAATTGTCTTATTATTGAAAAAAATTCGTTTTATAAATTTTATATCTATTCTATGAGAAACGGGCGAAGTGTGCAATTTCTAATGCTTGGTTACCAAGTACGCAAAGTACGAATAGTACGTAAGCCTTTAGCAGACGAATCGTATTGTTTCCGTAATATGAAGATGAGTCTACTAGAGCCAGTTTCGTACGTATTGCATACAACGTTTTTTTGTATTAGCTTTCCAAAAAGAGTTCTTGCATTATAATATTCATTTTCAGTTGCCATGAATACGATAGTGAATTAGAAGGCCATGCGAAAATATTCATGGAATCCGCTTGTTTATTAATGATGCATTTTCAAATACAAAAAAGTATTAGCGTTTGTTTGTGTTGGTCATAAAATAGGTGTTAAAAAGAGTATCGTGAAGAAATCTTGTGATCTGTAATGTAAAATGAGTGCTGTACTTGGTGGAGGCGTACCAGAATCATATACCGAAAGAGCAAAGAACATTGTGCAAGATCTGCACATGCAGAATTCAATTTAATTATTGTAAATTTTCTGAACAACTAATTTGAATATGCTAAAGTGTTTCCATGACGATTTTAAGTACTAGGCCGCCAAAATAACATTTTGCGGATTCTAAACTGTTTCCAAAGTTACCATTTTGGAGAGCGTATATAAAATCACCTTTTTGTTGTTAAAATTAATACAAAAATGAACTGCCATCAAAAGCAATTTTGCATGTAATCTCCATATTGTGATGATAAATAAATTCCCCCCTTCATGATATCTAAATCATCTGCATCTTCCTTTAACAGTAATACATTGCTGAATTAACAATAAAATATATCTGCATATATGTGGCTTAGACGGGCACTTCCAACTTGATAGTTTTGCAACCTTTTTGCCAACTAAGCTATAACTAACTATATATTGGAAATTATCCCAGCATACTCGGATACTGCGTGTGTTTTTAGGATTCTCCAGCGCTAAAGTGGGTGTAATTTTTGTCTGTGGTGTTAAGTAATTGTTAATTATCTGTCATTCCCTGTATTGTCTGACAAATGTGTATATCAATATCTAAGAAACAACATAAATTTAACTGAATATTCATCAAATATGTTTTTTATTTTAACCTAAAAAATGGACCAATATGTTTCTATATCATTCTGCATCTGCATAAATATACCTGGTTCTGAGATTATGGTTCACTTCTCATTTTTTTATTTTTTTATTTGAAATACATACATAAATTTTTATTTATGTATTAAGAGGGCTAATCGAACCAGTGTTTGTAAGGTAATTTTTCAAAATTTATTTCTTCCATACGGTTTGGTCAAATTACACCAAATTTGGAGGATCAGTAGTTGAAAGTGTACTAGAGGGTACATGTATATCCATTTTAATTAATTTTCACTTTATGTAGGGAAAATTTATACTGTAAATATAACGTGATTAACTCCTGAATTATGATATCAATCGGTAAAATTCATACATGTCTTCTAGAATGAATCTTCATAATTATGCTCAGCAAGTTTCAAACTTTTATTCCGTACTATTTGGTTAAAAAGAATTTTCTAAATAAGTATCTTTGTCACTACAAATGGAGCAAGGAAGTGTTACCTCTATCGGAAATCGCACCTCAATGAAGTCGGTGAATAAAACGTCCAGTGAAGGTATAGTTAAGAGTAAAATTATTCAGCGGCGCATGTATAAAAACTTTCTAGAGAGTGACACAGATATCCGAAGCTTTTTCCCGACTAGGCCCCTTAACTATGTATAATAAAAGTAAAATAAACAAGAAATGGATGAACCATATTTTCGTGGCACCTGGTATAACAAATGATTTATTTCAGTCGTTGACTTGTTCATAATTATTTAAGTATTACGCCTAATATTCATTCACATTCACAACAAATTCTTGTTGTGACATATGTATGACTTTAATTTATTTGTAAATATTGTATGGCATTGGCAAGGAAAATCCTATCTAAATGATTCATTGTTTTCAGAAGTAATTCATTTTCTTCTTAATGTTCTTTTACCATGAACATTCTCTTGAGTTCATTATCAGTTTATTTACACACTGCTTTAAAACTGTAAATAAAGCGACTATTACAACTCATAAAGATTTAAAGGTTGAAATAATATGTTTCTTATATAATTAAATTACAATAATCGATCATATAACCTGTGAATTAGTTCATGGTAACCCTAATAAATAATCTAGTAAATACGAAGAGAAAGGAACCATTTTTTCTTTGAAAACGTATGCTGTTACTCTTAAAATGGACAACATTTTAGAAAAAAGGGAAATATTACACTCGAGAACAATTTGCTCTTGTAAAATGGACAAGAATTAATTAGGCAGATTAATGAGAAAATGGTAAATCGCTCGTGGTGGTCCTGCTAAGTAGTAGGAAGAGAAAATAATGAGTTTCTTTGATGATGTTTTATGAAAGTGTCATCGCGAACCGTTTCTATATATTTCATAAAAATAGACATTAGCGGCCCTGTTTTAGCGCCACAAATATTATGCAGTGAGCTTCGCGTGCCGATTTCGATATCCTTCGTCTCATCACTTATTTGGAGCCTTATTCTCGAATTATCTACCGGAAGAAGTTAGACAAATTGCTTGATCAACACATCTATACAACAACCATGCACAAAAATCTTGCACTTTTCATACATTATAAGGATGCAGTCCTTGCTCCTTTAAAATGCAACAAACGACAAACGGAACTTTAAATTAATGAGCTAATCTTCTCCGGATATTCCTCTACAGCTTGTAAAATTTGAGATTCTGCATTTAATGACCTTTACGAGCGGGTTTGTCCTCTTTCCTGGGCTACAGGTTAGATTGCCACAGTCTCCTAAGCGCTGTACTTCAGATATAAAAGTTTTTGAGTCGGGAATATGACGAATCGCCTCCTGATTCTCCATGCCCCCAATCCATTCGCTGTTTAGTAAAACACCGCTATTTTTTGTTGAATAACTAAGTAACTAAAAAACGGATATTCAAGAAAATTTAAACAACAAACACTAATCAACTTACAATTATATTTGTGGCATTTTTCAATATGCCGACTGGAGTCTGACGGAGACATTATTTTGTGTACTCAGTTATTTCATGAAGTAGTGCCGAGAAAAAAAATCGTGACCCCGAACAATTCCTAGAAATTTTGCTATTTAACGTCTTCATGGAAGCGATTTCACGTTTTGAATCTGGTTTGACAACTTATTGAGCTATTCGATTTTATATTTACGTTTGTTGTTTTTTTAAAGATCACTTTTATGAAAATATATTGTTGATCGTGTATACTATATTTTTACATATTTTTATGGAATATTGGGGATGTTAATAATGACAACTATTTGTTCTTCTTCCAAATGTTACCATGATCGAGTTCAATAATAATAACATTGTATATACATTTTAAAAAAAGCAGTCAATATTATGCTTTATTTGACATTTGAGATTTAATGTGAGAAACGCTGTATAAAGTTTAGTGGCCATAAAATTAAATGAACAATTTAATTTGTCATCTGTCACTTCCATTGTAGCCTGAAGCGATTAATGAATATATTTTAAAGAGAGTTTTTGCATGTTTACTACCATCACTAAACATAATTTACAAGAAATTTAAGCAGCTTTTTCAAAGAGGCCATTAAAAATGAAGGGCTGTAATTAAACTTGACAGATATTATTTTTGAAACGAAATATTTGATTTGCTTAAAACTCAGTTTCATTGTTATCATTGCCGGCATTGCCTTGTTTAAAAAACAAAGTATTACTGATATGTAGGGCTGTCAAAAATGTTCCGTGGGACAGTGGCGTACGCGAAATTAACTAACACGAGAAACAATAAACTGTTACAATTTATAACAATGTATGTAAAGCTTACCCTCTTAACTAGCTTGATGAACAAGCTTGCTTATCACAAACTGGAGAAGATGTGTAGCCATTTTGCAGCATCAGGTATGTTTCTATGGTTGTCGCCATGAGTGATGTTCGCTTTGGTGAAAATATATTCTTATATTTTGAAAACAACCGTTCGACATCTACTGATGTAATACACACATACGTGAAATAGTCTTTGAACGCACTTAACGGATCTGGGGATGCACCATCACATATTTGTCTTAATTTGGTAAAACCGGTGTCTTTATTTAACACACTTGCGAACCTTTCTTTAACGCGCTCATTTGTTGCGTCACCTATAGCGTGTGGCAGTAGATTTACTTCGTCCACTATTTGCAGTGACTTCGCTGACGACAACGCACTGTTTTCTAGTTTTTTTTATGCTTTCATGTAATGGTTTATAGTTCGTCGCAATATTTTTTAAAGCTGTTTCAACGGAAATATCTTCGAATTTTGTCTGGCTTTTCTTAATATCTGCAGCCTCATCTAGATTGAATTGTAGTATCACAGCTTTTATTTGTTGAAAATATTCAGCATAATAAAAATCTGCCTGCAACCATGTTCCCCAACGTGTAAGAATCGGCTGTGGTGGTTCAGGAATACCGGGACACTTGCTATAAAATGCACGGAGACGTTAAGAAACACTTTTTTGTACTTGCTATTAATGCATCCACCTCTGGAAAACCTTTTCGAGTAGTTTCCGCCACAAGATGTAAAGCATGCACTTTACACGTAACATGTATAAACTTACAACCTTGTTCTTGCAAAGAACGGCCTACCGAACGCATTGTCACGGCGCCATCAGTCACAAACATCAACACTTGACTTTTTGATAGTTCAAAATTTTCTAACGTCTCCAGCAGCACCCTGGTAATTGTTTCGCTAGTACACTGACTTAGTTTTTTGCTAGCTAGTAACAGTGGAACTGTCGGTTTAAGAGGGTCCAGTACTCGTACTGTAACATTTAAAATAGAATTTTTTTTTCAATCTGTTGTTTCATCCTCTTCGCGGTCAAGGTGAATGCCGGCGACAGTAAGTACATCTGTACTCTACGACCATGATACACAGAAACTATTTGCAGCTTTACTGATATGTCAGACGTTCAACAAAATAATAAACTGTTCAACAACCAGCAATGCGGTTCTTTGAAATAATATTTATTGCCATATATCAATATGACATATATTAGGCTTACATAGATATATCTATAAAGATAGAGAATAATTTTTGAAGAACGTATACTCAGTTCAGTTTTTTCTCTTATGGCAGGTCAAATCCTCTCGCTTTAAATACCAACAGTAATCACCCATCGTTGCTGGATCCCATCGTCCTTGATAACGAATTTCCATTGTTTTGATAAAACTTTTCTCATTGCTCGTCGCTTACCGCACACAAATTTTCAGGTAAAAAAATTAAATGAGAATGCAGAAAGTGAATTTTTAAAGACACGGTACGAATCTAAAAATTCGCTTACTAGGTGCTTGTAGTTCCCACCCTTCTTGTTCCCTAAAAATCCCCTGACTACGTTTACAAATGAGTTCCAAGCTCTGAGTTCCTATCTGTTGAGTGTTCCTTTAAAATCTGCATCATCAAACAATTTTCTAATTTGAGGATCAATTCTTTAAGTTTGGCGTTACTTAATTGGGGAAAAAGTTCTCTAAAGGATTTAAATCCTTCACCCTCTTTATTCATAGTCTTCACAAAATTTTTCATTAGTCCAAGTTTAATATGAAGAGATGGCAAAAGAACATTTTTGGGGTCTACGAGGGGCACATATTTAACATTACTAGTTCCTGGTTCAAATTCTTTCCTTTCCGGCCAAATTCTTTTCCAATAATGTTCTTGTACCGCACGACTTTCCCACAAACAAAGAAAACAGCAATATTTTGTAAAGTCTCCTTGAAGCCCTACTAAAATGGCTATTACTTTTTAATTCCCACATATTTGCCATTTGCATTTGTTTTAATTAATTTTGTTTAAAATGGCGCTCATATTGTAATAATCCTCTCTCATTGTTACTGAATGGGCAATTGGTGTAGATGGTTTTAAATTTATATTATGTAGTAATACAGCTTTTAACCATCAATATCAATACACGCGTATAGTAAATTTTCCATATTATAAAATGCGGAAAATTTCTTTATTTTCTAAAAGTCGTCATCTTTGTTTCTTTATCGTAATTTCCACTCCTTCAGTTGGGAACCAAGAAGTTCTGCTTGTTGTTTTGACATCCCCAAGTCACTCCGACTAAAACACCAAAATATAGAAAAAACGCTTTTTTCACATTTCAGACAATGGCTTCGCTTGTGACTTCACAAGGAATTCTCCACAAATATAACAAAACTTGTCAGGTGAGGTTTTGCAACTTTGGCTCGTTTGACTGGACATTTTCGTCATAACAGAGTTGTGTAGACAAACGAAACCACTTTCTAACAAACACAATTGGGCACTTGGAAGGTCAAAACAAAACTGATACTGAAAATGTCCCTCCTTACTTTATCTTGCTCTTCTAAAATTGCCGACCCATCATACAATTTATTACCTGGCAATATAATAGGGTCTATTGTGTTCACACAAAAATTGTACGTAGTAGGACTTGTTGGATACTTTTTCAATTAAAAGGGAGGTATTAACAATGTAAAAAGAGTAGTGTGAACTATGTTACAAAAATTGTGTCGGTCAGTGAACCTATATTTACCTTATATTTGAATTTATAAACTAGAAATGTATTAGAAGCAGCTAATTTGCCTGCTTTCTTTAGAATTTACTTATCCGGTACACACTTGAGACATTAATTATATTACTAAGTACAAATTTTTTGGGTTATTAGGTCCAATGTAATTAAAACACTATTGTATTAACTTGCCGACGTTTCGGTATAATTTATTACCATCCTTAGGGCACTGTATATATTAGTGAACTTTTAGATTTTGCATTTTTAAAGGATGAAAAATATATTAAAAACTCTTTCGAATTTGCAGAGTTCATTAAGGGGAAGACTATACCCAATAATCACATTTTAGTGTCATTAGATGTAGAATCTTTATTTACTAATATACCTATAGATTTGACAAAGAACATTATCAAAGATAGATGGCATTTAATTGATAAAAATACAGAAATCTCTTTAGAAATATTTTTGGAAATATATCAATTTTGCACTGATAATAACTATTTTAATTTTAATGGAGAATTTTTCAAACAAATTTATGGGCTAGGAATGGGAAATTGTATGTATCCGGTTTGTTCGGACCTAGTTATGTCACAGTTACAGGAAATTTGTTTAAATAAATTGACTTTCAATATTCCTATTTTCAAAAGATATGTTGATGATATTTTCTTAGTTATACCTAAAGACAAAGTCGAAGAACTTTTGTACGTCTTTAACAGCTTTCATGAAAAGTTACGATTTACAATTAATTGAAATTGAGAATAACAAAATTTCATTTTTAGATACAGAAATTATAAGAACACCTGAGAATAGAATACTTATTGATTGGTACCATAAACCAACCTTTTCAGAAAGATTTTTAAATTGCAATTCCCAACATTCGATTAAAACTAAACAATATAATTAAGAATTTAAAACACAGAGCTATAAATTTATCCAGTCCCCAATTTCATGAAAAAAACTTACAACTAATTAAAATGTATCTTATCAAAAATAATTTTCCGATCATTAATCAATGGAATATTACAGAATAACAATAATAGTCGACCAATTAGACCTTTACTAACAGAACCAACATTTTATTATAAACTGCCATATGTAAAAAAATCTTTCGGAAAAGTTAAGAAAGGTCCTCATGTCAAACAAAATAAATATAGCTTTTAAAAGTGAAAATACGATCAAAAAAGAACTTTTTTACCAAATTAAAAACTAAAACACCAACAGACTTACAATCGAATTTAATATATAAAATACCATGGAAAAATTGTAATAAAAGTTATATAGGTCAAACAAGTCGGTATCTAAAAACAAGGTAAAAAGAACATATGAGAGATGTCAAAAACAAAAATAAGCTTAATATCACATCTTTGGTAGAACATTGTAAATTTTTAAATCATGAATTTAACTTTGACGAAACCGCAGTGATAGGTAAACAATCTAATCTAGAAAAAAGAAAATTTCAAGAAATGATAAACATTAAAAAAATTCGAATCAGTAAATTCAAGAAAAGACCCTGAAAATTTGAACTCTTGTTATTTCAATCTAATTAATAAAATGAAAACTTTATGATACATTAGATATTTTAAAATTTCAACCTATTTACATCTTTCGTTTCTTTCTACTTTAAGCTTGTCTGCTTATTATATAAACAAACATTTTAGTTCCCAAACACGTATTCATCCCTTATCTACAGTAAGTTTAACAGTGCTAAAAATAATCTCATTAGTGTCACAGCCTCGACAAGAATAACACAAATTTCAAGAAATATATAAAAAAATTTTCATTTCTGTATGCGCCGTTATACTGAGTATTTTTCAATAAACTCAATATTATAGTTACGAAGTATGTTCCTGAAATTATGTTTTTTATGCACGAAAAACACTAAATTTTAATGTGAGTACCTATTTGTTTATAAATTTTATATATCACTAATTTTAAATAATAATTGAAGTGCCTAAAATAAGTACATGTTTCCTACAATCTGTTATAGAATAATTAATTAACTGTTCAATATTATTTCTTCACTATTAGTTTGGATTAGAATTTATCACCCATATAGTTATAGAATAACTTACAATCAATTTATTTATATCTTACAGTGCCCTGAGGATGGTAATAAATTATACCGAAATGTCGGCAAGTTAATACAATAGTGTTTTAATTACATTGGACTTAATAACCCAAAATATTTGTACTTAGTATTTAAATTGTGGTCTGGAAATTATTATTATATTAATTATATTCCCTTCTGTACCAGGAACAAGTGTATTGAATGTTTAATTCTCAATATTCTAAAAACACAAGGAATTATATAAAATCGTCGTGAAATTACATGGTATGTTAATGTTTAAAATTAATTAATTTTCTTTAGATACGAATAACAGATATATTTAGAATCAACCGAGAAGATATTTAATTGCAAATTACGGTACACTGAAGTAAATCGTTCTCTTAATTTTCAGAGCCCAACTTGAACCTATACAATCCGACACAATTTGGAAATATTCTTGAAAGATCGGAGAATTTAGAGGTAGTTCACGTTTATAAGGTTATCCTAGGCATCACATTGTTTCCACAAACAACTTCAATTGAAATGTTTAAAATTTGTAGCGCAACATTTTTATGCCCGCACGCTTTTATTAGCTTCACCTGTATGTTTTTTTGTTTGTAACCGACTCTTTGGACTCGATTTTGACCCACTTTAAACGGACAGATTTAATTGAAACTTTGTACACTTACGAAGAACCGGTAACAATACAATAATTTGATAAGTTTATATCATTATCCTGATCAGCATCGCCAGTCCTTTCCTCACGTATCCTCGGCGTGAGAGCAAGAGGCTTAATATTGTAAGTATATTCCGTGATTCTCAGTTCGGTCGTTGGCCGAGCGGGCAAGTCTTAGTCGACGCGAAACGACGGACTCCTCGGGCGTGAGTTCAAATCCCATGGCTGAAATAAAAAAATATTTTTTTTTTCAGAAATATCTGTTGGATCGTAATATGTTATAATATCAGCATCAATAAGCAATATAAATATAGTTTAAAAAAACTACAAAACACGCTTTCATAGCACATCAAATTAAAAAGTGAAAAAATAAATATAGTTTAAAAAAACTAAAAAACACGCTTTTAAAGCACATCAAACTAAAAAAGTGAAAAATAATTATTAATATAAACTGAAAACAATAATGAACGAAAAATACTAGTATTATTGTGAAAAAAGCGTGGGGCGCTTTGTGCCATATTTTTCGTATATCGAGCAGCCCACGCTTTTTTCACAATAATACTAGTATTTTTCGTTCATTATTGTTTTCAGTTTATATTAATAATTATTTTTCACTTTTTAGTTTGATGTGCTTTAAAAGCGTGTTTTTTAGTTTTTTTGAACTATATTTATTTTATTGTATCTTTCAGTGGGAACGTTTGGAAATTTTCTAGGTTTACTAGTGTTTGGTAATGATAAACCACTGTTTTTCTTATGGATGCCATTTTGACCTTTTATGTCGTCAGGTTGAGAGAAAAAACAAATTTAACTGTCTGTTACACTCTTTTTAGTAAATAAGGATGATATAGTAGAAAAACATTATGTATAGAATTTCACACACCAAGTATACCATAAGCTTTACATAGATAAAAACAAAGCATATATTTTATTTAAAAATAAATACTGTCTCGTTTATTTGCTGGGATGAATATTGAATTATAAAAAATATGTTTTGTACAACGCAGTTGCCACAGCAACAGTAATTTTAATTAAAATGGCAAAACCCAAAACAAAATAAAAACCTTACCATTAATACCAGTCACGTCATTACTTCAAACTATTTACAAACACGTGTTTCCGCGTCTATGCACCAATACTGAGTTATTTTAAAGCCAGGATTCAACTGAGGCATTTTTAAATATTACCTCGAATTTTAATTGTTCGGTATATAAACTGAAGTGAGCAAAATGGTTTATAATTCTGTTTTCTGTTGAAGCAGTGGCCCTCATTTCCTTATTTATTTTTCTCTGCTTTGTTTTCGTAAATATTTACTTGTTGTAAAGATTTAATTCCGGCTAAATGTCTCCCTTTTCCCAGCATCCGTTCCTCGGTACATTTTAAATGAAGTTTTAATTTTAGGTAAATTATATGCAGTGTGTTATCTCTCGAGGAGCATGAAAATAATAGAAGGCAGAACTAAATAAAATATTTGGCAAGTTAAACGAAAATACAAGACTTAGGGCCGGTTTACCAATGCTCAGTTAACTCTAACTAAGCGGTACGAGTGAGGTTTTAAGTCCATGATCTTAGGTTGGAATTTCATAGAGTGCGCCGGGCTGTAATGTATTATCCGATCCATCCGACACCCGTACTCACTATAAATTGTAACACAGACTGGCTCGAGGTCAATATGATACCCTATCACTTTTATCTGAAATTTTTTCGTACATTTTTAAATACGCATATCTCTAGTCTAGTCAAGTCAAGGGACAGTTTATCTTAAAAACGAGATAGTTAACTAAAACCTCATACTATATGGTTAGATTAGCATCGGGAATATTCGGTTGTCTTTATTTATTGTAGACGTAAAGATAGGATTTTAAGTCCATGATCTTAGTTTGAATTCCTATCTCAGTCATAGTTTAAAGTACCAGTAAGGTCATATGTCCATGACCTTAGGTTAGGGCGCTTACCAGGTACACGCGTCGCGATACAACAGGTTTTAAGTCCATGATCTTAGATTGAAATCTAATGAAGGTCCTCGGTATGCAATGTATTAACCGTTCCGTACGACTCACGTAGTCACTCAACCTTAATAAGGGACAGCAGTAGTTAATCTAAAGATATAGCATGTTCGCTATTAGACAGCCATATATTATACCGTCTGTCCCTGGACACCTCCTACACGTGTGTCTTGCTTGTACTTCGTAACCGCTTACCATATAATATACCTGCTGTACCAACCGCCTGCCGTAATATCACCTTAAGCCTAGTAGTCCAAGAGCTGGCGTCCAAAATGTGCAAGAGTTTTCTCAAGCTAATTTTTTGAGATTAGGTTACTTTTTAGTGATGGAAAATAACTGTAGAGTCAGCACTTCCGGTACCAGGACACCTGGCGCTGGGACGCTCGCAAAGGTGTAATATTAATTAACGTCTCTAAACTGTTTTCTCAAAGCTCAAAATTTATAGAAAACGAGCAAATATAATATAAAACAAGAATCCAACAGTCAGACAGCAAAATATAGGGACACGTGGCGTCAGCGCTACTTCATACCTGTCAAAAAAAATGACGTGTGTCAAAGTGATTTCTCAAAGCTGAAATTCTCCAAAACATTAGTTAAAACTATAAAGTTAATAAAGGAGACAGTCAGACTCATTTATGATAGGATCACGTCAGTCAGCAGTCGATAGATGTGAGAACAGTAACTGCGCGCATTAGTACGCCTTTTCTCAATACATATCGTGTATTGTCCATTGCTAGGCAACCGATAACCATACATACAGACCTTTGGACATTCCGTTTCTTCACCTGATAGAAGCTAGGATAACTAGCTTCTATCATACGGCTGATAGAATAAAGTGATAGTTCCTACATTTTAAAACAGGAATTGGCGCTCGAGAACGTATCGTAATAAAAAGTTCAAAGTACCGCTCTTGTAGTAAAGGGTGCCTAAAAGTGATTAATGTGCATTTTATTACATCACAACTTTAAAACTTCCACAGACACGTGTTTCTGCATCTTTGTGTCGTCAGTATGGCTTTTATGGCTCAAAAGTAACTGAATCTTAGTAAATTCTATTGTAATATATATTAATAGCTTCAGAGAACATAATAATTGAATTACATAGTGGAAATTCCTAATTTAAAACAAATTAGGTATCCGTTTCGTGGTAAAGGTTCTATGAAATATGGAATGAAATGAATATATAATAACGAAAAAAAATTTGTTTGCTACTTATTATTTTTTAACTTACAAAAAACTTTTCACAAGATAAGCAAAACATACATCTTTTTAAATAATTATTTTCCCGGCTATTTGCCAAAACGCTGAAACTTATAAAAAAGATATATGTTATGAAGATGTATTTTTTAATTTGGGCTCAGTATACTGTGATTCGAATTTCTGTATAACCTTTTGGTTGGTTATAATTTGACTTTGACCAGGTGTAAAAACCCAACGATGCATCCCGTTATAACTCGTTCTAAATAAATGAAGTGTTATTTCAATTATCAGCAGAGGATTTAATAAAAAATAATGATTAGCTAACTTCTTTTACATTTAATTGGATACTCGACACTCTTGAACATATTTCACATTCTCTGTGATCGAGGGTCCCGTATACAAAATACCTAGCAACAAATATGCTGAGCTTGAATTAATTAACGAAACTCAAATATTGTACAAGCAGATTAGAAGTGTCAAAATATGTTCGGAACGAAAATTTATTGATAAGCTTGGATTAAGTATGCTGTTGCACTGACATTATCTGTTTAGTTGTGATAAACATTTTCACAATTAAATTTAATTACCGCTGAAAATTTATATGCGCCATGTGGTAATAATCTGCGATAATTACGTAGATAGTAATTTTAACATGGCCTAATTTAATTTGAACGTAATAATAAGCGCAAATTGTATTGTTTTCGGAAAATCTGATTCAGCGCGTATATTGGTTATTTGACGAAATATGAATTTTTCCTTGTTAGATGGAAAGAAAATTATTTGAGACTATTCTACATCAGTAGAAGATTAGTAAAATACAGAGTTCGTGGGGTTCAATAATCAAACAAAAGTGAATCATGCTATATATATCCGAAAAGAGCCGAGGCAGCTACGGACACCGCTGTTTCGAAATTATTGTTCCTCATCAGCGCAGTGTAGCCTAAGGAGTTGAATATGGAATGGAGTATGTGAGAAACAACTAAACAAACGATGGAAAGTTCTATTCTTTCCCGCGTTTCACAAAAGGTGGACAGATTTTTCAAAATTCTTCAAATTTCAAATTTTAAACAGGAATGATTCGTGGGCATTTTCCTGAGAAACACTTACTCAAGGATAATACTGCCTACGTTATGGTGTTTAAACAAAATGCTTCAACTTGCAAGTTCCATTTGATAGCATTTATTTTGTAACTTTCCCAACATCACTGGCGAAATAATAAGTAATTATTATTTTTGATTTTAGGAGGTTATTGACTCATGTTTCATGGAGTTACGTGTCATTGGTCTGATTGTTTATTTATATGATCAGGATCTTTGTAACGAGGGTCATGGGATATTTTATCACTCTATAATTTCGATTTATTGTTACTTGTTGAACTGATCCACAAGAGTACAGGCGATACTTTTGAGACACTCTGTATATCTTATTTTCGCTGATACGAGTGGTAACGTGGTTTAAATCTATTTAACTACAAAGTAATATGTTTGTCATGTGTTATTGAACATTTATAATTATCACTCTGATAGTAACTTTTTGTAAATAGCACCCATGATTAAAAGTATAAAATTTGAGGTGTCGAGACGTATTTTATTCAATAAAGGATTGTTGATTAATAAACTAGTCAAACAGAAGAAAATTTATTTAACAATTTCACTTAATAAATGTCGCAATTGAACTTGCAGAAAGCTTTTACTTTGACAAAAGGGAAATCTAGCTGAAACGAGAGAATGAAAATAGTTTTCCTAACTTTTCAACAATTCACACTACATTTCAACTATCGCAATATCACGACATACCAAAGTTAACCATATTATGAAAGCCTGGCGTGTTACAAACAAAATTAGAACTTTCCAACGCACACAGTTCGTCAAAATTAAATTTGAACTTGTAATTGGTAAAACATACAAACATTAATATAATACGACTTTTCCTTGCGTGCGTGAAATCACCGTCATCAAAAGTCAACTTTGTTCTAAGATATCCATAAGATACAACCTTTGGGTTTAAACTATTGTGAAAGGTAAATTCTCTACAAAAATAATTCATCTATAATCTTAGATGGGCAGATCTGTATTGGCAACATGTATGTAGCGCCATCTATTAGAAATTATTTGCAATTATCGGTATAAATTGTTTTCCCTGCCTTAAGGTTCAAATAGACGATATAATATACGTTGCCATTACTGTATATTTTTATTTAATTTTTTTCTGCAACCATCTAGAAAGTTAACTGTTTTTGATCCGTTTTTTGAATGGAAAATATGTATTTACTAGTCTAGCTCGGCAAAGTGACATAAGGGCTCGGTACAGTCTTTCCTTGTGTCACATTTGGTTGACAATAGAGTATCTTTTAAAACAATTAAAAATGATTAATCCAGTCTTCTTTGAAAGTAAGTGTCAAACATCGTCAGTTGAATTTTTGTTAAAGTTAAAAAGTTATTTGAGATTAGCAAGAACGGTTGCAGAAAAAATATTGTACGCAACTCACACGGAAAGTGTCTTTACTGGGTTTGTCCCGCAAATTGCCAGATCGGCCAGTAAAGAGTCACTTTCCGGTCTTGTTACGTAAATAACTATTATTCGTACATGAATATTAAGGAGTTACCGTATATTTACGCCAAACAACGGTAAATTTGAAGTATTGCAATCTTGTTTGGTGAATTACACAGGTTTGGCCGTAGTATAAATACATTTAAATGTTAGCGATAACGAATATTGTATTCACGTTAAATGTTACACACTGTGAAATAGTTCTATTAATAGTCAAACATTGTGTAACTTCAGTTTCATTCCGTACGGAAATGTACCGTGTATAAATTTGACGTAAATCGCCCTACTGAAGACTAACGTCGATATTTCTCCGTTTATCAGGAGAAACATGGCAAGACAAAGCATTCCATTGAATTGCAGATGACAGTACAGACACATGCATATTGCCGGTGCACTTGATTCCATTATGCAACGTATTCTAACAATGATACGACATCATGCACGGTCAACCAACAATACACATTCCCTTAGCTTGAATAGATTGCTGTTGTCTTGAGAGAAATGATTAAACTACTGATTTAATTGAATGTACGAGCTGGTAAAAAATTAAGATATTGAGAAATATCTTTCAATTGTCATTGTTCGTATCATTGGCGCATCCGCCAGAAATGTAAAAAAAGATTTATTTTATTTTCCGTATTTTCTCCAAATAAAACGAGCATACTATTAATATTGGACTAAAAAGAAAGTCTGTTAGTGGTATTATTTGAAGAATGGTATTATTTTTAAAATTGTATGGAGATCAACTACCGAGCTATCTAGAAATAAGTAGTGAAACAAGTTACGTCTAGTAGTCTTGTACATTATTATTTTCAGTTTTATGTCTGCATTTATAAAGAATTGAATTTATAAATTTTTTGTGAGTATCGCAGGTTTAGTTTAGCGTTAACAGAAAAAATATTCAAATTCTGAGCGCCCTGAATTTTAAAATTGCAGGACGAAATTCATCCTTTTGAAGATTGAAGATGAAAGCAAATAATAATTAATTGCGAATATAATGTGGTCTTGTTAGAGGTATATTATATCCTTATGCAAATTTCGCCTACCATATATTTGCTAATTTCCATTTGCGGTTAATTTCAAATTAAAATTAATGTGACTTGCAACATGTTCTATCCAATATTCTGTATACAATTATGTTTATACAAAGTTCATCACATGAATCTGTTGTTTGATAAGCAATCATAACTACCACATTAGCCGAAACAATTATTCGTATTTTAGCTTAATACATATCCTCATATGAATGTCTAGTTTTTAGGAAAACTTCAACATGACTCGTTTGTAAATTTTGTCCCATTATTGCATATCTTGATAGAGCCATGGGAAGTCTGTCTAGGCATGATTTTGTTCTTAAACCAAAAATTATAAAGCTTGTGTGCTAGTTGAGATTGTAGTTTTTAATACTATTAATTTTTTCATGCCTTACGCCACTCTAAATAGTACAAAACAATGAATATAAAACTCGTCAGTCCGTTCAAGACGTAAATCTTTATAGGGAATGAAAAATAATATTAATTGAAAATTTTTGCCAATTATTATTTACTAACTTTTACAAATCTTATCACAGATAAGTATAACATATATCTTTTTAAACAATTATTTTCCCGGCTATTTTCCAAAACGCTGAAACTTGGATTACAAAAAATATAATATGCACATTATGTTCAGTACAACTGACTCAATAATGTTATTTTTAATTTCAACTATTCTGTCTAGTAAAACCAAAAATAAATAAAGCACAAGGTACTCACCAGTTGACACTCACTTTAAAAAACTTTAAAATATCTATAGTTGAAATTAAAAATAACATTATTGAGTCAGTTGTACTGAACATAATGTGCATATTATCTTTTTTGTAATCCAAGTTTCAGCGTTTTGGCAAATAGCCGAGAAAATAATTGTTTAAAAAGATATATGTTATACTTATCTGTGATAAGATTTGTAAAAGTTAGTAAATAATAATTAGCAAAAATTTTCAGTTAATATTATATATTTTAACTTTTACTAAGAAGAGAAGCTTAATTTGTTTTTAAATTAGTAAATATTTATTTCATGTAACATTTTGTAAAATTTCTCCTTTATAAAATATTTATACATATATGAAAATGCGTGAAGAGAAGTCTTTCATTTTTGTACATGTAACAAAGTTTTTCCCAAAACGTCAACTTTTATTAGCAACGACATTTCCGTGTTCTTATCTTTTATAATTTTCGTTTCATTATGACAATAAATTGACTCCAACGCACCACATTAAAGAGCATCAAATTGATTTGTGTATGTGGGTCAAGCATTAACTTGCTGCGAAAAGAAATAAAGTAGAAAAGAAAACGAACAAACCTTATTCGGCGGTCGATAAACCTGTTACCACTAACCAACCGTCTTTGGTGGACCCCAAATATAATATGATACAACCATTATTCATCGTTACTTAATGCCGAGTCCTTCTGTGGGGAAAAGTTTAATGCCAAATTCAAATAAACGACTTATAGGATGTTTTACTCGTCTACCTTTATTTATTTGATATATGAAAATTAATGGCCGCAAGATGGAACGCTGAAGCATACCATAAATAAAATTTGATGTCTAGTTAATGGGTTTTCATGTATTTAGATAATTCAATGAAACTGAAAACAGAAAATGGGGAATATGAGGCAATCGTAGAAACCAGAATACGAATGCTACATTAGTTCATGGAATCTCAAATGATTTCAATAATTTCAGTGTATAAATTTTGCAAAATATACCTGGTGTAAGAGGATCAAGGTACACTCCCTTTTCCCCTTTAGTTTTGAAGCTAATTGATGGAAATTTGGGTCTTATATACATGGTAAGCAGCACTTTTTGACGCACAACTGATTTTTTTTCACTTCCGGTTTCACCGGAAGTGACACTAACTTTTTATTTTTAAATGAAACACCCTGTATATTATTGCATTTTTTGAATTCAGCATAATTTTCTGAATCCAACGATACCAAATAAGTGACATTTTAACCATCAATATTTTTTATAATATAATTTTTAGTTTTTCATTTAAGTGTGCCATGATGGTTCCGATTTATTCTAAATGACCCGTGTAATGGGTACAAAATTCGAAATCCCGTCAAAAATACTAAATTACCTGATTTATGAGGGTTCGAACCTTTGATGTGAAGATAACTTCGCCGTAGTTTTCTACGAAACACCAAAACATAAAAAATTCGGCACTCGACGCGCGTTTTGCCAACTAAGTTGGCATCATCTGGAGATAATTAAAACTGAGTTCTTCAGTTTTAATCATCTCCAGATGATGCCAACTTAGTTGGCGAAACGCGCGTCGAGTGCAGTATATAGTGTTTTGGTGTTTCGTGGAAAATTACGTCAGTGTTAAGAAGTAACTAACTAAGGTGGCTTTGAAAAAATGATATATTTAGCTTGTCAAACGTTTGTTTGTTTACCGGTGTTCTCATTGTGTCTTTAAAAATTGTTTAAAATTCTTGTTGTGTTCAAAATGCCGCAAATTTATACAAGAGATGAAAAAGTGGACATGTTAATTATTTATGGTGAATGTAGGAAAAATGCCGTTGCGGCTAGATACCTTTATGCCGAACGATATCCTGATGGACAATGTCCAGCGAGAAATTATTTTAATCGTCTGAAAATCAATTCCGAAGTGAGCCCAACAATGATCCCGGAGAAAATTTCATTCTTGACGAAGGAACGGAAATTAGTGTTTTGGCTCGAGTAGAAGTTGATAAAACTTTCTTTAAGACAAATTGGGTTTGAATTGGAAATCAGTCACCAAACAGTAAGCCGAATATTGCACAAATACCACTATAAATCTTTTAAATACAAATTGCACCAGCACTTGTACGAAAATGATTACGAGTATAGGATGGAATATTGCAATTGGATTTTGCAGAATAACGTGCAGTCAAACAATGATTTTTTGGGAATGATTTTATTTTCGGGCGAGCCTAGGTTTACAAATTTGGGATTATTTAACCGACAAAATACAAAATATTGGTCACAAGAAATCCAAATTTATTACGGGAGGGTAACTTTCAAGTGCGGTTCGGTTTCTGTGTTTGGGCTTGGAATAATCGGTAGTAGAATCATTGGTGGTCCAATAATATTTGAAGGACCTCTGATTGGTGCCAGATACTTGAGATTTCTGCAAAATGAAATTGAGGACAGTTTAGCTGAATTACCTTTCCATTTACGACAGGGAATGTACTTCCAACAAGATGGCGCTCCTCCCCATAATTTAAGGATAGTAATTGATTACCTTCAACGGAGATTCGGAGAATACTGATTTACCTGATTTAACATCCCTTGATTTCTTTGTTTGGGGTCATTTAAAAAATATTGTCTACGCAACCGCCCTTACAACCCGTGAAGACTTGGATTTACGAGTAAGACGCGCAAATAATAGCATAACCGCCCAGCAATTGGCGAACATTCTTCAAGAACAGAAGTGCATTGACGTTAATGGACAGCATTTTGAGCAACTGTTGTAATGTTTTGTGTTCATTTGTATTCCAAAGCCACCTTATATATAACAAGGTAATTAGAACAAAATTGTATTTTCTTATTTTCTTTTAGCTGTAATTTTGTTTGTATTTATCTCACATTTTAATGTGACATATGAGTAAATTCCTTATTAATACTACGTCGATACCAATATGGTTCCTTTCGAAAAATTTAGTTTTTGCCCAAAAACCATTTTGATGAACTTTATTTGCTCATAAATCGCGTAATTTAGTGTTTTTGACAGGATTTCGATTTTTCTAGCATTACACGGGTCATTTAGAATAAATCAAAACCGGCATGGCACACTTAAATTGAAAACTAAAAATTATCACATATGTCAAAAAGTGCTGCTTATTATGTATATAAGATATCCCAAATTTCAATCAATTATCTCCTAATGGGGAAAAGGGGGGTGTTACTCCCGGTATATCCTGCGTCAAAGATATCCCAATTTCTTCTTATGTAATAGAAAAGTTTTTAGACCGGCTTATTAATAGTTGGAAAAATTTTGTTGGGTAAGTATGAAGTAATTTTGAGAAAAATTACTTCATCAACTTGCCGACTTTTCGGTAAATTTTATTACCATCCTCAGGGCACATACTATTACGAATATGTTTTAAAAAAAACCATAATGTTATATCTATCCTGCGTGAAAGGTATCCCAATTTCTTTTTATGTAATAGAAAAGTTTTTAGACTGGCTTATTAATAGTTAAAATTTTCCAACTGGTCTAAAAACTGTTCCATTATATTATTATTATTTCGTTTGCATTACCGTAGTAGTTTATAGATTTTACTGAAATATATTCTTTTGTTTCAGATGTGGCCAGGAAACTCGGGTAATTCCCCGTCTTCTCCAAATGCGCTTCCACTGGCTGAAATCAGAAAAAGAATCGATGCGGCTAGAGCAAGCCGGCATTACGAAATCCGTACTCGATTCAGCGATTGCGGCCTTCACCTTAGAAATCATAGCTAAGCACGGCGAGCCCGCACCTAGACTTTGCAACAAAGACCCCTTGACAATTAAAATGGGCACGTATGTGATAGATTTATTTCCGAACGCCAAGTTTATATTTATGGTTCGCGACGGTCGTGCGACGGCTCACTCGATTATATCTAGAAAAGTGACGATCACCGGCTTCGACTTAACCAGTTATAGGCAGTGCATGAAAAAGTGGAACAGTGCCGTCGAGGCGATGAACAATCAGTGCAGGGAGCTCGGATCGAATAAGTGCCTTCGAGTGCCCTACGAACAGTTGGTGCTTCACCCCAAGGAGTGGATGGAGAAGGTCCTCAAGTTCCTCGATATTCCTTGGAACGATTCGGTGTTACACCACGAAGACTTTATAAATAATGGAATTGAGCTCAGCAAGTAAGTTGAAGTTCTGAAGTGGGTTGAAACCCTTAATGTGAAGATAACACTGACGTAGGTTTCCACAGAACACCATGAAAACTACGTCAGTGTTATGTTGAAGTTATTTTTTATATGTATAGTTTGTACGAAGTCAATTGAAATCGTATAAAAACTAAAAGCCTGCAAAAACCGTCGGCATCTCTTTATTGTACATGGGCGGAGGTAAATAGAAATGCTTGTCAAAAGAAAATGTTATACTTGTTTGAAAATTGTATTAATTTTTATTATTTGTTGTTTATTAGATAGGCTATTTTTGTTCATTTCGCCAGTAAAATATTTTTGAAATATTATATCAGTTTTAGATATAAAGTCTAAATATTTAAATTTATTGGGCTTAGTTTTAAAGTTAACCCATACTATATTGAAATATGTTATTGCTCTGCAAGGACCAACGAGAAGGTATGAACATATCCTTGCCAGGATGAGGGAATGGGACAGGTTAGATTAGCGAGGGGCAAGGATGTTATATAGTAAAAAATAAAATTAAAGTTTCTTCTAAAATAAAAATAAAAATGTAAGTTTCTTAACCAAAGCAAAGAATTAGTACCACAAAAATAAATATTTGTTTAGATAAAACATAAATAAAAACAAAATTAAAATATGTCTCTAGAATAAAGTAACTTAAATTAAAATTTCTTGTCAACTAAATAAAATATATTCCAAAAAAATGTAACAATAAAAAAGTAAACTTCATACCTAATATAATATTTAAATATTTTGTTCTGAAAATATATGTATATTAAAAAAAGTTAAAGGCTAAAAGTTGACGCGTCCGAATCTTCACTTTCTGAAGAGGAATCATTACCAGGTTGAATTATAATCGGCGCATCTAGATACACTATATACCTGTTTAGTTTACGATATTCTCTGATTTTTTCCAAATAATCTACCCGAAGTGCTACTATACGTCGTGATTCCATAATTACCATACGACTGTCAAGTTTTTTATATTTAAAACCGCATTCTAATAAAACATTTCGTAGTGTATCTAAAGAACTATAATTATAATCAGGATAATCGCTTAATTTTTCTCGAATCATTTTTAACGTAGGAACTATATTTTTTTTCATACATATAAATTATACGCCGTATTACATCTTTGGTAGCATCATCAATATTTTTTAATTTCATAGTTTTCCGTTTCCTATTTGTACCGTGATCTATAACATCTCCTTTTTTAATTACACGATAAATTGTTGATTTTGATATTTTAGTTAATTCGCTAATACGTTCTATTATTTCTTTCTCACATTTTTCACGATTTTCGCTTTTTAAACGTTCATATATATTTAAAATAATGCGTTGACTTTGTACGTGTAAATCTTTATTTTGAAACTCTAAATTTATTTCGTCTTCCTCGACAATAACAGGCTCAACTATTTCGGGATTTTCGGGCGTTATTATATTATCTTCTGTTTCAAATGGTCTCCAGAAAGCCACGGTAAATTAGTAAATACCTAATACAATATCTTAAATACCTTTTATGTAGTAATAAATCTTTACCAATATGAATACTAAGTATAAACCGAACCACCTTGATATTATAATAAGTATTTCTGCACTGCACTGGACAAATGTAATAAATAAATAGGTAACATTCGAGTCCACGTTGACTCTTGACTGATATAAACTCAAACACCCACCGACCAACCGGATTGACGTATATCCTGATCCCAGCCAATCGTCACCCATCGTCCTCAAAACATAGCCAATGCCGGCACATCTCACAAGTTTCCGTAATTGCGGAGAAACGATTTAATGAGTTTTTTTTATACTAGTGGGCCTGTCCGTTTTATTATCTTTAAAACACGTGCAGTCGTAGATGGTTCGTTCAGGCTGATTACATTGCCAGTCTCGGACTCACCTGCACAATTTCAACTACCATTCGATTCTCGTTACCATTGCTAAATACATAGGACAAAATATCAAGTTAAGTGCGCACAGTCCTGTGCTTTAACAATGACCAATTTCAATTGACTTCGTATAAACTTATACTATACGCTAGAAAACAGTTTCTTTCTGATCAAATTCACGTAAGGCTGATTTTTTCATGGTATTTGTATAGTCTGTCGAAACGTTGAATTAAAACTTCACATAAATCCGAGTTTCAGAACAGTTTCAGAATGACGTAATTTTGTAAACAAATTGATCATAAATGAATTGTTAAAAAAAACTTACGTATTTATTTTATTTCAAACAAAGTCGAAGGAATTTTCATATAAAAGGAAGGAATATAGAACAAAAAGTTTCTAGGTGTGTTGCGTACAATATTTTTTCTGCAACCGTTTTTGCTAGTCTCAAACCACTTTTTAACTTGAAATATTTTGTAAACAAAATTCATAAAATTCACCTAACTGAAAGATGTCAACCAAAAGTGACATAAGGGATCAGTAATAGCTTTTTCGCACGATCCAGCTTTTTTGTTTATACCGGGTGGCCACGAGTCAATGTACGCCCCCAATATTTTGGTTGTTGTTCAATTTAAAAATTTGGTTTTTGGTACACATAAATTAGACAATAATGGCCTACTTTTAGACTAACAGGAATGAAAATACCACTTCCGGTTGAACCGGAAGTGACATCAACTTTTATTTCTTAAATGAAATAACTGTATTTTTTTTATGGTTTCTCATTAAGCATAAATTTCTAAGTGCAACAGTTTTTTCAAATTTTAAAAATTCCAAAAAATAAGTGAGATACGAACAATTTTTTTAATTTTTTCAAAATGGCCGCGTCAGATGAATGCGATGTAAGAAAATTACTAAGGAGGCTATGGAAATTATTAGTAAGGTTGTAGACTTGTCTGTAAAGAAGAAAATGGTTGTTTGAATTACTGATAGGTACCAGTATTTTTAGGGTTTTTTTTCAAAAAACGGAATTTAATTTTCATTTTCATTTCCGTAGGGGTTCTATGGAAATTTTTTTAATAGAACTGTTGCTATTTTTTTATTAATCAGAAATAATGATTCATAAACTATAATTTTTTCGCCATTAATCAATTCTTAACGATATCCATCGAAATAATAAAAGTATTTTTAAAAGGTAAACACATATGCATAGACCGGAACGAAGTATGTTTTTAAAAAAATGTTGATGATCATTCATATTATACAATGCGTCCATAAAGTATTGCACAAATTCATTTTCAGTAAGAATAATTATTTGAATGAAAATTTCACAACTATATTTTACGAGCAGTCTTTAATTTTGTATCGTTACCATGGCAATCATAAAAAATTCCGGAAATGTTTTGAACGGTGGGTGTCCTAGGTGAAATTACGCTGGAAATTTTGCTGTTAAATAATGGCGCGAAATTTATAAATTTGCTTCAGAATATTTGATAAAATAGAACGTTCCACCAACGTTAATGGATTAAATTTAATTAAAAGCAATAAAATGAATTATTATTATTCTATTTTTAATTATTTCATGTAAGTAACATTAATAAATCGTATTTTATTCTATTAGATGTTTTGTAGAATTTGTGAAAACTCAGACTCGGTGAAAAAAACGCGCTTCTTTACTGTACTTATTGTTATCTTTACTGAAAAATTGAGTGTAAAATACCTACATAATATAATGTGTGATATAAACTAAATGTTTCACCACCTTCAGTCACTCAGATTTAATTGAGAGAAAGTTATTTACGTAACCAGTTATGAAAAGACTAATTTTATTTGATAAATGTAATATTTGCCAAAACGAGCGAGCGAGTTTTGCAAATTACATGAGTCAAGTAAAATTACTTTTCGTAACGTATTAAGTACAAAATTTTATCTAATCCCGCTTTAAAATAGGAAAATGATAATAATCAGTTACGTAAAAATTCATTACATCACTCAGTTATGTAATGGGACTAAGTTATGAAAAAGGTGACGTTTCATAACGTCAAAAAATGCATTTAAAACTTGATATTTCATAACGGGATTAGATAAAATAATTGAGACTATTCTTAACTTATTTTTTATTGCGTCATGTAACTAAAATTAAAGGACTGATGCCATTAATATTTTATTTAGGTGTGAAATTTTCTTACTAAATCACCCACGTACTTGAATTATTATCGGAATTTTTTTCTCAGTCTCGAATGTTGTATGAAAATTATCCCTCCTCTTCGACTCGGGATAATTTTCACAACAGTCGAGACCTCGAACAAATTTTTGGATATAATTCATGCACTAGGGAGATTACTAGTGAAATATTCCGAGACAGGTAAATTGTTGATCAGAATTGCGCATATTTTGATATTGAACTCCAACTTACAGGGTGGTCCGTGTTCGAATGCTGCCAATAATAAATGGATACCCGACCACGTAGATGAAGTCCTGTTTCTGACACGTTGATCAGTTATTCAGTTTATTTTATTATAAAAAGGGAATTAAAAAAATTGTGCAAAAGTGTTTTCCCAACACGTCCTCAAATGAGTGTAATAAATGATCCACTTTGATACTAAACATGTAATGCCACTTTATTATTTTTGGTAATTATTTAGTATACGATAAGATGCTTAAATTTTCCTGAAAATTGTTCTACCCCGCCCCAAAATAAGGTACGCTGAACACGAATATGAAGGTTTTTTTCGCCGGAGACAAGCCGTTATGGAAAAATAAAATTAAAAATTTTGACTCACAGACATCTGTCACTTTTTACACTGGATATATCTAACGATTTACATTATTTCCCTCACCCCAATAACACTCTGAACGGTTTGGAGTATAGTATACGTCATTTTTTATAATAAGAGCAATTTTTTTCCTTAGAAAAACAGTTTTGTATTTGGGATAACGCCATTACATGATAAAAATGCAACTAAAATGTATGTGAAATTAGCGTCGCATTTCAGACAGTGTCTAAAGTGCCTCGCAAACAATTTCCCACTATATTTAACAGTTTCTTAATGACAGGCGATCGGGCGACAAGGTAAAATTTGTTTCATTAGCTTTTATTTATTTATTTATTGCAATTTTTATTTACTGAATTCTTATTTTCGGTGATTTTCAGAACACGCCCCTGTGAGATACCACAAAACCAATTATACCGACACACTCTACACATCATCAAATGTTCATTACACATTGTCATATCCTGTGCAAATATCCCTAACTACCCTTAAATAAGTTAATAAGATTACATTCTTCAATAACATTAAGAATTATTCCTTGCCCTATAAATTTTGGGTGGAAAAGGGTAATTTTTAAATAGGGTGCTTTTTACATAGGATTATGATTACAATAAAAGGGGTTAGTTTAGCGACTAATTTTAATATGACGAAAGGGTGGTTTCATTATAAGGGGTTATTGTAACCATAATCCAATGTAAAAGGCACCTTATTTAAAACTTACCCTTTTTCACCCAAAATTTATAGGGCAAGGAATAATTCTTAACGTTATTGAAGAATGCAATCTTATTAATTTACTTAAGGGTAGTTAGGGATGTTTGTACAAGATATGACAATGTGCAATGAGCATCTGATAATGTGTAGATTTGTGCAATCATACAACCTAACCTAACCTAATACCTGTTCTTCTCCTTTCCTGGCAAAGATAATTGCTCATATCTTCTCGTTGGTCCTTGCTGAACAATAACATATTTGATGATATAATCCGATCTGGTTCTAAACTGAACGCTAGTTATACAATGTCGTATCTTTAGACACAACAGAGTAGAATCGCACCTAACTTCTTTGTGACTATGAATGATTTGTCACGGTACAGCATTTTCCGTGAATTTTCGTATTTAAAACATGATTTTTAATGTGTAAAACATTATATTTCTGTACAAGATAAAAGTAACATCGTCTTCTAAGCATTATAATAGTAAAATTAGTAACAGGAAGTGTTAAATATATCTGAACAAAAAGTGACAGATGTGTGAAAACGCAATTTTTTTCTCATTAACGGCTTCTCTACGTCGAAAAAAAAGTACATATTCGTATTCAGCGTACCTTATTTTGGGGGGGTAGAAAAATTTTCAGGAAAATTTAAGCATATTATCGTATACTAAATAATTACCTTATTTTTATACGTTTATGTAATGGTAAATTTACCTTTACTATTCAGAATATGCTATCAACAGTTGTTATTATACCGTATTTACTATTCATCATAAGTCCTCCGTTTCTCCCAATCCACTAGATGAATTTGCGGTTGTGTTGGGAGCGCCTTTATGTGTTGCGCAACAGTTATTACCTCAATCATTTTAATGTATTATTACGAGGTTAAAATATAACGTGCCTTGGGAAATATTGATTGTGTAACAATGTAAATAATTTTTTTTATCCAAAAACAATTTAAATTCATTTTACCAAATAAATCCCTTGCAGCACTGCGCAAATTTCATTGAAACATATTTGCAATATATTAAAATAACTATAATAGAAAAAGGCACTAGGGTGTACTTTTAAATGAACGATTTCAATTTAAATTTTATGGCTTGTGTCCGTTGGTTTAGTTTGATTATTCATTACATAGAAATTTATTGAGTTTTTAGTACGATTTCCAATTTAAATTAAATATACATAAATTGCGTGTCCTATTCATTTAATATGGGGAATATAATAAAATAATTATTCCGCTATATTTTTTCCCTCTGTATGTTTTAAAGTTACTTTTAAAAGTCATTGATGTTGGTGTTAGGCGGCTTTGAATTTAAAAGGAAATTATTTACCAGGAAGAATATAAAGAGTAAATATGAACGAAACCGTATGAGGATCGGTTAAGATCAAGGAGGATATCTATAGTCCGCGTCTTATTGAAAGGGAGCATTAAATCATTGTATGTTGCCCATTTCATAAACACACCTTTTCTATGTGAATTGTTTTCTATAGTATAAGAAAAATGGATGAAAAATTTGAAGTTAAAATATTTTTTTTTGTTATTATATTTAAAATATTGAATTATATTATTTTTGTATATGAATCATGGCTAAATGAAGTATACTGGGTGGCCCAGAGACTAGGAACCCCCCCAAATTTTTCTACAATTTTTGAGATAGAAATTTGAAATTTGTAGGTATGAATCAAGACAAAAATTGTAATTTTTTTAATCGCCCGCGCCAAAAATATCACGTCCGTTTTAACCGGAAGTGACTCCAACTTTCCTATTTTAAATAGCACCCTGTATATTATGATGATTTTTCTGATGAATATTTAATTTCCCTTTATAAAGCTTTTTTCAGATTTAAAATCGGTTCATAAATAACCCAGACATTTACATTTGTTTGTTTCTTTTAAGAAGGCCATGAATCTAATAAACGGAATACATTATAAATAAAATTATTATCAACACTTGTAAGGGTGTCTACCATCATTACTATAATGTAATTGTAATTATTTCTCATATCGTTTATTTCTTTATTTTCGTTTGTTTGTTTTTTTTTTTCGATATGTTTATTTTTTACATTTCGTACTACCATAACTCGCTTATTTTGAAAAGCAAAATAGCGAAACAAATATATAACTGCAAAGATGCCTTTGGAAAAACAAAAATCTAGTTGTCAACAATAAAGATCTACCATTATTGTGAAACGTATTTTGCAAATAATTAAGTGAAATTTACAGAAAATGGATTATTTCCGTTATACAAATAATGAAAAAACTGATTTATTACTTCTTTATGGAGAATGTCAGAAAAATGCACGTGCTTCCTGCCGTTTATATCGTCAGAGATATCCAGATCGACACCAGCCTAGTGTAACCTACTTCACCAGACTTGAAAGAGCGTGATGTTCAAGGAGCAGAAGTACTATTTATAGCTAGTGAAGAAGCAGAAATAAATGTTTTAGCAGCGGTTCAGATTGACCCTTCTATGGAACAAGACTTAGGTGTAAGTAAAGAAAGCATTAGAAGAATATTAAAAAAGCACAATTATCGAAGTTTCAAATATCAACTTCAACAACATTTATATGAAAGTGATAATGCTAGACGCCTCGAATATTGTAACTGGGCATTGCAAAATGAGACAAATATTCCTAATTTTCATTACAATATTTTGTATTCGGACGAATCACGATTTACTAACAATGGCTTGTTTAACCGCAATAATTTGAGACATTGGGCGTAAGAAAACCCTAGCCTAGTAAGGCAGAGCTGTTTTCAAGAACGATTTGGATTCAATGTCTGGATTGGAATATTGGGAACCACAATAATTGGACCAATTGTGTTTGATGGCCCACTCAATGGCGACAGATATTTGAATTTTTTAAGGAATGAAATAGAAGAATATTTAGAGAATTTACCTATTGTTCGAGAAAGAATGTTATTTTTCCAACAGGAAGGAGCTCCGCCCCATAATACACTTGAGGTTGGGAGATATTTAAATAATCATTTTGGAGATCACTGGATAGGTACTCATGGTCCAACTAGATGGCCTGCAAGATTACCGGACTTGAGTCCATTAGACTACTAGAGAAGATCTCGAGGATAGAGTGAGACAGGCAGTTAATAACATAAATCCCCAAAACTTACGAAATGTAATGAGAGAATGTTCAGAAAGAATTCGTGCTTGTATTCAAGCAAACGGAGGCCATTTTCAACAAAATTTATAAGGTTTCAGTTATTTAACATTTAATTTAGTTCAGTTTTTATAAGTTTCTGTACTTTAGTTTAATGTATAGTACTCACTATTTCTTCATTATTTTCTAGTCTATAACTCTGATTTTCCAAAACTTACTTCCTAGTTTCTTTATTTGCAATGAATAGTTCATTTTGTCGGGTAGGGTAGATATACATGTTTAATTATTAAATAAATATATGCTTTTTTGTTATTATTATTATTATACTACAATAGGTATAATTTGATAAGTGTAAACAATTGGATCACTTAAAAATTACATTTTCACGTACCTAGGTAAACGAGTACACAGCCTACTCATGGAAAAGAGTACAAACAGTATCAGGAATATTTTATGTTCGACATTTTGTGCATTAATAACGTTATTATTATAACAAATACATACATCATCGGAGAGAATAATTTGATGAGAACAAAAACACCACATAAAACATACAGGATGCTATTCAAAATAAGCGAGTTATAGTAATCCGAAATGTAAAAAATAAACATATCGAAAATAAATATAGTTTAAAAAAAACTAAAAAACACGCTTTTAAAGCACATCAAACTAGAAAGTGAAAAATAATTATTAATATAAACTGAAAATAATAATGAACGAAAAATACTAGTATTATTGTGAAAAAAGCGTGGGGTGCTCGATATACGAAAAATATTGCACAAAGCACCCCACGCTTTTTTCACAATAATACTAGTATTTTTCGTTCATTATTATTTTCAGTTTATATTAATAATTATTTTTCACTTTTTAGTTTGATGTGCTTTAAAAGCGTGTTTTTTTAGTTTTTTTAAACTATATTTATTTTTAACTTTTTAGTTTGATGTGCTATGAAAGCGTGTTTTTTAGTTGTTTTAAACTATATTTATATTGCTTATTGATGCTGATATTATAACATATTACGATCCAACAGATTTTTCTGAAAAAAAAAAAAAAATTTTTATTTCAGCCGTGAGGTTCGAACTCACGCCGGAGGAGTCTGTCGTTTCGCGTCGACTGCCTCAACCCACTCGACCACCGGGCTAATTAACAATTATGGAATCTACTGACATATTAAGCCTTTGCTTTCACGCAGGGATACGTGAGGAAAGGATTGGCGATCCTGATCAGGATAATGATATAAACTTATCAAATTATTGTATTGTTACCGGTTCTTAATAAGTGTACAAAGTTTCAATTAAATCTGTCCGTTTAAAGTGGGTTAAAATCGAGTCCAAAGAGTCGGTTACAAACAAACAAGCAAACAAGCAAACAAACAAACAAGCAAACATACAGGTGAAGCTAATAAAAGCGTGTTAAAAAAACAAACGTAAATAAAGAAATAAATGATATGAGAAATAATTTCAATTACATAATAGTAATGATGGTAGACACCCTTACAACGAGTGTTGATAATAATTTTATTTACAATGTATTCCGTTTATTAGATTCATGGCCTTCTTAAAAGAAACAAACAAATGTAATTGTCTGGGTTATTTATGAACCGATTTTAAATCTCAAAAAAAGCTTTATAAAGGGAAATTAAATATTCATCAGAAAAATCACCTAAATATACAGGGTGCTATTTAAAATAAGAAAGTTGGAGTCACTTCCGGTTAAAACGGACGTGATACTTTTGGCGCGGGCGAATCAAAAAACTACAATATTTGTCTTGATTCATCCCTACAAATTTAAAATTTCTATCTCAAAAATTGTAGAAAAATTTGGGGGGGTTCCTAGTCCTTGGGCCACCCGGTATACGGTTGGAAAAATATGGCAAGATCAGAACATTAAAACTGCGTGTCAGACTCATCTAAAAGGTTTATCCACAGTAGTAAAACCGCCATCGCAATGGGAAAAGATAGCCGATTAATTATAACATATTTGGTAGTGTTCATGGCTTTGTCGAAGTTGATTTGTTAGCAATTCAATCAAATGCTACTGGTGACTACCACGAATTTATTAATGCAGATGTTTTGAAGATTATTTTAAACAAATATTAAGAACTTATTCTGCATGGCTTAGTAATAGTAATAGTCAGTGCTACAGCTAACACTAGAGAAAAATTGAAAAAATACAAACACGTTCGTGGCGAAAAGATGAAATCATTCAATGGCTTTCAGAAAAGTAAATAGATTTTGAGGATAATATGCTGAAGAATTAACTATTTAAATAAATATCGCTTTACAAAATATATCATTGACGATATGGAGTAAAAACGTGGTATTACTGTTCGATACACATAACGTAATCCAGATTAAAAATGGTGGCGCAATTTTGAAATTATAAGTCTCGTTTGAATCCTAAGATTTTGAGGTTTTCTTCGATAGGGTATACAGAAGGATGCTACTATGTTGAGCTATCTTCATTGGAACAAAAGCAAAATATAGTTTTTAATGAATTTAAGGCCGATCTTTCCGTCTCCTATTAAATTAGTTCGATAGACAGTAATTGTATCAATAATTATTTCTATAGGACTTATTTATCAAATAGATTTAATGGTAGATGGAGAGATCTTTAGTCTCACATTTATCACTTTATTAGATTAATATTTAAATTTATATCAATTCATCAAACCTATTTGGGAAAGAAGTAAAACTTTTAAAAATATATGTTCTCAGATGCATCTAGTTTGATTACACTCCGTTAAAAATAGAAACCATCTGTCTATCACATAAATTCTTTTTTTAATTACACCCTCCGCAATGCGGAACGCATACAATTGAAATTCCAAATTTAAAAGAGCTCCAGTAATATATACGAATGGTATTTCAGTAATTTGCTCTAATGTGACATCTTCGCTGTCAGTTTAATTGTGAGATTTCTTTTCCATTTAATGATGTACGATTTTAAATTAGTAATGAATGGTTAAGGCGAAAGCAATTTTGTATAATCGATAGGAAATTCGAGAGAACTGTTGAGAGGAAGATCTCGGGTTAATTTCTCAAGTATTAGGTTTAAGCCTTATTAAAAAACTTTGTTGAAGTCCCTCTTAAAGAGAGAAAATGTTTATTCTTTCCTACAAGTACTAACTGACAAATTATATTAGATAAAAAATTGGTTGGTGTTAATTTTGTTTTGTATTACATTAAGAAAATAAGATATGACAACAATGCATGCTTATAAGAAATCAATTTTAATTTGAATTATGTATCCCGTGTGTAAACCGCCAAATGTGGGTAATTGTTAACAAAGATCGATTGAAAAAGAGTAACAGTGTGAGTGTATTGTAAGAGGCTTGCGGGACACAGACTGTAGCCTATCATTACGTTCGCTGGGTGTCTTATTCCATCTCACTTCATCGTAGTTCGCAGCCATCGCTCGTATCCTTTTTCTAACTGGCCACACTTGGCGCTTTACACAGGGTATATTCATATTTTGCGTGTTCTACGAGACAGATGGTATAAATATCATAATGTTTTGATTTGAGTCTCGTTTGTTGGAAGGCTTTTATGATGAGATTTTTTAGAAAAAAAACGAAATGACGTAATCAATACGGTGACCAATCCTTGAAATATTTATATTATGAAAATTAAGTTAGTGCTTATGTGGTTTTTTAAGTCGCTAAACATAAGTATATTAGTAGTATATGTAATGATATTAATTTATTAGAGAAAGGTTTAAAATATTCGCCTAATGTATATAATAAACAAGAAGTAGAATTACTTGCAGTTAATACAGAATTGGCCTTAAACTCTTCAAGTAATATTCAGATTAAGGACAAACTTTGCATTGTAAATTTATTCAATAACATAGAATCATGTAAAAATAATGAAACAGAAATAGCAAGTGTAAAAAGTATAAAAATGAAAATTCAAGATAACAATTTAATTTTTTTGCAAAGCTGACAAAGGTAACACAATAACAATTTTAACGGAAAATGAGTATAACACAAAAATATTTTCAATTTTAAACACAAATGAAATAATAAAATTAAATCATGACCCAACTAATAAGTATCAAGCAAACACTTTAGAAACCATAAAACAATGTGCATCAATTATCCCATCAGATCAAATATATAAATTCAAAATAATGAATCCCTCACCGCCATTATTTTATGGACTTCCTAAAATTCGTAAAGAAAATATATCCATTAAACCAATCGTATCCTACGTAAACGCCCGCGCCCCCCTCGTTTAAACTTTGCAAGAAATTAAATATCTTATTGCCTTCCCTCACAAGCTTCGAATCTAAGTATTCTATTAAAAATTCTTTTCAATTTATAGAAAAAGTAAAAAAATATCAGTTCCTAGTAACGCAAAATTAGTTTCGTTTGACGTAAAAAATCTTTTTACGTCAATCCCGTTGCAGACATTATTTAAAATAATAGACAAACTTATAAATAACTCCAATATTGACCAGTGACATTAAAACCAACTAAATTTAATGATTAAAAATTGTACTAACCAAAATTATTTTAAATTTAACGGGGAAATTTATAAATTATTAGACGGATTACCAATGGGTTCACCCATATCTCCCTTACTAGCTGAAATTTTTATGTCCGATTTTGAAAATGTACTCTTTATTACAAAAAACGTTTTTAGATAAACTAATAAAAAACAAACAAAAGAAAACTTTACGTAAAGAGTTTTATGCCGCTTCTTCTCAGGAATGCAATAAGAGATATAAATGTATTAATTATAGGCCAAAGATCAGCAATAGAGTTAGTAATAAACTGAATAAACTGGGATGTAGAACAATTTCAGTAAATAAAAATAATTTAGGTAAAATGTTAATTAATAATAAAGACAAAACTGAAAAACTACAAAAAACAGGAGTATATGAGTTAAAATGTAGTGACTGTGATGCTATATACATTGGACAAACTGGACGAAATGTAAAAAAGCGATTCGAGGAACACAGGAAATCTATTGTAAACAATGTATATAGTACGGGCATGTCAACACATTGTATAGAAAACAGTCATTTTATAGATTTAAATAATGTCAAATTACTCCATTCGGAAAAGAAAGGAAAGAAACTTGATCTATTATAACAATTAGAAATAAGTAAGGCTGTTAAAAATAATAAAAATTTAACGAATGAACAACAAATTTTTACCGGCCACCATATTTTAAATAAAATAATTTAGATTTAAAAAAATAAAGTAATATCAACTTATAAAAACATATTTTACAATAGTTTTATAGTAGGTACCAGATGTGGTTACTTAAGCAATGGACACAAATTTTACTGTTCAGTATTCCCTGTACTCTTGACAAGGGCCTAAAAAGCCGAAACACGTGTAGAGTTTCTAATAAAAGTATATTATTTTTATAAAATTTCAGAATAGCTTCTAGACATTATTGTTGATGTTGCGTTAGGAAAATATGCAGTATAACCGGCGAATTCGATTAGTATAATAAAACCAAAAAAAATGGCGTGAGTTCCAAAAGTTTTTTTGAAAATGCGGCGTTGCCAGTTTTTAAAAAATTTCCAGAAATTTGGCAATTTTGCGTATTGGCCTAGCGCCTCTTTTTAAGGAATAACTAGCAGTATTGCAACAAAAACATATATTTTAATGTTGCCAGGAACAATTTTGTAGTTGCAACCGATAGAAATATTTGATTATGTCAAAATTTGTATTTTTATTTAATTTACATCAGCTTTTGAAAACTAATAAAAAGCAGCCTCGGCCTAGATTGCTAAAAGGGGTGGAATAAAAGAAATTGACAACTATTGTTCATTTGGAGCGTTCCACAACCAACGGTCGCGCTGTATAATAGATCAGATCAAATATTAGAATAAACATGTATTTATTTTGTTTCAGAGTGGAGCGTTCTTCCGACCAAGTCATCAAGCCAGTCAATTTGGAAGCGTTAACAAAATGGGTTGGCAACATACCCGAGGAAGTAGTCCGTGACATGGCTGATATAGCGCCTATGCTTTCTGTTTTGGGGTACGATCCTTACGCGAACCCACCGAATTACGGTAAGCCCGACGAACATGTAGCCCACAACACTAAGGAAATCCAAAAGAACAAAGTGGTATGGGACAAAAAAGCCAAAGAAATGTTCAGCGTTGGCTGGGACAATGGAGACGGAGACGCAGCTTTAGACAAAGAACCCAGTGATAGCCCGAACAATACAACGTGATAATACGTGTACACCATTAGGTGTTTGAAATTTAACTGTGTGTGGACCATTGACTGATACTAAATCTACTTGTGTTGTACATTGAACTTGTGTGATTAGAGGCACTATCATCGCGTTATCTTTGATTTTAGTTGGCGTCAGTCGTTGATATTTCCCTGGTCCATGAGTTTTATATTTAAAGGACATTTTTGAGTGAGAAGTGATATTCTTTTAAATTTCTAACTCCACCGACTTGTTTTGGCGTGGAACATATTTGATTGAATTAAGTTATTTTCCGTAGACGAGGATCTGGAGCAAAGTAACAAATGCCCTTTCTTTGTTACAGTTTATACTGGAAAAGTATAGTCCATTATTTATGGTGCATTTTAAAACGGGCACAGAGGATCACATGACAGCTTCTTCTTCATCCTTTTTTGGTTATTAAGCCACTGTCTCATAAATTATTTAAAAAAACATGTTAAAAAACCTCTGCGCAGAGGTTTGTTTAAAATAATTTATAGAACAGTGGCTTAGTACCCGGGGAAGGTATGAAGAAACATAGGATGCGATAAATACATAACTACAGAATCATGACAGCTTGTGTTTGACATATTTTTTTAGTCTTATTAATAGCAGAAATCGATTTTTTTTGCTAACTTGAATAGTAAAAATGTTCCCTAAATGGTGCGTATGATTTGCAGACTGCGCGATATCATAGTTGCAAAAAATATGTTTCATATTTATGTATTCAATACTTTCAGCTGTTTGACTAAAATTTGACATATTTGTGGAAAATATTGAACAATATTTACAAAAGTTTCAAAATCTTACTGTTTGAAATAATATATAGAACATATGAGGGTAAATCTCTTAGCTCAATTCTTTTTTTAAATTTTAATTTACATATTAGATATATGCATTGGTTTATTGGTTTTCAGTAAACAATTTACTAGACCATTCTTACGCCAAAATTACATTTTTTTTTATTAATCTTTGACTAATTATTTATAAATGTAATACAAATAAATATAAAATACCGAGAATTAAATTGGGTTATCTACCTACATTATTTGACACTTTTTAGAAGCACTTCCTATAATATATTTTATAATATATTTAAAATGAGAAAAGAAATAAACTAAGTAAGTTATCTCCGTGATCAGTTATTTTGTAAAATATCTAGAACACTATCCAGCCATATTTTGGGACCAGCTCGATATCAGCTGTGTTTATTTAACGGGCCAGTTTGAAGAATGATAACGTTATTTATTACATTGCATTATGTGAATTTATTATAATTTAATTGTCGTTTTGAATGAATTTTTATATTTGTTATAATGTTTGGAGAATTGATTTACGAAATTTGTTGTATTTTATTAATAGGGTTTGTAAAATAAAATATTTTATATTAAAAGTTTGTTTCTTATTTATTTCTCCAAAAGGTATGCGTTTTTCTAAAATTTATATGTAATCGCATTAGAATTTGCTATGAAACTAAATTAATTTTTAGGTCCGTCAAAAAGTTGACAAAACTCTATCTAAACTTATAAAACCCAAGCTTACTAATTGACTTACTTGTTGTCTTCTGTACCCCATCCAGTGTATCAAAAAACGTGTCGAACATCGATATAACATTATTGCAACATCTACAATATAAATGGGCCTGAACTTAACCTAACTGTATAATTTCCATGTATGTATATCCAGGTGTCAAAAATTGTGTCAAATATTCTTTAAACGTCTGACCTGATCTGAATCTTATTGACCCTTTATCGTCTATACGTATGCAAAAAAATAGGTACTGTAAATAGTCGATGAAACATTCTAAACTTTGCAAAATAGATCTAATCTGAATAATACTGATCTTTTTCAACTATCTGCATGTGATTTGGTAAAGTGCCATTTAAAATTCCATAAAATAAATACATCTTGTGAATTCAAAGAATGTTTTTTTATCTACCTGTATTCAAAACAATGATAAATGTTGAATAAAGTGCAATCTAAACCTCGCTAAAAAAATGGCCAGATCTGAATCGTATTGACTAGTGGCAACATCATGAAAATTATTGCCACCCCTTCTTAACGACACATTGAAATAAAAAGTTTGCTTTATCCCAAGAGTGTCACGATTGTAGGACATGACTCGTGAGTCCTTTCATACAGACGGTGCAGATTCAAATCCTGATTTACGTCTATTCCAGATGATGCCTTCTTCGATCTTCAAATGGAATATAAAATTATAGGTTTCAAGTGTCTGCGATGTGCTGCACGTCAAACAACTATAGTTCACGGTTAGATTCAGCAAAATTGTCCAGGTAAGTGGTTCAGCTTAACTTTTGGTCTCGCGTTTCATTTTGGTGCATCTCGACAGTATTTTCATCATCATACTCAATTTCAGTGATTATTAACAGATACTGTATGTAAAATTTCGGATTTCCGCGTCGACATGTTCGAGAAAATCATATCGCAACAAAGCCCAGCGTTACACGGACAATCAGACGACATGCAGATTCGGATAAATTTTATATTTTCGGGTCTCATTATCATAATCTGATTTTTTTACGCCAATACTTCTTTATCTATCTACAGATAGATGAGAAAATAATAATGGCAAAAATCTTTTTTTTATGAAGTGCAAATTTAGATTTGTCTAACAGAAAATATTAGATATCGTTTTGGATTTCGTAAATTGTATATTTTATAGATACAATCACAGTCGTATGATGTAATAATATATCAATATTATCTAATTCGGTTTTAGTGGAACGTAATCAAGTACAATGTAATGTGAAAATTGCCGCCGCCGGAATGTCGATCTTTCCCGAAGATAACTTCGATATGTTACCAATTAATAAGTCCATTAAACCGATTTAATGAAATGCAAATTGAACTTTTTGTCAATTATCGTTTTTAACGTAAATGTGAACTTTAATATTTTCGATTTATAATCCAAAAGAAAACTTGATATTACATATACAGGGTGTACGCACCCTGAATAAATTTGGAGATAAATATTTTTTGAAAAATTGGTGAAATACGTCGACCTTGTTTCCAAGGGGGACATATTTTAATGTAATACTTGTATACCTATCATCATCCCTCTACCCTACTCGGCCACCCCCTCAAAAAAATTCAAATGGCAAAAGGGGTTGAGTGATACATCTTTTAAAAGGTCTTTCAATTCTCTACATAACTGTGTATTTTTTAAACTTTTATCAATTCACTTATGATATTTAAAATTGTTCTCAAAATGTTAGCATTTTTTTCTTTTAAAAAAATTTTTTAAGTATATTTTTATATTTTAGATTTGCTAAATTATATAGAATATGTTTGTTATTTGTTGTAGTCCTGAAAAAGACAATAAATATTGTCGAAACGTCGGCTTAATGAGAAATTGAGATTTTCTTACATTTTGATCCACATTAGTGCCAACAAAAAAAAACAACAACAAAATATTAATATAAGATAGCAATCCTATAATTTAAATAAAAAAAAACCGCTGCGAATTACTTGGGGATCAGAACTTCCTCACCGTAGTAAAACTCGACGTGTGGTGGAGTTTATAATAAAAGTAATTTTTGACGTTTCAAAAAACTCACATTGTTTAACGTTTCAAAAAAGTCACATTTTGACGTCTGAAAAAAAGTTACTTTGACGTTTCAAAAATGTTACTTTGACGTTTTAAAAAAATCACTTTGACGTTTCAAAAAAGTCACTTTGACGTTTCAAAAAAGTCACATTTTGACGTTTCAAAAAAGTCACTTTGACGTTTCAAAAAAAGTCACATTTTTTGACGTTTCAAAAGTTGGGTCCGATTTTGCTCATCAACGAACGCAATCTCTTCCTTGACCTCTAGAATGTGTGTACCAAATTTGAAAGCTTTATCTCAAAAACTGTAGCTGCCATCGCGAACCAGACACACAGACGGAAAATTTTTTTCTGTCTGAAATTTTGTTTATCGTCATAATTCGTCGAGATTCGCCCAGAAATGCAATAACAATTTTCAAAATTTTTTTCACGAATACATAACTTCTTCACTTTGAGGGGTGAGGAAGTAATTAGGTTTAATGGCATTCATATATCTGGATTTATATTTTCTTTTCACTAAAACTCCCTTTAAGCTAAAGGTTTATTTAAAATGTTGATAATGCCGGGGTAAATAAACTATTTTAAACATAAAAAAAACCTTTAAAAAAACAAGCGTTTTCTTTTATTTAAAAAACAGGAAATTCCCTAACCCTCCCCTGTGGTATAATCTACGCCAATAAGCAAAAACAATATAACGTAATATGGGAGCCAACAAACCATTCTCCCCTAGATGCAATATGCTGAATTGTTTCTCAAAATGATTTTATATACGAAGCATCGAAATATGTCCAATATTTCAAACGAGATGTACTTCAACCATTAATAACATTTCACTTTAAACAAGAGATGGATGTCTATAAGTAACATCAGACGGCTACATTCATCTTGACAAATGTGACTCCATATTTTGTTAATAAATGTTTATCATTTTAAACGAGTACTGTTAGAACAGTTTAGACATTGATTAAAATGTCGTATAAATCAAACAGTGGAGATATTCAAAACGGTATTACGTCTTCTCATCTCGGATCGGATAATTTCAATCCTTGTTTCCATGACTACTCATTAGGGCCAGATATCTATATTCCATAGTTCTAATTACTAAACTTTCAGAATTTCAGTATTTCACTTTATTGCGATATCTTTGTAATTACTCGCACCCAGGTTCAGATGCCTCAATACTTTTTTCACACTGAGAGAACATCACTTTATTGGTTATATAATTAATTATAATTAGAATAGCACAGTTTCTGTGACTCGTCAATTAAAATTTTCTCTGGACTCGAGTGTATACTAACAAGACTACACTGAAAGTTATTAGAAATTTACTCGGATATTCACATATCTGTATAACTAATACAGACATCTTTAAGATCCTCATAAACAAGTGAATTAAAATGTCAATTTTTGTATCTGAAGTGTAACGGTCCATTTTTAGATACAATTAACTTGCGTTTCATTTAATGCTAATTGCATAAATTGGTTTGAGGTCAACCTTAAAAATTCTAGAACCGATTTAAATAAATTGTAAATTCTTGATATAATCCAAGCGACCACTGAACCTTTAGTGCACCAGCGAGAACACTGCGGTGTGTGGGGACAAGGGGGAACGCTTGTATTAAGACAGTTAGGTTTTGCAGGATGTGTGTCTTCATTGTACGTTACCTTGCGTTTTTTAAGTTAGAGTACGTTATCTTATTTTCTTATGTAGAGACAAGACCTGTGCATCGAGATAGTTAGTTGTGTGTACGTTGCTGAGATTTTGTCTGGTTGAGCTGTTATGGTTAAGAAGTTACAAAGCATGTAACTTAAGAAAGCTATGTGAGATGGTAAGGTTATCTTCCTTCCAATTATTGTTAAAATAGGTACCTGTTAAGGATTAAATAGCCTGCTTCGTTTTGAGTGCGAGCTGAAAATTTAAAAACTAAAATTTGCATCAACAGGCTGATTTGCCTATCTATCTAGAGGTGGAGAAAGCCCCCTAGAGTTTTAATTTTGCTCTTGAACTGTGTGAGAGAATTTTATGAAAAGTAACCGTTCTTTCCCCCTTTCAACGGCACTAGTGCGTGTAGTTGTTTTAGACGTTCAAAATATGTAACTTTCCTAGACTTTTATATAAAACGAAAAAGAAAGGCGGATGGCGCCCTAAAACAAACTTGTTTTGTGAAATAATGTTAAGATTTTCTGAAGTTTAAACTTATGTATGTACCTAGTTTATTATTTGCTAACCACGCCCTGGCCCTCTTGTGTTTTATATTCTAAATATATGTATGTATTTTTTGTTGTCGTTTCATTTGAATAATTAAAGTAAGTCAAAATAGCGAAGAAAGAAAATATTCGTTATTGAAGATAGTTGGAGTCTTTGATGTGACATGTAAGTAGTCTCCACAAACATTTGGTACTGTCGTCTGCAGATGACTGAAATTAAATACTGTTCCCAGATAGCACGTAAGCTTACGTCAAGTCTGAATTCGACTTGAATCAGGCTTGGAACTGCAAGATTGCAATGCAAGGCTTGATGTCGGCCTGAATTCCGAATTGCAAGATGAATTCTGCAAGTATGTTGCAATCCTGAAGTAAGCCGAAAATGCAGGAGTGCAAATCGGTTTCCTTCGTGTCTGTATTCTTCGTACTCACATGGAATACAACTTGATTAATGGCTGGTGGCTTTATGGTTCATGTCTTTGTCGTTGGCTTGCCACAATAGCTTGTTTTTCAAGTTCGCAACAAGCCCTGCTCAGTGGTAACGAGGAAGTCTCATGCAAGCTTCTATCAAGTGGCAGGCTTGCATTTGTAAGCCTGATGTAAGATAGATAGATAGATATCGTTTATTTAACCACATTATATCGTCGGCTGAGGTGCAAAACCGACTCTCATTTCAAGATTATTTTAGAGAAGGTAAAAACTATATTAGTCAAGTGAACATTACAAAATGAGGAATGATTACTACGTAGGATATTTAACATCTAATTAGACAGATCTGATATATTTTATTATTAAAATAATGATATGGGATATGGGACTTAAACAGATTTGATTTTTGATTGGTTGCATTTTTTGGAGTTACACGTTTTTGCACCTCGGCTGACGATATATAGGTTTGTACATTTGTAGCAAGTCAGAGCACAAAAATCTTATAGTTAAAGAGAGAAAAAAAATTTAAAGATCATTCAGGGTTGATATATTATAACGCGGGGTTTTCCCTCGCTATTTTAATTACCTTACTGTAGTTTTTTAATGAAACAAAAAAGATTAAAAAAAATACATATATTCGTTATTTATTATACAAAAACTCTTTCAGGGAGTGACAACAAGTAATAAACCTTTCGAAAAAACTTAAAACTAAAACCACATAAATGTTTCTTTTTCTTTTCCACTTAAGGAGTTTGTGTAGGGCGCCACCCGCCTTTCTTTTTTCCTTTTCGTAATTTTACAAGTCTACAAGAATTACATATTTTTAAGCGTCAAAAAAACTACCCGCACTAAGGCCGTTGAAAGGGGGAAAGAACGGTTAATTTTCATAAAGTTTATAGCACAGTTCAAGAGCAATAGTAAACTTTAGGGGGGCTTTCTCCACCTCTAGGTAGATAGGCAAATCAGCCTTTTGATGCCAGTTTTAATCGGCAGATTTCCAGCTCAAACTCAGAGCGGAAACTGTTTAATTTTATTATAGGTGCCTATTTTAATAATAATAAGAAGGGATCCTACCTTCTCACACAGCTTTCCTATGTCACTTACTTCGTAACTCCATTACCATAACAGCTTAACCAAACAAAATCTTGAACGCAATTTCAGCAACGTACACTACTACCTCGCTCAAAGGCCAACTCTAGTCTCCAACGCAAAGGTAAGATAACGTACAACGTAACACACCATCCACACTCCACCGTGGCTCGGCAGAGAGTCCCGAAACCTAGCCGTCTTAGCACAAGCGTTCCCCCTTGTCCCCACACAGCGGTGTTCGCGCTGGCGCACTAAGGATCCAGTGGTCGCACAAATTATCAAAGATTTACAATTAAGTTAATTATATCCAAAAATGGACCGTTACAATATATAAATATAAATATACAAGCACAAATACAAATACATAAGCTATAAGCAAAATAGTAGAAGTAAAAGTAAAGTAAAAACCACTGTATATACAGATTGGTACTTTTGTCGAAAAAACAAAATTTAAAATATACAGATTTGATGTATATAAATACAAACACATGAAGCACAAACTAATATATAAACTAAAAACAAAACAGTGGAAGTCAAAAGGAAATTAAAATTAAATAACCACTGTATATGACTGAATAAGTGTATAAGTGGTTGAATACTACTGCTCTCTAGAGACGAGAAATTTGAATTTAAATTTAAAAAATGGTAATAAGAGGAGCCATATTTCTTCCTAGTAGATACCAATACTAGCCTTGACTTTTAACAATAAGATTTAAGAGTGAACATTGCCTATTGAAGTAATAAACTACGAGAGTTCCGGGACAAAATTTTATGATTTTTTTTATGATGGTTCACTGCAGAATTTTGAATCGTGACAATGAAAACAGTATGCATTTGAGATAATCAGAATTCGAACTTTTGGTGATCGAATATGAATTTTAGGAATAATAAATACGTGATATGGCCATTTAATTTAATTGTATAAATATGTTGGCACTTACTTTGTATAATTTGATATATTGGTATTTGGGATAGTAAGAACGGTGTTTGCATACGTGATGAATACTTTCTACAGTCTATACTTTACAGAATGTCAGAGGCCTAATATTAGCATCATAATGGCGTTGATTAGTATTTGGTACTACTGTTGCACCTAGGCAAAATTCAATGAATGAGTGCTACCATTTTTAGACTCCAGATGGCGCCACTGGCGAGTAAGGGCTCTGCCCAACCCACTTTGTACATGGAGATTACATTTTGTACCTCAGCATGTCTTACTCTCTCTCACTGAGATACAGCTGGCGTGTATAGGAAAGTCAACCAAGTAACCCATTCAGCTCTCACTAACTAATATCGAAATGGTTGTTTATGGAACGATATATTCGAGGTGGTTTGGGCCAATGCTCAAAGCGATATACGAATGTCAATAATAAATACATACCAAATTATAATCCTTCAAGATTTAATGCATATTATACGATATAGAACACCAATGCAGTTGATCAATAGGAAAATGGCATTCATATAGAGGCCTTGAGTGGATCTATTCCCAAAATTTTAACGTAATAACAATTCCGAACGAATTACCGGATGGTTTTTATTCTCGAAGTAGTTTTAGAGTATCCAGAAATTTTAACGATATACATAAAGATTAATCTCCGTGTTCAGAGGATATCACATCACCTCAGTCAATACTTCAGACTCTCGATTTTTTACAGCTATTACCAGGCGTCAAACAGATATTGTTTGTAAGCTTGCATCCTCGATACAACAATCCACTTTGTACATGTGGATTACATTTTGTACCTCAGCATATCTTTCTCTCAGTGAGATACAGTTGGCGTATAGGAGAGTCAACCAAGTACCCATTTAGCCGTCACATATCCCTCTCCTACATTCCACCACACATTCACATCTTTAAACATACTATACCTACCATTATAATATACCAAATTAGAACTTCTAGCAAATATCGAAATGGTTATGTTTATGGCACGAGGTGGTTTAAGCCAATGCTGAAAACGATATGCGAAAGCTAATAGCAAAATACCAAATTCTAACCCTTCAAGATCTAGTACATATTAGACGTATTACAAGTGGAACAATGGCTCCCATTGGGTCTTTGAGTGGATCGAAAATTTCCAAAATTTTAATGCAACATCAACTTTGAATGAATCGCTGGAGGATTATATTCTCGAAGTAGATTAAGGGCCGGTACTTTCAGTCTCGGTTAACATCAATCGGATGATAATATGCAAGGAAACCATTGCCGTAACAATGAGAGAAAGAGACAGTATCATTCGATTAGTGTTAACCGAGACTGAAAGCACCTGCCCTTAAAGTACCCATAAGCTTTACATGATCTCCTTAAAAATCTACCTCTGTGTCCGGAGCATATCGTATCGCCTATATCAAAAGAACTAAAGCTACTAGCAACACAAAATAACATTATAGAAATTTAAAACAAGCTTTATCGTAAGGCTTAAAACTTACGAAAATTCATAGTTTTGAGATTCAATCGGTCACCAGGGTTTATGAAACATCTAAATTTAAATACCAAATTACGCAAGTACAAAGTCGCAAAATTAATTTGAAACAAATATGTTTAAGTTTATGAACAATACAATTTTCAGAAAAACAGTGGAAAACATTCGAAACCATAGCACTGTTAAATGAGTTATTAAATGCAAGGGGCGGGTGGTGCGGTGTGGCGCCGGCGCTTTAATTTCTAAAAGGGAATTTAAGTCTACGAGCATGTATACCTCAACCAAACGTGACGCGCTTAATTATTTCGATACAAGTAAGTACCGCGAAAATAATGTGCATAATATACCGTGTATAAATAAAAAGTGATTGGTTTAATGAATGATGAGCAAAATGACTCCATAATATCGGAGTTTTTGGGATTTAGATTTTAAATGTATACCGGTAGATTTCAAGGTATAGACAAGGCTAATATATATTGGAAAATCTATAATAAAAAATAAAATAACTTTTCATGATCATACAGACTGTACAAATAATTCTACTGAATAGTGTAGAGGACGACTTTTCTAAGGACACGGGCTAAAAGTCAGTCACAGCAATTCGGATTAAAATGTTTTCCCAGATATTTTATGTTGTATGAAGTAGAATTGTTCAAGGCAATGTCACACTATTCAATATTAATTTATCCACCGTTACATACGAATATTTAGACCAGTCAAATTAAGGGTTTTTCAAAACGATAATTTCCAACCATTCCCGACCAATACCATTCAATTCAGTATGCTTTTTGAATTCTCATGGTCAATTTTGCCGTACGTTATATGAGCAAGAATTTAATTTATAAACAATTAAAGTTGTGAAAATGATGAAAATAGATGTTTCTGAATATTTAACTTCAAACGCTGCGAAAACGGCAACAGATAGAGAAAAATTGCTCAGAACATTTTTTATAGAGCGTTAAATTCCCTTCAAAAAAGTCCGCGGCGGCATATCTCTACGATGAATAGTTAAGGCGTTACAATGAGTTAAATATTTATTATTTTTCTGCTGTATATCAGTCAGCTGTACAAGTAACGCGCATGCGCGATCAACAGACTCGTACGCCGCGTAATGGCCGCCTGCGCAGAACATTTTAAAGTAGACTTGCTGTAAATCTTTCATAATTTTCTTATTTTTACAACGTTAGCAAATGTATTTATCACTTCTTTGGTCTAGATATAATTATTATATACTTTTATGCATACTCAAAGACCTGGAAAATTATTATTAAGTTATAATGTCAAGTACTATAGTGCCCTGTGCCCGAGGGTGTCTACATATACGCTCCTAGCATTCTTGAGAAGCAGGTGCTCCAAACTAGACTACTATACAGCTGACCAGTACGCAGTAGAAAAATAATAGACATTTAACTCATTGTAACGCCTTAACTATTCATCGTAGAGATATGCCGTCGTGGACTTTTTTTGAAGAGAATTTAACGCTCTATAAAAAATGTTCTGAGCAATTCTTCTCTATCTGTTACCGTTTTCGCAGCGTTTGAAGCTGAATATTTAGAATCATCGATTTTCATCATTTTCACAACTTTAATTGTTTATAAATTAAATTCTTGCTCATATAACTTACGGCAAAATTGACCATGAGAATTCAAAAAAAAAAACTGAATCGAATGGTATTGGTCGGGAATGGTTGGAAATTATCGTGAAAAATGGGCCTGATTTTTGCTCAATTTGATTGGTCTAATTATATAAATCGTTTCTGGCCTGTCCAAAAGAAATCCGCGCTCTAGTAGGTATATGCTTCTAATATAAGTTAATTTTACTTATCTCCAGGTGATGTCAACTTGGTTGGAGAAATGCCCGAAGGTTATGTGGAAATTTGTGTTTTGGGTGTTCGATATTAGGGTCGCATCAAAGGTTGCAATCCTTTTCTTATTAGATATCACATTAATAATAATAACTAACTAGTATAATAAAATATATAGTGGATAAAAAGTATGAATTAAATATAGGATATTACATTTTTTCTTAACTGAAAAGAAAAGACTGATAGGAAAAAATACATGAATTTTATGCACTTTTTCTTAATATATAATAATATTAAAGCAAAATTTTCAGCTCTGAATTATTATATTTTATATGGCACAAAGCTATCTTTTTATGCAGAATAAGTAGCATTCGTTAACTGACAAGACACGTATTTGTAAAGAAAAATATGTAGTTGAGATTTACTCCCGAGATGTACACAACTAAATTAGGAACGGAGATTTGAATTATATAGGTGTGATAATAATGTAATAAGAACGTCTGGGAATTTTTCAGTCATAATTTTTCCACTCTGCTTTAAATAACAAAGGTATGTTTAAATTTGCCTTGTGACTGTGATTTACTATTTTGAACAACTTCTCAGTAAACCACTGGCGGATTTAGGAGGGGCAACCCTTAGGGTTTTATATTCTTCACTTAATAAATTAAGAAATATATGCATGGTTGTTTTAATTCACCACAAATGAAAATTAAGTTTTAATGTCGAACAAAATCCAAATTTTGCGGTTTGATGGTAGCTAGTTTCGGGAGTATACAACACTCTAGATGAAAGGAAAAAAACTGATGTTTCCCCAAGCAGCATTTTAACGTTGTATCAATGTCATCCGGGTTGTTAGATGATGTCGTAACAACCCAATAAAATTTCGAGTTGTAATTTGGTGGCGTGCTAATATCCATTTGGCTTGATGACGGTCTCGGATGCTAGGGTCAGACAGGACTGTTGCCTTTTTACCATAGTCATCGCTATAGACCTGGACCGGCCTCGTGCAGGGCAGGTTAGCTTATTTTACGAACGGCCCCACTCACAAATGTGAGCGGCGCGAAAATTTCAGCCAACCTCCCTGGGTCCTGGCTGATGAACCCTGCTGGCTAGGGCCTCTTCTGACTTCGTCTTCTTTCTTTGCCAGCTTGTCACCCCCCGGGGTAGTCGTCGGTCTATCAGGGACTGTGCGGATATTCTGTGACTTGGGATTGACTGCCAGTACACAAAGTGTCAATTGACACATTGTCATCTGGATCATCGGACAAGGTGAGGATGAATTATGTAGCTCTAGGAGGTGAAGGCCTAAGTGCTTTCTTAGCACTTTCGACCTTCACGGAGCCAGGGGGACAACGGGCACTGGTCAGTTCACTGACCGGTGCCCGCAAGGTTTGTGGGAAGGTGGTTGGTTGCGTCATGTCTTCTGTGGGTTGGTCCATCTGTAAGGAAAGGATTAGTTATACTCACCCGCTGTTCAGTACCTGTACATTCGGCCTCTTGTGCCTCGGAGCGTCGGGCGGATCATAGTTGATGGCCTCCCTGATCAGCGAGTTCCTATGCTCCTCGGCTAAGGTGTACAGTTTCTTCGCTCTATCCTGGATGATTTCAATGACTGGTGTGTGCTCCAGGTCCCTGAAGATGTCAGCGTTTCTAACGTACCATGGTGCGTCCACCGCTGTCCTGATGGCCACGTTTTCCACGGCTTGGTTCTACTTCAGATAGGTCTTCCCTTGGTATCCTCATGGGAAGCGTGGGAAAGTCCAGATGGGAGGAAAGTTACTTTGAAATTGGTAATCCCCAGGTGTCACATAGCAAATGTACTTCAGCAAGTGCATAATGAAACGTCTGGCGGACATTTTGACATCAACAAAACCCTGACAAAAGTAAGAGAACGGTTCTACTGGGTAAACAGTCGTCAAGATGTGGAGGCTTGTTTCCGCCAATGTGAAGTTTGCGCTGCAAAAATGGGGCCACAAATAAGAAATAAGCAATATAATGCCAAGGCTCCTTTTGAGCGAATTGTAATAACAACTGACCGTAAGATGGCTCATTATGATCTTAAGGCTAATTCAGGAGGGTACCAGGTAGAAGTGTTTTTTTGGCTATATAACCCAGAACGAAAGAAAGGCAGGTCCCCGAAGCTTCACCCGCCCTGGGAAGGGCCAAACACTGTCGTCACCAGACGTTGTATACCGAATTCAGCAAAGTCAAAATTAAAAATGAAGGTGGTGCATATGGAGAGACTAGCCAAGTATGCAGGGAACAATAAATTGCTTGATCGGGACGTTCAGTCTTAAGGAGGGGACAGTGTTACGCCACTGGACTGTGTAGACTGGTTAGATGAGACGTTAGATTGTACGCGAATGGTTGGAAATATTCTGGAATGCTCTAGACCGTGTGAATGGGTGTATAAATAAGACGCATGGTGGGCCCGAGACTCAGTCTTAAGTTGAACGTGAACAAGTAAAGAAGAAATAAGAGAGTTACAAGTATTCAAGTGTGATTATAGTTAAGACAGTAATTAATCTATTGTTGTTAATTGTTAATTAGTAAATAAAGTAGTGAGTAAGTGTTACCTGGACATTCATTCAACGAATCTACGAGTATAGGTGTTTGTGTGGATAGCAAACACGTAAGTATTTTGCCCTATTTGTTATATATGTGTTTAATTTTGTTTTCTAAATTCAAAACTGATTTTTAAAAACTGTATCGACCCCATTTTACGGTACCAGGAAAATTTATATTGTTTTCTTTTATCATTATGCAGGCACAAGTAGTTGCAAATCTTCAATTGCTTTACTGCAGCACAATTTCCTGTAAAAATCGCAGCCAAAACTGTTAAAAGATCTCTTCCGCTAAAAGCAGATAAATTATGAGGTTATGTTCGCTGATGTTCGCAAGAAAGTTCAGTCGAACATAAATATGAAAAGCATTTACCACAATCAGAACAATTCGAGTGCTCCACAAACGTAATCCACAAATTGATCAACCAAATATTAATCGAGTTCAAGTGCTTGAATCGGCTACATGTTTTAAATTTATTTTATCACTGCGTCGACGAATCACAACCCACTGTTTCACAAGATCTTCATTTTTAGGAAAATGAAAATACCATATTGGTTGCTTTGGTTATCCGATTATAATTTCTAGGAAGTAGGTTACAAACGTGCTTTTTTTATGGACTCCCTACCGTTTCTTTAATCATTTACTCTACTTGCGTCCTATTTAAATCTTTTTTTGTCTTCTCACTTAATAAAAGTGTCTAGCACCGAAATTTTCTGCCTGTCGTATGAACACCTCACATCTTATTTGCCCTGTGCTGTTTCTTGCTATTCTTGCTGGCAAATACCTCTGCCTGAAAAACTGCGATATACGATCCTAGAGCATAGCTTTTTGCATTCTATGAAAAGGAAACCTCATTATTTCACATATTTGCCTGTGTGTAGGCGATTTAAATTAATTATTTTTCCTCCACAGGAGCTAGTGGTCCAGATGAGGCATCAAACTTAGTTATTTCATGTGGTGCTGTTTTAAATCCTTATTATACAAAGCCAATTATTGACAAATGCATCTGGAAGAATCTAACAGAGTTACTGCGGTATTTCTTAACGCTTTTAACCTGATCAAAGTCCACCATGTTGAAAATTTATCTACCGAATCACATATAACGTTAAATCTTCAATTTTAAAGTTTTATTACGCTCTGGAGATTATCCTCTCACCGAGTTACTACAATTCAGAGGCTTAAGAAATAAGAGACTCGTCTCCATTGGCGCCCATGTGAAAAATTTATCCCGCAACAATTAACTTGAAATATCTGATAGGGCCAGTATATTAACTAATTCAGGGCAAATTTGTGAACTAAAGACGCGTAATTTCTAATGTATTCAATCTCTGACTTTACCCATTTTGTCTGATAAATATCACCTTAATAGTTAAATAGCCAACTAATCAATTGAAATGAGACATTTTAAAAATATTTGCCCTTTAAGAATGTTTTAAATGAAACATTTTCAAACTAGGTATCCGGATTATTTTTAATACAATAAAAAAATAATAAAATTGCTCTGATTTTAAAATCTCTGCAAATAATTGAAAACTTCAAGTATCACTTCTGGTTGTACAACATCCTCCAAATTGAAGGTGTTATTCATTGAAATTTTAATTAATTTACCACTTAATTTTTTAATGATCGTGAGTACAGACAGAGTGACGGATATACGGATGAACAGGTACCATTGCGCAAATAGTTTGAATGGATTCAATAAAGAAAACATGTATATCAATTAAAATGTTGTAGTCGTAAAAAATTATGATTGCTAAACTTCCTTATATTTGATATAAATAAACAGAGGAATATTATAACAACAATATAATAACAATTTTTATCTAGGTATATTTTTGTAATTGAATTCTTGAAATGAAACATTTTCGAAAATTAAAAAACCAGGAAAGTTGCTTGTAAATAAAGTATTTGATATATGTGATGAAAATTATATGATTTAACAGGTTCATGTGGATGAATGTCAGTTAACTCAACTCTAATTAGAAGTTAATCACTTCAATTGTTATAACAATTGCTATTTGAATATTAGCTTCTAGTTAAACTTAACTAAGCATTGATAAATCGGCAGGGCTCTAAATAATGAATATTTTACAGCCACTCCAACAAAAGAAATTGCCGACAATGAACAAGAAAACTAGTAGAAATTGGCAGAAAGAGTTTTTATACACTTTTAGCAATTACTTTGCTTAAAAATGAATTTGTTTATAAAAGACAGAATCAGTTAAAATAATTTTTTATGTAAACTACCCTCTCGACTTTTTAAATGTAGACGCTCATGTTAAGCTTGATTTAAAACATGTGTAAGTAAGTTTCAGCTCGTTCTATTCCCAGATCATGCTGCTTTCTTCTATTTTTTTGCTTTGTGGGAAGCTACAGTAATTGCTTTATGTTAACCCTTGTTTTCTTGTATGTCTTAATGGAAACAACTGAGCAACTAATTGCTAATTTCTTAATGTTTTTTCTTCCGGTAGTATTTCATTGTTTTCTACATGGTGGCGGACAATAAAAATTAATGATGGATATTCACCATTAACGAAGAAATATTCATCAGCATTGTGATAAGTATTAAGAATTTAAAATAAAATATGATAAATGTTCTTATTAAGAAAAGAGTATAGAGAATGGAAATATAATATAATACGTAAAAAAATATGACATCAAAACTTAATGAACTATAAGCCTGTATAAAACAATCATTGAATTAAAAAAAAACTGATATTTTTATTATGAAATTGGGAAATTATTTGTAGTATTGAGTAATAAAACCTTAATCAAGCAATTGTTTGAGGTATCTAATTAAATACCTAGTTTTTCACATGTACAGAGCCTTCATAATGATTAAAAACCACGTGATCAAATCGTGCCTTTTAACTCGTGACTTTATGTCTTTCATATTACGGCAGATGGTTTTCAACCATCTTTTGCTGACGATATGACGCGACGAGTCTGTTAAAGGGAACTAACTGATCACTTGATTTTCGATCATTTATGAAGACCCGTTATAATAAAAAAACATAAAAAAATATTTCATTTTGTATGTAATGTAGTCTTGGTTGGCAGTTGGCAGCGCCTAAGATTTCTTTTATACTGTGTCAAAGACAAGAAATAAACTTTTCCTGAATGCTTGTAATGATACATGGGTTTCTTGCTGACTCTTGCGTTTTTCTTCTATGTTGCATCAGTCTTTGTAGACCGTACTGTTTAAATAATTTTAAGAGAAAAATCAAGTAGGGTTAGATCCAGTAACATTGTTGGCCACTCTATAGGTCTTGTCTTACAAACCCATCCATTTAGAAAAGTTTCATCTAAATATTAACTGCATAATAAGGAGCACCATCTGTTGAAGCGGGAATAAGTTAGAACTGATTTCCAAGCAGCTATGACCAGTACTTTCAAGAAATAAGGTCCCAGAACTCGATTACCTACTGCCTGCCCAGTATCGACAATTCTGCCTCAGAACAGTGCCAAATAGATAAAAAGTGCCTCGGTCGGAGAAAATAACACCGAATTTACGCTTTACTTGTATCAGTCTATTAAGTCTCAGAAGAGTTGTATTTAATTTGCGTAAGATCTATAAATAGGTTTCCAAGTTAATTGAAAACTTCAAAATTTTACCCTAAGCGGCTTCGAAAAGTAAGTAAGTAAGTTACAATGAACAAAAGGCATTAAAAGATATTATTAAAACTTCTGTAATATCCTTCGGAAATGTCTATACAGGGTGAGATCTAACTTATTTTATTACATTTAATGGATAATAGATCCATTAATGGTAAGTTCATATAAAGAAAAATAAAAAATCTATGTGCTATCGTTTCCGAGAAAAAAATACTCCAACATTTTGAGACCCTATTAACTGACGTATCTCAACCGAAAAGAAATTAAGATAGGTTCGGTGACTAAGACATTGACCTTATTTTTTACAATAATTGGTTCACTACGACATTGACCTTGTTTTTTACAATAATTGGTTCACTATTTTTTGCCATTTGTCTCCGATAGCATTTTTATAACATGATCCCTTCAAACACGCCGCACATTGATCTCCAGGAAAATGAAAATCGGCAACGTTTGAAATGCCGCACAAACGGTGCCGACGTAATAATGAATGACGTCCACTAACAGAGCCGACCTGAAGTGAATTTATGGATTTTTTTTCCTGTTAGTAAATGAATGTAATACATTTTTGTGAAGTTCGGTGCATTTTGTCGTCGTGAACCTACTGTTCCTTACGCTTTTTTGTGATTTCTTTATGACGAATTAAATAGGGAGGGGATGAAGTTATACTGCAGGAGCTTTCTGCTAAACATTCAATTACGTTATTGTTAATGATTGAAAAGGTTACTATTTTTTCATTTAATTTTCGAGAATGTACGTAGAAATTTGATAAGAAGGGCTCAACTGTATGGTTGGTGGTGACAATTTTAAACACTTATTGTAATATGGCTACTCTTGTGACTACCTAATAAATTTAAAATATTGTCAAGTGTTAATAACTTATGAAACTAATTAAATTAAAACAAGTTTTGTAAATTGATCGTAAAAATAATTACTATTGTGAAACGTGAGTCCTGAATACGCCTCTGTCTCCATATTCGTACTTGGTCGAATATCAAAGCCTGCCGAATAGCTGCTTACACGCTTTTTGTGAAGTTTTTTTTTAATGATTTATCATTTGAACTAAAAACCTGAAGTAGGATAACTTTGTTGGTGATTTTCTGACGTTTTTTGTATCTTTGCAATTTACAACGAACTTAATAAACAAAGCATGTTGTTCGCATCATAAGTGGGTCAGATGAGCAATGCAGCGGTCCACAAAACTTTAACAGTATTTTAGTTAAGGTAGGTCAGTTCTTCAACTCTCTTTTTATTTTCGCAATTCGTGTTCCTAATATCAACAGGAACCTCCTCCTAAAATTACACAGATAAGTTGACGTTCACTCTGTATAGATTCCCCATCCACTACTTTGGAATAAGGGTAATTTCGAGAGGCATTTGTATCCGATAATATTGGAACTAGGAATGGAATGAAATTAGTAGATTAAATTAATAAGTAAAATCGAATAGATTAAACTGGGATAGGTCTGGTTAACCACAATAAATAACTTAATTTATTGTCAAAGGTAAATTTGCCACTCATTGATGTTTAAATAACCACGTGGGCCAAGGAAATAAAAGAAAATTCCTAAACTTCGCATATAAAAACTTTTTGATTGAAAAAATCTACGTTTATAATATTTCTGAAAATAGAGGAAAAAATGAAGTACGTATGTGTATATTTTTAAATAGCAGCCCCTAATTGTTATATTTTAAAATATCATTAATATACTTTAATACATTACAACTAAATAAGTACCGCAAATAAAAACATATTTTGAGCCAGCAAAAGCTAATTTTTAGTTAATTTGTATTTAAAATATTTTTTTTTAATTGCTTTGGGCATTTAATATATTTAATAGTAATTTTTTGGAATATATAACTTAAATTAAGCATCTTATCAAAGCAGTCCTAGTATCGATCGACTCAAAAAGTTAAAATATTTTACGTCCGCCGCGTATCCACCCATCTGTGATTAAATCTAGGAAATATTTTAATTTTCTAGATAGACAGTTGTTCTTTGAACTTTAGACACGGACTCTTTAGTCTAATTTATGTGCTTATTTAAATTGGATAGGGCTCCTTAAGTTTTGAAAATTATGGTCCTATTATAGAGCCTTGTGGTACATCAGAAGTTACTGATCTCTTCAAAATTTATAACTACAGTATCTAACGTATTACGTTTTGCTAAGATGCGACTTGAAACGGTTAAGAAGAAATGGCCAGATTCCCACATTGTTTATATTGGTAAAACATTTTTTTCTAATCTCTATTATGTAAAATGTATTGTTCTATCAAATTTTCATTTATCTTTGTTGGATTAATTTTACACAAACTAATCATGAACTGAACAAAACGTAAAATTAAAAAAAATTATATTTTTGTACGATATATTTTTTAATACATTTTTTGTCTTACAACGAATTTTATTCCGTTTTCTGTGGCACATTATGTATTGTACAGATTTAGAGTTTTCTCAATGGAAATAAATAAGAATAATAGCATTACGTTCACTGAATAAAATCGGAAAAGAAAGCATTTTTACAGCAAACCAACCCACATAAGATACTTGAAAATATATTTCACAATATTTTCAACATGACTGGCGAGTTTGGAAAATCTTGAAAAGCCTTTATATTTTATATACTCAAAGGAATTGGGTATTTTCATACAGAGTTATTCAAAACAATATATTTTTAATATGATAAACTAGATAATTTCTAATTTAAAAACAAATTAAGTTCCTCTTCTTGATAAAAGTTAAAATATAGAGTGGAATGAAAAATAATATTAACTGAAAATTTTTTGTTAATTATTATTTACTAACTTATCACAGATAAGTATAACATATATCTTTTTAAACAATTATTTTCGCGGCTATTTGCCAAAACGCTGAAACTTGGATCACAAAAGAGATAATATGCACATTATGTTCAGTACAACTGACTCAATAATGTTATTTTTAATTTCAACTATTCTGTCTAGTAAAACCAAAAATAAGAGGAACTTAATTTGTTTTTAAATTATTTCATTGACCCTAAGGGGTATTTCCACTATATAATTTCAATTATTCTGTTCACGGAAAAGCCTATATATTTTATATACTCAAAGGAAATGGGTATTTTCACAGAGTTATTCAAAACAATATATTTTTAATATAATAAATTAGATAATTTCTTACGTTGATTATTAAAATCACGAACGTTTTTATTGCTAAACATACCCAAATGACATTTCTTTAACTGCAAATGAAAGCAAATAATAAAATGTTTAAAAATAATATGTGTTTAATATTTAATCTTCAGTTTACATGTTTCAATCAATTTATGTAATAATTATTTTCATAAAAACATTTTCAAAATATAGTTTTCATCAATTACTATGAATTTTAATACAAATAGAATGAACTCATCTTAATCATAATTAACTATCCTGGAACTTCACTCTTTAATGAACAACTCAGAATTAATTTGAAAGCACACTGCTTAAAATTGAGACAAAACAAGCGACACAAAAAATTATTAATCATCATTTAATTAGTTAATAAAACTTAAACGACGTGGTAAAATAAATATGATACTACTCAGAAAAGGAATAATTATATTATATATGATTTAACTTAACAACATTGCAAGTTTAAGAGAAAAAATCTTATTTAAAGAAAACGTGTTTTTAATCATTTTTTCCTATTGTGAGCAGTATATGATGTTCGCAAATGTTTTAATTACTTAAAATATCCAGACTAAATTCCCAGATTTATATTTCAGGATTACTATTTCCTCAAGTAGCAGGAGATTTGCCGTTCAATTCCCTCTCTTATTTACTAATACATCAAGAAGTATCCCTTTCTCCTCTTGTGAACAGTATCGCAACTTGTGTTTTACTACAGAATCATTAAATGCTTTTTCTAAATAACATTCATGTCCTATGAGTAGTGTCACAAGTTGCATTTTACTATAAAATAGTCGTTATATAATGAGATAAGGTCTATATCCCAAATGTAAGCAATATCAAAACTTTTAATCGACTATTGTATATGTAGAACTTTTACAAAACTATGTGACAGCAAGATGTTGCCCGCCGAATTACTGTGCCCAAGTAAGCGATAGATGAATCAGTAAACCGGAATCTATGGACAAGCCTACTAGGTCTCCTGATTTAACGCCCCTTGATTAAAGTACGGTGTATCGGAACATATCAGAATATCTGTAGGATTTGAAAGTTGGAATAATAGCAGAAATTGAACAAATACCCTACACAACCCTGGATAATTGCTTAAGAAGTTTTCAAGATCGATTTGCACATTCTCAGGCGGTCAACGAGGTCTATTTATTATAAAAATTCTATTTATGATGTATTTTGTAAGATAAGGAATAATTTTATTTAATATCGCCTCTAAATGTTGATAATAAATTTAAAATTGAATTTTCCTTTCCGGTACAGTAATATAAAATATCTAGTGATCCGTATGGACAAAAAATGATAATTTTAAATTGACAAAAAAAATTACTGCATCACATTCAAATCTTGAAAAATAAATGTTACATAATTATGTGCAAAAATGGCGAAGGAACCGGTTATAACAGACCAAAATAATTATTAAATTCTGAATGAACGCGCAACAAACATCAGAAACAAAAACAGACGGAACCTATAATGAAAATGTATGTTAACAGCTTTTTACTTGTGAAAAGAGCGATTAAGCAAAATAGGAAAAATATTCCCAATACGTTACGAGCCCTGGAGAGAAAATACCCATATTCGCCAGTACTGTGTTTTGTATGAATATGGCGAAGTTCTTGTTGTTAAAAGGTAGCAAAGTGATTTACGATATCCACTGTTTCGTATTATGGCCATTTTTTTATAAAAATGTTTTTATGTTCCTTTTTATATTGCTTTCGGTTGTATATATCACTCCTTTCTATTTCAGATGTGAAATAGGTACTCATATTCAATCTTTTTTTATTGCCGAAAATATGTTAGGTTGAAATATAAAAATAATGTTACGGATAAACTCCACATGGGTATTTAAACTAGTATAACAAATCACGGTTGAATGAGTATTCAAGTTAAAATTTATTGAATGTATCATAGAATAGAACAAATTGAATTTAAATAAAATCTCCGTAGTAGGTCTTAGGAAAAAATGTTTTTTTCTATTCATACAATAGAGTTGGAAAGCAAATATCATTTGAGACAATAATATGAATTGAAATTTCGTGTGCATCGTTTGGTCCCTGAAATGTAAAGCATTAATCAGCGAACTGGCAACAGATTACAGTATCAATAAACGTGTAAAATATAGTTTGTAAGAGTAGGGCGGCAATACAACAATAAGTGATCTTCCACAAGGTTCATTGTTAGGGCCCTTACATTTTCTATTTGCACAAATGACCTTATTGTCTTAGTTACTGGCGCTACAGTTCGGCAAAAATTACTCGCTATAATAAATTAGTTTTAGCCTCATGGTTATACGATTTTGATATATTTAAAGAAATAATAAAAGAATTGAACTATTCTACACTATATAACCCGATATAGTCCTAGAGCCTTATAATCCATCTGTTATTCATTGAGGAAGATAGTGTTGTAAATGTCTACTTTCTTAGTAAAAACTTAGTATAAATATATTAAGAATGTATTTTTCTTCAAGCGTATAACAATACTTACATGATATATTGCAACACATCCTGGAGAAAGAGCTTATTTTTGTACTAATACAAATATTTTTCATTTTTTTTCCTAGGACAAATAAAAATGAGACAATGTACACTGCTGTGCAAAAGTAAGTAGGACAGTCACAGTAGTGGTGTAATATGTAATATAAATGTAACTACTTTTTCACGCAGATAATTTACTAATAGCTGATCGTATTCAACCATCATTTATCCTCCGTCTCCCAGTTAAAGGCCTTCTTTTAATACTCCTTTATTCTTATCTTGCTTTTTAACTCTTATAGGTACAGTAATAAGTGCTGCCCTACTTAGTTTTATACAGCAGTGTTCCTATCATACAACGAATTAAAAATCCAAGTAGCTATGACTTATCATAACTGTCAGTTTTAAATTTCACGTCGGGTCGGTTTTCAAATTTAAAAGCAAACATGTCTGAAGAAATGCAGTGCACACCACCTGAATAACTTGAAAATGCAAATTCATCAGTGGCAACATTAATTCCCGCGAAATCCAAAAAAGTTTACGATAATGCGTACGATAAATTTATAAAATGGGCCAAGGACAACAACGTACATATGTATGTGATGATAGCATATTTTACACATTTATCCAAAAAACTGAAAAGTCAACTCTATGGGCGCAATATTCAATGGTAAAATCTAAATTAAACATTGAACACAATATGAGAATTGACAACTATTCTAAATTAATTGTCTCTTTAAAGCGACAAGGCGAAAATTATAAACCTAAAATGAAGTTTTGTTTAAAGAAGAGTTTGATGAATTCCTTAATAAAGCACCTAATGATAAATATTTAGCAACAAAGGTATGTACGCATTTTAAAATTATATATTTAACCCTTTCATATCTGTAATACAAAATTTTGTTATAATTTGTGAAATTCCAATTATTTTATATCCATCCGCTATGAGAATAATAGATAAAAGAATTGAATGCTTTGATTAAGTCCGGATATAGCTCAGTGGTCACAGTGTAATTTGAAGGTCCGAGTTCGAATCCTCTACTTTTAACTTTTTTTTTGCGCTTTCTAACTTTATTTTACTTTTTATAAAATTAATATAGTATATTTTTTAGGTTGTACCAATAGTTGGAGTCACAGGAGCTTGTAGATGCGATGATCTTGTTCATATAAAAGTTAATGATATAAAAGATTTGAGAGATTTAATCTTAGTAAATATTCCCAACACAAAAACTAAAAAACATCGCTCATTTACTATAATTGGAGATTTTTATTTAAATTTATACAAAAAATGTGCTACTCTTCAGCCAAAAGACATAACTCTTGGTAGATTTTTTATTAAATATCAAAATGATCATTGTCATCGTGGTGTGATGGCATACGTAAAATTTCAAGCATTGTAAAAGATGTTGCGTCATTTTTAAAGTTGCCAACTTCACATGAATATACGGGCCATAGCCTTAGAAGAACCTCGGCAACTATCTTAGTTGATGATGGTGGAGATATAACAAACCTAAAGCGACATGGTGGATGGAAATCCACCAGCGTTACTGAAGGATACATTGAAGAATCTGGATACAACAAAAAACAGATAGCGATGAAAATACTAAACCCATTAGAGTATAATGAGCCAAGTCAAACTGAAAACATTTTTACTGAAGATTTTTCTGCCAACAATGAAAGAATTTTTAACAATCAAACTGACAATCTTATTACAAGTAATGTATTCGATAGAACTATGAATCTAGAAACAAACACAGTCAGCAGTGCTTTAAACGTAAGCAACTGTACTATACAGAATTGCACATTTAATATTCATGTTAATAAATAATGGTTTTTGGAAAGATCTATAAGTAATATAGATTTTGATGGTTAAGAACTAAAAATGTTATACTTAATTTTAATTCCAATTTTAAAAAAATGTTACCTATGTTTAATTTACAAATAAAGTGGTTAGTACTATGTTATGCTTAATTAATAAATAAAATGATTACGATTAATTTAATTCCTTTTTCATAGTCTACTTCATGACTTAATTTCTAAGATATTTATCGATTCAAAGAATTTTTATCAATTGCTATTAGTACTTTTGGTATGTATTTTACTAAACATCTTGAAAAAAGTTGCATTAGTGCAGAAGTACAGATATTGCTACTAGTCTGAACTTTCAACTACGAAATCTCGCTTAAGTTATAAAACTTTTAATACGCTCAGGTTATAAAATAGATTTACGTACCCTTAAATTTTACTAAACACAGTCATTTATAATTACTTTCATTAATATTACAGTCCGAAGTAATTATCGACTATATAGAACTAGCTATTAACGACTAGCAGTCGTATATTGTAATTTCAAAGTTCAGAACGTCTTAACTTTCAGCACAATAATACCCGTAAAATAGTTTACTGTTGTAAATTCTGCCTTGTATTTTGCTGATCGTTAATTCATGTACGTGATATTACGTTTGTAACAGATTGTTTTATAGTTACACGCCTGTCCTACCATGTGCTTCGCTTAATTATACTTTTGATTAGCTTCGTTAGTTTCCTCAGTGCGAGGTAAACGAGTTTCAAGGGAATAATTCATTTGACAAGTTGAAGGGCACAAGTGTCACTGTTTCCATTGGCAATTATGGTAGGCGCCATGTTCCAAGAAACTATCTCTTGGATATTATGAAATGTAGTAGTCGTAAAGGAATAAGTATTTACATTTGTAATTAAAGCAACGGAAACATATTTGGCTGCTTGGAGTTTCCACTTTATATGACTGTGGTCGAGCAGTAAAACTACTTGCTTGCCTCTCAGGAATCCCCGGTCCTCTGCCGATGAATTGGGATTTTTTTACAAACAGAAATTAAATCCTGATATACTCAAATATTGGGCGAGTCCGTTGTTTTCTTATTCGAAATCTTTGTCTAAATGTTAATTAACTTATAACACAAAGTTGTATTCAAAATTGTATTTGCATTTCCCTCTCAATTGTTTAAACTTACTTAGAAGAATATAATGGTATAATAGTCAAACATAATTTTAATATTTTTAATCTATTGTACTATTGGAATGAAAACATAGAAAGATTTGAAAGTATTCGATAATTTTACTTCCTCACCCCTCAAAGTGAGAAAGTTATGTATTCGTGAAAAAAAATTTTGAAAGTTTGTATTGAATTTCTGGACGAATCTCGACGAATTATGATGATACGCAAAATTTCAGACAGAAAAAAATTTTCTGTCTGTCTGTATCTGTGTCTGTGTCTGTGACTGTGTGCGTGCGTGCGTGCGTGCGTGCGTGCGTGCGTGCGTGTGTGTCTGTGTGTCTGTCTGTGTGATTCGCGATAGCAACTACAGTTTTTGAGATAAAGCATTCAAATTTGGTACATACATTCTAGAGGTCAAGGAAGAGAGTTCTTTGATGAGCAAAATCGGTCCCAATGTGTAAAAAAAATATTAATGATATTCCACCAATGTAACTATTTTGAAACATCAAAATGTGAATTTTTTGAAACGTCAAAAAATGTGACTTTTTTGAAATATCAAAAATTACTTTTATTATAAACTCCACCACACGTCGAGTTTTACTACGATCAGGAAGTTCTGATCCCCAAGTAACTGGCAGAGGTTTTATGTTTGTTTTGCAAAGTGGTGTTCCACAAAGTTCAGTGTTGGACCCCTTATATTTACCATTTAAGTAAATGATCTCGTTGTTTCGATTACTAACACTAAATTTGTGCTTTTTGTGGCAGATAACTTGCGAAAACTACTTGCAAATGTTTGAATACCAAATAAGTTATTACCTCATGATTTTCTAACCATCCTCTTTCATTAAATAATAAAATTAGAATTCAAATAGTTAATTGAAGATGAAGTTACTTTGTGAAAATCTATTTTGATTTAATAAATTATAAACACTTTTTATTGCTTGTCTAATTTTCACTTTATTTGTTATTTTTACAACTAGTTTCATCCTATTCGGACGTTTTCAAGTAAACTAAAATATACACAGATTTTAATTTCATTTAAATATAAACTGAACTGAATAGAAGGATGGGTCACTTTATGGTTGATTATATAATTCAAATTTTTACAGATGTCATGTCATTAAATGTAGGGGTTTTTCAAAATACTAAATTATATAATGGTGTGATTTTTATTAACAGCTTTAGGTTATCTGAACAAGTTTAATAACAGAGAATTATTTAAATCTATTTGGTCGTTTAATATGTTGTACTTTTTATTCCTATTTAATTTATTAATTTCTAGTACTTCTAATAAATTAAGTTTTTTACTTTTCTCACAAATATGTAATATCTTAGGTTGTGGATCATCAGTTATTGTATGATCAGATTCTGTTAGGTGCTTATAAGAGTTGGAATGTTGTTTTTGTGTGTGATTATGTTCTCTATATCTTACCCCGAATGATCTACCTGTTTGACCTACATATGAGACGCTACATTCTGGGCAATCTAACCGATATACACCATATTTTTTAGAGATATCAGTTTTTTGTTTTGCATTGAAAAGATATCTGCCTATATTTTTGTTAGAATTAAATGATGTTTTAATATTGAATTTTGAAAAAGTATTGCTAATTGAATAAGAGAGTTGACCTGAATATGGTAATGAAATGTATGTTTGAACTTTTTTCTCGTTAATAGTGGGATAAAGTTCTTTTTTTGTAGTTAGATTGTTGATTATATTTTGTGGGTACCCGTTATTATGCGCTATAAGTCTTGTTGTGTCTAATTTTTCTTTTAAATCTGTCTCAGATTAAGGAGAGCTGATGGCTCGGTGTGTCATAGATTGATATGCGGCTAATTTGTGGGAGAGAGGGTTATAGGAATTAAAGGAGATAGTGGCGTCTGTAAAAGTTGGTTTGCGGAAAATATTATAGGAAAATGATGATTTACGCCTTTTTTATAGTTAAGTCGAGAAAGTTTATTGATTTATTATCGTTCTCTGTTTCTAAGGTAAAGGATATATTATCATGCGTGTTATTGGTAAAACCGAGGAGTATTTTTAATTGTCTGTCTGTCCCTTTAAAACTTATTAGGATGTCACCAACGTACCTGTACCAAAAAATAATATGTTTTTTTGATATTGGAGTATCCAATATAGTTTCTTCAAGATTATCCATGAATATATCGGATAAAAGGGGGTTAAGTGGCGAACCCATAGGGAGCCCTGTTTTTTGTATTTGTTCGTCTTTCACCAATTAGAAATTGCAATTAATCATCATTAGATAAAATAAACCTCGGTATACAAATTACACCCCTACAGAGAAATAATAAAGGGTAATATGTTCCATTGTATGCAATTTACCCATTTAGAAATGCAAAATATCTGTCAGCGAGGAATTCGCCGGGCAAGTGTATGAAATTCTAGTCTGGTGGTGGCTATTATGTACGACGAAGTCTTATTATTCACGCTAATAGAGGCATCCTAGGCGCCGACGGCAGGAAAAGTCAACTCTGCTACGTGCTTCGTTTCACGGGCCCTTTAACACGGTGTAATAGGTCTGTTTGATTTAGATTTTTACGCAACTATTAATACCGCCCCAGTGTAATTTCATTTAATTACATTGTTGACATCATCACACAAATTTAATTTTCCAAAGATATTTTTGGATAAAATAACGCGAAACAATGGAAAAGGGATGTTATATTTTAATTTTTGATTAAAAATATGCGGGAAGTTGACATATTAGGACCATCATCAATGAGATATTTTCCATTTTTCATTGCTTAATAAAGGAAAAAGTGACACATAAGGTCTGTTATACTTACACAGAAGGTCCCTTATACTTTTATGATGAACTAGAATTTAAAAAAATAGAAAATAGTGTAGTCAATATAGGCGAGCTTCTTTAAGATAAAACATTGCGAAACCGTTTATTATCATTAAGGCTATTACAAGTTTTTCAGAAACAATAAAGGATCGTTGAACAAATTTTTCTAATTTCTCAGAAGAAAATACTTATATATCATAGCAATAAGATACGTCCTCTTGAATCGGATTTCCGAGCTCTCGTCCATTAAGCGGCACGTCCCTTGGTGGAAATTAGCAAAACGAACTTAAAAGAACAGCGTAAAGAGATTTAGAACTTCCTTTTGTCAGCCTCAATATTCTGGGCAGGTGTATAAAATATTAAAAGAAACATGTCTAATGTTTTAGCTCTGTCCTCCATTTCAATAGATTAAAGTGATTTTTAAAAACAGGAAAAAGAGTAGAAGTTCTCATTGGTGTTTCAATAAGGGCGCCAAGGTTCACTAAAACATGATTTTCTGTAGCGAAGTATTGAAATACAGGGTGTACCAACCAAAAGTAGGCAACCTGAATAACTTTGGAGATAAAATTTTTTTTGAAAAATTGGCGAAACACGTCGACCTTGTTTCCATGGGGGACAGATTTTAATGTAATACTTGTATACCTATCATCATCCCTCTACCCTACACGGCCACTCCCTCAAAGAATTCAAATGGCAAAAGGGGTCGAGTGATACATCTTTTGAGAGATCCTGCAATTCTCTACATAACTGTGTATTTTTTTAAACTTTTATCGATTGGTTCCTGAGAAATAATTGTTTCATTATTTTAGGTTCGGGAAATAAAAATAAAAGAAGCAGTTTAAATTATCGTATGTATTGTTCAAAATGACCCCATCCGACTTCCATACAGTAATATAATCTATCTTGAAATTCTGTACGAACATGTCTGAACACATCTGGAGTCAATAAACGGCATTCTTGAACAATTCTTTCACGTAACTCTTCCAGAGATGCGGATTTTGTTGCAAATACCTTTGATTTCAAATGTCCTCACAGAAAGAAATCCAAGGGAGTTAAATCGGGTGACCTATCGGGCCACTCCACAGGTCCTCTTCTTCCAATCCATCGCTCAGTAAACCGATTATCCAAAAATTGACGGACTGCTATAGCAAAATGTGGGGGTGCCCCATCCTGTTGAAAAAACAGTTCGCCTTCTAAAAGATTATCGTCTTCTTCGAGGATTTGGGTAATAATTGGGTCGATGTTCGCCATTTAAATTGTCAGGAATAAAAAACGGCCCGACAATGTGATCCCCTAAGATGCTAGCCCAAACATTGAACTTCTGAGACCATTGGGTATAAGTTTTCATGAACAAATGTGGAGTGGTTTCACTCCAATACCTACAATTGTGCCTGTTTACCTCCCCATTTAACTGAAATGTCGATTCATCAGAAAAACACGTATTGTACAGTAGATTGACATTACCGTTTAATTGTTCACTAAAAATCTCACAGAATTCAAGCCGACGATCGGGATCATCTTCGTTTAGTTCGTATACCAATTTAAATTTATAAAGATGAAATTTGTGAGCCTTTACAATTCGATGAACAGTGCCTCGTGATACACCAGAAGCCTCAGCAACTTTCCTGATCGATTGAGTATTATCCATCTGCAAATGACCCAGAACTGCCACTTCGACTGCTTTATTCTTAATCGGTCACTGAGGTTCATGCTTTTTGTTTCTTATAGAACCTGTTTCCATAAATTTTATAAAACATACTGAGAACCAACCCTTCTATCTGGATGATTTTTATTGAATAAACGCTCCGTAGCTCTAGCACAAGTATCGTTTTTAAAATAAATTCTGACAATTTCTATTCTCTCCTGAAGGGTATAAACCATTTTGAGAACTCACTCTGGTCAAATGTATCTCGATTTAAAATTGGTTGTGAACAAATTCATGTTCAAGGACTATCAAATACTTATGAGTCTTTTATTATTCTAAAACCAAACGGACAAGGAATGTGTTTTTTGTCGGAAAAACTCATGTTGATTTGAGAGCACTAAAAAATGTAATTTTTTTTATAAATTCCAATATCCAGTGCCGAGTATTTTAGATTTTTTAAACGATTTCGATTGTGTGGAATCATCAAAAATAAAATTATTTTCCTTAAGAACGAATCGATAAAAGTAAAAAAAATACACAGTTATGTTGGGAATTGAAAGACCTTTCAAAAGATGTATCACTCGACCCTCCTTGTCATTTAAATTTCTTGAGGGGGTGGCCGTGTAGGGTAGAGGCATGATAATAGGTATACAAGTCGTCGAGAGCAATATCTTCAAATTGAGGTACAAAAAACTGGGTTATCATAGCATGATAACGTTCGCTATTCACCGTTACTGCATTACTTGCCTCGTCTTCGAAGAAAAATGGCCCAATGATTCCTTTAGACCACAATGCACACCTAACAGTAACACGTTTTGGATGCATTGCTCTCTCATGAATCATTCGTGGATTTTCTGAGCCCCAAATGCGGCAGTTTTGCCTATTTACGAAGCCATCGAGGCGAAAATGAGCCTCATCACTGAAAATGATTTTGTCCGCAAAATCAGCATTCACTTCTTGTTGGTCAAGGATCCAATAGGTGAACTATCTTCGCTGTGCATGGTCTGTTGGCAGAAGTTGTTGAGTCAATTGGACATTGTAGGTATGGAGATGCAAATCTTTAGTGAGAATACGCTGAAGAGTGGCTGTTGTAACGTCCAATTCTTGTGCACGATGACGAACTAAATAACCAGTAATTTCGAATTTTTCGGTTATTCTTTTCACCATTTTCATAATAATGTTTAACAATCAAGACACGTTGTTCCATCGTGTAATGCTCCACATTTACTAACTCCCATCTGTCTCCTATCGACTTGGCATGTCATAATCTTGTGACATCATGACAGCAAACTGGCGCGCAATTCAAATCTTGCGCTCTCATTGAAACACTTTTATTATTCTTTAAGCTAGGGTGAAACTTACAAAATTTTTATTTCTACAAGCTCCGTATTGATTTAACAGCTGGTTATTAATATCATAATACTTTGATTATAGACGAAGCAGTAGGTTTGTTTAAAAAGGAAATAATATAGGTTAAAAATTATTATCCTCTATTAAACAAGTTCATCACATAGAAATGTGTCCAAAATTTTATTATCAGTTATTATTTAAGAATTGATTAATTATGTTTTACCTCTCAGTTACATTTAATACATTTTTTTTCCTAAATGTTTCATATGTTAAATTTTTTATATTGTGTTAATTTGTTAAATTGTGATTATTATTCTGTATTTATAAATTGCTTGGTTTTTCAGTTTCGAATAACATTTCGAAAATAATCGATTATTTTATGTTCACCGCGTCTTAGTTAATGAAAGATCTGACCATAATTTGTCAAGTGAAAAGCAAAATATTAAACAATGTATTTCGGCTAACAATTCTGACTGGCTGGATAATTGTCCTTTAACAATTAATTATTTTGTCATTGCTTCTAATAACTAATTGCGGTTTGATAGCTGTGCCATATGGTGGAAAATTAATGATACCGGATTTTAACCGGGTTAGATGAGGTGTCCCAAACCATTGTGGTTCTGTCGCGGTTTGAAATGGGTTTAATATCCATGTCTTCCCTATTTAGTAAACTTTACATTTTAGAATTTTTTTCCTTAATAATTTTTCAGTTGATAAAAATGAATAAAATATTGAGGCAAATTATTAACTGGCTTGCAAGAATTCACAACTAAAAGCCTAAGCCCTTTTGGTATAATGCTGAAATGAGAGTAAATAATTCTCAAAAAGCAGTTATTTATATGAGAACCATGTCATCATGAATTGTAGAATTTTTGAAGTAAAGTCTGGATTAGGACCTGAATTTATATAGTACAGGGAAAAGGATGAAACTGCTTTGAAGGACATCCTATTGCAATTCTTTGGGCTTATCCGAGTCGATCCCTTCGCACAGTGACAGCGGAACAAGTTTTTGATTATTTGGAAGAATATAAAAATATTTTTTATTATAGAAGTATTGCTTAAAAATATGTAAGCAGTACAATACAATAATTTGTTGAATTTCTGTTATTTGTTTTTAAGATATTTAATACAAATTCATTACGCCTCAGCTAAATTTAACAATGTTATAAATTTCATTTCCAACATAAGAAATGATCTTGGTTTCAATAAACAACATTTATGTATTAGGATATAGATAATATAATAATAATAATAGTAACAATAATAATCATTCTCTGAGGATGCGCAGCTCGCAGATGGAAGCATTCTAAGACATCTGGATGCCGGAGAGACCTATACATATCTGGGTGTGCAACAAAGGCACATCCAGGATGTAACACAAATAAAAGATTTTCTCCGCGGCAAGTACAGACACCGCCTCCGAAAGATTTGGTCTTCCGAACTTTCGCGGAAGCACGATGTGTCTGCAACTAATATGCTTGCCGTTCCGGTTCTGCTCTATTCCTTTGGAGTAGTAAACTGGACAGTAGAGGAGCTGCGCCAATTAGATAGAGATACCCGCAAGATGATGAATATTCACAGAAGTATTCATCCTAGATCGTCCGTTCCTCGTGTGTACCTCCCACATCAGCGGGGGGGGGGGCGACGACTCTTGAGCCTGGAGTGTACTCATGACAGAGTAGTACTGAGTGAGGCATGTAACATCCTCAGGAGCTCAGATTCCCTCTTGCGGTTTGTAAAACATCACGAAACTGTAGGAGTGGGAGCAGGATTGTTTAAGGCAGCTAAAAGAGCCGTAGATGAACTCGGTCTCGCATTTGACATCAGGCGAGGTGGCCGGTGAGGTGCTGATGTAGAGTCAGTCACCGAACTTCAGCCAAATCTTCTGAAAACCCTATTCAGAGCTGCCGAACAGGAAAATCTGTTTAGGCGTGTAGAGGTTCCTGATATCAAGTGCAGGACTTGCCGTCAGGCGTCGGAATCGTTCATGCACATACCATCTGCATGCCCCATATACGCGATTTCGCCGACGGTCAGGCTAATCCAAGCCAACAAGCCTGACATAGTCCTCCTCGACCATCAACTCAAGGTGATGTATGTATGTAAGGAGGAGGAGAAACGGACCAAATACCGTGATCTCCGGTACAAGCTCCAAGTGCTGTACCCAGGCAACTCAGTCAAAATGGTCTTCCTAATAATCGGTGTACTCGGAGAGATAAAGCCTACGCTGCTCTTGATGTGAGGACCATGCCGGCCTGCCAAAAATCAGCTGAGTGGCTGACAGGCCAAATGCAGAAGGCGGACCTTCTTGGTTCTCTCCGTCTGGTTAGGGCATACGATTTCGGAACCTACAGTCACTAACCCTGCGGGATGTGGGGAGTGGCTGTCGTTAATGTGCTGGCGCGGCTTCTGTGAGGCGTCGGAGGCCACAGGTGGAATGTCCAGCGTCGGGCAACTGAAATAATAATAATAATAATAATAATAAAAATAACACAAAAATTGGACAACCCTCGAATCCAAAACCGAAACTGTCTAGAAGGGGGTTTCTTAGAAAAATATGGACATACAACCATTCCGACCGACATTGCCAGTGCCAATGGTGGAATTCAGCTTGCACCTACAATTAGAAGATTTCTAGTCATGTTTGCCATCGCGCGCTCTAGCGAACGACGCCACCGAGTAGAACCGTTTTAAGATTATCTGGCACACATTATTTACATGAATAAAAAAGCTTAAGAATCAAAATAAGTAGGCACCAAAAATGTTCACGCTACTGATTAATGGAATACTTTCTTTCACCATTTATTTGAGTGTTTATTTGCCACGGATTTGATAACTGGTAAAAAATTTCAGAAACAATGTTCTGACGTTTATTAGTATTTAGGATTAATATATTTTAGGACGACTATTCATTTGTAAGTTTCAAATCAGTGTGTACTGTGGTCAAATACAATTTCAAACATCATCAGTATATATATGTAGATATAAATACTATAACGACTGTCACCCTATCATTAAAATAGTTAAATAGTTAAATTTTATTGATTAAAACAAAAATTTAATAACAAAATACATTTATTCAAATAAGCAATATTTACGACTCTCTTCTCTGGGCGGGGAAGCAAAGTGATTAACTAAATAAATCGAATCAACTTATACCTAGATAAAATAAGAACAAAGTTAGGCAAGGCAATCGCCTATGCAAATGGTACGAAAACGTAAAACAAACTTATTTATTTATTATTTGGGCGCCACCATCTTTTATGTTTTTCCTTAACTTAAAAACAACAGCTACCATTATAAGATGGAAAAAATGTGTAGCTGTTTAAATAGTCGATGCTAACCAAGAACAAAATAAATGTAAATTACATTAAAAGAATTTAGTTTCAAAGCACGGGGCTAATTTGCAAATCTTATAAGAATTCATGAAAACAATTCCTTGTTCACACTCGAGGCACTCAAAGTCTGACCACAAGTCAATGGGTGGTGGTGCCTAGGTACCTAGGGTGTTCGACGTAAATTTTTTCTGCATTTACATATTTTTCTTCGAGAGGAGAATATAATTAAACAGTCCTACTTGTTGATTCTGTGCTGAATATACGGCCTGGGTCTTAAGGTACTCCAGCAAGCTCAGATACTTCCACAAGTAGCATCGCCTTTCCAACAATTTTCTAACATGAAATTTTTAACCACACAACTCCACTCTCTATGGTGTCTCGAGCCTGGCTCGGGTCTATCTGCGTGCATTTCGCCTCTTCAACTGAAAGCACCACCGAATTTATTCCTAAGTGTGCGCGATGGCACCGCTACGTAAATAATTGTTTTCTCCCGCACAGTAGCGGCGCACTAAATAGCTAATACAATGAAGTTTAGCAAAACTATTCTATTCGAATTTTGAATTTAACTAATAATTCAAATCATCTCCAGATAATTTATAAGGAATGTGATCCAAATTACTTATTTAAAGAAACGGACCGTTACAATACGAAGTGGTCCTAATATAGATTCCTGTGGGACACCCCCATCGCAGCACGTTGTAACATTTTGAGCTGGCACTGCATCAAGGCCTACGATATGAAATTGTTTTTTTTATGATTGGTATATAGATGAATTGGTCTAGGTTCTAAAATGTCAGATTGATATGATAAAAATAAATATCGCTACCTAACCAGATGTTTTTTTTAATACAATAATTTGCAAAACATCCTCTCAAGTACATAATCATTACTTTATTACTTGTAATATGAAGCTAGAAAAAGAGATGTTTAACATATAAATTGTGGTATCTGTCTCGACGCTACTGTATTTAAACATTAATATCTCGGCACCCAGATTTTAATGAAATATGTATAAGGGTAGAAAAGGGTAGGTAAATGCATTTGTTGAAGAAGTTTTAGGCCTCAGCTGGAATATTAATGTCACTTTCTTAAACTCTTTCAGCACGATTTAGTCCCTCATTACTACTTGCAGGGAGAAGAGGTCGAGATAATTAAGAATTTCCTTATTACTAATTTGTTATTTACAAATACGTATTATTTTATAAATGGATCTGAAGTTTTAGAAAAAAATAATGACAAATATAATAACCCCTTCTATCAATCCCTATCCAAATATGCCTCTATAGCGACACCAAATTCAGGTTAGGATCCAGCTTGCCATTCTTGCTGATATCAGATAATATTTTCAATTTGATTATTATTTTGAGCCGGATACAAAGTTGTGCGACCAATATTATGTTGGAAAAGGTTGAGATACACGTCGGCATTTAAATTCTTATCTATAAAAAATTGCCCTATAACGTAAATGATTAATTATTCCTACCCAAACAGTTCTGGACATGAACATCTTTCATCATGTGAAGATTATTTCTAGATCGATAGATAGAAATCCTCTGTCACTTAATGCAAAAATCCGGTCCTTCATCCATTGTCCCACCATCCAAATTCAAATATTAATTATACCAAAAGTTATTCAGAATTAAATAGCACACATTAAGTTACCCAAGTGTCTGAATATACAACAAATTCACACATTTTGTTTTCACAAAAGTGTTTTTGCGTCTAAAAATATCTAACAGTATCTTTGAAATATATACCCGTATTTAATACCTTGTTTAAGGCGGAATAATTCACGGTTCCTTCATTTCACTCCAACAAAGTGATTACGAAAGCATAATATTACATAAATATAAATAATTAGAGGGCGTCACGAAGCCCCTTTAAAACTTATTTAACCAGATAATAACGCCAAGTATCCGAAAAGGGTGAATATTAAATTAATTTAAGACGCCAACGAGAGTAAGTACCTATATAAATTATAATTACTTACAGTGCGAAACACAAAAAGAATCTGTTACTCGATATTAAATTATGCCAGTATTTAACTCTGCTAATATTCTCGGGTCTATATGGCCCTAAATGATTTTAAATTTTAGTATAATTTTTGGTTCTTAATATCAGTTATTACTATTTTATGACTAGAGCGTGGACAAAATTTAACTATACAGGATGTGTCAAAGTTAATTGTACATACGTTTGTATACAAGGCACTTACCTATCATTAATGAGTCTATCGTCCTCTGTAACTGAAATACAGGACATTTTATTTATTTTCGCTAAATCTTTATATGGGTTTAATCTTTGAACCACCTTACCGGGTGTCAATGGGATCATATAACAGCCCGCCATTTTTTTTTTGAATTGGTATAAAATATTCAAATTTAAAACTCCCGCATGAGAAGTAAATGGGCTTATTTTAACAAACATACATCAATAAGCCTGGCCAAGGTCATTAATCCTACAGAGACGTACTGGGTATGCATCATATCATAACACTTGAATAAGTGCAATAATAAAAACAAAAATATTTTATATATTGTGATGTATGTTTTTGTACTATTTCGTTTGCTTTAAATTCATTTTTATGTATTTCCTTATATTTTGTAAGCTTAGTGCTGCACATTATTATTAAACTGTTAAATGACGTTCACACATGTACATTGTATAATATCTAAGTGATAACTAGTAATAAATAAATAAATAAATAAAACAAATGGAAATAAATTTTATTAATACTGGTACACTTTATAAAAATATGTACAAAACTCACCTTATTAAGCAGATTTATGAAGTAGCTTGGTTGTCGTTATCACAAACTGGAGCACTTCTATAATAACTGTGTAGCATCAGATATGTTTCTACAGTTGTCTCAGTAAGCGATGTTCGCTGTGGTGAAAAAATATGTTTATATTTTGAAAAAGACCGTTCGACATCTACGGAAGTAATACAGGCATAAGTAAAACAATCTGTGAACTCACTTAACGCAGCTGTAGATGCACCATCACAAATTTGTCTTAATTTGGTAAAATCAGGATCTTTCCATAATATACTCGAATTTTTCAATAACGAGCTTATTTTTTGCTCATTTATAATCTGTAGCTGTGTATTTACGTCGTCCACTATTTGCAGCGATTCCACTAACAACAACGAGGTATTTTGCAATTTTTCTATTGCGTCGTGTAGTCCTCTATAATTGTTATAAATAGTTTTTAATTCTGTTTCAAAGGAAACATCTTGAAAGCTTGTCTGGCTTTCCTTAATAGCTGCAGCCTCGTTAGGGTTGAACTGTAATATCACAGCTTTTATTTGTTGAAAATATTCAGCATAACAAAAAGCTGCCTTCAACCACGTTCCCCAACGTGTAAGAATCGGCTCTGATGGTTCCGGAATACCAGGACACAGTGTGTGAAATGCTCGAAGCCGTTTAGGAGATTTGAGAAATACTGCATCTACCTCTGGAAAACATTTTCAAATCGTTTCTGCTACAAGATGGAACGCATGCACTTTACACGTAACATGTAAAAACCTACAATCGTCTCTTTGAAGAAAACGGCCCACCAAACGCATTGTCGCAACACCGTCGGTCACAAACATCAACACTTGACTTGTTGACAGTTCAAATTTTTCGAAAGTCTCCAACACCACCCGCGTAATTGTTTCACCAGGACACGCAGTTAGTCTTTTGCTAGCTAGTAAAAGTCGATATGTTGGTTTAACAGGGTCGAGTACACGTACTATAACATTTAAAGTAGAATTTTTTTTTACAATCTGTCGTCCCGTCAACATATAACCACAGCCGTGTATTTTTTGATACACATTTAATCCTATTTACGATGTCTTCACGAACACTTGGTACATATATATCTACGTAACAATGAACGACTTGGTAAATTCACCTGGGGATTGTATTTATTCCAGAACTCCCGAAATGCTGGTTTATCCAGTTTATCCATATGCGCAGGGGAACAACACAGGCAATCAACATTAACAATAAATCAAACATAAACTGAGGTTCCAAAGAAGACACGCCATTTTTTTTATTTTTATGCCGGTTACTATTGACATGAATTTTGCAGCCGTATTTATTCCAGCACATTAAATCTTGATCACAAACGTTACAAATTATTTTACATCCATCATAGAATAAATCCGAAAATTCACCGATAAATTTATTCACTTTATCAGCGTACGGTCGTTTTCTACTCTTTACGCTCAACATTATTTATTATTTATTAGTACTCTATGCATCGATTGACAGATAACAACTAAAGTGTGTCGTGTTATCGTCATCGTAAACAATCACGCGATGGCATTGGTATTGCGCCCGACCCTGAATCTACCATCGCTTGGCCAGGCTTAATTATCAATACTACTTCCGGTTTTACCAGAAGTGTCATCAATTTTGAACTTTTAAATGAAACACCCTGTATATTTTAAAATATTCTGATTATGCATGAAATTTTCTATATAATAAATCGAAATTTTTGACACATTCTCAAATATGGCGTACTTATTTAAATTTTTTATGAAATTCAAAAGTAATAATTGAAACTCTTTGTATATTGAAAATTTTGGAAGTAGGCATTGGATATCATAATATTGTTCATTTTTGATATTAGGGTGCAATATGAAGCGAATATTTTTCGTTATTGGGCGACAATTACTAATTTTTTTCAAATAGTCACCCCTATTTTTTCCTTCCCTATAGAAATCATCATAATTTAAGCTTGAATTTGGTATAAGTATAACAGATTTTATTATATTTATTGCCTACTTGGAATATTTTCATTATACAGAGTTTCAATTATTAATTTTGAATTTCATAAAAAATTGATATAAGTGGGTAATCGCAAAAATTTTGAATTATTATATAAAAACGTTCATACATAATCAGAATATGCTAAAATATACAGGGTGTTCGATTTAAAAATTCAAAATAGATGACACTCCCGGTGAAACTGAAAGTGGTATTAATAATACATGTTTCTGATACGTGAGTTTTAAATTTGAAAATTTTATTTCAATTTTTAAAAAATGGCAGGCTGATACTTGATCTCGTTGACATCCGGTATAACGATACACAAATAGATTTTGAATAACAAATATCATAAGCAATTCTGTCGAATGGTTATTAAGAGAAATATAACACGGGTATTCTAAAGAGAACTCAGATATTAAAACGCAAAACTTGACAAAATCAATTTGTTGTGATTATAAATCAATTATATCTATTAATTTATTATCTATATTATCTACTTGCATTGCCTATATTTAGTTAAATAGGTGCAAAACTGATAAATTATAGTAAATTACTTAATTTGAATTGATTAATTCGCTGATTTACACATAATGTATGTACATATATTCTAAGTAGCTCAAATGCAATATCAAAATGTATAATTTATTATTCAAGATCCCATTAAATGAATTTAATCAGAAATGTATCCTCTGGTGGCAACAAACAATACGAACCCGTATTTTATTACACTGCATACAGTTTCTCACATTCAGTAAACTTAATAATAATTTAAGTTTGATATTAATCCGAATTCAATTAAAGCCCTTTGAATATTTGCATTTCATAGGAGAGGACATATTTCAGCACACGTTTCAAAAGCATTGCGATGTTATTGGTGCGATCACGAATAAATTGAATTTTGGTTGTAACAGAGCAAAAACAAGTTGATTTATAGTTTCTTATACCTAATATAAGGAAGTATAGTAAACGTGATTTTTTTCGACCTCGAGATTTTGATTGATATATACGTTTTGAACCCCCCTGAATCCATTCTGACTATTTTCCGAATGATGTATATCGGTGCGTGTGTGTGTGTGTGTGTGTGTATGTGTGTGTATCCGTGATAACTTAAAAAATACTAATGGGAGACTTCCCAAATTTGTCAGTTAAGATTTTCAACAACATTTTAGGTGAGACATTAAATTTGGTGGATGTGGTACCACCAGAAGAGACATAATGAATGAAAGAAGAGAAAGGTACAATTTCGGGACAAAAAATAAAAAATTTTATTGCATTTCTGGATGAATCTCGGCGAAATAATGAAAAAATATTACTTTATGGAAAATAATCTGTAGGCATGTCTGTGGTATCGCGATAGCAGCCACAGTTTTTGAGATAAAGCTTTCAAATTTGGTACACATGTTCTAAAGGCCAAAGACAATGATGAGTTCGGTGAAGAGCAAAATTGAGCAGCTGAAAGTAGATCCACGGGACCCAACCTTTTTTTTGTATTTGCCTTTACAAAAAATTATATTCTTGATGAAAGATTATAAATCATGTCTACTATGTCAAGCCAATAAAATATATTTGTAACGTAGATAGGTTGATCCCATATGAGTAATTATTCATGATAAAGGAAACAGAAAAATTCTCATAAAATTCCTTTATTAATGTGACCGGTTTCGTGAACAAATTAATTACTTCACATCATCAGACACAGGAATTTTTTTTTTATAAATATAAAACCAGGGTAGTCAAATTAGAATTAAAATAGTTTTGCAACATGTCAAATTATAAGTAAATGTAAGATATAAATTTTGTTAGTATCTAATTAACTTTTTTTAATAAAATTTCTAAAATTTTTTAACGTGCTTCTTTTTAAACACATACATATACTACCCTGGTTTTATATTTATAAAAATTCCTGTGTCTGATGATGTGAAGTAATTAATTTGTTCACGAAACCGGTCACATTAATAAAGGAATTTTATGAGAATTTTTCTGTTTCCTTTATCATAAATATATTTGTGTAACGTCATATCCTAAAATGACATTTATTGGACAGTTTCAATGAATCAAAACAATGACATTGACAAGTGAAAAATAAAGAAAAAAGTGTGAAATAAAGAAATTTTATTTCACAGTATGAAATAAAACTAAATAGTCAACAGACAACAAATTAAAGTTCTTACATCAAATATTTATTAATTATTAACAAATTTCATGAACAATTTTATTCATAATTTAACGAACATTTATATGAATAGTACTGTTACTAATATTATTTATATTTATTCCTGGAATTATAGGTTCAGATGTGCGAAAAATATTTGATTCATTTATATAAATATGGTGCTTGGTCTGTTTTTCACCAACGACTACATCGGCAGACATAGTCATTTCTGTAGTATTGTTTGAAAATATCTGTTTTGAAATTTCTTTTTTTGTTCTGGATGCTATCTTCTATATATCCCTCAGCAACTGTTGAAGATTTCCATCCCCCATGACGTTTTAAGGTAAGAATAACAGCTCCAGAACCAGCTAATGTTGATGCCGAAGATCTCCTAAAGCTGTGACCCGTATATTGCTCAGGATTAGATAAGTTAAGGTATTTAGCTATAATACTTGGTATTTTTGAAAATGTATTAATACCAACTTGTTGGACCGTACATTTTTCTCCTCGATATTGAAGAAAAACCCCTTTGTGATTCACATGAGTAGGGCAAATAGATGCATATTTATCATAAATATTTAGTGGATTTATTCCATTAACTGTCTCATCAATTACCGTAAAAGTCGTTTCAATGTGGGTCTTTGAATTAGGTGTTTTAACAACCAGCATGCAGTCTTTTGTCACAATGTCATCAATGGTCATATTGTAGAGTTCCCCTCGACGACAAGCGCCAGCCAATCCCATTATTAATACAACTTTCAACATTAAAGTCTTTTCATCTTGTGCTTCTTGTAAAAAACGTTCGACATCTGCTCTGTCAAAAACTTAAGATTTCTTAGCCCTATACCCAGTGGATTGTCTTTTCAAAAAGCTTTTACTTTTTGATAATTGGATACATCTACATTATTCTTTACATTCAAAACTTCTATAAGCATTGAACACTTGGACCAGAGACTTGAACATTTTAAAGTTTTTGCTTTTTCAGATAGATAAGTCAAAAGAACAGGCTCAGATATGTTACCCACAGTTTTCTGCTTACACCAGTGCATAAATTAATCATATTCTTTTTTCGTACAAATTTCTAGATTTCGCTGGTAATAAATCTATAGTTACAGCAATTGCTTGCTCCCTGGTTTCCGGAGGAGTACCAGGAATAAAATCTTCCTCACTATCACTCATTTTGTTCCAAATAATAATTATTGTAAAGTAGAATGTATCAAATGCGACGTTTAGATCGTTCAATATTTAGTTGTTTTATTATTGTTTTATATGAAAACAGCTATAGAATTTAGTCATTACGACAAGGTAACTGCCGCATTTTTACAAAATACTTTTTTCTAATATGGCGATACAAAAAATGTTGTAGATAACTCGAGACTAAAAATGTGTTTTTTTTGCTCGTGTGGTTTATAGCACTCGCCTTCGGCTCATACTATAAACGCCCCACTTGTAAAAAAAACACCATTTTAAACACTTGTTATATAAAATACTATTTCCAAGTACTTAAATAAAGCTGATGTAAACTGAAATGTTTTACACATTTGACCTCATAAAATGGGGTTAGGATAAATTTAATAGTTTGACACTTAAAATGTCCAAATTCGTTTTTTGCGTTGATTCTTGTTTTTTAAATGAACTATCGGTACAAAAATCTCACCCCACTTTAATCCTCTTTGAATGACAACTACTCCTTCAAAATTTTTAAATTAGAAAGGGTGTCATGTGATACCTCATTTGAAATACATATTAACTCTCTAGTCAGCAATATAAAGCTTTTTAAATTTGGTCAAATAATTATCGAGAAAATTAAGTTTTGAAAATTAAAAAATGTTTATATTCCTCATTCAGAAAATGTGCTGCGAAACAAAAATCCAATAATACAACGTCAATTTAAGGTGACACTGTTACCTTAAATGGACGTTATATTACTGAATTTTTGTTTTTGAATTGACTACTTGATATAAAAAATGTCACCACCATTTCAACTTGCCTGTGCATGAATTATAACGGATAGTAAGGAATTTCGAAGGTAATAAAAACATTAAACTAATTTCAAATTTTAAAATTTAATTTTTATTTATACGATTTTACGAATTCCAAATTTAAAATAACTTTATATTGCTGAATGGAGAATCAAAATCTCTCTCTAATTTAAAAATTTTGAATGGGTAGTTGTCATTAAAAGAGGTTTGAAGAGGCGGTCAGACAGTGTCATTTCAAAAACCAAAATCGACGTTTCAGAATTTTTCATAAAAATTGTTAATAACCCAAAGAACGAATTTATCCGTTATGGATCGCACTGTGTATATCACATAAAACTTATTATTAACTTTAATAAAATGTCGTTAGTCATTATATTATATTTCATTTTATAAATTTAGAGACTTTTTGTGCAAATATAATGGAGAATCGATTGAAGGAGACGTATAATATGGAATTAAGTGCAAAGCTAACTTCATTCATCTTGATTTAACGGAAATTCCCCTTCAAAAAGGTTAATCGGACCAACCTTATCTTAATACCGGTCAGCCTACTGCACATAAATTTAAAATGACACTAATCCTTATCAGGACAGCTACTTGAATATACAGCTAAAACTATATAAAGAAAAGAAAATTTAAAATCTTTTAAACTATTTACACTATGGTAAATATTTTTATTGTTTTGAATATATTGACGTTGCATTTTTTTTATTTTAATTACCAAGAGTACACCTCACTAACATTCACACAGTCACAGAACTCACGATTAATATAAAAACGATAAAAAAATAATGTTCCACGAAAGTTAAATCCTTCATTCTTAAGTAACAAATGTCAGGGTAGATTTTCAGGTCTAATATTCCTTAAACGATGGTTTTCCTAGAGTCATGTTGGGTGGTCGGTGGATGGATGCAAATATTGGTTATAATATATACATATTGAGAAATTCTAGACACCCATGCCTCCTTATTTGACATAAGTCATAATAGTATTTGTAAACTTGGCCTGAATTGATTTTTACGTTTGTCTAACATGGTTTAAATTACAGTAATTTCATCTATTTAAGTAAATTCTCAACTTTTTTGTTTATGCCAAATCCTCGATTTTTCACATCGAAAAAAAATTGATTTACTCATAGTCTCTTAATGATATTTCCAATCTTATTTCATATTTTGGATATAATTTGTGTTTTTCATCACTCTGCACCAAATTCAAATGTATCTCACAATTGAAAACAAAAATTAATATTGTTATTTAAGAAGATACATACAATAATAACTTACAAATTATATATCGGGTATAACAGGATCATGGTACACCCTCTTTTTCTCTTTTAGTTTTGAAGATAATTGATTGAAATTTGGAATATCCTATATACATAATAACCGGCACTTTCTATCATACAAGTGATTTTTTTTCACTTCCGGTTTCGCCGGAAGTGATACTAATTTTCGATTTTTAAATGAAATACCCTGTATATTATTGTATTTTTGAATTCTGCATAATTTTATGAATCCAACGATATCAAATAAGTGACATTTCAAATGTCAGTATTTTTTATAATATAATTTTTACTTTTCCGTTTAAGTATGCCATGACAGTTCCGATTTATTCTAAATGATCCGTGTAATGCTAGAAAAATCGAAATCCCATCAAAAATATTAAATTACGTGATTTATGAGCAAATAAAGTTCATCAAAATTGTTTTTGGGGCCAAACTCAATTTTTTTCAAATGGAACCGTATTGGGACCATGGTACCATGTATTAGTACTATTAATAAGAAATTTATTTATGTCCTATAAAAATTTGCGATAAATACAAACAAGATAACAGCTGAAAGTAAATAAGAGAATACAAAGCCACCTTGTTCTACATAAGGTGGCTTTAGAATTAACACAAAAACATTACAAACGCTGTCCATTAACGTCAATGCACTTCTTAACTTGCATAGCTGTTTCTCGAAGAACGTTCGCTAATTGCTGGGCTGTTATGCTATTAATTGCGCATGTTACTCGTAGCTCCAAGTTTTCCCGGGTTGTAACGGCGGTTGCGTAGACGATATTTTTTAAATGACCCCAAACAAAGAAATCAAGGGGCGTTAAATCAGGTGACGTTGTAAGCTACCTCACAGGACCATTCGTCGAAATTACGTTTTCTCCGAATCTCCGTTGAAGGTAATCAATTACTATCCTTGAATTATGGGGAGGAGCGCCGTCTTGTTGGAAATACATTCCCTGTCGTAAATGGAAAGGTAATTCAGTTAAACTGTCCTCAATTTCATTTTGCAGAAATCGCAAGTATCTGGCACCAGTCAGGAGTCCTTCAAATATTATTGGACCAATGATTCTACTACCGATTATTCCAAGCCAAACTTTAAAACCGAACCGCACTTGAAAGTTACCCTCCCGTAATAAACTTTGATTTTCTTGACCAATATTTTGTATTTTGTCGATTAAATAATCCCAAATTTGTGAACCTAGACTCGTCCGAAAATAAAATCATTGTTAGGCTGCACGTTATACTGCAAAATCCAATTGCAATATTCCATCCTACATTCGTAATCATTTTCGGACAAGTGCTGGTGCAATTGGTATTAAAAAGATTTATAGCGGTATATGTGCAAAATTCGGCTTACTGTTTGGTGACTGATTTCCAATTCACACCCAATTTGCCTTAAAGAAACAGTCTTATCAACTTCTACTGGAGCCAAAACATTAATTGCTGTTCCTTTTCATCACGAATGAAATTTTCTTCGGGATCATTGTTGGGCACACTTCGGAACTGATTTTCAAGATGATTAAAATAATTTCTCGCTGGACATTGTCTATCGGGATATTGTTCGCTATAAAAGTGTCCAGCCGCAACAGCATTTTTTTCTACATTCCCCATAAATAATTAACATGTCCACTTTTTCATCTCTTGTATAAATTTGCGGCATTTTGAACAGAATTAACAAGAATTTTAAACAGTTTTTAAAAACACAATAGAAACACCGGTAAACCAAGACATTTTTGAAAAACTAAATATTTCATTGTTTTCAAAGCCACCTTAGTTACTTCTTAACATTTAATTAGAACAAAATTGTATTTTCTTTTAGCTGTAATTTTGTTTGTATTTATCGCACATGTTAATACGACATGAATAAATTCCTTATTAATAGTACTAATAAATGGTACCACGGTACCAATATGGTTCCATTTGAAAAAACTGAATTTTTCCTCATAAACCATTTTGATGAATTTTATTTGCTCATAAATTACGTAATTTAGTATTTTTTACGGGATTTCAATTTTTCTAGCATTACACGGATCATTTAGAATAAATCGGAACCATCATGGCATACTTAAATGGGAAACTAAAAATTATATTATAAAGAATACTGACGTTTGAATTGTCACTTATTTATTATCGTTGGATTCAGAAAATTATGCAGAATTCAAAAGTGGAATAATATACAGAGTGTTCCATTTAAAAAATCGAAAATTAGTATCACTTTCGGCCAAACTGGAAATGAAAAAAAACTCACTTGTATGTTAAAAAGTGCCGCTTATTATGTATATAGGAGAGCCTAAATTTCAATCAATTATCTTCAAAACTAAAGGAGAAAAGGAAGTGTACCATGATCCTGTTACACCCGGTATAAGAAAACAACAGTTTTAAAAAAGATAAGCATATTGTATAACTAATATTGCATAACTGTACGGATCGATTGCACTGAAATGTAAAGTTCTAGTTTATTATTTAGAAATATAATAGTTACACCCCAAACAGGTGGTAATAAAGCACAGCTTTTTGATTTATGATCGCTTTTCAACTCTCTAATATACCAAACAATCAATATTAATTAAATTTCCAATTTCCATTTTCTTCGAACAGAAACTTTTCAAAATTATATTAGCAAACTTTTGAAATTAATATACTAAATCAAACTGGATATTCCTATATTTTGGTTTACGGACAAGTTAAAAGGATAATGACATATTTTTTATTGCAAAATATACAATACAGAGTGTTTGAAAAGTCTGTCCAAAGAGTTACCGCATACCTCGAGACCAAAACAAAACTTTTTGCCCAATACCTCTATTCAAAAGTGCTTCGTTAAGTCGCGCCATCAACATGGGCGTCACCTCCTAAATTTCCAGGGGATGGAGTAACATTTTTTTGGAATAATTTAGAATTTATATATGAATGACTGAAAAATTGGAATAAAATTTATTTGTAATTGTTAATTTAGCAGCTTTTTTAAAATTATTTAGTATTGTAATTGATTGGTCTCATTATAGGATCTACCTATTAATTATCTACGAAAAGACAAACACTGATCCATTCGTCAACGGACGTTTTTTGTTATATTCCTCGGCATATTCACCGGTATTCTTCTAACACCGTTCCGTTTATTATTTTTCATCTCCTGGATGATAGATGTAAACTTTGGACTTTCGATAGCTCCACAAAAAGAAATCACAAGCTGTACGATCCGGACACCTACCAGGCCACGGAAAATCTCCATTATGGGACTCTAAAGGAAGCGGAAACAAATTTCGTAAAACTTTCAGAGAAGTTCTTGGGGTATGAGCTGTGATTTCATCCTGTTGAAACCATAAGGATGGATTTTGAGGAAAACGACGTAATTCTGTTACTAAAAATGTTTCCAGTGTATTACGGATCGAGCTGTATGTAAAGGTCTGCGTGACACCATTTTCAGTCTCGAGAAAATGAGACCCGAGACTGCCAAAGCACAAAATTGTACACCAAACAGTTACTTTAACGTGGCTGTTGGTGAATTTGTTTTGAATTCTCATTAAACCAGTAACGGTTGTCTATAATCAAGATAATTCTATTAACTAATTTTCTAATATTAAACCTGGGTTTCAACTGGATTATATTAAACTAAAATTCTTTCCTCCTACTTGGCTTACATAAATACAATAATAAAACAGCTAACATTACCGTGAAAAAGAAACCAGATTGAAGCAATTACCGTGAGAACTAATTGTTCTTCCAAGTATTTGACATAAAATAAATTAACCCTTTGTTTAAAGCGGTTTTTGAAATACACCTTATTACAAGTTATAGGATACAAGGTATATCAAAGTACTTATTATAACAGAAAACAATTTACGGAAAAATCATTTCGTTACAGTTTTTATGGTGCACATTGTATAAAACATATTTCAAAAAAGTCCGTTATATTGTAAAAGTTCATTCATCATGTCTCTGAAACAATTCTGCAAACATCTCAGATTTCCAAATAAACCTGTGTAATTTCCAAATCCTTTAAATTACAGCCCTATAAACCATGAAGATACACGGAATTTAAATCTTGGGCTTGTTGCTGGACCCTGCTTACGTTGCATAATCCTTAAACTCCTTAGCGGCTGGGAAACGGTTGGCCAGGGAGGACTTCAAACTTCACTACTTGGTATAAAACTGAAATCTAATGCGAACTCTCTGCAGTATCAGACTAGATTATAAACTGTTGTGAATAATTCATTTGAGAGCAGTTCATGTTTATGTATAGAATATTAATGTCCGTTTTGTTATGAATGATCCTTGCTTTGTGGTAAATAACTTGTAATCTACAATATCTGATTGAAAACGTAGAAGTAGTGAGAGCATTGAAACATTATTAAACTTTTAATCATGTGAATTATCAAGTCCATAAATGCATATTTTATTACATTTTGCATCGTTACAGCCTATATAGGGTGGTTAAAAAAAACCGAAATTTTATACAGGGTGAGTTCTAACTTATTTTATTAAATTTAAGATATGGTAGCTCCCTTAATAGTAAGTTCATATAAAAAAAAATAAAAAATCTATGTGCTATAGTTTTCGAGAGAAAAAAAAATTGACTTTTTAACATTTTAAGATCCTATTAACTGACCTATCTCAACCGAAAAGAAATTAAGATAGGTTCAGTGACTACGACAATGACCTTGTTTTTTACAGTAATTGATTCACCACTTGTCTCCGATGGCATTTTTAACATAATCCCTTCAAACGCGCCGACCGTTGATCTCGACGTAAATGAAAGTCGACGCCGTTTGTGCTCCCGCACAAACGGTGCCGACGTGATAATGAATGCCGTCCTCTAACAGAGCCACCCTGAAGTGAATTTATGAAATTTTTTTTCCTGTTAATAAATAAATGTAATACATTTATGTAGAGTTCGGTGCACTTTGTCGCTGTGAACATACTGCTCCTTACGCTTTTTTGTGATTTTCTATGACGAATTAAATAGGGAAGGGATGAAGTTACACTGCAGTAGCTTTTTGCTAAACATTCAGTTACGTTATTGTTAGTGATTGAAAAGGAGTACTATTTATTATTTAATTTTTGAGAATGTACATAGAAATTGGACAAGAAGGGCTCAACTGTGTGTGCAAGTTGGTGGTGACACTTATTGTACATGGCTACTCTTGTCACTATCTAATAAATTTAAAAATTTTTAATGTGTTAATAAATTATGAAACTAATTAAATTAAAGTATGTTTTGTAAATTGATAGTGAAACAATTACTATTGTGAAACGTGAGTCCTGAATACGCCTCTATCTCCATATTCGTACGTGGTCCACTGAATAGCCACTTACACGCTTTTTGTGAAGATTTTTTAAATGATTTATCATTTGAACTAAAAAACTGGAGCAGGATAACTTTGTCGGTGATTTTCTGATGTTTTTTGTATCTTTGTAATTTACAATGAACTTAGATAAACAAATCATGTTGTTCTCGTCATAAGTGAGTCAGATGAGCAATGCGGTCCACAAAAGTTACTGTTAGTATTTTAGGTAAGGTAGGTCAGTTTTTCAACTTTCTTTTTTATTTTTTTCGCAATTCGTGTCAATAATATCACCAGGAACTCGCTCCTAAAATTACACAGATAAGTGGGCGTTCAGCCTGTATATTGTTTGCAACTCTTATCCGTTTTTGTTTATTCAAAATCTAAATTGAAATTAAAATATTGCGAGAATATAAATATATTTTAATTTTTGTTGAAACTAACTAGGGAGTGTCATTTAAAAAATTGGTTAATAGGACATTTTAGTAATTTCAAATTTTTCACTTCATTTTACAAATTTGTGAAATTTAGATACGAGTGAGTAACTGAGCAGTTTGTATAAGAAATTTAGCTCTTTATGTTTTCGAACAACTTCAAGGCCTACTATTTAAAAAAAAAATTCCATGATTCCATGGCATGCTTGCGGCCAACAAGGGCTACCGCGCTTAAATTCACTATGAGAGGCGCTAGTGTAGAGTACGTCCATGTAACTGAACATAAATGTTTACTATGGTTTTTTAACGCGAGTTTTTTTGTAATTTTTATAAGATTTAGCTGAAAAAATTTAAAACAATGACGGCAGAAGAGAATATTAGTGGGAAAATTATTGTACCTATCAGAGGTGACTTATGTCATGAAAATTAGGTTATATCAAGAATGAGCATGATGAAAACAACGAATGTACGTGATTATTACTTACGATTCTCTGTAGACTCCTTTGGTAACGCATAATCGTCAGGATTAAAATGTTCCTTACAAACACACGAAAGTTTCGAGGAGTAAAGTTATCCCTGCGAATTGCTACCAACCACTGTTTTAGGCGAATTTTATCTCTTTTATGCATATGTCCGCCTTTTAAATGGAACTGCACAACACTGAGGCATAATTAACAAGTTTTTTTATTTACTGGTGTACGAAATATTTATAATAAAACCCTATAAACTTTTTCTGCGCCTAACAATAACTTTTGACAGGACCTTTCTCGCCAGTGGCGTCAACTGGTGAGCGTAAAAACGTTAGCCCTCATTGGAATAGTTAGTACGTTAAAAACTGAGACTTCACCACTCTTCAAAAACAAAAAAGGGCGCGTACAGATTCTGGGGTCACCCTGTATATTAAATTCTAGTTTATTTTCGTTACTTCCAATTACTTGCTCATTTAACAATAGTAGTTCTCCATTATTTCCAATGTCACATGTGAATTTTACTTGATTCTTCTTAGTCAACATCCGAGTGAAATTAGAAATTATTACAAATGATTTACGAGATCCTTACACAATTAATCAGAATCAGTCAATTACTGAATCCTCCTATAGAATAACTAATATTCTGACGCAATACGACGCCTCTAATAATTTAGTTCCAATTATGGCTGTGACAATCAAAGTAATATGTCTTCTAAAAGCTTTCCGTTATACATATGTTGATAAATTCCATCATGATATCTTTCTGTTGTATTCATTAAAAAAAATGTTAGGTAGGAAACAGCAAATAGTCCTCTTAAACAACAGTACAATAAAAGAATTTTTAAAGAAAATTTATAACATTAAATGTCTTAAATGTCTTCAAAATTTGAGGAAATAATCTAAATCACTTCTTCAAATATTCAGTGAGTTTAGTTTGCCTTTGTAAATGGAAGAGTGTTAATATAAGTTTAGTAATTTCAAATATTTTGTGCAATACCAGAACTTGAATTTCGCAATTCTTCCAAATTTTGTGGATTATTTCAATAAACTCATGGTTTTTCAGGTGAGGAAGCAGGAAGAAATCGAGATTAGCAATGTCGTGAGAACTGCATTTTCATAAATTTTGATCCACTATTTTGCCATCATAAATTCTCGTAAAAAATTTGATCGTGGTACGTGTGGTGTGCGCTCTAGCTTTTTCGGTTGGAAATACTCTCAAGCAGAGCTAGGCAAATTACTTCTAAAAGTATTTAATTATCCGCTAGCCATTATTACTTTCTCACAATTTATATTTTTGTGCCCATTTCTACAGTAAATTTCCAGTAAAAATGTTTTTCTGAAATCGCTCAAGAATGTTTATTTTCTCTGCGCAATTTCAGATCCCAAATTACGCTATTCTAGTATTTTAGTTCGTTGCTAAGCAACCATCATAAAACAGTACGAGAAGTTTCTCTTCCGACCTAATCCGGGAAAGTAAGGGCGAAAACACAACACAGCGGTGCGCGACGTCGCATAGCAAAAACGACGTCGCACGGCGATGCGATGCGATGACGCAACGTTAAAACTTCATCGCCACGGCATCGCAGAGAAGACGCTTCTAGTGAGATGTGGACCGCACAATACGTGTCCTACGTCTGTTGCAGGCCACAACACTGCGGTGCGACGACGCATCGTAAAAACGAAGTCGCACCGCAATGCGATGCGATGAACGTTCATTGCACGGCCACAGAAGACATAGGTCTTCTGTGGCCGTGGTATAGACTGGTATAGACCAGAAGCGACACGTTTGATGTATGTATGGCGTGTTATAATTAAATATAAAAACCAAATAAGCTGCTGGCAACATAAAACATTTTTTCCAATAAAATAAATCATTTTTATACAATACTAAAGGATATAAACGAGATTTGTTTCGCAATCCGTAGTACAAATCTAGCCATATGCATAAATATAAAAATAAATATTTGATTAACAATAACACGCAAAATACAATAAAAGATTTATAGGTTGACAATGATATCACCAAAAAGATGGCGCATAAAAATTCAATATTGGCGGGAAGGCAGAGAATCGTTATAGTCCAGGAGCTGGCGACACTTTTCATTGTCTCATTTCATAAAACTTGATTTATCTTTTATTTTGTAATATTAATATCACCGATCAAGAAAATGAATTCCTGCCATCTCGTTGGCGGGACAACGATTGTCAGCGGTATGCCAAATATGTTAAAAAAAAGTACAAATGTTTTAAATAATAAAAGTTGAAACTTTTTTTCGACTTTTTAATAACATTTAAATAAGACATAAAATGACCTCCTGCCACTTTTTTCGGTAGACCGATCTACTCCTGCCATAATTTTATTTATGTAAAAAAAATTATCAATTGATATAAATCATAAAAGTTCAAAATTTTTTTATCATTTCATCAATAATTAAGGTAACTAAAAAACATATCCTGCCAGTCATTTGATGGGACTTGGCTTCGGCAGGAGCCAGTAAAGTTGTAGGATCTACTAGTTTAGATCTGTGACATAAAAACAGAATAGAAAAAAAATATCAATTAATATGAATCATAAAAGTTCAAATTTTTTTTACCATTTCTTGAATAATTATTATAATTAAAAAACATATCCTGCCTCACATCTGATGGGACCTGGCTTCGGCAGGAGCTAGTAAAGTAGTAGGTTCTGTGACATAATAACAGAAAGGAATGTGTTTCAACGCGTAAGATTATTTTATATTTATTTTTGCACAAAAAATATGTAATATTGAAAAGTTTATAGAAGCGAATCCTCGTCGATATATTCGTAAACAGTTTCTACAAAAGTGGATAAATCTTCGGTTTCAGAATCATCACTATCGCTGGAATCACTGTCACGTTGAATATGCTCCATTGTATCATTGTCATCTTGTTCATTAGTTGCCATATCAGATTCTGTAAATTGATTATAAATAATTTGAATATTAGTGGTATTGTTTTATCTATTATTAGTTACTCAGTAGAGAAAATATTATTATTACCTGCGTCGTCGGTTTCAGCAATTTTATCCATAATTATGTCACTGATTGAAGTTAGTAACTGGTCACCCTCAAACAATAAGAACTTCAGCTTATTATTAGCTTCTTTCCATCCACAATCGGCAGGAGATAGCAACGTCGAGTGTTGGAAGTGTGCATTACACCACACACTGGAAATATAAATAGCCCTCAGAATTTGTTGTTGCAATTCCTCTTTGCACGGGGGTAATATGTATCCATCAAAACTTGTCGACTGTAATTTGAGCTGTTCCTGGGTGTCCTTAAATTTATAGGCTTTCTTGAACGTTGCTAATCGTACTTCATTCACGTTGCTCATTGTTTCAAAGCTGTACAGTTCACAAATGAATTTCTCCAGAGTATCAAAACGCATTGAGAACGTTTGGATTTGGAATTTGGAAGCCTAGAAATAGCGAATAAAGTTGTTCGCGCTCAACAACTTTGCTCCTGCCGAAGCCAGATCACATCAGATGTCAGGCAGGACATGTTTTTTAATTATAATAATTATTCAAGAAATGGTAAACAAATTTTGAACTTTTATGATTCATATTAATTGATATTTTTTTTCCTATTCTGTTTTTATGTCACAGATCTAGACTAGTAGATCCTACTACTTTACCAGCTCCTGCCGAAGCTAGGTCCCATCAAATGACTGGCAGGATATGTTTTTTAGTTATCTTAATTATTGATGAAATGATAAAAAAATTTTGAACTTTTATGATTTATATCAATTGATAATTGTTTTTTTACATAAATAAAATTATGGCAGGAATAGATCGGTCTACCGAAAAAGTGGCAGGAGGTCATTTTATGTCTTATTTAAATGTTATTAAAAAGTCCAAAAAAGTTTCAACTTTTATTATTTAAAACATTTGTACTTTTTTTTAACATATTTGGCATACCGCTGACAATCGTTGTCCCGCCAACGAGATGGCAGGAATTCATTTTCTTGATCGGTGATATTAATATTACAAAATAAAAGATAAATCAAGTTTTATGAAATGAGACAATGAAAAGTGTCGCCAGCTCCTGGACTATAACGATTCTCTGCCTTCCCGCCAATATTGAATTTTTATGCGCCATCTTTTTGGTGATATCATTGTCAACCTATAAATCTTTTATTGTATTTTGCGTGTTATTGTTAATCAAATATTTATTTTTATATTTATGCATATGGCTAGATTTGTACTACGGATTGCGAAACAAATCTCGTTTATATCCTTTAGTATTGTATAAAAATGATTTATTTTATTGGAAAAAATGTTTTATGTTGCCAGCAGCTTATTTGGTTTACATATATCAACGTGTCGCTTCTGGTATAGGTCTTCTGTGGCCGTGCAATGAACGTTCATCGCATCGCATTGCGGTGCGACGTCGTTTTTGCGTTGCGTCGTCGCACCGCACTGTTGTGGCCTGCAACAGACGTAGGACACGTATTGTGCGGTCCACATCTCACTAGAATCGTCTTCTCTGCGATGCCGTGGCGATGAAGTTTTAACGTTGCGTCATCGCATCGCATCGCCGTGCGACGTCGTTTTTGCGATGCGACGTCGCACCGCTGTGTTGTGTCTTCACCCTTTCGCCCAGGATTTGTACTAAGCGACGTCGCATCGCAAATTTCTACGACGTCGTTGATTTCTGCGATGCGACGTCGCACCGCTGTGTTGTGTTTTCGCCCTAACTCCCGTCCGGGTTTTTTATATATATTTATACAGTAAATAAATACACGTAGACGAACTAACTCACATTAAAAATGCATATTTTAGTAAAAAATAGAATATTAATTTTAAGTTCACATTTATTGTAGTTGTTACTAACTCTGGTGGTGTTCCAAACACCTGACCATCACTGTCCATTTTAAATATTTTTTAATATTTTTTTTAACACTTACAAGTACTAAAGCGAAATAAACACTGAACAAACTTTTATCACAACAATAAATAAACAGTTATTGTCAAAGAAAAAGATTTCATAAGCAATTAAATTGTAATGAAAAAAATGTTATGCAATAATAAAAATACCTTAATTTAAATAATATTGATTGCATTTTCAGAAAAAATTTGTAAAAAAATTACATTCTCGAACTTCAGTGCTTGTTGGCCTCGGCTTAACGCCTCAGCCAACAATTTACATCGTCGTCCGGGAATGTATTGTTTTTACTACTACATACACAATGTACAGGGTATTCATTATAAATTACCCACTCGTTATCATCGTTATTATTGCCTATAGAAAAAAAGTTTTAAATACAAGTTGTGTGGTTATGACTGAATTTTGTTAAAATGCTATTAAAAGTACAGTAGCGTTCAGATTTCAGGGGATACAAAAAAAATAATACATTTTTTTAAATGGGATACCCTGTATATTATTAAATTTTTGGAATGATCCTTTGTTCCTGATTTCAAAAATATACCATATATTACTCCTACTATATACCGTTTTTGAGTTATTAAACGTCGAATATCTTAGTTAAACTATAGTTACTGTAAATATGGAAAAGTTGACATGAGCTATGAAAAAGACAACTATTGTGTTTGATAAGTGACATTTATTTAATGAAATAATCAAAATGGTTTACAGTGAGGAAGAAAAAGTCCAAATATTTATTTGTTATATACAAAATAACACAAATAAACGTACAGCAAAAAGAGCATATAGGATGTTGTATCCAAATCGTTCAACACCATCAGAAAATACATTCAAAAATTTTTACCGAAAAGTGAATAATACCTCCAGTTTTAGTAGAAAAAAGCGTGTAGTTCCAGCAAACCAGGAAGAACAGCTAGGATATACTGCTTCATTTCGAAGGTAAGCCCATCCATATTTATTCGCGAATAGACTTTTTTGAAAAATTGTATTATTTTTCATAAAATTCTAAATGCAGTATAAATAATGCAATGGATCAATTAGGTAAACGTTATTCCAAAATCCAACGTACGTTAAAGAATAACAGCTACAGACCGTATAAAATTTTACCCGTACAAGTTTTAACAGGCTCATAAAAGGAAAAGGCTGGACTTTTGCTGCCAGATGATTCAAAAGTTGGATGAAGATCTCGATTTTTTTACTAAAATATTATGGACTAATGAATCATCCTTTTCTACGGAAAGAATATTTAATAGGAAAAATCGAAGGTCGTGGGAAAACAAGCACAACAGAAATAGATTGGTAAAATAAATAAAAAAATCAGGAAGAAAAACTGTTAGCGTTTGGTGTGGAATGTTCAGAAACTAAATTGTTGAGCCTATATTTTATGATTATACTTTAACTGGAGTTACCTAACTGGAAATAATTATCCCAGATGCAGAAAATATTCTTTTGCAGAATTTTCCGGAAGCCGTACTTGATATGATTTGGATGCAGGATGGGGCAACTTTGCATAGTGTCCTTGTTCGAGATCATTTGAATAATGTATTCCCAATATGGATAGGGAATTATGGACCTTTCAAATGGCCACCTAACAATACGGATTTGACCCCTATGGATTAATTTTTTTGGGGATTTTTAGAAAACGTCAATAATAATAATAATAATAAGAATAATAATAATCACAACAAAGAACTTCCCCAACCACATTAGAACATTAGACATACACACAAACATTCATACAAGCATACAAAAAGCAATTTTACTTAAAACAACATCAATACTCAGAAAATTCTTACAACAATAAAGGAAGAAGATGTGACTTGGTCAAGACCCGTCACATGTCACAATACTACTAAACGTGAGAAACACAAAATAATAATAATAATAGCATTCAAGTCATTAAAGACAGGATTGGACTTGAAATTAACAATCTGAATGCCATTATTTGTATTTCCGGTGCAATTATAAATATAAGAAGACGTTATCAATTATGCATTAACAATAATGGTGGACACATCGAACATCTTTTATGGGTTATCATTTATTTATATTTAAATTTCCTAAATAAATCTTTGTTATCTATTTTGTATAAATATTTGGTTTTTTCCTTCCTCACTGTAAACCATTTTGATTATTTCATTAAAGAAATCAATCATAATAGTTGTCATTTTCATAGCTCAGTTTAATGATGTTAACTTTTCCATATTTACAGTAACTAGTTTAACTAAGACATTCGACGTTTAATAACTCAAAAACGGTATATGCCATGGGTAACATATGGTATATTTTTGAAAACAGGAACAAAGGACCATTCCAAAAAAATTAATAATATACACGGTATCCCATTAAAATATATATTATTTTCTGTATCCCCTGAAATCTGCACGCTACTGTACTTTTGATAGCACTTTAACAAAATTCAGTCATTACCACACAACTTTTATTTAAAACTTTTTTTTCTATAGGCAATAATAATGATGATAAGGGGTGGGTAATTTATAATGAATAAAACTGTACTATTTTTGTCCAAGGAAAAATTCTTGTACAAGTTGTTATTGATCTTTTGGTATAACAAATTAGGAAATTGGACGTACTACGTTAGAGTGGAGTGAAAATAATATTAACTGAAGATTTTTGTTAATTATTATTTACTAACTTTTACAAATCTTATCACAGATAAGTATAACATATATCTTTTTAAACAATTATTTTCCCGGCTATTTGCCAAAACGCTGAAACTTGAATTACAAAAAAAGATAATATGCACATTATGTTCAGTACTACTGACTCAATAATGTTATTTTTAATTTCAACTATTCTGTCCAGTAAAACTAAAAATAAATAAAACACAAGGTACTCACCAGTTGACACTCACTTTAAAAAACTTTAAATTATCTACCGACACGTGTTTCCGCCTGCATCGCTTCATCAGGGTAGCCAGCACATTTAAAGAATCCAAAGTAATCAAACTTGTAAACCTTAATGCAATAAACATTAATGGCTTCAGAGAACAGAATAATTGAAATTATATAGTGAAAATACCCCTTAGGGTCAATGAAATAATTTAAAAACAAATTAAGTTCCTCTTCTTGATAAAAGTTAAAATATAGAGTGGAATGAAAATAATATTAATTGAAAATTTTTGTTAATTATTATTTACTAACTTTTACAAATCTATTGAGTCAGTAGTACTGAACATAATGTGCATATTATCTTTTTTGTAATCCAAGTTTCAGCGTTTTGGCAAATAGCCGGGAAAATAATTGATAAAAAGATATATGTTATACTTATCTGTGATAAGATTTGTAAAAGTTAGTAAATAATAATTAACAAAAATTGTCAGTTAATATTATTTTCATTCCACTCTATATTTTAACTTTTATCAAGAAGAGGTACTACGTTATATTTCAAAATATGTGTGTAATATGCAGATATTGTATATTTATGCATATATGTTATATTACTTTAAAATTACTCACATACGAGTGAATAAATCTGGAAACTGTAGATGTATATGTATCACAGTGCTCGAAAAGTTTGCTCATTTATTTCTCATTATAAATATATTATTCTCAACGTATCTGTAACGACTAGCAATTTGTAATATATTTCCATGCAATACAGTTCTACTTCTGCTGCAGACTATCTGAAAGTCATTTTGCGTGATTTAACATGCACACCTACTCAAGTATCTAATGCAATTTCCACGCTAATCACATTTTGCTTATAATTATATCCTGGCAGTTTCGTCTGCAATTTGAATTAGCTACTGCAATAATAATGGAAAATATAATGAAATATAACAAATTTAAGTATTTCTTAACAATTTTGGGGCGACGGAATTTCTTTAAAAAAGGAATTTTAATCGCATGCATTTTGACGACAGATAACCATAAAAATGACAGACATGCTAAGGATCTAATAAAGCTTTGTGTAATGTGCTTTCTACGTATTGTTTAGTTATTTCTGATCTACCTCACTTATTAAAATAATCTGATATTGATTTCAAGACACCTGTGTTCGTAACTGCACCTCGTTTCGGTTTTTTGAAGTATTTGTCACGAGTGTCTTTAATTTTTCTCGTTCTAATGTACCTCCCCCTATTAAACGGGCAGTACATATACGGTTCTATGTGTCAAGTGAACTCGAAGATGCGATTAAATATTGTATAATGGGTTGCATATCCATTGTTTAGTTATTATTACTAATCTTATTTCTTAAGCTACGCTACGCTGATGAGAAACAATAATTCCGAAACAGCGGCGTTTACAAAATCCCAGAATTATCAGGGGATTGCTTCCGTGATTTGAGAGGCGGTTGAGAAAACACTTTCTTAAGCTGTCAAATTTTGGATACTGGTAATAGGTGTCTTTTCATGTCAACATTTTGAACTTCAGTACTGCGAGAGTATCATAAGTATGGTCTGTATTTACGGGAATGGAATATACTATGGTTTTTAAAGCGCCCAATGAGAAATTAGCATATGGCGTTATATCAGAAGAATGTGGTGGTCAGATCGGAGCATATTATCCTCTACTGATCCATCTATATAATGTCTGTCACCCTACCATTAAAATAGTTCAATTAAATTGTATTGAATGAAACCAAAATTTAATATTAAAATACATTTATTCAAAATAAGCAATATTAACGACTCTCTTCTCTCGGTGGTGAAGTAAATTGATTAACCAAATAAATCAATTAACTTATAACTAGATAAAAATAAGAACAAAGTCTGACAAGGCAATCGCCTATACAAATGGTACAAAAACGTAAAACAAACTCATTTATTTATTATTTGAGCGCCACCATATTTCATGTTTAAAACATAATGTTTTTCCTTAATTTAAAAACAACAGCTACCATTATAAGATGCAAAAAATGTGTAGTTGTTTAAATAGGCAATGATAATCAAGCAAAAAATATAAAGTACATTAAACGAATTTAATTTCAAAGCACGGAGCTGGCTTGCAAATCTTATAAGAATTCATGAAAACAATTCATTGTTCACACGCGAGGCACTCAAAGGCTGACCAGGTGGTGCCTAGGTACCTAGGGTGTTCGAAGTTAAACTTTTTCTGCATTTACATATTTTTCTTCGAGAAGACAATATAATTAAACAGTCTTACTTGTTGATCCTGTGCCGAATATACAGCCTGGGCCTTAAGGAACTCCAGCAAGCTCAGCTACTTCCACAAGTAGCATCGCCTTTCCAGCAATTTTCTAACACAAACGGAACCAACTTTAAACGAAATTTTAACCACACAGCTTCACTCTCTATCGTGTTTCAAGCCTGTCTCCCCGCGTTTCGCGGCTTTAGTTGAAAGCACCAACCAGTTCGTTCCTGACTGCGCGCGACGGCTGTGCTTCGTAAATAACTTTTGTCTCCCGCACAGTAGCGGTGCACTAAATAACTAATACAATAACGTTATATAAAACTATTCTACTCGAATTTGGAATCTACTGATAATTCAAATCGTCTCCATATAATTTATAAGGAATGCGTTCCAAATTATTTATTAAAAAAAAACCGGACCTTTACATATATTTGGTGTCGGACATTTAATTTAAAATGTTCTGGTGTCCTATCATGCATAAACCACATATTTTGGTGTATTAATTTTAGTAAAGAAATTGCAAATAATTTTCGTGCCATAATGAGACCAATTATAAAATTGTCAATGATTCCTACACACACAGTAATCTTAAATTCATGTTGTAAATGTAAACATATGTTCATTGTACAGTTTTGTATCTATTGTTGTAAAACATGCACCAGTAATTAAAGTCTTCCTACAGAAATTGTTAACAGTTGCCGAAGTAAAGCACCTCTGTTCACATCTCTCATCAGACATCTCTCAACAGTGGCAATGATTTGAGGTTTGGCAATCAGCGATTTAGAAATCTGCCGTATTCTCCACACTGATAACAATTTTCTTCTCGCTACTTCCACAGTACTAACTACCAAAATGATTACGTCAAAAAATATCTATTGCCAGTATACATAATTTTCCCAAAGTTGATACCGATAGCTAAAAGTATTGTACTGTTATTCAAAAAAATTAACAATTTTCTTATTTCTTTATAACTGACTCAATAGTCATAGTCTAAGAAACAGCGACAAAAATAGATACATAATTTCATAAAGAAACTTTTTGATTTCATTGTACTCTCTTAACATAGGTAGAGTTTAATTGGAAAATCTGCTGCATCGTCACTGGTGGACAGAGTAACGGTAGAGACTGAAAGGGTTGAGGAAATCAATAGAAAGACGTGATATGAGTAAGGTAGATTTTTGTTGTGTTGAAGTTGAATAATATTTTATGAAATATATTGTAATGGCAGACAGTTTGGTTAGTGGGAGGATGGCGGCAGACAACAAGGAAGGTCGAGAAAATATGTTGCATACTTACGTCATATCAGTAAGTTTGGGACAACGACTGGATTTCATGCTGTCACTGGTTGTGACTACAATCCAGTATTCCTTAAAAACGGAAAGAACAGGTCTTTTACTTTGCTACGGAAAAATACCAATTTTCAGGAAGCATTCTCGAAACCTGCCGATCATAATTTGTCAGTCAGAAAGGGATGAATTATTTTTAGTTTCGGAAAATTTCATCTGCCGTATGTATAATGTAAATACCGTCAATGAGGCGCGGTTTGAAATTTTTACTCAAACATTTTAGTCAAAGGACGTAAATGAATCTTTCAATCGAAAATTCAAAAATGTTGATGCTTCAAATTTACCTTCATGCAGATCAGAACTACACCGGCAATTATTGAGATCACACCACATTTATAGTCTATGGCGAAATCACATTTTTTTGATCTTGAGAATTTGTGGTGGCTTTTTGTACACAACTTTCAAAGACACCCTGTATAACAGGTTTAGATTTCACTGAAGTATTGAATATTGAAGCCTAATATGATTGATATCAGGCAAATTGATACGGTACAATACATAACTAATAGATGAAAAATTAAAAAAATACCTAGTACCTAGGAACGGCTATATGAACGCTCTTATTTATAAAAGCACGAGTTGAGTAATTGGGCTTTTCGTGATCGATGTGGGTATACCATGACAAGCTTTATGTTATGTTATTACACTCGTACTGCACTACTTGCCTCTCCATGTTATTTTATAGAGCTTTTATAGGCCCACTCAGTCATCCATGAACGTTGGTATTTCACTAAATAAATAAACTAGAACGAATGAATCGGGCGTTGTAAACAGCGAATGTCAATTTGTTACTTCTTGGCGAACATCCATTTGAAAATGGGACAAAATTTGAAGTTATAAATTTGATTATTTAATACCAAGTAATATGCTTCATTTAAAAATTACAAACATATATTTAACATAGGTATCATAATTATTATTCATGATGAAATTGTCAATTATTCTCTTAAAATTAATAGACCAATTCGGCGTCTCTCTTTTATAAAAACAGTTTCACCTGTTTTTAACCATTAGATATACAGGGTGGGGCAATAGTGCGTTGCCATAAGTACAAAATTCAAGAATAAACTTAAAAAATAAAGGTTTCTTCAAATGATTCATTAGAATAAATTATAATAAGTGCTCCACATGTTGCTCATTTTGATTGACACACGTCTCTATGCGCTTTTGAAATAAGGTTTCTACTGTTCCTAAAATTACCGGTGAGATAGATCTAAACGCAGTTATTGTCCTTTCCTTCATATTTTGTACTGTTGTTGGTGTGTCTTTATAAACAATTTTCTTCACTTATCCCCATAAACAGAAATCCATTTTTGTAAGATCTGGAGATCTAGCGGGCCATTTAGTTGGTCCATTTCTTCCAATCCAATGAAGTGGGTAGGTATTATTTAAGTGGGCTCTAACTGCATTTAAATAATGTAGTGGAGCACCATCTTGCTGAAACCACATCCTATTTCGAATCCTTTTTAGGAAGATTCACCAATAATTGTGGCGAATAGTTTTCCAGAAAATGAAAATAAATAGCTCCAGTCAATGTACCGTCAAAGAAATGTGACCGTATTACATATTCTTCAATAATTCCTCCCCAAACGTTTATAGACCATCTGTGCTGGTTATCAACTTGCCTAAAAAAATGAGGATTTTCCGAAGTATAGTAATGAAAATTGTGCCTATTAACAAATCCGTTTTATTATTAAAAATAAAGAAACTTTTTGCTTTTAAATGTATGAAAAATATTTTATTAAAACTCTACGTGTTTCGGCTTTCTCAGGAGTACAGATGATACTAGATTTTAAATCGTGTTCTTTACTTATATATAACATCTAGGTAGTACAATACAATTGTAAAGTATAAAATTTTATGGTATGAGACGATGGGAATTTCTTTAACTTACACTATTTTGTCTAAAATGTCGTGACCGGTAAATATTATTTGATCATTTGTTATGTTATTATTTTTTAATGTTTTTTTAATTTCGAATATTTCTAATAAATCTAATTTTTTACCTTTATTTCCTGAGTAAGCAAGTCGATCTTATCCAAATCTATGAAATTATTACTTTCTATACAGTGTGTTGACATGCCGGTGCTATGTATATTGTTCAAAATAGATTTTTTATGTTCCTCGACCCGTTGTTTACATTTCGACCAGTTTGTCCAATATACATAGCACCACAGTCAGAACATTTGAGCTCATGTATTCCTGTTTTTTGTAATTTACCTAGTTTATCTTTATTATTTGATAGAATTCCTCCAATGCTATTTTTATTTACGGAAATCGTTTTACATCCTAAACTGTTTAACATATTCCTAACTTTATTGCTAATCTTAGGTCTATAATTGATACATTTATAATTTTTCTGGAAGGCTTTTGAATGACTAACATAAAACTCATTAAGAATATTTTTCTTTTGTTTCGCATATATTAAATTATTAATCAAACTCTCTTGGTATCCATTATTTTTGGCAATGTTTTTAATTATTTTTGCTTCTTTTTCAAAATTTTCTCGACTTAAAGGAAATGTTAATAGACGGTTAATGAAACTGTGGAATGGTGAGTGTTTTATCTGTAGTGACTGTTTGGAACTATTGTGAATTACCGTGTCGGTACAACATATCGCAAACCCACTTGTACCGGACAATTTATACTAAACTGAGGTTCTATTGCTTGTCGAATAACGAAAACAGCAAAAAAATTTACAAAAAGACTATTACAGTAAGGGACCAGTTAAATACCATTTACTCACTTCAATGGATTGGAAGAAATGGTCCCAATAAATGAACTCATTTCAAAAGCACATAGAGACGTGTGTCAATCAAAATGGGCATCATGTGGAGCCCTTATTATATTTTTTTCTAATAAGTTATTTGAAGACACCTCTATTTTTTTAGTTTATTCTTGATTTTTGTACTTTATTGCTCAATAAAACGAAAATGGTTGCAATTAGCCATAGTGAGGTACTTACAAAAAATGTTCGTTTTTCGTTTCTACATCACATCATTGAAAAATATACCATTTGAAAAAATTGAGAATATTCAATATAAAACGTTCTTAATTGAAAAATAATTTTTGGCCATTAATTAGATGTTCACATAAGTTTTTCTTAAAACCCATAATTGTGACTGTTTGATATTGTGCTAAAAAGAACAATTTCCTTTTTTTTCCTAATTAGCCTGTAATTTCTAAAATAATATGAAATTATTCAACAGACTTACCAATTTGTTGGTAGCAACTAGCTTTGGATTCCAGTCAGTTTTTCTCCCAGTATTAATGGGGGATGGGACAGAAGGATAAATAGAAAAAGGACATTAAATACTAAGAAAGCTAAAGTCACTTCCCGGTCGTTCACCTGGTTTAATTAATGATAAATTACCATTCAACAAATATTTATGTAGGCAATAGGCACCATCATATTTTATTTCCACTTATTCAAAAACAGTTGAACACATGTAAACTATATCGTTACAATTCTACTAATAAGAATACTAAGAAAAAACAAAAAAAAAATCTAAAAAACTCCTAATCAGTTCGTTTCTGTATGGTGTGTTGTAGATTCTTTATATGTACAAATTCATCCATTAAAAATAACAAGATGTTATTTGACCAGTGTAAACAGTGACTTTGGTGATTTTTTCAATATTCATCTGCAGATGGCATTATTTCAACAAACAAATTCATTACATCCAAGTGGTTGCGAAATGTCAATAATAATATAGGAATGAATAGAGTATAGAAAGAGGCTTCAAAAAATATGCTGATATACATAGCATTCCACTTAAAAAAAAAAAGGCACTTGATCCTGTAATTTTCTCTTGGTTCACTCTGTATATTTGAAAACAATTTCCGATTATAGACTTTTTTATCTAGTTTATTTGTATTTTTTTTTTTTATTTCAAGCTATCGTAGAACTCGAGATATCAAATTCCAACACATTATTGCCCTACCTTGTATACGGTGAAAACAGACCGGGCGACATTTATTACGATTCAGTATACAATTTTACAAAACTCTACATAGAGTAATTTGGTAAATGTTTTGCATCATATCTGTCAGGTCATCGCCAGAAAGTCTCTGTTAATAATGCTGAATCGGATCTAACGGTTATCGGTACAGGAGTACCACAAGGCTCTATCTTGGGACCAACCTTATTCCTTGTCTATATTAATGTTATGCTCATCTACATTAAACATCGCTTCAGTATTATAACATCCTATGCCGACGATACTAATATATTAATAACATGTAATGATCTTTGTGAAGCTGAAATCCTAGCCACAGAAATATTTAAAAGTGTAACCTTGTGGAAAAATAGGTTATGCATTAATGCAGAAAAAACAACTTGTGTAGTTTTTAAGACATCTCCAACATTATATCAAACAGTATTATAACACTAAATACTGTAAACTATTCTTCTAAAATTTCATAATTTTGTACAATAGGTTACCAGAGGAAATTCGTAAAATTAATAACTTCTCATCTTTTAAACATAGTTTCAAAGACATATTAATGAATGAAGGTTTTTATAGCGTTGGTGAATTTCTTGACAATTTTGTGTTGTAGCATTCTCACATGAAATATTTAAGCAATCTGCATTTTCTTCTTTCTTTCTTCTGTAATTTTTTTACACTACTGTTTTTTTTTTAGTTTTAATACTGACGTACCATATGTACCTTGTGTATCCTTCTGGTTAATAAATATTATTATTATTATTATTATCTATTACTTGTAACAGTTGACAAAATTTTTCAAACAAATGTATCTACTTGGTATTTGATATTTTGTTTTCTAAATTTAATAATTAATAAGAGAAAGGATAATGTGTACATTATCGTATGTGTATTGTTTTTACTGTTGTTGCTTTTATAATTTTGGATATTTTTATATTGAATTTGTTTCAATAGACTACCTCTCAGCAGAGTACTTGTGCCCCAGCGTTGTTGTTATGTTTATATTTTTATGTATAGATTTTGTTATTTATTGCTTCACTTATGCAGTATGTGTATTTGTTTATTGTATATTTATTCATTTATTTGCATGTATTTGACAACATTTCTGAAACATTTGTATATTATTGTACTTCTGTTTTCTGAAATTAATAAATTCTATTCTATTCTATTTTATTCTATTCTAATTTCCACTCGCGATACAAGTAGTAAACGAGTTGCTTTGAAAACAGAGATCTAAGCCACATATTACTGTTGAAAATCGCTCATTTTCTAATAATTTTGGATACAAAAATTGAGAAAGAGCCCAAAGAGTTTTGATTTTTACAATTTCCTTAGAGTTTCGTTCCATACTTTTCTCCAGTGCTGCAAATAGAATAATTTCTAGCCAGAATATACGTATCAAATAAAAAATTTACTAATCGACTTGTTGCTGTTGGAATTTGAGTAGGATCTGAATGAAAATAAAACCGAATTTATTAAAGGGTATAAAGCACTATAAAAATACTCTCCTGTGAGTGTTTCAAGAAAAACGGCTCGATTCACAAACTCAACCATTTCGAGAAACTCCTTAGAAAAATAAGTATGCTGGCTATACTAACATACGGAGTTCTCAAAATAGCCATTACATCGTCAACTTGGGACTTAAAGCGGTAAAGGTTTCTCTAAACTGATTTAATGCAGAAAATAAATTAAATCGATTCTGTTTCATCTATGAAGATTACAAAGCAAATAATTTGCTTTGATATTTTACTAAACATTTTACATCACAATCGTTTTTTACTTCTCGATGGTGTGAATGGCAGAAACAATGAGAAGCGTTAGTTATAGCAGACATTTTTTACATTCTTAATTAATATTAAATTGCTACTATTTATTTTATGGTTGGTTTCATAAGCATGTTGGGCAACACTAGGCATCTGTTTTGCCATATTTGAGATGAGTCATATGATCCTGGAATCTAGTTTAAATTGATCGTCTAATTTGTCCAACATATTTTTGATTAGAATCCTTGCAACTAATTTAATGCAGGTTTAATTCAACGCAGGTCGGGGTTTTTGTCCGCTGAGTAGTTGATTTCTACAAATCTTATTCAGTCTTCAGTATCTGTCTCATTTCTCAAGATAATTGGGTTGCAAACTTTTTAAATTGACACCCCGCATGTATTAAAACTTAATTTAATGGTGGAATTGCATAATACATAACTTATTACTTAAAATGTATTATTTGTTCCTCTACTTAAGGGAATTGTTCATACTACAATTCAAGTATCTCCCTTGTTGTCTGGAATTTCCTTTCATTCTGAAACACGGCTTGTTATAAAATTTTAAAATTGTAATTGAGTAGAACATCTAAGCAACTTGTATGCGAGTTGTAACTATGTTAACTTCGTTATACTTGCTGCAAACATAATATTGAATGTGGCATCGTTTTCTGTATTACTAGAACTAGTTCCATAGAGAAAAAGTTTCCATTTATTATCCAAGGTTTATTACAAATGGAGAAAAGATACGATTCAAATTTCTGTGCACCGAGTTATATTAAATTTTAAATTAGCTAGAATATAATGTTTACACATATTTTATACGTTATTAGAATATACGATTTTATATAATAATAATAATAATAATAATATTTATTTACAAAATAGATAGATAAATACAAATGGGTACAAAAATTTGAATTACAACTATTAAGTACAAAATACAAAATAATGAGGCATAATCTGGATTTCGCAAATAAATATAGAAAATCCATTTAGGCTTATTCAAAGCCTGTCTATGGATATATTTCACTCAAGTAAATGCAAAAACTACAGAAAGAATTAGAAAATCATTTAAATTTTAAGTGATTCAAGACAACATAAAAAAATAAAGAATAATTGAATAGTAGAAAAATTAAATAAAATAAAACAAAATAAAATTAATCGATTTGAATAAATAAATAAATTGCCATTTCTTTATCTCAATGACATACTAAATAAAATTGAAAAACATAAATAATTTAAAATATTAATTCAATGGAGGGTCAATAATATTATGCAATAAATTTCTATCGTTTGAAGTAATCCATGTTTTTAACTTCTTTTTAAAAAGTTGCATTGTTTTTATGCTTTTCATAAAGTTTGGTAAAATATTAAAAAGTTTCGGTCCAATGTAGACAAAACATCGTTGGCCAATACTTTTATATGCCCTAGATAAAACTAAGTGGAGAGCTTCTTTATTTCTAGTGTTACGCTCATAACTAATCTCTCTTACATATTGTTTATTTTTAAACAAAAATAAAATAACCGTTTTGGAGAATAGCTGCCTTAAATCTAATATATTCAATTCTGAAAACAGTTGTTCTGTGGGGTATCTAAAGGGTTTGAAATAAATAATTTTTAAAATTTTCTTTTGAATTATCTCAAGAGGTTCCAAATACGTTTTTCTTACTCCTCCCCATCCAATTATACCATATTGTAAAATGGCTTCTGTGAAGGCGTAATATAATATTTTGAGCTGATACAATGGAAGAATTTGTCGACATTGGTAAAATTTAAACATTAGGCCACGAATTTTTGTTTTAACATTGTTTACGTGTACGTCCCATCTTAGGTGTGTATCGATAAAAATGCCAAGATATTTGATTGACCCAGTAAAAGAAATAACAAGATTATCAATTGATATAGTGCTGAACTCAGGTAGGTATTTTCTATAGGAGGTGAAAGGTAGAATTTTAGTTTTATTAATATTAACTGTCAGTAAATTTGCACTAAACCAATTTAACACTCTCCTTAAGTCCCTTTCGACCAGTTCCTTTACATCAGCCCAAGAATGTCCAGTATACAATATAACAGTATCATCAGCAAAAGAAATGATAGTTCCAGAGGAATCTAACGTAAATAAGCTGTTTAAATATATAGTAAATAACACAGGCCCTAAAACTGTACCCTGTGGTACACCACAGGTCACAGTATCTTCATCACTAAACACATTATTTATTTCAACTTTTTGTTTCCTTGATTCTAAATAGCTTTTAAACAGATTAAGAACGTTCCCTCTAATTCCGATGTTTTCCAATTTATCCAGCAAAAGCCCATGACTTACGGTATCAAAGGCCTTTGCTAGATCGATAAAAACACCCAGGCATGGTTTTTTTATTGTCGATTGCACTGTATATTAATGAAGTCAGTTCAGCAATTGCGTCTTGAGTTGACATATTTTTTCTAAAACCATACTGCCTACTGGCTAAAATTTTATTTTTATCTAAGTAATTTACTAACCGCGATTTTATAATTTTTTCAAATAATTTCGCAATCGAGGATGTTAACGAAATCGGGCGATAGTTTGAAATATTGGTTTTACTGCCTCCTTTGAACAATGGTCTAACCGTTGCAATCTTAAAATGTGTGGGAATCTTTCCACATTCGATGCATTTATTTATAATAAAGCATAAAGGTTCAGCAATAAAATCAATTGTTGTCTTCAATATTTCATTTTTTATACCGTCTGGGCCCGGTGCTTTATTATTCTTAAGTTCCAAGACTACTTGTTTAATTTCTCTTACGTTAGTATAGTCCAAATACATAGAATGAGGAAAATTCACATTTTCATTTTCTAATGGTACCTGAACAATCTCAGATGCAAGCCTTTCGCCAATATGAGAAAAATATGTATTAAACTCGCAAGCTATGTGATGAGGATCTGTTATTTCATCGCCATTCTCTGTTATAATTTTATTTACATTTTTTTCATCGTTTTTGTAATTGTTAGTAAAATCTTTCACAACATTCCAAAGAGTTTTATTACAATTTGTGTTGCAGTCTATTTTAGATTTAAAGTAATTATATTTTGTTTTCTTTATTAATGAATTTTGTTTGTTTCTGTAAATAATATAGTCACGTTTTATTTGTTCATTCTGTGGATGCCTTACATGTTTTTGAAACAGTTTATCTCTATTCTTAATTGAAATAACTAGTCCCTGAGTTATCCATGGTTTATTTTTTTTAATCTTATTAGATTTTAAAACTTTTGTAGAATCTGAAATACATTTTACGAATTTGTCATAAAATGTACAAAAAGCTTTCTCAGGGTCTAGGCAATTAAACACTTCGTCCCAGGAAACATTACCTAATATTTGTAATAATTTTACATTATTAATTTTTTTATATAATTCGTCAGTATTTTGAGTATTATTATTATTTAATCCATATTTGATTTTTGTTATAATTGAATAATGATCTGTAATATTTGTCCTGATTATTGCTGAAGTTGTACTGTCAACTGGGGCAAGGTTTTTAGTTTTAAGGAATATATGATTTATACAGGATGCCGTAGAATCTGTAACTCGCGTGTTTTTATTTATTAGAGATATAAATCCCTTTTCAGACAACAGATTAAGATATTCGTCTACGTAATCTAAGTTTCCCCTATTTTTTTATATCTATATTAATATCACCAATAATATAAAAATGATCATAGGAGTTATAATTGTAAGTGTTTAGGACTTCTGACAAATTATTTATAAAATCGTTTTCGGGTGTAGAAGGTGACCGATAAATGGCAAGAATATTTACTCTTTGTTTGTTTATTTTCATTTCTAGGTTAATTGCAGTTGTAATACCGATTTTGATAGATTTGTATTCATAATCCAAAAACTCGTTTTTTACGTATATTAAAATACCGTCATTTTGATTAAAGTTATTCTCACTTTTAATAATTTTATAACCTTCCATTCTAAAAAAATCTGTTTCTGTTATATTCCAGGTTTCTGTTAAAATTAAACAATCAAAATATTTATGATATTGTGAAATGAATACTTCAAACTGATGGAAATTTTTTTGGATACTTCTTATGTTGTTATGGTATATTGAAAATGATTTCTGTAAACTTTTATCTTTGAAAGTGTCATTGAATTGTTCTACATCATCAAGTTCTAAAGTTTCTATTAATTCGTTTTCATAGTCTCTAATAAATTGATCCATTTTCTTTTTGACTATAACTACCTTATACTACTAAAGTTATTTAACAAATCAAGAATAAAATTTACTTTTTAAGAGTACTAGTTAAATCCTTAAAACTAATTTATGCCTTATTTAATTAACTTTATTATTAACTTATTTAAATTATGAATAGAAATAAATAGAATTTACTTTTTTAGGATTGAAGGTAAACCTTTAATATACTTAATGAAAATATCCGTTTCACCATGATTGTCTCTACGGTTGTCTGTCTCTAATCGTTCATATTTACTAATAGTTTAATAAAATAAAATATAATCAAAATATAATGATTACTCTTTATTGGCTTTGTTTATTTATATTAAAGGCTTTGGCAGACCTGATTGGATACCTCTCAGCTCGGAATTGTGTGGGTGTCTGTTTTGCAGTTTGGCTTGAGTTTTCTATTTTCTTTGAGCGGTTTTGTTGATTTATTTTAAATTTTCCTGTTTCCAAGTCTTCTAATGAGCAGATGTTTTCATTGATTTGCAGTTTATTATATTTTAGAACGGCATAATTACCTTTGGCACGGGCCTCCTTGAGATATTCCTTTAATTTGCTTCTTGTTTCTCTAACTTCTTTTGGAAAATTCTCTGATAGATAGTAGTCTGTTTTGTAAAACTTTTTCCCATTATACAATAACAAATTTCTTAATTTTTGGTTTGTGAATTTTATCAATACGGGCCTGTCTTTATTCTCACGCTTACGGCCAACACGTGAGACGAATTGTATATCGCAAGGGTTAATTTTTACAGCCAAATGTTCTTCTACTTTTTTAGTTATCGACTGTTCAATTGAAGTTTCATTTTCCTTCTCATTCTCCTTTAGGCCACGGAAAATAATATCATTTTTGTTGTTAATGTATTTAAGATAAGAGATTGTTTCTCTAAGTACTGTTACCTCTTGTTTCAATTCCTTGTTTTCTTTTTTAATTTCTGTTAGTTCGCTTTTAAGTTGCTCTATGTCACTGCTACTTTTTATAACAGTTTTTAAGATTAGGTCAATCTTGTCTTCTGCATTTAATCCCGATGTCATATTCAACCCAGTTGTAAAAATTTCTACAATACCCAAGTTTTCAGAACTGAATTTTTTCTTGTGTCGTAAATTATCGGTAATCTCTTGGTAATCAGAATCTGAGGATGCTACTATACTGTAGACGGGGTACGAAACCGATATTTAATTCTGTTTAATATAACCTTTTTTTTCTGTCAAACTAACGTGCAGGAAAACCTGATTTTAAGTTATTTTCCAATAGATAGCGAATGTAAACCTAACACTAATTAGGGTCTCAAAATCAAGAGATCAATTTATTTTCCAGCTTTCTTAGATTTACTCCAGATTTCAAACATCAAACGCTTATTTTCCTGTGAAATATTTTTTCAAGAGAGCTGACCATATTTCATTATTCTGAACTATAAAATATAAATGAGTTGAAGTGAATATTGATAACACATAAATAAAAAAGCTATAAAACTTAGGGAATTGGCGAAGTGTATCTAGTAGTAACGTAAAATTCATTTATTACAAAATAAAGGTATAAATTTTGTCTTTATAGTTGAAAACTTTCAGCGTGTCGTAACACACTATCCCAAACGCCATTTTAATAAAACCACTAACGTAGTTCTACTTTCATCTTTTTCATGAACAGAAACATGGCCAATATCCGGTAGTACCTAGTGGTGTTTGTAATGGAAAAGATTCGAGCTAACGAAATCATTGTAATATGGTCGATATTATGCATGGGGGAAACTAGGGTAAAAATCTTGGAAAGTTAAAACTTTTGATATGACGATACTAAAACTAAAATGTCCACAAATACCAAAACACTCAGTACTATACTCGACGCATGTTTCTTCAACCAAGTTGGCATCATCAACTTCAGATGAGATCAACATGGTTGGTTACTTTGTTTTAATCAAAATTACTTTCAATCATTACCACATGATGATTAATATACTAAAACTTCTCAACGATCCAATGTTTCATCGTCATATTGGAAAATTATATCCAAAATCAGTTTCCCTCGAATATCTCACGAACAGTTACACGTACATAAAAAATAGTTCTTAACAAAGTTATTGAATGTACAATTTTCTAGAAAAAAGATTTAGTTCGTTCTGATCCTCAACATAACGATTTTGCGTCAAAAATTGGATAACGTTAATAATGTGTTAAACTCGTAGTTAACCATGACATGGCAAGGAACTTCTCCAGATTCTTTTAATGCGGGAATAACATTTGTCCTATTTTATGCCTATAATAGTAAAAGAAAATATATCTGAACAATCACCGTTGCGGAGTGGCAAAAAGATGCCTTCTGAATTTTGGACAAACTAAACATAATTTCTCGCCGATTTCATGAACAAAATCACCAGTTCCACAAAACGCATTTCAAAATATGTTTTACATCTGTATCAAATTATGTCAGGCTTGTGGGTGTCATAAAACTGAATTGAAATGCACAAATATTTTCATAAACTCCAATCGAGTTTCCTGCGGAAATTCCAGTCTTTCAACAGAAAATGACGAAAATGTCGATGATGACACTGACAATGGTAGTAATACAAATTCAGATAATGATACAGACACTGACATTGATAATGACTCAGATACTTTATATAAAGGGAGGATTAAGTGCATGAACATTTTTCCTCTGATTCTCTGGATGAACCAACAGCTAGTAGAGCAGTTAAAATGACGGAAATTGGATTAAGCTATGTGATATTATGTGGATTAGACCTACTGGAGATATCATGATAAAAAATGTAAAATATACTTTACCTCTAAGCTGGTGTAGAAATAAGTAAGTGTATAATTACATTTATCTATTTCAAATAAAAAAATTATCGTTTTCTCTGACTGACCATAATTACGAAGGCATTTCCTTAAAGCAACCCCTCTCATCAGATTTTTCGCCCTCTTGTCCCAAAAGGGTTGCGTTACTGGTAAAATGGAACTAAATTTAATGCTAAATAATTTTTGTAAGAACTGTTTGATAAAAAACTGATTTTGGGTTCAATTTTTCAATATGGCGGACATTGAGAAACTACGTTAAATCAAAGGCAAACAAAAAATTAGCTGTGTTCCAATTTTGTCCGCTATGTTTCATAATTTTCTTGGGCCAAATTATTAGGACGATTTAATTAAATTTTGCATTTTAGATTGAACTACGGTTTACAAGAAAAAAAAAGAATTGCCAGCAATCTCATTAAGGAACTCTATTTTGGATTTCACTGCTATTAAAAAGAAATTAAAAAATGTATATCTGAAGAAAAGGCAATATCAATGGTAATAATTTTAAAATGCGATTTTAATTAATTGTACCATAAATTAAAGGTAGAACAATGTGTCTTTAGACATGAATTTGATAACTTGTATAATTATTATTTGCGTCAGCTTATTCAGAACTTAGTTTTATATAAGTGTGACAAAACTGTTATATTAGTTGAAAGTTTTAGGTGAGACACCCAGTATGTATAATAAATATTTATATGTTCTAGAATACTCATATAACAATACATTTATGAATATGAAGTGTATGAATCGTGGCATTTTCAAAACACGAAAAATAAATCTAGGGCTACATACATATTATTCAAATATGAATGTTGATTTTGCTCTTTGTCAGTTATTTCATATGAATCATATGGTTCAGTATCGTACTTACCAAGGAGGATGCTTAAAATTCTTATATACTGGGTGAGTCGTAAAGAATAGGATATGGAGTAACTGGAGATTCTTTGGCTCAATAAAAGAATTAGCCAAGCATTCCTAAGTAAGGTTAGTTAGTTAATGAGATGTAGAGTGATAAAGCATATTTTTTTAAATGATTTTTTTTGGTGTAATTCGAAAACTATTCGATGCATCAAGCTGAAAATCGGTACACGTTAGTTTTTGTGATGAGGAATTATAGTTTCATATCAATTTTGACCTCTATAATGGTTATAAATAGTTTTTAAATCTGTTTCAAGGGAAACATCTTGAAAGCTTGTCTGGCTTCCCTTATTAGCTGCAGCCTCGTTAGGGTTGAACTGTAGTATCACAGCTTTTATTTGTTGAAAATATTCAGCATAATAAAAAGCTGCCTTCAACCACGTTCCCCAACGTGTAAGAATCGGCTCTGGTGGTTCCGGAATACCAGGACACAGTGTGTGAAATGCTCGAAGCCGTTTATGAGATTTGAGAAATACTTTTTTTTGTATTTGCTATTAATGCATCTACCTCTGGAAAACATTTTCGAATCGTTTCTGCTACAAAATGGAACGCATGCACTTTACACGTAACATGTAAAAACCTACAATCGTCTCTTTGAAGAAAACGGCCCACCAAACGCATTGTTGCAGCACCGTCGGTCACAAACATCAACACTTGACTTGTTGACAGCTCAAATTTTTCGAAAGTCTCCAACACCACCCGCGTCATTGTTTCGCCAGTATACGCAGTTAGTCATTTGCTAGCTAGTAAAAGTGGAAATGTTGGTTTAACAGGGTCGAGTACACGTACTATAACATTTAAAATAGAATTTTTTTTACAATCTGTCGTCTCGTCATCACATAACCACAGCCGTGTATTTTTTTTAATCCACATTTAATCCTATTTACAATGTCTTCACGAACACTTGGTACATATCTACGTAACGATGTACGACTTGGTAACTTCACCTGGGGATTGTATTTATTCCAGAACTCCCGAAATGCTGGTTTATCCAATATGCGCAAGGGAACATCACAGGCAATCAGCATTAACAGTAAATCAAACATAAACTGAGGTTCCAAAGAAGACACGCCATTTTTTTATTTTTATGACGGTTACTATTGACATGAATTTTGCAGCCGTATATATTCCAGCACATTAAGTCTTGATCACAAACTTTACAAATTATTTTACATCCATCATAGAATAAATCCGGAAATTCACCCATAAATTTATTCATTTTATCGGCGTACGGTTGTATTCTACTCTTTACGCTCAACATTATTTATTATTTATTAGTACTCTATGCATCGACCGACAGATAACTGAAGTGTGTCGTGTCATCGTCATCGTAAACAAGCGCGCGATGGCATTGGTATTGCGCCCGACCATGAATCTACCATCGCTTGGCTAGGCTTATTCATGACGAAACAACATACAGAAAAGAAAATCACAACCCCACAAAAAAAATTCAAAATAAGCTTAATGACCTCATTAAGTCATGTCTCAAAAAAAACTAATTAGTGAACAACAAAAAAATAAACTTGTCACAATGGCCATGCTCTCTTCATATACGGTCTACCAAAATTGCATAAAGAAAATATTCCATTAAAACCAATAGTAAGCAATATAAATAGTCCCACATATAATCTTTCACAGTTTTTATCTAAGATACTAAGTAATGTTTTAGGAAAAACTGAATCCTTTGTTAAAGACTCATGGCAATTTTGTGAATTTATAAAATACCAGACAGTTCCCAGAGATCATATCATTATTTCACTTGATGTTACCTCAATATATACTAATATTCCAACAGATTTAGCAATAGAATGTATAAAAAATAAATGGTCCGAAATTTGTAAATATTCACCCATTCCCAAGACGAATTTATCAAAGCAATAACCTTATGTCTAAACTCTACATATTTCACGTACAACAATCAATTCTTCTCACAAATTTTCGGAACCGCCATGGGGTCACCTATATTGGTCACTATAGCAAATTTAGTAATGGATGAATTAGAAAATAAAGTATTAAAATCACTAAACTATAAACCAAAATTCTACAAAAGATATGTAGATGACTGCATTATTTGCTTACCAAAAGACAAAATAGAATATACGGTTAATATTTTCAATAATTATCACTCAAGGTTACAATTCACTAAGGAAATAGAACAAAACAATAGCATAAACGTCTTAGATTTAACAGTTAAATATAATAAGGACGGTATTATCGAAACCAACTGGTACACAAAAGAAGTGTGGTCGCAAAGATACTTAAACTTTAAATCTCACACACCAAACAACTATAAAAAAGCGTCATCAACAGCCTAACAGATCGTGCTATCCAACTTTCACATCCAAAATACAGACCAAATAATCTGAAAAAAATCATAAAAGTTCTAGAAGCAAACTCCTACCCTAAACACTTTTATGAACCAATAATAAAAAAAAGAATACACAAAACCTATAATAAACAACCCACACACCAAATAATAGTAATAATAAATATGTGTCCATGCCATACATACCAACAGTATCCGCAAAAATAGCAAATGTATTTAAACAACATAATATAAAAATAGCTCATAAACCATGCAATACCACAAAAATTTTTTTCACAAAACTTAAACCTAGACTACCAACCGAGGACGAAACTAACACTATATACAAGATAGACTACAACGACTGTAATGGTACCTATATAGGCCAATCTAAACAATATCTACATAAAAGAGTATCCACGCACAAATATAGTATAAAAACTCAAAACCAAAACAAGACAGCACTAGCCAAACACGCCATAGAACAAAACCACCGATTTAATTTTAACAACATACAAATATTAGAAAAAGAACTTAACTATAACCGAAGAAACATACATGAAATGCTGCAAATAAAAAGACATACCAACGCCATAAATAATCGCACTGATATAGAAAATGTAAGCGAAACCTATTTTAACTTAATTAAATGTTTGAGGTACATACAACAGGAATTCAATTTTTACATCTGACCGATACAAAATAATAATTCTTGAAATAAAATATCTTATTTAAGCAAGACACCTACAGTAAATCATATGTATACATTTCCAACGTCTACAAACCATGTTAAAATATCTCAGTTGCGTTAAACAGACAATCCAATAACATGTAACAAAATTTAAAACACGTACCTAATAATAGTGTACGTAGATTGCAATGTAAAATAACCATAACTATGTTTTTAAAATATTATGTTAATTGTAGTTCTCTGATGATGGTGTAATAAACCGAAACGTTAGAAAAAAATAATAAAATTAGTTGTACCTGACTGAAATCCCCCCAGAAAAAACTCTCAGATATATTTATAACTGCTATATTAGCGATTGAAACACTGCATTTTAATTGCTGTGTTGCCACCGTAAAGAATAACAAGTAAAATTTCATTGCAAGCTCTTTCAACTCTACTGAAATTCGTAATATAAAAGAGTCCTCAAAGTGGTTCCACTAAAATGAGAAAAAAACCGTTAACACAGAATAAAATCAATCTATTTATCAACCAATTTCTTTTACTACCCCTCTTCAGAGCTGACCCGTTCAAAAAAAGTAGATTGATTAGTTGCGTAAATAAAAACAGTATTTTATTCCTATACTAAGGGTTACGGAATGGCAATCAGGGTTTTATCGACGACTTAACATTGTGCCTTTGGTAATAAAAAAATCTTATGTATATTACATCGGTTGCGTAGAAAAACACTATAACAAGATTTCGAAAATCTGTTTCGTCTTCCAAACACAGTTCATATTTCCGCAGTGGCGATAAAATCTGCACAGGATAAATTACATTTAAAATGGTTTCACTTCCTTGAATGAAATCTAATATTACATTTAATAAGAAGGGGAGTTTCTAAAATCATTGATGAACCCATCAGATGTGTCAGCTATTGAGATAATGATTTTTAAAATGTAGGGACTATAAGTAAATCTTACGTTTCAGTAAAATTATTGAATCATTACATTAAAGATGAAACTGTGAAACGGTAATTTCATGAAAACAACTATTATAATTATTATATTTTTCATGCTTGGATTGCTTTTAATAATCTATAAAAATACCTCAAAATTTAATGAGGGAATAAAATAAACAAATAGAATAATACTTAAGAGATATTTGACATTTTAAAAAAATTTTGACAGGTGTAACTGTCTACAATATCCTTTATAACTATCTTCGTGTATAAGATACTCATTTGCTTTTTGGCATGCAAAAATACCGTAAGGTGAGCTACGCTCTACAGTTTAAAGAAATTTAATAATAGTATACCAAGTGTTCCATTTTTGACGTTACATTTTGTAAACTTCAAACCACGAAAACTTGCTTAAGTCAAATGCAACACCCTGTATTTTTTTACATCAAGTTATGTATAATTAAATTCCTTTTTTTCTGATATAAGCATTGTGGGGGTTTAAGTTACAACTTTTTGAAATGTTTGCGATTTTCTTAGAAATTGAAGAATTTTTAGTTAGAATTTTATCAAATTAGCCACGATTAGAAACAATCAGTAATGTCAATCATTCTCTTATGTCAAAAAATGCCACCGCGTTTAAGTTACACCTACGAGGACTTTTTGAATTTGTTTATTATTTATGGAGAATGTGATAAAGTAATATCAAGAACTTGTAGTATATTTGTTACTAGATATCCACAAAAACGGAAAATAACACTAAACACTGTAACATGCCTATTAATTGGATTGAAGACACTTTGCATAAGCTAAAGTAGCTAAGATAAAATCAACTAAAAACATGATTCCATTTTAATTTAATAATTGTTCAAAATTCTGCCCTCGAACCTCCACACATTTTTCCCACCTTCGGATTAGTTCTTCATGGGTAGCTCTTCTAATTGAATCCTGTGATAAGTTTTGAAATGCATTTCTTACTCTCTCCATACAATTTTCAATAGTTGTTAATGAGCTCTGATAAAGTTTATTTTTAATAGTTCCCCAAATAAAATAATCTAAAATTGATAAATCGGGCGAGCGATGAGGCCATAGGAAAGGTCCATTATTGGCAATCGATTGATCATAAAAAAGTTTCTTGTAAAAAATTATTTATCAAATACGCGTTATGTGGGGGAGCACCGTCACGTGCATCGTGCTGATAAAAAATGTGTCAATGTTCGGCGAGAGGTAAATTTTCTAAATAGTTATTATTCAAATATTGTAAAATATTTAGGTCTCTCACCTAAAACAAAAACAAAAACAAAAAAATTAACTATACATATTAGCAGAAGAAGAAATCTTTATAATTTACTGTTTAAATTTTCCTGATAAAATTCTAATGCCAACATTCTATTGTTTCTTATGTCACAGTAAACATTAAATTGCCAATTTTCTTGAAAATTTCGCTCCCTGAACACTTGCGAATTGTGTCGATTAAAAAGCCCATTTTTGGTAAATTTAGCTTCATCTGACCACATAATATTTCCCAAATAAGAATCGCCGCCTACAGACCTTATTAGAATAAATTCGCAAACATTTTTTCTTCTTAGGAAATCTGTTTCTTTTAATTGTTGAAACATTTGGAATGAAAATGGGTGGATTCTGTGAACTGAATCCTTGCATAGTCCCGATTCCAGAGCAGCTTGTCTTAATGACATTATTGAAAATGCATGAAAATATCCCCGAATTGCTGAATGGGCCTTTTCACAGATTTTTTTATTACTTTATGTGATAGTGTTTTATAAAAAAAACCTGCCGTATTTTTTTATTTTTTTTTAGCACGATTTCTATCGGAAAAAAAACAAAAGTGCGGAAATAAAGCGCGCGCTTTTACGTGACGTCACGCAACTCACCTTAGTGACGTCAAAGGGACTACGACCTTGAACATGACACATCGGTGTATTGCAAAGTTGGTTCTCTGCTTTTTGACAGTTGATGTCGAAATTGACTTTAACAGTCGTTTCCTTTTAGTTTGGACTGTTGTGTGAGGAACATGTTTAAAAAGTGCTTTGTACCAACATGTACAAATAACAACATGAATTGTCCAATCAAAATTTTCGTTTACGTTCCACCAGATGAAAATAGACGAAAAGCATGGTTTAAAATAGCCAAAGTTGAGAAGCAGTTGACAAAAACCAGAAACATTTACTGTTGTGAAGATCATTTTGATGTAAGAAAAGTAGTTGTATTTAGAAATTGATGCTAAATTATTGAAATTTTACAGTTAAAAGAAGAATCAGAAAACTGGAAAAATATTGTAACAATAATTGCATGTTAAAATAATGGTAGTTCCATTATATTTATAAATAAATTACACGAAAATAAGATTACTAATGACTTACCGTTTTGTTTTAATATTCCTGACTTCTGCTGATAAATAATCCAAATTTGACATGTAAAACTCATCCACCATAATAAAGGCAACTTTCGGCAGATTTTCTGCATTTCCTTTAGAAAATCCTGGCTCCATTTTCTTCCAATAATGTGCAGAAACAAAGCAAAACACGATTCGTAAATGAACACACAGAACATAACCACAAAACTAACCGTAAACAATGTAAAATGTGTCAGTTGTGGTGTGATGTTAGTAGTATTAGGCGTTCTGACAAATGCTACCAACATGATTCCAGTTTGCATATAAGCATTCCTTACAGTCATACGGAAATGGCAGTATTTCTAGCAATTTCATTGGCCGTTTCAAGGCCACGGCATGCTCGTCAGATATCATTTTTAAAGAGGAATTCGGCACCGTGAAAATAAACAAACTATAATAAAGGGCAAGGAAAATAAACAAACTATAATAAAGGGCAAGGAAAATCTTACTAACGAACTAAAAAATACTTATTTAAAAAAAATAATAATAAGTTTGTGATTTGAACCCTGGACCTACCGCATGCTAGGCGAGTATCTTCTCTATCGTCTAACTAGTTTCTTGCTGACAAACAATTTCAAAAGGATTTAATACACTTTTACATGTCATGTAACTGCGCATGCCCTAAAACGGCCAATGAAATTGCTAGAAATACTGCCATTTCCGTATGACTGTAAGGAATACTTATATGCTTCCGGTTTGTGTGACGTCACTCAGCTTCAAGGTCAAATGAGTGTTCAAATTGCCATAATAAATGTTTATTTTTTCATTAAACAATGGGAGACTTATATTTCAAACAGAGGTGCACAAGGTGAATATCTATCAGTTAGCTTTCAAATAAACATATTTGTTTTGAGATTTAAGAAGTAGTGAAAAGGCCCATTGTGTTTTCGTCATCAACAATAGGCTTCTGCTTTTGAATTCTTGCCTTGACAATATCTGGAGGGCGCTGTTTTGGGCAGTATTATAATCAGTATCATTATTTTTATCAGTACGCCACTGTATACAGAGCGATATTAATGCCATCCTTATTACAACTTACAAGTAAACTTTTCTAATCCCAAGAGAGCCTTTGAAGTGCACAAAATTTATAATACATAAAGCTAGACAATTTTAAATTAAAATTTCTTATATAAATAAAACTAGATATAAGCGAACACTTTATGAATTATTCGTGACCCTGTAAATAATTCTATATAAAATAGTCACTGACAAGATGAGAGGATTTCTTTAAAAAAAAACTTGCTTCTTATCGGCAACGTAGGTAGGTACGATTTGAACTATCGATAATTACTGAATGAATGATTCCAACTATCGAATGAAATCATTCGAATCAATTCATTCAATTAGAATTTTTCTAGAAAACATCATCTGTATGATATTGTTACTTGCTAATTAATGCTGCCGAGTTTTACCTCTCATAGAAAATGTGTCTGTAGAATCAGAACCGACATAGCTTTGTATCAGTCACATGCCATCATCAAATAACTATAAACTCTAGAGCCCCGTCTTCATTACTCGATTTCCAAGATTCTAGAGGGTTACGAAAGTGACTTGGAAAGAGGCAACGTAATGTTTCAACACATTTTTTAAATATTACCAATTTAAACAGGATTTGGTGTTCCCCAAGAAACAGCCTTTATATTAATATTATTTTTCCACAAAAATTAAGTAAACAAAATTACAATATAAAAAATATAATATAAACATTTGATTTCGTTGTTACCTGTGCGGCACGTGGTTGCCCTTTTTTGCTTTTGCTGTAGGTTAGTTGTATGCGAAGACCCAACTTTAAGTACTTGTTTATTTATTACGAAAGCGCGATATAATCACCATTTAGTCATAACTTGATCTCCTCGCACGGTGAGTGTTTACCATTAAACGATTATTTTTGTGTATATTTAAATTTTTATAAATTATAAATCATCCGTATAATTTTTATAAGTTGTGGCAAGCTCTAAACAAATTATTAACAGCTCTCTTTGATCAAGGGGTTTACCGGCATTCCTAGTCGCTGCCTGCAAATACTGCACCTTGAGATAGCGCAATCCGCAATCTAGATTAAAATGTTACAAATTAGATTAGCAAAAAAATGTATAAAAAAACCTTCAAGTTATAACTGTTTTATTTCAGATTTTTTTTTTAATAGTTTGTTAAAATTGTATATTATTTTTGATTATGTAGAGAAAACTTTGATGGCTATTAAATCCTAACGAGTGTGTTTTATTTTACCTGCTATATTTTTAATGGAAATTGCAAACGTGTTTCATCTACTCATGCATAACGAATTAATTACATTTTGTTCGGTTATCAAAAAAGAAAAAAGAAAATATAAACAAAAGCAATTGAAAATAAATTGCATTGGTATGTATTATTCAATGCTAAAGTGCCATTGAACGCAAACCTGCACAATGTCTCAAAATTGTATGTCACACAGCACTTCAGGGCGCTATGCTTGTTATCTGCATGCATTTCAGTCAGTCAGAGCCGGATATTTTTGTTTTCATTTGAATGTAATGTAAATGTATATATCCAATACAAAACTACTTGACATGGGCAAGACGAAAACCTTTAAGGTAAGTACATTTTATGTAAATAATGGAAGAGATGAACTGAGATTGTTATATTCGACCAAGTCAGTTTTTAATCCCCCAACCTACAGGATCAAATCAACATAAAATTAAGAAATGAAAATATACACGCAAATTTAAATTACGATCGAAGGGTAAAATAATCCACGGTGTATCCCATTTACAAGACACACGATCTGCCATTTTTTTTTCAAAATTTGAGTTTAAAATCTATTCACTTAAACTTTGCAGTGGTGGAATGGACTTGGTGAGCCCGATTTACAATGGGCAAAGTAGCGAGTGTATTGTAAATTGCTTATTTCCAAGCGTAGTAAATATATCATTATGGGTTATTTATTTATTACCAGGCGTAAAAAATATTTCAAGGCATAACTATTAAGAATGCTTTTTAGGTTTATTGAATCAGTGGAAAATTATTTCAACAGAGTGTACATACGTAATTTATTTACAATAACAAGAAATGCCTTTTATTGGTTAGCAGTGGAAAGAAACAAAATAACAAAAGTAAAATTGACATATTTTCTTTAAAGTTTTGAATTAGAAAATAAAATGACTGGTTACGTCGAAATAAGAACATCCTAATTTAATAAAAAATTTCGATTTAGCCAAACGTCTTAAAAATTTCCGTTACCATTAGTCGTCCAAAACACAATTCAATATATATCAAAACACAATCTACAAACGTCCAACTACTACCGATATCTATGAAATAAAATAAACAATGAAAATTGAATTAACCGCTATCGCAAATTTGCACTTGTGTATATCTGCCTGCCGTCTGCACCAATCATCAGCGCGCATTTTGTTCCCTATCCTGGCTAACGTTGCAAAGCTTATGTGAATAGACTTTAGAACATCGAAAGAAGATCAGAAAAAACTACCCATTTGAGCGACAGGTATATTGCCAATTCTTGTCTATACACTGTTGAACTTCTACTACTCCGAAATGTCAACGGCATGTCAATACGGTTAGAAGAAGACTGAAAGAAGCCAATCGGATTTCACGCAGGCCTGTGCGAGTTCGTCGCTTGAGGAGGGATTACAAACTTAACCGTCAAAACTTTGTTTTATGAACGAGTCGAGGTTTACTCTAACTCGTTGTGATGGTTATGTATAAGTGTACAGAAATCCTGGAGAGTAATACATTGCCAAGTATACGTAGGAAGTGGATAAATTTTGAGGTGGATTGGTCATGGTTTGGTCTCTGTATAGACGACTTGGTTGTCGTTCCGCAACGTGTCAACTCACAAATTTATGTTGAGTGGAGATGGGGCGGCCAGATCTAAATCCCATCGAGCATTTTTGGCATTTATTCCATAGACGTATTAGGAAGCGGTCTGCTGCACCTCGGACTCCTCAGGTGTTGACTGAGTTCCTTCTGGAAGAATGGAGAAATTTCCCACAAGACATGTTAAGACATCTTATTCATAGCATGCCTTGATGATGCAAGGTTGTCATTGATGCTAATGAGGGCTAACGTTTTTAGGCTCACCAGTTGGCACCACTGGCGAGAAAGGTCCTGTCAAAAGTTATTGTTAGACGCAGAAAAAGTTTATGGGGTTTTATTATAATTATTTCGTACACCAGTAAATAAAAAAACTTTTTAATTATGCCTCAGTGTTGTACAGTTCCATTTTCTTCGGAAACAAAAGGCGGACGTATGCTTTCAAGAGATAAAACTCGCCTAAAACAGCGGTTGCTGACGATTCGCGAGGATAACTTTACTCCTTCGAAACATTCGTGTGTTTGTAAGGAACATTTTAATCCTGACGATTATGCGTTACCAAAGGAGTCTACTACAGAAAATCGTAAGTAATAATCATGCACATTCATTGTTTTCATCATGCTCATTCTTGATATAACCTAATTTTAATGACCTAAGACACCTCTGATAGGTATAATAATTTCCCCACTGAGCAAGTAAATTACTACTTTCCCCTTCTGTCATCATTGTTTTAAATATTTCTCAGCTAATTTTTATAAAAATTACTAAAAACTCGCGTTAAAAATCATAGTAAATATTAAAGTCCAGTGACATGACCTACTCTACACTAGCGCCTCTCGTGGTGAATTCACGCAGGGTAGTCCTCATTGAGGGCAAATGCGCTACTAAACCTCGGCTCACTCGGCTGTAACAGAATTTCCATTACATTTTAAATGAAATCACACGTTGATTATGGTAGTCTTCGCAATTGTTTGGTGTAGCTTAAGAAAACCGTAGAGAGCATATTTGTAGTTTAAATCTTGTTAAGTAATGTTGAAAGAACAATATACCGTAGTTGATACTTGCGTCTGTTTTTATTTAAGAAATGCTGCACGGTAAAAAATGTGTTCCACTAAATTTGTTGATCAATGAATATTGAAATATTATGCAATACTATAATATGAAACAAAAAATGTTTTATAGAAATTATTTGTACTTAAAATTAACTTGTAAAGAGCTATATACTACATTCATTCTTCGTTAAATAGATAAATGTGAATGTAAAAATATGTAATTCACAGTTTCATTTACAGGCTTGACCAATACAAAAAATGTTTGAGAGTTTCCATTCAGAGAATAATTTAAATTGTACGTATAATTTTTATTTATAATGTCCGTCTTAAATATATTTTTACATTTCTTTTGTAATGTGTAATTTTTATCGACCTCTTATTTTTAACGGTATTTGTATAATACATCAAATAGGTTTTTTAACTACGGCTTTAATTTATCGGTAATGGGATATTATCAATATTTCTACAAAATTACCATTATTGGGGTAGCTATTAATAAAGATGCAAAATAGTTCACTGTCGATATTTCCACCTAGGCGGTGGAGCATCCCATTTCCGCATTAATTTGCATAATATATAAGACGTGAACATCATTTGATAAATATATCCCCCTTAAGGATGTCTTTCCCTATTTGCACAAACTGTTTGTTCAAGAAGAAAATAAACCGGAATCTTCTTGCTCATATATAGGGTTTTTCAACGAAAACTAGTTAACCTAATTATGTCATATTTGTTATATATTTGAAAATCGCTGAAATATGCCACAAGGATATTAAGGGGGACATCTGCCTACATAAAAACCAGACGTGTGTCGTGAACCCATTATTTTATTTTATTTTACACACACATGCCCAACAAAATTTACATTCCGTTTACGGTGTCGAAAAATAGAACATAATGTACGTATACCTACATCATACAAATCATATCAAATTAAAATTAATAATACAAATTAAGGTAACATCTTTTTTCAACTTGATAATTACGGCGTATAATAGAGAAAAGATTAAAATATTTTGTATGAATTTGGTATATCAGGTAAGGATGTGAATCTAGTGGGTGCTCTAAAACAATTATGGATAATCTGTCATATTGTTTAAAACTTCAAATAAAAATACAACACTTTACTCCACGATTCTTCATAGATCTGTGTACGAAACGATTTAGCAACAATGAGTAATCATAATCCACATACATATGGTCTACAGACAGACATTGGAGGTCAAGTACGATATCATTTATGAATATAATAAATAAAAGCGGGCCCAATACTGAACCCTGTGGAACACCTGATTGAGATATAAATTCCATGATCCTGATAATGTACAAATTGATTTCTGTTACAGCGATAGGATTAATTATAAGTTAAAGTCCAAGGATTATATTTTTTTAAATAAAATACCATGGTCTATTCTGCTGAATATATATATATATATATATATATATATATATATATATATATATATATATATATATATATATATATATATATATATATATATATATATATATATATATATATATATATATATATATATATATATATATATATATATATATATATATATATATACATATATACATATACATATATGTAATATATATATGTATATATATATATATATATATATATATATATATATATATATATATATATATATATATATATATATATATATATATATATATATATATATATATATATATATATATATTTCTTTTGGTTTTTTAAAAATCATTTATTTTTAAATTTAGTTGTGCATGATAGACAAACTGATAGCAAGTCTTCATCTATGAAAAGTCTATAATATCGGCGAAACTAGTGTCTAGCTAGGCATCAATGTAACTTCTCCGACAGCACTAATACACTTGCAACAAATTTGCAGCTCATATTTGATTTACACGGATGCGATTTTTGTTTAAATGTTCTAATTTCCAAGTGTTGCACGTACGTTTTTACTGCTGGTTCGCTTTACACACGGCTTTGCCAAAGAGTAATGTGGATTTGTGCGATCGTTAATACTAGCATTTAAAGGTAAGTCCGGTGAATTATTTACAAACAAGCATTTCAAGTTAATTGCGGAAAATATTTCGTATGACTTTAGCTTTTACAACTTGACATGTTTCTAACAATATTAAGTTACTCCATTCCAGATTATTCTGCGTTAGACTTTGCCATTAAAAAATTAAATTTTAATGCTGTAATAGCTATTTATGATATAAATGTTAAAGTGTAATTTTATTTTGTGAGTGGGGTAAGTTTGCAAATCAGGTGATGTCGAAATGGCAGAAGAAATGGGATATGTCATGGACTATACTCGGTAGTATATCGAAAACAATTAAACAACTGGTGAAGCGCTGATGAGGAAACATAATTCCGAAACACCCCTGTCTGTAAGGTCGCTTCTTTTTTATGAGTATATAGCACGATTACCTTTACATTCATTCTTGGCTCTCAGGAACTTCTACTCACTTTTATAAACTATATAAATTCTCCCCATTTTTCGTCACTTCATTTCAATATGTCGGCTACTTGTTAACACATTTAAATCAACTTTCTATACAAGATGCCTCACTTTTTATTTGCAAATATTTTTAAAAAATATGAAAGAGTGAGTACTCGATAGGACGCATTGTTTTAAAAAAAAAAAAAAACGAGAATACTGATTAAAAGTCAAATTATGATTCTACCTTGTGTCATACCTATAAAAATTGGATGGATTTTGGTTGAATTTTTGGTTATTCAATTATTTATAGGTATTACACAATGTGAAATCAAGATTTGACTTCTAATCAATATTTTTGATTTTTCTTGAAGACACTGCGTCCTAACCAGTTCTGATACTAGGGCCTTATCTAGATAAAATTGAATACTTTCATATTTTTTAAAAATATTTGCAAAATTTCAATTTATCGATATTTTTTTATAGATAAATTCATAACACTGACGTAGTTTTCCACGAAACACCAAAACACTATATACTGCACTCGACGTGCGTTTCGCCAACCAAGTTGGCATCATCTGGAGATGATTAAAACTAAACTTATACTAACAATCTACCCTATTTATACCTACACTATCGTCACGGTTCGTGAACTGTGACCGTTCGGTAAACCGTGACCCACTAACCAATAAAGCGGGCTATTTGGGATAGTCTCTCTGTCACTATTCATACAATTTTTAAACTTTATGATTTTCAAGCTTTCAAATGCATCCAGCTGTCTAGTATTTGTTACATTCCTAATTAATCTTAAATTGCTAATATATATCTTATGGTTGTTCTCAAACGCATGTTGGGTAACACTAGACTTATCCGTTCTACCATATTTGCGATAGGCCATATGATTTTTAAATCTGATTTGAATTGATCGTCTAGTCTCTCCAACATATTTTTGATTACAGTCCTTACAGCTAATTTCGTAAATCCCCGACTTTTCGTTTATATCAATTTTGTCTTTTGGATTGCCTAAAAGTTGTTGTGGTTTGCTTCCCGATAAATGAACCATTGTCATACCTACATCTTTAAAAATCTTACCAATACTACGGGTGAATCGAAGATCGAATGGAATCGATACACATTTCGGATTTTCTCTTTCATTTTGCAAGTTCCATGAATTTTGAAGCGACTCTTTAAACTTTTTGCTAATTATTTTATCAATTAAACTTGCAGAATATCCATTACTAGCAGCTATATCCTTAATTAAAAAGCTTACCGATAAGTTAAATAATTTAGAACGTGAACAATGGTGTGACTTTCAGAGGAACATGTTTATATCAATTAACGCGAAATTTATTAAGAAAATGTCGACACAAAATAAAAAAAAAACTCAAAAGATTAATCGGTAGTACATCAAAAAAAGTGTTCCTCAAAAAGTTCTCAGCATTGTAGAAAATCATTCCTCACAGCCGTTTGATAAAGAAGAAATTGATCTCCTTAACAAGGGATTAAATTTTGCTTTATCTGCCTCTGAAGACATATTAGATGAGATTGTTGCAAGTGTTGAAAGTTCAGTTCAATACCTTCCTGATTCCTCTAAAGGATTTGTCAGAGAAGCCTGCAGAAATCAAATTTCGACAAACATTGTCACTAAAGTTAATAAAAAGTCAAAATCTACAAGAGAAATAAAAATTATCAAACGGTTGCGTGAAAAAGATTGTTTTTATTTAAAAGCTGATAAGGGCAATAAGGTTGTTATTTTAGATAAAGAGGACTATTATGAAAGGATAGACAATCTGATTAGTAATGGTCCTTATAAAAAACTTTCTAGAAATCCACTACCAAAAATGGTTACTGAAGTAGAAAAATGTACTTAAATCCTGCAATAACCTTATTACTCCAGTTTTACATAGGAAGTTACCTGTATCTAACCCAAGTATACCTAGAATGTATTGCTTGCCTAAGATACATAAACCAGGAAAGTCGGTACGTCCTATTGTTTCAGCAATCGGATCGCCGACTTACCACCTATCAAAATGGTTAACATAAAAGTTCGAAAATTTACCTATTGCACCACCTAGTTTCTCTATGATTTATTCCAACGATTTCAGCAATAAGGTGAAAAATATTCAGTTGCAAGATGGTGAAATTTTGATCTCCTTTGACGTTTGTTCATTGTTTCCAAGTGTTTCGATACCACAGACCTTGTGCTACCTTAAGGATCTACTCGAATTTAACAATCTCAGTCAAGATGTAGTAAAAGAATATCTTAAACTCACTAAACTTTGCATGAAACAAAATTGTTTTCGTTTTCATTGCCAGTCTCTTCATAAACAGATTCGAGATGGAAGCAAAATAATTCGAGTATTTCCCCAGGGTTTGGCTTAGGTATGTGGATGATATTTTTGCAGTGTACGATACAAAAGTCGCTGATATTGATAACTTTGTATCTAAATTAAACAGTCGTTTCGCGTCAGTTAAATAATGAAACTGAAAACTCTGCACAATTACCATTTTTAGATATACCTATTAATAATTAGAAATAGTGAAAATAAGTTAGAATTTGACATATGCAGAAAAGATACCAGTACTCTAAGATATATCCCTAAGGACTTTCACTATTGTGCTCAACACAAAATAGCGAGTTTTATTTTTCTAGTCCATTGTATATTAAGCTTCCCCTTCAATAAGGAGAGGTTTGAAAAAGAAAAGGCATTGATTAAGGATATAGCTGCTAGTAATGGATATTCTGTAAATTTAATTGATAAAATAATTGGGAAATGAAAGTTTAAAGAGTCGCTTCGAAATTCCTCGACCCTTCAAAATGAAAGAGAAAATCCGAAATTTGTATCGATTCAATTCGATCTTCGCTTCACCGTGGTATTGGTAAGATTTTTAAAGACGTAGGTATGACAGTGGTTCATTCATCGGGAAACAAACTACAACAACTTTTAGGTAATCCAAAAGACAAAATTGATACAAACGAAAAGTCGGGGATTTACGAAATTAGCTAAGGACTGTAATCAAAAATAATATGTTGTACAGACTAGACGATCAATTCAAACTGGATTAAAAGAGCATATGGCCCATCTCAAATATAGTAGAATAGATAAGTCTAGTGTTGCCCAACATGCGTCTGAGAACAACCATAAACCAGATATTAGTAATTTAAGATTAATTAGGAATGTAACAAATACTATACAGCTGGATGCATTTGAAAGCTTGGAAATCATAAAGTGTAAAATTTGTATAATTAGTGACAGCGGACCTATCTCAATTAGCCCGCTTTGTTGGTTTCGTTCGGTTCACCGAACGGTCACAGTTCGGTGAACCGTGACAATAGTTTAGGTATAAATAGGGTAGATTGTTAGCATAAGTTTGGTTTTAATCATCTCCAGAAGATGCCAACTTGGTTGGTGAAACGCGTCGAGTGCAGTATATAGTGTGTTGGTGTTTCGTGGAAAACTAGGTCAGTGTTATCTTCACATCATAGGTTCCAATCCACTCCAGGAATAGATTCATGAAATTATCTTCGCCATGGGAAATAACAGGCGATAATTTTCAGTATCAAATTATTTGCCAAGTGCAATATCATGAATTTATTGTTAGTGGGTATTTTGTAATTAATGAAAACATATTTTTTATTTTCTAATTCATATATCTCAGAATAAAACGCTCTACAACTCAGATTTGTAGGAACTTTTATTCTTAAAATGAGGTCTTCTGTCAAAGTTCTGCTTATAAAAAGTGAGACCCTGTATACCTAAATTGGTGTATTTTCTTAGAATGAAAATACCTACGTTTGCCAAGATTAAAGAAGAATTAAGAAAAGTTACAGTAACGATTGTGCTAGGATAATTTTTTTTGTTTTATGATATTGTTCAACGTGTCAGAAAACCTCTCTACACCAATTTCAATAAAAAGTATTAACTCTGAAAACGCCTAAATTTTAATTGATTGTTAGCTTTAAAAAATGTTTTCACAGTTTTTTTATCATAGTTGGCGTATTGGCATATTTTATTAAAAAAAAACTTTCAAATGCTTAACATTTTATGAGTTAAAGTCTCATAACGTAATGTACCAATTTATCAATTTATGCAGCACGTTTATCATTTAGCATTTTACATTTAAGAGTTAACCAACTTTTAACATTTAGATTAATGTTAAATGAAAATCGTACTGCGCATGCATAAACATGTGAGGTTAGGTTACAAATCCCTAACTAAATTATTTATTGGTTTTCATCATCTGGGCAGGAACAGAAACCTTAAGTTTGATTGGATGTTTCATAAATGATGTTATGAAATAAATTGTGCATAAATGCATATTGGCATTCTTAAATCTCCCATTTAAATGCTACATATTAAATCTTAAATGATAAATGTTAAATGTGTCTGCATAAATTCACCGTATGTTGTCTTAAATTAAATACTATTTATCAACAAAAATAAACCATAAGAATATGTAAAAATATTAGCTAGGCTTTAGTTAAATCACATATCTCATAAACATAAACTGATTTCAACTAAATCCATTACATTAACTGAACAAATTACAAACGATATGTAATGATAACTGTTTTAAATAAAATATTGCAAATAACTGCAAACCCACTCTCCCCTAGACATAAATAGTAGATAAAATTAACTTGTTTACGTTTTAAATTTTACTCTTTGAAAATAAAAGTTAGCACAAAGAATATACGCTTCAAAAGTTACAAATAAGAGTAATGAGAATTCTTAAAAATATCAAATCAAACTTTAACTACCTACTTACATTGACTGCATTGTGCATTCCTAAATCCTTATCTTCAACCTCCCTCAACAAAGACGCAATATCACTAAAAACAATAAATACACGAAATTAAACACAAAACGTTTTACTTTTTGTCCAGAGTTATTACATATTTACGAAACTAACAACAATGCACTAGGTACCGCCATTAAAAGTTCGCGTTACTAAATAATAACAACCGATCGTCTTCTGTTCTGATTTCCAGCAAAGCCAGAACTACTCAGCTTTCACAGCTCTCGCAAAGGAAGCAATTTTATGTTGCAGTGATTATTTCGTTTGGGACATCAATTTATTAAATAACTGTCTACTATTGAGGCATACAGCAATATGCAATGAACAATTTTTTAAATTGATTCATTCATTAGGTTTGTTCATATTTATTTGCACTTTAGTTCAGAAGTGTAGAAAGTACCCATTTCTTATTTTTTCCTTTTGATTACAATTTAGTTGCAGTAAAGAGGATAAGTTATACAGGGTGAGTCTTAAGTGTGTAGTTATATTTAAACCACCGATTCTTGACATCTGTAGAAACCCTCTGACACATTTTTTTTAATGCTCACGTGTAACTGAGTTATCGATTTTCAAAAAAATACTATGAAATTGTTTTGGAAGTGCTGGTTACTGGAAACATTCTATATCTTAGCTAAAATTGTGTAATGGACTGAAGCAACGTTGCCCCATTTCTTATGCAATTCTCTCACCTAGGCGCGATTTTACAATCGTGAGTTAACATAAGTTGGAGGTTACCTAGCATTATATTTTCACAAAAATCGATATTCTAATACAAACCACTTCAATTAAAAGTTACTTTAGCATAAAATATTTGTTGCTATAACCACTTCCAAAACAAATGTAAAATTGAAAAAACTCGCATTCTAAGTGTGAGTTTAGCTAACCCACGATTGAAAAACCGAGCTCTAGCAGTAAGTTTATTCCCGAATTTATAATAACTTTGGATGAAATAATCACCTACTTAAACGATTAATTGCTCCATTTGAAATAATTTTTAAACATTTTGAAATACCTTTCAATGTGACAAATGTACAATTTTGACTTTTTCTTGCAAAAATCAATATTTCTTTTTAAGTGTTTCATATGAAATGTACAACTAAAACTAAATTTTCCGATGAACAGTAAACTTTTTAGGGGAATCTCGAGAGGAATTTAATGTTCTCATCTCATTTTTTCAAAGTTTATAAAAGGATTATTATTTTTAAGAAGTAGGTACTTACCCTCTGCTATTACAATAATTTGAATTGTGTAGGGGTTCAAGGAATAAATCAGCTCTCTAGTATTTTATTGGTCTCTAATAGTAAAACACTGAAGGTGCAACACAATAACAATCAGGTGATGGAAAATAGTTTGCAGTATTTTCACACACTTTTGTCACTTTTTACACTGGTTATACCTAACAGTTTGCATTTTTTTCCCTCCATAATACTCTGGACCGTTAGGAGGATAGTATACGTCATTTTTTATAAAAAAGATCAATTTTTTTCTTGAGAAAACTTATTCGGGATAGGCCATTACATGATAAAAATTCAATCACGCCATAGTGTGAACTGCGATATTAGCGTCGCATATGTAACCTATGTCTTCACACATCTAACCACGCACCTAATCAGTGTTGCCAGACATACTGTTTTCATGGTATTTAAGCCATTATTTTCCCTTATGTACCTGCACTTTTTTTAAGTAATAAAATTATTATTTAAAAATTTCTACCATTTTACACCAATATTTGCAAAAGTTAATAAAAAATGTCAAATTTAGGTCGTCAGCCCTGACCTTGGTCAGTTCTTCCATTAAATAAAAGTAAACTGAATTAAATTTTATACCGTGTACGTATATCTTTATAAATCGGAACCTCGCGTAAACAGCGCTAGTTGTGCAAGCCCAAATAAATAATAGTCTTTTGCTGTTGTTATTTCTGTTGCGATGGTAAGATCCGTTTTTTCAGTGCTGAGTTAGCTAAATTAACCGTCAATTAGGGCAATAGAAATTTTTTGACAAGCATCATGATTTATTTATAATGAAATTTATAACCTATGTGAAAATCTCACACATCTGGCAACACTACACCCCATGTTAAAATCATTGTTATTGATAGTTCGCAAGTGTTCGCGTACCTGTCTGCATTGACATTTACAAAAATGTGTTTAATACCGTTATTTATAGTTTTTTTGTGATTCAATTTCTGATTCGAAGTTTTGAGTTACTCTGTTACCGAAATTTATTATTTATAACTTGTTCCTTAGGTGGTTCATTTTGTGAAAAGTAGTGATTAACCATAACGAATAATTTTATTACTCTAATGCCGGATTTATTAAAGGCATATTTTCAAATAGATGAAAATGCTAGACAAGCAAAACGGATACGGAATGCTATCCAGACGTCAAGCCCATATGATATGTTCATGTAGTAACTGTTGTATTAGGTAACTAAACAAATCTGCTTTTTCGTTCTCTTAAAGTAAATGCGTCTTTTTAAAATGATTATTTTCAACTTTGATTCATTTATAGAAATGAACCATATTAAACTTAAACTATAAATTAGAGACAATAATAATAATTTAAAATATACAGAAAAAGTATTGCATATTTTTAATATTTGGTGCTTTCGTGACGAGTTCTGTTTATTTATAAAAAAAAGTGTCAGGATTACCTAATTTTACAAGGAAAAATAGATAAACAGATACTTTTAACACCTTAGCAAGCTACAAGTGACATGTGTCGCTTTCCACAAAGGACTAATCAATCGCGCCTTGGCCGCCTTGAGGTTTATTTCTTATTTTCGGCCAGTGCGTACAGATAACATGCTTTCTTAAAAAGAGCTCCATGTTTTATAAACTATTACATTTGTTTTGGTGCGGCGTCTACACTGATATTAAATAAGTCTAATATAGTCTCACAAAATATCCGTGACAAAAGGGTAATAATTTTTTAAAAATTCAAAATTTGCAATTCGTGAATTAGAATAATTGTGATGACGAACTCTGGCAGTGGCAACACTGCCTTCAGTTACGTCATTTCTGTGAACGGCGTTTACAAAATTTTCCAGTGACCATCATAATGTCAGTTGCTGGAGGACGAAAAAATTATCAGAAATTAAAAATTTTTTTTTGTTCAAAAAAATTTTTTGACAGTGTCAATCAATTGTACACGACGAAATATATTGAAGGTTAAAATATAACTACGCATTTAAAACTCACCCTGTATGTACAATTTGTAAAAAACGAGCTAATAAAATCAAAGTGTTTATATTTTAAATTTTACTGTGTAAAAATATTAGCACAAAGAAAATACCCTTCAAAACTTACAAATACTAGAATCAAAATCCTTAAAAATATAATATCAAACGTTAACTACCTAGATACTTACATTGACTGCAGACTGCATTGTGCATTCTAAACTCTTATCTTCAAACTCGTTCAACGAAGAAGCAATAACACTAAAAACAATAAATGCACGAAATTAAACACAAAACATGTTACTTATTATCCAAGATTATTACATATTTACAAAACTAATAATAATGCACTACCGTCTTTTGTTCTGATTTCAAGCAAAGCCAGAGCTACTGAGTTTTTACAGCTTTCGCAAGGGAAGTCGTTTTATATTGCAATTATTATTTCGTTAGGAAATTTCAAACTATTAAATACCTACTATCTCTTATCGCAGCATATAGTAATACCAAAGATTATATAATAATAATAATAATAATAATAACACCACATGAAATTACAACCCCCTTTATCCCTGAAGGTCTAGAATGACCTTGTGTGGGAGAGGGCTACACATTTAGAGACAATGGACACACACCCAATATCCGAGTATACTATGATTAATCTCTCTCACAGAAAAATCCCAGTTCCTCGACCGGGAATCGAACCCGGGACCTCGAGGTTTCGAGGCAAGTACGTTACCTCTAGACCACGGAGCCATATATAGAAATAGAAATAGAAATAGAAATAGAAATAGAAATAGAAATAGAAATAGAAATAAAAATAGAAATAGAAATAGAAATAGAAATAGAACTAGAAATAGAAATAGAAATAGAAATAGAAATAGAAATAGAAATAGAAATAGAAATAGAAATAGAAATAGAAATAGAAATAGAAATAGAAGTAGAAGTAGAAGTAGAAGTAGAAGTAGAAGTAGAAGTAGAAGTAGAAGTAGAAGTAGAAGTAGAAGTAGAAGTAGAAGTAGAAGTAGAAGTAGAAGTAGAAGTAGAAGTAGAAGTAGAAGTAGAAGTAGAAGTAGAAGTAGAAGTAGAAGTAGAAGTAGAAGTAGAAGTAGAAGTAGAAGTAGAAGTAGAAGTAGAAGTAGAAGTAGAAGTAGAAGTAGAAGTAGAAGTAGAAGTAGAAGTAGAAGTAGAAATAAATTTAATCACCTTTTTAGACATACAGAAATACGAATAAGGTCAGTCATTTAATTTTTTTGAATAAGTACAAAAAAAATACATTGTAATAAAAGACTAACAAAACAGCTTACAATACAAGATGTACATGTATATGTGTACACCAACATAAATTTTTATGTATAAAACAAATGTAAACAAACATATAGTATAATAATTACTAGTAACTTACGAGTCAGACCGTGATCATCAGATTGAAATTATTGCAGTTACGAATTTTATGTGCTATTACTAGAAAAATTTCTACTGCAAGTGATAAATTCTTCTAAAGTATAAAAACAATTTTCTACTAAAAATGATTTTAAATTTCTCTTAAATTGAGCAAAGCTTTTTGTTTCTTTTAAAGCATGAGATAAAATGTTAAACAGACCACAATCGGCGTATAAAGGAGATTTCCTATATTTCTCATGGGCACACTTGCCAAGACAGAAATTTTCCTTCTTTCTTGTAGGGTAATCATGTAAATCTATATATTTTTTTAATTCGCTAGTGTTTAAATAAACAAAGCATAATATTTTCAATATATAAATTGATGTAAATGTTAGTAAGCCTTTTGATTTAGATGTTTCACGGCATGATTCTCTGTATTCTAAGTTAAACATTACTCTTATTATACGCTTCTGTATGATAAAAACATGAGTTGCCTCTGTAGATTAACCCCAGACTATTATTTTATAATTCATTGCTGAATAAACTTGGGCATAGTATACAGACAGTAATGACTCCTCATTTATATCATTTTTTAAAGACGATAACGCAAAAAGAGACCTGTTCAACTTCGAACAGACTTGACTAACTTGGCCTTTAAAAACTTCTAAGATTACATTGACTTTTTCAATAGCATCTAAGACATTTATAGCTGATACAACAACAGACGTATCATAAGCTTACATAAATAATCCTCCATGCTGTAAAATGTATTCCGGTACATCATTTATGAACAACAAAAATAATAAGGGACCCAATATGTTACCCTGTGGCGTTCCAAGATTTGTATTAAAATTTTGGAAAACAGCCTCTCCTTCTCTAGCAGTAAAAGCCCTATTAGTCATGTATAATTTTAACCACTCATTTAAGGACCCTCTAATACCTAGTGCTGCCAATTTACTTGAAGGAAAATGGGTTTACTGTATTAAAGGCCTGGGAGAGGTCAAAACACGCACAGAACACATATTCACCGTGATCTAACTTATCATTGATAAATTGTATAAAGTCAATCGAAGCTGTCTCGGTCGAACGTCCAGTTCTATAGCCATGCTGACAAGTCGTTATTATATCATTAATACTTAAAAAAGAATACGAACTATTATAAATTGCCCTCTCAATTACCTTTGAAAAGTAACTTAAAATGGATATGCCTTTATAGTTAGATATTTCGAGGCAATCACCCTTCTTAAACACTGGTACAACTTTAGCTATTTTCAGTAATCTAGAAAATTGACCGAGCTCAGTTGACCGATATATTACTAAAGTTAAATAATAAGCAAACTCATAACAACAATATTTTAATAGTTTAGTAGGAACTTCATCTACCCCTGTAAATTTTTTATTGGGTAGCTTATTTATCAGCTCAACTACGGAGTTTTCCAACACTGGCATAAAGTATATAGAGTTGACGTTTACTTTTTTTGATATTGTACAGTTACTATTCTGAAGTGGAAATTTTCGTTCAATTAAAGTATTTACTGAGTTGGCAAAAATTTCACCGAACGCATTTGAAATTTCCTTGGGATCATTTACTATTTCACCATTTAATGTTATATCGTTGAGGATGGTTTGTTTTACCGCCTTTCCCAATTTTTTATTTATTAAATTCCACATAGTTTTAGTTCTGTTTGTCGAGTTTTCAATAATTTGAGAATAGTGATTTCTCTTTTCGGTTTTTACCGCATTACTTATTTTTTTTTAATCGCTTATACGGCAAATCAATTTGAGGATCATTTTTCCTAAGCCAGTTTAATGATTTCAGATCATCAGCACTCTATTTTAATTCTGGTGAAAACATAATTTTTTTTTACATTTCTGTTTATTGCACGAACTGTTCTTTTTTTTGGAAAAGCTGCGTTAAAACACCATTCAAAATGATCCCAGAAAACCTCAAGAGCTTCATCAATGTCACTATAACTAGCAATATCTAGGTAGACAGAGTTAAATAGGACCTTAAATTCAGATATTGCTGCATCGTTAAAAATTCTCTTAGTAAGTACTTTGTATAAGCAAGACATTGTCAGAAGAGGGGGGCATTTTTCATGTGATAATCTGATCAGTATGGTCTGATAAACCGGGGTCAAAAACCTGCCACGTTAATATATTTACAGATAAATTTGTTATTAAATGATCAATAGCTTTACTCGTAGTACGATTATTTTGATTGGATATACGGATTGGTGCATTTATTATGGATATCACCTGTCACTCAAGAAACAATTTGTTAACTCATTACATTAGGTTTGTTAATATTTAGCTGCACTTTAGTTCAGAAGTACAGAAATTACTCAATTATATTCTTTTCTTTTTGATTACACTTTAATTGCGATAAAGAGAATACGTTTTACGTATATTTTTTGAAAAAATTGCAGATAAAAAGAAGCTCACTTATTGTTTAATGTAATTAAAATTAAAGTGTTTACATTTTAAATTTTACTACTTAAAAATATAAATGAAAGAATATATGCTTTAAAAGTTACAAATACAAGTATGAAAATTGTTAAAAATATAGTATCAAACTAGCAGTAACACTAAAAACAATAAATGCACAAAATTACACTCAAAGCATAACATATGGTTTTTTGTCCAAGATTATCAAATGTTTACGAAACTAACAACAATGCACTAGTGCCATTAATAAGTTCGCGTTACTAAATAATATCTGGTCGTCTTTTGTTTCGATTTCAAGTAAAGTCAAACCTACTGAGCTTGTACAGCTCTTGCAAAGGAAGCCGTTTTATGTTACAATAATTGATTATTTCGATTGGGACCATCAAATTATTAAATAACTGAATATTGTTGAGGCATATAGTAATATGCAAGGACCAATTTTTCAACTCATTATTAATATTTACTAAAGTGAGAGCATTATGACTTTGTATCTTGCATTTACGCATAGCATTTGTGCTGTGATTTAGGCATTATTTTAGTATTTATTATTATTTGTAAATTAAATTTTGTTGTTTAAAAATATTAGCACAAAGAATATATGCCTCAAAAGTTACAAACACAAGTACAAAAGTTCTTATAAAATATATACTAAACTTTAACTACCTACTTACATTAACTGCATTCCTAAATCCTTATCTTCAAACTCCTTCACCATGGAAGCAGTACCACTAAACACAATAAATGCACGAAATTACCATAAAACATATTGTTTATTGTGCAAGATTATTACATATTTACAAAACTAACAACAATGCACTACCCTACCGGGATTAAAAGTTCGCGTTACTGATGGATTGATGATAGCCGATCGTCTTTTGTTTTTTTCTATTAAACCAAGCTGAACCTACTGAGTTTATATAACTCTTATGAACAAAATTATGGTAGGATATTATTGGAGTGATTATTTCTTTTGGAAACATCAAGTTAATAAATAAGTCTCTATTATCGAGACAAATAATATGCAAGAATCATTTTTTTAATACATTAGGACTGTTCATCTGTTTTTTTTTGTGAAAAGTGTAGTAGGAAACAAGAGTAAAATACCATTGTTTGATGCTATTAAAATTCTTACGAAAATTACGAATCTCGATTCATTTTGTTTTCTATGCGCAGTGCGAACTATTGCAATATTTAATGTCTGAATATATCAAAGAATAACGTAATATCTTACGCGTACTATTGACACTATTGTAGATTTTTGATATTATTATACATACACATGTAAAGTTTGTCTGCTAGTTATTTCTCATCTATTGCTATTCTCCGATATTGTGTCTGTTGATTTTTGAATTATGATGTCATTGATAGTTTTTGTAACTATAATTTCTTATTTTATTTCTAAAAAAAGCACATAATCTGTTTTAGCAAATTATTTTCAGAAAAATTTGTACTTTTATAAAATAAAATTCATTCGTAGTGTTTGCAAAAAAAAAACAAGAAATTATTTCGCATGGAATAGCACACTCTGATGTTCTCTCTCTCTCTCTCTCTCTCTACTGGTTTTTCATTTCTGACGTCACTGATTTTTTTTTAAATGGCAGGCAGTTCTTGATTTTTTTCAGAAAGGATAAATTAGGATGACATATTTTCATTATTTAATTTTACAATTTTTAGTTGAATTAGACAATGTAAGAACTAATAACTAAAGCTGGCCGAGGTGGCTGGAGTACAGCCACGGTCTTGCGCTGGCGTCACACGTGCCGATTTAGAAGTGATTTACGCTGCAGTCTTATTTGAAAGGTTAATGCGTGAGGTTGTACCTATAAATTATACATAATGTCAAACGCGCCAAAGGGTAAAAAACGACCGTACGCGGACACAGTGAATAAATTTATCGGTGAATTTCCGGATTTATTCTATGACGGATTTAAAATAATTTGTAAAGTTTGCAATCAAGACTTAATGTCCTGGCACAAAACAGATTGTCGTCGTCATATCAATACCGTGCAACATCAAAATAAAAAAATGGCATGCCTTTGACAGCTCAGTTTATGTTTGATTTATTGTTAATGTTAATAGCCTGTAATATTCCGCTACACATACTGGATAAACAACCATTTCGGGAGTTTTGAAATAAATACAATCCCCAGGTGAACTTACCAAGTCGTACATCGTTACGTAGATATATTCCAGCTGTTCGTGAAGACATTGTAAATAGGATTAAATGTGGATTAAAAAATACACGGCTCTGGTATTGTATTGACGAGACGACAGATTGTAAAAAGAAATCTATTTTAAATATTATAGTACGTATACTGGACCTTCTTAAACCAACATTTCCACATTTACTAGCTAGTAAAAGACTAACTGCGTGTACTGGCGAAATAATTACGCGTGTGGTGTTGGAGACATTCGAAAAATTTGAACTTTCAACAAGTCAAGTATTGATGTTTGTGACTGATGGTGCCGCGACAATGCGCGTGGTAGGCCGTTCTCTTGAAAGAGACAATTGTAGGTTTTTACATGATACGTGTAAAGTGCATGCGTTACATCTTGTGGCAGAAACAATTCGAAAATGTTTTCCAGAGGTAGATACATTAATAGCAAATACAAAAAAAGTATTTCTCAAATCTCCTAAACGGCTTCGAGCATTTCACAGACAGTGTCCTGGTATCCTTGAACCACCAGAGCTGATTCTTACACGTTGGGGAACGTGGTTGAAAGCGGCTTTTTATTATGCTGAATATTTTCAACAAATAAAAGCTGTGATACTACAGTTCAACCCTAACGAGGCTGCAGCTATTAGGGGAAAGCCAGATAAGCTTTCAAGACGTTTCCCTTGAAACAGATTTAAAAAGTATTAATAACAATTATAGAGGACTACACGACGCAATAGAAAAATTGCAAAATAGTTCGTTGTCGTTAGTGGAATCGCTGCAAATAGTGGACGACGTAAATACACAGCTACAGACTATAAATGACGCAAAAAATAATCGCGTTAGTGAAAAATTCGAGAGTGTATTACAGAAAGATCCTGATTTTAGCAAATTAAGACAAATTTGTGATGGTGCATCTATAACTTCGTTAAGTGAGTTCACAGATTGTTTTACTTATGCCTGTATTACATCCGTAGATGTCGAACGGTCATATTCGAAATACAAACATATTTTTTCACCAAAGCGAACATCGCTGACGGAAACAGCTGTAGAAACATACCTGATGCTATTATACTATAGATCTTTCCCACTTTGTGATGACGACAACCAAACTACCTCATAAATCTGCTTAAAAGGGTGAGTTTTATACAAATTTTTATAAAATGTAACATTATTGTTAAAATTTATTTCCATTTATTGTACTTATTCAAGTATTATGATATGATGTAAACATATGAGTCATGTGACGGCTCTGTCGGCCAGGTGACCTCGGCCAGCTTTACTAATAACTAAACCATTACCATAGGAGAAATTATACCGTTGCGGAACATTTGGCGAACTCTGTTTAGTGTTGATTGAAGATGACGTTGCTTTATGAAAATCCGTTTTAAATTAAATAATACAAAACACTGTTTTTTACTTCTCCAATGTCAAATTAATAGGTTTTAAAGATACAGTTGAAACAACAAATTTATCAATAACAAACATAATATAAATTTTATAACAGAAATAGAAAATGAAAATATAATAAACTTCCTTGACAACTATAAAATGACAAGCTACATCCTTTTTCTACAATATTTACCGCAACTCAACGTACGCTGAAGCAGTGGCGGATCCAGCGGGGCACAGAGGCACGTCCCCCTGTTATTTGTTTGACAAAAAAAACTGTCTGGACTGCGTTCGGAAAGAATTACCTAGTATACGAAGTTTACTATTAAGCCTCATACGCTGCGAAATACGAAGATTTCGTCCGAATTTCGTGTAAAACTGATATGGAAATATTCTTGGCAGAGATCTTGAATTTGGAAAAAAGTTTAAGCTAATAGAACATTTTTGTGGATATTTTTTCGTCCTCCACGATTGAAATGTCAAAAGAACCATATACTCAATCAGCAAAAAAGGAGATGAAAATTTCCCTGTGCTTCCTCTTTGTTAATCCACATATTCCTTGGACTCTTATTCTTTACCTTTCTAATATGCTCCATAATCCATAAGTATCTATTTACTTGTAAATGCCTTCAAAAACATCAAAACAGAATTTTATCATAATAAAGGCATTGATATGAGATTTAAAAATAATCGATAAACGATATAGGGTTCAAATTAAAATTACTGAATTCTTGGACTACAAAATAAAAAAAAAATCGCATTTTTCGTTTAAAAATGTTAAATTACATCATTACAACGATCACATCACACGTTTTATTTTTAAAACAAATTTCATGGCCTACATAACAACTTGATAAACATTTGCGGCAAAGTCACAGTTCATGGCTAACTAGGGAAAACAAAACAATTGTCTGTATCTCTGTTATTTTTCAACCGATTTTAAACAACGGGAGAAAAGACAATATTAACCCTTAACAGAATATCGAGAAAAAATTTAGGTTGTTATTTAAAAAAAAAAATCGATGTCACCACTTCGATTAGATCAGATGTCAAAATATGTCAAATTATGTGTAAAAGTTGACATTTAATACTATAAATACGTTCTCAAAATTTCAAATGGATACTTTTAAAAATAAAAAAACAGGGGTGTACATGGTTCTTAGGTCACCCGGTATACATATTGCAAAAAAGGAATCTGTGGGGACACTCCCAGTCTTGGAGCTAACTTCTCCATTTACTTCCACATCCTGAGTTAATTTTATTATGTTCCCCCCTGTTATTTTTTTCTGATTCCGCCCCTGCGCTGAAGTCACTATTTCTTTTAATTCCCACAACCCTCTCTCTTATAAGTTAGCGGCATACAAATCAATACATCTAGCTTTTAACATTCCTTTATTCGAAGCAAATTTACAAAAACAACTGGACACAGTAAGACTTATAAGCATATAATGATGGGTACCCTCAAAATATAATAAATTAATTAATTTACAAGAAATAGAAGAGGAGATGGGATATCTCCTTTTTAATTAATAACTTGAAAAAAGACAAAATATATATTCAGTACCATATGCAGGTAACTTCTCTATTCGATCAGCAATACTTTTTCAAAATTTAATACAAGTACACCATTTTAGTTCGAACAACAACGTAGGTAGACTTTTGTTCAGTGCAAAAGAAGAAACTGAAATTTGTAAAAAGCGCTGGCGGTTTTTCTATAGGGTTATTTGGTCAATGACCTCCCACATACAAATAAAAAAATAGAGCTATACATTTTCTGAAGTTTAAAAATATATAATATATATATTTTTAATATTCTTAAAAAAATCTATTAAAGTTTCTAGTTCATTCTATGCACAATACTATTCAAATATCTAGATCGCAAGATTTCGTATCCCCTCCGAGCACCGAGCTCTACATTCATATTCATTACATTATTCATTTATAGAATTTAAAAATCTTGGGTCAATCCACAACGTGTCCTCAAAGCTAGCTACGGACCGAATTTACTACGAATTAAAGTGAAATAGACTTATGCGCGAATCGTCAGAAAGCGAAAGAGACAGAAAACACTGGCGGGGAGAATGTCCCTGATACACGGAAACGGTAACGCACGAAGTTCACTAGAGCAGTCTTCGTGGCAGTCTTAATGCTGACTAGATACGCGTTGGTCGGTAAATTCTGTCGTGTTGTTTTTACTGTTTTTATTTGTGAAAATTTTATTAGTAAATCTCTACTTGTCGTGAAATTAAGTAAAACAGTGCCTTTAGTGTTTACTATTAAATATGAGTGTTGTACAAAATATATTAAAACTGAAAGATGGATATAAGTTGGGTTATGAAGACCGAGTGAAATTCAAAGGTGGTGGCGGTCCAAAACCTAATATGACAATAATAAAGCAAACATCTCTTAATAAGAAAAAAGAAGTTAATAGGTATTTTTAATTAAAAAAAGTTATCCTTCAGCAAATTTTATTCATTGTTACGCTCATCAACTAAATTTAATTTTACAAAAAGCATCAAGTCAGGATAAAAGCATACAATTTTTTTTGCTAATTTACATAGCTTTTCTTCATTCTTTGGAAAATTGCCAAAAAGAACAGCCGTGTTAGATAATGTTGTTAAGGTGAGATTACCTAAAGCGGCTCCAACACGATGGAATTTTAATACAAAGTGCATAGATACCTATCGGAACAGAATTATTAGATTGTTTAGAAAAAATCATTGATAATGAATCAGAAAACAACACTCTAAACCAAGCTATTGGTTTAAAAAACTACTTACAAAATGAACGTTTCCTTTACTGGTTAAATTTTTTTCATTTAGTTATGCCTCATTGTGATATATTGTTCAATCAATTACAAAAATGTAATATCGATGTCATAACAGTAAATAAGTGTATTGGCGTTTTTAATAGTAAAACTAAAGACATCAGAAATACAATTTTGAATAACTATTTGGAGGAGACATCCATGCAGTCTGCCCAGAGATGTAAAACGGAAGAATCAAAAAGGAGAATTTCATTAGAAGTTTGTGATATAATTACATCTGAGATCAAAAACAGGTTTGGCTTCAGTAATCATTTAGCAGTGTCTCAGTTATTTCACGCAGATCGATTTAAAGATTATAAAAAAAGCTTTCCTCAAAATATGTTTAAATTAGTTAAAACGGAGTATCCAGTTATAAATCATTTGAAACTTAAAACTGAATTAGAAGTATTATATAGCCGAGAAGATTTTTCCAATAGTGAAGGTGCAGTTGCTTTTTTACAGCTTTTTTATTAACAATAATTTGTGCAATACTTTTTCTGAAAGTGTCAAACTGTTAAAAATCTTGTGTACTCTCCCTATGATTACCGTCGAAAGTGAACGTTGTTTTTCCACCTTAAAAAGAATAAAGACATTTCTAAGAAATACCATGTGTCAGGAAAGGTTATCTTCTTTAGCTATGCTTACCATAGAAAGGGTATTAATAAAGAAGATAAAAGACTTTAATGAAAAAGCAATTGACAACGTTGCATCTCAAAAAGACCGGAGGATCGACTTGGAATTTAAATCACTTTAAAAGGTAGGTAATACAGTAAACTTTTCTAATTGACCTCCCTATCTCTTGACCCACGAACCTCCACTGGTAAAAATTGTGGTGTATATCGGTTAAATTGTCAGGATTGTAATGCAGTATATAAAGGTCAAACAGGCAGATCGTTTAATGTAGGATATAGAGAGCATATTCATGCACAAAAGTAATACTCAGACTTTTACAAACATATAACTGATTCAGGCCATATCAATATTCATATGCCAAAAATATTTCATATTTGTGAAAAAAGCAAAAACCTAACTTACTAGAAACTTTACAAATAAATAAATTAAATTAAATTAAAAACCATAACACATTAAATGACCAGATACATTTAAACAATTCTTCGTTATTAAATTTAGCTCAGTAAACTTATTGCTGTTAAGATAATAATAATTCGAACTGAAATATAAATTTACTACCCCACTAGAAATAATCTATATATTTTTAGTTACTTGAAAATGTTCTAATATGATGAAACTGGTTTTGAACCCAACCAAATAATGTGAAAATTAGACATGTATGTAAAAATCTGTGTTTTGTAATTTTTTTATTTCAATGTTTCTCTCAGTGTAATATAATTAATACTAATTATCCACAAAGCGCACACGTACGTTAATTTTGTTAACGTATGTTGTAATAAACCTGTACTCGCTGTTAATTTTGATTTGGATTTAAGGGTGGTCTATAATTTAATATGTTCTGCATGTATCCGTGAGGTAATAACATGTTTACATTTATAAATATGAATAATGAACTACCGATTTCCCAAAGTATGGCACAAACCAGCTTTTTACTTTCCATCGATTTATGGTCGCTATTATTATTTAAATTAAGTAATCTAAATTCAGGGTTGAATATATGACGGAAGAAAACAAGCTATAACATTAAATCTGAAAATATGATATGCAGTTAAATTTTATATGTTCGCAAATTAAGGATTAATTCATCATAAATCACAAAGCGCAGACTGTTTGATCTCCTAAAGTAGTTTCCACAAATGTCAAAACACTCGGTACTATATTCGACGTGCGTTTCACCAACCAACTTGGGGATGATTAAAACTGTTCTAATCATCACCAGATTATACCAACGTGGTTAGCGAAACGCGTACGGAGTATAGTACAAAATGGTTTGGTGTTTGTAGAAACATCTTCACTGTTAGTACTGTTTAGTTTGTTCTTTGTTGTAGTGAGCAACATTTAAATAAATTTTTACTTTTTATTGGTCATGGAACGAACTTTATTAATTTAGTATCGTTGATTTATAATCATCGATACATGTTTATCGCAAGAATGTTCAAAAAAATCTTACGTAAATTCTTACTCACTGGCACACTGGATATTCATTTCGTTATTTGTATCCATTAGTGGCGGAAGTGTGTGACTAGTGTTTCGCATTAAATTTGTGCAAAAGTGTCTGAACGGCAAGCAGATCTTTAACTAAAGAACAATCCAGTTAAGAAGAAAAAGTTTGAAGCCATTTTGAAGGAATTAACCATATGAAGGGAAAAATCGTCTCGCAGGATTTTAAACAACAGTAAGTAAATATTTTACATACGGGGGTGGGGTCGACAGTTCTATAAGTAAGCCTTAGTTATGGTATCTTATGTGTCGTTTGGATTAGTTGAGGATTGCTTCTGGGCGCTAGTAACATTACACGTTACAGCGAATAAACTCAACCTCCGAGTTACTTTGCTCAAATTTGGAAAGGGCCAAGAAGCAAGTCTCCATCAGTGGGGAAAAAGTTAGGATGTCAAACCTCGTAAAGTTTTTTGGTGAAAAGGTTAAATTCAGAAACTGGAGATTTTAAAATTCTCACGAAAAAGTTGTCTGTAAATAGTTTTGAACGTCGAAAATCTTTATACGAAAATTAGATTTAGTTCGAGATTTTTTTCCCTAGGTGGCGTAAATTTAAAATTCTACTCTAAGAATTGTCCAATGACGAATGTCCCGCATTGAATATACGCGGATCAAGTTTCTTTCTGATAACAAAATCCAAAGTCTTAATGTACTCCCGTAGGTGACAACATTGACATCCAATTCAGAACTGTTAATTCTAATGGGTACAAACTGGGTACAAACCAGACCCCGTCCACAACCTTCTAGACCTGAGCTCGTGACGCAGGCAGCAAGATTACGGAATCTAATTGATCTACTAATTCGCCACTCAACGGCTTGAGCTTGGACTTTCTTAATAACAGTTTCCTACGCCAGAGAATTTAATTATCAACTCAGATTTATCGACAAAAGCAGCTTTCGTTATTGCCAATTAATCGTGAACAAAGTGATCACGATTCTAAATCTCGATGCACACCTTATAATGTTGAGCAGAGTCAACATGGAGACTGAAAATATAGAGGAAGCAGAAGTTAATCATAAGAAAAGTTTAGAAAGAACAGACAACATTGTCAACGACACTCAAGAATATGTAGCCCTGTTATAAACTGATTCAACAGCAAATCCAAACAAACCAGAAGACCTGCCAGATGAGCTTTGGTGCGATGGGGTGCTTACCAACAGAATAACCTGAACAAAAGACCAGAAAATAGACATTCTAGAAAAAGGTCAAATGCCAGAAAAATGCACCACAATACGACCTCCAAAACTAATTATGGGTGTTAACGCCTGCCTCAATAAGAAAGTGACAAGATGGGACAATTTCTTGAGCAATTTTCAAAATCAGATTAACAGTCTTAGCTAAACCTATCGGCATTTAACCTCATTCCATTTGTGAATTACAATAACAGAAAAAAGGGTGGAAAGTTAAGAGAGCGATTTTCTGTTGGGGAAAAACCTTTTTCGAAGAAGTCAGGTGTTCAATGCGAAGTAGAAATTGAGAGCTCTCACAGAATTCTGGGAGAAAACTGCTAGTTTTTATTTTGTTTCCTGTGTTGCATCATAAATGAAAATTCATATTTTCGAAATATATAGTCCAAATCTAATTTCATCATAATATTTTTTCTAATATTTGTACTATATCATAGATTGCTGATTTACCGTATATTATTAATGCTTTTTATAGACTGTAACTTTTGGGATAGTATCGACTTTATTGAAGCACTAATATCTTATTTAAGTAATTGACTATTTTTCCTTTATGAACATTTGCATCAGTTTTTGTAGCTCATAAACGTTATCTTTGCTTATATTAAAATATAAGCAAGCAGTTGCTAGGAAATTATTAAAATGAAAGGAAATGAAACAAATAAGACATTTCTTTAGTTCGTGAGTTGATGTTGGGAGTTTCAGTGTATTATTTCTTTACTATGTAGTCTCATCCCCTCATGTTATCGGGACTTTATGAATATATGAACTATAAGGCTCCTTGTACACATATTAAAATTCAATCCATCATCCATAGAAAGGTTTTTAAAATAGAAGGAAAAATGGAAGAAAATGTTTAAATATGTTAAGACTTTTATAGGTTATATGCTAATAGGCATAAAATTGACATTATAGAAGCCACGTGGGAGGCAAGTGTAATAAATTTAATATTTCAGAATATCAAAAGGGCGTATTTATATTCTATTCCAGACATAATCTCTGAGACAAACAGGGATATTAAAATTCAGTCACATATTGAGAGCCTTATAAGTCGAGCGAATTGAATAAGCAAATAATTTTTATTAAGTATTCAATAAGGATTTTCAACGCCACACAGACGGTCTTCAATTTATCTTTCCTCTCAATTTTTATTTAATACAAAGTAGCCCAGTCAGACATTTAAAAAATTATATTACGGTATTTTTGTCACTATGATACAATGAATATAATCAACAATACATTTACAAAAAAATAATCATACGTCCAAATTTGCCTAATAAAAGAATAGGTACAAACAATTTACTACAAAACTTGAGATCCTCAAAAATAATGAATACCCATTGCAAAACAAGCACAATCAAGTACAATATTTGGTTTATATAGGACAACATTTAATCGAGAGTGTTTAAAAGTAAAATTTAGTGATAACTGTGAAGTAATAAGTGAAAGAATGACCAAATTATTAATCTTAGAATGACATAAACAACGATAAGCAATGCATTACTGGAAGCATAGACGAGTTGACACCAAGATGCAAATAACTCCAGAAACGTAAATAATTTGCAGTTGTCTAGAGAAAAGACCTAACGACCAGGCCTTTTGTGGAGCGGGAAGAATTGAAAACTGTAGTATATCCAGAGGATCATTTATAAATTACAGAAGCCAAAGAATCCCAAAAAAAATATGGATATAGAAGTATAGTGGTAAAAAATAGAATAGTAGAAACGAGATGGATAAATTGGTACAAAAACAAACAACTGAAACATTACACCTTGCCTGGGTCTGAGGGTCCAATTAAACATATTTGTTACTTTACCAATTTTAGGTGCAATGGATATTTACTAATTCCAATATACAGGGTGGACCATTAATAATGGACCATAGTTCAAGGGTAGATTCTTTGGACCAAAATATGAGGATATAACCAAATATGCTTTAGTAAAATGTTTCTGTGGAGAAAGATACAGGGTGTCAAAGTTGAAATTATTTTTTCATTTTTTTGTAATAACTCAACAACCTCTTGACCGATCTTTACCAAATTTGGCAAAGGAATATTTTTATTTTATTTTAGTCTAAGAAACAATAATTTATGTATCACATCACGTTAGACCGTAGAGAGCGCCGCAGAAGCTGTATCTGATAATGAATTTTTTTAATTTTTTTTTGTCGAAACGTTGTGGTACTTCTGACTAGAAAATCTGACGAGGACGTCATTTCTACGTAAAAAAAGGTACTTAGTTGAACTAGATAACTCCAACCGTTTTCGAGAAAATTTCCCTTAAAGATTTCAATAATTTTTTGAGACAAATCAAATTTAACGAAACAAATTGTATTTATTGAAAAAAGTACAAAACGTAAATAAAAACAAAAGCGTAACAACAACGTAAACTCTTCCTCACTTTTTTATAAACTTATTGCGGCAACTTAGAGTAAATGTTTGATATGGTTTCCACCTACTTCTATGCCTTTTCTAATTCTTTTGATAAAAGATTTTTTTTACATTGAAAAATACATTTTGCTGTCCTCTAATAAAATTGGCTACGTTTTGTATTTAGTCCCACAGTTCTTCTCTTGAATTGATAGTATTTGCATAGACTAAGGCCTTCTTATGTCCCCACACATAAAAATCCAAAGGATTATAATCAGGACTCCTTGGTGGCCAAGCAAATTCACTTCCTCGACCGATCGATCTCTGAAGGAAAGTCACATCAAGATGATTTCTGACTGCAATAGAAAAATGAGGGTGAGCTCCATCTTGCATAAACTACATTCTGCCCCTGATGATTAGATAAAATCATCTAATATATCAGCAAAAGTATTTCGAAGAAAAAACAGATAAGACTGCCAATTTAAATTTGGAGGAAGGACAAATGGTTCCAATAACTAATCGCCGATAATACCACACCAAACGTTAATCTTACATTCGTACTGAAAATGCCTTTCTTTAACGGCATGAGGATTTTCTATGTCCCAGTAATGGCTATTTCTCCAGGTAAAAAAGGCCTCGACGAGTAAATATTGCTTTATCGGTAAATAAAATGTTCTTAACAAAATTTCGATCTCTGTTGTGTTTATTGAGAAGAAATTGGTAAAATTCTAACCTTCCCTTGGAAGTAAATTTTGTACAAGAGTGAAGTGATATGGGTAGAAGCGTTCTTTGCGTAAGACTCTTAGAACAGATTGTTTACTCACTCCTGTTGCCGCTGATAAACGACTTGAGCTGCCTTGATGATCTTCATCCACACGAACTAAAATTTCTAGTTCTTGTTCTGGAGTAATTCGTTTCGGTCGCCTTACATCATTTTTATGGCGAAATGAACCCGTTTCTTCCAAACGACGAAACAGATGTTGGAAAATCTTATGATTTGGCTGCCTTCTATTTGGATTTTGCACTGAGTAGCTCCTAGCTGCAGTACGCCCGTTAACATTATTTTGTGCGTAAACACATATCATATTCTTCATTTCTTCATTTGAAAAATTATTATGTCGAGGCATTTTAAATAAAGAAAGAACTTGATAAATTAACACGAGGAACACAAGAACAAAATGAAATGCCTAAATGACTTACATCACAGAACTAAGACGTAACCAAAGCACACTTTTCAATAAATACAGTTTGTTTTATTAAATTTTCATTAGTCTCAAAAAAATATTGAAATCTTTAACGGCAGCTTCCTCGAAAACAGTTGGAGTTATCAAGTTCTACCAAGTGTACCTTGTTTACGTGGAAATGACGTCTTTATCAGATTTTCTAATCAGAAGTACCACAACGTTTCGTCAAAAAGAAAAAATTCATCATCAGGTACAGCTACTACGGCGCCCTCTATGGTCTAACGTGATGCGATACATAAATTATTGTTTCTTAGATTAAAAAATATTCCTTTACCAAATTTGGTGAAGATCGGTCAATAAGTTGTTGAGTTACTGCAAATAAACGAAAAAATAATTTCAACTTTGATACCCTGTATCTTTTTCCACAGAAATATTTTACTAAAGCGTATTTGGTTATTTCCTCATATTTTACTCCAAAGAACTTACCCTTCAACAATGGCCCATTATTAATGGTCCATCCTGTAAAAGTATATTACAAACATGGACCATTTCTTAAGCTGGAGAATCTAAAAGTGTTGATCACGAGCAGCCATTATGATAAAAATAACGTTAAATTTGTAGCATTGCATTCTCAAAGTTATTTTATTACCCACTAAAACTTTTCTCTGAAATGATTTCACATGTTACACGATTTATGGCGGCTCAAGAAGAAATATCACACTTTTATAAAACTTTATTTAATGTGAGCGTGATTCTGGGAAGTTCTTACTGCGTTTTACACAAATGTGGAGCTTTCATGAACGTACAAGTTACAATATATGGTTCATACTTTTAGAATTCTTTAAAATATCCTATGGAGAGATTACTTTAAAAGAATGTGCTGTATTTTTTTGTTTTAACGCCTCTGCATGAACGGCATATTATTTATTTAAAACTGGAATATAGGTCACAGTACTTAAGCTTATAAAAAATAAAGCTTGTTTTTTAGAAGAGGCTCATAATTTAATAAATGTTATATGCGTTATCCGCTAAAACACCTCTATCTTATCGTTTATTAAATAATTATCCTAAATTTGAGAAGACACTCCGGATACTTTCCTATCTTTCAATTGAAAGAGAAAATCAAAACATACAAATAAATGCATAACGACGCAACCACAGATACCGCTGTTTCGGAATTATTGTTCCTCATCGTACAGCATAATTTGCAACACCCCCGTCCAATTGCTGGCATAACACAATAAGCTGGGGGTTGTACTTATTGACCGGTAGCTCAGTGAGCAGGTCGTGAATAAGGGCTTAGATTGATTTGAGTTCTCACCAAAATCTAGGCTGGGCGCCAGGACTTTTGCAAGTACCAAATAATTAAAAGTTTACTTTAAAAGGTAAAGATAACGTTAAAACTTGAATTCGGTTGGGAAGAAAGTCAAATAGAAAGACATTATTTAATAAAAAGTATAATAAAGACTGGTATTTGTACAATATTTACATTGGCTCAGATGGCCTCTTTTAGTCAAAAAAAAATCTACGTGTGGTTGAGGACCAACAAACTAACCACACAAAAAAAATGACGTTATTAAAAGAGGAAAAAAAATAAATTACTGATCTCTTACAAATTTCTTCTGACACGTTCACTGGGACGAAGATCTTACGTAACTTCCAATGGGTTAGTCCAGCGAAGAATCCACCAACGGCTAAGCTCTTAATGGGTTCGGTGTCAATTTGAATCACCACTGTCAGTACTGCAGTTACCCTTGAGACGAAATGTCAGTTGTATAAAATATCGTTTTCCTGCTCCACCCAGTATATAATGATCAGTTCGATCCACCAGTTATCCTCTTCTCTTCGTCTAGGTATTTACATAAAAAGGGGAGAGTTTTATGAGATCAGTATTATAGGCAAAACAAAGTTAAACGCTGTGACGTTTGAATTGTCCAGCTACGTAGACAAAATATGAGTTAACACAAATTTACAGAGTAAATTGCAAACTAAACAAACTATCCCACAATATTTTAGGAAGTTGAAGATTTCAACTAACTTAAGTGTCGATAAAAGTTGTGTTAAATAGAAAAAACACTTGTCCAACAAATAAACTTATAATAAACAAAGTGAAATAAGTATTCACTTAGGATATTTTTTTACTAAAAGAAGTTAATCTTCAAGAAAATAGAATTTAGAATGTCTGTATACAGATAGACAACTAGAAAGATAACATAAATAAATATTTGCTAAATATAAAACAATATGATAATTTTCAACTTAAGGGTAACGTTAAATTAAATTATTTATTAGTTCCTCGTAGAGAGGTAATAATAAATTGCAGATAAAGTTAAATAAAGATATATAACTTGACTATATGTTTACTGTAGATAATCAAAAGTTAATTAATTGCCAGTTAACTAGGCAGGTATCTTTGCCAGAGAACTAGTCAAGGCTCCACTAGAGCAGCGTTCCTGACTAAATACTAAGTAAACGTTCAAGTAAGCATTCGATATTTTAAATTTAGAAAAACCTTACGTTACTGAGGTCTGGTTGATAAATATATGCACTGGTATAAAATGATCTACCACAAAATAAATGCACCACATTAGATAATTTTCACAAAGGTTATAAACAAATAGGTTTGGTCCAAAAAGGTGTACCAATCTCCAAATGTCACCAGTCACCACTGTTCACAGAGCGCTACCAACGTAGCTAAGTGACCTAAAGCATCAACAGACAAAGACAGAAAACAACTAACTACGATACAAAATGGCGACATCCGTTGCCGGGTAAATCTAAAATTTACAATAACCGAAAGTTAGTTTAAATTAGCACACGAAATTATTACAATATCAGAGGGATATTAGACAAATTGCCAACAAGGCACGATAAATTGATGCTAATCAATATTAATGATGGCTGTTCCAAAGAACAACCAAGGTGAACTGATCACCGAAAAGCAAATTCGCCCAAGGCGTAAATTAAGATAAATACGGTACGATATTATTATGACAATTATCTCAAAGGTACTTTAAATCAATATAGCAACTTTTTAAATAATGATGATCATAAAATTAGACGATAATACCAGAAAACATATAAATTTTACCAGACCGCTGAACTAGAGATGTTTTCGCTCTGAACGCTACACTAGTAAGAAGAAAGTAGCATCGTAGTGTTCTGCTACCTAAACTCGATTATAGTTTGGAAAGAGACAAACGTTTGAGAGTAGAGTATGAGCAATAAAGATAGATAGATATTTAGTGCAAAAATCTGCAAAACCAACTGTTCCAGTAGAAATCAGTGGCGCCATCTAGACTAGACTGGCAGAAACTTAATTCATCGTGGACAACAACAAACTGGAATGAAATGGCTTGCAATTTCGTTACAAATTTAGGAAATGTAATATAAAATGAGATATATCTGGAACAAAATTTAAAAAGCTTTTATCCATTATTCTAAATTCTCAATTTACTACTCGTCTTACAGCCACTTTAGAAGAACAAATCGAGGACAGATCTTGATTCAAAATCTGCAAAAATTAGGTTTACACAATATTTTCTAGCATAATTCGAGCTAAAATTGTTGCTGTGCCATGGGTTAGAATACTGTACTTGTTTTAAGCTTCGAAAACCTGAATCGAAAAACTATTTTTAGTTTTAAAGACATGGTAACCCAAAGTGCAAAATCTGATTAAACATTCTTTTATTCATGATGATGAAGACTTGAAATTGAAATTGGTTGTAATATAAAGTATGTTGGGCAAACGAAGCGATCAATTCACACTAGATTTAAAAGACGTATAATTCATCACAAATATGGGAGAATGTAGGAGAAGATATAACTACGTAAACATTTAACAAATGGTGTATAGTTATAAACATCACAATCATTATTTACAAACTACGCATTGTCATTTTCAAAGAAATGTGTTAACTTATGCCCCTCTTCATAATTAGGAAGATGGCGAAGGCATTTTCGTTTATAAATATCCTTGATGTTTTTAGACTGACACTTTATATACCTACATAGTCACTGAAATTTAAAGAAAATAATTTTTCCCTGTTTAGTGAGAATTTATTGAAACCATAACAGCACCTGGTCAAGAATTTATTTAATCATTTATTTAATAGGTAGACTAAATTTAGTACACCCCAGGTTTGGATCTGGAGTCGTGAGCCACCGTGTATATTATCTTCCACAACTTACTTTCTCCAAGACTATTTTCACAACTGCTTTGAGGGTCATAAATTCATTTAGGGCTATATTATTTTATTATTAAAATATAGACTTTGTTAAGCATTATATTATATTGTTCTTAAGTCAGACGTTTCACAAATTTAATCTCCGTCATGAGACTGGAATCTAAAAGTAGCACAGGGTTAGATGGGCATCAAATGCTTTGTACCCTACGGACTTAAATTGGAGTTGATAGCATAGACCAAATAATGTGTAATAGATTGGGAGCTAGATCCCCTACTTTAACTGTCTCAGGAGTATAGTAGGTATATCTGTTAAATATGGGAGTTTATAATAGGGAACCGGGCTTTTCTTGAAAGCTTATTTTTACTATAAATCCACACCCTTTCCGAAAGAAGGCACTAATTAAATTAAAATCACTAAATTCTTATTTCAAATTAATAAAAAAAATTGACAATTAAATTGTTTCGGCTGTAATTTCGCCTAAATTCAAAATAATTGTTTTGTTTATTGTCATTATGAATAGAAATGTTTACAGATTTAAGTTGGTCATCTGAAGAAATCGCCACCATAAAATGTAATAGAGATCTGAACCTGCAGTAATACTTTATTTTTAAAAAAATAATAACAACACAGAAATTAGGCAACCCCCGTATCCAAAGCTGAGGCTGTCTAGAAGGTTACACTTAGAAAAACGTGGACATATAATCATATACACCAACATTGCCAGTGGCGGGATTCGAACTCGAAAATGTATAAACTTGGTTAAAAAAGACCGTTAGTATATCAGTCTTATCGGGATAAACACAGAACTGGAGTACTTAGGTGGGACACAAGGAAAATTTCCAGTAAACACTTGTAAGTCTAACACAGGAGTCCTGAGCCCTAAACTAAATCCAAGGCCCGTGGCAAGGTTAAAATATAGTTTTGCACAAATAACTACAATCATTATTAATTAGTATGTAATCGATATCCGTTTAAATAATGCCCAAGCAGCACCAAAGTGACGGGAACTGGGATCGGAACTTTCTATTAAGTGAGAAATACATTGTTGACATATATGTCACTATATATAGTGACTCAAATTAAATTTTCCATATTCTGTTATTAAGTGATGACGCCATCTTGACAGAAAAAATATAATTCAGATTTTTTTTATTAATTGTGGCCATTTAATTTTGTAAACATGTTTTATGAATAGACCATTATTACTTTATAATACATATAATAAAAAACCGTTTTCCATAAAAAATGTTGCAGTTTAAATTGTACACATAATTTTTGAAAAATATTTTTACTCGAAAAAACTATTTTTGACAGGGCGCATCTTTTTTTATCGAAGTATCATAGTAACATTTCACAGAAAACAAGTACTCGTTTCAATTTCCACACTCAGGAGTGACTGCAAAACGTTATTGTTTATTATCTGTATTTGATTCAATCAATTTAATTTGAATATATTGACCTCAACTCAACTTGATAAGTCCGATTGCAATACAATATATTTTGCTTTTTGAACGAGAGAGAAAGCAAAACATAGTTTTCTCTCATACCACTGACAGAGCTGTTACAAAAATAGTCATTTCTACTACTTGATTACGTTCCGTTTACGTAACAACCTAGTTTTCAATACGTAACAGGGACCATTCCGGAATAGTAATTGCTACGTAATAACTATTCCCCATTTTATTTACTGCTTGGTAGAAGGATCGTTCCCATTACATAACAGTAGTTTGTTGCGAAAACCTAAAGTTCCACTGATGGTAGCAGCTACCATCAGTAGAACTTTAGGTTACGTAGAGACCACTAAATGTGCTGCTTGGGTGGGGTCTATCATTTTTAGTACCGATACCCCGACTGATACACTATGTGTTTGTTATAATTTACACACACACACGTGTAAAAAAAACAAGGTTGCCGACCTTGTTGTCTTCTAGATATAACATGGCTCTTATAGTGCCAGTCCGGCCCTGGGCAAACAGTAGCATTTTTTACATTTATTTAGATGTTCTACGATTTTTTTTCTTATTATCTGTATTTTGCTCATTATTCTGGCATGTATAGCTGTTTCCGGGGCAATAAAGGATTTATTAATGTATTTATTTTTCAGAACACGTTGTCTACTAATTCGATCGACTCGACTGTAATTTTGCTAGGTCTTAAGTTACGCCTCTGTACGTGTCAACAAAGACTATTAACAGTTAACTAGTTGCCAAGCACGATGCGGGCAGAGCATGATTCAATCCAAATCACGTTAATTACGATACAATCACGGATGAGTTTGGAAAATAAATATTCATTATAAAAAAATTATATTTTGTATTTATCAATCCTATTACAGGTATTACGATTATCGATGATAACAAATAGCGCACTATTCCCTAAGGATAATATGAGACGTCGCGTCGTGGTAATTCGAAATTTGATTTAAGAAATCTTTTAGATACTTTTTACCTTAATTCAAATTTATAATAAATTTTAAGCAACAAAGAAAAAGTGGAATAGGGAGTACCGCAAGGTACCGTTCCAGGTCTCATATGATTTCATATTTACATACACGTCTAGTTCAACGTTTACACTACTGGGGTAACACCTTGCTTTACAGATGACACATTGAGTGAATACAATAATATTTGACCAAAGAAAAAGAGAAGGTTTTGTAATCAGTATGGGTTTGACAGAATCATCTTAACCATTTCTGTTAATAATACTTTGGTTATATCTTTTGGTTGATAGGCTCTTTTTTAGATAAAGGTACGGCAATGGCAAGAGCTAGGATAGATACTTTCAAAAGTATCTTAGATACTTTCCAAAGATACTGTCAAAATCCAGAAATTGTTATTCATTTCAGTGATTCATTTTTAAACATTATTATTTGTCAAAAGCTAGAAATCATTATTCAGTTCAATTATGCAATTTTATTATTTATTTTATTTATTATTAGTCCATTTAAAATAAAATAACACTTTTAACATTTTTTGGTATACCTAGTTTATTAAAATAGCAGAGTCGACATATACTGTTTAAAATCTAAAGTATAAACAATAGAAAATTTGTACTTTTGGGATTGTCTAATTGAGGTCAATCATGCAACAGTACTGGATAGGAAGATTGGGGGTAAAATGATAGAATGGAGTTAGTTAGGTTTTGGTGGTAAGATAAGTAAGATAGAAATAGGTCTGTTAGCCGGTGGCCAATATTTACTCTAAACAAGACATTTTTACCTGATTTTTGTTCGCTAGTGGACAACAACGTTATCGGGACGTCATCATATTTTACTGAGAACTAAACATTTTTACTCTTGCTCCAGGCGAGGAGTAAATATAAAGGAGGAAAGCTGTTCGCTAGTTGCCATTTCCAGCGAGATCAAAGTTGAACTAACTTGCTTGATGACGTCATATTTATAGTAAAAATCACAACTTATAGTAACACCGGAGGACATACCTAATGAGAGCTTGGCAAATCTCTCCAGCCATGAGCCAGCGCGTAGTATTAATGTACCATAAGTACAGTTTTATGCACTTTCAAATTAAAGTTAAACCTTTTACAATTATTATGCCTATTTAAATAAATGTTTTATTTTTGTAACATGTGTTTCAATTCTTTTAACACCACCTGCTACACCCCTAACGTGCGTATGTGACTTTAGGACAGTCATATATGTAACATAAATGGACTAATAATAAATAAAATAAATAATAAAATTGCATAATTGAAAAGAATAATGATTTCTAGCTTTAGACAATTAATAATATTTAACAGTGAATCGTTGAAATGAATAATAATTTCCGGCTTTTGATAGTATATAGATATTTTTAAAATAACTAAGAAAATTTTTTTTAAGACACTAAAAAAAATCACTAGATTCTATACCCACTTTCATAAAGTAACTAAGATGTAGTTACTTTCTGTCTATGAAAAAAGGTAACTAAGATACAGTATCTTAGTAATTACAAGTATCTAATTATCTTCCAAGTATCTTTTTGACGCGACTATGACCACATTAAATTAACTGGTGTAAAATGAAGAGAAATAAGCCTATTTTACAATTTCGTAAAATTTTTACGAAATAGTAATAAACACGACAGAAATGAGACAACCTCCGAATTCATTATCAGTGCCAGTGGCAGTGTAAGTTTTATTTTATTTCGGTCTTTATTATACTTTTTATCACCTCATGAAAATGTGTCATGCCAGTTGCTGAACCATGTATTATTTAATATACACTATTGGAAAAAGTTTACTTAGAGTGCCTATTTTGTGTGTGTGCATAAAGGATAAAAATAGCAAAGTCATGTATGCGACAGAAAAAGACTGTGTATCACTGTTGCCTTTTTCTGCGTTATTGTGTTTACGAAGTAACTTCTCCTACTCATCGTATCCCTTCCACATGTGATCCGGTACGCCTCCAATCCTCAGTCATCACATCCCTTCCACATCTGATCCCTTGCCTTTCTACACTAAGTTTATTGTAGATAGAATAAACAACAGTGTTGCCAGATGTCTGGTAATTACCAAAATCTATAATTTGGAATTTTAACTGGTAGTTGTTAATGGAGCCTCTAATAATGGCATAATCTCCGATAATTTTTTGAGAACGTCACTTTTTTTATAAAATTATTTACACTTTGAGAAATAGCTAAAATCGTTTCATGTAAAGTGCATAATATGCAATGAATACTGTTCCATTTTACCAACTGCGATGAACATTTGGCGACATCTTGTTAGAAGTAGGGCGACATACGAGATTTTGTTCATGCAGCTACGCTCATTTATTTTATAATGATAAAATAAATGCTACACTGCACGAAAAATGAGAGCTCTACCCCTCTTTCTGCAATGTGTACGTGTATGACGAAGGCGAGCCTACAGTTTACTTAAGGGAAGATCGGGAAAGGCGGGAAACTAATGTCTATAGTTTCGCCGAAGTGCCACTGCTACAAAATTATGACTACCCAAAAAATGTTTCCTGAAGACCGTACGAAACGAATGGATTTTTGTGAAACCATGATGGAAAAGGCTAATGAAAACAAAAATTTCATCAAAAATATTTTATTCACTGATGAAACATCTTTTTCCATACATTGCCGGCATAATCCTTCTGTAGTTCGATATTGCTCCAGGGAAAATAAACATTTGAGTGTCATTGGTCCTATTTTCATTGACGATAACTTAAATACCGACAAATATTTAAACATTTTGCAGAATGAGATTATTCCGGCTGTTCAAGCTCTTGACGGAGATTTGGTACCAGCAAAATGGCTGTCCTGCTCATAATACAAGAAGGGTGCAAGAGTTTTTAGACAACACTTTTCCCGATCGTCTTATAAGTGGAAAAGGCACAATAAAATGACCACCAAGATCCCCCGACATGGCGCCTGATGATTTTTTTTTGTGGGGATATACAACATCGCAAATTTATAAACATGGACAAGAACGAATGCGTGACTTGCAAGAGTTACGTGCTAAAATTGTTGCCACCCTACAGAGTGTGACTCCTGACATGCTTTTAAATGTCAGGAACGAATTTTATCACCGATTAAGGTATTGCCAGGCACAACAGGTCGACATTTTTGAGCCCCTTATAAAATAACATTCAGAAAAAAAATTGTTTTGTTTCATTTTTAAAAATTACTCAAAGAATTGTCACTGGGTTTTTTTTGGTGCATTTTAAAAACAATGGGCCTTTTCACAGTTTTTTTTTTCTATTGCCTTATGTGATAGTGTTTTATAAAAAAACTTGCCGTATTTTTTATTTTATTTTTCTGAGCACGATTTCTATCGAAAAAAAAAACAAAAGTGCGGAAATAAAGCGCGCGCTTTCACGTGACGTCACGCAACCCACCTTAGTGACGTCAAAGGGACTACGACCTTGAACATGACACATAGGTGTATTGCAAAGTTGGTTCTCTGCTTTTTGACAGTTGACGTCGAAATTGACTTTGACAGTCGTTTCTTTTTAGTTTAGATTGTTGTGTGTGGAACATGTTTAACAAGTGCTTTGTACCAACATGTACAAATAATAACATGAATTGTCCAATCAAAATTTTCGTTTACGTTCCACCAGATGAAAATAGACGAAAAGCATGGTTTAAAATAGCCAAAGTTGAGAAGCAGTTGACGAAAACCAGAAACATTTACTGTTGTGAAGATTATTTTGATGTAAGAAAAGTAGTTGTATTTAGAAATTGATGCTAAATTATTGAAATTTTACAGTTAAAAGAAGATTCAGAAAACTGGAAAAGTATTGTAACAATAATTGCATGTTAAAATAATGATAGTTCCATTATATTTATAAATAAATTACACGAAAATAAGATTACTAATGACTTACCGTTTTGTTTTAATATTCCTGACTTCTGCTGATAAATAATCCAAATTTGACATGTAAAACTCGTCCACCATAATAAAGTCAACTTTCGGCAGATTTTCTGCATTTCCTTTAGAAAATCCTGGCTCCATTTTCTTCCAATAATGTGCAGAAACGAAGCAAAACGCAATTTATAAATGAACACGCAGAACATAACCACAAAACTAACCGTAAACAATGTAAAATATGTCAGCTGGCAAATGCTACCAACATGATTCCGGTTTGTGTGACGTCACTCAGCTTCAAAGTCAAATGAGTGTTCAAATTGCCATAATAAATGTTTATTTTTTTATTAAACAATGGGAGACTTATATTTCAAACAGAGTTGCACAAGGTGAATATCTATCAGTTAGCTTTCAAATAAACATATTTGTTTTGAGATTTAAGAAGTAGTGAAAAGGCCCATTATGCATCATATAGCTAGAAATTCTCAAAATAAACAGGGATACGTAGTTATTTACAGAAATAACAACTATACCTCACAATATTTTGAAATTTACTAACCAAAACATTACCAAGTGTCATCGGCTACCTGATCTGATGAAGGGCGGGCCATCGCAGCGCATGACCTAGAGATGAATAATTTATTGGCAGTACTTGCCCCGACGCATACCAATGGTCGTGCTCGCAACTTCGTGGTTTTTGGGGGCTTTAGCAGAATTTACCCCGAGTGGCCAATTCACTATATCTGTCTTTGTTTTTCTTATTAGTTTTAGATGAAGAGAATATTTGCAAATCGCTAGAATTTTCTTAAACACCCAATATCTGTACAATAAACTGTGTGTGGAAAGAAGGGACATGATAGAGGGTGCCCTCTTTACTTCACAAAGACAACGTACTAATGACGCAACATTGATACATAATTCTCTTCATATCCCCTGCATGACTTTGTTATTTTTATCCTTTATGCACACACACAAACAGGCACTCTAAGTACTCTTTTTCCAATACTGTATATATTTTTTCCTATCGTACGATCGTAATCGCCTTTAAAATTGCTTTCAGATATTTTCTAAGAAGTAAGTAATAAAAATCAACAAAATTTAATCAAAGTAAAAAGTTGACCCTCTATTCACGCACTAAGAAACGAAAACTTTCAATTTGACTTTAATTAAGGTGCTACTAGAAAAGGCTCCTTTGTAAAATAAATTTAAATACAGAGTAGATTCCATCCAAAGGAAATTCCTGAAAATTTATATAGAAGCTCAAAAGCGAGCAACTGGTTGCCAATTTTAAGTTAACTTTGAAAAACTTTTCCTCCCTCATTATATCAGTTTTCATGTGATATGATTTTCTTATTTCCCTTTCAATATTCTTTGCAGAAAATTTAATGATATATTTATTTATAAAAATGCCCCACACTGCTGTATTCAAATGTCATTCAAGGGAAATAGTTCAGTTAGCTTTATTTCGACACTAAAAGGAAGTAATTAGGAACATATTTTACAGATACTTGAACTTTAATTTTATTCCTCCACAAAAAAATATTGCAATTCTCTTAAAAAATCGAAATTATACGATTATAGGTCTGGTAAATGCGAACAAATATCTCTCTGTGTGTAAATGAGATGCCAATGTCAAATTATTTTATAGACGTTTATGTTGATGTAGTATTTGGATGGCAAGATATTGATATATGTAGACATTTTCGTTCAACCAGAGCCGTAACTAGGGATGATCAGCCCAGGGCGCAGATTGTATAAGAACGGAAATTTGACAGTAGGTAACGCTTACCACTTAATTGAGACCATTTTCTTAATTTTGTTTGACGAATACTGTTAAAGTAATTAAATATTTAATCGTAATTATGGACAATGCTAATTTAAACGCCTAAACGCCTGTTAATGACTAATCGAGCGGCTACTTACCTAAATTGTGTATCATAAATTGTTTTTTAGTCAATAGACCTCGTATTATTTCTGATAGGCTTGCTTCAGCCTCATTCCTACAATTCGTGGAGATAGAACATGTAAGCATGTAGGATGACGTGCAAGACAAGTTACATAGTTTCAGCGGGATGATTGTTCGGCCCATCGTGATACCCTGATCTGACCTCACTGGATTTTTCTTATGTTTTTTTTTAGAAGAAAGCATATATTCCACATTGGTGAAATGGTCTTCATTTCGAACAACTTGATCCATAACACTGACGTAGTTTCTCAGTAGTTTTAATCATCTCCGGATGATGCCAACTTGGTTAGCGAAACGCGCGTCGAGTGCAGTGTATAGTGTTTTGGTGTTTTGTGGAAAACTACGTCAGTGTTATCTTCGCATCAAAGGTTCCAACCCATTCCAGGACTTGATCTATAACTCCTTTTTCTGCCTCCGTTTTAATGTTTTTTATTCAAACTAAAATGAATATGTACAATAATTACTACTTGATAAATATTACAAGGCACAGATATGCGCGAAGGACCAAAATTTATTGCACCACATTTCACACAACTACAGAATACAACAATTTTTTGAAAGTTTTTGCAGGAGTATACCGATGTACATTGACACAAACGTTATGCGAATGACAGTCCCCAGTCGAAACAATCCTGGCCCTTTACGCATCTTTGTCTCACTGCCACGATGTTTGTCAAATAGTTAGTACTAAGTATGAAAATCGCTTAATTGTTAGTAATGGAGTGAATTATATGAAAGCTGATGGAAGAATCTTGAAGGAAACATATCAGAATATACTTCATGTAACATGTTTAGCACATGGGCTTCATACGATTGCTGAAGCTATTAGGGGGGTGCTACCCTATTGTTGATAATTTGATATCTAATGTAAAGAAAGTTTTTCTTAAAGCACCATGTCGTGTACGGTTATTTCATGAAATTCTATCAAATACTCCACAGCCCATTATAACACGATGGGGAACTTAGCTAGATGTAGCATCGTACTATTATTATCATTTTGAAAATGTGAAATCCCTAATACAGCAGTTAAATCCGAATGAGACAGTTGCTATTTCACAGGCGCAACAGTCATTTATGGATCCAACTGTTCAAGAAAATTTGGAGACCATACACGGAAGTTTTTCGCAAATTCCTCTAACCATACGGGACCATCAATATTAGCCAACATCAGAATTTACTAGAGTTGATGCAATAAACGTTGTGTTCGAGCTTCGATAATATATATTTCAATTACAGGGAGAAATTGCTGCGAAGGTAGAAACAAAATTTCCTACTGTTTAAAAAAAATCCCGCATTTGTTACGATGACAGGTGTAGTAGACCTTTTAAATGACAAAGAAGTAGACTTTGCTACACCGGGCATGAATGTGGTGACTTTGCAAAAGTTTACATATTTTAAGTTGCTCCAGTTACATCTGTCAACGTCGAGCGGTCCTTCTCCCAATATAAATAGATTTTCAACAAAATTCGCCGAAGTTTAACTACAAAACATTTAGAACAGATATTGATAATGTACTTTTATTCCTGTAACCGGCATGCGGCAGTGAAAAATACTTGTATGTGTAGTTTACTGTTAAGTACATCCCGCTATACCTCCAGTTCTCTTTGAGTGAGTGTTTATAATAAATTGACTTTATCAACTTTGGATAATACGGAATTCGGTAAAACAATTGCAAGGTAAGATATCGTTTCATATATGCATGCAAATCTGACACATAACCATCTAAAGCCAACCCTGGTTTTACGTCATATCCGATTGGTAAATCCTACCTCTGGCCATAAATAACTGAAAAGGCAAATAATAATAGCAAACCAGGCTAACCTAAAGCAGACTAAGCAAAACAGACATAGTGAGTGATAAGTGTATCCCTCTTATTGTCGAGTTTGAGTGTTTTTTTAACTTCCCGCTAAGAAAATTGAAAATTTTCAGAAATGGGGAAATTATTGGTTTCACCCCGATTTTCGAAAATCGAGTTTTTGTCAGATCTCGACGTTTTGAAGTCCTAGGAAGCTATTCTGACTATTCCCACGATGGTGTCTGTATGGCTGTATGTATGTGTGTGTGTGTGTGTATGTGTGTACGGTGTATGTAATCCTCTCACAACTTTTGAACGGCTTGACCGATCGAAACGCGGTTTGCGGCATTCTAAAGGGGTTGACACAACTTAGATTTCCTGAGAATTAGAACCGATTCTGCCTGGTAGATTTTGAGAAATCTCAAAAATAAATTTTCAAAAATTGTTTTTTTTGGAATATCTTATAGACTACTGAACCGATCAATTCCAAAATCTAATCAGCTCTTCTCCTTATAAAACAACATCGATCGTCGCAAACCGCGTCAAAATCGGTTGATTCGTTCGAGAGATATCAATTACGAAAGAATCACAAAAAAAGTGTTTTTTTGAAATAACATTCAAAATTCCTGTCGGATTGATTTTTGATACTGAGATAACTTTTTGTACTTAAAAAACTGCGTTGAATGCCGTAAACCGCATCAATATCGGTTGATTCGTTCAAGAGATATCGATTACGAAAAATTCGCAAAAAAAGTGTTTTTTTGAAATCATTCAAAATTTTTGTCGGTTCGATTTTTGGTACAAACATAACTTGAAAAACTGCGTTGAATGCTGCAAACTGCATCTCGATTGGCTAATTTGTTAAAAAGATATCGCAGTTCAAAAATTACAAAAAAAAGTGTTTTTTTAATATAACTTCGAAATTTTTCACCTAATCGTAGAGCTCAAAAATGTAGTATGTGTTTAATATTTTGAGCTCGGAGAGCTCAAAAATTATCTAATACGTATATTTTTTAACGCTTTAAGCTCGAAAATAGGGGGGAAGTTTCAGGGATGGCCTGCAGGGTCAACCGATTTTCAGATTTCTTTTAATGCATTGACACTCCATACAATAAAGGACACGTGTCGCCACAAAAAATTGGAATGATAAGCGGCATTTCTTTCAATCTCGTCAAACTGTGAAAAAGCCAACTTATCTGCATACTGTATATACCCTAATAGCACACAACGTCCTAGGGACGTCCATTCTAAGTCCATTTTATGTACAAACGTCCATGGATATAAAATAGACATCCAAAGGACGTCCGTATCCAACCATTAAATGTACAAACTTCCAAGGACATAAAATGGATGTCCGATGGACGTCCATGTTTGGACATTTAATATACCAACATCAAAGGACTTAAAATGGACGTCTGACGGACGTTGCTGTTTGAATGCATTTTGAAATTGTGTAGAAAATGTTCATTTTGCGAATAGATGAACACTCACGTTTTATAGATTTTTTGCAGGAATAGCATGATTTTGATTGATTTAACTAAGTAAATTCTGGTTTTAGTTCCTAAAAAAATATTTTTAGGTTTGTTATGTTTCCTTGTGAGTTGGTATATGGGCGTGCCCTATGTATTCATAATAACAATAAATTCAAAAATTAAATCTATTACATAAAAAGTGAAAAAGTAAAAACATCTATAAATCATATCTGGATTATAAAAATAACATAATAACAGTATTGTATTGTATTAAAGTATTAAGCATACTTCGTGTGTTATGCACGTAAAATGAATAATATTAATATATGATGTGAAAGCTACAAATGTAAATCAAAATTCGCGCGAGTGGAAACGTACATGTTCCATGTTGCCAAGTGGAGAAATAATAAATTCTTAACAATAGATTTCAACATTTAACAGATAATATCTAAACAACTAAATAAAATCGTGTGTATCAGGTATTATCGTCATTTACTATTATTTTTTTTTATACAAAGAGATGTTACAGTTACAATTATTATAATCTTATGAACAAAAATGATGCCGTGGCGGGAAATGAAGGTATTTGATTTGGCAACAATGCTAAGTAAGCGTCCTTCTGGAAAAAGTGATGGATGACTTTGGCAGTTTATTTGCTAGATTTTGCTTCGCTTTTGGTGTAGTTTGTGTAGTTATTTTGATTTTGTGAAATATAATATAAAATATTACCACAAGTACATTCTTTAACGCTAGGTTAACTCGACATCTAAAAGACTACTAAGTTACTAACGTTTTGAAGTTGACAGCATGATAGAAGTAGACAACAATAATACAAATCTAAATGTGATTTATTCTGGGGCATTAATATGTTATTTGTAGCATTCTCTTAATATTTCTTGGGGCTTGCTACCCACGAATAATTCTAAGCTTGATTATCTAAAAAATACAGTTACCCAGTGTGATATTGCAAAAATAAGTCTTTTATCTGGTTCTAGTTGTCACAAAACACCCTCTGAATAATTCTTTGATGTAGTCACAAGCGCAGAGGCTTATTTTTCGAATGTCATAACTGGATAAGTGTCTTTTTTTTAGATAATCGATAAGTTTGGAAAAACGATTTATGTGATAGTGAGACCCAAGAAAGAAAAATAAACTAATATGGGTATTATGGGGTATTAAAAAGATATCCAAGTAATGTCCCATTATGGACGTCCTTCGGATGTTCTGTATGGACGTCCGAATGTGGTTCAAAGTTGTGACATTTGGACGTCCCAAGGACGTCCATAAGATGTCCTTTGGACTAAAAAAGGCTGTCCATGGGACGTCCTGAATTATCTATAATGTCCGCTGAGGACGTTCATCGGACGTCCATAGGACTACGTTGTGCTATTAGGGTACAATAATGCATGTTTTATTACACGTATCCCATATACGATTGTTCATGTATATGATATGCGATCGATATTGAAAATAAGTACCTATTTAGTATATACTGCAAACTTCAATGCGATTTAACAGTGTCCCGATGAATTGCCAGTAACTTAAAACGAAATCTTTTCTTATCATACCAACGGCTTGCAAATATCTAATTACTAAAATAGCGATAGCCACTTAAAGTTTTGATTAAATTACGGTCAAGTTTCGCGAGTATTAACGCGTCCTTCGAGAATTTCTGTAAGATTATCTCTGTGGTGATACCTAATACCTGCCTTGCCTCCTGGAATTATCTTGCAATATGTTGATCCTCCAGAGGATTGTTTGGAACTTATCAACCTTAAAAACCGAGTTGGTTCTTCCTTGATTTATTCAGCGTGAGATACATTTTGCATTTTATAGTTTTAACCCAGTTAAACCTTGAATCCCGCCACGGCTTACTACAAATCGTATTAGAAATAAGATTGTCGTTAGTAAATTTTAAATGTAATTTTCTACAGAATATTGACAAAGGCATGTTTTATCTAATGAAAATCGAATGATATTTATATGATGAATTTCTCCTCATTTGTGGGGAAGAATGAGTTACTTTTTTGAAAGTCGAGTTAATCACTTTTGATGAATGGATTAAACGGTCAAAACCTTTTTAACTGAAAACCAGTTTAAATTCATATTTTACGAAAGTTTTATTCGTCTTATCCTGAATATTTTATACACATAAATTTTTTGAGGTTTCAATTAAACACTATCATTTGACTCGCATTTCCATAAAAAATATCGACTGATTTACGTATTATTTATCTATTCATTTAGTGCACGACAAAGCGCGTTAAATTTGTAAAATTATTGACGCTTCATTAATTTCCTATGAAGTCGTGATTGGCAGCTCAAATTCGATAAAGCCTTTCAGCATCTATATAGTGTTTTAATAAATTTTGTCTGGAAAATTGAATGATAAAATGCAGAGTTTTATGAATAATTTAAAATGTCAAAACAGCATTTAATTGTATCACGAATTTATTTAATTTTATATTAAACCATGATTTCAATGGAAATTCTCCTTAGTGTTTGTATTTTAAAATAATATCCAATTACTCAGAGAGACGGTTGGGCTTTTTATAATGGAGAAATATTAATTGAGGTAGTGGGTTGTATAAAAATGTTGGGAAAGTTTTAATTAATTTGTAATTATTATTCATAAGTACGATTTTAATGACGATTAATGTTTTTAAAATTAACGTAAGGAAGTTTGGAGGCTACATGAATGAATGACATTTGTTGGTAAATCAAAATAATAACAATAGTACTTAATATCAATAAGTAATAATGTATTGTTACGCCACTGGACTGTGTAGACTGGTTAGATGAGACTTGAATTGAACACGAACGGCCGGGAATATTCTGGACTGATCTAGATCGTGTGAATGGATGTATAAATAAAGACACACGGTGGGCCGAGTCTCAATCTTAAGTTGAACGTGAACGAGTAAAGAAGAAATAAGACAGAGACTTATAAGTGTTCAAGTGTGATTATAGTTAAGACAGTAATTAATCTATTGTTGTTAATTGTTAATTAGTAAATAAAGTAGTGAGTAAGTGTTACCTGGACTTTCAATGAACGAATCTACAAGTGTTTGTGTGGATAGCAAACACGTAACAGTATCATTAAAAATGTTTTCTAAGTCACTGAAATAACTCCTAGAAATTCAGGATATTGCATTAGATAAATGTAAACGAGGTCCTACATTTTATAGTCGAGCTCGAACCACGTACATCTCAGGCATCGATAAGTCCATTCTCATATAGTCGGAAACAACTTTTAAACTGAATTATGCCACGCGATGGAATCGAACATTCGATCTTCGTTACCATATAAGTAGATATAATAATATAATAATAATAACCTCAAGCGACAAAGGGGGAAATACCATGAAGATGAACATCTCGCAATAGGAAACATTCAGAAGGTAAATCAAAAATAATGCAACAGGTATGTGTAAGACACAGTTACGACCTACTTTAAAAAATATATTAACTAGATCAATATACTTGCCCACCGGTTCTGCTCTAGCCCATTGTCGTAGTAAAATGAATGGCAAATGAGCTGCGCCACTTAGACACCTATTTACAGGTGCATTCGTTCTAGATTGATCGTTCTTCATTTATACGAGCCCACATCATTTTGGGGCTGTGGACCCTAAGAACCTGCAGTGTATACTACCACTGTGTATTCCATGAACCATCATCCTTAGGAGCCTAGATTTTGATATGAGGATGGTAAATGATCATAAAAGAGCAAGAGTAGTGGACGCAGAATAATCCAAGATAACACAAAAAACCTGCAGACGAACCCTGTCTAATATTCCGCTCCAGTCATAAGATCGGCGAAGTGCTGACATAGTCAGCCACTAAGTTTCAGCCAGATTACTTGATATCCCAAATCAAAGCTGTTAAACATGGAAATCTCTCCAGCAGACGGCAGCTCAGCGATAAACCCTTGCACAGTGTCTTCTATTATGGGTATATTTAGAAGGCTAACATTCACTTTTTAAAGATATTTGTCTACCATAGCCGGTGATATATGTAAGTTGCTGATATCAACCTGCGATATACACTTAGTTTTTGCGATTTCGGCATACACCTACCACATAACGTTGTATACCAAATAATGGAGAGGTACAAAAAATAAAACAAAATTTTTGAAAATTTTGTTAGTGCCTAACATCATTTGTAAAGATTTTCAATAACCCTCTTTATTTATTTTCCATTCATAATAATCTTTTGTTATTCAGTGGGCACAGTTATTAAGTTCACGACGAGTCACATTGTCCATTTAAATTACATTTTTTTGTTCAATATTAAATTAAAAATGTTCTCAACATTCTTCTTATTCAACCCCACACTTAATAGATACATTTTTGTAAGTCGAAACGTTCCCTCTCAGAATATACCAAAAACTACCCCGGTTGCTATTAAAAAATAACGATTTTGATTTGTTTCACTTGATACAACAGTGATACAAATTTCAAAATGACGTCGTAATATGCACTAATTTACCTAATTTACATCCAAATTATTTTTTCTTTTCAGTGACATGAACCTCACCCTACACTAGCGCCTCTCGTGGTGAATTCAAGCACGGTAGCCCTCATTCCAATACATTTATTTTATATTAATGTCCTATAGTAGAAAATGTTTACTAAAATAAAAATGAGTAATTAGAAATCTATATTGAATATTTTGTTATAGTTACGCGTCTCAGTATTGGATAACAGATGGCAATGATGACTATTTAAAGTTGCAGCATTAAGTTTGTATTTGATTCGGTCGATGGTTGCAGCAAACTTCTTTGCCGTAACGAATCGACTTGGATTCACAGTAGAATTTGATTCGTTTATACACTCAATTTTTCTAGTGTCAAAACATCTAAATATAAATTTATGCCGATTTAAAATTAAATTAAATTATTTAATTAAATAAGAGAAATAAATTTCACATCTTACAATACAAAAAACTTTAGACGCGTTAAAAGAAAAAAGACGATCGCGGAACCTATTTAGACAATCACATATCACATACTTGTGTTTCAAAATGATGCTGAAAATTGGCAAATTATTGATTTAAAACGGTTAGAACAAGTCATAAAATACCTCGAAAATCAGTTATTTGAACTGATGAGATTGTATTACATTTTTGAACAGAAAGATTTATTTTATGTGATTATTGCTGTTTATTTATCGATAAACAAATAATAATAAATTGAAAAATGTAATTTATTCGTATAAATTATATCATGTCCATGTATTTGGTCTTTACACAGAAATCACAGAACAACTTATATAAATATATGTGTACTGTCATTTATATCCATGTAGCCTACCTATTATTGTAACTACTGTTGTAATATTTTTTTATAATAAACATTATTATTAAAAAAAATCCTACGCTAAGGAGAATGAAAGGACTATTTATCACAAACGATTTATCATATAAACTTCTTAAATTCAATTTTGATGTTTTGTCTCCTAGCATTGACATTAATGATAAGATAATGAATACACAGTGTTGCCAGGTGTCCAGGTAGTTTCATTTCTCAGTAGCCAACAAATAGTAAAGTAGAATAATTAGAAAAATAGCTTCTTTACAAAACAATCAAAACTATATTTTATGCTAAATCAGAGACCGTCTCTGGCTAAATATACAAACACAAATCTAGTCCGAAAATGCTTATTTATTAAACTAACTAGAATTCTGTATGAAATACATGTGGATATCGGTATTGGTTAACAGATGGCGCATATATCTATGATACAACAGCAATTATCTTTACCGATTATGTCAAAATATCCGCCATTTTAGTAGTTGCTGTGTGGTTGAGAGATTAAGCATATCACCAATGTTTATCAAACGCAATTAATTAATATAAAGTATTTTAAAGCGAATAAATATGGATAATATTCCACGCACTCATGAAGGTAAATATATTAAGCTACGATGGGACCTATTTGACATCTTTACGTATTGTTTCAGATATCGAGGCACAGATTCGTGAAATTCAATCAAAAAAGAAGGAAATTCCTCTTGAAGCACCGGATAAAGGTGTAAAACTTGGAGAAAGTGGCTATTTTGACAGTGATATTTATGAATCTGGCAAGGGCAAATATGAGGGCTATGTTACCTCTATCGCTGCAAATGATGAAGTTGATGATGATGAAGAGGACATTGGTTATTCCCATAGAAAGACCGGTCTAGGAGCACCAGTTGCTCTGTTAAATGATGTAGCACAAGTAAGTTCTATGTTTGTTCCATTTTCAAAATTATAAAATTCCATACATATGTGAAGATTATTTCAAACGTACTTTCAACATAAAAATATTACTATTGCATTTTGTAATAAGCGCTTTGTAGGTAAAAGAAATGAAATAGTCAAATTGCACCTTCTTAAAGTGTGATTTAATAGAATTAAGGCCACATTCTTTTACATATAAAGTGTCTCGTAAAATATAGTTTGATTTAGATTTATACATTATATTAATCTTGTTCAGAGTGAAAAGGATTATGATCCTTTTGCTGATCGTCGAAGACCAACAATCGCAGATAGGGAGGATGAGTACAGACAACGGAAAAGACGGATGATTATTTCTCCTGAAAGAGTGGATCCTTTCGCAGATGGTGAGTACAGCAATATATTAGGCATATATTATTTTTGTAAAATTTTTTATGTAGGTTCTGTAATGGTTTAAAACAAGAGATATTTTTTTGCTAAGTAGGTATACCAAATTATTTCCTGCTTACACAAAATATTGATTATACTTTTGTGAAGCATGTGTGGCACATGAAATTTTAAATGCTAGTGTCTTGCTATTGCAAAAAATTAAAGGTTGGCTATTTGGAAATTTTGTATATAAAAAAAATATTTTCAAGCTCTAGAAATTTTATTGGTAATTTGTTTCCGATTAAGATGGGAGAGGGAACTGTCGATGCCCTAGATGTGGTTCGGACTCCACAATCCTCGTCTCTCTTTACTCGACACAAAATCCTAGGGTTTTCTGGGAGGTACTTCAGTGACTTGAGAGGCAGTTAAGAAAACATTTAGTTAATAACTTGAGTGTAATAACATGTTTGTAAACTTAGTACAAAATGACAGAAATATAGACCCAGACTGTTCTTCATCTTGTATAGATATTGAAGCGTCAGCTAGTAAACAGTATGTTGATATTTTTCTCCTTTTCTCATTTTTTTTTAAATTTTCTCAAAACGGCCCTTTATTTCTCATCAAGATGTTCCTAACATGGGCAAAAAAGCCTATGTGGGATTATCCAATAAGAAAAGATTACAGATGGCGAACCAAATGTAAATTCAAACTATAGACTTAACTGTTTTTCCTCTTGGGAATTTGACACTTGCTCTAAAATGTCAGTTCTTACTATATATTTTCCACCAGTCGCTCGTAATAATAATAATAAATGGTTTTTATTAGCATATAGAATTTATAATATTAAGAAAAATGCCAAAGGCAGAATACGTTATGTATTTCTTTTCTGAATGACAAAAAATGTGGTTCTTATGCATTTTATAGCAATATTATATTATAAAACATCAAATTATCAATAGTTATTTCTTTTACAGCTTTTTTATATGTTAAATTTTAAACACGTACATAAATATCTCTTGTTTTAAATATCACTCATTGGGGTATATGAATGAAGAATAAGAGACTGTGTGGATGAGAGATTGTATCAAATTTATTAAAAAAACAATAAAAAGTAGGCATATTAATATATAAACGAGTACAAAGAAACTAATATACTGATTTTGTTCTTTGGGAGAAGTCATCATTTAGGGGTGTCACCTTAAAAGAAGTAATCGACGTTAATAGTGGAACAACAACAATAAATAACCGTAAAGTTGGTAAACAAATCCCTTTTAAAGTGTGAAAGAATGTGTGCAAAGTATAGAAAATTATTAATTACCCCAGCCTATTTCTAGGTTCGATATGACCAGTTGTTTTTCAAGAAACTACCAGATTTTGTTGTGATGGACCCACCCGACACGTACGTATCATGATTTGTACACCACATTCTCTCAACAAAATATAAAATAGCATTATTTAATTTGACAAAGTTATAATCATTTTCTTCAATTATGCATAAATAAAGTTCAAGTCCAGTAGAAACTCTTATTTTTATCAAAAACAGGTTACACAACCAAGCATCACAAAAATCTGATTATCTTCCAGACTTCGAAGGTACTATATCCTTAAATCAGAGTTCTCTGGTGCTTGCAAGAATAGTCAATAAAAGCAATTTTATATTTTAAATATAACTGGTTCGTTTTTTTTTTTTTTCCAATATGCACTAAGCAAGTACTTACTGAATATGCAAAAAAGGATAATTTTGTGCGTGCAAATTACTTAATAAATTTTTAATAAAACTTTTATGTGATAAAAATCCCACTTCTGAAAGTAAAAGACTCTCACTAATTAGCAGAGCACATACTTTATTTGGTATACCTAAATGATTCGGCTGAGTTAATATTTTAGTAATATGACAATAGAATAATACCGTTTTCTGAAATTTCACTAGTATTGTAAAAGCTTAGCTGAAAATCATATGTGCATTTTGTGTATATTGCCAATTTACACCAATAGCACTATAATAATGATAACATAACAGTAAATATGATTAAAAGGATTGTAAATCTGGCTTTTCTTAGAAAGCTAATTGATACAGAAGAACCTTGAACCTATAAGGCAACTGTGAAAAGCGAGAGAATATGGTGGTACAAATCTCATTTCAATTTCAAATTGCTAAGAACAGATACTACAGAAAAAAAATCTTTGCCCATATGGCAAATAAAATAAAACTGAGTGCTTCTTTTTACTAATTGGCGTTTTATGACGCTGCTTTGTGTTTGCAGGTGGAAAAACGCCAGATTTACAAACACGGAGCTACTCGCAGATTATGAAAGAGCAGTTGCTCAAAGGAGAAGAAAGTGAGGTAGGTAGATGATAAATCTGATGGTGATTTCAAAAACTTAGTATTATTTCATTTGTGTACTTGCATAAAATAGTCAGTTCGGCAGGTTTAAAAATTATTTTTATACAGGACAGCCGGATAATACGTATACAGTGTAAGATCAGAGATTTTTTTCGCTCAAAATTAGCAAAAATATATAAATATATATACAGTGTTTCAAGGGATGAGGTTTCCAAGAGGAAAAACTTCTTTATTTAATCATATACGAAAAAAAATTGAAAATATCTGAATAGGATGAAACTAGTTGTAAAAATAACAAATGTAGTGATAATTAGACAAGTAATAAATAGTGTTTATAATTTTTTAAATCTATATAATAAATTCTGCTTCTCTCAAAACCCTTAAATTCAGATTTAAGTTTTTTATACAGGGTGTCCAGAGGTGAAGTAAAAATTCTACGTTAGGGATATATGAAAAAAGTTACTCTATAAAAAAATGTAGAACTCCAAATAGCAATAAAATCGATCTATTTGGTGCCAAAGAATCGCTCGTACACGTATTATCCCTACACCCTGTATATAGTTTTTTGTGTATTTATGTTTTAACTTGAAAATCTTTTTTAATAAATATAAATACCTCCAAACGAAATTTTCTGAGCAGCTATAATATGAAAACTAGTATTTTAAAATTTTCATTTTTCATCCTAAATATTTTTAGTTTTAAGTCAAATTTACTGTGTCGGATTAGGCTTGTGCTAACTGGAATAGATTCAAAGTATTTCATAAATAAAATTGTTCATGTTTTGTTCAACAGTAAATTCTAATAAAAAAAATTAAACAGTTCAAAAAATAACTGCCTATTTATATGTATTTCCTTTTGTTTTCCATTCGTCTCTATTGATTTAGAGGCAGTTTTCCTCCATCCAACTATTTGGCATAGACTGTTAAGGGTGATTATGACCATTTGTTACTTTGTTTTTCAGTTACGTAAGAAAATAATTGAAAAAGCCAAAGAAGGATCTTTGAAAATTACTAACGGTGAAGCAAAGTCAACTCCTAAGAAACGTGGTAGATGGGATCAAACTGTGGAAGAAGTTGTTATTCCTAGCAAGAAAAAAACACTTAGTGTAACAACAAGCAGCTCGGCTGCTACTCCTGTTTGGGAAGGCGATGTAAGTTGAAAATTTTTGGTTTGTTGACACTAGTTCAAACACGATTTTTACATAATTAGCACATAAATAATATACATTAGCTGCCACATTAGCAATCATCAGACTGACATGTAGTAGGTAGCCTTACTTTGAGTCTGCAGGTTGATACTATAAATGACTACCCTCCTTTCTAAAGAGATTTATATTAAGTTATTTTTGCAAAAAAAATTTTTAACCAGGAAACATGAAACACCATATTTTTCCATTATTTATCAAGAAGGATGTATGACTGGATCAGTGATGACAGTATTGTAGTACTATTCATCTGCTAATAAATTGTTCTTTAAGTAAAAAAAGATAAGGGGAGGGAGATTGTAATGGAAGTGAGGCTGTAGACAAAAGTGGTCTCTCGTAATGGCCGACTTCCCTTACAGAGACATAACATCTATAATATTCAAGTTGAGTAAATAAAAAAAAACAGAATATTTTTTATTATATTACTAAAACCTAAGTATATAAAGTAAAACAAAACATACAAGCAAAGTATTTTGCAGCAAAATATTTATTATAATATGTCACTGATTGAGGTATATTTCATGTTAGATTAAATTTATGCTTCAAAATTATTAAGTATACAAAAAACTAAAACTAAATGTCTTTAAATAATTGTTAATCTAAACAAGAAATTTATACCGATGAAAGAAAATGCCTTGTTTCTTTGTCTTATGGGAAATTCCACAAGATACACAACAATTTTTTTTTTTGGATTTAAATGCACACAGATTTAAAAAATATATAACACCAAAAATGTTCCAAATATATTTTTGAAGCTCGCTACACAATATACTCACTAAAATAATAAGCAAACATAAAGTAAACTCGAAAATATAAAAGTGGCTTCTGCCTTCAATGACCATAACCAATCACAAAGTGGCCTCTCGTAATGGCGACTTTCATCTATTGATTTTCTTTTTCTCTTTTTACTCAAAGGTTCTCTTAAAGTAAATGAACACTCGAAATTTTGCAATTCTTTTTTTACAAATTTCAGGTTTTTATAGTTATTTATGCACCATGGGAATAAAGTGAGTGTTTTAGTCCCAGCATAAATAGTGTTTCCCGAGCACAGCAAGGGACTAAAACACACTACTTCCGAGGTGTATACAATATTTTTTGTATGAACGGGCACGATTTTTATTACAAAAAAATGAAATGTAAAAACTAACAAACAGTAAATTGGCCACAAAGCTTTTGTATTTTATTCCGAATTTATCTAAGTTTTCTTGTATTTAATTATTTATTTTACATTATTTTTTATTTATTTCTGTTTGACGTTTAGATTTAATTACCAAATATTATTAACTGAGAAAATTACCTCATTAATATTAATTTTGATTTGAAATAAGTTACTCTTTGTGGTTTATATGTTTGATTCTTAATTTTTTGTTCTTTGTACAATTAAAAGTTTGACATAATAAACATGTTGATCTTATATTATGTTTGTATTGGTCATTGGTTTCCATGCTGACTTTAAATCTCTCAGGGAATAAACGCTCGTTTTACTTCCTGTTTTGAGGCAATAAAATACTGTTTTATTCTCGTTCATACAAAAATGTTTTTATTGTCAGTTTTTCCCCTAGAAGTAATAATGAATGTGGCTAATAAACATTGGTCAATGTGTTAAGCATTATGATGAATTTTTTTGTTTCTTAGAAAACGCCCGCAGATATTCGTTGGGATGAAACCCCAGGACACAAAGGTAGTGAGACGCCCGGTGCAACACCGGGACAATCCACAAGGATGTGGGATGCCACGCCTGGAGCTGCCACCCCAGGCCGGGACACTCCTGGGCATTCAGGAGACAAAAGCACTTCCAGGAGAAACCGTTGGGACGAAACTCCAAAAACAGAAAGAGAAACTCCAGGACATTCAAGCGGCTGGGCTGAAACACCCAGAACCGATCGAACTGGTGCTGATCTTATTCAAGAGACACCAACTCCAGGTGCTTCTAAACGGAGGTCTAGATGGGATGAAACCCCATCAGCTACTCCATCACAAGCCATGACACCTGGGGCGATGACTCCATCAACACCACATGGTACTCCGGGACATTCTACCCCCATGTTGACTCCAGGAGGGTCTACGCCTGTTGGAGTTAAAGCTATGGCAATGGCCACTCCAACACCAGGTACTTTATTCACTTATTTTGTTATATTTTTACTTATTACAAATAACACACTATAATTAATTGTCTTGGATTTGAAGCTTCAAGATTAGTTAGTTTCTCAACAATTTAGGTTTCTCCTAGCAGACATAACTTTCTCAAAACAAAAAACATGCAATGTTATTTATCACATATGACCTTTGTAGGGCACCTAGCATCCATGACTCCTGAACAGTTACAAGCCTATAGATGGGAACGGGAGATAGATGAACGAAATCGACCCTATTCAGATGAAGAACTCGACGCCATGTTCCCTCCTGGTTATAAAGTGCTTCCACCTCCAGCCGGGTACATCCCTATCAGAACTCCAGCACGAAAACTGACAGCGACTCCAACACCTATGGTGGGAACACCACAAGGTTTCTTCATTCAACAAGAAGATAAATCTGCCAAATACATGGATAATCAGCCGAAAGGTCAGAATTTACCCTTCATGAAACCTGAGGATGCGCAATATTTTGACAAACTCTTGGTCGATGTTGACGAAGAAGCTCTGAGTCCTGAGGAGCAGAAGGAACGGAAGATAATGAAACTTCTGCTTAAGATTAAAAATGGAACACCACCCATGCGTAAGGCTGCTCTTAGACAAATTACAGATAAGGCGAGGGAGTTTGGTGCAGGTCCCCTGTTCAATCAAATCCTTCCGTTGCTGATGAGTCCCACTTTAGAAGACCAGGAGCGTCACTTGCTGGTAAAGGTTATTGACAGGATTCTGTACAAGCTGGATGATCTGGTCAGACCTTATGTGCACAAAATTCTTGTGGTTATCGAGCCTCTGCTCATTGATGAAGACTATTATGCCCGTGTGGAAGGTCGTGAGATCATATCTAACCTAGCCAAAGCTGCTGGCTTGGCCACTATGATTTCCACAATGAGACCGGATATAGACAATATTGACGAGTATGTGAGAAACACCACTGCTAGAGCTTTCGCCGTGGTCGCTTCGGCATTGGGTATACCATCGTTGCTGCCATTCTTAAAGGCAGTCTGTAGGTCTAAGAAGTCTTGGCAGGCCAGGCATACTGGTATTAAAATTGTACAACAGATTGCCATTCTGATGGGTTGTGCTATTCTTCCTCATCTGAAGTCACTCGTGGAGATCATTGAACATGGACTGGTTGATGAGCAGCAAAAGGTTAGGACAATCACAGCTCTGGGTATTGCTGCCCTCGCTGAGGCTGCCACACCTTATGGTAAGTAAGCTTCGAACAAATATAATGTATTTTAGAAAATTTCCAGTAATTTTTCGCTGACATTTTCAATTTTGGTTGTGTAATATATTACTTTTTTTTAGGTATCGAAAGTTTTGATTCGGTTCTCAAACCACTGTGGAAGGGTATCAGAACTCATCGTGGTAAAGGTTTGGCAGCTTTCTTAAAAGCCATTGGTTATTTGATTCCTCTTATGGATGCTGAATATGCAAACTACTATACCAGAGAAGTAATGTTGATCCTGATAAGGGAGTTCCAGTCGCCAGACGAAGAAATGAAAAAAATTGTGTTGAAAGTCGTCAAGCAATGTTGTTCGACGGATGGTGTGGAGGCTCAGTATATCAAGGAAGAGATTTTGCCACAGTTCTTCAAGCATTTCTGGAATCATCGTATGGCTTTGGATAGACGCAACTATAGGCAGCTAGTGGACACTACTGTGGAAATTGCTAATAAAGTAGGGGCATCAGAAATCATTAACAGAATAGTTGACGATTTAAAAGATGAAAATGAACAGTACAGGAAAATGGTGATGGAGAGCATTGAGAAAATCATGGGAAATTTAGGTGCAGCCGACATAGATTCAAGACTTGAAGAACAGTTAATAGATGGTATTTTGTATGCCTTCCAAGAACAAACCACTGAAGATGTGGTAATGTTAAATGGTTTTGGAACGATCGTCAATCAGTTGGGAAAACGTGTAAAGCCTTACTTGCCACAAATTTGTGGTACGATCCTCTGGAGATTGAACAATAAGTCGGCTAAAGTCCGACAGCAAGCTGCTGATCTTATTTCCAGAATTGCCGTTGTGATGAAAACTTGCCAAGAAGAAAAACTTATGGGACATTTAGGTGTGGTGTTATATGAATACTTGGGAGAAGAATATCCAGAAGTTTTGGGATCGATTTTGGGAGCACTGAAGGCAATTGTCAATGTAATTGGCATGACAAAGATGACTCCTCCTATCAAAGATCTACTGCCACGACTCACGCCTATTTTGAAAAACAGGCATGAAAAGGTGCAAGAAAATTGTATTGATCTGGTTGGTCGTATCGCCGACAGAGGTCCAGAGTACGTATCTGCAAGGGAATGGATGAGGATTTGTTTTGAACTTCTGGAGTTGCTCAAAGCGCATAAGAAAGCCATCCGTAGGGCTACCGTTAACACGTTTGGTTACATTGCCAAAGCTATAGGTCCACATGATGTCTTAGCAACACTCTTAAATAATTTGAAAGTACAAGAACGTCAGAATCGTGTTTGCACAACTGTAGCTATTGCTATTGTAGCCGAGACCTGTTCTCCATTCACGGTGTTGCCAGCATTGATGAATGAGTACCGAGTACCAGAACTAAACGTACAAAATGGTGTTTTGAAGTCGCTCTCTTTCCTGTTTGAGTACATTGGGGAAATGGGTAAAGACTATATTTATGCAGTGGCACCTTTATTAGAGGACGCCTTGATGGACAGAGATTTAGTGCATAGGCAGACAGCATGTGCTGCGATAAAGCACATGGCCTTGGGAGTCTACGACTTTGGATGTGAAGATGCTTTGATTCACTTGCTGAATTATGTGTGGCCCAATATATTCGAAACGTCCCCGCATTTGGTTCAAGCTTTTATGGATGCTATTGAGGGGATGAGGGTGGCGCTTGGCCCAATTAAGATTTTGCAGTATACGCTTCAGGTACGTTTACATAATTTTTTAAACTAATTATGTATCAATTTATATTGCCCTTCCTCATGTAGCTGTTCTGCTCTATTTTCCATTGTCATCTAATTCCATTTGTATGAGATTCGAATGATTTTAAGAGTGAGCAATGAGCTATATGCGTATGTACTTTACATGGGAGTTTTATGATTTTTTTTAAAGCTCTCATTCCAATAAAAAAAAAAATTTGAAAACATATAGCTGTTCCCAATTGTGCAATGAACAGACTTGATTTTTTTTATGTTATGTCCAACTACGCATTTCCCTAAAAAACCACAAATTAATTATTTACATAGTTCACTTGTATCAACAGAGATGTCACTGGGGTCACGAATTTATATCTACTGAATGGTTTTCAACTGTTTCATTTGATTTAAGTAGGAATACTAAGACTATAGTTTTTTTTATTAGTTACATACAAGCACAAAATTAACAGAATATAATATAAGTTGAATCGCTCTCTTTAAACCCTCTATCGGCATTTCCAATGTAACGTTTTTTTCACATCAAAGGGACTGCTCCGCACGCGAGCTGTACCGGCAAAAAAACCATTTAGATTCCTAATGTAATTACAAACAACTTTTCCTTATGGTGTTTTTCAATATTTTCATAAATAAGGCCATTTCAGGCCATTTTAAAACTTCTGATGACAGTTGGAGGTGTCATAGTCGTGGTATAACAAATATTTTTTGCAATTTTGTGTTTATTGATCATACTGAAACCAATGCTGAAACCCGTTAAAAAAAAAATTTAATTAAAAAGTTGTCCATATGGTGCAGACTTTTTGGCGGACACTGTATACGTAGTAAGAGTAAAATAATAGTATCATATAACTTGCCACAATAGGGAACTTGCCTAAAAATTTAAATACGGAAATATTACTAAAAAACATAAGATAACAGTATAATAAAACGTATATTTTAAAAAAAATTTATATTTTCTAACTCAGCGCGTTGCCCATAAATTATTGAAATTCAACTTTGGCCATGACGTCAATCCATAGTACGACGTTCGGAACTCATTACTCACATACACTTCCGTAGGCTAAACAATTTCCGATTTTAAATTCCGCTAATTAACTGCTGAAAGAAAAAAATAAGGAAAATGTTCCTGACGGTGTACTTAATAAGGGCCTGAGTTGTTGGGATTGTAACACCGCTCATTTTTTTCAAAAAAAAAAAAAACGTTAAAGAAGCACATTTTTCCCTGTTTTTGACACTTTCATGGCTTACGCAGCCAAAATAGTGACAGTGAGGACAAAAATATATAGGACCAATCTTGTAGAGCATAAAATTTCCTATTAAATAGTCAGGGATGGCACCTGTCTATCTATTATAGTTTAGCGGTGAGATCGACCAAAAATATATTCCAAAATTGTCGATTTGCATGAAAACGAGAAAAGTCGCTCCCACCGCTACACTGTAATAGATAGACAGGTGCCGTCACTGACTTTTTCATTGGAAATTGTATGCTCTACAAGATTGGTCCTATACATTTTTGTCCTCACTGTCACCATTTTGGCAGCGTAAGTCATGAAAGTGCGAAGAACGGGGAAAAATGTGATTTTTTTAACGGTTTTAATTTTTTTTTTGCAAAAATGAGGGGTGCTACAGTCCCAACAACTCATGTCCTTATTATGTACATCGTCCTGAACACTTTCCATATTTTTTCATCCAGTGGTTAATTAGTGAAACTTCAGGAATTTTTGGAATTGCCGTCTTTTCTACGGATTGACGTCACAGTTTCAAATGATGCGCTGAGCCGTGAAACTTTAATTATTTATAACAAATTAATTATTTACATTTAAGGCGTCATATTTTGCATATCTTATTTTCTGATACACTTGAACATTTTTATGCAATAAAATAAATAGGAAAGTTCCCTATTAATGGCTAGTCCAGAAATGTGTGCATGAGGAGCGTCTTTGCCAAAGCTCACCGACAATGGCGACCGCAAAGACTACACACATAATATTATTGTTTTAGAATATGTATTGCATTTACTTATAAATAACAATGTCAATAAGGAATTCTACTCAAAGATTATCAAAGATTATTTGAGTAAATATATCTTTGCTAGTATGTACCTCGATATATGTGTCAAATTTAAAATAAACCGGCAAAACTATTTATATCGAACGTTTGACAGACAGACAAACACGTCCTACTATTTTTACATTTGAGCTCATGGTGTCGATATTTTTGTGTGTGCCGTTTATTACTTTTTCCAGTTGTAATATTATAACACGTCAAATCAATAATAAAACTCAAACTAGAATTATACTGACATTTCTAGGTATACCAAATTTAAGAAACTGCTCACTTCACTACATAACAGAATATAAACGGCCGAGTAAATGGCGCTTTTCTGTTTTTCTTTTTATTTTGCATTAACTTTACACATATCACCAATATCATTTAGCAGTTTATAGGTACATCAGACTAATGGTAATAATCGCCATGCAGTTATTGTTGTAAGATCTTTATTTAAACATTTGTAACACTCACAATCAGATGCTCTATTTAATAAATTCCATTAAACAAGACATTTTGAAAAGATCTTATTTTACCTGTAGATAATAAGTATGTTTATGTTTGCCAGTGTATTCAGCTTGGTTGGAAATAACAAATACAAATTTTATTTCACCTGTGAGATTACACATGAAGGCGGTGCTAGACGGTGTAATGCCCCACCCATAAGCCTCTTTGCCCCCCCAGCAAACTAACATCTGAGAAACTTTCAGATCGTCATTGCTCACTCTTAAGTTAAATATAATTTAACTTTGTAAATTTATGTACTAAATTGCTACCGTAATAATCTAAAATGGCAGAAATATACTGTTCAATTAAAATTAAAAAAAAGTAAGTAATTTCAGCTTAAACCAGAAGTGAATAATGTGTATGCGATAAGCATTTATAATGGTTTTTTTGATTTGTCGGTTTTTCATCCATAACTTTTGTCATTCAGTTGTTTTTCTTTTCAAATTCGGATTATACAACTGGTTTTTTCTTTTAGCATTAAAAGTTAATGTAATTTTTTTAATGAGTATTTTTAAATGTTTCTTAGGGATTGTTCCATCCTGCCCGAAAAGTAAGAGATGTGTACTGGAAAATATATAATTCATTATATATAGGAGGTCAAGACGCATTAGTCGGTGGTTACCCTAGGATTGCGAACGATCCAAAAAATCAGTATGTTAGATATGAACTAGATTATGCATTGTAAAATGTATCTTTTTGTATTACTTTTTTTTAAAGCTATTTAAAAGGCTTCATTTGTATAGGTTAATAAAAAGTCAAATAATTAGGTATTTAGTTTATTTCTATACATGTGAATTAGATATTTTGTTACGAATATTTTTTATTTGAACTTAAAAATAAACGATTGCAAAATATTGTATATACACTTAAGTTATATTATTTTTAAACAATTAAAACAAACAATAAACGAAACTAACGTCTTTTCTTCGACCTGTACCTGTCTTCACTATCAGACCTTCTCTTTCTACTGTTTCTTTCACTTTTAGATTCCCTTCTTCGTTCTTCACTGCTAGATTCACTTCTTTCTTCGCTCTCCTCCCTTCTCATTTTGTACCTTTCATCCTCGCTGCTTCGTTTTCGCCCTTTTCCATCACTGCTATCCCTTTTTTCCTTACCGTTTGCTTGCCTCTTTCCTTTCTTTTCTTCACTGTCTTCCCTTCTAACTCTTTTTTCATCCCTATTTTCCTTTCTGTTGGCTCTCCTTTCTTCACTTTCTTCCCTTCTTTTATCCTCGCGTTTCCTGTCGCTGTAGTTTTTATACTTATTTTTTACCTCTTTTTCAGAATCTGATGTATACCTGTTTGAATATTTTTCTTTCTTAAATTTACTTTTAACAACCTTTCGTTTGGTGTCTTCATCTGAGGAATCATCAGACGCATGCTTCTTGGATTTGTTCGTGTCCTTACATTCTTTTTCAAGTTTTTCCAGTTTTCTGAAAATAAAAAAAAAGTAGTACACTAATCCTGTTTGTAGAAGCAATAACGAAAAGTACTGTATTTTTATTTCTCGTGCGACTATTTTACTGTTACTGTTAGTACCCATAACAATTAATTACTCTGGACATATATTTCATTGAGCACGAGATCTTTTAAAAATAGAAAGAATAAACCAAAAATAATGTTATTTGTCTCCTTCTTAAGTTTTAATTCTTACGTTACATGAATTTTCAAGAAAAACTAACAAGCCTATATATTTTAATCCAAGTAGTAGTAGTTAACAGTAAGTACTTATTTTACTAGGCTAATAGGCCACAATTTGCCCTTTTTGCTTAGGAACCTATGGTTTAGCGTAGACTCCGAATCACGATCCTCGGCTATCAACTAACCCACCGCCTGGGCCTCTCCGTTGGTAGAATGACAAGCCTCTTGGGTAGGTCTCTTCAACCTTCCCGCTGGGCTTACCTCTCGGTCTGTATCAGGCTAACGATCTTTCCGGGAGAGTCTGTTGACAGCCTACCGACTGTTGCTATCGGTCATCCATCTAATTGCCAGACTTAAAAGTACATCTAGACCGACCTGGACATGCACTTTATCTGAATTACCACCAAAATATTAATATACTTACTTTAGAAGAGCCTTCTTCTGTTTCTTTGATAGTGACTTTAAGAATGTCACCTCGGAGTTGTCTTCTTGACTCTCACTAACCAGTAAATGTTTTGTAGCTTCTGCTGTATTCACGTGTTGTTTCTTTAAAGCCAATCCATCGTCAAGCATTTGTTGTACTAGTGAGTTTTGGTCCATCACAGTTGCATTTTCTAAAGATCTTGCTGCACTCATTGATAAACTGTACATAGGGCATTCTTTGTCTAAAAAAAGGAAAATCATTAAAAATTTGTACAATAGATCGTTAAATCAAAATATATAAAAATTTTTAGGTAAGAAGAATAAGTTAATACCAGGAATATCGGTCATTTTTTACAACAGCCACTTCTGCCTGACGAAAAAAACAAATACACAGTACGATGCTCCGTCATGTTAGGAATATATCCCACATAATTATATGTTGCACTTATGATGGGAAAAGTCACAAAAAAAATAATAAAATTTTTCAATGCGTTTGGTGGAATTTATGATAACCCTCATATGGCGCGTTTAACTTACACACTACATTCTATATCTGCTTTATATATGACTCCTTATGGGTTGACAGCGCAGGTACAAAGTAACTATTAACATCTACATATTTCCCTTGCCCCAAAACATAGTACGAAAATACGATATTGCAAATAATATCTTTCCCTTGCCCTTTAATTTATTCTATTCAAGTCTGATATTTATCTATTATATGAATAACAACACGACACAATCACTTATTTCCCTTGCCCCAAAACAGTACGAAAATACGAAATACATTTGCGCAACATTTCCTTTGCAGCAAATGTCTTTTAGACACTTTACGCGTGTGTACAAAAAAAACATGAAAAATATAGAAGTGGCTGTTGTAAAGAATTACCGGAATATCTTTCCCCAAGTACCATTTCAGTGGTTGATTAATTAAAAAACAAACCTGTATTAATATGGCCCCATTTATGGCACTTGATGCATCTTACATTTCTCACTTGGATACCAAAGGGTTGATCCCGAATTTCTTGATCTCCTTTACAGTAGCTTTCACGAGGTGCGTTATATTTCCTCTGCCATTCAAACTTGTATTCAGGTTCGTTGTCTTCTCTTTCTCGTTCCTTTCTGGCACCAGGGGGTGGTTCATACATGAAACTTATACTTAACTTGTCCTTACTTTCTTTGCTAAGCATTGCTTTGTTATCATGCAAGTCCTGTTCTTTCTCATACTGCTGCCTGAGTTCTTCTTGCTTCTTTTTGTATGCTTCTGCTTTTTTGTTCTGCCATCCACACTCTTTTTAAGTTGTCCCGAGATGCTGGATGGAAGAACTTCTTACACATGTAATTATTGAATCCTTTCCCCATTTTGGCTGTTTATAAATAGAAGTTATATCTCAAATTTTAGACGACCAAAGGAAATTGATATATACAACACACAACTTCTTTCACCATCTGTCAACAAGTCCTGTCAAAATGCGTCGTAGGTCGTTACTACCCATGATACAAATAAAAGATGTATCATGGTTACTACCTCTGTCGGTAAGAAGGCAAATTATTCACTTGTGTTTGGGTTTGCCATCTAGTGAGTATATAGCACACTACCAACTTAAGAATCTATTATGAATTATTCCTTTTCTGTTCTGTGATGAATTATGATTTATGAACAGGAAATTGTTTAATGTGCTGCCTACTTTTAAATCAGTTATTTTAAGGACAAGCAAATACAATTAAGACAAAATATTTTGATTTTATAAAATCCCGTTTTACAAATTACTTTGTTCAATTTACAATCCTGTAAAATATTTAGGTACGATACCTTTTACTCATGCTACATATCCAGGCGTTGGATACAATTATTCTTTCTCATTGAATTATGAATTTTATTCCATTGATTTTATTTAGAGAAAATGTCGAAAACATTACGATTTTACTGCTACTGCTACGGTTGATCAAATTCTCTGCATCTGCTTAATTCTATTTCTGTTGAAATTTTAATTTAATCAGATGCCTTTGCATCCGTTTGCCCAAAATAATAATGTTTTTGAACATTTGTTGTATACAAAATATAGGTACAGAATTCTTTTAATTTTTGAAATAAATAAATTATTCAAATGCTATTATTTCTTTTCATAGATTCATGACTTTGTTTCAAAAGACATATTGGTGTTATTTTTAATTTAAACCCCAATACCTTATTAAAAAAAGATAATGAATGATATCATATTGCTGATTTGAAAAAGAAATTTTCTTTAAACTGAGCATATACAGGATGTGACACTTGTGGAGGTAATATCCGGTTAAACCGAAAGCGAAAAACATGTAGGTATATGTTACGAGTTTATAGTAAGTGGAATATCACATATCCATTTCGGTATTAATGTATAGGGTGTCAATTTGTATATTTTCAGTTTTTCGGCCATTACAATTGAACATAAAATAATCACGTCAATTGCTTCATAAGTATAATTCTGGAAAGTGAAAAATCAAACAATGAAATCGAGTGAGGCAATTAAAAAAGATTACCCCGTTTTAAAAAATGTTATTTACGTCATGACATCCAAATTCCCTATGTAAGTTTGTTATTATTATTATTATTATTATAGTTCGAGAGAGTAGACGAAAAAGAAACATAAATTATTTCACCACCACTTCATAGATATAATTGATAACTGCGTTGAAGCCACCACATGCGTGTATTTTCTAAGATTTTTCGAAGAGTGAGAATTTTAGCTAATCAGTAACTTCAGGAATAAACAGTTACATACTATAGTTATCTCATCTCTTATACCAGTGGCGGTTCGTGGGTCAAGAGATAGGGAGGTCAATTAGAAAAGTTTACTGTATTACCTATCTTTTAAAGTGATTTAAATTCCAAGTCGATCCTCCGGTCTTTTTGAGATGCAAATTGGTCAATTACTTTTTCATTAAAGTCTTTTATCTTCTTTATTAATGCCCTTTCTATGGTAAGCATAGCTAAAGAAGATAACCTTTCCTGACCCATGGTATTTCTTAAAAATGTCTTTATTCTTTTTTAAGGTGGAAAAACAACGTTCACTTTCGACGGTAGTCATAGTGAGAGTACACAAGATTTTTAATAGTTTGACACTTTCAGAAAAAGTATTGCACAAATTATTGTTAATAAAAAGCTGTAACAAAGCAACTGCATCTTCACTATTCGAAAAATCTTCTCGGCTATATAATACTTCTAATTCAGTTTTAAGTTTCAAATGATTTATGACTGGATACTCCGTTTTAACTAATTTAAACATATCTTGAGGAAAACTTTTTTTATAATCTTTAAATCGATATGCGTGAAATAACTGTAACACTGCTAAATGATTACGAAGCCAAACCTGTTTTTGATCTCAGATGTAATTATATCACAAACTTCTAATGAAATTCTCCTTTTGACTCTTCCGTTTTACATCTCTGGGCAGACTGCGTGGATGTCTCCTCCAAATAGTTATTCAAAATTTTATTTCTGATGTCTTCAATTTTACTATTAAAAACGCCAATACACTTATTTACTGTTATGACATCGATATTACATTTTTTGTAATTGATTGAACAATATACACAATGAGGCATAACTAAATAAAAAAATTTAACCAATAACGAAAAAGTTCATTTTGTAAGTAGTTTTTTAAACCAATAGCTTGGTTTAGAGTGTTGTTTTCTGATTCATTATCAATGATTTTTTCTAAACAATCTAATAATTCTGTTCGATAGGTATAAACAGTTTCTATGCACGTATTAAAATTCCATCGTGTTGGAGCCGCTTTAGGTAATCTCACCTTAACGACATTATCTAACACGGCTGTTCTTTTTGGCGATTTTCTAAAGAATGAAGGAAAGCTATGTAAATTAGCAAAAAAAATTTTTATGCTTTTATCCTGACTTGATGCTTTTTGTAAAATTAAATTTAGTTTATGAGCGTAACAATGAATAAAATTTGCTGAAGGATAACTTTTTTTTAATTTTGGCTTGTACACCTCCAAAAGCACCACTCATTACTGATGCTCCATCGTAACTTTGTGCTATAAAGTTTTCAGTACTTTTATTAATTTTCAGACAGTTTCTTTTAAAATTACATCTGTCAAATGCTGCGATGTCGTTCCTTGAGGCTGAATAAATTTCCAAAATCTCTCACATACAACACCGTCTAAAACGTATCTAAACAGAAAAACTACTTGTACTTTATTGGAACTATCTGTGGTTTCATCCACTTGAACTGTAATGAAGTCAGGTTGATTAACACATAACCCAACTTATGTCCATCTTTCAGTTTTAATATATTTTGTACAACACTCATATTTAATAGTAAACACCAAAAACACTGTTTTACTTAATTTCACGACAAGTAGAGATTTACTAATAAAATGTTCACAAATAAAAACATTAAAAACAACGCGACAGAATTTACCGACCAACGCGTACCTACCTAGTCAGAATTAAGACTGCTCTACTCTGAACTTTGTGCGTTACCGTTTCCGTAAAATGTGTCAGGGACACAGGGACATTGTCACCGCCAGTGATTTTTTGTCTTTTTTGCTTTCTGACGATTTGCGCATAAGTCTATTTCACTTTAATTCGTTGTAAATTCGGTCCGTAGATAGATTTGAGGACAAGTTGTGGATTGACTCAAGATTTTTAAATTCTATAAATGAATAATGTAATGAATATGAATGTAGAGGCTCGGTGCTCGAAGCGATATGAAATCCTGCGATCTAGATATTTGAATAGTATTGTGCATAGAATGAACTAGAAACTTTAATATATTACTTAAGAATATTAAAAATGTATATTATTATATATTTTTAAACTTCAGAAAATGAATAGCTCTATTTTTTTATTTGTATGTGGGAGGTCATTGACCAAATGACCCTGTAGAACAACCGCCAGTGTCTTATACTATCATTGATTTGTGATTGACTGATAACTTTATTTACATAGGTAGTTTATAAATATTTTTGTTTCTCAATCAAAATTAATCTAATGTTTTTCTGGCTTACAAATTATAAATATTTTTAAACGTGTGCTAGTAGTTTTATACATCCTCAAAAATAAATAGATTTTATGAACCTGAAAATTATCGGCAGTTAAGTGCCAAGAGCATGAGCAGGGGGGCAGTTATTTATATTATATTGAAGCATATGAAACAGGAAAATGTTTCTATATTTTTCGTATTATCCAGTAAAACCTCAACGATACTAACTTAATAATACAAGTAATCTTTATATTTACTGTCATGGATAAGTATTGATTGAGTTCTGTTCAAACATAATTTGTAAAATACCTACTTCTGTAATCATATTTACCAAACTATTAGAGATATGCTATAAAGGTAAGTCAAAATGACACTACATATATATTCATATGATTTATTTTGAACTAAAATGATATCCAGTATTTTTATGTTAGCCATCTTTTATAACGTTGCCGTTGGTGGGATCATATTTCCTGAAATAGTGACGGATTTAGTGAAGTACTATGGAAAAAGTGCGATGGTAACTGAATTCTCATGTAACAAGAAAGGTATAATTTTTTCTTAAAAGATATCTCGACTTGGTAAAAGATAAATTTACTTATTAAGGTTAACTAAGTATGAAGTAAAATTGCCTGGAAAAATACTCTTCCGATAGAAATTTACCAATTGGTATTAATTTATATTTCAATTTACGTAAATATTATCAAGAAATCTACCTCATACATTATTTTCTTCGAAAGCAATTTTAATCAACGCAGAGGAGAAAAAAATTCTAAAAAATTCTGCCTCAAGGGTTGGAAGGAGGTGGTTAATCTTGATGTGATTTCTTGTCGTTGTTGGCAAAAGTCACTGACTTTCGACCGTCGTAAATAGGTTTTAAAATAATGGTTGATTCTTTTATCTACAGGGTGATTAGCTAGACCCTTTACCTTTTTGTTAAATTTTATCGATCTGCCAAATTCCTAAAAAAAATGATTTATTTCAACATGTTAATTATGAAAAACACGTTTAAAGATTTTTTTGTTAGCATTGCTATTTTCAGGGATACCACAGAATTACATTTTAGGTTACAGTATTTTAACAACATTTTACTTAAATATGGTTATTTCGAATATTACGACTAAATTTATTAAACATAATTTAGCCAGAGTGTCGACGTCATATTAAACCAAAATGATTGCTGGGGCTAGTACTTCATAATTTCAATTCTTGCTCACTATATTAATTACAGTCTAGATATGTATAAGTTATATTTCGCTAATATTTTTGTGTAGGAATTCGCGAATTATAACGCCATATATTGCAAAATAATAGTCATATTTTTTTTACACAATTAAAACTTTTTAAAATTTGTGGAATTCTTCTTTTATGGCATACAGTACGGATTAAAAAACTTTCAGAAATAGTTATTCTTTGTCGAGTTCAGTGTGTAAGTTATAATACAACAAAACCCTTACATCAGCTAAACGTGATACCCAGATAAGTGTATAAATAAGAGCGCCTCGAGCACTCTGCGAGTTTTTTCGTCCTAGACATCGACTAGCATAGTTCGTGTGTAAATTGTTCATAAACGTAATTTGTTAATTAACGATCCAAACAAATAAATTTTCTTAAGAATCTTAAATTTTTGTTTTTAAAAAACCAATCGCTCGTCTACGATTCTTAAGTGGCGCAGTCGGGATCGGATTTCTTCAGTTACAGCCGAAAAACAGAAAAACACAGTAACGTACGTTTCAACGTTTAAGAAGAGGAACCTGAAAAAACATCATTTCCAAACTATCTGAATTGAGTAGGGTAGTTGAGAAGACATTTTACAACATAACAAGGTTAGTTATCTTTGGGTCGAAATTACTCCACTGGGGCATCGCGCCTACAACACGCAGGAGTCCATCGAGGTCCGCCGGTTGAAAAACCGTCCTGCAACGTTTAGAATAAGAAGGCAGCATCGCGCTGACATCAGGTTGGAATCATCGAGATTTTTGTATCGTCAATACGGTACCCGCCAACGATTAATTTAGGATAGAAGAACCACTGGCATATCTATCACGTAGGGTAAGAAGCGGAGAATAGAGGACATAAATATTCCACATAAGAGGGGCGTCATCTCTATTCCCGAAAATTTCAAGAAAAATCGACGATTATTTCATTTTTAATAATTTTATTTTTTTATATTTTTTTTTCAGAATTTTATTTTATTTTTAATTTGACATCAAGATTCAACATCAGTAAGAAAATCAAGAAAAGAAAAGGATAAACCAAGGGTCTAAGAGAAAGTATAGTAGACTACGGTGAACACAGAGCTGTTCAGGTTGCTATACTCGCTAAATCTTTCCCTAAGAACACCAGCTGAGGCTTTGCACCTAACTTTTGAGTAGTCGAAAAGACTCACTAGTTAGAAGCCCTACAAGCAAAGAAGACAAAGTACTTCACTTTCAAAGACTGAGTGCGAACCCAAGTCGCTCATAGAAAGTGTTGGCTCAAGCTAGAAAACATCTCTAAAAGAAACCATCGAGACCATTAAATTACTATTTTTATAAATATATAACACATAAATTTATATCATATATTTCATATTTTACGTTTAAGTATTATAAATATCATAAATATTATTTATTCAACGTTCAACTGCAAATTTATAGACGTACAGAAAGAATATATATATTTCATTTAATTCTAACAAAATTTAAATAAAATTTTTCATTTAAAATCACTTTTAAATTTTAAAATATCTGTTTTACTTTCAGACTATTGAGACAGTGTAATAGAGCATTACTTATTTTGCAATTTGTAATCAATCGTTACATATTTGAGATGATCAAAAAGTCACTCGTTTTTACGTAAGTCAATTAACTAATGACCGATAATTCTAACGATATTAATCAGCTTTCGGATTTGCTTAATACTTATCTTTCACTTTCCGAAAATCCACTTCCTGAACTTAGTCCAGTTCCTACTAACAAAATAAATTTAAATCCAAACATTATGGCCTTAAATACAAATACGGGACCACAAATTAGTGTTAGGGATTACTTAGACTTAATTCCACGTTTTGACGGTGACACATCACAATTATCAAATTTTTTAAACGCATGTGAAAATGTATTAACTCTTATGGCACCTAATAATGACCATGCGAGAATTTCATTTACATTATTGCACATTAGAACAAAATTGATAGGAAAAGCCGCGTTATTATTAGCATCACGGACGTATCAGAGTTTCCCCGAGTTAAAAGAAATTTTACTTAATATTTTTGGAGATCAACGTAACGAAGAATCTTTAATAGCCGATTTAACAATATTAAGACAAAGACATACCGAATCATGTTTACAATTCGCAGATAGATGTATAGATCTAAGAGGTTTACTTTTAGACAAAATATCTTGTTCGGATGTTCCCGCCGATATAAGAAAAGCGAAAATCAATATGTATAATGCAATGACATTACGTGCATATTTAACCGGACTTAATGGCAACATGAGTCATCTACTTCGTTGCAAATCACCAAAAACTATAGAAGACGCTATTCATATGGTAACAGAGGAAGAAAATATTAACTATCATAGACAACAATTGGGCACATCCAACACCCAAACTTCTAGAAATGGCACACAACTTAAAGTAGCTAACACACCTGTTAGACCTACTTCATATTTTCAACGTCAATTACCTCAGTTGCATACAAGAATATCACACCCTGTACAATATAGGGCACCTCAATTCCCACAACAAGAGCAACATAGAAAATGGTTTTCTCAAGAATTAAATACACATGAAGTTTTACCAGAAGACGGACAACCTGAGGAAGCATCATTTAGTCCATATGACGAAGACACCACATCATACGAAGAATACTTAGAATATCAAAACCAATTTTATCAAAAAGAAGATTACACGGGCAAACAGAACAACGAAAATGAAAATTTTCAGAAATCAGCCTCGGAGACATCGAAACAATAAATTTAAACACGCATAGCTCAAATAAATTATCATATATTATTTTACCCGAAATAAATGCTAAATTTTTAATAGACACGGGAGCTGCAAAAACTTTAATTAATGAATAATTAACAAAAACGTATTTTTCAAAATTATACAAAACAAACCATTTTCAGTAAAAACATCTCATAATAAAAATATTCATGAAAATATAGTAACAATTCATCTTTCTAAAAATATTTAAACAAACGGAAATTTTACACAAACATTGCATATACGATTTCAGTCTTATTGGCATTGACATAATAACCTAGCTAACTGCGAGATTAGATTTCAAAAAAGGGTAAATTCATCATTCTACGGAAATACAAATGTACGTGAATGGCAAACCTTTGCAAGAAACAATCTTATCTCAAGCTCACGTTAAGATAAAAATATCACCTTTCACATAACAGATAATTACACTAAGCATAAATTATCAAAATGACACCGAACTAGTTTTATCTTCGCAAGTATTAAATTGCCACATAGAAATTCTTTTAGGAATTAGTACGGTATACAATAACCAATTTAATTTATTGTTATAAATCCAACAGACATTATAATTGAAATAGACTTGGACAAATAAGAATATTATCTGCAACAATTCGAAATTAATAATTTAGAATTCGATCAAGAATTATCTAAAGACTCATTTAATAATTTTGTAAATTTACAAAAAGCTAATCTTAAAAACTTAAGACTCAAACAATTAAACCAGAAAGAGTATAATGCGATACGAAAACTGTTTTAATTATAAAAAAACGACAGATTTTAATAAAAATTCAAGAAAATCCAAAACCATCAAAATCAAGCAAAATTGAAAATAAACACATCACCAAAGTTTATTTACCTCTTATCTATCAATCAGAAGATTTAAAAGATTTACTAAAAAAATTATACAATTGGTAACGAAACATTTCATCTTTTCGCACCAAGACAAGAAATTTATAGATAACTGTCTATTACCTACACATCACTATTTAATAACAATAACATCATGCCAACCACAGTTGACACCTATAAACGAGGACTCTGGATTGCTAATGGTACATCTTGGTCAAGCAAAAAAAAACATTATTTCACATTGGGAATTAATGCACTACATCGATTTACAACCAATAGTCGAAAATTACATCCGAAACAAAAATACGTTTCTCAAATTCTTTAATGCTACTAGAAACATATGTAATAATGTCGAAACGTATACCACACAAGTGTTAGAAAACGAGTTTCAAAAAACCGAGACTTTGATTAACGAAATAATCCCAACAAGTAGAGTTAAACGCGGATTATTTAACTTTATAGGCACAGTACAGAAAACATTTACCGGAGTTTTAGACGCGGACGACGGAGAACGCTACGAAAGAAACTTTAAAAATCTATTTGATAATCAAAAAATGTTGAAAACAGATCTTAAAAATCAGTTATCAATAAACAAAAGTTTTATTAAAAAAGTTAATAATACAATTTTTGAATTAAGTAAAAATCAAAAAAGAATTAGCTACAACTATGACGGCACTTACTTCATCTATAAACAAATTTGAAAAAAACAGAACTTTGTATATTTACTGAAAGCCGTACATCTTTAGCTTTAATAAATATCGAGCAATTAAATTCACTCCTTACCGATATTAGTCTAATACAAACATTCTCAAGACATTCTCAATTTCATACAAGTATTTTAAAACCAATAGAATTACTTAACGAGTTGAAAGATATTCAAAATCACTTATCACCTGAAATATCATTAATGACACAACCTGACTTACAAACGTTATCTATTTTCGAGAAAACGATACACGTTAAAACTTACCAAAGAAACACCAAACTTTACTTTATCCTAATGATTCCACTTACCTATAAAACTACTTTTGATTATTTTAAATTATTCCCACTACCAAATAAAAATAATCAAATCATCCTACCTAAAGGAAATTATTTATTAAGCAATGGTCAAAATCACGCGCTTACTATAAAACCATGTCAATCGATTATTGAAAATCTATATATATGTGAAATCGAACGAATGACAACATCTGAACTATGTATAAAAAGCCTAATTGAACATACCTCAGAAAATTGTACTAAGGTAACACTTTCTCAATATAACAATCAAATAATCAAAATAAAAGAAATTAATGCATATTTATTAATTATGCCTAGCATTCAAAAGATGCAAATTGAATGCACAAACAGAACTACTGATCTCAAAAGAATAGTAGGAAACTATTTATTAAGTATTGAACCATTTTGTAAAGTCACTATAGGAAAAAGCATTTTAATATCAACTCATAAAACAATTGCTAAACCCAAAATATATCCACTATTTGATTTACAAATATCAACAGATAATTTAAACTCACAAAGTCAATATCAGCTTAATTTAACAACAGTTAATTTTGACGAAATAAATGAAATTCATAATCAAGTATTATTTGAGGAAAACAGAATAAAAACTCAAACTCTGCTTGATATACAGACAGACAGAACTGCCTGGACAACTTATGTTATTCCTATTATACTTGTAATATTGCTACTGCTTATTTTAATATATTATTATCCAAATTATAAAATGCTTTTATATGCTATATTATGTTGTAAAATAAATAAAAATGTAAAAAATTTTAATTCTGTAAAGGACGAACAAATGAAACCTAAAAATAGCCAAATTAATTTAGACAATTTAAAGCCATTTTGACATAAATTGCCTTCTAAGGGTGGAGGAGTTATAATACAACAAAACCCTTACATCAGCTAAACGTGATACCCAGATAAGTGTATAAATAAGAGCGCCTCGAGCACTCTGCGAGTTTTTTCGTCCTAGACATCGACTAGCATAGTTCGTGTGTAAATTGTTCATAAACGTAATTTGTTAATTAACGATCCAAACAAATAAATTTTCTTAAGAATCTTAAATTTTTGTTTTTAAAAAACCAATCGCTCGTCTACGATTCTTAAGTTGTACACATATCCGTTCTATTAGTAATGATTCGTTTAGTTTTTTCTATGTTCAGAAGCTGCTACTCGTGTTAATATAATAAATAAATGCTTTTTTGTTTCAAATTATACTTACGTTATGAAAATAGATGATATTTTTCAGTTATCCAGTGGCGTAACATGCATTTTTCTCAATACTTTAAGGCTCTTATCGAAATTTAATGATTCAATCCTCAATGGAGTTTTTGAAGACATTGGTATGACAGTGGTGTATATATCGGGAAAGTAATTTACAATAAACCTAATTTTTGAGTTATTATTTTCTATAATAAAAGAGACCCATATTCATCACGCTTTTTTAATGCAAAAACTAAGAATTACCCAAAATAACCCTATTGGAAAAATTTAAAGTCAGCCCATGATATCAATTGCGTACGAAAAGCTTCAGTTCACGTTAAACTTAAACTTAACACATCCTTTAACTTTTTCCTCAATTGAAAATATATAAATCTGGGAAAGCAATGGGATGGCACGCGATCATGTGGCTTGAATGGATTTTTCTTGGCAAAAGGAGCAAATTTAATTTCCCTGAGAATTTGATAAATGTAGAGAATTTTTTGTTTAGACATTTAATTATATTTAACTCAAATTGCATGAATATGTTAGCAGGTATCGATTTATGGTAGGTACACTGTTCTCTGCCTTCCATTTAAGATGCATTTGGTATTCGTATTTCCCATCTACTAATGTAAAACGATGACTTTACTTACAGGAATATACCGGGTATAGCAGGATCATGGTACACCCCCTTTTCTCCTTCAGTTTTGAAGATAATTGATTGAAATATGGAATATCCTACATACATAATAAGCGGCACTTTTTGACATATGTGATTTTTTTTCACTTCCGGTTTCGCCGGAAGTGACACTAACTTTCGATTTCTAAATGGAACACCCTGTATGTTATTGCATTTTTGAAATAATAATAATAATAATAATAATAATAAACGTCTTTATTATGGGCGAAGTTTAGTACAAAGTACTATTCCTACACTTAACCCATAAATCTGCATATTTTTCTGAATCCAATGATACCAAATAAGTGACATTTCAAGCGTCAATATTTTTTATAATAAATAAAATAAAAAATATTGTCTACGCAATCGCCGTTACAACCCGTGAAGACCTTATTATGTATATATGGTATCCAAAATTTCAATCAATTATTTTCAAAACTAATGATCCTGTTACATCCGGTATACATCCTTTAAATGTCAAGTTGTGCTGCTTATCCTTGGGTGTTTAACCTCAACCAACAGAAGTAAAGGGTTAAATATGAGATATTGTGCGATCACCCACTTAAGTCACTTGGGAATTGGCGAAATAACTAGAGTTTTCTGGAGATCCCTCTTCGAACACACATTTCTAGTATAGTTGTTCCTTATATTATCTCGACATATAATTTTTCATAATGAAACGAGCTGGCAAAATGCATCACTTAATTTTAAAAATTGTCAGCGACAAGTATTTTTTTCAAATGTTATTTTGTAGAATCCATATCGTTGATAAAGACATTGATGAAAAGTGGATACCAATGCAAAATATTACCAGCAAATTCGCAAGACATTGAGTACCCAATTCCTCCAAACCGCCAAATTTTGGTACTCAATTTGCAGTGTGAAAACTCAAGTGTGTTAATACAAAAGGTAAATAACTATATACATACATATATTATTTAAATCAATAACGTCATTATTTTAAAGGCCGATGAACTGAAATTATTTTCTTCGCCATTTAGATGGATTTTCTATCATAGAAATATGTCTACAAGAAGTATTGTGGACGGTTATTTTTCTGAAATAAACATTTTAGTCGATAGTGATGCGAGTTTATGTGAAACGCAAGAAAATGGTACTGTTTTAATAAAAAAGATATACAAAAGGCGTCAAAATTTTTCAGTAGATACTGAGGATATGGGATACTGGACAAAAGATGGTGGCTTTGTAGATTATTCGTTTGAGAAAAATACTGCTGTACGAAGGAAAGATCTTATGGGTACCAAAATTAATACATGCATTGTCATTACTCATAACGATACTTTAAATCATTTATCTGATAGGAGGTACTAATTGCCTTTTACATAATTTTTAGAATTTAGAATTATTTAATTGATGTCCTTATTAAATTGACATAAATGTCCATTGGCTACAACGAGGGGAAGCTTGTTTTAATTGGACCAATTTTAGTACTATTATTTCATTATGTTGGAAGATAAACTAACCAGTTTACAATGCCACATTATTTATGCATGGTGGGGTAACCGCACATTTTATGTAAATGTTCGACAATTCAAATCAAATTCCAAGTAGATAAATAGGTAAAGGACATGATGCTCCGCTAAACTGGTCGGTCGCCACGTTAGACAGATAGGGTTGACGGACTAAAATCTTTCATCTTCTTTAATGTAATTTATGTTAGTTCTATAGACGCAGTTTAACTAGAATTGAGAGTTTAAACTCAGGAATGCTGACTGCTGATTGGTTCATGTTTATTTTAAACTACGGTGCATGAGTTATACTTACATTATAAAAATACCCCATGGGGTGGTATAATTTAGGCGATACGATGATCGAAAAAGGCAACTTTCCCGTAAATATTGTTACAAAAATTGTAGAAAAAGTGTCGCATTGAAATTGATAATAATATTTTTGTAACACCATATCCTAAAATGACATTTATTGAACAGTTTCAATGAATCAAAGCAATGTCATTATTGACAAGTAAAAATAAAAAAAGTGTGAAATAAAACTTATTAGTCAACAGACAACAAATTAAAGTTCTTATATCAAACATTTATTAATTATTAACAAATTTCCTGAACAATTTTATTCATAATTTAACGAAAATTTATATGAATATTTATTCCTGGAATTATAGATTCAGATGTGCGAAAAATATTTGATTCATTTATATTAACATGGTGGTTGGTCTGATTTTCACCAATGACTACATCGGTAGACAGTCATTTCTGTAGTATTGTTTGAAAATATGTTTTGAAATTTCCCTTTTGTTCTGGATGCTATCTTTTATATATCCCTCAGCAACTGTTGAGGATTTTCATCCCCCATGACGTTTTAAGGTAAGAATATCAGCTCCAGAACCAGCTAATAGTGATGGCGAAGATCTCCTAAAGCTGTGACCTGTATATTGTTCAAGATTAGATAAGTTAAGGCATTTAGCTATAATACTTAGTATTTTTTGAAAATGTATTAATACCAACTCATTGGACCGTACATTTTTCTCATCGATATTGAAGAAAAACCCCTTTCTGATTCACATGAGTAGGGCAAATAGCTGCATATTTTTCATAAATATTTAGTGGACTTATTCCATTAACTGCCAATTACCGTAAAAGTCCTTTCAATGTGGGTCTTTGAATTAGGTACTTTAACAAACAGCATGCAGTCTTTTCTCACAATTTCATCAATGGTCATATTGTAGAGTTCCTCTCGACGACAAGCGCCAGCCAAGCCCATTATTAATACAACTTTCAACATTAAAAACTTTTCATCTGGTGCTCCTAGTAAAAAACGTTCGACATCTGCTCTGTCAAAAACTTTAGATTTCTTAGCCCTATATCCAGTGGAGTGTGTTTTCAAAAAAGCTTTTACTTTGTGATAATTGGATACATCTACATTATTCTTTACATTCAAAACTGCTTTGAGCATCGAAAACTTGGACGAGACTTGATTATTTTAAAGTTTTTGCTTTTTCAGATAGATAAGTCAAAAGAACAGACTCAGATATGTTACTCACAGTTTTCTGCTTACACCAGTGCATAAATAAATCATATTCTTTTTCGTACAATTTTCTAGATTTCGCTGGTAATAAATCTAAAGTTACAGCAATTGCTTGCTCCCTGATTTCCGGAGGAGTACCAGGAATAAAATTTTCCTCACTATCACTCATTTTGTTCCAAATAATAATTATTGTAAAGTAGAATGTGTCAATGCGACGTTTAAATCGTTCAATATTTAGTTGTTTTATTATTGGTTTCTATGGAAACAGCAATAGAATTTAGTCATTACGACAAGTTAACTTTGTCAACTTTGCCGTATTTTTACAAAATTATACTGTTTTCTAATTTCGAATGGCGATAAAAAAAATTTTGTATATAACTCGAGACTAAAATGGGTTTTTTTTACTCGTGTGGTTTATAGCACTCGCCTTCGACTCGTACTATAAACGCCCACTTGCAAAAAAAACACCATTTTAGTCACTTGGTGTATAAAATATTATTATCCCCGGCTATTAAATAATGTATCCATTATGTGTTTCCTCAAGACTAATACTACCCATTATTCACTGCAGTGAATAACGATTTCATTATTCACTGCCTCTCAATTTTTTTAATAAAATTTCATCGAATATGCCTCGACATATGTTAGTGAAATTGCAGAATTGCTATTTGATTTGAAACGTCATGATATTTTACCAAAAATTATTATCATTTAATAGTCGCGGATAAAGTGTAGTATTCTACTTGCACATAATGGCTATTATTCACTATGGTGATTTACGACCTCACATACGGCTCGTATCGTAAACCTCATTCTCGTGAATAATGGCCATAATAATTACATGCTCGTTGAATAATATACTATTATCCATGACTATGCTAGCCATTATTCATTGCAGTGAATAATGATTTCAATATTCACTGGTTCAGATATTTTTTATTAAAATTTCATCGAATATTCCATGTCAGTCAAAGCGCGGAATTGCTATTTGATTTGATAAATCAAAAGTTGTCAGAATTTTTATAGCGATATTATTATTTAAAGAATTTAAAAAATAAGTCGTGGATAAAGAATAGTATTCTACTCACATTTAATGGTTATTTATTCACTAGGAGGCTTTAGAATACACGTTTACGGTAAACTTTACTCTAGTGAATAATATACATGCTCATTGAATATTATGCTTTACTTGATTTATAAAAATTTTAAACTGTTATTTTATAAATAAACAAACGATGATGATTTTTGCATTAATTTTTAGTTAATTTCAAAATTACAAGATTCTAAAACCTTATAGGTTTTTAAATTAAGTAATAAAAGTTGCATTTCCAAAATATTTACAGAGATAAACATTTTGATAGCATAACGAAAGTGAATTATGTTTTGATGGAGCACCTTAAAGATGTTATTAATGCCACCTTCAATTATTCCATACAACAAACATGGGGATACGAAAATGATCAGTCAGAGTGGAGTGGAATGATAGGGGAACTTACTAGAAATCAGGCAGATATTGGAGGTAAGACATATCATATGAAGTAATCGATATATCTATGTTTTATATTTTTTACTTTGAGGATGCAGTAAGGGTATTTCACAAACTGCTTTGTGAATTGTGTTATATATATATTTTGGATTTACATTTGGTATCAAGCTCCTTAAGTATGCTGTTATCAAAGGAAGAAAATAAATATCGGAGTTTTGTTTGATGAATTTTAAAAGTAAAATGTATCTGGTTTCATAAATTATCGTCTGTCGATCGATAAAAGCCAGGGGGTTATTGAATTCCGTGTGAAATATAATAGAACGACCAAATGCCGATTTCTGTTAAACGCAATGAAAAATAAAAGAGATTTATGGTTTTAACTATAAGGAATCCGAGATTGGAAAAGTAAAAAGAGTACATAACATTTATCTTTGTTCCCCTGCACTGCCTCACCTTTCAACTATTGGCTCGTGAATGCAATAAAACCATTTAATGAAATCTCTGAATTTTTAGTATTAGTATATCAAAATGGAAGTTTTACTTCATCTTATGGAAAAATCCTAAATGCAGTAATTGATTGAATGTGAGATGAACTTTTCAAAATGGTGTGAAAAGATTCTTGATGAAACTGTCTCTAATTGTGCACCCTCTCTAGATTCTCTTATATTATATTTCTCTATTTCTCAGTGTAATGTAATAATTTAAGTGAGTTCTCATCTATTAAAAGATTAGTTTTTAGTTAGAGCCACATAGGCGCCGTTTCGGGGGAGTCGGGATGGGCCATTGCCTCCTTCCCAGAAATTCCCATACTATTCAATATGAATTCACGATTAATCAATAAATTACTTTCGTACCGTTACAAGCGTTGACTCTTAATTTGTTCTGTAATGCATCATTAATGATTATATGGGTTTGTTTCAATAATTATAAAACATACGAATCTGACCTAAAAAACCAAAAATTTTAATTAGAAGGTATTTTACAGAAAGTAAAGTAAATAGTTACAGTAATCAAGATGATAACAATTTTGAAACGTTACCTAAATACTTGTTTTTCAGGTACTCCTTTATTTTTTACGGTGGACAGAGTAGACATAATAGATTACATTGCAATGACTACTCCAACAAAGTCCAAATTTGTATTCAGACAACCAAAGTTGTCGTACGTTACCAATGTTTATACTTTGCCATTTGATACTGATGTTTGGGGATCTACTATATGTCTAGTAATAATTATAGCATTTTTTATGCGTGTTATAATTAAATGGGAATGGAAAAAGACAAGATTTCAAAAATATGAGGTAGGTATAATGAATGTTTGGTCTCATAATCTGTTATAATGCAATATAAACGGGTCTATAAAATTAATTTCTTCAACTTATTTGGATATACGCAGGAAATGGACTTTTTTTGCGAAAAAAAGGACACATTTCGTAGTGAGTTTTTTGTATTATTAGATTATTTGCTAACGGATGTTGAGCAAAAAAATTTATTTGAAATATTTAACTATTTACTTATTAGTTATTATTTCATTTTAAAACTGCTAATCTTCCTCAGGACGATTTACAATGAGTTTAATAGCAAAATGTAAAGTATTACTGATTTTTAAGTATGGATTAATGATTCTTTTCAGGATACGACTACTTATCCAGAACTGAATGATTCTGTTACTGACTGCGTACTTTTGTCTTTTGGAGCTATGTGTCAACAAGGAGCAGCAGCCATTCCCATTAGCATAGCCGGGAGGATAACAACAATAATGTTATTTATTTCATTAATGTTCTTGTACACTTCTTATTCCGCGAATATCGTTGCACTACTGCAATCCTCTTCTACTAGTATTCAAACTTTGGAAGATTTGTTGAAATCCAGGATTCAGGTTGGAGTAGATGATACAGTCTTTAATCGTTTTTATTTCCCAGTGAGTAAAACCGTGCAAGTGTTACTATTTATAATACTTAAAAACAATTGACTGATAACCGACAATTACTGAGCTTGTAGTATTTGATCCCAATTATTCTTTTTCTGCATTATGTGTTACAGTATAATAGAACTGGCTTGTTAAATTGTTGTGATATGTATCACCAATTAAATTCAACGGCGGTTCTTCTATAGGGTCATTTGGTCAATGACCTCCCACATACAAATAAAAAAATAGAGCTATTCATTTTCTGAAGTTTAAAAATATATATATATATATATATATATATATATATATATATATATATATATATATATATATTTTTAATATTCTTAAAAATTAAAATTAAAGTTTCTATGCACAATACTATTCAAATATCTAGATCGCAGGATTTCGTATCCCTCCCGAGCACCGAGCCTCTACATTCATATTCATTACATTATTCATTTATAGAATTTAAAAATCTTGGGTCAATCCACAACTCTTATCCTCAAAGCTAGCTACGGACCGAATTTACAACGAATTAAAGTGAAATAGACTTATGCGCGGATCGTCAGAAAGCAAAAGAGACAGAAAACACTGGCGGGGACAATGTCCCTGACATATTTTACGGAAACGGTAATGCACGAAGACACGAAGTTCAGTAGAGTAGTTTTAATGCTGACTAGGTACGCGTTGGTCGGTAAATTCTGTCGCGTTGTTTTTAATGTTTTTATTTGTGAACATTTTATTAGTAAATCTCTACTTGTCGTGAAATTAGGTAAAACAGTGTTTTTGGTGTTTACTATTATATATGAGTGAAAAGAAAAAGAAGATGAAATCACAGATAGTTCCAATAAAGTACAAGTAGTTTTTGTGTTTAGATACGTTTTAGACGGTGTTGTATGTGAGAGATTTTGAAAATTTATTCAGCCTCAAGGGACGACATCGCAGCATTTGACAGATGTAATTTTAAAAGAGTTAGAAGGTCTGAAAATTAATGAAAGTGCTGAAAAATTGATAGCACAAAGTTACGATGCAGCATCAGTAATGAGTGGTGCTTTTGGAGATGTACAAGCCAAAATTAAAAAAAGTTATCCTTCAGCAAATTTTATTCATTGTTACGTTCATCAACTACATTTAATTTTACAAAAAGCATCAAGTCAGGATAAAAGCATAAACATTTTTTTTGCTAATTTACATAGCTTTTCTTCATTCTTTGGAAAATCGCCAAAAAGAACAGCCGTGTTAGATAATGTTCTTAAGGTGAGAATACCTAAAGCGGCTCCAACACGATGGAATTTTAATACAAAGTGCATAGAGACTGTTTATACCTATCGAACAGAATTATTAGATTGTTTAGAAAAAAATCATTGATAATGAATCAGATAACAACAATCTAAACCAAGCTATTGGTTTAAAAAGCTACTTACAAAATCAACATTTTCTTTACTGGTTAAATTTTTTTCATTTAGTTATGCCTCATTGTGATATATTGTTCAATCAATTACAAAAATGTAATATTGATGTCATAACAGTAAATAAGTGTATTGGCGTTTTTGGTAGTAAAATTAAAAACATCAGAAATAAAATTTTGAATAATTATTTGGAGGAGACATCCATGCAGTCTGCCCAGAGATGTAAAACGGAAGAATCAAAAAGGAGAATTTCATTAGAAGTTTGTGATATAATTACATCTGAGATCAAAAACAGGTTTGGCTTCAGTAATCATTTAGCAGTGTCTCAGTTATTTTACGCAGATCGATTTAAAGATTATAAAAAAAGCTTTCCTCAAGATATGTTTAAATTAGTTAAAACGGAGTATCCAGTCATAAATCATTTGAAACTTAAAACTGAATTAGAAGTATTATATAGCCGAGAAGATTTTTCCAATAGTGAAGGTGCAGTTGCTATGTTACAGCTTTTTATTAACAATAATTTGTGCAATACTTTTTCTGAAAGTGTCAAACTGTTAAAAATCTTGTGTATTCTCCCTATGACTACCGTCGAAAGTGAACGTTGTTTCTCCACCTTAAAAAGAATAAAGACATTTTTAAGAAATACCATGGGTCAGGAAAGGTTATCTTCTTTAGCTATGCTTACCATAGAAAGGGCATTAATAAAGAAGATAAAAGACTTTAACGAAAAAGTAATTGACCACTTTGCATCTCAAAAAGACCGGAGGATCGACTTGGAATTTAAATCACTTTAAAAGGTAGGTAATACAGTAAACTTTTCTAATTGACCTCCCTATCTCTTGACCCACGAACCGCCACTGATTAAATTAAGAACTATAACAACTAGTGTTCAAAACAAGTAACTACTTACATTATATTATATTGTGAATAGTACTGGACATTCCTTGCGGAACACCATTCTTGTTTCACAGATAACTCATATGATCTATGGAACATATCGTTTTGTACATAATATATTCATACATTATTCACCAACAAATTTAGTAACAATATATAAAAAATGTGAAACATTTAACATTAAATTAAATATCCTTAGTTTATATTAAACTATTTTAGAATTCAATAGAACCGGTAAGAAGGGCAATATATTTGCAAAAAGTTGCCCCTCCTGGAAAAAAGGACCGTTTCATGTCTATGGAGGAAGGTGTTAGAAGAATGAGGCAAGGTTTATTTGCTTTTCACATGGAAACAGGACCAGGTTATAAAATAGTCAGTAAGTGTTAAGTAATAAAATCTGTGTTAAATATTGACTAAATATTCACTGTTTCAGGTGAACTTTTTTCACGAAGCGGAGAAGTGCGGGTTACAAGAAATTCAGTTTTTACAAGTAATAGATCCTTGGCTGGCAGTGCAAAAGAATAGTTCTTATAAAGAAATGCTGAAAATTGGGTATGGAAATATTCCTATTTCTATCCAAATAGTAATATTTTATTATCCAAAATCAGGAACATTTAATATTTTTACTATTTACAGAAGTGTTTACATACATGTGTTTTCATCGGTGGAGCATATGTGTTATAGGTGTTGAACCGATATTTTAATATACAGTGTGGAAATTAAGTAACGCATAAATTCAGTAATTCCGTTGATATTAATTTTTTTGGAAAAAATCTCGAAGGGGTATAGCGATTTTAACTTCGGCAAATATTTTCAGTCTAATTTCAGTTTCTTATGTCATTCATTTTTTAAGTTATGATGTCATCGACTTTTTTTTAAATGACAACCTATATTTTTTATTATTGATTTTGGTAGTAGATATCATTCTGGTTCCGACCCTATAAAATTTTCAATACGTTATTATTTGAAAAAAATCCAGAAAAACAGTCAAAATTTATCTAGTTGCCGGTGTATCACATTAGTTACGGCTGTCAGATTTAAATAATTTGTAAATTTCACAATAGAATAAGTGTTATTATTTTGCTTTTTCTAAATTAGAAAAACTATTTTATTAATAAGAATGCTACAGTTGAGCGACAAACAGAGAATTGAAGTGTTAATAATGATTGGTTATGGCGACAGAGCTAGAACACATCAAGAAGTGTGTCATCTTTTTTAGAGAAAAAATACCCGGATCAGCCCATAAATCAATCAACAATTAGTAGGATTGAAAAAAATTTTCGGGAATATGGCGTTGTAAAGAATATTCCAAAAACTGGACGTCCGGCGACATTAAATGAAGATGCACAACTTGATGTGCTACTAGAAATTGAAAACAATCCACATTCCACTAGTAGAAGCATTGCTTTGAACCACAATATAAGCCACACTACAGTTCTAAAAATTTTTGAAAGTTCAAAAATTCTACCCATATAAGTTGCACTTGGTTCATGAGTTGACAGAAGATGACTTTGATTGTAGGCAAGAGTTTTGCGAACAAATGATGGAAATTTGCAACCGCGATACAATGTTTTTCCAGCGTGTTTTATTTTTGGATGAAAAAACATTTTGTTTAAATGGCCATGTCAATAGACAGAATTGTAGATATTGGGCTAAAAACAATCCCCATTGGATGCAGGAAAGTCATACCCAATATCCTCAGAAAGTTAATGTTTGGGCAGGAATTATTGGTGACAGAATTATAGGTCCATTCTTTTTTGAAAACAATTTGACTGGAGATAGATACCTGCAATTTTTACAGTTGGAATTGATGCCTGCATTAGCTGCATTATTTCCCAATGCAAATAACCCTGACCTACCAAATGATACCATTTAGTTACAACAAGATGGCGCTCCGCCTCATTACGAAATTATTGTGCGACGCTACTTGGACCAAGTTCTCCCAGCAAGATGGATAGGAAGAAGAGGTCAGATAGAATGGCCGCCTAGGTCTCCTGATCTAACGCCATTAGACTTCTTTTTATGGGGGTACTTAAAAAGTAAAGTGTACAACAATCGACCCAATAATTTAGACGATCTCAGGCAAAGAATTCAATATGAGATTAGGTTAATATCGCCTCAAACTATTCAGAATGTGAGAAATGAATTTTATAATCGTCTTGGGTATTGTCAAATGGTACAGGGTCGTCAATTTGAACATTTAGTGTAAATGTAATTTAACAACTGTTATTTCTGTGCTTATTTTTGTGTTTGATGATATTGTTAGAATTTTTTTCTGGTTAAGCAATTTAGTTTCTTTTTATACTAATGTTTGCTTCACGAAGTTATCGTTATTACTAACTTTGAATTGAGCAGATAATAAATTTCTAGTTCGATTTTTCAACTATTTGTATAATTTCAAAATAAAAACGAATGTGCCGTCGATAACTTTCCGTCAAAGTTAGGCAACTAGATAAATTTACCCAATTTAATGAATTTTTATTATTTGAAATTTAAGACTGTTTTTCTCGATTTTTTCAAATAATAACATATTGAAAATTTTACACGGTCGGAACCAGAATAAAATCTACTACCAAAGTCACTAATAAAAAATATAGGTTGTCATTTAAAAAAAAAGTCGATGACGTCATAACTTAAAAAAATAAATGACATAAGATACTGAAATTAGACTGAAAATATTTGCCGAAGTTCAAACCCCTATATCCCTTCGAGATTTTTTTCCAAAAAAATTAATATCAACGGAATTACTGAATTTATGCGTTACTTAATTTTCACACTGTATATTTACATTACGTTTTTTAACTTCAAAACTTATACTTGACCACTATGTCTAATATAAATTAATAATTATATTCTTATACATAATTTTGAATTTATTTCCATTGCAGATTGCGAAAAATACAAGAAAGTGGCTTGCAGAAGAGGGAAGTTGGATTAATATATACGAAAAAACCGATTTGCATATCGAAAGGCTCCAGCTTTATTAGCGTTGGATTAGTTGACTGTTATCCTGTAGCTGTAGTTTTAGCAGGAGGCTTAATTGCAGCATTTGCAGTTTTCATATTTGAGATTTACATACATTATCGGTAATGGTTTTACTAAAATACATGTATTTTTCTTTCTTACGTAATGATTTAAATATATATGTATTGTCACAATATCCATGGTTCATTAAAAATAAGTTGTCTAAAAGGGACAAATAAGAAATTAGCTAAATTGGCAATTATTTTGAGCAGTAATATCATGAAATGTAATTTAGTAATAATACTGTGGTCAAATTTGAAAATTGTTGTTTGATATAACCATAAAATATTATATAGTAAAGAAACAACAAAATGTGTTGAGAATCATGAGGCAAGAAATAATAAAATATTAAATGAACATAGTTATTAGAATTTAAGTTATGTTGTTATAATATAGAAGTACATACCGTACAGATAATTAACAAAACATTGTAATTAAAATAAAAGTGAAAGTGATAAATTTGAGGAAGCATACAATCATCATAAGTTACTTGAAGTCAGTTCAGAAACTATGAAATATAAATTTCAGCTAGGATAGCACAATTGATTTAGTCATCCAGGGTAACTAGGAAAAACAAAAAAGTTTGTTGAGAGGAAGAGAATTGGAAGGAGAAGGGGAAGTTTTTGATGTGGAGAAAGAAAAATAAAAACGAAAAGAAATACAAGTATAAGAAAGAAATATAGCGTTTATAAATTAAGTGCAGTATAAGAAGCTAAAGCAGAGTAAATAATCAAACAGAAGATATTTAATAAAATTGGAAGAAGTTTGAAAATAATAATTATTGAATGTAAAAATTGATAAGGAAATCAAAATATTTAGTGTTCAGTAATAAAAGGTTAGTTTCCGGCTCTTTAATTATTGTTTTAGAAAACCTTTAGAAAATCTTTGGTTTATGAAGAAATTAATATTGGAAAGTGAAATGTCAAAATCAATGTCAGATGGGGAGAATTTAAATTTAAGAAAATAATCAAAGTTTGGAGAATACGAGAAGAGGAAAATTTCAAGGGTGAACGAAGGAGACGGAGTTGATGTGATTTGTGCATAAGTGTTATAAGGAACTTGGTATGTGATAAACTCTATTTTAAATCAATGTCAGAACGTTATTAAACTTAAGGAGACAGATTGTTAAATATTTGTAAAAGTTGGAAAACATTATATGATCATTTGGTATTAATCTTGGCCTCAATTTAATAATAATGCCCTAGAACTTGCTCTTTGAGATAAGTGTTTCATGTTCAAAGTATTTCAATCTAAAAATCCAAGTTAATGTATTAATTTGGTTGGCGCTCAACATACTTAAATTGTGAAATTGAATTTATTAAAGGTAAAATAAAAATTATAGGAATAAAATACCACAGTATATATATATATATATATATATATATATATATATATATATATATATATATATATATATATATATATATATATATATATATATATATATATATATATATATATATATATATATATATATATATATACATACATATATATGAATAGTGGTGAGAGGTATGTAACTTCTCATATGGTCTGAATGCTACTATCCGACCGACATCCTAGATGTCTCTGTGGCGGATAGTAGCATTCAGACCATATGAGAAGTTTCATACCTCTCACCACTATTCACTTCACCATAGTTAGTATATAACTAGCAGATTGGCCACTATCATTTGTCTGTTCCATAACCTATGGCATACTGAAGAGAACAAATAAGTTCGAAATCGATCTATATCTGGTTAGGAATTGACAAATGATATTGGCTATCGATCTATCATGATTTGAAGGTGTAATTCAATGCAGGTCGGGGTATTTGCCCGCTGAGTAGTTGTTTCCTTCAAATCATATTTAATAATACATATATATATATATATATATATATATATATATATATATATATATATATATATATATATATATATATATATATATATATATATATATATATATATATATATATATATATATATATATATATATATATATATATAATATATATAATATGTTAAATTCGTTTTCCGGGTATACTCCCGCGTAGGTGATAGGCCCCGAGAGGGACCGTGGTTGTCTGAACGACGTTTCGGCAGAATCTCATCTGCCATCTTCAGGTTCTAACCGATAACTGCTTACTGCGGCTTCTGGTAACTCGAACTGAAATGACGTTTTCTGGATCTGGCAGTTCTTTATATACTCTATCTATGTTACGCTCTGTTGCTCTCGACACACTCCGGGCGTCATGGTCTGCTGCACCCATCTCCTGATTTCGAGCGCGGCTTCGTGTAATCGGTCCTGTTCGGGCGCGCATGCGTGTGTCTGTGCTTATGTCACGGTCTGTTGCACCCATCTCCTGATTTCGAGCGCGACTCCGTGTACTTGGTCCTATTAGATTAGCTCTGGTTGGTTCCTCTTCGTGTGTTCGTTGCGTTATGTTTCTTGCTTCCTCATGGACAGCAGCATGCAATACCAGAGCAGGCTTCCATGTGGTAGGTAGTCTTTGGGTGTCATCTCGTGTATTTAGATTGTGTGGTCTTTTCTCTATTTCTATGGCCTCTCTGATGATTCTTGACTTGTAATGCTCGATATTGGCTAGTGTTTTTGTTTTGTCGAAATCAATCCTATGTCCTGTAGTTTTGACATGTTGAGCTAAAGATGATGTTCTCTCGTCTTTTCTAACAGCGTTTATGTGTTCTTCGCGTCTTGCACTTATTTTTCTGTTGGTCTGTCCTATGTATGATTTGTTGCAATCTTGGCAAGGTATTTCATATACCCCTTGACTTTCTAGAGCAATTTTGGTCTTTGGATTTCGAAGAATGGTGCTGATTTTCTTGTCGGTCTTAAAAGTTGTTTCTATTTTATGTTTACGTAGAAGTTTGCTTATTTTATCCGTTGTTCCTTTTATGTATGGCAGATAGGCTTTTGCTATGGGTTGTTCGGAGTCCTCTTGATTTCTCGGCCGAGATGGTTTTGACAACTTCTGTATTCTTTGTTGTGTGAACCCATTCTTTCGCAGCGCTTTGTGAAGAGTTGACATTTCTTCTTTGAGGTTGTCTGCATCTGCTAGTCTCTGCGAGCGTGTGACTAATGTCTTTACTACTGAGTTTAGTTGTGCTGGATGGTGGTGTGACTGTGCATTTAGGTATCTGTCAGTGTGAGTGGCTTTTCTATAAACTGTGTGGCCTAGACTTCCGTCCTGCTTCTTCTTGACCAGTACGTCGAGAAATGGTAGCTGACTGTCAGTCTCTACCTCCATGGTGAACTTAATTTTGTCGTGAATACTATTCAGATGTTCTAAGAAGTTAGTGAGATTCTCTCTTCCATGAGTCCAAATCACAAATGTGTCGTCGACGTACCTTAGCCATAGGCTTGGCTTTAATGGTGCAGATTGTAGTGCTCGAGTTTCTAAATCCTCCATAAAGAGATTGGCAATAACTGGAGATAGGGGGGAGCCCATCGGGGCTCCTTCGGTTTGTCTGTAGCGTTGCTCATTGTATGTAAAATAGGTATTATTTAGGCAATGTTGAGTTAGCGTAAGAATATGATCTGCTGGATGATATTTTCGCTTGATAATGTCGAGTGACTCCTCTACGGGTACGTTGGTGAACAAGGATATGACATCGAAGCTCACTAGAAGATGTTCCGCTTGGACGGTCTGATTTCTTAATAACTCAATGAAATGGTCTGCATTTTTCACGTAGGATTTAACTTCCTCGGCAAATGGTTGTAGTTGTCTGGCTAAGTGTCTTGCTAACTGCTGTGTGGGTGACCCTATTGAGCTAACAATTGGTCTTAGAGGAGCTCCTTCTTTGTGAATCTTTGGTAGACCATAAAATTTGGGACATCTTGAAGACTTCTCTCGCGGGATGATCTGGTTCTGTGTCTCTTTGTCGATTGGACTGGCTTTGATTTTGGCTTTTGTCGTCTTCTCCAGGTAAGTAGTAGGATCTGTGGTAATAAGCTGATATGCAGTGTCTCCTAGTAGACTTTCTATTTTTGTATGATAATCGTCGCTGTTCATCACTACTGTTGCGTTTCCTTTGCCTGCGGGTAAAATTATGATGTCCTCATTTTGTCGTAAGGTCTTCAGTGCTTCTAATTCCTCGTGTTGTAGATTCCTCTTTGGTATACGGGCTGTTCTTAATATACGTGACGTGTCCTGGCGTATAGTTTCCGCTATGTTTTTATCTAAATTGCCAATGGCCGATTCTACACCACAGATTATGTCTTCTACCGGTAGACGTGCTGGTGCTATCGCGAAGTTAAATCCCTTGGCTAATACATTCAACGAGGCCTCATTGAGATGGTAACTGGACACGTTGTGAACTACTCTTGTAGGTTCTAATTGTTCGGATTTCTTGATGGGCTTTTGTTGGAGTTGAAGGCGGTTAAATTTATTCTTTAACCTCTCTGTAGTTAAATCATTATCTCGTTCTTCCCTGAAATGTGCAAGTTGGTCAATAATGGTCCATAATGTCGGGTCGATAGTTCTGCTTAAATAAAGATGCTGGTCTAGTAACTGTGTATTGATGTTGTCTAATGTCCGTCTAGTGTCGTGGATTGATTTTCTCATCAAGGTTAAGCTAGTTTTTCGGAGAATTCTTTTTGTGTGTTGATCCTTTCTGTGGAACGTCAATTCCATGCATTTCGGAATGATATTTTCATCCCGGCAGCGTTGCAGAAATGCGAGATTGCAAAGAAGTTTCCTTCTTTTTGATAATATTTTCTCGTAGTTTCTTGTCTGATGAAATGTCTTCTCCCCGTAGAGACATATTATGTTGTTTTTCAGGTTTTCGCGGGTGGTGAATGTTAAATTCGTTTTCCGGGTATACTCCCGCGTAGGTGATAGGCCCCGAGAGGGACCGTGGTTGTCTGAACGACGTTTCGGCAGAATCTCATCTGCCATCTTCAGGTTCTAACAGATAACTGCTTACTGCGGCTTCTGGTAACTCGAACTGAAATGACGTTTTCTGGATCTGGCAGTTCTTTATATACTCTATCTATGTTACGCTCTGTTGCTCTCGACACACTCCGGGCGTCATGGTCTGCTGCACCCATCTCCTGATTTCGAGCGCGGCTTCGTGTAATCGGTCCTGTTCGGGCGCGCATGCGTGTGTCTGTGCTTATGTCACGGTCTGTTGCACCCATCTCCTGATTTCGAGCGCGACTCCGTGTACTTGGTCCTATTAGATTAGCTCTGGTTGGTTCCTCTTCGTGTGTTCGTTGCGTTATGTTTCTTGCTTCCTCATGGACAGCAGCATGCAATACCAGAGCAGGCTTCCATGTGGTAGGTAGTCTTTGGGTGTCATCTCGTGTATTTAGATTGTGTGGTCTTTTCTCTATTTCTATGGCCTCTCTGATGATTCTTGACTTGTAATGCTCGATATTGGCTAGTGTTTTTGTTTTGTCGAAATCAATCCTATGTCCTGTAGTTTTGACATGTTGAGCTAAAGATGATGTTCTCTCGTCTTTTCTAACAGCGTTTATGTGTTCTTCGCGTCTTGCACTTATTTTTCTGTTGGTCTGTCCTATGTATGATTTGTTGCAATCTTGGCAAGGTATTTCATATACCCCTTGACTTTCTAGAGCAATTTTGGTCTTTGGATTTCGAAGAATGGTGCTGATTTTCTTGTCGGTCTTAAAAGTTGTTTCTATTTTATGTTTACGTAGAAGTTTGCTTATTTTATCCGTTGTTCCTTTTATGTATGGCAGATAGGCTTTTGCTATGGGTTGTTCGGAGTCCTCTTGATTTCTCGGCCGAGATGGTTTTGACAACTTCTGTATTCTTTGTTGTGTGAACCCATTCTTTCGCAGCGCTTTGTGAAGAGTTGACATTTCTTCTTTGAGGTTGTCTGCATCTGCTAGTCTCTGCGAGCGTGTGACTAATGTCTTTACTACTGAGTTTAGTTGTGCTGGATAGAGTATATAAAGAACTGCCAGATCCAGAAAACGTCATTTCAGTTCGAGTTACCAGAAGCCGCAGTAAGCAGTTATCTGTTAGAACCTGAAGATGGCAGATGAGATTCTGCCGAAACGTCGTTCAGACAACCACGGTCCCTCTCGGGGCCTATCACCTACGCGGGAGTATACCCGGAAAACGAATTTAACATTCACCACCCGCGAAAACCTGAAAAACAACATAATATAATATATATATATATATATATATATATATATATATATATATATATATATATATATATATATATATATATATATATATATATATATATATATATATACAGTGCGTTCACAATGAAAGGAATAAATTCAATATGATCTGAATACTGTGGTTTTGCCAAAAACGCTCGGACACGTTGATTTGCACTTTTGAATTGGCACATTTTGAGTCATACGGCATGTCAGTGTCACTACCGGTTTTTCCGGAAGTGACATCAACTGTGTTATTTTAAATGTAACATCCTATATTTTTGTACGGATTTGTATAGACGATAAAAAGACGTTTCCAAAGATGTAGTAAATACGTTACTAATATGAATACTTTTTGTATTATTTACAAAAAACGAGATATATTTACTGCACTAACATTGTAAGCGTTCAATAGATTTTTTAAATTGTCGAAAAGCAATTCAAGTTTCCGATATTAGGTGTCTGTGAGTTCAAGGGACATTTATTTACCAAAAAAATGAATTTAACGGAAAAAGTTCGAATTGAGGTGCTTATGATGATTAGTTTTAGTGATAGAGTTCGTACTCAACAGCAGGTATGTAATTTATTTAATGAAAATCATCCTGACCGTCCACTGATTAGCCAATCTAGTGTGAGCAAAATTGAAAAAAAAGAATTTGGCCACGTTAGAGATTTACCTAAAGGCCGATCAAAAAAGGTACCTGAAGATGTTAATGTAAATGTCCAGTTACACAATCAAGAGAATCCCCATGTGACGGTTAACGAACTCTCAAGAACCTATGATTTGGCAACGGGATCAGTATCAAAAATTCTTTGAGCAGCTAAGTACCATCCTTATAGAGTACACCTGGTTCATGAATTGTCGGAAAACGACTTTGATCGAAGCATGTAATTCTGCGAGCAAATACATGGAATGCACAATGAAAATTTAAATTTAATAGAACACATTCTTTTTTCTGATGAGGCCATTTTCTGTTTAAGTGGTCATATAAATAGACAAAATTGCAGATACTGGGCGCCAGAAAATCCTCATTGGATGCAAGAGATTCACACACAATATCGTCAGAAAATTAATGTATGGGCAGGAATTGTAAGCAATTAATTTATTTAGAGTTTCTTAAATTCGAACTTTTCCTGCTTTAGCTGTTCTGTTTCCTAATCCACAAGACCCTGACGTACCAAATGATATGATTTGGTTTCAACAAGACGGGGCACCTTCCCACTATGCGATCGCTGTTCGTCAATTTCTAGATGCAACCTTCCCCAATAGATGGATTGGTAGGAGGGGACCTATTGAGTGGCTGCCAAGGTCACCACATCTAACTCCTTTAGATTTTTTTCTTAACGGGTTATTTAAAATTTAAAAGTCTATGTGAACCGACCTAACACCCTTATTGACATAAAAAAAAGAATACGCCAGTAAATCCGATTAATCTCACGAGAAATGTTTCACAATGTCCAACGAGAATTAATTATTCGAATTCAAATAGCATTGAAGTAAACGGGAAACACATTGAACATGTATTAACTTATACACATTTTTTAGACAGCTAGTGCAGTAAGTTTGTAAATAATACAAAAAGTATTCATGATAAGAACGTGTCTACTACATCTTTGGAAACGTTTTTTTATTGTTTATACAAATCCGGAAAAAATACAGGGTGTTACATTTAAAATAACAAAGTTGATGTCACTTCCGGAAAAACCGGTAGTGACACTGACTTGCTGTATGACTCAAAATGTGCCAGTTCAAAATTGCAAATCGACATGTCCGAGCGTTTTTTGCAAAACCACATTGGTCAGATTATATTGAATTTATTCCTTTCATTGTGAACGCACTGTATATATATATATATATATATATATATATATATATATATATATATATATATATATATATATATTATATATATATATATATATATATATATATATATATATATATATATATATATATATATATATATATATATATATATATATATATATATATATATATATATATATATATATATATATATATATATATATATATATATATATATATATATATATATATATATATATATATATATATATATATATATATATATATATATATATATATATATATATATATATATATATATATATATATATATATATATATATATATATATATATATATATATATATATATATATATATATATATATATATATATATGTAAATGATCTAAATTAGCTCCATCGTTGGTTAGGTTTTTATCCTTATCCTTTTTGCTATAATATGGTGAAAACTTATTTATTATAAACACATTGTAAATTTAACCATTCATTTAAACACAAGTACATTAATTTGGTGTTTTTACATTTTATGTCTGTGTGTATACATATGTGAGATGAGCTTGACAACTTAAATATGTAATAGAATATTATGCAAATTATTATATCATCAATATTTTGTTTTAGAACGAACTTCTGGAAACAGGTCAAAGAGCATTTTTTAAAAAATAAGGTGGAAGATAAAACAGGTGAAGATATAGGATTACCGTGGCCTTATACAAATTAGGATTAACTGTATTTTTAAGTATCTGAGCGTCCTTTACACTCTATAAATAAAAATTGTTGTAATCACTGTTCCTGCATTTGCACAATGATGAAAGCAAATTATACTCTACGTTTGTAGTTTTATTAAATGTTCTTAAGGACACTGGAATAGTAATTTTTATTATTTTCCATTTATTTCATGCTTACACACTTTACCTATATAATAAGTTGGTGGTCGCAGGTTAACATTCTGTACCTAATGTCCTAACATACTAATATAGTAAAGTAAGGTTAGCCTTAGTTACAGGTCATTGATGTAAACTGGATACAAGGTGGGGCATATAATTGAACCCTGTGGAGCGCAACTTTTACGTTCGAATAATCGGTTATCATATATATGTTAATAAGCATTGTATGTTTAAACTTGGAATTATCATAAAAATTGAATACCAAGTACATAAAATATGCACATTACACACCTAGGTATACTTATTACCTGCATCATATAAATAGTATCTTTACCAGTAAGTAAAATGAGAGATAAAGACGTCTGTAAATGTCTGTACATGTAAAGGAGGCGCTTTTTTCATTTTAGCAATATAAATCTTTCTATTATTTGTTGAATACGTGTTTCTAATTAGGCTGACTTGTTAGATGTCGGATATAGCTTGATCGTGATTAGGGACTGTGTAGATATAATTGAAGGTCTGGCCTTATTACAAATTAAGACTATCAAGAGAGTGTTGGGCACTTAGCCAACATGTGATATTCTCATCCACAGGATGATTGGAAATACGGGTATAATAAGTTTATTACAACCCCAGTCACGGCTTGATGATATCCCATCGGATTTACGTATTATATTCGTGGAAATTTATATCACCTTTCATTAATACAGTTATCTTATAATTGCCATCTGTACTTGGAACGAAATTTGTAATGGTAATTATTAATTAAACATTGTGGCGAGTAGGTGCAGAGTTATGAAGCTGGTACAAAAGGTCCGATAATAACTAATAGGGAGGATAATAGTTATAAAAGTAATAATCATAATAATAATTTGTTAAATTGCCAGTATAAAGATATTTACAGGACAATTATGATTCATGATATATAAAATATTCCATAAAATCGCCAGGTAAAGACACCGCCCTATGCAGCATCTTTATCGGTCACACCAAAATATTAGTCCTTCCTGATTACTCTAAAGGATTTGTCAAAGAAGCTTGCAGAAATAAGATCTCGACAAATATTGTCAGTAAAGTAAATAAAAAGTCAATATCTACAAAAGACAGAAAAATTATCAAACGGTTGCGTGAAGAAGATTGTTTTTATTTAAAAGCTGATAAGAGCAATAAGGTTGTTATTTTAGATAAAGAGGAGTCTTATGAAAGGGTAGACAATTCACAAAAGGTAGAGTTACAATGTTCACAGATGACACTACCATTACAGTGTCAGCACAGACCCCTGAGGAGTTAGCTGAAAATATAACTCATGTCTGCAATGAGCTTGATACCTGATGTCAGCGTAATCAACTTATATTGAATGATAAAAAAACCGTCTCCAAAAAGTTTCATAATAGAAGAGGACTTACTCCAAATTTTCTAGTGGCTAACAATATTAATGTGGTGTCAAATATAAAATTCTTAGGAACTCGGCTCGATGCTAAACTCTCTTGGGACAATCACATAGATTTTGTTTGCAACAAATTAAGTTCTGCGTTTTTTTGCTATTCAAATGAAAACTGTACTTGATACTAATGGTTTGTTAAATATTTACTATGCCTTAGTCTACAGCCATTTGTCTATGAATATAGTCCCATGGGGTGCAGGCGGAAATATAAACAGGGTATTAATTTCACAAAAAAGAATAATCAGACTCATTTTTAATTTAGAACCATTAGATAGCTGCAGAGGTGTTTTTAAGAAAAATAAAATATTAACTGTAATATGTATTTTTATTCTAAAATGTGTGTGTTATACATATAAAAATTTTACAAATTTTAATAAACTGGGAGATACACACTTTTACAATACTCTAAATAATAACAAATTGACAATACCGTCCCACTCTACCACTTTGTATAAACATTCGCCTAATTACAATGCCATCAATCTGTTGAATAAACTTCCTGACCATCTAAAAATTATAACAGGCTTTAACAAATTTAAGACAGCTACAAAAAATTACTTAATAGAAATGCCTTTTTATAGTGTTTTAGAGTTTTTGGCACAATTAATTAATTTTCATTCATGTTACTATTTTGTTGTCTACTTTTCTTTTACTGTTCGTTTTATTTTTACTGTTTGTTTTATTTTTACTGTTTGTTTTATACACTGTACATAATTTATTTGACTTATCATATATACATATTATGTATCACACAATGGTTAATAAAGGTATTATTATTATTATTATTATTATTATTATTATTTGATTAGTAATGGTCCTTATAAAAAACTTTCTAAAAATCCATTACCAAAAATGGTTACTGAAGTAAGAAATGTACTTAAATCCTGCAACAACCTTATTACTCCAGCTTTAAATAGGAAGTTACATGTATCTAACCCAAGTGTACTTAGATTGTACTGCTTGCCTAAGATACATAAACCAGGAAAGTCGGTACGTCCTATTGTTTCAGTAATCGGATCGCCGACTTACCACCTATCAAAATGGTTAACAGAAGAGTTCTAAAATTTACCTATTGCACCGCTTAGTTTCTCATTGATTAATTCCAACGATTTTATTAATAAGTTGAAAAATATTCAGTTGAAGAAGGTGAAATTCTGATCTCCTTTGACGTTTGTTCATTGTTTCTAAGTGTGCCGATACCACAGACCTTGGACTACTTTAAGAATCTACTCGAATTAAACAATCTCAGTCAAGATGTAGTAAAAGATTATCTTCAACTCACTGAACTCTGCATGAAACAAAATTGTTTTCGATTCAACGATAATTTCTTCGAACAACATGAAGGAACAGCAATGGGTAACTCTTTGTCACCATTCATTGCCAGCCTCTTCATGAACAGATTCGAGACGGAAGCAAAAGAAGAATTCGAGTATTTCCCCAGGGTTCGGCTTAGGTATGTGGACGATATTTTTGCAGTGTTCGATACAAAAGTCGCTGATATTGGCAACTTTGTATCTAAATTAAACAGTCGTTTCGCGTCAGTTAAATTCACATATGAAATTGATAAATCTGGACAACTACTATTTTTAAAAGTATTAGTAATTAGAAATAGTGAAAATAAGTTAGAATATCACATATAGAGAAAAGATACCAGTACTCTAACAATATCCCTAAGGACTTTCACCATTGTGCTCAACACAAAATGGCGAGTTTTAATTTTCTAGTCCATCGTCTATTAAGCTTCCCCCTCAATAAGGAGAGGTTTGAAAAAGAAAAGACATTGATTAAGGATATAGCTGCGAGTAATGGATATTCTGTAAGTTTAATTAATAAAATAATTAGGAAACCAAAGTTTCGAAATTCCTCGACCTTTCAAAATTAAAGAGAAAATCCGAAATTTGTATCGATTCCATTCGATCTTCGATTCACCCGTGATATTGGTAGGATTTTTAAAGATGTAGGTATGACAGTAGGTCAATCATCGGGAAACAAACTACAACAACTTTTAGGCAATCCAAAAGACAAAATTGAAACAAACGAAAAGTCGGGGATTTACGAAATTAGCTCTAAGTACCATAATTAAAAATATGTTGGACAGACTAGACGATCAGTTCAAACTAGATTCAAAAGAACATATGACCCATCTCAAATATGATAGAACAGATAAGTCAATTGTTGCCCAACATGCGTTTGAGAACAACCATAATATAGATATTAGCTATTTAAGATTAATTAGGAATGTAACAAATAATAGACAGTTGGCTGCATCTGAAAGCTTGGAAATCATCTCCAGATGATGCCAACTTGGTTGGCGAAACGCGCATCGAGTGCAGTATGTAGTGTTTTGGTGTTTCATGGAACACTACGTCAGTGGTGCCAAAATATTAGCTGATTTAGTCAAGATATTATTTCGGTAATTGCGAAAAAATGTTTTTAACAATTTGTTTGAAAATAAAATTTTGATTTATACGGTCTATTTCACATTGACAATTTATTTGTAAGTAAATAGGTATAAAGACAACTTTTTCAACTTCCATATAGCTGGTTTTCTATTAAAATTTTGTTAGTTACTAGTATTTTTGCTTTAGTAATTTATAAAGCTATGTGCTTACCGCCATAGATACGAAAATATGCTCTAATCTTTGAATGGGCTGCTTTGAAACTCCACAATAACATGATGTGAAGATTTTAGAAATCCATTTGGTGAATACTAATTATTATTTGGCTTTAATAACACTCAACACAGTATATTAATTACTTCGTATAGAATATTTAAAATAGGGCAAATCCCGTTTTAATCCCAAAACGAGGCATGTGTTTCATAAACGCTGGAGACGTAGGAATTTACGAGTTTACGCTCTTTGTAAGCATGAAAAAAAAGTAATGAAATATGAATTATACATTGCTAAATTCTGTAGACCACTAATTCAAATAATAAAATCAAATTAAGTTAAGGTAGTAATCCACTTTGCTGTATATGTAAGATACAATCTCTTTAGTTTTTATTTTTAAAGGTAATATGATTATTTGCAAACAATGTTACTTTACGACTATACCTTGCGGTATCGTAGAAAGTAACTACTTTAAAATGAGAAATGGGCTCAAAGAAAACCATTCTTCATAAAAATAAACTATTTTCTAATAATCCAATCGAACTTCTAGCATAGTTATCGTTACACTATAGCTTTAACAGTCTCTAAGTGTTTAAGACCGTTTTACAGTCGGCAATACTTTTGCAAGCAAGCAAAATTGCAATTTTTAGCGCAAAAGTCACTAACACTGGAAAAATAAATTGTAAACTATACATTAACGTCATTAACCTAACTTGTAATTGTATTACTTACTGTTATATTTATGAATACCTAAAACATGAAAGAACCTAAAATTGAACCCTGAGGAAATACAGGCTGAATTTCACGCAAAGCTGATGTCAGTAAACTTTTAGATCGTTATTATACTCACTTAATCTGTTGTATGAAAAGGGATTTATATCTCTAATAAATAAAAACACGCGAGTTACAGATTCTACGGCTTCCTGTATAGATCATATATTCCTTAAAACTAAAAAACCTTGCCCCAGTTGACAGTACAACTTCAGCAATAATCAGGACAAATATTACAGATCATTATTCAATTATAACAAAAATCAAATATGGATTAAATAATAATAAGACTCAAAATACTGACGAATTATACAAAAAAATTAATAATGTAAAATTATTACAAATATTAGGTAATGTTTCCTGGGACAAAGTGTTTAATTGCCTAGACCCTGAGAAAGCTTTTTGTACATTTTATGAGAAATTCGTAAAATGTATTTCAGATTCTACACAAGTTTTAAAATCTAAAAAGATTAACAAAAAAGAACCCATGGATAACTCAGGGACTAGTTATTTCTATTAAGAATAGAGATAAACTGTTTCAAAAATATGTAAGGCATCCACAGAATGAACAAATAAAACGTGACTATATTATTTACACAAACAAACTAAATTCATTAATAACGAAAACAAGATATAATTACTTTAAATCTAAAATAGACTGCAACACAAATTGTAATAAAACTCTTTGGAATGTTGTGAAAGATTTTACTAGCAATTACAAAAACGATGAAAAAAATGTAAATAAAATTATAACAGAGAATGATGATGAAATAACAGATCCTCATCACATAGCTTGCGAGTTTAATACATATTTTTCTCATATTGGCGAAAGGCTTGCATCTGAGATTGTTCAGGTACCATTAGAAAATGAAAATGTGAATTTTCCTCATTCTATGTATTTGGACTATACTAACGCAAGAGAAATTAAACAAGTAGTCTTGGAACTTAAGAATAATAAAGCACCGGGCCCAGACGGTATAAAAAATGAAATATTGAAGACGACAATTGATTTTATTGCTGAACCATTATGCTTTATTATAAATAAATGCATCGAATGTAGAAAGATTCCCTCACATTTTAAGATTGCAACGATTAGACCATTGTTCAAAGGAGGCAGTAAAACCAATATTTCAAACTATCGCCCGATTTCGTTAACATCCTCGATTGCGAAATTATTTGAAAAAAATTATAAAATCGCAGTTAGTAAATTACTTAGATAAAAATAAAATTTTAGCCAGCAGACAGTATGGTTTTAGAAAAAATCTGTCAACTCAAGACGCAATTGCTGAACTGACTTCATTAATATACAGTGCAATCGACAATAAAAAACCATGCCTGGGTGTTTTTATCGATCTAGCAAAGGCCTTTGATACCGTAAGTCATGGGCTTTTGCTGGATAAATGGGAAAACATCGGAATTAGAGGGAACGTTCTTAATCTGTTTAAAAGCTATTTAGAATCAAGGAAACAAAAAGTTGAAATAAATAATGTGTTTATTGATGAAGATACTGTGACCTGTGGTGTACCACAGAGTACAGTTTTGGGGCCTGTGTTATTTACTATATATTTAAACAGCTTATTTACGTTAGATTCCTCTGGAACTATCATTTCTTTTGCTGATGATACTGTTATCTTGTATACTGGACATTCTTGGGCTGATGTAAAGGAACTGGTCGAAAGGGACTTAAGGAGAGTGTTAAATTGGTTTAGTGCAAATTTATTGACAGTTAATATTAATAAAACTAAAATTCTACCTTTCACCTCCTATAGAAAATACCTACCTGAGTTCAGCACTATATCAATTGACAATTTTGTTATTTCTTTTACTGGGTCAATCAAATATCTTGGTATTTTTATCGATACACACCTAAGATGGGACGTACACGTAAACAATGTTAAAACAAAAATTCGTGGCCTAATGTTTAAATTTTATGTCGACAAATTCTTCCATTGTGTTAGCTCAAAATATTATATTACGCCTTCACAGAAGCCATTTTACAATATGGTATAAATGGATTGGGAGGAGTAAGAAAAACGTATTTGGAACCTCTTGAGATAATTCAAAAGAAAATTTTAAAAATTATTTATTTCAAATCCTTTAGATACCCCACAGAACAACTGTTTTCAGAATTGAATATATTAGATTTAAGGCAGCTATTCTCTAAAACGGTTTTTTTATTTTTGTTTAAAAATAAACAATATGTAAGTGAGATTAGTTATGAGCGTAACACTAGAAATAAAGAAGCTCTCCACTTAGTTTTATCTAGGGCATATAAAAGTATTGGCCAACGATGTTTTGTCTATATTGGACCGAAACTTTTTAATATTTTATCAAACTTTCTGAAAAGCATAAAAACAGTGCAACTTTTTAAAAAGAAGTTAAAAACATGCCGGATTACTTCAAACGATAGAAATTTATTGCATAATGTTATTGACCCTCCATTGAATTAATATTTTAAATTATTTATGTTTTTCCCTTTTATTTAGTATGTCATTGAGATAAAGAAATGGCAATTTATTTATTTATTCAAATCGATTAATTTTATTTTGTTTTATTTTATTTAATTTTTCTACTATTCAATTATTCTTTATTTTTTTATGTTGTCTTGAATCACTTAAAATTTAAATGATTTTCTGAATTTCTTCCGTATTTTTTGCATTTACTTGAGTGAGATATATCCATAGACAAGCTTTGAATAAGCCTAAATGGATTTTCTATATTTATTTGCGAAATCCAGATTATGTCTCATTATTTTGTATTTTGTACTTAATATTTGTAATTCAAATTTTTGTACCCATTTGTATTTATCTATCTATTTTTTGTAAATAAATATTGTTACTATTATTATTATTATTTTTACTAGTTAGATTGTAAGCTACCTTGCAAATAATAATTATAAAACCATGAATATGTTGCACATATCAAACACTATACAATTTTTAATTTAAATATCAAACAGTGTATTCCTCGACCATCAAGCAATATTAGATCTATAAAATGAGAAACTTTTCATTTTAGATGTACCTAAAAATATTTACACTTTAATATACATATAGTGTTAACGAAAAGTCTGAAAACAAGTCATTTTTGCGCACAAAAAAAAATCATACTAAGATGGTGAAAATAAATTCTTTCCATACTTTCGACTAACTTTGATACATATTTGTTCCTGCAAAAGTGTCCTTCTCGAAATTTTTGGTTTTACGGAATAAGAAAACGAGAACCTAGCTTCTTTTGCGTTCCATAAATCGGGTTTATGCAGTTGCTAATTTCCACAAACTATTATCTATTAAAAGTAATTTACATAATAATAGAAAATCTAAAATAATTTTCACATGGTGGGCATTATATTTGTATAATAACTTTAATGTGTCAGGTTTTTCAATTTTGTAGATTGACTGAGAGCCGCACGTAGATATTATTATTTTTTTTATATCACATGTGTACCAGTATTTAAAATTTCTATCTATTTTCTTTTGTCTATACGATTTTGTGAAATTTTAGATCTAATAAAATGTCCATTACGCAAAATTGTCACTAAATTTTTAATTCAATTTCTCCCCATTGCATGATGATGATATTATGAAGACGGGATTTGTGCACGCAGTCATCAATAATACATCCACCAGGTGGGTATTCTAAAGAGCCCTGATGTTAGCAACGTTGCATATTTTAGTGTTTAGCGGCCCGAAAGCTTCCTTCCGGATGTCGACATGCCAACTATATTTACTCGATGTTCTGAGCCGTAGCTGAAGCCATTTCACGCCCGGTAAATTGCATTTCACGTAACTATTTGAATTCAATGAAATAAAAACATTTAGCATGTATCCCAATGTATAAAAGTTGTAATTAACAAAATTTAATAGCAAGCAAATATTTTAAAAATAAAATCGTCTCTAACTCTGAAAACAGTTTTTCCTACTCCTATTAAATAGTACGTTCATTACACACGCGTTTTTTGATACATATTGTGATTCATTCATTACACATGACAGTGAGCAACAATTCATTACTCACGGATTGTGCCAGTTCGCACAGCATCGACGCTGCTATGACGCAGTGTAATAATCAAATGTCATATTTATTTTCAAATGTAATTTGTTGTCACCTGTAGCTGACACTGGCGGTTTTTCTATAGGGTCATTTGGTCAATGACCTCCTACATACAAATAAAAAGTTTAAAAATATATAATATATATATATTCTTAATATTCTTAAAAAATATATTAAAGTTTCTAGTTCATTCTATACACAATTCTATTCAAATATCTAGATCGCAGGATTTCGTATCCCCTTCGAGCACCGAGCCTCTACATTCATATTCATTACATTATTCATTTATAGAATTTAAAAATCTTGGGTCAATCTACAACGTGTCCTCAAAGCTAGCTACGGACCGAATTTACAACGAATTATAGTGAAATAGACTTATGCGCTAATCGTCAGAAAGCAAAAGAGACAGAAAACACTGGCGGAGACAATGTCCCTGACGACCCTGACACGATAACGCACGAAGTTTAATACAGCAGTCGCCAGTCAGCAGTCTTAATGTTGACTAGGTACGCGTTGGTCGATAAATTCTATCGCGTTGCTTTTAATGTATTTATTTGTGAACATTTTATTAGTAAATCTCTACTTGTCGTAAAATTAAGTAAAACAGTGTTTTTGGTGTTTACTATTAAATATGAGTGTTGTACAAAATATGAAACTGAAAGATGGACATAATAAAGTATAAGTAGTTTTTGTGTTTAGATACGTTTTAGACGGTGTTGTATGTGAGAGATTTTGGAAATTTATTCAGCCTCAAGGAACGACATCGCAGCATTTGAGAGATGTAATTTTAAAAGAATTAGAATGTCTGAAGATTAATGAAAGTCCTGAAAAATTGATAGCACAAAGTTACGATGGAGCATCAGTAATGAGTGGTGCTTTTGGAGGTGTACAAGCCAAAATTAAAAAAAGTTATCCTTCAGCAAATTTTATTCATTGTTACGCTCACAAGTAAATTTAATTTTACAAAAAGCATCAAGTCAGGATAAAAGCATAAACACTTTTTTTGTTAATTTACATAGCTTTTCTTCATTCTTTGGAAAATAGCCAAAAAGAACAGCCGTGTTAGATAATGTTGTTAAGGTGAGATTACCTAAAACGGCTCCAACACGATGGAATTTTAATACAAAGTGCATAGAGACTGTTTATACCTATCGTACAGAATTATTAGATTGTTTAGAAAAAATCATTGATAATGAATCAGAAAACAACACTTTAAACTAAGCTATTGGTTTAAAAAACTACTTACAAAATGAACATTTTCTTTACTGGTTAAATTTTTTTCATTTAGTTATGCCTTTTGTGATATATTATTCAATCAATTACAAAAATGTAATATCGATGTCATAACAGTAAATAAGTGTATTGGCGTTTTTAATAGTAATATTGAAGACATCAGAAATAAAATGTTGAATAACTGTTTGGAGGAGACATCCATGCAGTCTGCCCAGAGATGTAAAACGGAAGAATCAAAAAGAATAATTTCATTAGAAGTTTGTGATATAATTACATCTGAGATCAAAAACAGGTTTGGCTTCAGTAATCATTTAGCAGTGTCTCAGTTACTTCACGCAGATCGATTTAAAGCTCTCCTCAAGATATATTTAAATTAGTTAAAACGGAGTATCCAGTCACAAATCATTTGAAACTTAAAACTGAATTAGAAGTATTACATAGCCGAGAAGATTTTTCCAATAGTGAAGGTGCAGTTGCTTTGTTATAGCTTTTTATTAACAATAATTTGTGCAATACTTTTTCTGAAAGTGTCAAACTGTTAAAAATATTGTGTACTCTCCCTATGACTACCGCCGAAAGTGAACGTTGTTTTTCCACCTTAAATAGAATAAAGACATTTTTAAGAAATACCATGGGTCAGGAAAGGTTATCTTCTTTAGCTATGCTTACCATAGAAATGGCATTAATAAAGACGATAAAAGACTTTAATGAAAAAGTAATTGACCACTTTGCATCTCAAAAAGACCGGAGGATCGACTTGGAATTTAAATCACTTTAAAAGGTAGGTAATACAGTAAACTTTTTTAATTGACCTCCCTATCTCTTGACCCACGAACCGCCACTGGTAGCTGACATAATTTGGAAACAGCAAATAAAATTATCCAATAAGGTCAAGAAAATACAAGTACCAACAGATAAAAGTCATTAATCACAAATGAAATATTAATTTGACACACGTAATTTGAAAGTTGTTCCAACATTTCTATTAATCTTGTTATTAAAAGTGACAATTAAAAATAAAATTATGCAAATTAGTAATAATTATTTTCATCAAACTTATCTAGACATAAAAGTGCAACTTCCTGTTGAGTAGTCGTAGAAAAAGTATAGTATTCTATCAGCGTGTAATGACTGCTACTCATTCAGAAGAACTATCATTACACGCTCGTTGCTTAATATTCTATCAAATGTATTGAGTAATTAGTTGAAAATCATTTGGGTTTCATCTAAACAAACTGCTTTCTTTCTAATGCGAATAACTATTGCTTGTTCCGCATAACACATTTATGCATATTAGACTGTATATTATCTACGATATCAGAATACACTGCATTAAAATAAATAGGTGCTCTTATCAATCATAAAAATAAATTTTAATTAAAAAGTTTGCATTCAAACAATCATTTAACATTATTAACTTTTGTCCCAGAAAATTAGACTTATGTTGTAGTCATAGTGAGTGATAAGTGAATCGCTTTGGTGGCCAGTGCTACTACCCGTCAAAATTCACTGATGTTTTAGTGATCTGCAAGGCAGGTACCAAGAGCTGCGATATCTAGCCCTGGTGGGCTAAATTATATATCGAATAAGATTTACAGGAAACAACTACTCAGTGGACAAAAGCCCCGACCTGCACTGAATTAAACTTGCAAGTCTTGTTTGATAGCTAAGACCATTTGTCAATTCATCATTAGACATGGACTAGTTTTGACCTTGTTATGTTCTCGTCAGCATGCCATAAGTAATGGAAAAGACAAATAATAATAGCAAACCAGGCTAGCTTAAAGTAGAGTAAGCAAGACAGACATAGTGACTGATAAGTAAAGCTGGCCGGGGTCACCTGGCCGACAGAGCCGTCATATGACTCATATGTTTACATCATATCATAATAAGTACAATAAATGGAAATAAATTTTAAAAATAATGTTACATTTTATAAAAATTTGTATAAAACTCACCCTTTTAAGCAGCTTTATGAAGTAGTTTGGTTGTCGTCATCACAAAGTGGGGAAGATCTATAGTATAATAGCATCAGGTATGTTTCTACAGCTGTCTCCGTTAGCGATGTTCGCTTTGGTGAAAAAATATGTTTGTATTTTGAAAATGACCGTTCGACATCTACGAATGTAATATAGGCATAAGTAAAACAATCTGTGAACTCACTTAACGAAGTTGTAGATGCACCATCACAAATTTGTTTTAATTTGCTAAAATCAGGATACACTCGAATTTTTCACTAACGCGATTATTTTTTGCGTCATTTATAGCCTGTAGCTGTGTATTTACGTCGTCCACTATTTGCAGCGATTCCACTAACAACAACGAACTATCCTGCAATTTTTCTATTGCATCGTGTAGTCCTCTATAATTGTTATTAACAGTTTTTAAATCTGTTTCACCGGAAACGTCTTGAAAGCTTGTCTGGCTTTCCCTAATAGCTGCAGCCTCGTTAGGGTTGAACTGTAGTATCACAGTTTTTATTTGTTGAAAATATTCAGGATAATAAAAAGCCGCTTTCAACCACGTTCCCCAACGTGTAAGAATCGGCTCTGGTGGTTCAGGGATACCAGGACACTGTCTGTGAAATGCTCGAAGCCGTTTAGGAGATTTGAGAAATACTTTTTTTGTATTTGCTATTAATGCATCTACCTCTGGAAAACATTTTCGAATCGTTTCTGCCACAAGATGTAACGCATGCACTATACACATAACATGTAAAAACCTACAATTGTCTCTTTGAAGAGAACGGCTTACCACCCGCATTGTCGCGGCACCATCAGTCACAAACATCAATACTTGACTTGTTGAAAGTTCAAATTTTTCGAATGTCTCCAACACCACACGCGTAATTATTTCGCCAGTACACGCAGTTAATCTTTTACTAGCTAGTAAAAGTGGAAATGTTGGTTTAAGAGGGTTCAGTACACGTAGAATATTTAAAATAGAATTTTTTTTACAATCTGTCGTCTCGTCAATACATAACCAGAGCCGTGTATTTTTTAATCCACATTTAATCCTATTTACAATGTCTTCTCGAACAGCTGGAATATATCTACGTAACGATATACGACTTGGTAAGTTCACCTGGGGATTGTATTTATTCCAAAACTTCCGAAATGGTTGTTTATCCAGTATGTGTATCGGTATATTATAGGCTATTAACATTAACAATAAATCAAACATAAACTGAGTTGTCAAAGGCATGCCATTTTTTTTATTTTGATGTTGCACGGTGTTGATATGACGACGACAATCTGTTTTGTGCCAGCACATTAAGTCTTGATTACAAACTTTACAAATTATTTTGCATCCGTCATAGAATAAATCCGGAAATTCACCGATAAATTTATTCACTGTGTCCGCGTACGGTCGTTTTTTACCCTTTGGCGCGTTTGACATTATGTATAATTTATAGGTACAACCTCACGCATTAACCTTTCAAATAAGACTGCAGCGTAAATCACTTCTAAATCGTCACGTGTGACGCCATCGCAAGACCGTGGCTGTACTCCAGCCACCTCGGACAGCTCTAGTGATAAGTGAATCGCATTGGTGGCCAGTGCTACTACCCGTCAAAATTCACTGATGTTTTGGTGATCTGCAAGGCAGGTACCAAGAGCTGCGATCTCTAACTCTGGTGGGCTAAATTATATATCGAATAAGATTTACAGGAAACAACTACTCAGCGGACAAAAGCCCCGACCTGCACTGAATTAAACTTGCAAGTCTTGTTTGATAGCTAAGACCATTTGTCAATTACTCATTAGACATGGACTAGTTTTGACCTTGTTATGTTCTCGTCAGCATGCCATAAGTAATGGAAAAGACAAATAATAATAACAAACCAGGCTAGCCTAAAGTAGAGTAAGCAAGACAGACATAGTAAGTGATAAGTAAAGCTGGCCGGGGTCACCTGGCCGACAGAGCCGTCATATGACTCATATGTTTACATCATATCATAATAAGTACAATAAATGGAAATAAATTTTAACAATAATGTTACAACGTAGATAGGTTGATCCCATATGAGTAATTATTCATGATAAAGGAAACAGAATTTTATGAGAATTTTTCTGTTTCCTTTATCATGAATAATGTTACATTTTATAAAAATTTGTAAAAAACTCACCCTTTTAAGCAGATTTATGAAGTAGTTTGGTTGTCGTCATCACAAAGTGGGGAAGATCTATAGTATAATAGCATCAGGTATGTTTCTACAGCTGTCTCCGTCAACGATTTTCGCTTTGGTGAAAAAATATGTTTGTATTTTGAAAATGACCGTTCGACATCTCCGGATGTAATACAGGCATAAGTAAAACAATCTGTGAACTCACTTAACGAAGTTGTAGATGCACCATTACAAATTTGTCTTAATTTGCTAAAATCAGGATACACTCTCGAATTTTTCACTAACGCGATTATTTTTTGCGTCATTTAATTTGTAGTCTGTAGTTGTGTATTTACGTCGTCCACTATTTGCAGCGATTCCACTAACAACAACGAACTATTTTGCAATTTTTCTATTGCATCGTGTAGTCCTCTATAATTGTTATTAACAGTTTTTAAATCTGTTTCAAGGGAAACGTCTTGAAAGCTTGTCTGGCTTTCCCTAATAGCTGCCGCCTCGTTAGGGTTGAACTGTAGTATCACAGCTTTTATTTGTTGAAAATATTCAGCATAATAAAAAGCCGCTTTCACTCACCACGTTCCCCAACGTGTAAGAATCGGCTCTGGTGGTTCAGGGATACCAGAACACTGTCTGTGAAATGCTCGAAGCCGTTTAGGAGATTCGAGAAATACTTTTTCTGTATTTGCTATTAATGCATCTACCTCTGGAAAACATTTTCGAATCGTTTCTGCCACAAGATGTAACGCATGCACTTAGCACGTAACATGTAAAAACCTACAATTGTCTCTTTGAAGAGAACGGCCTACCACCCGCATTGTCGCGGCACCATCAGTCACAAACATCAATACTTGACTTGTTGAAAGTTCAAATGTTTCGAATGTCTCCAACACCACACGCGTAATTATTTCGCCAGTACACGCAGTTAGTCTTTTACTAGCTAGTAAAAGTGGAAATGTTGGTTTAAGAGGGTTCAGTACACGTACTATAATATTTAAAATAGAATTTTTTTTACAATCTGTCGTCTCGTCAATACATAACCAGAGCCGTGTATTTTTTAATCCACATTTAATCCTATTTACAATGTTTTCACGAACAGCTGGAATATATCTACGTAACGATGTACGACTTGGTAAGTTCACCTGGGGATTGTATTTATTCCAAAACTCCCGAAATGGTTGTTTATCCAGTATGTGTAGCGGAATATTACAGGCTATTAACATTAACAATAAATCAAACATAAACTGAGTTGTTAAAGGCATGCCATTTTTTTTATTTTGATGTTGCAAGTAGAGTAAGCAAGACAGACATAGTAAGTGATAAGTGTATCCCTTTGGTGGTCAGTCTACTACCCGTCAGACATTGCATTGCTATTATTATTTGTCTTTTCAATTATTTACGGCATACTGACGAGAACATAACAAGGTTGAAACCGCCCTATGTCTAGTGATGAATTGACAAATTATCTTAGCTACCAAACAAGACTTGTCAGTTTAATTCAATGAAGGTCGGAGGTTTTGTCCGCTGAGTAGTAGTTTCCTGTAAATTTCATTTAGTTTATATTGTAGTGCACATATAAGTAGAAGTAAAAGAGTAAATTTCTCAAGGAGCGAAATTGGCTTAGTAAATTTTACCGCAAGAAAGCTATGAAAGGCATTTAGTTACGTCCAACTTTTTTTATTTGAATGTAGTCTGTGATATTTTTACGACTTATCTTCAATCATTGTGTCCATTAGCACTGGAGGAAAGATCATTAAAGAACCGTTTACGGTGAAATATAGGAAATAAAAGGAACGGTGTAGAGGAAACTAGTGTAAAGGCAGAAGACTTATTATTACTACTTAAAATTAGCTACATATTAAAAAAAAACACCAAATATTCAGTAAATGTAAATAAAGCTTATTGATTTTTTTAGAGAAGAGCAACTTTTTTCATCGTAAAAATCATTAATGTAAAATAAAAGAAAATAATTCAATAATTTTTCTATACCGAAATAAAAACGGGACTTATTACTTACTACGTCATTCATTAAAAGATTACTTGCCATTGTACAGATTTAAGTATTTTTAAAAACAATTCTAGTTTTTATACTTTACTAGACTTTGAAGATGAAGCTTTTTTAAATATAGTTTTTTGATATATGTATGAACTAATACTAATATTTTAAATGATATTTTACAAGTTGTTGGCTGTTAAAGTAGAAATTATTTCTTCAATAAAAAACAGAAAAAACTTTATTTCCTATTTTTATTTTTAGAGGACTTCCAGCCAGGTATATGAACAATTTATCCTACGTTTCGTTCGAGTTTTCGGACTTTTTCAAAGGTTAAAAGCTAAAAACAATGGTTTTACATAAGTTTTAAATTAGATTAGTGACAGAATACATATCTAAAAAAGTGTTTTCTTACCTAATATAAATTTCCTATTTTAATTTCATTATATGGGCTGGTTTTATTTTGTTTTTCATCACTTTTTTATTTGGTAGGTATGTGTTGTACGTGTAGTTCGACGAGTTAGGCAGAGAATGATCAGTATTTGGTGTCGTCGTTGTGTGTTCTTTTTAAGAGTAGGTAATTATAACAGCTGATAGTATACTTATATTGATGGTCCGAGTGACAGAGTTATTGTAAACATTCTCATGATACTGGATAGCCGTTGAGAAGAGATTTTGCAGTTAGCACATATACAGGATGTATAAAAATTGTTACTATTGAATAAGATTGCGATATATGCTACTTAGATTTTCTATATCTGTTTGATAATTTACTGTTTTTTTTGTTATTTTGTATTTCGGCCATTTCCAAAAACATGCGTTTTTTGGAATTTCTTTCTTTATCCAGTATGGTTGTATCCGGAAAATTGTGTGAATTATTTATGGCGTCACTAATCTAATTTAAAACTTATGTAAAACCATTATTTTTAGCTTTTAACCTTTGAAAAAGTCCGAAAACTCGGACGAAACGTAGGATAAATTGTCCCATATACCTGGCTGGAAGTCCTCTAAAAATAAAAATAGGGAATAAAGTTTTTTCTGTTTTTTATTGAAGAAATAATTTCTAATATTTTAATATTTTCTACATGTTTAAAATATATATATATATATATATATATATATATATATATATATATATATATATATATATATATATATATATATATATATATATATATATATACATATATATATATATATATATATATAATAGGAAGAAAAGGATAATAATGGGTATTGCCCGCAAAAAAGGATGAATCCGTCGACACGTGTTTCTGAGTCATTACTCGTAATCATGACGGCTATAAGTTGTAAGGATAGGTACAACTTAGGTTCAATAACACAAAAAGGAAACCACTGACAGGAAGCCAGTCGCACATTTGTGGCTGCAATTGAAAGACCCCGTGTTTACAGGGCAACAGACAATATTGCCACGGAGGCAACTATAGGTAGGGAATACCACGCAGTAACCTTCTATACTTTGATATATATATATATATATATATATATATATATATATATATATATATATATATATATATATATATATATATATATATATATATATATATATATATATATATATATATATATACGCATATATAGTTGTAATATTATTACAACTATATTCAGAAGACAATATTTTTTTACTTAATTTAGTGAGTTTAGATTTTCAAATTTTAGGATAAGCAAATAAAAAATATTTAATTCCATCAAAAATTCTGAGCATCACAAACAATAGATTAAAGATATACTACAAAAAATCCGAGCCCTTTATTGGCCCCTAAGTCCTTAAGATCTGAAAGAGCTCCCCTCTTATATTCTAGCTTTCCTGTCGTAAGGTTTTCGTTCATTAAGGATACCACTTTCATTGTTATGATGATCTAAAGAAATTAAGCAATGATTTAATTCCACTCCTTCCACATGTTTGACTTGAATCAGGGATCATGCTGAAATAGTGCGAGATACAGGACCAGATAAAGACGATAAAATCTGGGCTTAAAAGTTGTTATTCTTCTTCGTAAGATTGATAACGATATCCAGGATATCCTTTGTGTTAAATGTTTTCCTAAATGTTGCTTATCCGAATATTTGCGGAGACCAGATGAATGCTTCCGCGGAGACCAGATTCAGGCGATAATTATTATTTGTGGTAGTATTCCGGAGAAGAGGGATAGTAGATATTATGTTATATCCCATCAGGGTAACCCTGGTAAAAGATAAGTTTGTTACCAGACAACTTGTTACATAATTACTTGTCTGATGAAATCGATATGCAATAATTTGAAGGTAAAATTAATTGAGAACATATCTTTGCGTTTAAAGCTGACATTGTTTGTAGAGGATTATACACATTTGCTCTATCTTAAGCGATAGTAATAAAAAAGAAAATTATGTTCCCTAAGGACTTCTGAAATGGGGTGAAATTATTACAGTTAGCTTTTATTAAATCTTGTTGCAATGCGTTTATTATGGCACTCGTCGTAAAGTGCTTATGATTTATGAATAGTAAAAAGTTATGGGCAATTGATAAAGTTTATGAAACTACTTTGTTTCAAGATGTAAACATTTTAAATTATAAACTGTTAATAATGCAGTTAGAAAATTGTACGCATTGTGTTCGTCATCAATATTCCTTCCCAGCTTTGACTTCGATACACAGGGTGTTTTAAAAGTAACACCCACCTCTTAAAAGTACAAATAGATAAATCCTAACTGCAGATTGCCGAAATGTCTGATTGGATTTCGTTACCGAGATATTGATCATAGAAACACATCGTTGGACAATTTGAAACGTTACACCAATAAATATTTCTTCAAAATTTATCTCCCAACAGCAGTATGCGATGCAAAAGTAAATAAGAAATGACTGATTTGTAATTTGTAATTACAGGGACAAACTTTGGCAGTGTAGTCACGGTCTAGAAAAATAAGAAAATATTCTTATAACATGGATCCGGATAACGGAACTAGGGACTCCGAATGTTATAGGATAATGTTTTTCCAGTATAACTCTGACAATGTTCATCGGCTCTTACTATCCTATACAAAGCCGATAAAGGATTTGCAGCTGATTTCAAATGGATATACGTGATCCAGATGTATGTGACATATGGAGATTATATATCTTCAGTTCAATGCCTAACACACTGGTCTCTAATTATAGTATTTTAACATTACATCACAGTGGTGGTTTATCAATTTAACTAGTGCTTTCTTGTTGTTGGGCATTGTCATGTATTTTATAGTTTACGTAATTATATGACTGATTTATTTAACTTTGGAAATCCGTCTTTATCTCTTCTCAGATGATTTATGCCTAGACACCTCTTACGGCTTTATGATGATAGTTCACAATAATTATTTATTGGGAAATAAAATAAGACTGACTGAATTATTTACATTCAAAATTAATATCACCATTCTGAAAATATACAGACTGTTTGTTTTAGTGGATTATTTTTTTAAGATTGGATTAAAACTTAATAATAGTCGTAAATAGTTCCGAGCGCTACCTCGTGGTAAAAACAAATTGTCAATCCATTCCTTACTCTTTTCCCTAATGGATATAAAATTGAAAAATTATGTTCTTTGAAACACGCATAATTTTTTCTATTTGAAGACATACAACAAAAATTTCATAACGAAATTTGATTTAAAAAAATATGGGAAATAAATATTGTATATTTATTTATTTATCTATTTATTTATTAACACCATTCAACAGTAAATCATTTGCAGAATGGAAATTACAAAAATATAATAAAAAATAAAATTTTAGAAAGACAAAAGTAAAAAAAAATATATTACAAGGAGCATTAAAACCACAACTTTAAACTTAATTGTAAAATGTATACACACATATATGCATACATATATACATTTTTTACGAATGTAATTAAACTCGCGTCTAACTCATTCTCTGTATATATACATATATATATATATATATATATATATATATATATATATATATATATATATATATATATATATATATATATATATATATATATATATATATATATATATATATATATATATACATACATGTATACCTACATACACACATATCCATATATACATCTATAATTAACATATGCAAAATTCAAGAAAAAAAATGTTGTTTTACAATATTTTATCTGTGGCTACATTGCAGAAGAAAATATCAAGAATATGTTGGTGTTCATTATAATCATTGCATATTTTATGTAAAGGCGAAAATTTACTAATATTTGTACGAGGAATACTCAAAGTAAAGGTCTAATGTGGCATTGCGGCTACTCTAGGAACAGGAAAATTTAACATTTGTAATATATCGGAACGTCAATGTCATTAGCTATTATTTTGTTCAAGAAGGTTAATTGAGATTTAACCCGTCTGTTTTCAAGGTTATCTAAAGAAAATCTTTGCAGCATATATGCATTCGGATATCCAATCCATCCTCTCTGAAACAAGCATGTTTTAAGAATTTCCGCTGTACCTTCTCAATACTGTTAACATGTATGTTATAATGAGAACACTAAATCATAGTTGCATATTCAAGATTATATCGCACAAAAGTGTTATAAAGCAATTTCAGCGTATCTGCATTATTAAACTCACGGGAACTTCTTATAATAAAGCCTAACATTTTAAAGCTCTCTGATGTTATGCTATTAACATGATTTATGAAAGATTGTTTGCCATCAAATATTATACCTAGGTCTCGAAAGACAGTAGGCCTTGCGATATTATTAAGAGTATAGTCAAAATTTAGTGTTTGTATTTTATTAGAAAATGTCATAATATTGCACTTCGAGATGTTTAAAGATAATTTATTTTTAATGCACCAAATATTTAGGTTTTACAAATCTCTCTGCAGGGTGAAACCATTTTCAATATTTTTAAAAATAGAATATATCTTTAAATCATCCGCATATAATAAGTATTTACAATTTAAATTAGATATAATGTCATTTATAAAGATATTAAAAAGTAAGGGTCCTAAATTCGAGCCTTGAGGAACTCCAGAAGTGACATGTATTTCAACAGATTGGACTTCACAGCGTTGCACAAATTGTTTTCTGTCAGATAAGTACAATGTAATAAAGTTTAACATATTTTGCGAGAATTCATAACTTTGCAATTTTATTAATAAGATACTGTGATCCAGTCTGTCGAATGCTTTTGAGAAATTTGTATAAATGACATCTGTCTGAAGCCCGGCATCTAAAGAATTTGCTAAATACTACGTGATACAAAACAGATTGGTATCAGTTGATCTTCCTTTCATAAATCTATGCTGATAAGGCGTAATGCCACGTTTCATGTAAAAGAAAATAAATTCATACACCAGAATTTTATAAACTTCAGAGAAGTTAATAACTAATAGGCCTGTAATTTTGTATTATGGCACGATCATCCTTTTTGAAACCAGGGACAACTTTAGAGGTTTTCCAAGTTGCTGGAAAAATAGCAGTTCTAATAAATTAATTAAAGAGGATTGTTGGAGGATATGTAAATACCCAGGCACAGTCTTTAATAAAAAAAGGCAGGAATATTGTGTAATCCAGTGGTAAATTTCGGTTTTAATTTTTTTAAACTTGCATACACATCAGTTTCCAAAGAACCGCTTAATGAAAGTTACCAGAGGTTAAATCAGTTATTTCGTTTTTATAATTTTTATCGAATCCTGAAAATATGTAGGAATATTCTCACAGCCCAGTATATCTTTAGAATTATCAATCATGGTGTCAAGTATGGTGAACGTATTTTCTTTTCATTATTTAAAAATTGTCAAAATTTGTTTGGATTACCGTTAATATTGCTTTCGATATTGCTGCAACAATTTTTATATGCCATATCAATGATTTCTTTGATTAACGTTCTCAAATTTTTGATTTCAGTCAGTGCATTTTCATCTTTATGGTTTTTATATCGTTTCCAGGCCTACTTTAATTTAATATTATGTATTATTTCACTTGTAATCCAGGGTGGGTAACTTCTGTTACGTTGCCTGGTTTTCGGTACATATACATTCAGTATCTGATAAATTTTGCTATAGGAACTTTCAGTAGCTAGATCAACATTAAAGAAATGTGTCAAAAAGTTCCAATCTACTTCTGCCAGGTACTGGTAAAGCTCGGGAAAATTTGCTTTGCGAAAATTGTAATGTATAGTATTTATTTTTTGTTTATTGTTTTTTCGAAGAATTTTTAGATTTAAAGATAACTACTAGTGTAGAATGATATAAGTCTTCCAGAACTAAAATGTCGAATGCCTTTTCAACAATACAGTTTTTATTAGAAATAACTAAGTCTAATAACCTATTTTGAACGAACATTCCTGGACACAAAAAAAGAAAATACATGTATCAACTTTTTCATTATGTCCTGCATATTGTATTTTTATCTGCAAATAACTTACAAGTTGTCAATAAACAATGCTGTCATTTGTTCAGCTGTATTTGAAGTCATGTCTAACTCGATGTTTCATATGAAAGCAAATTTTATAATTTTGTACTCTTTATAATTGATAAATTATAACTGAAAATAAGTACATTGTATGTAAAAAGACCTATCTAATGATGTCATAGTCACCTTAGATTTTCAGGTTTTTTTTCGTATGCAACAATTACGCTCAAAACAATATATATCACGAAACATTCTAAACTATTTAGATTTATTTTCTATATTTTTGCAATTAAAATATTTTTTCAATCTCTTCAAATAAAAAAGTTATGATCTTTTAAATAAATTATGATTGTTCAGTTTTTTGCCAATAAGTAAAATAGTAGGACATGAATTGACATTTTGTTGTTACCCTTAGATTGCGCTGGAAAGTACCTACAAGGTTTCGATCTAACCTCAAAAATAAGCAAGTTATTTCAACTGGTCCACTTAAAATAATAATACACAATCACAGCCTCTATTTTATTCAGGGCGTCCCATAATTAAGTACCTTCCTTCAAAGTGGTGATGGAATTAGAGAAAATAAGTTGAGTTTTGTATATAAACAATTGCCTTGAAATAGTTTATAAGGGAGATACAACCCCTTAAAGAGGGTAAGTACAACATAGTTTTAAGTTGCAAGAATTAAATTTGGATTATTTATTATTTACATAATGTTCCATATTTTGTCAAATTTTTATTCAATTATCATGATTTGTTAGGGTCGCTACAGAGGGTGAGAGTAAATTTTCGCTATAATTTTTTTGTCTTATTTTTTTAACATTTAAGACGGAAGAGGCACCAGTGTTAAAAACTGCATAAAAAAAGACGCTCTTACTAAATTTCGATAGGAGCTATGCTTTTGGAGTTATTTGTATTTTAATAATACAATGTAGGCTAGATATACAATAATGGACAGGTAACCACATACCTCTACAAAAATAATTCCACAATATTTTCAACTTTTGTTTTGTAGAGCAATTTAAAACATCACTTTACGAAATGAAGCATATAATTTAAAGACAAAAAATATATATTTCTTTATTTACAATAAGTTTCTAATTAATATTATTTTAAGTTTGCGTCTTAAAATTAGAAGATTATCAAGAATACAAAAATAAATGGACTATTTGTAAGGGATTTGGTGTTATTAGCTAATAATTTCGAAACGTAAGTTTAAGAACTAAAGTTTTATTAATTAATTAGTCTAGCTTTACATATTTTGACAAATTATTATTGTTAGCATCTTTTACTTTGTAGACTACAAATGTGTAAAATAAAAAAATATGTTTTTTGTCCTTAAATTATATGTTTCATTGCGTAAAGCGATAATTAAAATTGCTCTTCAAAACAACAGTTGCAAATATTATGGAATTATTTTTGTAGAGAAATGTAGTTACCTGACCATTGTTGTATACCTATCCTGTATTGCAATATTAAAATACAAATAACTCCAAAATGATGGCTCCTATCGAAATTTAGCGACCACCCTTTCATGCAGTTTTTAATACTAGTGCGATTTTTCGTTTTAAATGTTTAAAGAAAATTAAGACAAAAAAAATTAAAGCGAAAATTCTATCTCACACTCCTTGTAACTACTCCAACAAATCAAGATATTTAGATAAAAATTTGACAAAATATGTAATATTATGAAAATAGTAAATGGCCGAAATTTAATTTTTGCAATTTAAGATGTTTCGAATTTACTAACAAATGACTATATTGTACTTACTCCCTTTAAGGGGTTGTAGCTCCCTTATGAACTGATTTATGGCAAATATTTATACTTATACAAAGCAAAACTTATTTTTTCTAGTTGTATCTCCTCCTTGTAAAAGATATGTAATTGTGGGACACTCTGTATAATATGATTAAGTAACTAAATTAAAACATAAATGACAAAAATCCAAAATTCCCTTAGTCAACGTTAATTTTGCTGTCGTATTTTAGCATCACCAGCGCATCCGCCACAACTTTAAATTTCGTAATGAAAGCTGCTCTAGAAAAATATGAAATATCAGGCATCCAATAGCGCAGCCTATGTTAAAAGGAACAGTAATAACCCAACAAAAACATATTAGAGTTTAAGTTGTAAACAATATCACGTAGGTAGGTATCTATAATAAAATTTACATGCATTAGTGGCCACTGCGGACATTAGCCACACAATGGTGATACGAAATTTAATTAAATGATTTGGATTTTAATGCTTGCGTGTTAACACATATTCATTAAATATTGTCGGCTGCTACAACAAATGAATAAGAGGATAGTCCTTGATAACGTAAATATGTATAAGATGGTTCATTTAAAAAAATGTAAGTTTGGTTTGTCCCGCTTTTATAGGACCACCTGTATATTCCTTGCAGGGGATTCTAAAAGAGTTTATTTCAATCACTACAACTTGTGCATACGTTTTTTACCCGCACCACAGTCAAAATATTCTGTAAAATATAAGGGTTCTGAAATGATACTCAATATGTATAAGTCTTCGTAATATTATTAGTTTATTTTTGATAGTCACTGTATGAGCAAATTAAACAGCACCTAAAACCTTACAATTTGCGTTATTACAATGTAATAATAACCTTGTAGGACTGGAATATTGTAGAATCTTGCGCCTATTCTGATTCTGTAACTGTTGTAACAAAGCTCTGAATACATTCGTGTAGCTAAGTTTCACAGCTTTTATTCCCAAGTTATCCAAAAGTTCTTACACTTGATTTGCTATTAGGTCCCTCTATAATTTGAACATGTATTTATCACAATTATAGAGTGTAGAAAAGTAAAATTTTCGCTCCTTTAAAAAATGATTCATGGAAAAATTCTACTAATCTAAATTTCACATTTAGAATCTCCTGATTCTTTTACAAAAAAAGAAGACGAAGCTGAAAAACCGAAAATGTGTATCTTAAGGATGGTTTCTCAACCACCCAAGGCATTTCTAAAACGATCAACAAGTGAAAATTATTTACCTGAAGCTTTTCCTTATTATAAAAAGATTTGTTTGGTTTTAACACGCAAAATCCTCGGGGCTGATATCCTGGTGGAGTAAATTTATACTATACCTTGTTACATTCATAATCCGAAATTACTAATTAATTTTCTGCACTATGTATTGATTGACAATATTTCCGTAACGTAAAGAAAGTTATACAGGGTATTTCAATGAATTATATTAAAATTTCTTCACAATTTATTAAAAAAAATACATTTAACATTTACAATATGTAATGGTGGAAAAGTATTATTATTAAAACATAATAATTATGAAAAAATTACACATGAAAAAATCCATTTATTAGACAGTTGGCACGTTGTACAAAATGTAGATGGGGAAGTACTCAGATAAATTTAAATGTTGATAAAAAATTGTGTTACAGAGAAAAATGTAAGTCGTTGTTGATTTGAATACATAAGTATAACAAACATTGTTTTGTTTGGCCCAGATAAACTTGGAATGACAGTGGAATAATATTGTATCAAGACGATGAACCACACAAATATTGTACAGTTCGTGGTTTGTGTGGTCATAGACTTTTGTCCAATTGCCCACACACCACTTGTGCAAAGTTTAAAAATACGAACAATCTTAAAGCCATCGTTATACAATGTACATTATTTTAAAAATTACTACATAGGTCCTTATTTGTAACATGTAACAATAAAGTGACATTTTTATTAATTATAAATTCAATGTTAACAATGTTTCATTAAATACACAAAGGGCCCTTATTTACAAAGCTAAATACAGCGATTTTTACGAAAATTTTTTGTGCTTTAATAACATCACCTTTTATATAAAACATGAAATATTATCTTTTATGAATGTTACGAGTGAATTTCTTAGAATTCTGCTTCTTTACAGTATATGAGTACAAAGTTTTATACATATGATTACAAAATGATCAAAGAAGGCTTTTAAAATTAATGGATGTAATTTTAATATAAAATTAGGAGGCCCATTACAGAATCTGAACTTAAAATTAGGAAAAGTTAAACATAAGGCTTTAAGTAAAATGGCAGCACAGTAAAAAAACTGGAACATTAAGGGTATCATACACATGTATCCTCAGCATTTTTTTTAAGGGGACAAAAAGTTTATTCAGTACGTATTGTCCCACCCAACTGGGTCATTATGTAACTACATTCTTGATCTAGAAAAACTAAAATTATAGGTACCATTTTACTATTTTTCTTGAAGGATACATATAAATATGAAAATGAAAATAATTGGAGTGGAATGAAAAATAATATTAACTGAAAATTTTTGTTAATTATTATTTACTAACTTTTACAAATCTTATCACAGATAAGTATAACATATATCTTTAAACAATCATTTTCCCGGCTATTTGCCAAAACGCTGAAACTTGGATTACAAAAAAGATAATATGCACATTATGTTCAGTACTACTGACTCAATAATGTTATTTTTAATTTCAACTATTCTGTCCAGTAAAACCAAAAATAAATAAAACACAAGGTACTCACCAGTTGACACTCACTTTAAAAAACTTTAAATTATCTACCGACATGTGTTTCCGCCTGCATCGCTTCATCAGGGTAGCCAGCACATTTAAAGAATCCAAAGTAACCAAACTTGTAAACCTTAATGTAATAAACATTAATGGCTTCAGAGAACAGAATAAATGAAATTATATAGTGGAAATACCCCTTAGGGTCAATGAAATAATTTAAAAACAAATTAAGTTCCTTTTCTTGATAAAAGTTAAAATATAGAGTGGAATGAAAAATAATATTAACTGAAAATTTTTATTAATTATTATTTACTATCTTTTACAAATCTTATCACAGATAAGTATAACATATATCTTTTTAAACAATTATTTTCCCGGCTATTTGCCAAAACGCTGAAACTTGGATTACAAAAAAGATAATATGCACATTATGTTCAGTACTACTGAATCTGGATTCTTTAAATGTGCTGGCTACCCTGACGAAGCGATGCAGGCGGAAACACGTGTCGGTAGATAATTTAAAGTTTTTTAAAGTGAGTGTGAACTGGTGAGTACCTTGTGTTTTATTTATTTTTGGTTTTACTGGACAGAATAGTTGAAATTAAAAATAACATTATTGAGTCAGTAGTACTGAACATAATGTGCATATTATCTTATTTGTAATCCAAGTTTCAGCGTTTTGGCAAATAGCCGGGAAAATAATTGTTTAAAAAGATATATGTTATACTTATCTGTGATAAGATTTGTAAAAGTTAGTAAATAATAATTAACAAAAATTTTCAGGTAATATTATTTTTCATTCCACTCTAAATTTTAACTTTTATCAAGAAGAGGAACTTAATTTGTTTTTAAATTATGAAAATAATTGTTTTCAAATAAAAAAGTTCTTGTAAAAAATAATTTTGTAAAGTTGTACCTTGTACGGTGTGATCAATTTAATATTATGTTAGCTATGACATTATTGCTTGGATGTTAAATTACTTAATAAATGTCAAAATAACACAATCAAATAATAGTGATGTTACAGCCAGCGTAATGTCTTCGATTGTATTTGTAACTCCTACATATGTATAAAATTTATATCTATTGAGTCTAAAGAATCAAAGGAATATAGAAATGTTATATATTGTTGAAATCAGGAAGAAATTTCTATTGAATAGTACAATAATTTAAAGGGTTTTTCGTATGAAATAAATGAGGTTATGTTCGTTCCTTGCTAATTAGACAATGCACTTTAATTTCTCAGCCTTGGCAAAACATTTTGAGGAAAACCATACAATATTTTTCAAGAATTTTTTAAAACTTTTCTACGCATTGATTTAAAGTATGATCACATTAAGTTCATCACACGGTACAATATTATACAGGTTGTTTCCTAAGTGATACGAGTACTTTCATGGAGAAAAGTCTACGAACATATCTTAGCGGATTTCATCTTCGAGATACCAAAAGTTGAAGATTTCGATTCACTTTGCTATTATTTTCTAGGCCTCTAAGATAACTGGACCTTAACCCCTTAGATTTTTTCCTATCTAAAAGAACTAATTTCTGTTCAAAATGAGGAAGATCGTTAAAATCGCATAATCCAAACATGTGATACAATTCGTTCTACTCTCGACAGTCACTGAGTTGGCAAATTGAGGATTGCAATATGTCTAGAGGTGGATAATTTCAGCATTTTATTTAATATAAGGTTTTGTTTTAGAATTTTCAACAAAGCAATTCAGTCGAATGACTTCTAAACGAAAGGATATATAAAAAAAATGCAAGAGACAAAACAATTTTAAAACAAAAGGCATTCTCAACCATCCAAATTATTTATAATCTCAAAGATCAGTGACGTAGTACAAAAGGTTTTGAAGGGCTGTAGTGTTTACTAGGGGATGTTATTCCCTTCTTTTAGTATTTTATATTACTTAGGAAGCACCCTGTATAAATGATACAATAATTCTTCTAATAAAATTTTACTAGATTCATGGTTCACTTGATGAAGTTTAATTTTCTTTATACAAGAATTACATGTGAAAAACTTCAATGAAGTGTGAACGTAATTAAAACAACCAAATAAAATCAACAATGCCCCACAGGTAAATCTAAATTTACGGCTTCAGCTTATAAGTTACTGAAAGAACAATTTGAAATGTAAAAACCCAAGTGTTCGAGAAATAGGAGGCAGAAGCCGTACAGTTTGTAATGAAGTCTGAACCGCTTAACACTTTCTTTGATTTGATTAATATGATTAGGCTCAGGTATTAGAATACCCAAAAAGCATTATATCTTTATCAATATAAATATAATTAAATTATTTTTTAGTTACATTTCTAAGTTGTAGCTCCTCAAGAAGTATTATTAATACTTGGTGCCATTTAGTAATTTGTCAGTGTCAGTATCAGTTGGAAATATTATTACATTTAGCCGAATCAGGGCCGTTTCATTATGGGGATTAGTGTAATTTGGTAGAAAATCGATAACAGGACGAGACGGTCTTCTACTTAAATATAGAACTTATGAATCAATTCGATAGAAGGTGTTGTTTCTTTTAAAAACACATTGTGCCAGAAAAACATGTAGAATTCCAGAATAACAGAACGTATTCCCTTAGGGGGATAAAAATGTAGGTACCATAACCTCAAAAGGTTTTGTATTTAATTTTATACGGTTAATCTTGTATTAGCCAGAAATAAATATAATAGTTATTTATGCATCAACGAAATTAAGTCCGGCATGAATGGTGTCTCCCGAGCGCAGCGACCGCTACTCCTGAGGTGCATACAAAACTTTTGCGTAAACGGGCACAATTTTTATTACAAAAAAATGAAATGTAAACACTGAAGAAAAGTAACTGACCGCGAAGCTTTTGTATTTTATTTCGAATTTATCTAAATACTTATCCTATAATTTAATCGTCTGTTTGATATTATTTTTATTTATTTCTGTTTGACGTTTAGATTAGTAAATATTGTTAAATATTACTAATTATCAAATATTACGGACTGAAAATTACCCAATTAATATTAATTTTAATTTGAAGCAAGTTATAATTTGTGGTTTATGTTTGATTCTTAATTTTTTGTTCTTTCTACTATTAAAAGTTTGACATAATAAGAATGTTGACATTACGTTATGTTTATGTTGTTCATTGGTTTCCATGACGCCTTTAAATCCTAAGGGAATAAGCGCTTATTTTATTCTTTGTTTTGCGGCAGTAAAATACTGTTTTATCCCCGTTCAAGCAAAAAATATATTATGATCTCGAAGATATTTACAATCGAAAATATTCCCAAATCTACTGGCACCTATGAGTTCCGCTTTCAAAAACTATAATTTCGCGCGTTATTCGAATTAATTCAGCAAATTTTATTTGAAATGATTAGTTAAGATTTTGAAAATCATAAATAAGATAAGAACATGTGGCTTAGAGAACAAATAGTAAAATCTTTAGTTTTATAAAGGATTTTTTTGATCATTTTTAATAATTAATAGAATATGGGTTTATGGCCCGCGACGCCAAGATAATAGCCCATGTTGCATCTTTTATGTCACATAGTCTATTAAACAAAATCCATACAGGTATACCAAAAACGGGTCATTTAGTTTACATTATAATCTTATAAGATCGGATCAGTTAAGATGTATATATACATCACGTGATAATACTGTCAACATATTTTAAATAAATGATATTTCTGATACAAAAACTATTTAGGTAGGCATATAAATTCAAAATGTTCCCATATACTTATCCGCTTAATATTACACATTTCCTCCGTAACTAGGTCTTGGCGGATGTAAAAAGGGACTCCTGGACTGAGGCGCTCCATTTGATGGTCTTGTGGCCCCTCCATTAACCGTCACAAGCGTTGTGGTGGTAACATCTGATGTACAGGATTCTCTTTTGTGGTAGAAGTTGGTCGGTTGGCTGTACAGTCTGCATAAATACAAAATAAATTATAAATTATAAATATAGTTTGAAACTTTAAAATGAAGAATATGTAAAAAAAAGTAAATTGCTTATAATTTCTTTAACTCACATGCTTAGAATTTAACGAGGACAATACTTAAAAACATGATAAACAATTAAATCAGTAGAGAACATATTTAAAATGAAGATTATCTTTTAAAATTTAAAAAAGTTGGCCGACCAAATGTTTCTGAAGAAAACCAGTTGAAATGCACAAAAGTTTACTCCTCAGGTGGCTCTAACTTGTGATCCATCTCTATTGTCAAAAGGGTGTTAAAGAAACACAAATTACATCCTTGATGATAGTTTGTCATCAAATTATTGAAGATTATCCAGACAGACGATTTGAGTTTTATGAAATGATCACTAGATAAATTATCCAAAATATAAACAATTCTCTCAGGAATATTTCTTTTAGAGACGAATGCACATTTTTTCTGAACAGTAATGGTGATAGGTAATATGTAAGATAGGTAGTGTTTTCCGTGAAGATCATACTCAATTTTTCCAAAGATTTAATGTAGATCAGGAATATTAGGTAATCGCTATTTCTTGAAGAAAAACATATCTACTTGTTATCAGATAACAATTTCCTTTTCTTATAAAAGTTTAATAAATTTAAATCTAAATAATTAGAAGGTCGCTCAATAATTGTTTTTCTGCTAAGAAACATCTCATGTAATATCCATATTTATCAAAGTATGACTACTATCGCCAAAAAAAAACAGAAAAAAAAATCATCACAAAAATGTTGACGATCTTTTCCATGAATTATCTAGAATCTTATGGGAAATTTGGCTCCTATTCGGAAAGAAATTTGCTTACCTTAGCTGAGTAAAAATATAATTATAAAAATATGCACAATCGTGTGAATATCCGGTTTAGTATACATTCATTTAGATAATTTCTGTATAAAAACAATATTCAATAGTACTACTGACATTACCTTTGTTCCTTGTATATAAAAATTAAAAAAATAAATGTATCTTAGTAGACGAGGTCAACTATATTTCAATTTACCCTACATACCATTTTTCATGAAAGAATTTGAGGGTGGAAGTGGAAATCAAGGAAACAGACTATTGTATAGGTGTATGGTATAGAAAATAACAAAAAAAATATGTAAAATAGCAAACGTTTTGTCACAAAAATGAATTTGGTTTCTTTGTCCAACGGCAAAATACCTGTATAATATATTTACTGCAACATCATCAATTTTAATATAAAAGCATTCAATAGTTGATGGGTTGATGGGCTACGACGACATGGATATAGTTAATTTACATAACCATATATTATTTACAACAAAAGCAAGTGGTTCGTGTGCTGTCAGCTGTATTAAAATCTATTTTGAATGTTATAATGCTATAATATTTCTATTGTAGCAAGAAAGTGATTGAGTTTGTTGAAAGGACTGCTTCTAAAAATATAATAATTCATTGCATAATTAAAAAAAACGTATATCTTTACAATAAGTTGGTGTTGATTTATGTATAACGCGAATTCTAGAGCTAATCTACGATAAAGAATATAATACATTTTTAGAACAGAATATATTTTGTTGGTATTATCAGGTATTTACACAAGTAAATTAATAATAATAATAAATGTAATTTAACATAGTGTATGCTAGTCTACAGGACCTTAGTAATAAGTTGGAATTGTTTCTAGTGTAGATGTAGAACACAATATCTACTGATTCTTGAAATTTATTTTTAACAAATAACAGGCATTCTGGAGAGTAAACAGAAGGAAATGTCAATAGCCTATGTTTAATAAAGGAGTCATGATAGTAATCTTGAAAATTGATATTTTCTATAATTCGTAGTGCTCTTCTACTTTTTCTACTAAAACATTCTAAACTGTATTTTTTCCAAGATTCAATGGATGTAAAGAAACTTGTTCGTGGCTTCGAGCATTTTATTACCATTTGTCCAATTGCATGTATGTATCGGCGGATCACGTGAATGCCACGCCCTGATCATTGTTTATGCGCACTGAATCTTGGAAACAAATAGAGTATAGACCAACATGTTGAGTAACCTTAGGATAACAAGGCATATGCCATTACGGATTGACAAAGAATATAATATGTGGTCTTTAACACTGATGAGGAAACCGATGAGTTTTGTGAGTGTAGGACATATATTGTTACTTAGTCTTTGTCCCATTTAATAGTTAGATCAAGAGATATTAAAAATTTGACCTAACTAGAAGTTTTAAGAGCTTTATGTATAACGTACCTTAATGAAAGAAGTATTGTTTTAGGTAAATTCAAACTTAAAAAATTGTTTAAGAACCAGACAGTATTCATCTGGGCTTTATAATTAACATTTACAAGACCTATTAAAGTTTGAGGAAAACGGGACATGTCGTTGAAAATAATATGAAGTCATTTACTCCAACATTTATAGCAAGATCATTGATTTATACTAAAAAAAGTAATGCACCTAGCGCTGCTCCTTGTAGAACTCCAATATTTATAGCTCTCTTCCAAGAAATTTTTTTAGAATGTTAAATGTGACAATCAAAACCTGCATAGGTTGCATTTTGTGGACGGGTACGGGTCACCGTCAGCTTATTACAAGATTCGTACTTCTCCAGTACGGAATGCGAATTTAAAATCTTCTCTAGACATGTTTTCTACCAAGCGGTGCTATTTCTTTCAATATGGCGGTTGAAGGTGTATTCAGATCAATGGGAATTTTTGGTATGCTAATTACAAAGACAGTGTCTAAAGAAATTTTATATGTGAAAATTACTTCCATTTCTGGCTTTAAAGTTTTTTTTTTAAATTAAACACCAAGAACATAAGCCCCTACCTCTCTAAAATAATTTTGTCGGGAAGAGGGCTACACATTTGGAGACAAGGACACGCTAAATATCCAAGTATGCTTCTTACAATATCCTAGCTCCTCGATTGGGAATCGAACCCGGGGCGCTGGGGTGAGGGTGAGACAAGTGTCTTTACAGTTTGATCACCGAGTCACAAAAACTGATCTAATTTTCTTGAGTTCCGCTCTTTTTTTATTTAACAGAAATTAATACCGCAATGGGGCGTAAGAATGTTAATTTGTGTTATTCATATTTACATAAACAAGTTGAAAATGCATTATTCAAATAAATACTTGACTGAACTTAAAACCATAAAAACGTTTTCCAAGTTAAATTAATTAATATTTCATGCAAATTTCTAGTATTACTTTACGTTCTCACCTGAATGGTTTGATTAAAATTTAATTTCATTCTAGCCTTTTATAATTTCTGTTTCGAAAAAAATAGCAACTTGCATTTAAGTATTAAAGACTTAACTAGCCTTTTCGGTGAAACGCAATTATACCATTTTATACTAGGCAGCCAGGGTCATTTTAACAAGTATGTTTTTACCAGCACAGCACCTTAAACATAACTTTTTAAAGTAGATATGTCAAGGTGCAACTACAAAAAACATTTAGTGTTCGAGGAAAATTAATGACGTTATTATATTTGTAATTGAAAATAATGTTAAAAATAAAATAAAAATGTAACCAGTAACAAATTGTTGAAATTTCATAGAAAATATTGAAGTGAAACTGGCTTCGCCGTAAAACTAAACCAATTTTAGTCAACATTGTACATTGTATGTATGCTTTCAATCGCGAAGCGCTAGAGTGTCAATTGTCACATAATACCACGAAAATATGTGAAAAATAACAGAACATTTCTTATAATAAAAGAGTTGTAACAGCTAACGTATTCACTAAATTTGTATCAACTTCTTAATTTACTTTTATATAACCTTAACACTGACGTAGTTTTCCACGAAACACCAAAACACTATATACTGCACTCGACACGCGTTTCGCCAACTAATTTGGCATCATCTGGAGATGATTAAAACTAAACTTATGCTAACAATCTACCCTATTTATACCTAAACTATTGTCACGGTTTACCGAATCGTCACGGTACTAACCGATAAAGCGGGCTATTTGGGATAGGCCCTCTGTCACTATTTATACTATGTTTACACTTTATGATTTCCAAGCTTTCAAATGCATCCAGCTCTCTAGTATTTGTTACATTCCTAATTAATCTTAAATTGCTAATATCTATTTTATGGTTGTTCTCAAACGCATCTTGGGCTACACTAGACTTATCTGTTCTACCATATTTGAGATGGACCATATGCTCTTTGAATCTAGTATAAATTCATTGTCTAGTCTGTCCAACACATTTTTGATTACAGTCCTTACAGCTAATTTCGCAAATCCCCGACATTTCGTTTGTTTCAATTTTGTCTTTTGGATTGCCTAAAACTTGTTGTAGTTTGTTTCCTGATGAATAAACCACTGTCATACTTACATCTTTAAAAATCTTAACAATAGCACTGGTGCATCGAAGATCGAATGGAATTGATACAAATTTCGGATTTTTTTTTATTTTGAAAGGTCGAGGAATTTCGAAGCGACTCTTTAAACTTTCGTTTCCTAATTGTTTTATCAATTAAACTTACAGAATATCCATTACTCGCAGCTATATCCTTAATCACTGCCTTATCTTTTTCAAACCTTTCCTTATTGAGGGGGAAGCTTAATAGACGATGGACTAGAAAATTAAAACTCCCATTTTGTGTTGAGCACAATGGTGAGAGTCCTTAGGGATATATCTTAGAGTACTGGAATATTTTCTGTATATGTCAAATTCTAACTTATTTTCATTATTTCTAATTATTAATACATCTAAAAATGGTAGTTGTCCAGAGTTTTCAGTTTCATATGTGCATTTAACTGACGGGGAACAACTGCTTAATTTAGATACAAAGTTATCAATATCAGCGACTTTTGTATCGAACACTGCAAAAAATATCATCCACATACCTAAGCCAAACCCTGGGGAATACTCGATTTTTTTTGCTTCCGTCTCGAATCTGTTCATGAACTGGCAATGAATGGTGAAAAAGAGTTACCCATTGCTGTTCCTTTATGTTCGAAGAAATTATTGTTGAATAGAAAACAATTTTGTTTCATGCAAAGTTTAGTGAGTCTAAGATATTCTTTTACTACATCTTGACTGAGATTGTTTAATTCGAGTAGATGCTTAACGTAGTCTAAGGTCTGTGATATCGAAACACTTGGAAACAATGAACAAACGTCAAAGGAGATCAACATTTCACCTTCTTGCAACTGAATATTTTTCACCTTATTAATGAAATCGTTGGAATTAATCACAGAGAAAGTAGGTGATGTGATAGGTAAATTTTCGAACTGTTCTGTTAACCATTTTGATAGGTGGTAAGTCGGCGATCCGATTACTGAAACAATAGGACGTACCGACTTTTCTGGTTTATGTATCTTAGGCAAGCAGTACAATTTAGGTACACTTGGGTTAGATACATGTAACTTTCTATTTAAAGCTGGAGTAATAAGGTTGTTGCAGGATTTAAGTACATTTCTTACTTCAGTAACCATGGTAATCGATTTCTAGAGAGTTTTTTATAAAGACCATTACTAATCAGATTGTTTACTCTTTCATAATAGTCCTCTTTATCTAAAATAACATCCTTATTGCCCTTATAAGCTTTTAAATAACCTTATAACCTTATTTATTTGTTCGATCACAGTTTATCAGATGATTGTTGATGACATTAATAATGCTGATATGTGCTGGATATCTATTAATAACTATAATACGAAGTTTACGATATTTGATCGAAATCTGAATCATTGTATTCGAATGCAAGTCAAATATCGATTAATACGTGAATCTCTTACAGAAAATATTACTTCTGGATAATTCTTTATTATTTGGGTCACTGCCTCCCCCCCCAGCATTTAAATCAGTTAACCGGGGTTTTTACATTATGGAACTCTTATGACCAATACATTTAGTGGAGAAAAGCGCAGTTTGATAAAATATGATATACGTATATTTTTAATATTATTCTTGAGATTCTGAATTTTTCATATCGTCCATAACGTGAGTGTCCTCAAACTTTCAGACAGAAATATTCAAAGTTTTAAGCTATATTCTATTCTTTAACACTAAATATGAATTAAACAATACACATGTATAAAGTACAAAATTTATAATTAGTCAAATAATTTCTTTAAAAAAAAAATCTAAATCACAATTAAATAAAGGTCTACAAAAAAAATTTTTTTTGTTATACAGACTTGACCCTACTGTTCTTTAGTAAAAATTTCCGCTAAAGTCGAAAATGAAAAAAAAATTGTATCGTATGGGTTCCCCACACACCTCAATTCCCACCAAAAATTAAAAAAAAAGCCAACTGAGCGAAAAAACCTACCTATCTTTAGTAAAATTTTCCGCTGAAGCCGAAAATGAAAAAAAAATATCGTGTGGGTTCTCCCCCACACACCCCAATTCCCCCAAAAAATTAAAAAAATGCAAACTGGGTGAAAAAAACCTACCTATCTTTAGTAAAATTTTTCGCTGAAGCCGAAAATGAAAAAAAAATTTACCATGTGGTTTCCCCAACACACCCAAATTCCTCCTTCCAAAATTAAAAAAATCCAAATTGGGCTTCAGAACATCGAACACTGAAACTCAATTTTATCCTCGGAATGGCAAATTCAAACTGAATCTTATACAGGCAAAACTATTCTTCTCATCTCATGCAATGTGTCCAGTTTTACCTTTACTGCCATTCACAATTCAATCTGTTCCATGATAGGATCTTTTTTCAAAGACCTAACATAGGTCTTATCCCCGAGGTGGTGAACGCCTTGGAGCTTATACTTCAATTGAATATTGATTGATCTTTTTGGTCGTTCCAAATTTTCAATTTATATTCTCTTGGAGGGACCAAGTTTCACCTATGGGCTGGCATTCAGAAAAAAACCATCATGAAGAGTGCTAAAGGAGAAACATCTTACGCGACAGGGCTTCGGAAACCCAGAAGGGGCAGGTCTAGAAGTATGCAAGCGGGTTTCAACCGGTCCTCATCCTGCAACCGTAATGCATCAGAGTTGGGTAACTTGGCCCTCGATGCAGCTAATGCAACAAGCCGTCACAATAATTGCAGAACGATAAAAAAAGATTTTATTTCATTTTCGGTTTCAGCGGAAAATTTTACTAAAGATAGGTAGGTTTTTTCGCCCAGTTGCATTTCTTTAATTTTCGGGGGAATTGGGGTGTGTGGGGGGAACCCACAGGATAATTTTTTTTTTCATTTTTGACTTCAGCGGAAAATTTTACTAAAGAATAGTAGGGTCAAGTCTCTATAACAAAAAAATTTTTTTTTGTAGACCTGTGTACTTATTCACTGAACTATATGAATTACAAAACCGCTGGATAGACACATTGTTATTTGCACATTGTAGTTTCATCTTTCTTATGTCCTCGTCGGGCATGGAGCTATTTATGGTGTCTTTGGTAGAATAAAGGCAGACGGATGCCAGTAACATAATATATAGTTGTTGTTTATGTTTGATAATTGTCTTGAAAATATTACAGTACAGTTAATATTTTATTATTTAACTTGTTATTCCATCATTGCAGTAGTAGTAAAAATGTTTGCAATTTTATCATTTTAAAACTACATTCCAATCAAATACATTTCTCTTAAATTACTCAGACGACTTCAATGCTAAATAGAATAGAGAATGAGTGTCCTTTTAGAATTCTCTGCTATATAAAGATATCAATATAGTCGTTCTGGAAAGGAAAATATGTAGATGATTTTGCAGACATCTGAATATTATATTACTCTCTGAGAAAATATTCAAACTTGTAATATTTTTGTAGGAATACAAATATTACGAATAAATGAAACCGTACTTCAAATGCCGAGAAAATGTCAGGGATAGTTATACTTCAACGGAATAACTTCATTATGTCTTGTAATTTTCTACACAGAAACATTTCATACCATTGGATCAACCTATTATTATAAATGTTCTATATTAAAGAACTAATTAGAGAGAGACGACATACAACATTTTTCTAATGAGTATTATTAAAAATATTTTAATTAATATGTATTAATAGTGAAAAACTAAAGTTAAATTGGTTCATGTAATCAAATTAAGTACATTATTCTACAGTAAATGCTTTGCTGGGATCATTAATAATTATTATGGAAATTTGAATGTAATCATATTAACTGTAAACAACCAACAATACTTATCTCTTAATCGCCATCTCTCATTAATTAGATTCTAATAATTATCAATAGTATTGTTACATGATAAATCAAATAGAAAAATTCTCATAAAATTCCTTTATTAATGTGACCGGTTTCGTGAACAAGTAATTACTTCACGAAACCGGTCACATTAATAAAGGAATTTTATGAGAATTTTTCTATTTGATTTATCTATGGGATCAACCTACCTAAGTATTGTTACAATTTCGAAATTAGAAGTATTAAGATTATATATCTCCTTGTCTCTCACCTTAGACAATTTATAACATACAATGCTTTCGTACAGAGCCTTCATAAATGATCGTAAGCCACGTGATTAATTGGTACCTTTTAATTTAATTCTGTCTCTCAATTACGACAGTACTTGATGAAGATTTTGCACATACGTATGTGTGTAAGAAATAGTTTTCAATCATATTTTGCTGACGGGACGACTCGACAATGCTGTTAAAGGTAACTAATTGATCACGTGGGTTGCGATCATTTATGAAGGCTCTGTATTTGCTTACGGGAAAATAGTGAGATAAGTATTCCGTTAACTCGGAAACAAGACTCTTCCGGCAAATTTTAAGATATTTTGATTATTTTATGGATTTTGACAGTTTTATGAATATTGATCAATATTTGTTTTATTCCTTATCTACCTAAAATTATTCTGTAATGTTAAAAAAAAATTGTCATGGATATTTCAAAGGAATTTCCAAAATCGGGACCAAATGCCATGATTAGACGTTTGTAGTGGGACAATAATAAGATTGTCGACCGAACCAAGAGTAGGAGGTCGTAGACAATATATGATATCTGCCCAATCGTAAGGAGAGAATGGCAATATCTTAAGTCGTTTAGTCTACAAAAGACTCGAAAACAGCTTCGGGAGCATTCGATTTTTTAAAAAATATTCCGTTAACACGAAAATGAAACTTCCTGCTTCTGACTTCATATTCACGTCTTGCGGCCCAAAAACGCTCACATGCAAACAATTGTAACCCCTCATTTTCAGAAATGTTCAAAGTTTTATGGATTTTGACCGTTTTAAATATTTTATGGATTTTGTTCGTTTGTGAATTTCGATCAAGATCAGAACTGTGTTTTTAATTTTTCTTATTTTCTAACTGCCTGAAACTGTTCTGAAAGTCTGTATTTGGTTAAGAAATTCGTCACGGACATTTAAAAAACTATATAAACTCGTAGTCACATGTTTGGGTGGCTATAGCAAGACGATTACAAATGTATCGATCGACCCGAGAGTAGAAAGTTGTAGAGAACATATGCTACCTGTCCAAATATGAAGAGAGAATGGCGATATTACATCCTCGTTTAGACTACAGAAGAATCCAAAAACAACCTTGGAAACATTCAATTTTTAAAAAAGTTTCCGTTAACTCAGGTAATTTCTATATTCGTGTTCTACTGCCCAAAATATGTACATGTAGAAAAAACTATCATTATCGCTTTTTCTCAGATCTTTGATTTTCGATACAGATTATGACCTTCTTCCGGCAAAATTGATAGATATTCGCATTCTAAGGCCTAAAATACATGCACGTGCAAAATTGATCAAAAACCTTTTTTTTTTCACCGTTTCGGGTATTTTATGGATACTGATTTTTTTAATGGATTTTGATGAAATAGTGATATTTTGCTCATCCTATTTCAGACAGTTTGCGGACTAGTGGTTTTGCAGAAATATACTACTGAGGCCCTTAGTGAAATGTACACAAAATCAAGATCATAGATATTTGTCTTTGTATCTAATAAAATATTTCCAATTTCTTATAGTATGCAATATATTTGAAGCGTGAACTGTTGTGAAGAGTAATACAATATATGTAATATGTAGTTAAAATTATGCTTACTAATACTAACAATATTGTAATTAATCATAGATGCTTAAAATTTATTAATAAATGAAAATATTAGATCATGAGTCTCCACGAGATTAAATGTTATTTTTCTCAAATATGAAAAAAGTTATTCACATCAAATCAGTGACGAATATTTTTGGAAAAAATTATTTTTATTACTTTATTGATACTGAGTTTCATATAACGAAGGAAAAATAAAAACAGAATTCTTTGATATCTTTATCATAGATAAAACAATACGGTCCTGCTCTTGTCATAAATTTTTATACAAGCAAGGAAAATTAATTGCATTTTATTAAAAATATGTTCGTTATTAAATACACGGTTTTGTCTAACTTACATACCAGTGTAAAGGGCAATTAAATGATGAAAATAAGTGTGATGAGGAGTTTTTGTTACAATTTCTTGCGTAGAAACAATTGGAAAAACAATGCTGCTACATAATGATTCATTATTTTTTTATTCTTAACGTAATAACTCTTTTGGCTCTTTTATAGAAGAAGTTGTAAGAAATATCGCAGCACCATCAGGATTTTCTTTGTTCGCTGTGGTAGAGAAAATAAAATTTAAATTCTTTCCACTTAAATTTCATAAAATGTAATTTTAGGGGTAATTTAATTTTAGTATGTATTGTTTATAGTAGCCTGAATTTGACTGATATACAGAATAACAATTCCTAGTGCAATAAAGTAATATAGGAGAATTCTTTCATGCAATATTAAAATAACTGGTTTGCTACAAAATGCGCTTATTGAACTTATACATACAATAATCGTTATTGATAGTAATAAAAACGTTAAAGAAGATTCGATTTCGTTTATGCTACTTGATAATGAAATTACGATGTTAAAATATCACGACGACTAAGTAAACAACAGCACACATTAATCTGTAAATTTAAGGTTGATTTGTGAACTAAATGCACATCTCAGCGAAAAATTTGCGTGAAGGTGATGCAGAAAGTGATTTTTCTAGTGCTCCTCCTAAAATGTACGAAGTGGCGAGTCACAAACAACCAATGAGTGTGAATACAGTGGAAAAAATTCCCTGCAATATAACTGCATACTAGATTACAATTCTAGATTGGCACTTGAGTTTGGATGCGCAATGATCTAAACTTCGGCTTTTTCTGTAAAGCGTTTGTTCGTCTCTCTTCCACACCGCTGATGCCTCTTTTCTCTCTGCGCCGCCAAGTGCCAAGCTAGAATCATGTACCTTGATTTACCTAATCCTGTGGTTTAGACAGACGATATCTTTAGAGGAATATCGGCAACATTAATTGCCTGTAGATGGCGCATTGTGAATAGTCGTTTTCTAGACGGTCTCCCAAAAATTGTGTGAATTTATGATAAAATTTAATAATCTAGCTCCTAAATCAGTTTTACGTGTAGAATAAAGGTTATTATTATGCCTTCGAAAATAAGATCCAAGGAAAATCTTTTAGATGCAGATGATATGAACAAATCTTTGTCAACACGTGTAGAGAGGTTAGAAGAATACCTTCAATCAGGATTAAAGGAGTTAAAAAGTCAGCTAGCATCTGGTGAATCATCAGATAATGCAAGTAAGTTTTCTGATAGCATTAATGCATTTGAGCGTAAGATGCAAGAAGAATTAAATCTCATAAAAGTTTAACTAAATTCTGTACAAAAACAGCAAGTAACTGCTCAAAAAGAGATAGAATACATAAAGCAGGATAGACTCATGAGTACTATAGTAGTGTACGGCATGCCTGAGAATTAGATTGAAAATGTTTACGAAGATATATGCAAAGTAATTAAGAACAAACTGAATATTTCTATCTCACTCGACAACATCGACAACTGCTTTCGCTTAGGTAAAGAAAAAAGTCAACAAAAAAAGACCCCGACCTATTGCTATTGTGTTTACAAATAGGTGGATGAGAAGTGAAGTGTTTAGTATCAAAAAAAAAAATTAAAAAATAGTGGTACTGTGTTTAGCGTAATGCTTACATATAAAAGTCTCAACCTTCTGAATAAGGTTCGTGCAGTAGTCTGTGTAAAATAATGCTGGTCGTGGAGAGGTAACATATTTGCATCAAAAAAACAGTGTTAAAAAACTCATATCATCTGAAACTGACTTTATCCTACCTTAATTCGAATTCAACCACAATCAAATTAAATTATATTTAAATTAGATGGAAGCGTCTAATAGACGTACATTTGTCGTTTTCTTTTGCATTTTTTTTTTAATTTTTTTTCTGGAATTTATTTTAGATAAGTTCTACTTTTTATTTAATCTGCATTATCGAATTGCTGGTATATTTTAAGTTAGATATAAGTTACTTTTCTATTTTCTCATATTAGCAATTTACAAGTGTTTAAATTATTCGTACAGAGTTGCTCTTCACTTATAATCTGTCCTGCTGATTATTGACATTAAAACAATTATTGTACTTTTGTGAATATAAATAATATAACTAGATATTACAATTACATTTGTGATAATATAATAAATAAAATATCTATTTATATAGTTAAATGCAAATAATTGAAATAATACATTTGCATATATAGAATTTAGCATATTTTCATATAAAATATAATATACTTCATAAAAGGTAAATAAAAACATTCCATAAATAAACAGCACTTTTTACCGAGCATCTTACTATATACAGTTTCTTGCTTTTTTATTTTTTTTTGTGGTAAATTTAAAGGGTATTAGTAAAAATCTCGTATTTAAAATAAAGTGTAAACAGACTAAACAACTTTTTCTCTATTTAAATTTTATACTATTTAATTTTATTATATAAATAAAAAAAACAGTCCTATTGTACTAATTATTTTATATGGTATCAATTTAAAACTGTATATACGCAGGCAAATAAATAACCATTGTGTGAAATTAGACAAATTCCTGAACTGTAAGTAACGACATTTTTTTTGTATCTAATTCCCCACTTCATGTGCGTGAACTCAATGTGTATAGCTGACATCTAAATAATTCAAAATCAGTACTGAACTAAGCGTGAAGGGATAGTATATAGCCACGTATAGCGAACTAATAATATTCTCGATATAAGCAAGTAGGGAAATGTCCGGTCAAAATATAACTCTAGCTGATCTTTTTGATAAACTTGAGACGCTGAACCAAAAGGCTGACACGACTCATAATTCGCTGAAACAAATAAAGAGCGAACTTCAAGAAGTGCAAAAGAAATTAAGTAACCTTGGAAAAGAAAATAAAGAGCTAACAGAAAAAATACTTGCATTGGATAATAAATCAAGAAAAAATAATTTAATCGTATATGGATTACCAGAAGTACAAAATCAATTAGATAACATTAATTACCTAAAAAACTGCACTTGATATCGATTTGGATATACGAGATATTAATAATGTATACCAAATAGGCAATAACCAAAACAAAGGTGGAGTTAAGGCAGTAAAAATTGAACTTACGTCAAATTTGAAAAAACTAGAGATATTTAAGAATGCTTATAAACTGAAAGAAAAAAACATTAGAAACATATCTATTATGCATGATCTAAGCACCGAAGATCAAGAAATTCATAAAACATTGCGCCAGTATTTAAATATTGCAAAATCAAGAGGTAATAAAGTTGCTATAAAAAAAAATAAACTGTTTGTAAACAAATCTGCCTATACATACGATTACTTAATTAAAAATCCAAACATAAATTTTAATGAAAACGATCAAGAAGAGGAGGAGATTCACCTAGGAGAAAACAAAGGAGTGTCAAATAGGGATATTGGAAAAAATAAAGAAAAGGGGTCAGGCGAGAACGAAACAGCTGTACCAAAAACATTACAATTAGACAAATCAAGACAAACGCGGCAAACATCAAAAAAAAAATTAGGCAATAATAAAAAAATTATATTAAATTCTATAATCTATTTTGTAAATTATTATTATTATATAAGGGTATTTTGTATCAATAGTTTGTTATTATTTTTGTTGTTTTTTTTTTATATTTTTTTGTGCAGAGCTACTCAATTTTCTACTTTCAAAGTAATATATGATTTTCTTTTGAAATAATAAAAGATAGTAATATGGATCAATATATAAGAGATATTAATTTTGTACCTCTAAATACACTCGAGGTTGATAATATTACAGAGTTTAATAAATTAATCACTACGGGACAAATGAAAATGTCAGATTTCAAAATATATCATCAAAACATTAGAAGTATTTCGCAAAATTTTAATGAATTCTGCATTTATTTAAGCCAAATAACTGCCGAATTCGATTGTATCATTCTGTCTGAAACTTGGAATATTTATAATATTGAATTTTTTAACATAAATGGCTATGATTTGGTATACAGTGAGGGTTCTATAAATAAAAGTGATGGAGTGGTAATGTATATAAAAAAAACCTAATAATTACTCTTCTAAAATTATATTTATTGACGAATGCAAGATAATACAAACTAAACTTACATTAAAGAATAAAAAAATTTTATTAATTACCGCCATTTATAGACCCCCTTCTAATCAAGCTGAAAATTTTTTGACTCAGCTAAGGTTATACCTGCAACAAACTAAAAATTTAGTATTAGACTATCACATAATAGTGGTAGATATTAACTTAAATCTACAATTAGAGAATGATATAGTTTCCGATTACCTTAATCTACTAGCCGAGTATAATTTTACATCCGCTATAAACAAACCTACCAGAGTTAGTGGTGAATCTGCAAGTTGTATAGACCATATTTTCATCAACAGCAAACTTAAGAACCTAAATGATAGTCTACCAATCATCCTAAAATCAAATATAACAGATCACTACTCTACAATAATTAATTTGAATGAAGTTGTAGAAAAAAATTTAAGGGTAGAAAATAAAAGCATCAAAAATATAAATTATCCGCAATTGAAGGTCGATCTACATAACTATAATTGGAACAATTTATATAATATATCAGGTATAGATGAAGCAACCACATTTTTTTGTAAATATACTGCGCGAACAAATTAACAAAAATACAAAATATATTAAACTAAAAAGAAAAAATGTAAAACGAAAGGAGTGGATTACAAATGGTTTGGTAGCGTCAATTAACAAAAAAAATGAAATGCACAAATTATACAAAGAAAATCCCACAAATGCTGCGATTAAACAAGAATTCATTACATATAGAAATTACGTAAATTACTTAATAAAATTGACCAAAATAAATTACTATAAACAAGAAATAAATAAAAACGTAAACAGTGCAAAGCATTTGTGGAAAACAGTAAAAAATATTAACGTACTTACTAAAGATAGTGAAGTACAGCAAATTATGACTGAAACAAATGATCTAACAACGGATGATTTGATAATTGCTAATACTTTCAATAATTATTATGCTAAGATCGGAAAAGAACTTGCCGGAAAAACTCACAAGCCCCAAAGCACCCCTCCAGCAAGAGAGATATCCCAGTATTCCATATATCTAGAGCCAACCAACAAAAAAGAAATAATCAATACAATTAAAACACTAAAAATTAAAAAAGCACCTGGTATAGACGGAATAAAAACAGAAACTTTACAAGAAATATGTGAAGAAATTGCATCGCCATTAACATTTCTTATGAATACAATAATTGACACAGGAATTTGCCCCCATGAATTTAAATCAGCCGTGATAAAACCTATTTTCAAGAAAGGAGATAAAAATATTCCATCTAATTATAGACCTATATCTTTGATCACGAGCTTAACAAAAGTATTTGAAAAAATTATAAAAGTAAGAATGGAAAAATTCATATATAAATACAAACTAATATCAGATAAGCAATTCGGATTCAGAGAGGGCAAATCAACGCAAGATGCAATTTCATGCTTAACATCTGAAATTTATAAAAATATGGATGACGGAAATCCTTCTTTATGTATATTCCTGGATCTTGCTAAGGCCTTTGACACTGTTAGTCACACGCAGTTGTTGGAGACCTTGCAAGATATAGGAATAAGGGGAAATGCTCACAAATTAATTTCAAGCTACCTAACTCAGAGAAAACAATATGTAAGAATTCGTACCAAAACAAGCTTGGAAAAAGTAGTAGAATATGGGGTACCACAGGGAACAGTCCTTGGACCTATGTTATTCACAATATATCTAAACAATTTACTTACCATTAAAACTTCCGGGATGATCATAAGCTTTGCAGATGACACGGCAATTTATTATAAGGACCAAACTTGGTCGGAACTAAAAACTAAAGTTGAAAATGACATGAAATTATTAATAGATTGGTTTAATCATAACATTTTAACAATAAATTATGAAAAAACAAAGTACGTACCATTTGCATGTTACAAAAATAGCTTACCTAAATTTCAGTCATTAACAATAAAAAATATATTTGAGTCTATAGAAATTAAGTCAACACATCATATAAAATATTTAGGAGTCACGCTAGATAAACATTTAAGATGGGATGTACATGTTGATAATGTTTCTAGAACTTTAAGAAGTATTTTATACAACTTTAAGTATTTCAATAAAATACTTGATACTCGTCATATGAGAATGATATATTTTACCTTAATAGAGTCTAGATTACAATATGCAATATTAGGATGGGGAGGAATCACTACTAGTTACCTGAAAAAATTAGATGTATTACAAAAAAAATTTTTAAAAATAATGTATAATAAGGAAAATACTTACCCTTCAGATCTCCTATTTACAGAATCAAAAATTTTAGATATTAGGCAACTATATTTCTGTAATGTTGTTACTCACATCTACAAAAAACAAAACTAACTTACAATATATTGATCATTACTACTCTACACGAAATAAAACAAATCTGCAAGTTAAAACAATAAAGTCGGAAAAAACAATAGGACAACGAAGCCATACCTATCATTGTTCCAGAGTATACAATTTTTTACCTGAACAACAAAAAAAATCAAATCAATGATATAAAATCTCTGGGATTATTTATTTGTATTAAATATAGATAGAATAACTATACACAAACTTATAAGTCCAAGAAATTATTAATTTTTTTTATTTATTTTTTTTTAAATTTTTTTCTATACACAAACTTATAAGTCCAAGAAATTATTAATTTTTTTTTATTTATTTTTTTTTAAATTTTTTTACAATCTATTTTATTTTACCCCAAAAACTATTGTATTGAATTTAAAATTAATTGCCTAAAAAATGTAAAATGTAAATTTGTCTGTAGTGCATTGAAGGAACGGAAAATCTTTATCTACGCGCAACCTATGGTTTTTTGTAGATTTTTTTTTTGTTTATTTGCATGTATTATTGTAAAATTGCATTATATACTCATTGTAAACTATACTGTGAGCAGTGGTAAATAAACGTTATTATTATTATTATTATTATTATTATTGCCTTATTCTTTACCCAGTTACTACTTACTTTTATCATATTGAGTGGTTTAATAACTTTGATATTGTTTTTATACCCTTAAGTTTCTTTTTCATTATTAAAATAAATAGTGTTAAATGTGCTCAGATTAATGTAAGATCTCTTGTGGCCCACTTTAATGATTTTGAGAATGTGGTTTTGTCTCTTGATTTTGATATCGTGGGAGTGAGTGAAACTTGATTAAATGACACCATAACTACTGATAGGATAAATATACAAGATTATAACTTTTTTAGAGTGGATAGGGTTGGTCGTGGAGGGGGGTGTTGGAATGTATATTCTTCATTCAGTTATAAAGTAATAACATCATCCAAAGAAATTGAACAAATATGGGTGGAAAACGCATACAGGGTGTTGGTATGTTTGCCTGTGTAACTTACAGACCTCTGAGTTCTAATTTATTAGACTTCTTCAACATATTCGAGACAACTATTACTACAATGATGGCTAAAAGGGATACTATTTTTTGTTTAGGTGATTTTACTATAGATCTTCTTTTGACTATGAAAATAAGGTACCTGATGATATATTTAACTTATTTGAGGGTCTTGGCTTAAAGCAAGTTATGAATCACCTAACAAGAATAACTGAAAAATCAAACTTCCCTGTTGAGTACATAATCAAATAAGTTGGTGTTTTTTGTGGTAAAATAATATGACACTGCATTCGTTAGCAATAAGAGAGTTTACTGTTAAATGTAGTTAGATTTCTTTGAGGGTTCTGACAGTCAGAAAAGGAAGCGATTTTACAATACAATTTGAGATCATCTGCGTAAAGAAGGTAACGAACATTAATACCATTGGCAATTTCATTAACGAATATTATGAAAAAGAGGGGTCCTGAGATTGAACCTTGAGGAACATCTAACGTTTGCGGCAATGAATTCGATCTAATATCTCGATATTGCACAAATTGACAACGTACAGTAAGCTATAACTGACAAACATTTATAGAACCGGTGTATAGTCCAACAACATAAACTCCAATAGTAAGGCGTAATGAAGTCTATCGAACGTTTTGCGGGCGTCAGTGTAGATCAATGACCTCCGAAGTAAACATAAAGTTTGATACACTGTTGATTTTTCATGTATGAAACCGTATTAATCGGATATAATTACATAGGACACATGGGGCGAGATGAAAGTATGTATGATAATCTTGAAAATTTTACAGAACTTACTTAAAATTTAAAATGGCCGAGGTCTTTAATTCGAAAAATTTTTTGTTAACAGATGTATTTCTGGATATTTTCCAGACGTTGGCAAAACAGAAAATGTTTCCTAATGGAACTACGGACTCTCAGAAACATTTTATTATATGCGAATAATATAAAATTCGATATTTTTCTATACAGAAAATACATGTTTAATATTTCTTACAGCTTTCAAGCAACCGTCACATATATCTTATATATTATAGTTATTTTTTAATTTCACACATCATGGATTAATCTGCCTTAACACCAGTCTGTTCACGTCCATGTTTCTAGTTACTCTACAGTATTACATGGACTGACACGGACTATTAAGACTAAATTTACATTTACGTTAAATCGTTTTTATCACGTTTGCATTGATTTGAATATTTCGCTTTGAATTTTCAGGATACGAGGCAGTTGCTGGTACAATTTAAGCCCTCTTGGGAGTACTAGATCAAATTGTCTATATACCAGAACTAACGGTATTTATCCCAGTTGCTTTGTGCTTGAAATATCATCGACAGATCAAGTGCGTGATATAATTTTTCCGTATAAACAGATAAAGTAGTTCTATTCTAAAGGAATAGATTTTATTAAATTGTAAAATAATGGCTGTTTCCCTGCAGTGTTTTTATAAAACATATTGCATTCGTCTCAAGTATATAAACTTAATTTACTATAATGCAGTTTTTTAATATTCAGTGGCTTCGTGGTCAAGTGGTAAGGACACTTGCCTCTCATCTAGGAATCCCGGGTTCGATCTCCGCTCGAGGAGCTAGGATTTTTTCTAAACGAGGAATTAATCCTAATATACTCGGACATTGGGTGTGTGTCCATTGTCTCTAAATGTGAAACCCACTTCCACACAAGGTATCCTGAGGTGCCTTGAGGGATACAAGGGGTTGTATTACCTGTGATGTTTTTACCTGTGATGTTAATAAAGATAAAGAAGAAGACTTGAGAATTTTTCCATATGTTATATATTATTCATATTTCGGGGAACTATACAAATATAAAAAGGGGACAAAATTTTTTAATTTTTCAAAAGTTCTCTTGTTTCATGATTGTTAGGAGATTTTTTAACGCCTTTTTTTAAAATTTTTACGCTTATAAAGATGGTCGATTCCTATTGATATTAAGTAGGAATTGGCTAGAAGTTTCTGTGATATTTCTTGATGCTGAAAACATGAATGAATGACAAAATTATGCAACAAGATGAGCAAGAGATTGATTTATTTTAATATTCTGTAAATTGTGTTAACTGAATGATATAAGGATAAGAACAATAAAAATACAATTGAGATTTTTCGGTTTTATTTAAAATAATTTATAAAGTATAAAAATTCATATTGTTCTAATTTATTTATTTAACAACAAAGTATACGTCCTTATTGTTGAGATGTTCTGAAATAAATTAATTAACAATTATTATACTTTTTTAAATATATATTAGTAGTCACACATGCATGTTGTTAGTATTTTTATACTTTAGAGAAATTAGCAAGTTGACTTACCCACTTAAAAATACACTAGCAATTATATAATTAATAGTATCGATGGTGCTACACCATGCGGTAAGTGCATTTTTTGGACAAAAATGAGTTAAATATATTAATTTGTTGTTTGGTGTACGAATATTCAACTGATTTTTGCCCAAAATCGCACTTACTATGTGTGCGCTACACCATCGGTATGAAGGTTATTTTTGCGTTAGTAAGCTCATCAAACAGCAACAAGCGCATTTTATGCAATTTTGTTTAGATAAATTAACGATTATCACTCTCATCGAAGTCGCAATTACTAAAATTATTAGATATCACAGAATATACAGTTAATATAATTATTGCGATGTGTCAAATTTAACAAATCATGAGAAAGAAGAAAATAACTAGATGCGACATTTTCCTTTCGAATTTCAATAACAAAATATTCGGTTTAGTTTGTTTATACGGGTGGGGCAATAGTGCGTCCGACTTCGATATATCGAGTTCTATGATAACTAGACAGTTGATTTAAAAACGTCATTAACTATCATATAACACGCTTATTATAATCCCTTCTCTTCAATTATTTGAAAAAACCGTCATTTTTAATTTTTCTTTGCTGAATTTTACAGTTATTGTTCAATAAATTGAAAATGGTCACAGATAGCCATAGGAATGTATGTACAAAAAAATGTTCTTTTTTCAGTCCTACATCACATCGTCTAAAAATATACAGGGTGTCCCATTTAAAAAATTGAGAAAATTCAGTTCAAAAAGTTGCAAATTTAAAAATCCTTTTTGGCCACCCTGTATACTTTTAGGAAGTTAAAATGGCTAAGTATCATCACACAGATGTCTCATAACTGGTACTAACATATTTTTTCTTAAAATTAATAGTTGTGATTGTAGTGATATTTTTTATATACACGTGTAAATGGTACAATTTCAAAAAAATCATTACAACCAAGTGGTTGGGAGAAAGTCAATAATAATACAGGAATAAAGAGGTTTCAAAAAATGTTCTGATACACATGGCATTTCATTTAAAAAAATGTTACATGACCCTGTAGAATCGTCTTGGCTCACCCTGTATATTCCAAAACAATTCCCGATTATAGACTTTTTTGTCTAATTTACTTATGTTTTTAAATCAAGTTTCTAACTATCGTAGAACTCGAGATATCGAAGTCGGACGCACTATTGCCCCACCCTGCATAATACAGTTTGCGTTGTACAAATCTGATTACTGCGCGCATCACCAAATACTAAATATCGAATTATATCTTGAATCACACAACAGACAATTTTTCAAACAAGCCTCGATACCATACAATTACAAAAAAGCTAACTTTACTCGCTTTATACTGAACTGGGCTAGGCAAACTGGAATAACCTCTATAAAATTAATGATGAAAATGAGAGTAAAATGAGAGTAAAATAAAATAAAATGAAATTATTATTATTAGTTATTCTAACAATTTTTATGAAGACACTATCAGTAAGTTGCAGTATTAAATAATAGGTTTTTTTTTTTGTAAAAATTAGTATGTTGTAAAAAGAATACTACCAGTTATTTACTTGAAATCAGTTTATAGTTAATTACTTGAATTTTGATTTAAAATTATAAATAAGTATTTATTTTCCAATTTGTCTGATTACAAATAGCTAATATAACTGCAATTTATAACACAATAGAAGAATAATTTTCATTTAATACTTCACTCAAGGTAATTACTGAAGCGACATTATATAATTTTAGGAAGGTTAGATGCTTACATTTTCAAATGGGATAGGATATTATTTTAATGACACCGTTATTTGTAATCCCCAATAAAATTACATTCATTTAATGGCCGCTTACAGTAGATAATCTGTTGATACAAATTTTACTAAAAGCAAAACCTAACTTCAATAGAAATTTAATCTCATAATCTAGACACTGTGTAATATTGTTTGGATACCATATTAAACTAAAATATTTCAATAAACTTGTTACCTTTGTAGCTCAAAATTGTACAAGCATATGGACACAAAGCGTATAATAAATAAACCTGGCCAAGCGATGGTAGATTCAGGGTCGGGCGCAATACCAATGCCATCGCGCGCTTGTTTACGATGACGATGACACGACACACTTCAGTTGTTATCTGTCAGTCGATGCATAGAGTACTAATAAAGAATAAACAATGTTGAGCGTAAAGGGCAGAAAACGACCGTACGCTGATAAAGTGAATAAATTTATCGGTGAATTTCCCGATTTATTCTATGATGGATGTAAAATAATTTGTAAAGTTTGTGATCAAGACTTAATGTGCTGGAATAAATACGGCTGCAAAATTCATGTCAATAGTAACCGGCATAAAAATTAAAAAATTGCGTGTCTTCTTTGGAACGTCAGTTTATGTTTGATTTACTGTTAATGCTGATTGCCTGTGATGTTCCCCTGCGCATATTGGATAAACCAGCATTTCGGGAGTTCTGGAATAAATACAATCCCCAGGTGAATTTACCAAGTCGTTCATCGTTACGTAGATATGTACCAAGTGTTCGTGAAGACATTGTAAATAGGATTAAATGTGCATTAAAAAATACACGGCTCTGGTTATATGTTGACGAGACGACAGATTATAAAAAAAAATCTATTTTAAATGTTATATTACGTGTACTCGACCCTGTTAAACCAACATTTCCACTTTTACTAGCTAGCAAAAGACTAACTGCGTGTACTGGCGAAACAATTACGCGGGTGGTGTTGGAGACTTTCGAAAAATTTGAACTGTCAACAAGTCAAGTGTTGATGTTTGTGACCGACGGTGCTGCGACAATGCGTTTGGTGGGCCGTTTTCTTCAAAGAGACGATTGTAGGTTTTTACATGTTACGTGTATAGTGCATGCGTTCCATCTTGTAGCAGAAACGATTCGAAAATGTTTTCCAGAGGTAGATGCATTAATAGCAAATACAAAAAAAGCATTTCTCAAGTTTCCTAAGCGGCTTCGAGCATTTCACACACTGTGTCCTGGTATTCCGGAACCACCAGAGCCGATTCTTACACGTTGGGGAACGTGGTTAAAGGCAGCTTTTTATTATGCTGAATATTTTCAACAAATAAAAGCTGTGATACTACAGTTCAACCCTAACGAGGCTGCAGCTATTAAGGAAAGCCAGACAAGCTTTCAAGATGTTTCCCTTGAAACAGATTTAAAAAACTATTTATAACAATTATAGAGGACTACACGACGCAATAGAAAAATTGCAAAATACTTCGTTGTCGTTAGTGGAATCGCTGCAAATAGTAGACGACGCGACGTAAATACACAGCTACAGACTATAAATGATGCAGAAAATAAGCCCGTTATTGAAAAATTCGAGAGTGTATTACGGAAAGATCCTGATTTTACCAAATTAAAACAGATTTGTGTTGGTGCATCTACAGCTGCGTTAAGTGAGTTTACAGAGTGTTTTACTTATGCCTGTATTACTTCCGTAGATGTCGAACGGTCTTTTCAAAATACATACATATTTTTTCACCACAGCGAACATCGCTTACTGAGACAATTGTAGAAACATATCTGATGCTACACAGTTATTATAGAAGTGCTCCAGTTTGTGATAACGACAACCAAGCTACTTCATAAATCTGCTTAAGAAGGTGAGTTTTGTACATATTTTTATAAAGTGTACCAGTATTAATAAAATTTATTTCCACTTATTTTATTTATTTATTTATTATCAGTTATCACATAGACATACAATGTACATGTGTGAACGTCATTTAACAGTTTGATAATAATGTGCAGCACTAAGCTTACAAAATATAAGGAAATACATAAAAAAGAATTTAAAGCGAACGAAATAGTACAAAAACATACATCACAATATATAAAATATTTTTGTTTTTATTATTGTACTTATTCAAGTAATATGATATGATGCATACCCAGTACGTCTCTGTAGGATTAATAACCTTGGCCAGGCATAGTAATAAAAGTATGGAATAAATTCGTATTCTTCGAAAACTGCAGGCATGCTCATCTTAAGTGTACAGCATCAAATATTTCTTTTGAAAAATTAGGTAAATAATAAAAATATAAAACAACAGTAAATTAGAACAAAAAATATATATCATTTTCAGATTGAGAATCAACGAAAAAACTATATTTTATCGACTTGATCCGCCCGGAATTGAACCCGGGTCGTCTGGATGGAAACTCTCCGGCACACCACAGATCTTAGTCCCATACGAATAATTTTATTTTGCAACGTAAAACAGTTCCTTACTGATTAGTGATTATTTTCGGCACAAAAGGATAGTAATGTGTTTTAAATGGCATTTAGGGATCTTTAATAGACATAAACCGCGCAGAACTTATTGCTAGTTGTAAAAAAACACTTAGTTGATGAATGTGGTTTGTCAACTTTTAAATGACTAACTTCTTAGTTACTAAGACTGTTTTAGTTAGCTGTTTAATAGCGATTTTATTATAAAACTTTCGAAAGAAAGGTTATGCTAAGTAAAAAAGGATTTACAAATTTTAATATTAGCAAAAATTAAAGCTCCAGAATTATATTAAATTCGCTCTAGTTTTAACTTTCTACGTCAACTGTTATTTATTTATTTTCTGAAATTGTATACCTATTATCTTTTTATCCTGTCCCCATATTTTGTAATTTTTTATATTCTTTTTGTGTTCAGATTTGCTATAATTCCCGATTAATTTGATGAATAATCTGTATAAATTAAATATACATAATTAAGTTAGCTTTGAATATATTGTACATTATTATGAACTATACGTATAATTAGATCCGACGAAAATTTCATGTATATTGAAAATCAAATTAAATATTGATATATGACTTGATGATTCAAATTTAACTAGAATACACTGCATTACATTGTATGAGTATACAAATTTGGAGTTTGCAAATGCAGCTATATTTAATTTGCAACATTTAACGTGTAATGGATATATAGGCGAATTGGCTGTTTGTTTCTAATTGCCTGTTGTTTAATATTCTGTCAATCAATATTTGTCTCTGTAGGTAAACTTTAAACAGAAAGATAAGCAGAGAAACCTATTTCTTGTAATCTTTGTAATCAAATCAAGGCAAGGAATCAAAAATAATTCTTATATAAGCAAAAAACCGCTGCCAATTACTTGGGGATCACAACTTCCTCACCGTAGTAAAACTCGAGTGTGGTGGAGTTTATAATAAAAAGTAATTTTTGACGTTTCAAAAGTCACATTTTGACATTTCAAAAAAGTCGCATCGGTGGAATGTCACTAATATTTTTTTATACCGATTTTGCTTATCAACGAACTCAATCTCTTCCTTGACCTCTAGCATGTGTGTAGCAAATTTGAAAGCTTTATATCAAAAACTGTAGCTGCTATCGCGAATACAGACACACTGTTCACAATTTTCAAATTTTTTTTCACGAATACAACTTCTGTAACGGTCCATTTTTAGATATAATTTACTTGAGTTTTATTTAATGCTAATTGCATAATTTGGTTTGAGGTCAATCTTAAAAAATTCTAAAACCGACTTTACTAACTTGTAAATCTTTGATAATTTGTGCGACCACTGGACCTTTAGTGCACCAACGCGAAACTACGGTGTGTGGGGACAGAGGGGGAACGCTTTTACTAAGGCGCGAGGACTCTCTGCCGAGCCACGGTGGAGTGCGGACCTATGTTTCCGCTGTACGTTATCTTATATTTTGTGGAGACAAGACTGGTGCATCGAGACAGTTAGGTGTGTGTTTGTACGTTGTTTTTATGGGCACTACATTATAGATTGGGTCTGTTTGAGATGTTATGGTTAAGAAGTTACTAGGTATGTAACCTAGGAAAGCTATGTGAGATGGTAAGGTGATTTTCCTTCCAATTATTATTAAAATAGGTACCTATTAAGTATTACTCAGCCGGCTTCGTTTGGAGTGCGAGCTGAAAATTTGAAATTAAAATTTGCATAAACAGTGCTAATTTGCCGATCTATCTAGAGGTGGAGAAAGCCCCCTAGAGTTTTAATTTTGCTCCTGAACTTTGTGAGACAATGTTATGGAAAAGTAATCGTTCTTTCCCCCTTTCAACGGCACTAGTGCGGGTAGTTTTTTAGACGTTTAAAAATATGTAATTCTTGTAGACTTGTAAAATTACGAAAAGGAAAAAGAAAGGCGGGTGGCGCCCTACACAAACTCCTTAAGTGGATAAAAAAAAAGGATTTCGGTGGTTTTATTTTTAAGTTTTTTGAAGGGTTTATTACTTGTTCCCAAGCCCTGAAAGAGTTTTTGTATAATAAATAATGAATATATGTATTTTTTTAATCTTGTTGTTTCATTAAAGAACTACAGTAAAGTAATTAAAATAGCGAGGGAAAACACCCCGTTATACTTCCTCATTTTGAAGGGTGTGGAAGTAAAATTATAACAGATATTACAAGATGTTACATAATATACATTATAGGACCGAGTACATGATATTTATATTTTATAAATAGGATACATACAGTAATATATAATACAAGACATCAAATACGAATATCTTCCACATTTGCGTTTACCGAAAAGTCATTTTTTGACACTGCTAAAAATTATTCTTAAACCCTAGATTAAACCGGGATACACTGCATTAACAGCAAACAATGTATATCTATCAGGCATAAATAATATATAAAATCATTTATATAAATGCTAAAGATAATGGCCTCAATATAGACCCTTGGGACACTCCCCGTTATGCATCCTCATTATAGCAAATTAGCGCGGAACAAGGAATATCTCATGTGTTTATTATTACATGTATTAAAAGTTCTATTAAACGTTCGTTTTTATTGGAAACGGATTATTTTATGTTTAAATTAGGAGTAGGTCTTCCTAGGCTTCTTATTTCAATTACTCATATTTACGATAACAAAAATGTCATTCATATGCATATATGTAAAAAACTGGGCTGGCTAAAGCCCTGAGCCCTGAAGATACTACTAAGCTACTAAGTTACACTTGATTTGCAGTCTGTTGAACCTTTCTGGAATAAACTCATATGGAAAAGGAAGAGGCCGTTAATGTGCAGCACTTCAATAGAATTAAATGATTTGCTGGCTACCTGCGTCAATGTTAATCGTAAATAAGAGTGGTAGTGACTTTTGGAAGTTCATATGGAAGCTCATAAATTACCCAAATAAAATGTTATATGAAATTGAATACATTTATTGAATAACACATAAAACAACATATACCTATATTAAATACATAGATACACAAAACAAGTAGCAGTCATATGTATATTGATGCAAGGTTCTTATTCCAACACTCCCACTGAACCATGACATCAACCGGATAACTTAATCCTTAATACTTGCTAATGACTTGCCAAACCATGCCAATTTTTATTATACAATTCAAATGTTTAGTATATGGTAAACCTTTCGTTAGTATATCCGCTTTGTACCAATTTGTTTCACAACAACATCTCCATTTTCCATTTTCTTCCGTAAAAAATGATGGCGTATATCAATATGTTTGGATCGAGAACGAAAATTTTTATATTTGCTAAATCTATAGTGCTTTTGTTGTCGCAAAATATAACTAATTCTCACAGATCTTCTGGTTGAAGTTCCTTATTTAAATTCCTTAACATTATCGTCTCCTGCACTGATGCTGAAAGCGCCATGTATTTCGCTTCACTTGAAGACAATGCTACAGTTTGTTCTTTTCTAGCATTCCATGAAATTGGTCCACCTTGTGACGTAAATATACAGGGTGGGGCAATAGTGCATCGGACCTCGATATCTCGAGTTCTACGATAGCTAGAAAATTTTTAAAAAATTGCAAGTAAACTAGATAAAAAAGTCTATAACTGGAAATTATTTTCATCCGTGGTGATTTTTTTAATATCCATCTGCAGATGGCATTATTTCAACAAAAAATTCATTATATCAAAATGGTTGGGAGATAGCCAATAATAATATAGGAATGAATAGAGCCTAGAAAGACGCTTCAAAAAATGTACTGATATACATAGCATTTCATTTAAAAAAAAAAGGCACTTGGTCCTGTAATTTCGTCATGGCTCGCCCTGTGTGTTCGAAAATAATTTCCAGTTATAAACTTTTTTATCTAGTTTACTCGCAATTTTTTAAAAAATTTCTAGCTATCGTAGAACTCGAGATATCGAGATCCGACGAACTATTGCCCCACCCTGTATATCCAGTTATTGAACGACGTTCATCAATATCTGCAGCCCAATCAGCATCAGAGTGTCCAACTAAATTTGAATTGGAACTGTTCGCAGAATATTCAATCTTAAATGATAAAGTATCTTCCAATGTATTTTCTCCGGATTATTACTAAATCTACTTACAAGACTAACTGCATAAGAAATATCAGGCCTCATTGTGCTGCATATAACAAACTTCCTACGGCTTGCTGATAAGGCACATTTTCCATTTCATGTTATTCTTCATTTGATAGGTATTTTGACACCTGCTGATTTTGATCTGCCAGAGTTTTTACCGGATTACAATCTGACATGTTGAACTTTGACAACATATTTGCTATGAATTTCTCTTGATCAATCCAAATTTTATTTTGTTCATGATCACGGGTTATATGGAAAGCTAAGATATAATTCACTTTTCCCAGATCCTTCATTTCAAATCTTTCCATGATAGCGGATTCTAACTTTTTCTTCATAATATTATCGTTTGAAAAAATTAAAATATCTACATAGATCGCAACAAATAGTTTTATTCCTGAATCCAGTTTAGAATAAACACATTGATCAGTCTCTGAACAATTAAGTCCAATGCATAACAAGGCTATCTGTAATTTCTTGTTCCAAACTCGACTAACTTGCTTCAGTCCATAAATGGCTTTATTTAATCGACAAACTTTCCTGTACAAAATCCTTCTGGTGGCTTCATATAAACTTTTTTAACTAAATCGCTTTGTAAAAAAGTTGTTACGGTATCCATTTGTGTGATATCTAAGTCATATTTTGCAGCCAACGAAATCAAATTTCTGACAGAACTGTATCTAACTACGGGAGCAAGAGTTTCATCAAAGTCCACTCCTGGTTTCTGTGCACAACCTTGAATTACTAAACGTGCTTTATTTTCCATTGGCTGTAGATTTCGTTTTAAAAATCCATTTTGAATTGATTATATGTTTATCTGTCGGTGGATCTGTCACAATTCAAGTATTATTTTTCATCAGTGACATATATTCCTCGTTCATAGCTTGCTTCCAGTTTTCTGCATTTGATCTATCCAAAACTTCTTTAAGTGACAATGGATCATCAGAATTACAATGTATGGCATTATATAAATTATATTGATCCATTTTCTTTGCCTTTGGCGTTCTTTCAGATCGGCGAACATTTTGCGGGACATAAATATCATTTTTGATATTCAAATTGATCTGTAACATTCACCTAATCTTCATGAGACGACAATGCATCCTTCAAACCAGAGTGCATACTGTTATCAAACTCATCAATATTATCTCCCACTCATCCGGAATGTCTTCATTAAAAGGGTAATCTAAACAGATACCATTATTTTTCTCCTGGATGCCAGTTTCATCAAATACAACATCTCCACTGATATGCATTCGTTCTATTGATGGTTGATACAAACGATATCCTTTGGTCTGCAAACTGTAGCTTACAAAGATGCACTCTTCTGATTTACTGTCCAACTTTACGTTTTTTCTTTGGAATATATAAATGTGCTTAGCAGGCAAATACGCGTAGGTTACTGATAACCACTTTTCTACCAATCCACGCTTCTTCTGGAGTTTTATTACTTAGACATTTCTTAGAGGATCTATTTAACAAATATACAGCAGTCGCCGCTGCTTCAGCCCAGAATTCTTTGGATAAATTCGCATCAAACAACATACACCGAACTTTTTCTATTATCGTTCTATTCATTCTTTCCGCCAGTCCATTTTGCTGTGGAGTACATACTGTTGTCAGCTGATGTGAATACCTGAATCTTCTAAAAAATTTCAGTAACTTAGTGTTGCAGTACTCACGATCATTATCTGTGCGCAAAATTTTTACTTCTTTTTGATTTTCTACGTAATTTTTAAATTTAATGAAGTAATCAGTTACTTCGTCCTTGGATTTTATTAAGTACATGAACACTTTATGCGTGAAATCATCAATTAGAGTTAGAAAATAACGTGTACCTCCCAAAGAAGTTGTTTCTATCGGTCCACAAAGCTCTAGCGTTGTATGAGTACCAGAATTTTTAAATGGTAAAACCGGTTACTTACTTCTGACACAAACGTCACAATGTCTTTTGTTTTCATTTTTGAAGTTAAAATTGCTATTCAGAGCAACAATATTTTTCAATTTGTTCATGTATTCAAAGTTAAGGTGTCCTAATCTGCGGTGTCATAAGTCGGAGTCAATCATTGCAGAAAATAACTTTTCATCTGTTAAGCAATTTAATTTAAACAGATTATCTTCCAGTCTGCTTTTTGCAATCAATGTCTTTTTCTTCATCATAAATTTCGCAACCTGATTGATTGAATATGACAGTATTACCATTTTCACAGTTTGACCGACTGACAGTAGAATCACTGATACATTCGGCACATGTAGAGCATTCTTTATATTCACCATATTATTATTAATATTTATACTGTGTCACAAACTCCATCTACTGAAATTTGATGATTATTCGCAACGGTTATACATCTCTGTGAAGAAGTTTTCAAATTTGACAAACAATTTATGTTCGGTGTCATATCTGCAGACGCTCCAGAATCTATTTACCTTCATTTATAGAATTTTCTGCGTTTTCAAATATTCCAAAAGATGAAAATAATGACGTATCTTGAGTCTTCTTTTTCTGATCTGAATTTTGGTATGCTTGAAATTTCTTTTTTACAGTACAGTCCTTAGATAAATGTCCATATTTATTATAATTGTAACTCCTCGGATTGAACTTCTTAAAATTACTACTTTTCTTCTTATATTTGTTAAATAAAGTAAGACGGTTTCTGTTTTACTTCTTGCAATAACTTCGTTTTTATACTGTCGGAAGATAATGATGAGCCTGAGTTCTCTGTTGCCATAATCATTGGTTTAAATTCTTCGGACAAATCGGCTAATAGGAACGTTCCTAACTATTCGTCTGTGATTTCGAAATTGATTTCATTTAACTTTTGTGCTGTAATCATACTTTGAGCTACATACTCCTCAATGGTTTCACAATTGTCTAGTCTGGTGTTTATTAAACTTCTAATTAAGCTAACCCAGAATCACGAAATGTCGCTTTTACTATTTCCCAAACTTCTTTCGCATTCTGAATATGAATAAAGTTACGTGTCAATGAATAAAAGAATTTTTGGATTTCGCCTTCACATCTCTGGTTTTTGCTTCTTTTAGTGTAGTCGTATCTGTACCATCTATACATGATCACAAATTCTCGTATTCCAAATATGCACGCATTGCAAACTCTCATGTGTTACAATTTTCACAGGCTTTCAATTTTTCAATTGACGGTAAATTATTTGACATTATTCAGCGTATATATGACATTTTCTTTTATATACGATGTATTCCTCAAATTTCATAAACAATATTTACTGGCACAGTTGTAGGCCCATAACCTTTTGGACGTTTATATGGAAGCTCATAAATTACCCAAATAAAATGTTATATGAAATAGAATACATTTATTGAATAACAAATGAAACAATATAGCGGGTGAGTCACGAATTGCGCTCGCCCCGATATCTCCTAAAATATTTGGAATAGAAAATTGAAATTTCGAGGGCTTATTATACGACTGAAATGCCATCTTTTCAATAAAAAATCAAGTTTGGTGCACATCCGGTTTGACCGGAAATGCCCACAACTTTCGATTTTTAAATGAAACACCCTATATATTTTTACATTTTTGGAATCTAGAGGAAATTTTGAATACAACACATCCAGTTTGGTCACTTTTTGATAAACATTAAAAATTTTATTAAAAAATCTATTTCTGAATCCAGAGTGCTGTGGTGCCCAAAATATATTTTAGTTTGTGTGCTACGTTACTATAAAAATAAAAAGAGCAATATGATTGCATTACTTAATTGTCTAGAGGCGTTTAAAATTTTTAAATGTGATTTTTACCCACTAACTCGGTTTTTTTAAATGGGAAGTTAATCGTCCACCAACATTTTTAAATACCCCATTTTCATACGAATCTAATGATACCAAAATTTTGAAAATCCGCTCAGAAATATTTGAGATTTCAGCCAAAATACAATGCAACCAAGCTTTTAAAAACATGCGGCTAGTAGATTAGTGGGCTTTGGAAACTAAAATGACGCATTTCTGTTTAAAATCTGGTAACCTAATAACATTGGAAAAATCATAGTAGCCATTGAATGTAATAAAACAATATCAGCTGTCAGACAGATAAAAAATAAAGCGTTGCAGAAATATCTTTGAGTAAAAATTAAAGAAAATGAATAATTTTAGTAGAAGTGAAAAGGTCGATATGTTACTGATATATGGAGAGTGTCACAAAAATGCAACTGCAGCTGCAGGACTGTATCAGCAACGATATCCCAACAGACGTCCTCCAAGCAGACACTTGTTTGCCAGAGTGGAACAAAAATTAAACGAACCCGATCAACAAGATGACCATCAAACATTTATTGTACGTGAGGACAAAGAAATTGATGTATTAGGATTTGTGATGGTACACCCAACAACATCAACAAGGAAATTGTCAACGGAATGCGACATTAGTCAGTCTTCGGTTTGCAGAATTTTAAAGAAACATAAGTTTCGGTCTTATAAATACCAAATACACCAACATCTTTATGGAGATGATAAAGACAGGAGGCTAGTATATTGCACCTGGTTCTTAAATGCAGTACAACAAAACCCAGGTTTTCCTTTTCATATTTTATATTCAGATGAAAGTAGATTTACGAACCAAGGTATGTTTAACAGAAACAATACTAGGTACTGCGCTCAAGAAAATCCGAGGTTGGTAGGGCGGGGGGAATATTCAGGAAAGATTTGGGTTTAACTGTTGGCTTGGAGTACTTGGAGATCGAATAATTGGACCCATATTTTTTGATGGAACACTTACTGGCGAACGATATTTAATCTTTTTACAAAACCAGACAGCAGAATTTCTTGACTTACTTCCTCTTGCCTATTTACAAAATCTGTTTTTCCAACAAGATGGTGCTCCCCCACATAATTCCAGAAGAGTGATGGAATATTTAAACAACTTGTATGGTGAACGCCTTATCGCAAATCAAGGTCATATCAGGTGGCCTCCTAGGTCACCTGACTTAACACCCCTCGACTATTATGTATGGGGCACTCTCAAAAATAAAGTTTATAAAACTTCTTCAAATACCCGTGAAGAGCTGCAAAATAAAGTTCTACGGGCTCTTAATGAAATAACGCCGGCTGAATTGCGTAGAGCCATTCAAGCAACTGTACGCAGAGCCGAATTGTGTATAGAAAAAAATGGTGGACATTTTGAACAATATCTATAATGTCAATTTATGGTTTAATTATATTAATTATTTTAATATAGATACCTACTGTTACCTAGTTTAAGTTTAATTGTTCAACCGGAATTGATTTTTATTTATTTATAGGCCCGATATTTATGTTCATTTAAATAAAACTCTGAAAACCGTACTGATGTCGCATTCTGTTGCTAATTTCCTTGTGGATGTAATTGTGTTTACCTCCACATGCCTATGCTAAACTTACTTGTAACGTTCTTTGCGCTCACAATTATTAAATGTTTGATAGCTCAAGATTGCCTATAACTACACGAGTCTGTCTGGCAGCTGATATTGTTTTATTACATTCAATGGCTACTATGATTTTTCCAATGTTATTAGGTTACCAGATTTTAAACAGATATGTGTCATTTTAGTTTCCAAAGCCCACTAATCTATTAGCCGCATGTTTCTAAAAGCTTGGTTGCATTGTAATTTGGCTGAAATCTCAAATATTTCTGAGCGGATTTTCAAAATTTTGGTATCATTAGATTCGTATGAAAGTGGGGTATTTAAAAATGTTGGTGGACGATTAACTTCCCGTTTAAAAAACCGAGTTAGTGGGTAAAAATCACATTTAAAAATTTTAAACGCCTCTAGACAATTAAGTAATGCAATCATATTGCTCTTTTTATTTTTATAGTAACGTAGCACACAAACTATAATATATTTTGGGCACCACAGCACTCTGGATTCAGAAATTGATTTTTTAATAAAATTTTTAATGTTTATGAAAAAGTGACCAAAATGGATGTATTGTATTCAAAATTTCCTCTAGATTCCAAAAATGTAAAAATATATAGGGTGTTTCATTTAAAATTCGAAACTTGTGGGCATTTCCGGTCAAACCGGATGTGCACCAAACTTGATTTTTTATTGAAAAGATGGCATTTTAGTCGTATAATAAGCCCTCGAAATTTCAATTTTCTATTCCAAATATTTTAGGAGATATCGGGCGAGCGCAATTCGTCACTCACCCGGTATACCTATATTAAATACATAGATACACAAAACAAATAGCAGTCATATGTATGTTGATACAAGGTTCTTATTCAAACAGTGACGGCACCGAAAGTGATCAGTGTTTTTTGCTAAATTATATATTATAAATTATAACCAATTAAATCGGATATATTGCGTTGATTATTATTATTACGAAAAATTTAATTCACCTTTTTTCGTCATCATTTTTTGGGGTTGCGCTTACCTATAAACCATAGCAAAAGCCGCCACTGCTTCTGTCATTATTTGATTTTATATAGTTTTAAATTTGGTTGGGAAGTACCTCAAAAAAATATTGGTTAAAAATAAATTAAGATCCAGCAAAGAACACCTATGTTCAGAAATGCTGATCTTTGCAACAATTTCTTGTGCAAAGTTACACACATTAGTAAATAAACCGAGGCAGGGGTTTATCGAATTTACTCCTTCAATTTTAAATGCTGTACCGACTGTAAAGTAGGAAGGAACATAGGTAAGCCTCGGGCAAATATAGATTTTTGGCTTTAGTTCCTAACAAATCCTTAAACAACATAAGATACTGCTTGTAAACGTTTAATTTATTAAATTATAATCAGCTTTCTTCGTGCTTCACATTAATGCTGCAGAGCGAGATATAAAATGATAAGATACAGGATGTTTCTTCGCACCTTATTTGGGTATTAAGCTAGTGTTCTATAAATTATTTAAAAAAAAATGTTAAATAAACCTCTGATGACTGATTTTAAATATTCTTATATAAATGTGGGATAAATTGGTAATAACTGAAATTTACTAGTTAAACTTAGGATTTATGCATTTGAAGTAAAAAAAAACATTATCCTGACATTTTATTTCGGGAACGTTGTGGCTAATCCTAAAAACAAAATTTCGGATTTTATGATTTTATAGCAGTATATCTTTTAGCATTTTCAACAAAAAATGTTTTCTTTTTTAATTTGAAAAAAGGATAAGAGTGTGCCATGCTACCACTCGAACTTGTTTTTTGACGTAACAAACATGTAATGTTTAGTTGGCATGGTTTTATAGATTTGTAATTAAAATATCTTCTTTAGTATCTTCAGTGCTATATATCATATTTTTGATTGGTATTGGATTATGGATACAAATTTTTTCCTTATGATAACGTTAAATGTGAATAAACTTACAAAAATAGTAAATTTAAGAATGTGTCATTTGCTGTATGTTGCTTTAAAGAATTCTAGCAATGTTGTCAAAACGGAAGGCAATACGGAGTAAAGTCACTAACTATATATGCACAAATTATTAAAATATTTCAAGTAAAATTGAAAAACCATAATAGACCGAGTGGCCATGAGTCAATGTACACCCCCAATATTTTGGTTGTTTATGAATTTAAAAATTTGATTTTTGGTACGCGTAAATTAGACGACAATGGACAACTTTTAGACTAACGGGATTGAAAATATCACTTCCCGTTAAACCGGAAGTGACATCAACTTCTTTTTCTTAAATGGAATGACTATATTTTTTTGATGGTTTCTCATTAAGCATAAATTTCTAAATGCAACAGTTTTTTCAGATTTTAAAAATTCCAAAAAATAAGTGAGATACGAACATTTATTAATTTTTTCAAAATGGCCGCGTCAGATGAATGCGATGTAAGAAAATTACTAAGTAGGCTATCGAAATTATTAGTAAGGTTGTAGACTTGTCTGTAAAGAAGAAAATAGTTGTTTGAATTACTGATAGGTACCAGTATTTTTAGGTTTTTTTTTCAAAAAACGGAATTTAATTTTCATTTTCATTTCCGTAGGGACCCTATGGAAATTTTTTTAATGGAACTGTGCAATATGTTTTATTAATCAGAAATAATGACTCATAAACTATAATTTTTTCACCATTAATCATTTCTTATCGATATCCTTCGTAATAATTAAAGTATTTTTAAAAGGTAAACAAATTAAACAAGAAATAGTTTTAATAAAACGTTACAACCATGAAGAAATAGAAAAACAAAACTATTTAAAACCTAAATTATAATAAACCATTATAAAAATTGTTCAAACTGTTCACCGTTTTGATTAATACACAGAGTAGCGCGACTTATTGTTGCACGTCTAACATTCTGTAGTTGTTGAGGTGTTATTTGTGCAATTTCGTGTCGAACTGTTTCTTCCAGATCTTTCCTTGTGGTTGGAGCAGTCATGTAAACTCTATTTTTCAAATGCGCCCAAATAAATAAATCGAGTGGGGTTAAGTCAGGCGACCTTGAAGGCCATCTGACTGGACCATGCGTCCCAATTCAACGATCTAGAAACAATTGATATAAGTAATCCCTAACGATAATAGCATTGTGTGGTCCAGCCCCGTCTTGTTGGAAGTAAACCTCGTCAATATTGGTATTGGGAATTTGATTAATCTGTGTAACCATTATATTTTGGAGAAATTCTAAATATCTTGGTCCAGTTAGAGTTCCGTCAAAAATTCCTATGATATGATCGCCCAGTATGCCTAATCAAACATTGAAGCCAAACCGTTCCTGAAACCGCCCCTGTCTCATAATGTGAGAATTTTCAATTGCCCAATATCGAGTGTTGTGTCGATTAAATAACCCAAGGTTTGTAAATCTCGATTCATCAGTGAACAAAATGTTTTTGATAAAATTCTCATTTCTTAATTGGCGTAACTGTAACCAATTACAAAAGGTTATTCTTCGTTGATAATCATTCTCATACAAAAATTGATGCAATTGATATTTATAAGAACGATAGCCGTGTTTCTTTAAAATTTTCCTGGCTGATTCTTTGGAAACTGGTAATTCATGTTCAATTTGTCTTACCGAAATGGTTGGGTCAACATGCACTAAAGCTAATACATTAATTTCTGTTTCTTCATCCACAATAAAGCTTTCTTCAATTTCTATATCAGGTTGAGTTCTAAATTGATGCTCCAACCGGGCGAAATAGTTTCTCCGAGGTAGTCTTCTTTCTATATATCTCTCTCCATACAGAGTTTGTGCTCTAGTTGCATTACGTTGAGTCTCTCCATAAATAATCAACATGTCAACTTTTTCATCTCTTGAATATTTTTCAGCCATTTTATATTAATTTTCTTGTTTATAACAAATTTAATACACTTGCTTCAGAAAATTAGTGAGTAAGTCGAGAATAATTTAATTGTTGCGAATGTCTGTCATTTTCATGGCTATCTGCAATTTTGGATTTAAATGTAGATAGGTACCTTATTAAAATGATTTGTTGGTGCTTACCTTTTAAAAATACTTTTATTATTACGAATGATATCATTAAGAAATGAAATGAAAAAATTATAGTTTATGAATCATTATTTCTAATTAATGAAAAAAAAGCACAGTTCCATTAAAAAAATTTCCATAGAACCCCTACGGAAATGAAAATCAAAATTAAATTCCGTTTTTTGAAAAAAAACCTAAAAATACTGGTACCTATAAGTAATTCAAACAACTATTTTCTTCTTTACAGACAAGTCTACAACCTTACTAATAATTTCTATAGCCTACTTAGTAATTTTCTTACATCGCATTCATCTGACGCGGCCATTTTGAAAAAATTAAAGAAATTTTCGTATCTCACTTATTTCTTGGAAATTTTAAAATCTGAAAAAAACTGTTGCACCTAGAAATATATGCTTAATGAGAAACCATCAAAAAAATATAATCATTTCATTTAAGAAAAAAAGTTGATGTCACTTCCGGTTCAACTGGAAGTGATATTTTCATTCCTGTTAGTCTAAAAGTAGCCCATTATTGTCTAATTTATGTGTACCAGAAACCAAATTTTTAAATTCAAAAGCAATCAAAATATTAGGGGCGTACATTGACTCGTGGCCACCCGATATGTCTCAAATACAAATTTAACCAAGATTTTGATTTTGACACCATAACACCGGCTGTTTCTGGTGTCGTCAAAGGATGAATTCTATTTGTTAATAACTATTAATTAACGTTTGATTTGAGCTACTGTCTTGTAAGAAAATAATAAATGTTGTAGTATTTAATTTCAAATATTTATTTAAAAAATATATAAAGAAAATTATTACTATACTTAATAAATTTAACTAATTTTAACAGTTAATTATATTTATTTATTAAAATAAATAATACACTTAATGTTAATTTTGCTGACCGATAGGTACGCAGATTCGTTATTATACTTAGGTCGAATGATCTTATTTAAATATTACTAAAACATAACACTCTTCATGCAAAATGTATAAGATCGGCATCTCAATATTTACAGTCTGCGTGCATAACCATTGCCAATTGAATGAAGCTTCATTTCTGCCTCGATATCCTCCGTTTGCACCAAGGTCCAGTCCGTGTTTCTGATAAGAACATGCAACATGCAAAATTAAAATTTATAATGTAAGTAGTAATTAAGACCAAAGTTATATCATCAATTATTAGTGTAACAGGAACAATGACAGAAACTTGTTGTTTTAAATTCTTTGTGGCAGAAGAGACTAATTCCTATCCAAGTTGTATGGCGCAGCTGTTGCAATTGTTTAAGTGATGCGGTGGATCAGAAAATATGCTTGCAAAAACCCTAGAGTTTCTTGTGTCGCGGTCGCCTTATTGGATGGGAATTATCTCTAACTGCCCGTAATTTCGTTTGAGTGATTACTCCAAAACTGTAAGAAACGTTCACAGCTTTAACTCAAAAACCGTATGTGAATTATCTAGTTTCTAAGCCGTTTAATTTTTATTATTAAAATTATTATTAAATTATTATTAAATTAAATTAAAAATTATATTATATTTTACATTCCATAAACTTATGTAAACAGCTTTTAAAAGTAATAACTATTGTTAATGAATTCCTATGTCACACACTCCTCCAAATCTACTTCTTTAAGAAATCAATTTGGTCTAATTAACTAAGTGCTACGTGATGATAAGCAATAATTGGCTACTAAGACATGCCCAAGCTATTAAGACAATTAAAATTATTCGTGACACAAAATCAAGAATCATCAAGACTTTATTTTATATTACTAAACATTGTTAAAATAATTATTAGCCACATATATACACATGATTAAATTCTATACATCAACTTTCTAATGCTGTAAAGGAAAAAGTGTTTTTAACTGACTGTTTAATATAATACAAGTTGTGACGTATTGATGAGTGATACTATTCAGTATTTTTAAGACAATAACGTTACGCAAACAAATGTCATAGAAACTCAAAGCTTGGAGATCGTATATCGCCAGAGTAATAACTAAGTTTAATTTTATTTATTTTAAATTTAATATCGATTTATACGTTTAGATAAGATTAATTTTCATATGAATCTCTAAGCCTACCAATCGGAATGTGATTTTTTGTCGAACAGATTATCCTTGCGCTTGAGGCTTGTAAACCTCAAGAAATACCCGACATACTTGGTTTGTTAGAAACAAAGCTGACGTAGACTAAACTAGTTTGGATTTTAAGTGTTTACAAAGTGTGGTCAGTAGACTATTAGAGAGGTAGCGCATTGTTTTCCAAGGGTCTAGAGATATTTGAGTAAAATACACGGTATATTTCCAGGCCAGTTAAGACCATGAATGATGGCACATAAAATTATTGGACTGTGTCAACTGGTCATTCTTTTTTTCAAATCCATAACAAATGACGAATGTTCAAGTAATAATAATATACATATACATATATATATATATATATATATATATATATATATATATATATATATATATATATATATATATATATATACAGGGTGTCCCACCCTGAATAACATTGGAGATACAATTTTTTTGAAAAATTGATCCTTGTTTCCAAGGGGGACATATTTTAATGTAATACTTGTATACCTGTCATCATCCCTCTACCCTACACAGCCACCCCCTAAAAAAAATTCAAATGGCAAGGGGAGTCGAGTGATACATCTTTTGAAAGATCTTTCAATTCCCTACATAACTGTATATTTTTTTTAACTTTTATCGATTCGTTCTTAAGGAAAGTAATTTTATTTTTGAAGATTACACACAATCGAAATCGTTTAAAAATCTAAAATACACGGCACTGGGTATTGAAATTTATAGAAAAACTACATTTTTTAGTGCTCTCAAATCAACACGAGTTTTTTCGACAGAAAACACTTTCCTTGTCTGTTTAGTTTTAGAATAATAAAAGACTCATAAGTATTTGATAGTCCTTGAACACTAATTTGTTCACAGCCAATTTTAAATCGAGATACATTTTACCAGAGTGAGTTCACAAAATGGTTTATACCATTCAGGAGAGGATAGAAATTGTCAGCATTTATTTTAAAAACGATAATTGTGCTAGAGCATATTCAATAGAAATCACCCAGATAGAAGGGTTGGTTCTCAGTATGTTTTACAAATATTTGACAACATTTATGGAAACAGGTTCTGTAGGAAACAAAAAGCATGTACCTCAGCGACCGATTAGGAATGAAGTAGTCGAAGTGGCAGTTCTGGGTCATTTGCAGATGGATAATATTCAATCGATCAGGAAAGTAGCTGAGGCTTCCGGTGTATCACGAAGCAGTGTTCATCGAATTGTAAAGGCCCACAAATTTCATCCATATAAATTTAAATTGGTACATGAATTAAATGAAGATGATCCCGATCGTCGGCTTGAATTCTGTGAGAATTTTAGTGAACAATTAAACGGTAATGCCAATCTACTGTAGGTATTGGAGTAAAACCAATCCACATTTGTTCATGGAAACTCATACCCAAAGGCCTCAGAAGTTAAAAGTTTGGGATGGAATCTTAGGGGATTACATTGTCGGGCCGTTTTTTATTCCTGACAATTTAAATGGCGAAAGGTACCTAGATCTGTTAGAAAATAACATCGACCCAATGATTACCCAAATCCTCGAAGAAGACGATAATCTTTTAGAGGGCGAACTATTTTTTCAACAGGATGTGGCATCGCCACATTTTGCTAAAGCAGTCCGTCAATTTTTGGATAATCGGTTTCCTGAGCGGTGGATTGGAAGAAGAGGACCTGTAGAGTGGCCCGCTAGGTCACCCGATTTAACTCACTTGGATTTCCTTCTGTGGGGACATTTGAAGTCGAAAGTATTTGCAACAAAACCCACATCTCTGGAAGAGTTACGTGAAAGAATTGTTCGAGAATGCCATTTATTGACTCCACATGTATTCAGAAATGTTCGTACAGAATTTCAAGACAGATTATACTACTGTATGGAAGTCGGTGGGGGTCATTTTGAACAATCCATACGATAATTTAAACTGCTTCTTTTATTTTTATTTCCCGAACCTAAAATAATGAAACAATTATTTCTCAGGAACGAATCGATAAAAGTTTAAAAGAATACACAGTTATGTAGAGAATTGAAAGACCTTTCAAAAGATGTATCACTCGACCCCCATTGCCATTTGAATTTTTTGAGGGGGTGGCCGAGGGATGATGATAGGTACACAAGTATTACAATATGTCCCCTTTGGAAACAAGGTCGACGTGTATTACGATGTATTACGTTTATCGCAAAATAAAACGTCTAGATTATTTTCATTCTTAAATCGGTACTTTTGAACATCAATCAATCCTATGGATGATTAGAACATTCTGTTTGAGAGCTTCACCCATGAAAATTGTTATAAAAATAGCTCATGCCATAACGTTGAACAAAAACAATCAGTTATTTCTTCGTTGATTTATAAAACAGTCTGATTTGTTCGAGAAATATCTTAAGCTTTCGTGTAATAAATAGCCCAATTCGTGTCTAAGGATATAAGTATTGTATAAAGCTGTAGACAGTGAGGCGTCTGCATTAGAAGACAAATTTTCAGTAATACATAAATAATACAAAAAGATATACAGGGTGATTCATAAAGAATGGGTAATATTTTACTTGCCAATTCTATAGCGGAAAATATAAATTTTTTGTTATTAAGATAACTGGTGATCGAATATTAATATTTACTGAGATACAGGGTGTTAAAGTTATAAGAATAATTCAGTAATGTTGTTATATTTCAGTTATTTTTTTTACACATAAACATAAAAGTCGGTACAACTAGTTTTTTTGACGTGAGAAAATCAAATAGGTTATCATTTTTGGTGTATCACATAGAGGGCGCTACGTAAGCCATCTTAGTTTAACAGAATTCATCATACATTTTGTGTATTTCGTTCATTTATAATCTCATTAAAAATTTTTTATTTAACCATTATTTTTAAACAAGAAAGGGATACTTGTTTTATCTTCATAAAATGCACCCTTATCGAGATATTTACATTTAAGAAAATCCTGCGCACCCATAATTTTTTTTTACTTTTTTTGTAGCGATCCTCTCTATCCTCCTCAAAATGCATAATTTGTAATACTCTATTCGTCAATTTAACAAAAATAACTTTTAATACTAAATATCTGAAGAGGTGAGAAAAAGTGAGTATTAAATTTAAAAAATGGCGGAAATAAATTAAACTATAGTTGAATAGAAAGAACGAAGTAAAAACAAAATATTTCGAAACTACAAATAAAAGCGTTACATCTCTCAGAAAACATGTTCTACATGGCCACCACCCACTTCAATACAGCGTTTTAATCGCTTGCTCAATGATTTTCTTACAGAAAAAAACGTGGCTATTCTAGTTCTAATAGTATCAGCAGCTTCCTGAATTCTTCTCCACAACTTTTCGCGAGTATCTATTGTTTTTGAGTAAACAAGGGGTTTCATGTAACCCCAAACATAAAAATCCAATGGATTGAAATCCGGGATACGAGGTGGCCAAGGAAACTGACTCCCACGACCTATCCAGCGTTTTGGAAACAATTCAATCAAGTAATTTCTTACTTGTAGAGGAAAATGTGGTGGTGCTCTATCCTGCATGTACCACATGTTTATTCTTACGATTGGTGTTATATCAAAAAGTTCTGGTAACTGGTTTCTTAAAAAATTTAGGTAAAGTTCTACGTTTAAATTGGGAAGCAGCTTAATTGAACCTAAAAGTTTGTCTCTAATTATGCCACACCATACATTAATCCTAAATTCATATTGAAAATGCCTTTCCCTGATTAAATGCGGATTTTCTAATTGCCAAGAATGAATCTTTCACTAGTTAAAAACACCGCATCTCATAAATGTAGCTTCGTCTGTAAAGAGGATATTTTTGTAAAATGAATCGTCTTCATTTTGTTTTCTTCGCATCCTGCGAAAAAAACTAACCCTAGTTGGGTAATCCCGTGGAAGTAAATTTTGAACGGGAATAAAATGAGACTGGTGAAACTTCTCCTTTTTCAACAGTCTTACTATTGAAGACTGACTAATACCAGTAGCTAATGACAGACGGCGTGTACTGGTTTCGGGATCACCAATTACTTGAACTAAAACTTCATTTTCTGGGTCAGGTCGTATAGTTTTGGGACGACCTGAATGGTTATTGGGGCGAAATGAACCTGTTTTTGCCTAATCGATTGAACAAGTTTTGAAAAATCTTGTAATTAGGCCGTCTTCAACCAGGATACGTTTGTCGATATTACTCCAGCTGTAGTAAAGCCAGAGAAATTTGCTCTTGCATAAACACAGATCATATCTCTCATTTCTTCATTAATAAAATCGTTATGTCGTAGCATATTCACACCTTTACTTTAACTCAATTTATGATTAACAAATACCAGCAATTCAAATATCACAATAAATATTTGACAGATAGTAAATAAATACATCTGTGTCAGTATGTTTCACTTATTTCCACAGCGCACTTGTTGTTAAACATTTTTAGTACCTACCTTTTCATTAATCAGGATGTTTGTTTTACTTTAACTAAGTACAAATTCTGCATTTTGAGTAGGAAAGAGAGGATCACTGCACATGGGTGCGCAGGATTTTCTAAAATTTAAATATCTCGATAAGGGTGCATTTTATGAGAATAAAACAAGTATCACTTTTTTGTTTAAAAATAAGGGCTAAATAAAAAATTTGCAATAAAATTATAAATGAATGAAGTACAAAAAAGTTATGATGGATTCTGTTAAACCAAAATTGCTAACATAGCGATACACCAAAAATGATAGCTTATTCGATTTTTTCACGTCAGAAAACCTAAGTGTACTGACTTTTATGTTTATGTGTGAAAAAATAACTGAAATATAACAACATTAATGAATTGTTTTCATAACTTTAACACCCTGTATCTCAGTAAGTATTAATATTTGACCTCAATTAATATTTTCCGCTATAGAATCAGCAGGTAAATTATTACCCATCACTAATGAATCACCCTGTATAAATAAAAATACCCACGTGAATTACTTTGTTCATGAATTGAGTAGTGGTAACTTTTAATACAACGTGTGATTCATTGCGTCAGCGGAAATCTTTACCCGGTGATTTCTGATAAAAAATGTTTTTATAAACATGTGTCTGAAGACTGGTAAGGATGGCCACAAAATATTACGCAGATTACTTTGTCATTCGTCATTTGCCATAACATAATTAATTATCATAAACAAATGATTTGCAATACAAAAAATCAAAAATTTTTGTTTCGTTTTTGATTGTTTGTTGATCAAATATTGGAATGCTTAATTTCTTTATTTCACTTTTTCTGAGTATTTAAATTTAAAGTTATGGCGGATGCGCAAGTGAGAAGAAAATAGTGATGGTTGTTACAATAATAAGTACACTTTATAACAACTGTCTCAGAGAGTGAAAGAATTTAGCTTACAAAAGTTTTACTCTCCTAAGTAACATAAAAAATTGATAGCTATGCAAAATTCTTAAGCATAAAAATCAGTACAAGCTGTTATCAATTCTGATCTAATTCTCCTACTAGATTTTCGTCATAAAACGTAATATTTCCTGGAGATCATACAGTTGAACAGATGAAAAATATTATACACAATAACAAAGAATACAATAATTAACTAATTGATAGTATAAAATATACTTTGTTGGAATTGAAACACTTTAACTTTTTACGGTAAGTTCATTTTAAGACAAATAATAAAAAACAGAAATACTTTTTAATTTTATCACCATCTCATAAAATATCGATATTTTAAACAGAGTTGTTTCATTTAATCATCTTGTAACAGTCATTAATTGCGATAATGTTGACGAATATTTAGAAAAATATGAAAATCACAGATGACGCTTTTATAATGGTATTTACTTTACAAACTTTGTTAATCCAGGTCATGTCAACTATCAATCTTTTCCATGCCTTGTTTAAGCTGTCTGGGATGTATACGTATTATACACTTCCCATTAAATTTACAGTACAGCTGAATTATGGCCCTGAAACTTTGATAAAGTAGCTCTGGCTTCATATAAGTCATCCAGGTATTGGCACTGCTGAATACATCATATATGATATTTTTACCATATGTAATGATTTCGAAAGCTACCCATGGTTAAATACTTTACAGTAAACATATAAATAAATCAATAGCTCTGGGAATATAAGAAGAAAGATAAGAAAATATTTTAGATTAACTAGAAAATCTAACTTAAATCATTATAATAACATAATTTAAATAATTAATGGGAGATAATTGATAAAAGTATTGTAAAAACTTATATCTGCAATTGATAATCTATAGATTTTCATTTAGCGATATGCTGAAAATTTAAATCTTTTGAAGGTACAGAGTATTGTATGTAATCTTGAAAATGCCTAGAAATTCGAAGTACGTGTACATATAAATACATATTTTTTAAATAATTTTGAAAATATATTTATCTCTATATTAATATTGTACAAGAAGCCAATCTCAGAATCCGTCAGTCCAACTGCAGAATCAGTTCAGTATATTGATTGACGTTTCTTTCATTTTGTGTAGACGTTTTATCTATTAGTGTTTGAAAAAAAGATGGAAAATGCTGGAAAATTTTTGTTAGTTTGTCTGCTTACATTGTAATAGACCGTAACCGTCAGATGGTGCTATTATTCTTTTTGTAACTTACTGACACATACATGTACTTTTGTAGAACATAAAAAAGACGCTTCCTGGCCTAGCTTGGTCATTACACTAAATCAAGTATATTATAGCCTTACAAAATAAAAACTAAACATCAGAAAATTTCAGGATGTACTAAAATCGTACCCAATTAAGGGCTAAGTGCCCCGACAATACATTAAACTGGTGGGATGTCAATATAATTTTAATGACTTAGTATATATTTTTATTTTTTTGCATAAAACTTAACTTGCATTGATCCATTATATTGTTAACACTGTGTTGGAAACAACTACGTGGTGCATTTCAATTCCCTTGTTTATTTTTACTTTACGCAATTTTTTATTTGCATTTTTTTCCCTACAGGATTTTCTGTTTGCTTTGGATATTAAATCTTTTTGTATGCACCAGCCAGTCACACTATCTCGTATAGTCGTGTGAATTTCTTTTGCCCCAGTTGCTGAAAGTTTCAATAAAAATGCCCGAACTGGCGCATCTAAACGAGTATACAATAGCTAGAAATTTAAGTTATACATCGATGTGGTAGAGGTTTCTTGGTTTTTTGCATGTAGCTTTGTTCTTGCATGGAATTTTAAGTTGTAACTTTTTATTTACGTTTCCTAAAGACAGATATTAAGAAATTCTTTTCGTTTAATACAAATTTTTATTTGACATACGAAAGAGCGGAAAAACTTTATTTGCTTATTACTAAAATAATGTGTGCGGTCATACAGTCATTTTCTAATTGAAAAAGTAATATAGACAATTTTTGTTACCTTAATTTGAAAAATTTATGAGAGTTACTTTCAATAATTAAGAAAACAAATGAGAAAACTGATCTGAAGACGGTATCGAGGCCTTCTTAAGTATATAAATAGGTCTTTTTAGTAATTCACAATTTCGAAATTAAACAGGAGTTTTTCATTAGTGGTAATGAATATGTATGAAACTGTATAAATAAGTTCTTTAAGAAAAAATGAACATTATGAAAATATACTAAAGAATACGTATTTACATTTTCGAAGTAAAAATAATCGCGAGACTTTGTTCTTTGAAATTATTAAGATTAAAAATTTAATACCACAATAGTTTTAATTTTAACCAAAGAAACCATTACCTTTAAAACACAATTTTAGACAAAAATATATTATCATAATGCTTCGTAATTCGAAATATAGTTCTGAAGTTTGTTATTTGTAACTTGATATTACGAGATAGTGTCACTTTATGTTTGCTGGGCGATGGAACGTAAAGAAACAATTACTCATTCAACAGCTGTTGACATCTGAGCTACTATCTTTCAATAAATAATGGTCACGGGGTTTAAAGCTTATTTTAATGGTCGAGAGGTTTAATGTTTCTTTTAATGGTAACTTAAAATTGATAAAAAGTAACTTTTCTATACTACACCACCATATTATGAAGCTAATAAGTCACGTTCAGTGTGTATGCTTTTGATTATAAGTTTTATTTGTTCTTATTTACCATTTCAGTGAATGATAAAAACGACAACATTTTTGTACCTATTTCGCAATTACAATAATCGGTATAAGATTTACTACGCATTTTTGAGAAATACTCGTTTAAAGACATACTGTAGAAGTTTAGTATTTACTCATCAATGCTTTCACGTTTCGGGCCATAAATGATTTGGTTGCTCTAAATAATCACACATAGGTTGTCTCGAACACCTGTCTGTCATATCAAGAATACAACGACCGCTTCTAATCAAGATAATTCTACACTACAGTGGTATCAATTAGTAAATCAACTCTAATTGTGGATTATTTATTAACTGCTGCCTATTTGTCAAACTACCTGAAGTAGCTTTCCCAAACATTTCCTTATGCAAAGTGTTTAGTAATATTTATATTTCAGTCTAAGAATTAATTATTAATTGCAAATTACAAATATTAACGCCCCGTTTTTCTACAATTTTTTTAGTGTCACAGAGCATAATTACTCACGTTCTTGACTAGTAGTAGGCAGCTTCAATTGTCCCATTTTCGTAGTTTTTACCAAAAACAGAAATAGAAGTTAATTGTTAAAACATTTTAAGTATTAAAATATTTTAATAAAAATCTGGCATATTGTTGTGTCATCAAACATTGTAAAACAGTCAAGTTTTGAGGAAAAAATAATTAATTGAATTGGTTGGAATATCTCAATCGTTGTTAGGAAAGAAGAACAAATATAGAAGCGCCGTCGAAGTAAAAGAGGCGTTATAAAGTAGTTAAGCTACACCGATTCTGACTCACTGACTACTAAAATGCCGTCTGCATTATCAAAATAGAGTTAAGAGTGTGTATTTGACCACTGCAAACGTTTGTTTTATAACGATAAAATGGCTGCTAGTATATGGATAGATATTGGTGGACATGGGGTGTGGCTATTAAAGCTCTATACAGGCCCAACAAATGAGCGTTTGTTTTAAAAAAGTAATGGTCGCCGTGTTTAAAAAAAGTTATTTTTTCATTATTTGTATGACACTCAAACGTAAATTGTTCGAACAAGTCGAACAAGTTTATTACCTCGACATATAATTAATTACTCTTTTTTATAATAAGCGCTGATTGGTTGGGCTTGTATGAACGTTTAATAGTCACACCCGCCCCTATCCACCAATATTTATTCATATACTAGCAGCTATTTTATCATTATAATAACAAACGCTTGCATTGTACAGATAGACAAACTTAGCTCCACCCTTTTAGCTATTATATTAGATCTACGTCCTTAGTATATGTCAAAAGCCTCTTATTTTCCCTCCCACAAAACTAACACCTAGGTTTTAGATTCTAGGTCCGACCACTTGCATACCGCCAGGGCCAATAACGATAATGGAGACGAGATGTTGGTAGTCAGTGAGCCAGAATCGGTATAGCTTAACTACTTTGGAAGAACGACTGAATAAGAGCATCGGTTATAGTATTATAATTCTATGGTTGGCTGCGGTAGAAGTTCTTCATTAGCCAGCAAAATTATCCGACCTTTCTCCGATTGAGCATATGAGGTCTAGGTGCTCTGCGATGTGATTCCCGAAGAAAAAATATTATTTAATACGAACCATACAATTATATGACGACGCTTCAACTCATTTATTTTTAATATCTTCAATTTTACTATTCATGAAACTATAACCATTTCCTTATCTCATCAGACATCTTCAAATGCCAAAGTTTGAGTAAGATATTCTGATTATAAGTGTCATATTTTGTTTATTGTTTAGGAAGTTTCCAAAAAAACCTTCCGATTGAGACAAATAGTCTTTATTTTATCGACTGGGAATAAGGCCCAAAAAATTTAATACCCACCTTAAATGTTGAGCAGTGTGCTATTCATAGTGACAATAAACAAACTAAACTTACATTAACAACGCTTTAGGAACAACATAATTATAAATAAATAAATATCATATGATGTATTAATTCTATTTTTGAGTTTATCCATTGATTAAAGTTTCCGAGTTGCATTATCAGCGTTAAAATAGAAAGAAAACAATGAACGGTATTTAAAAGGTACCAAAGCGCTACTCCGCTAAATTAGCCTCGCCAGATGTCTCACTCAGCTCAGAAGATTTCGCTTGACAAACTTAAAGGTTTTATTTATAAATACAGTAGGGAATATAATTATAACAGGATCGATATATCGATAGCATTTAAAATGAAAGCTTGCTGATTCAGATTTTGTGTCAGACGCCGCATAGAGGCTTACCGTATACTTTCAGTCCTAGAACGAGGAGACCAATCCTTGCTGCGGCTGCCAGAACGTAGACGGCTCGGCCCAAGAGACCGTCTTGTTTTCCAAGTCTCGAAATGATGACGGACTGTGTTTTGTACTTCGGTATTTAAAAAACAGTAGAATAGGGCCACGGTGAATCCCTAGAACAAATGAAAGGACATGTAGTATTACTGCAAAAAGGATGAAAGGCGGTGAAAGTTGGCAGAAGTAAATATAGTCTAGTTCATAAGTTAGAAACGGTGTCAATTAGTGATAAAGGTCGTGAAAATATGGACGATGGCTCATTGGATTCAGAATGACGTCTAGAAAAATGTGTAGAAATTGTTTACCAGCACATAGAAAATTGCAAAAGTTATTAACAAATTAAGAAAAAAAGTGCATTTAGTTTCTCGCAAATAATTCAGAAACAATTAATGATTAAGAAATTAAAAAAAAAGGATTCTTAAAGAGGACGAAATTTCCGATAAAAAGTCCTAACTCCATTATTAATAATTTTAATTTAATGGTGAAAATAGTGCTCCGCGCGGCGAGCGCGACGCTGCCGCAGATCTCAGAAACCGACCATAGCAACAAAAAAAATTTTTTTTAGCTATAAAATATTAATTAAAAAATTTAAAAAAAATTATCAGATCATTTAGACATCCTCATGAACAATATCCACTTAATAAAAATTTTTTTCATCCATTTTTCATAAAATGCACTTATTGTTAATTAACACATTTTTTTGGAGTTCACGTTTATGTATATAATCAGATAATTTTTAAACTAAAGACGTGAAAATTATAACCGATGCTGGATACATTGTGATAAGTATACTTTATGAAATAATCACATCACGATATTTTTAATTGTCATAGTTCATAGAAAAAGGTGAAATTTTTTTTTATCAATATTTGTTATTATCACTGTTTTTGTATATCAAAACACTATTAGATTTTGTAATTTTTAAATTTTTAGTGGTATTTGTTTAAAAAATGTTATAAACAAATGGATTAGTTGCATATTTTAGAAAAAAATTTTTTTGCCAAATTATTAGTGGAATAACATTATGATTTAAAAAATAATTCTTTTTTTCTAAAAAAAAATTGTTTTATTAATCATTTTTTAATTTTTGTCATTATTTAAATAATAGATTAACAAAAGATGTTTTTTTTTCTAAATTTATCATTTGCAATTTTCTACAAAGTAAAAAAAAATTTTTTTCGCTTAAAATTTATTTGTTTATTTAATAAACAATTTGTAATAAACAATGGTGGAATGTATTCATATTTTTTTTTATAGAAAAAAATAAACTAAAAACAACCATATATTTAACCAATGCAAAAAATTTTTTTCGATTTTTTATAGAATTTTCAATTTTGCTACTCTACAGAAATTAAAGTGCCTCCTTCTTTTGTTAAGTTATTAACCTCTATATCTTTTAAACTATTAGAGATACGACAACGGATATTCAAGTTGTTTTTATAAAGGATTAATTAATCTTTAAAATGAGTTAACCACCTAGTTTGTAACTATTGTTAATCAGCTATTATACGCATTTGATAATAAAAAAGTAAGGTTATTTTTGTCATTTTCGAATCTTTTATGATTTATAGCTTATTAGATATTGCAGATACAGTAATAGACCTTCAAGACAATTTTGTTCAGTGATTAAATATCTACCGAATAAGCTTTTGATCATATCCATATCTCTTATAGTTTAAGCTATAAACGTTTTTTTATTATTATTCTTCAAATTCGTATTCCGTTATACATTAACTATATTTTTATTTATTCTATTAATAATTAATTTAAACTACGTGCTTTGCTTATTTAAAAATTATTCAAAATAATATAAGGAATCGACCTTCAAAAGAAACAGCTGCTCACTAAAATGTATAAAATGCTGAACGAAAGATGAATATTATAAGTAAAAATAATCGCAATGAAAACTAAAAAAAACCATAGAGAAAGCCTGACAAAAATTGAACGATTTTCAGGAAAATAGGCCGTTTTGAAAAAACAAAAAATAAGGTTCGAATTAATTATTAATAGAATAAATAAAAATGTAGTTGCTGTATACAATTTTTGAAGATATAGCCGAGAAAATTGGAAAGAATTCGAGTAACACTGCATAATTTGATAAAAAACTGTTTATTTTTAAATTAACAATAGCAGCTCCTTGACTTATAAGCTAATGTAACTTCTTATAATGTATGGAAAGAAAAAGTATAGAAAAATATTAAAAATTGATACAAAAAAAAAATAAAAATTCATATATAACGGAATACGAATTTGAAGAATATTAATAAAAATACGTTTATAGTTTAAACTATAAGAGATATGGATATGATCAGAAGCTTATTCGGTATATATTTAATCACTGAACAAAATTGTCTTGAAGGTCTATTACTGTATCTGCAATTTTTAATAAGCTTTAAGTCATAAAAGATTCGAAAATGACAAAAAAAACTATTTTTTTATAATCAAATGCGTATAATAGCTGATTAACAATAGTTACAAACTAGGTGGTTAATTCATTTTAAAGATTAATTAATCCTTTATAAAAACGACTTGAATATCCATTGTCGTATCTCTAATAGTTTAAAAGATATAGAGGTTAATAACTTAACAAAAGAAGGAGGCACTTTAATTTCTGTAGAGTAGCAAAATTGAAAATTCTATAAAAAATGGAAAACAAAAATTTCTGTATTGGTTAAATGTATGGTTGTTTTTAGTATTTTTTTTTATAAAAAAAATATTAGTACATTCGACCATTGTTTATTACAAATTGTTTATTAAATAAACAAATAAATTTTAAGCGAAAAAAAAGTATTTTTTACTTTGTAGAAAATTGTGTGATAAATTTAGAAAAAAATCTTTTGTTAATCTATTAGGTATTTAAATAATGAAAAAAGTTAAAAAATGATTATTAACAATAAAAAAAATTTGTTTAAGAAAAAATTTTTTAAAAAAAAAATCAATATCATTCCACTAATAATTTGGCAAAAAAAGAATTTTTCTAAAATATGCAACTAATCCATTTGTTTATAACATTTTTTTAAACAAATACCACTAAAAATTTAAAAATTATAAAATCTAATAGTGTTTTGATATACAAAAACAGTGATAATAACAAATATTGATAAAAAAAATGTTTCACCTTTTTTATCGTTTATTAGTTTTTTGTTAACGTAAAAGATTAATAACTAATGAACCATAATAATTAAAAATATCGTGATGTAGTTATTTCATAAAGTATACTTGTCACAATGTATCCAGTATCGGTTATAATTTTCACGTCTTTAGTTTAACAATTATCTGATTATAAACATAAACATGAATTCCAAAAAAAATTGTTAATTAGCAATAAGTGCATTTTATGAAAAATGGTTAATTTTTTTTTAAGTGGATATTGTTCCTTGGGATGTCTAGATGATCCGATAATTTTTTGAAATTTTTTAATTAATATTTTATAGCAAAAAAAAATTTTTTTTTGTTGCTACAGTCGGATTCTGAGGTCTGCGGCAGCGTCGCGCTTGCCACGCGGAGCACTATTTTCACCATTAAATTAAAATTATTAATAATGGAGCTATAGTTCCGGGAATTAGGACTTTTTTATCGGAAATTTCATCCTCTTTAAGAATCTTTTTTTTTAATTTCTTAATTATTATTAGTTTCTGAATTATTTGCGAAAAACTAAATGCCTTTTTTATCTTAATTTGTAAATAACTTATGCAATTTTCTATGTGCTGGTAAACAATTTTTGTACATTTTTCTTGACGTCATTCCGGCTATCGCCCATATTTTTACATCCTTTATCACTAATTAACACCGTCTTTAACTTGTGAACTAGACTAATTATTTCATTATAGAATCTATATGATAAACTGAATGCTAAAGATAAAAACTTAGTAATAAAAAATTCTTTCTTATGCACTAATGTTTTATATTTACAGTCTTATTTTATTTTTTATTTACATTTATCGGATGAAGATGAAATTTAAGACACTGTGCTAACAAATTTCTGAACTACAGCCAAGTCCCCAATATTGATAAAAGTTGAGGTTTGGTAAGCGTATTAACAGACCGTAAGTATTATGATGGCATACATTTTGGCATAAATTATAGGGGATCTGGCAGAGGAAATATTTTGAAAATGTTAGCAAGTATGAATTATACTTGTACAATTTAATTTTTTACAAAATTATTTCTGTTTCAATTAATTTCATTACTTTCAATGCAAACACACTTTTAAGTTGCCACCATGTTCATCCCATTTAAAAGATAGGAAAATACTACTTTTTTATAATTACGAATACATAACATTAACTAGTAAAATATTATACACAATATAGAAGAGTAAATACATGTATATATGCTAAAACAAATAAATCAAGTGTAATTTACAGCCTATATAATTATGATTTATACAATGGAATTAAAATTAAAATTAATTATAGAAATTGTAAATTGTATTTTATAACGAACTAATATGGATTTATAACTGTTTCGTTCTAGTAATAAAATATGTAGCTAAAAAAAGAAGAAAATTTATATTCTTTATACGGCTCAAACTGCATGGCCTACTCATGAACTCTATTATATGTTTTCAGGATATTCAAGAAATATGTTTATTCTCATAATAAATTACTATTAAACTTATTTGAGAAATGAAAAATACACTGCGATAAAAAGAGTGTTGAAAACCAATAAATATCAAGCCTATAAAATTTATAATTTGCAAAGAATTATTCCCTGGAGATTTTGAACGTGCGGCGAGTAAATATTATTTCTCAATTTTCAGTTCCTTTAAGTGATCATTCTAATTGTATAACTATATTTTATGGACATACGAGAGACACTTCATCAGTTATGGTATACCAAATAAAAATAAACTCACTATTGGTCACACTAAAACCCACATAAAATAAGATCAGTTCAAAAACATGGCCTTTTTGGCATAAATGTATGGTGTGGTAGTAGGACGCCATTTAATAGGTTAATATTTTTATGAAGATTGTACTACTACTATGGCTTATCCGTATGTCTTAAAATAAATAAAAATATCACAAATATCATAAATATAACACTATTTCTATACAGTGCGTCTATAAAGTAACGCATAAATTCATTCTTAGATAAATAAACAATATTATTGAAAGTTCTCGAAACACGTCGATTTTTGATTGTAATTTACTGTTTTTTTAAATAATAACTTAATATACAGAGTGACCTACCTTCGAGTAATGACGTCATCACCGGTTTTTTTTAAACGGAACACCCCACTTTTTTCCCAATTTCCGGATGTCTCTTGCTGAGCTGATCCAAAAATACATTACAAGTTGCTTCAAATTGCTACAGGGTGGGCAATAATACAAAAGGTGTTTATAAAAATTTAATTAGAAAGTTATACGTTACTGTATTTTTACAAAAGACAATTTACAATAAATGCTCAAATTGTTCTCCATTGACCCCTAGACAATGACCTAACCGGGCAATATATTCGTCTCTGATATTTTGAAGCAGTGCGGGTGTTATGTTCAACATTTCTTGCCTGATTTGGTCTTTTAGCTCACGCATATTGCCAGGTCTGTTGGTATAGACTACATATTTTAAAAAACCCCATAAAAAGAAGTCTAGTGGACTAAGATCAGGTGATCTAGCGGGCTATTCCACTGTTCCCCTTCTTCCTATCCATCGATCTGGAAAGGTTCTGTGTAAAAACTCGCGCACAGCTGCAGCAAAATGTGGCGGTGCACCATCCTGTTGAAACTAGATTCTGCTGTCTAAAGTATTGGCTATTTGATAATCAGTAAAAAGCCGGGTTAAATCAGGAATTAATGTATCTTGTAAGAAATTCAGATACAATGCTCCTGTCAAATTTTCATCAAAAAAAATATGGATCAACAATTGTATTTTTCACAATACCAGCCCACACATTGACCTTTTGTGGTCGTTGCGTATGGTATTCTTGCATCCAGTGTGGATTTTCCTGAGACCAATAACGGGTGTTTTGCCGATTAACATTCAAGTAAAATGTTGCCTCGTCGGAAAATAAAACGTTAGCAATGAAATTGTTATTTCGATTATTTTGGTCCATCATATACTTGCAGAATTCATTTCTTCGCTCAAAGTCGTCTTCAGGCAATTAATGGATGAGACGTACTTTATAAGGACGGTATTTTACCTTTTTAAAAGTGTTCGACACTGAAGACTTTCCAATATTCAAATCCCTAGATACTCCCCGTACTGTACAATGTGGATTTTCTACTGCTGACAAAATTACGTCTTGTTGAAAATTTTCATTAACTTTAGATCTACCTTGCTTTGGTGCATTCCTCACATGTCCTAATTCTCTGTATTTTCGCTCTATTCTGCTTACCGCAGATTGTGAAATAGGTTCACGATTTGGGTGCGTTTCATGGAATAATCTGCATCTCTTGTTGAGTCCGCATCCTATGGCCAACACCAATCATCATTAAAATTTCAATCCTCTCCCTTTCAGTTAAAGGAATTTTCAAAACACAGTTTTAATATGATAAATTAGATTCAGATTTCACGTAAACGTACCTACTTTGAAGCGTTAACAACACAGAAGTGAACATTTTATGACAGTTCTTAACGTCAATTAAAAAACAAATGGCAAAAAATACCTACAAACAATAAAAATAGTACCGTATAGTCGAGGTGCAAAGATCACTAATAAACGTGGTTGGGGTGTTTTTTTAATAGTTTATCAAAGTAGTTGTATCACAATACGTTAATTTCATTTAGTTTTTTAGTACGTTTATTTATTTGTAAATAACTTGTAATTTTGGTATTGTTGCCCACCCTGTACCAATTTGAAGCAACCTGTGATACATTTTTGGAATCAGCTCAGCAAGGGACATCCGGAAATTGGGAAAAAAGTGGGGTGTTCCGTTAAAAAAAACCTGCGATGACGTCATTACTCGTAGGTAGGTCACCCTGTATATTAAATTATTATTTGAAAAAACAGTAAATTAAAATCAAAAATAGACGTGTTTCGGAAATTTTCAGTAATACTGTTTATTTACCTAATAATGAATTTATGCGTTACTTTATGGACGCACTGTATAATAGCTAACAACCTAAATATTTTGTCAATGTTTATAAAAGTAACTAGTCTGCTAGTTAATAATATTGACGAACAGGAATACAATTTTTTTAAAATTTGATTAATGTACCTAATTATAGTAGGAGAAGTAGAAATCGGTAATTTTTTAACAAATGCGGAGCAAACATTATGTTGTCTGTATTTAGTGCATTAAAAATTATCGAAAATTCTGCTTGAGTTCATTTTGATGTGATTTGACAAAAGTGCCCGAGGCGCAGTACTTTTTAGACAAATCACATCAAAATGAACGAATGCGGTCTCTTAAAGGCAACACTTTGAATGCTGAGTTTTCAGATTATTTTTAATGCACGAAATATATTTATTAGACTATTTTCAGAATAAAACATAAAACAAGAAATATTGTTTATTATTAACTGAATTAACAATTCAAATTATTATAATCACGGCTGGGTATACTTTTATTCCCGTGTCACAATTTTTAAGCGGATTTATTTAAAAATCGAATTTTAAAATTATCATTTTTTATAGAAAAACCCAAAATATTTAAAAAGCGTGTAATTATGTTCCTTTTGCTACTATAAGCCTCCTATCTTCACAGAAAAATAAAAAAGAAAGAGAAAATCCTCAATTTTTATATTGATTCAACTGACATGACGTTTTAAGCTGTCAAGCCCAGTGCAATTTTCGCTGGAATTTTATGTAAAATTTTCACCTGCAATGCAATTTTTGCTGAAAGTTTGTTCTTATTGAAAAACGCATTCCTCCTGATAAAAGAATTACCCTGTACATCACAAAAACCGAAAGGAAGAATTTAAAAATAGTACCTTCAGGGTACCCGTTGATTTAATTTTTTTCAATTTTTCTATAAAACTAATGGTAAGGTCGTTATGTGGAAATAAAAATTAATAATATTTAATTTTTTTTAGTATCACGGAACTGTGACGTATATACCAAAAAAATCTAATTAATTATTTTTATACCAAATATGTTAATTTTCAAATTTGCATGATCCGTTAAAACTGCTTGAGGCCTTCTTACGTTCTTGAGTTTTGACTTTTGATTGATATGCGGCGTGCGTACGTTACCCATTATCATTTCCTAATTTGCTATTGTAATCATGGAGTAGGTGAAATTGCAACATCAGAGCAAATGCATTACTATTAGGCAGCAATTGGCGTCACTCTAATTCAAGGGACGTCTCGTCGTGAGATAGAACAATTTAAGGCTAATGCATTTTATAACAGAATTAGTTATAACAGTATCAAAGAGAAGGTAGAACTAAAGTTGAATCACGTCTCATTTTTATTGTGTCTTATAATAGCGAGGACGTAATAGGCAAGAATAATTTTACGCAAGATGCAGTAAATTCGCTCTGTACTTTTTACTCGAAAATATTGACAAGAAGAAAAGTGCGAATGTTTGTTTTTGATATGTCTAGAGCATTTGACACAGTGAACCACGAAATGCTGCTCAGCAAATTGAATGCCTATGGTATAAGAGGGGTACCTAATTCGTGGATTAAATCTTATTTGAGTAATCGTACTCAGAGAGTAATATTAAAAGTTGATGGCAAATCACATCAATCTGATGATAAATTAGTTCCAACTAGTGTTCCTCAGGGCAGTACCCTAGGTCCCATTCTCTTCCTGATTTTCATCAATGACCTTTGCAACCATTTGAAAGTGTCGAATGAGTTTCACGTTATTCAATTTGCTGATGATGTGGCAGTTGCATCTGTGGCAAATAATGTTCCAGATCTATCGCGAAACGCAAACATTTGTACCTCAGTAATGGACAGATATTGTAATGATTTTGTTTTGAAACTTAACGGGTCGAAAACTCAAATGTTAATGTTTACCCATATTACTCCTGATTTTAGTTTATTATCTAAAATTGATCATTTATCTATAAAAAATAGTGACTTAGTAAAATTGTTAGGTATATTAGTGGATCATAACTTAAATTGGTTTGATCATATTGACTATTTAATAAAAAAATTTCTATTAGTTGCTATGTTCTACGGCAGCTTCGCTCTTATGTTAATTTTGATGTACTTAAATTATATTACTTTGGACATGTGCAATCATTATTAAATTATGACATTTTATGCTGGGGCAATTCTAGTAGAATGAATGATTTGTTCATAATGCAAAAAAAAATCATCAGAACCATGATTGATGTTCAAGCATTCTACCTATTCCTGTAGGGACCTGTTTCCCTCTCTCAATATACTCACGCTATAATCTTTATACATCTTATCATGTTGTCTGTTTGTTAAATCTAATATTAACAAGTTCACTTTGTTTACAGATCGTAACATAAATTACAGTCTAAGAGATACCAATAACATTCTGTTACCAAAACAAAAATTGTCTGTTGTTGCTAATGGTGTAACTATCATGCCCATTAAAATATTCAATCATCTACCCAACTACCTGAAAGAAATATCTTGTTTAAAGTTATTTAAATCAAAATGAAAAAAATTGTTGGTACATCATTCCTTCTACACTTCAGAAGAATTTTTTTAGTGCCACACTGGCATCGACAATTATTTACTTTTTATTTTTCACACAACCATAATATGCTTTTACACTTTTATACTTCATAGTTTGTTTTTATATGACCACAGTTTGTTCTTATACTGCATGTGTTTGTTCATATACATATTTTTTGTTCATATATATATATATATATATATATATATATATATATATATATATATATATATATATATATATATATATATATATATATATATATACATACTTTTTTCCTTTTTTTATTTATGTACAGATTTTATATTATTCGTTATATACATTTTATATTTTGTAATTGTTTTTTAGATTTTTTACTGACTCAGGTTGTCAATAACTTTTTTCTGATAACTTATTATTAATTTTTGACGTTTTTCTATACATGTAATGCATGTCTACGGAAAAATAAAGAGATTATTTATTTATTTTTTTATTTACGTTGTATTATATTCACTTTATACACTACAACAGTTCAGTACAAGAAGTTCCAAAAACAATTATTTTGTCCTGCAAAGTCCGATGATAGTATGCCTTTTAGTACAATAAAACTATAGCGCTCTTTTGATCACAGTAGGCGTACGTTTTGATTTAAAATGATTTTGTTTTGTGCAATAAAAGAATTCACCAACTCATAGTACTGAATGATCCAGCACATGTCGAAGTCCTTGGTCATTTCGTTCAAACATCTCTATTACGAAAGCAGCTAAGTTAACCCACATTTCTATTGATTCGGTACATAAAGTGCGTAAAGTTGTGTTCTTAAAAACTGCAAGTTCGTCAAAGGTCCAGTGAAGGTGAAACTAATATGTTTTCAAATAATTATCGTAGCATACAACACCAATAGTCATGACTGCTATTTCGTCTCAGTTTTTATATATTATAAATATGCTTTTGCATAAATTTTCTGTAATATTACATATAAAAAAACAAATTGTCTATTTGTAAATACGGATATAATAACATACAGCAAAAGTTTATATACAACGTAAAAAATTGTAATCTAGCACTTTTGTCTCCGATTGATAATATTATTATAAAAAATTTGTGCTTTTGCATTAAGTTTGTAAATTTGTAAATAATTTCACCGGCACACAAAAAAAACAGTTGTTTGTACATTTGACGCCACCTACCTCCCGACATGTATTTCGACCCGCTGAATCCGAATTTGAAGTCAGTTTGGACCGTACACCCTCAAATATCGAGTAAATTGAAAAACCGTAAAAAATAGCGAAAATTGGGTGTTTCGGTAATAAAAAAAATGTTGTGAATCTAAACCAAGCCTAATTTTTATGTATTTCGTCTAAAGTATATTTAGACCATAAGCCGTTTTAAATCTAAGTAAATTGTAAAAAAAAACCCGAAAATTGCTAAAAATGGCAAAAAATTGTGATTATGTTGATGAAAAAAATTTTGTAGACCCGGATCGAAGAGGATTTTTATGTAATTTGATCTGCTGAATCCGAATCTGAAATATATTTGGCCCATTAATCTCTCAAAATCTCAAAAAATCGCAAAAAACCGATAAAATAGCAAAAAATTGAAAAAAACTATGACACACGATTAAATACGTTTAGAATCTGAAAATGTGAAAAATTGTAAAATCTGTAAAAAATGACGTATAAACAGAATGAAAATTTTTTTCATCAACATAATCACAATTTTTTGCCATTTTTAGCAATTTTCGAGGGTTTTTTACAATTTACTTAGATTTAAAACGGCTTATGGTCTAAATATACTTTAGATTCGTATTCAGCGGATCGAAATACATAAAAATTAGGCTTGGTTTAGATCCACAAAATTTTTTTTATTACCGAAACACCCAATTTTCGCTATTTTTTACGGTTTTTCCATTTACTCGATATTTGAGGGTGTACGGTCCAAACTGACTTCAAATTCGGATTCAGCGGGTCAAAATGCATGTCGGAAGGTAGGTGGCGTCAAATGTACAAACAACTTTTTTTTGTGTGCCGGTGTTTTTAACGAGCAATTTTTCATTTAAAAACATGTAGATATATCTATAAAATAAAATTGAAATTTTTTGTAATGAAAAATATTTGTATATCTATGTGAGCATGAGCAATATCGATTTTATCATTTTTTCAGGCCTCCTGACCTACAGTCTGATTTTATAATTATAAAGAACAATAATATCAACTGCCAAATTATGATGATACAAGTATTTCTGCAGTACAAATAAATGAAAAAATTAACGAAAATTCTTCAACTAATCCTAGAGATGATAATAATAATAATTTCGTATCTGCATCTTTAACAAGTTAGCTAACGAGTGATTCACCAAACGAAACCGAAAGAATTATGAAAGAAATGCGTCACAAAATATTATCACAAGAAATAGAAACTGCATTTGATGATGTACTGCGAATTATTGTTTCTTATGATATGGGTTGGTTGACGCGAGTTACTGGTAGGAGCTATGATAGTCTATTTGGACATGCGTCCTTCATTGATCTGTACACTGGTCATGTTTTAGTGTTTATTAAAAGAAGTCGGAAATGTCGTATGTGTGACAAAGGCCATCCTAAAAGTGACCATGATTGTCAGAAGAATTTTACCCGAAGTGCCAAAGTAATGGGACCTAATGGAGCAGTAGAAGCTGTAACCCAAAGTAGTATTTTAAAAAAGTGCAATTTAGAAGAATTTAGAAGTCCTTATAGGTGACGATGACAGTTCGACTATTGCAGCTGTTCAGAATGCTTGTGATCATCAAGTGATCAAGCATTCCGATAAAAATTATACAACAAAAAGGAGTTTCCAAGCAATTGTATAAGCTTCAAAAAGTTACAAAGATATAAATGAAGAAGCTATTGACAAACTTCGACGTTGTGTTACGTATTCTGTCGAACAAAATAAAAACTTGAAATTAAAGTTATTGATTAAGAATTTTAGTGCAATCATCTATGGGTTTGTGAATACATTACCTATAAATCGAGAAAAAACGGAGAAAAAAAGGAAAAGGGAAAATGCTTTAACTGTGTTAGCCTCAGGCCTGAAAATTCCAACGGATGGAGCTCATAATTCTGTCTATGATGTGATACTAGAAGAGATTGTTAAAGCATTAAAAATTTCAGAGGAAGATTTAATTGCTAATAATCTAACTTGGGATACTTTTGTTGCTCGATCTCAACAAAGTACATCAGTGTTAAAAACGTTAACACGTTTAAAAGATTGTGTTTCACTCAGTATGCGAAAAATAAATGGCTGCAGCAAATATTTCTTATGATTTACTAGTAGAAACCTATCGTCATCAGCAACAATTGGGGTAACAAGAAATTATTGGGTCCAGATGAAAATAATAAAGTGAGAGTTACTAAGTCATTGAGAGTATTATTATCGTTTTTTAATCATTTAATTACGGTTATCTAATTATAAGACATATTCTTTTATAAAGAAATTAAAAAATAAATAAATAAATAAAATTATTTATCTGTATCTTTATCTTATATTGATTTCTATTATTATATTCAAAATTTAGAAAATAAATTATTACTTTAACAGTTAACTTGACTATTTCATTTATCTAAATTAAAATTTAATACAATAATAATAATATAAACCTTGGTTTACATTAATACCTTGCTGTAGTGACAGATATGAAATATTTGAATTTTCCGCCACATTTCTAAATGCAACGTTGCCGCTTCGCTAAAGCGAAATAGTCGATAATTCAGAAGTAGTCATGTTTAATTTTTTTTTCGTTAATTAAAAGCATCCTAACCGAATTGGAAAAAACTTTAAAATAATCGGGAAATATCAATGTCTTACATAGTTAATTTTTGTACTGCTGACATTATTTGTTCATTTGTTGTAATACAAAATGTGTCACTTGCATGTTGATTTGACATATTTTCCATAAGACTACATAATATAACAGTTTTATTTCATTTGTTACTTAATAAGCTTCCTTGGATTTTTTCACAGAAAATTTTGTTATGAAAAAATCTATTGAAAAAAAATTATTTCATTATTACTGCCTAATGCCTCAACCTCCTTAAATCTGAGGGATTTGATCTGTATGTGTATCCTAGATGTAACTCAGTTTTTGCACAAATTTAAAAACTCGAGTTTTATGTCATTAAAATATTGTTTACAAGAATGTTTAGCCAATAAGGTGCATAAGTTAGTATTTTGCATAGTAAAGTAGGTTTTAAAATCCAACTCAGATGCAAAACTCGTTATTTGTTTCCCTCGGTCAGATGCATAATTGGCTACTTGCTGTTAACCAATTATGGTGCAGTGTCATGTACCACGTGGGCTAGCACATGTTTGCTGCCAGGACTGCTGTCAGTGTTTACTGAATTTAGAATCAACAAGGTCTTGATAAATTTGAACTGAATAAATTTGAATGCGTTAATAGAAAAAATTATTTACTATTTATTTAAAAACATTTTATTACACCTCTTAGAATTTTACTTCTTAATATTTTTAATATTAATTGTAGCTATTTTCCACGTGTATTACAAAGTTTCCAAAATGTGCTGCAACATATTGCTACACACTCTTGGGCAGATTATTACAATTGACTATAAATTATATACGTCAAATCCCGACTTCCCGCATGGTTACACGACCTGTAATATATGCAGCCAATATTACAGATATATAAATAAAGGCATACATATCAATTAATTTAATTATATAATGACTTTAAAAATTTGGATATTTTTATATAACTGCCGGCTCTGAAAACTGGCAAATGTTTATTTTCGCTGCTTGGTTCATACAAGCACTTTTAAATTATTATGGGGTATGTAACATTCGAACAGAATTTTCATTCTGTATCATCTTCGTTAGAGCTTTCATTTCATCAAGGAAATCTCAGTGTGCAATCAAAGTTTTGCTATAATTAACTTCATATATTAAAATTCCGTACCTCCTGAGTATAACTTTATCTCTGGGGTGCAGAATAAAATGCGATAGAAATTTATTGGTGATACTATAATGTATCTTTTACTTTGATTTAAGATGAACTTTAAGTTCATACTAATAGAATCCGCAAAGGAAAACTGGGGATAGGAATTCAGTGTCTATTTTTTTAACTTAAATCTTTTTATACATACCAGAAGCTGTTTAATATAATAAAAGGAGGTTTTACAAAGTAATTACCTTTTTCACAAAATATGATATAATAAATAATAATAATACTAATAACAAATCCTCCTTTAGAACTTTGATATATACTCGTGTTCACAGAAACAAAAAGCACCATAAAACGCTAATAAAAAATTGCGTAATTTCAAACATAAACAAGACAAATCAACGTTTAACAATACTCGTACATAAAACAAAAAATAAAATCACAAAGAATATAATTAACATTATATTCTATATTTACAATAAAAAAATAAATATGTATAAAGTGATACTAACATAATGACAAATTCATTTAAAAACTGGTACCTTTAGTTTACAATCAAACAAATTTAATAATAATTATAATTACTTTAATTTGTGTGCAGAGTGGGTTTTTGCAAATTTAAAATTGAAAAAAAGTCTTATTTTTGAATAATTCTTTTACCCAGTACTAGAGAGAAATGAAACACCGGAAGACAAATGAACATTTTATAAAGTAAAATACTTTTTAATTTGGTAGTAATAGCATAATAGTAATAAAAATACTTCTTGAGTTTTACTACCTCTTTGTTTAGTATTTAAAGACATTTTTGCAGTTTATTATACATAAAATCTTGAGTCGTGATTTAAGCATTTTTCCTCTTCATTTTCCTACTTAAAATTTAATAGCTTTTGAAGTAATCTGATTTTAATGCAAGCTTTATTTTATGATGAATTCTTTAACATTTCATCTTATAAATCATTTTTAGAGAGCGATTAGGGTACACGGTTGTTTTCTTACACAGTCTGAGAAGAACATTCAGAAATTACTACGTTAATTTCCAGAAAGATGCGTTAAGAAACAAAATATGGACTTGAAATTGAAAAATTAAGAGTGTCTAACAGACAGCAGTCAAGGGACATTGTCTCATAGTGGGATATGCACACGTATAACAACAGACCGAAGCCGGAAGCACATAGTGTTGTATTTCTGCTTTGAATGTATTCGACATCTACAAATATTTTGAATAACTTGGTACCAGCGGAGAACAAATTAAACCTAAAATGTCTCCTCTATTTTTTCATTAATATAATAACGGATCACGGCAGCTGGTCAAAATGTCCACCATTTACTTCTTGATAACAACAAAGCTGATTATGAAAACTTTTGAGACAATTCAACAAGACATTTCAATTTATCGCCGAATTTTCTGTGGGATTTTTAAGCAGAAATTATTTAGATTATCGCGTTTGATACCACAACGTCAAATAACCCCACAAGTAAAATTCCAGAGCCGTCATATCAGCAGATCGGAGTGACCATTCAATAGCATCCCTTTTTCTAGTCCGTTTTTGTGGGAATTTTTGAATGAAATATTTTCGAACGTTATATCCACAATGTGGTAGTGCTCCCTCCTGTTACAGCCAACATTTCCAAGTTAAGGATACCAGTGCTTACACAAGCACTGATCAGCTTATCTCCTAGCGTAGGTGATTGACTTTGGTAGCGGAAATAGGGCGACATTAAACAAGTTATTAAAATTTGGGATACTTCTTTACCAAAAGATAACTGACTAGTTAGGCGATCCCCTTTAACACCTGGTACAACATTAGGTGTAATTTATTCAGATGTTAATGATAAATTAATTATTGTTTTTAATGGAAATGGGTTTTTTTTATTTGAAAAGTCACAAAATACTAGTTTTTCATTAAAAAATTGCAGAAATTTGTATATTTCCATTACCACTGTATAACAACTATTTTCATACTGTAAAAAAAATCCGTATAAAGTTAATCAAGCAGCAAAATACAACGTAACGCGAGAAGAGCAGTTTCATTAAAGAAAACGAACTAAAATCCGATTGAGTGCAAAGTAAATACAACAGTATAATATAACAGGCAAAGCATTCAAAAGGAAAATCTGCAAAATTGATCTGTCATGAAAAGAAATGATATGCATATTTTAATTCAGCAAAATATCGTGTCATTCTCTTTGTGACATATTTTCCAATCTATTCCAGATGTTCTATATGAAGTAGCGAAATTCATACATATGTATGATTCTGAGTGATACGACATTTTTGTAGAAACAAGTCGACTCCATCTTGTATTCAGAATTTAATTTTCTTTCAGGTGAAATAAAAGAAAACATACTAAGTATTTGGTTTATAATAACCAAGGAGTTATAGAGTCAACAATAGAATTTAAACGTTCCTTTGCCCATTTAATTTTGAGAACTCTGGGTAATATGACGGGCCAGGGTGAAATTTTGTTCGAATTTATTTCACGTTTTCAAACCATTAAAATATTGGAATGAAATGATAGTCTCTTCCTCACAGCAATCCTTTTAATATCCTCGTGATCAACAAGCTATATCAATTACCTGGCAATGAAAATATTATACATATATAAGATATATCAAGCTGGGATTTTTTTTATTAAAAATAAGCATAAAAATAAAATAAATTAAAACAAATATGATCAAACAGGAAGGAGAATGTGAAGATCTTCGTAATCATCAGTAATCATCCTTTGGATGATTACTGATGATTAAATCTCATTCGCAGGATGAAATATTACACTTTTCTCCTTTGGTATACAAATAGCTACTTATTCTTGTAGGTAACTGGTATTAAATCCTCTTCATTTGACTCTTGCAACATCACTGGATAAAACATATTAAACTTTTTGTATTAAAAGTTTTTAACCAATTCTTGAGAAATGAAATTAAAATTAGGGGACTCAAAAAATTGGCAGATATCCACACAGTTAATGAAATTAGAACAATCGTCAGATGTCATGATATCAATCCTGTAAATTTACTGGAATAAGACTGTGTAAGAATTTTGCCAAGTTTTTCAATTATCAATTTCTTTGGAATTCGGAATCAATTTCATTTCTCAAAGGACGACCTCAAAGTCCGACCCGTCCCATCAATTTCACTTTTACGATAGAATGAAATAACGTATGTCATAATACTATTATAACTTTTCTCTTAGATATGTAAAAGTTTGTTTTACACAGACATGCATTTCAGACAAAAGAAAATAATATAATCTAAACAAAAATACATAAATACATAAATAAATACGAAATAAGTCTTATACTCTTTGTATTCCTTTGAAATGTTATTTTCTTGATTTGATTTAAAACTGAGAGGTCAGAAATAGAAAATTTAGCTTATTCAATTTACTACTTTCATTATACAAGGTGTCTCACCAGGAACTGCATCGATCGATAAACGAAACATGTGGGATATCCTATGCCTAAACCGAGCCGTTCCAGAGATACTTTGATATTTTAAAAAGAAGTTTACAGGTGTGATAGTTTACAATAACTTTTATATCTTTCTTCATGTAAAAGACACTCATTTGATATTTGGCATGCAGAAAGGCCATAAGGTGAGCTATGCTTCGCAATTTAAAGAAATTCAATAATAATATACCAAGTGTTTCATTCTTGTTGTTACATTTTGTAAACTTCAAACCGCTAAAACTTGCTTAAGTCAAATAGAACAATAAAATTTTTTACATCAGAGATTATGTATAAATAAATTTCTTTTTTTCTGATGTAAGCATTGTGGGGGTTTAAGTTAAAACTTTTTGAAATATTTACGTTTTCTTAGAAATTCAAGAATTTTTAGTAAAAATTTTATCAAATTGGCCATGATTAGAAACAAAGAGTAATGTCATTCTCTTATGTCAAAAATGCCACCGCGTTTAAATTACACTCACGAAGACTTTTTGAGTTTGTTTATTATTTATGAAAATATGATAAATTAATATCAAGAACTTGTAGTACATTTGCTACTCGATTTCCACAAAAACGGAAACCGTCACCAAACACTGTAAACCGCATACTAGATAATATTAAAAACTATGGCTCTGTCAAGGCAAGAATTCAAAAGCGGAAACCTATTGTTGATGACGAAATCATAGAAATAGCAATTCTGGGATATTTTCATGCATTTCTAATGATGTCATTAAGACAAGCTGCTCTGGAATCAGGACTATGCAAGGATTCAGTTCACAGTATCTTAATTAAACTTAAATTTCAGCCATATTTGTTCCAAATGGTTAACGATTAAAAGAAACAGATTTCCTAAGAAGGGAAAATTTGTGTGAATTTATTCTGTAGGGGACGATTTTTATTTGGGAAATATTATATGGTCAGATGAAGCTAAATTTACCAAAAATGGACTTTGTAATCTATACAAATCGCAATAATGGAGTGACTCGAATCCTCATGTGTTCAGGGAGCGACATTTTCAAGAAAGTTGGCAGTTTAATGTTTACTGTGCCATAAGAAACGATAGAGTGGTGGCATTACTAATATAAAACAAATTGAACATAGTTATGGAACCAGAGCAAAACAATATAGTTGTCAAATACCTCGAAGTGTAAAAACCATTGGCCAAAAATCATATACCTACTTGGAAAGTCGAATATATAACAGCTTGCCCCTGGATCTTAAAAAATATAAATAAATATTCAATTTCCAAGAAAAAAAAATGAAAATGTGGTTACTAGAGTCGCCCAAGATATTCATTTACAATATTATAAATCAAAGTATACTTGTATAATTAAAATAATCATAGATAAGCAAAATTAATTAAATTAACAAAACATGTAATTTTATAATACATTGCAACCCAGCTAAAATATACATATTCACTTTTCCCTTGAGTATTATATACCCAAGGGTATGCACAGACAAGTAAATTAGTTTACTTTTGTGTTTCTCTTAGTTTATTTATTATTTATTAGAGACTAGGTTTCTTAAGAAATTATTTGTACACTTAAATGAGAATGTAAAACTTTAGTTTTTAGTCCTACTTTGTTTTGTACAAGCCAACTTTATATGATAAATAACCTCGTTATTATTATTATTAGAATTTTATCAGGAAAATTTAAACAGTAAGTTATAAAGATTTCTTCTGCTAATATGTATAGTAAATTTTTTTGTTTTTGTTTTTTTTTTCAGGTGAAAGATATCTAAATATTTTACAAAATTTTAATAACTATTTAGAAAATTTACCTCTCGCCGAACATAGAAAAATTTTTTATCAGCACGACGGTGCTCCCCCACATAACGCATATTTGATAAATAATTTTTTACAAGAAACTTTTTTACGATCAATGGATCGCCAATAATGGACCTTCCTATGGCCTCCTCACTCGTCCGATTTATCAATTTTAGATTATTTTATTTGGGGAACTATTAAAAATAAGGTTTATGAGAGTCCAATAACAACTATTGAAGATTTGTATGCAGAAAGTAAGAAATTATTACAGGATTCAATTAGAAGAGCTACCCATGAGGAACTAATCCGAAGGTGCAAAAATGTGTGGAGGTTCGAAGGCGGAATTTTGAACAATTTTTAAATTAAAATGGAATCTTGCTTCTAGTTGATTTTATCTTATGCAAAGTGTCTTCAATCCAATTAATAGGCATGTTACAGTATTTAGTGTTATTTTTCGTTTTTGTGGATATCTAGTAACAAATGTACTACAAGTTCTTGATATTACTTTATCACATTCTTCATAAATAATAAACAAATTCAAAAAGTCTTCGTGGGTGTAATTTAAACGCTGTGACATAAGAGAATGACTGACATTATTGATTGTTTCTAATAATTTTTACTAAAATTTCTTGAATTTCTAAAAAAAATCGCAAATATTTCAAAAAGTTGTAACTTAAACCTCCACAATGCTTACATCAGAAAAAAAGGAATTTAATTGTACATAACTTGATGTAAAAAAAAAAGGTGTTCTATTTGACTTAAGTAAGTTTTCGCGGTTTGAAGTTTATAAAATGTAACGTCAAAAATGGCACACTTGATATATTACTATTTTATTTCTTTAAACTGTAGAGCGTAGCTCACCTTATGGTCTTTGTGTATGCCAAAAAACAAATGAGTATCTTTTATATGAGGAAAGTAATAAAGGTTATTGTAAACCACTACACCTGTCAAAATTTTTTTAAAATGTCTGGGCTTAAGAGGGCTAATCGAACCAGTGTTTGTAAGGTAATTTTTCAAAATTTATTTCTTCCATATGGTTTGGTCAAATTACACCAAATTTGGATGATCAGTAGTTGAAAGTGTACTAGAGGGTACATGTATATCTATTTTAATTAATTTTCACTTTATATAGAGAAAATTTATACTGTAAATATAAGAGAAATTTGGAGGTGATTAGCTCCTGAATTATGATATCAATCGGTAAAATTTGAGGTAAAATTCATACATGTCGTCTAGAATGAATCTTCATAATTATGCTCAGCAAGTTTGAAACTTTTATTCCGTACCATTTGGTTAAAATGAATTTTCTAAATAAGTACTTTTGTCACTACAAATGGAGCAAGGAAGTGTTACCTCTATCGGGAATCGCACCTCAATGAAGTCGGTGAATAAAACGTCCAGTGAAGGTATAGTCAAGAGCAAAATTATTCAGCGGGGTATGTATAAAAACTTTCTAGAGAGTGACACAGCTATCCGAAGATTTTTACCGACTAGGCCTCTTAAGCATGTTTTTACTCAGAATTTTATGCTCTTTTCGAAAACCCTAAAATATATAGGGTAATATAAAAATAAAAATAAGTTAGGTTTCCTCTTCTTGGTAAAAGTTTAAAATATAGAGTGGAATGAAAAAATAATAACGCTGAAAATAATAATTAAATCGTTTTGTGATGTAGAATAAGATTAAATAATAAGAAATAGTAAAAAACATGCCCCGAAGACGTCATGAGACTGTCCTGGCATTTAACGGGCATTAATGAATATGCCCAGCATAAGCCTATCACTAATCATTATCCTACTCTAAATTTAGTTTACTGCAACTTTGTTGTAAGTAAATAACCATGGATGAAACTAAATAAGGGTTCGTAATAGTATTTCAAGAACATAAGTTAGTAAAAGTGAGTTAGAATCAATTTAGAAATTCAAGGGAATATGTTAATAGAACTGTAAATTTGATATTCCAACTTCCTCTTTGTTAATTTGTTCTATTTATACACAAAGGGCATTTTCATACTGTATAAATGATCACCTAAGATATGCAGAATCTCCGTACTAATTCTACAGAGAGAAAATATATTATTTCGTAATTTTACCATACAATAAATTATTATACAAATGTCATAAATTTTACAATTTTATTTTACAGTCTAGTAGCAAAAACTTACAGCTAAGTTTTTTCAGTTAATAATTATTTGTTTCTTCAATTAGTGGGTCAGAAATTAAAATGTCGTTAAAATAATGTTTGTTTTCCCTCAACCAAATGATGCATTTATAAAATTATTTAACAGATGCACCGAACTTTGAAAAAAATGCGGCTCAGTAGAAATATGATTATCAGCTACTTGCTTATTCGCTGGAGCCATAATTTGATAGTGATATGAAATCTAGAACTCCCAACCAAAGGAAAACACTCTATTATTTTCTTTTATGTCGATAAATATTTTTTATATGAGCAAAAGCAGATATTTGCATTTTAAAGAAAGCAGTATTGCATATTCTGTAGATATATGAGAATTATTATGAAAATGCAAGAGCTGCTTTAGTAATTAACGTCGAAGATAGCAAATTGAAATGTTGTTAAATAAGGATATGAACATATTATCGAAGGAGAGGTAAGGAGTCAGATACAATGAAAATGAAATCTAAATCTGACAATAAATCTATAGAGCCCTGGAAAATTATAAACAACAATTTAGGTATAAATAAACATAAAGAAAACAAAGAACTGACTCTAAATATCAATGACAATTTAATAACTGGAAATAAGGTTGCCGATTCATTCGCAAGGTATTTTACAACTGTTGCAACTGACAAAATGGAAGAATACTTTGGACATAACATATCATTGCCTTGCACTGTTTTCAACTATATTGAAAACTCAATATTTGTTCCGCCAGTTACCAATAATAAGTTATTAGATGCTGTGAAAATCCTAAAAAACAAAAAAATCATCCGGTTTTGATGAGATAACTGCTCAGCTACTTAAAAATATTATTGAAATAATAATTGATCCATTATGATACTTAATTAATTTATTGCTAGCGAAAGGAGTGTTTCCTGACATATTAAAGAAGGCATGTGTAATACCTGTGCACAAAAAAGATAATTTAAATGACACTGAAAATTACCGGCAGATATCCCTATTAAGTGTCATATCCAAAGTAATTGAAAAAATTGTCTCTATTAGGGTAGTGTCCTATGTTAATTCTAATAATATACTTACCACATATCAGCATGGCTTCAGGGCAGGGAAATCAATTGAAACTGCATCCTGTCAATTTTTAAATCATGTTTATAAGAAGTTAGACGAAGGCAACTATGTGGTATCCATTATTCTTCGATTTATCAAGGGCTTTTGACACGGTAAATAAAGATATGCTCTCGGTCAAGTTGGATAACATTGGTATAAGGGGAAATTTATTAAGTTGGATAAACTCGTGTATGCAGGGGCGAAAACTTGTAGTGAAATGCAGTAATACCCGGGCACAAACCTAGGAGTTCCGCAAGGTTCGATAATGGAACCGCTACTGTTTATGTTATATACAAATGACTTACCAGTCCATATAAGAGATGGTCTATAATATATGCGGATGACACAACTGTAACTGTCTCTGCGATGTCACTTGATGAACTTTATAAAATAGACACTGTTTTCGATGATATGAAGGCATAGTGTGATTGTAATAAACTTATATCAAATGCTACTAAAACTGTGTATGTAAACTTTAACATAAGAAGACCTATAATATTGGGAAACTTTAAGTTTTCTGATGTTACCAAATTCCTGGGAACCAATTTTGATAGTAAACTAACTTGGGCGGGTCAGATTGAACACTTGTGTAAACAATTGAATAAAGCATATTATGCACTTTTACAAATGAAGGATACTTTAAATGAAGCTGCTCTACTAAATATTTATTATGCAATGGCATTTTCACATATATCTTTTAATATATTAGCATGGGGTAAAAACCTAAAACAGAGTTTTTATTATACAAGATTCACCTTATTACAACTGTGCTATATTATTCAATAATATACCACATAGTTTGAGGGACCTACTTGCAAATAAATTTAAAAAAGAAATACGGTCAATTTTAGTAAAAAATGGTTTCTACTCTGTAAATGACAAATGAGTTTTTGAACAAATATAATGGCCATTAGATTACAAAAACTACTATTTCCTTTCATTTTATTTTATCTTTTATCTGCCAGTGCGTTTTTATATTTATTTTAGTGTATAATTTAGTTTATGTTCATATTGTACTTTTACATACAATATTGCTTTTAATTGATGTTTGATTGTTTGTTTAATGTTAACATTAATGTTAATGTTTCATATTTATTTTTTTCTTTAAAAGACCAAAAATCTTTTTGATTTTAATATTGTATCATTTATTTTTTGTTTATTCTTAACATGTTTGACATGCCAGATGTACAAATTTTGTATCTATAATTGGTAAATCTATCTATCTATCTATCTATCTATCTATCTATCTATCTACCAATTTCACTATCAATTCACTTTCAAGGTTAAGTGTAAGAATAGTAAGGTTAAATGTAAGACTAGTCTTTTGTTTTTTTTTTTTTTTTTTTTTTTTTAATATTTTAAATATATGAAAGAAATTTACTTTTTAATGTTACAAAAATATTTTGTTACAAACTTTACACGTGTTTCGGCTTTTTAGGCCTTTATCAAGAGTACAGGGAATACTGAACAGTAAAATTTGTGTTCATTGCTTATATATAACCACATCTGGTACCTACTATAAAACTATTGTAAAATATGTTTTTAAAAGTTGAATATTACTTTATTTTTTAAAATCTAAATTATTTTATTTAATACATGGTGGCCGGTAAAAATTTGTTGTTCATTCGTTACATTTTTCTTATTCTTAACAGCCTTACTTATTTCTAATTGTTCTAATAGATCAAGTCTCTTTCCTTTCTTTTCCGAATGGAGTAATTTGACATTATTTACATCTATAAAATGACTGTTTTCTATACAATGTGTTGACATGCCCGTACTATATACATATACGTACTATATACATATATATATATATATATATATATATATATATATATATAGTCACCCTATAGTGCTATATTATTGTAGTTATATGTATTACTTTGTTTAAGTTAATTCTACTATGTACCCTTATAATATATTTTTTTTTCTTATTGTATTTCATACATTTTGTCCTGTAAGTGGATTTTCTGTTGGGCAAATAAATAAAATATTATTATTATTATTATTATATATATATATATATATATATATATATATATATATATATATATATATATATATATATATATATATATATATATATATATATATATATATATATATATATATATATATATATATACAGTCTTTGTACTAAACTACGCCTTTTAAATAAAGACTATTTATTATTATTTTTATTGTAATTAATATCAGCCAAATTTTAATAACAGTATAATTAGTTATTGACCGAACTTTCCAGTTTATAATTTAATTGGTGTAAGTTTCGCTACGATTTTGCTTCATGTGGGGGGGAATAGAACAACTTAATTGCCTATTTTAGGTTGCCTACCATTGTCTGTCTGATATTGAGACAAACTAAACTCCTTGAACTTATTCAATATGAGAAGACGATATACGGTAAAAATTTTAATAAGTAATTTCAAAATCAGCAAGTAAATTCTCTCTCTAATTATTCTTTCTTTTAACTGATAAGTTTACATTGTTTTTAGCATACAGAGTGAAATCTGTTGATGGTTAACTATACATCGTGAACGGGTTATATTTACAAGAAATATTCTCAGCAATATTTTACTTCCACAATTTTAATAAAATGTTCTCATACATTCTTTTTAATATTACCAAAATATTTAACTTATAAATTCCTTTATATTATGATGTAATTACACCAAAGTTAAAGATTTTCCTTGCAAATAATATCCTATTCGAGTTTCAAACAATTACAGAACTTAATATAGAACTCTTGGATTGTACCTAATTCCTCAATAATAAAAATGTCTGATGCAATAAAAGAGATGTACAAAACATGCCATAAATTACATATCTAATAAATCGACAACTGCTATGACATGCAGCTTCTCATTTTAATTCGATTTGCTGTTAATGAAAAGAATATACTATACGTACTATCTTTAAATAAATATTTGTAGGTATTTGATTCCCTGTGAGGTAACGATCTAAGAATGGGAATGTATCTTACATTTATTCATGGTAAAAAGCTGTATCGTGGCAACTATGCTAAGCCTATCGGATCACTAGTCGGAAACTATTACAAACGCACGGATTCTGGTAGGGGAGCGAGTACGGTACGGATCATTGTATTGAACTTGCAGTGATAGAAGTGTGGTAGTTAGTGGAAAATAACAATATAGTGCTGCAAATGATCTCGTAAATAAATTTTTGAATATTTATTAGTAGTTCCATACGCAGGGCATAGACATACAGTTGTCTATTAAGTAAGTATATGTATGGTAAATGAAATAATTTTATATATTATATATTATTACTGTAACTACAAAGTGAGTGCTTATTTAAAATAGTCAATACTTTGTTTATTATTATATTTAGTAATTCATTCCTTGATATTCATTCGTTTGCTGCTATCTATATTTGTAATAGTTGGTCATAAATTTACTTTTTATATACTTTCAAATATAGCTATATATGTTTATGTGTATGGTTACACTTCTGTGTATGTATGTGTATATCTATGTGTATGCTATAAGTTGTCGTTCGATTTCTGCATGTTATACTGTATACATGGATACACATCTGCATATTATGTATGTGCACGTACATATCTATGTGTATGTCATTCGTTGACATTCGAATTTAGTCGAATTCTGTATGTTATACTGTTTCTCAGTATTACATACAAGGCGTTTGCCACTCTTGGTTTTATTATGTGTAATTTGTGTGTTCTTATTAACTACTTCTTTTTAGATCTAGCTTATAACAGTGAGTCAATTACTTACATATTATTGTATTATTATTACAATTATTAATCCATCGGTTGACATTCGATGTGACTATTATTCGTCGACATTTGAATTTGCTTGAATATAACTCGTTTATTATTAAATAATAATATTGCTATTATTATTATGGCTCTCATTCATGGCCGCTCATGGTTGAAGCAATATTATTATTATTTGCATCTGTCATTGAATCTATAAGCTTGCAGTTCGTGGATAATCGATGTTAATCGATAAATACATTATCCACAGTCCACAGTGGCTATTAATCAAATACCATTGTTAATATATTAAAGGGTCATTATGTTACAGAGAGTATTGATCGTTCATTTATTGATGGTTGAGGTAATTCTGCATATTATGCGAATAATCCATAGCCATAGAGTCCGTTGTGCATTGATAAGGAGACAAAAAAATATGTAACGAGGCAGCGGAGAGCCCTTAGAAGTCTTGCTTATTGAGATGTTGTACTTGAGGACTCCCGTTCGTGGAATGGTAGCCGTGTCAATTGAGAGATCATTTCCCCCTAATCCCCCAACGTTTCTGTGCTAAAGTACAAGCTGCAGTTGTACAAAATTTTAATTAACAGTAATGCACTTATATTGTCTTGTATATAGTCAGTAATCGCATGTACTTACTTGTATTGTTGAATAATTAATACTTAATTAAGGTATCGTCTTGTATTTTGGCCGTCTTTGATAATAAATTATTTATGAAAGAAAATAAAGTTAACAAGATAGATTTATTGGAGTTCAAAATAAAACAAATAAGGTTTAGTGTCATATCCCCCAAAAAGAAATAATTATGCAGCTACGGACATGTGTTTCGGAGTTATTGCCCCTCATCAGCGTAGCATAGCTAAGGAATTGGATTTAGGATGGAATAGATCAGGAACAAGAACTAAAATAAGCTTATTTTAGTTCTTGTTCCTGATCTATTCCATCCTAGATCCAATTCCTTAGCTATGCTACGCTGATGAGGGGCAATAACTCCGAAACACGTGTCCGTAGCTGCATAATTGTTTCTTTTTTGGGGATATGGCACTAAACCTGATTTGTGGAAAATAAAGTTCTTCATTTAAAGGTGTTTCTTACAGGTGCAATAACTAACTCTCTTAAATGAGAAAGGCGCACCGAATTATAATAATTATCTGTAATTATCTCCAGCGAAGCATTTTTTAACTAAAAATTTCTCTAGAAGTGATTCGAATGCTACTATACATTGTAAGAACTTACCTAGCTTTTTTAGAGCCAAATCTAGATTCATATATTTTGAAAATTTTAAAGGTGGTTAACAAATATTTTTCAGTATTTTAAATACTGAAAAATATTTGTTAACCACCTTTCAAATTTTCGTAATTTATGAATCTATTTGGCTCTAAAAGCTAGGTAAGTTCCTACAAAGTATAGTGGAATTCGCATCATTTCTAGAGAAATTTTTAGTTAAAAAAATGCCTCGCAAGAGCAAACCTTACCTGCGCCGTTAGGTATGATTTGTTTACATAATAAAATGGAACAATAAAAAACTCAAGGCATGGTTATATATGCAGCGTTATGCAAAAAAAATGTATGAAAAGGACAAGAGTAATTAAAAAAATAAATAAATGAAAAAATTTCGGTGCTGCCTCCGCGTTGGAGTCAATATGATGCATGGAATAGGAACAAGGATGTGACGGTGGAAACGTGACAAAACGACTTACAGTTAAAATACCATTTCAACTGTGTGACAATATCCTAACAACTCTCTTTCAGGGGTCGATCGACAGCTGGTGTTGCCGAATTAAGTTTAGCATTACGTGAATTCCTTTAGAATATCAAGACTTGGTTAACTTGACTGTGTTGTTAAAAATTATGATAGAAAAAAAAGATGAATTCAATTAAGGAATGGCATAGCAAATCATTAGGATCTTCGAATTTGAATTCCAATAAATTCGCAACATTCAGTTAAAATTAAAACTATTTGCGTTAGAAATAAAGATTTAAAAATTAAATTTGAATTCTGACTTATTCTTGGTATTCAATTATATTAATTTAATTTCAAGTATACAGGGTTTGTAAAACTTAAGCAAAATGATTTCCTTCTACATAATCTTCTACGTATATATTTAACTAAGATTAATAACAGGCACGTTAACATTTAAATAATAACTGATCTATGCAGAAAATTCTATTCAATTTTCACAAAAAAAAACAGGCAGAACAACTTTGAAAATATTTTTCGAACTAAATTCATATCCCAAATAACTTTAAGAATGAGTGATACAAAGAAGAGTATTCATTTACAATAAAACAATTAGTCAACCAAGTAAAAGTATATTTCTGTGCTATATATAACAAAAGAATCGAAGAACAATACAGGGGTAAAAATTTTAGATGTGGATAACGGGAAATTTTCCACTTTCCTAGCGTTATTTATGCGCCAAAAATGACATTTCTATCATTTTTGGTGCCAAAAGTGATGTTTCTGTCAAGTTTTAAATCGGACCTTTACATTTTTTGATTTTACTTATGTTCTCAGTATTTTATAGATAATTTTTAAACGAGCAAAGTGTCTGGAAAAAATCAGCGGCTTGGAACATCTTCCAAAAAAATTAAAGTACGTAACAAAATAACTGCTCGTTGTAAATTCTGTCAGAAATAATGTATCCCAAATGCTACAAAAATGATGAAGTATTTAGTAGTGTGCCAACTTTGCCCTCAGAATGTCAAAAAATTAGTGACTACGAATTCTCAGTCTCAACAAAGTCTCCAGAATTAACCATATCCAAGTCAAGACTGTCAAGTTATGTTTCTTCCAGTGGTTCAACTTTTATGGATAAATGAATAAAAGCGACCAAGAATCCAGCAATCTTTATCAAGAGCGATATTTTCTTCAGGTAACTCGATAAGCATAATAGAAAATAAACATGTTCAATGTTCCCTAAAGAAACTCCGTCCATATTTCATACCACCCTCTAGAAAAAAACTATCCACAACTCTGCTGAACAGTGAGTATGATCAAATATTTAAAGCAGTTAGCAATTAAAATTGAAAATTTAGATTCATTGACGGTAGAATATTACTTTTTTTTTTTCAGCTTATAAAACATATTTTATAATAGTTTTATAGTAGGTACCAGATGTGGTTATATAAGCAATGGACACAGATTTTACTGTTCAGTATTCCCTGTACTCTTGACAAAGGCCTAAAAAAGCCGAAACACGTGTAGAGTTTCTAATAAAATATTTTTGAAACATTAAAAAGCAAATTTCTTTCATATATTTAAAATGTTTAATAATGTTTCACAAGGAGCCAACCGCAGAATCAGTTCAGTGTATTATTTTTATCTATTTTTATTTGTAATAGAAGTGTAATTTATGGGGATTCTGGGTGCAAAGTAGATTGTTACTTTTTAAACGTACTTAATTGTACCTATTTAATGTAGGCAACTGGTTCATTTGTATGATACTCTTTGAAATAAAACATTTCATCATCCTCGTTAATTTTTATTGTTGATTTATACATTCTTGCTTCTGATAATTTCCCTTTCTATTATAAATGAGGAATGAGACAATAACTAAACTCCCTTGTTTTGCTACTATGAATAGAGATGTACATCAGATAATTTCATCCATTTTTTGTTAAATTACTATATATTCGATATAAATGAAAAGCTTGACGCTAGTAGATTATGAAATTAGCTTAAAAAAAAAGATGGGAAATTTTCCGAACATTTCTGAGGAATATTCCCGGACATTTCCTCAAAAAAATAAATTCCTAAATGCCCATCTCTAAAATATTTCATTTTGGAAACTGAATTTTTTTATTTTGAGTTAAGGAAACAATTACCTTGGAACTTTTAAGTGCTGTAAAGTTTAACTAAAATTGTTGATAAAGTATCGTTCACCTAGTTTTACATTGTAAAGAAACATACTGTATATTACCCTTTCTTATCAGAGAAAACGAATGCGACTTTAGTACTCTCTCCATTTATTTATATTTATGCCCGATTTGAATGCCAAAAGAAAGGGGAATCGTGGCTTTCGTCGCTAAGGTAAGTAGATATAAGATCCACACAAATTTCAAAGGACGCTATTTCGTTTACTTACATTTAGGTTGCGGTTTTTGTATTCCCTTTTAACTATTTCGTTCCTCTGAGATAGCGATATTAACATTAATAGGAATTACTTGTTTTTTTGTTAATTGGTTAGAGTGTTTCAGAATTAGTTTCTGTGATGAATTCTTTATATGAGGTTCTTTCCTTGTTATTATTGATCGCACTTATGCGAGGAGTATTTACTTTTGCCAATTTTTGTGATTGTGTTATAAATAGGGGCCGACTCCGAAATTTATATACATGACGACAGTAATTCGACAGCGATATTTTAAAATGTTCCATAACAATTTTCTCATCTTAATCGATTTTTTAAAACAAGAGCCACGTTAAAATGCCATGTTTTTGTTTCCAAAAATGCATTGCTTCCGATATTTATCGTGATAATGCAGAATTAAACGATGCATCGTATCAAAAAAGTTTTCTCTTTAAAATGGTCGCCTTGCATACTGTTTTTGTTGAAAATGTTAGACTCTAGAGTAAATATCCTGAGCGTCGTAGCTTATTCGCTACAGTGTGAATCTTTAACAAGGTAAAGTTTGAAGTTAAAATCATTAGCTTTTTTATATTCATTTTATTTTTGCAAATAATTTATGAATAAGGAGGAATAGAGAAAATAAGTAAAAGCACGAGAAGGAAAAATATATTATTGATACATTAATGAGGCAGTTTATACTGAATTATATTTATCATCCTATGATGTGAAATTTCAGGAGTTTTATTTGTACAACTATCAGAATAACGATAAACATCGCAGCAATATAAGTTCATTGAAAGGCATGAGCAAGTTTCAAGCGAACATGTTGATTTCCCACCATAAGAGCAAACAAATTTTTATATAATATTTTTCTACATAATAAGTCATAAGTACTATTCTTCTACAAAAGTTGGTAGTTTTTCATATTGCACTCTTGTATTTTTTTCCGTACAGTTAAGGAGAAAAATGGGAAAAGTCGGTTCCAGGGATTAAAATGGTGTAAACTTTCGGAACTGGTATTCATCCCATTTTTTGTACGTTTCTCTATGTCCTCTAAACCAGTTTTCGATCTCCGTGCACACATTATTATAAAATTTGCAAAAGTAGCCATTTTACATGATTCAAAGAATGGTTCAGTTATATTTCACGTAGGGTTGTAAATGACGGTTGATTCTGCTTGCTAATCTCACAACGCACAAAGAAGTAAGGCACGAAGAGAGTTTTCACTTTCGTAAGAAACTTGAGACAATTTCAGATAAACGTGTCAATCACGTGTCGATCAACCAGCGTACCGGAATAATCCGGCGGCTTTGGCGAAGCTTGACGTTTAACTTTATCAGTAAACTTAAGTTCTAATGAAAAATGGTTTCGCGAATACTAAATACAGGGTATTTTTCTTATAAATGCAATAAGTTTTGTTGTACTTCAAATTATCACTTTAAATCGACTATTTACATTATTATGACGTGTCTAGCATAAAATTGTTGTTTTATGAAGCTACATGTTCTAATATTATACCCATTTTTAATTTCATTAAAAAAATTATTGCTTACATTCTCATCGGTTCTTCAATATTTAAAACGGACCATATTGTTCTTTGAAACTTTTGAAAACAAATAGTCTCGTTTGCCCAACATTTCTTAGACTACACATCTTACGGTAAATTTTGTAAATCAATTTCTATATTGACTTTTGGGAACAAATTTTTTACATATTTTATCAAATTATGTAAAAAGAACATTTATTCATCATTTGTTATAAAATTACAAATTATTTCTTATTATTTCAGAATTACCTGTGTCGATAGAAGAACAGCTCTGGTGCACTCGAATACGTTAATGGACGTTCTATCCGGAGTAGGTGCATATATGGTTATGACATAGGTAATGCCCAGCAGAGGCATAAGTACAAGTAGCGCTTTGGCTGCTTTGTGGTATTGTTGTGTTTCCAAAGTATTAGCTGAACGGAGTTTCGTGATAAGGACCCACATAATGCAGAGTAGGAAGACCAAGTTGAGGAGAAGAACTATCATCGTTGGAGTCTGATATATCCAGTCGATTGGGTGACTTTCAAACCAGCGACACTGGAAAGATAAGATACACAATATAAAATATTCATGTATATATGTATGTATATATATATATATATATATACATATATACACGTATATATATATATATATATATATATATATATATAAATAAAATGATAAAAATTCCGCATCCATCTGGATTTTTTGTTCACATCACAAAAACGCATATTGAGGTGTGCAGAATTTCAAGGAGAATTAGAATCCTTAAAAAAAAGGGGCGGTTGCTATTTATTTAATGAAAACGCGATGATGTTGTGGAAAGGGGTAATGGTAAAAAAATTGACAACTATGCGCGTTGACTTCTCCGAGGATTTTGATCGCAGACAAATTTACTGTTTAAAAAAATGTTTTAGTGGTATTTTTGTTATTAGAAGTTTATTAACTTATTTTTCTTATGCATTTTTGTTAGATGCAATTTAAGTTTCGTATTCTTCGACGCCAGATGGACAAACTTTCGAGTGAGGAACTTTTAGTCGAGCTCTAAGAACTAAGATGAAAGATGTATTTTTATAAAGTTGTAGAAGTTTTCTCATTTCTAAAAATCTTTTTTTGTCTTGTCTTAGCCGAAAGAAATAAAATGATTTCCGTATAATTCACTTGAGTGACAAATAATAAAGCAATTATGTTTCAAAACACAAAACAACCACTTTTTCGTATGATTTTAGTCAAACTTTATAAGTGGAATTAAGATGCCACCTAGATCAGATAAATTAACAGTTTGGTCTCGAGAGATTGGAGACTCTCTTTTCATTAACTTGAAAATAAACTAAATTAATAAGAGTTTTCTAGATATCTGAAGGTGTATTCTATATTCAAATCAGTGACAAATTAAAACTTAAAAATATACGTGCCGCGGAAATTACATTAATTGGGTATTATAGGAAACAAAAATAACAGCTTAATTGGGTATTATAGGAAATAAAAATAACAAAATTTAAGAATTCTTTCGATTAGAGTTCGTCATGATATAATTAAATGACGTTGGATGAAATTTTTACAAATCATATGCCATATTACCAACTGATTTATGATTTCAATTTCATGACTAGTGGATTTATCTTAACTTTACTGCGTTATTTCAGATCGTCAGTCATCAACACCATATTTACAGCGAATGTATGTCTCAAACTATTTTAATTTTTCCTTTTTCAGGTTGTTTTGTTAAAAATATTTGTATTTTTTAAATATCGGAAGTGTTTTATATTTATTATGACCACAACACAGTTCATTAAACTTTTTACATGCCTTTCTATAAAAAGTAATAATATTTTGTAATAGTTTAAAGAATTGTATTTTCTAAAAAGTAGTTTTGTATAAAATGAATGCTTCTAAAAGGGTTTATTAAAGGTCTTATAGGATCTTACTCTAATATTGACTTACGGAAGTTCGAATCTCGGCTTTGATATGTTAATCGAGTCGATATACTTTCTGTAGGTGATAAGGTGAGGCTTTTAAGAAAATCTAATATATGAGAAAACCTCGGCAATTAAAAAAGTATTTGTTTTACACAAAACACATTATTAATGAAATTGATAAATACACCAAAATATCGACATTATTTAAAAACTTTTCAACTAAATCTTTTAGTATGAAGAAAACATTTCAGGTAAACCGCAACTTTGGGATGAACTTTTTGTTTTGGTAAAATATTATTTATATTTTTTTCCTGAAATTTACAACTAACTTTTCTGAACACTTTTTCCTAATAGAAGTTTTCTCTATCTCATTTGCTAATGATCTTCAAACAATCCTAAGAGGCTGTGATTTAGCAAATAAGTTTACCTTCAAAAAGTGCGCCTGCACCTTTGATTGAGCAAAAATATTCGGAATTTAAAAAAAAATAAACATATTGGTATGTGTAGCAGACATCGTTTACATTTATTCACTGATTTATTGTTCAAAATATTCCTGTTTCTATAAATTAACAAATGGTTACAATATAATTATTCAGCTCACCATAGTATATTTATAAATATTTTAACCTACACACGATAATAAATCATCCAGGATGTCAATAAATAAATGATAGCAAAGACATAAAATTTAATTCAATTCTGGCCAATAACGATACTATAATGTAAACCAAATTTATAACATTGTTGTAATACAACAAATGCTGCCAAATATCGACAGTCCCCACGCATCGAAAGGCCAATCTATTTTTAAAGGGTGAGAAAGGCGATAACTCGTGATAAGTTGGGAGACGACTTAAAGAGAGGTAAATTGGAAATGAGGGAGACATAAAAGCCAGCAAAGACCTGCATAAGTGGAAACCGCTTTAGACTCCTTTAAAACGTTTGAGAGTGGAAGATATATTGGGTGGTCATGTAAAAAAAAGGTTTTGTGGAGAGCTTCTAAACTGTGGATCATTGATATCAAACAAAATAATTCTTATTCCCATTAAAATGTGCTTTAAAGGGAAAATCATTCTGCTTTTTTCTACATCGATATGTTCTATGTATCTGTACTACAAGATCAGATACATATAACTTGTTTTTTTTTTCAATAAACGTATTGTATGGTACTGTATTGTATTGCATTATATTGTATTATATTGTATTGTATTGTATTGTATTGTATTGTATTGTATTGTATTGTATTGTATTGTATTGTATTGTATTGTATTGTATTGTATTGTATTGTATTGTATTGTATTGTATTGTATTGTATTGTATTGTATTGTATTGTATTGTATTGTATTGTATTGTATTGTATTGTATTGTATTGTATTGTATTGTATTGTATTGTATTGTATTGTATTGTATTGTATTGTATTGTATTGTATTGTATTGTATTGTATTGTATTGTATTGTATTGTATTGTATTGTATTGTATTGTATTGTATTGTACTGTATTGTATTGTATTGTATTGTATTGTATTGTATTGTATTGTATTGTATTGTATTGTATTGTATTGTATTGTATTGTATTATGGTACTGTATTGTAATAATAATGACCACCACAGAAATTAGTATACGAGCAATTACAGAGAATTTTCAGGTGCTTGGGTAATTTTATACATTATAAAAGTTTTAGATTTACGCGCTATAACTAGATATAAGGAAATTGGCAAATATGACCACATATTAGTCAATGCAATCTAAACATATTAAAATCAAAAAGCTTATACATTGATGAAATTGTTGCATTACAGTTGGCTGTGATATATCTTTGATCCATTGATCCATTGATATTTGAAATTTAAGCTTTCACGTCGCCCCCTGGTAGCTAAAAATCACACTTCAACGAAACAAGTAAGTTCTTTGTTTTCATTCGTTTGGTGACATTGTTACTGTTTGTTTGTCGGGGTTTTACTACCGTTTTGTTTATTTCATCAAAAGTTTATTCCACAATATGCCGAAGGAAGTAGTACAAAATACGAACTGTTGTATATATAATGGTCACTCAAAGGAAAATATGGATATGACAATTCACTTTCATTATTTTCCCAGTCTATCTAAGAAAGAATCCACAAAAGCAAATAAAACGAATTTAAACAAACCAAGAATATTCTGATTTTTACTCGTTCGATCGCAGAGCCTAGTACACACACTTTCTGTGACAATGCTAACCTCAAATTAAAATGAGCATAACCTCAACTGACAATTAGTCATTCCAATATTACGTCATATAAATTAAGTTATTTTACAAAGAAATTGTCCTTAAGTTTAGTTTCACTATACAATAGACCAGATGGATAACATCATAGGTTTCATATTGACGATTCAAAAGAAATTTGCAGTTTTTCCATCAGCATTAAATAGGTTTTCCTTATCCCTTCCCAGTCAACAATTCCAGTTGTAGAATAGATTCAATATGGGCGTGATGAAGGATTTTTAATTGGGAAACAAAGAAAATTACGGTAACCGTAAAACTTGGAAATCATACCCCGTAGTCTGTTAACAACGGATCGCAGGTGAACATCCCATCATAAAAAATAGTCAAGTTAAATGTCTAAATATTTCATCGAGGAGACAAAACCTGTTTTAAATTTTTCAATGTTATATTATCACAATTAGATAAGTGTTTCTCATATGACGTGAAGGGTAAAATTTTAGGCGTTGTTAAATTGACCGTCAGTTCATTAGTTTACGCCTTGGGTGGATACAGATATATAATTTGACTATATGTTTACTGTAGATAATTAAAAGTTAATTGCCAGATAACTAGGCAGTTATCTTTGCCAGAGAACTAGGCAAGGCTCCACTAGAGCAGCGTTCCTGACTAAATACTAAGTAAACGTTCAAGTAAGCATTCGATATTTTAAATTTAGAAAAACCTTACGTCTGAGGTCTGGTTGATAAATATATGCACTGGTATAAAATGATGCACCACAAAACAAATGCACCACATTAGATAATTTTGACAAAGGTTATAAACAAATAGGTTTAGTCCAAATAGGTGTACCAATCTCCAAATGTCACCGGTCACCACTGTTCACAGAGCGCTACCAACGTAGCCAAGTGACCTAAAACATCAACAGACAAAGACAGAAAACAACTAACTACGATACAAAATGGCGACATCCATTGCCGAGTAAATCTAAAATTTTCAATAACCGAAAGTTAGTTTAAATTAGCACACGAAATTATTACAATATCAGAGGGATATTGGATAAATTGCCAACAAGACACGATAAATCGATACTAATCGATATTAATGATGGCTGTTCCAAAGAACAACCAAGGTGAACTGATCACCGAAAAGCAAATTCGCCCAAGGCGTAAATTAAGATATTTTTATGAAAATTACCTCAAAGGTACTTTAAATCAATATAACAACTTTTTAAATAATGATGATCATAAAATCACACGATAATACCAGAAAACATATAAATTTTACCAGACCGCTGAACTAGAGATGTTTTCCTTCTGAACGCTACACTAGTAAGAAGGAAGTAGCATCGTCGTGTTCTGCTACCTAAACTCGGTTATAGTTTAGAAAGAGACAAACATTTGAGAGTAGAGTATGAGCAATAAAGATAGATAGATATTTAGTACAAAAATCTGCAAAACCAACTGTTCCAGTAGACATACTTAATTCATCGTGGTCAACAACAAACTGGAATGAAATGGCTTGCAATTTCGTTACAACTTTTGAATAGAATATAGAACGAAGATGTGATCACCAAGTGAGATTTCCAAGTTAGGGTAATGATCAGCAGTGAAAGTAATTGGCACTGATAGAGGAAATAGGTCGAAATAAGTGATAAAACCATATAGTATGGCGGCTACATTTACCGTAATTTATGCTATATACCCCGTATTAGAGAAGTTACGGACAAATTAAAGTATAACTGTTATTTATTTACTGGAGGCATTTAAAAGACTTTATTTTTATATTTCAATGCCACTAAATGGAATGTTTTATAACTTTCTCAGCGATATACCTGAAACCAAGTACTTTAAATGAATAATCTACTATCACAGCAGTCATAAAAGTAAATATTAAAAGTTAATTATAGCACCGTCATAAAATTACTGTAGCTTTGGAATGGCCCATTTTGTAGTAAAACTTTACTTCTGGTGAATATTCTTTATTTGGTAAATCTGAAATCTTTTTTTCAGAGAAGTTTCTTATGCCACAGATTACAAAACATACAGGATGGTAGAAAATTGCTTTCTAATATTTCATACGGTGGTTTTACATTAAAAAAATAAGAAAAAAGTTATTAATGAACATACGACGAATAATGAAAGAAAATTATTATTTTTTTCAAACGTCCTAAAAACATAAAAACATAATGAAACGGAAATTTTGGAACAAATTATTTTCATTATTCCACATAATATAATACAAAATTAAAATCGGCACAGATGTAAAGCTGGCAGAAATGTGCGGTGGAACATAGGTGTATAACAAGCGTAATAAAAAAAGAAATTAATTAGTAACTAAAGCAACAAACTGTTACAGTTTACAACAATGTATGCACAAGTTATCCTCTTAACTACCTTAATGAATTAGCTTGATTATCACAAACTGGAGAGGATCTGTAAACACTTTGCAGCATCAGGTATGTTTCTGTGGTTATCTCCGTGAATGATATTCGCTGTGGTGAAATAATATGCTTATATTTTGAGGACGATCGTTCGAAATCTATTGATGTAATACACGCTTACTAGAAAAAATCTTTGAACGCACTTACCGGATCTGGAGGTGCATCATCTATATCAACACAAATTTGTCTTAATCTGGTAAAACCGGTGTCTTGCATTAATACACGTGCAAACTTTTCTCTAACGCGCTCATTTTTTGCGTCACCTATAGCGTATAGCAGTCAACCATTTTCCCCAACGTATAAGAATCGGCTGTGGTAGTTCGGAAACACCGGGACACTTGCTGTGGGGTGCGCGAAGCCGTGTAGAGGATATAAGAAACACTCTTTTTTGTACTTGCTATTAATGCATCTACCTCTGGAAAATCTTGTCGAATAATTTCCGCCACAAATGTAAAGCATGCACTTTACACGTAGCATCTAACAACCTACCACCGTGTTTTTGAACCAAACGCACTGTTGCGGCACCATCCGTCATAAACATCAACACTTGACTTGTTGACAGGTCAAATTTTTCTAACGTCTCCAGCACTACCCGCGTAATTGTTTTGCTAGTACGCTCAGTTAGTCTTTTACTAGCTGGTATAGTGAAAATGTCAGTTTAAGAGGGTTCAGTACACGTACTATAACAATTATAATAGATTTTTTTGTCGTCTTGTCAACACATAACCACGTATTTTTTAATACGAGATATTCTCGGGGCTCTTTCGGTATTTGAAATTTTTCCGCCGGTCGTTGCCACTAAACACATGATATCACACTATTGAACCACCTCATGACTTGCCAGCTTTACAGATGAGCGTTCGTGAACAGCTGAGAATTGACACCGATGAGCGGCCCAGAATTATATTATGTATGTATATAGTGTCGAGGGGCGAATATCGCTTGCGACCGTAGGCAACTATCTGCTTATTGACCTCTTATTTAGTTTGCATACTTGCTCTATGTAGTTTGTAATTTGTTGAAAGTCCTACGGCTTTGAATAGTAGCAGAGGAGAATTTAAAGCATCACGAAATTCGGAAAATCAGCTGTAACGTGACTCTGGAGTTAGTTAGGAATCGGTGCTTAATGAGATCAATAGATATAGATAATACAGAGTCTCCGGACGTAGTCTAAATGTCGAGAGAGCGAATAAAAAAATGTATTGAACTTTTTAATAGAGATGTGGGGTGAGAAAAGTCCATTGGAAATGTCCGGAGAAGTTAACTAGGCCGAGGAATTTTTCAACGTGAAAATGTAGGATGTGCATGCACAGTAAGGCCGGCATCCCATGCATCCGATTTCCGATGATACGATGGTCCGATGGTGCTCCTATTGGTCAAAATACTTTGGCGCTAATTTTCATCCGTACATTTTAACTCTTCTCCGACATCGTATGGAGTTAAAATAACTTAACTTTTGGCCGATATCGTGTGTTTCTTAACCTCACTTTTTTCAATAATTTGTATTGTCTTGTCATTTCGTGCATTTTCAATAAAAAAATAACTTCAATATTAGCTCAAAGACGATGAAACTACATTTTCAAAGCAAATACCATAATGGACGAATCAAGATAAAACAATTTTTTCTAAAATTAGTTGAATTTCTTTTCTTCCTCTTCTAATATCATATTTTGGTGGATTTCGTATTCGAAAATAGGATCTATGTGAATTGCAAAATTCTTGCTCACGATCATTGAAACTTTTTTCGGATATCGGACGTCAGAAATCAGATGCATAAACTAAATTAGAACTTTCAAATGTCAAACTATTAAATTTATCCTAACCCCATTTTATGAGGTCAAATATGTAAAATATTTCAGTTTACATCAGCTTTATTTAAGTGCTTGGAAAACATATTTTATTCACTTGATATAGTAGATTTATAATCTTTCATCAAGAATATATTTTTTTGTAAAGCAAATACAAAAAAAGTTTGCGTCCCGTGGACCGCCTTTTAGCTGGCTAATTCTGCTCATCACCGAATTTTTTCATTGCATTTGGCCTCTAGAACAACTAAATTTGAGAGCTTTATCGCAAAAACTGTGGCTGCTATCGCGGTACTACAGACATGCGGACAGTTATGTTTTTTCATTATAATTTGTCGAGATTTGTCCAGAAATGCACATAAAAATTTTAATTTTTTTTCCAGAAATTGTACCTTTTTTCTTCTTTCATTCATTATGTCTCTTCTGGTGGTACCACATTTGCCAAATTTAATGTGTCACCTAAAATGTTGTTGACAGTCTTAACTGCCAAATTTGGGAAGTCTCCCATTAGAATTTTTTGACACACACACACACGCACGCACGAACGCATGCACGCACGGACAGACATCATTCGGAAAATAGTCAGAATGGATTCAGAAGGGTTCAAAACGTATATGTCAATCAATATCTCGAGGTAAAAAAAATCACGGTACTATACTTCCTTATATTAGGTATAAAAAAAGTAAAAATTATTATTAAAAATGTAAATAACGGAAAACCGAATTTGCAATATAAATTACATATTCTAGTGTATTTTTTATATTATATTTCTTTATATTGGATATGTTCTAAGAAACATTTTTATTTTATTACCTAACACCTTCAACAATACAAACTGTTCATGTCTATAGGGAAATCTGTTGAATTCGCTCTTCATCACAAAATCATCAGGAATAAAATAGATTATCCTACATTTTATTTATTAGTTTTCACTTGCGATCTGATATGAGAGAAAATACTGAATTGAATCCTAAATCTTTAATTCACGTGATGCAGTTTCCCTCAGAAAAATCGGCTGTTCCTTGAATAAAACAACTAAAACGTTAAACAATACGTTTGTGTAAATTTGTAGTGTATACAAAAATGAACTTTACTTCGTGGTTTTGTATGTTCATCTTAATCATGTGTTTTACAAAGTGGCACCCGTAATCAAAACTAATTACAGATTGAAATTTGCTCAAAGAGAAGAATTTAAAATAAAATTTCGAACTTTACAAAATGTAATATTTTTTACGAAATTTAAAACCTGTCGACATATTTCCCACCTCATTATGAAAAAAATGTTTGGCAGATATTTTACAAAATGTCTATAATATAACCTGGTGAGACACACCATTTTTTTCAACTTGTTTTCGCAAATTTCAATCTTCTGTAAAATTTCTTAATTTACTCTTGATAGTTATACTTAAAAGTATCGTTTGAGTCCTATCCTCCAATACTAAGATATGGTATAACTGAAATTTCACCAGCTACCACCAATACTTCCTTTGTACTTGCAAGGATATTGGTGACGTACTTCGTCAGCTATGTGATGCAAGGCATGAGCCAAACAAGTTACATGAATCAGATTGGATTACGTGGATCGTAGACCGGAACAGCCTGGTAGATTTACACATATATGACAATGCGTCTAATACAAGTAGTAAAACATTTTCAATTTTAACAGAAATTTACACCAAATATTTACCAGTATTTCCTTAATTGCTCACGCATTGGTTCGCAACACCCGTTTACTATATATTAACAGTGAAGGTGTACTCTAAATAGCGCTTAAAATACGCATATTAACGTTAATAATTTTATGTTCCTTAAATTCCATGGTTTCGTTAACACAAATAGACATGTTCTGATTTTTCGCATGCTCTCATTTCCAAACAAGAACGAAAATGCTAATTATAGTTATTATTTATTTTTATCCTCGCGTCGTCTGCGCACTGCGACGTTCGCGGATATACTGAACAGTGATTAACACAGTGCAGATCTCGCTGTGCATGCTTACTGCGAGCTTCCTATGAGAGCTTAGACGGACCGGTTGGTAAGCTAGTCTAGGATACACGGAAATTATCCGGTGTCTAATGATGACTCACCTTTACCATCCTAAGGCTATTTTGTAGTTCGTGCTCTTTAGAGACAAACTTATTATGATCATCCATACGAAGAAATAAGTAACCTCCTATTAACTCCCATCTGGAAAAGGTAATCCACAAAGCAAAGCTGTCCTTATGGACATGCCGTCGTATTTGTGGCAAATCTTGGGGCATGAGTCCCCAACAAATTTACTGGATCTATATCACGGTTATCAGACCAATGATAACATACGGATCCATTGTTTGGTGGCCAAAAGGATCACAACGGGCGGCCAAATCCAAACTCTCTGGACTACAGAGATTAGCATGCATGACCGTAACGGGAGCAATTAGCACCACGCCGTCAGCTGCAATGGAAATCCTTCTGGATTTACCCCCTCTTCATATATATCTGGAGAGAGAGGCCAGGTGGGCAACCTACAGACTGCAACAAGCGGCCATTAATATGTCGCAGACTAGTATCATGGAGCGGAACAGGTTGCTGGATGACATAGAGAATCACAGCATCCTGGGAATGCCCTCGGATACTATGCCTATCATGAGCAACTACGAGCTGACCTTCAACATCCCTTCTCCAGAAAGAGATGAGTGGGATCGGAATAAAGCCGACCTACTGAAGGCAGACAGTTGTTGGTTTACAGACGGCTCCAAAACTCCCGAGGAAACAGGAGCCGGAGTACACAGCTACAGACCAAGGGTGAGGATAGTCTCAAACCTAGGTACTCATGCAACTGTTTTTCAGGCTGAGGTTCATGCCATTGAACTGTGAGTACGAAGGCTGGAATATATGCATCTTACACGCAGATCAGTAATAATTTTCTCAGATAGTCAAGCAGCTGTAAAAGCTCTTGGCTCCTACCGGTGTAACTCCAAAACGGTATGGAATTGTCAGAAAGCTCTAAATCATTTGAGCAAAAACAAAAAAAAGTGACTCTGGTCTGGATACCCGGCCACTCTGGTATGGAAGGTAACGAAATAGCGGACTCCTTAGCCAGAGAAGGAGCGGGATCACGATCCATCGGACCAAAACCAATACTTGGCATATCCTCAAGTACTGCCAGATGGCTATCTCAACCTGAGCTGAAAGGCAAACTCTCCAGTATTGGCAAGAGTTAGCAGGATTAGTTCATTCGAAGGCGTTTATAAAATACCCTTTGACATCAAGAGCTAAGAAACTTTTAGAGTTTAACAGGGTAAACCTGAAAACTCTAACAGGCCTATATACCGGGCACTGTCGACTAAACTATCATCTGCATAAACTCGGCCTAGCGGAAAACGCCGTCTATGCCTGGAGGATGATGAGAAGGCAGACCACATCTTATGCACTTGTCCCGCTGTGGAGAGGATCCGATTCTCAATATTTGGCAAAAGGCAACTACTGCCAGAGGATCTGGACACATTCTCACCCAATAAAGTTATCAGTTTCATTAAGAGACTGAACATATTGGGTGAAATATAATTAGGCGTGAGCCACAATAGGCCTGCTGATGGCCGCAATGGAGGGTCTACTGAGACCCACTCACAACAAACCTAACTCCTAACTCCTATTAATGGCTGGATCTAATTGATATCCACAGATATCCACAGGTATTAATATTATTATTATTAGTATCATCATTAATAGAATGGACATATTTATTAAATCACAGACCATCTTAGACATTATACCCAATATGTCCACATCAGTTACCTTTTTAAGAAATTACAAAAAGTTTATTTTACCCTATGATATAAAGAGTGAAAATGAATTCTCGATGGAGAGTAGTGGATTGTAAAAAAAAGTACGGTTATTGTCTTCTGCAACAATTGCAGTATTAGGAACTTTAAATCTACAAACCTACAATGATAATAAGTTAAAGAGAATATCTAAAAATGTAATAAAGCTAGTGTAGGTGGCAATACTGTTATTAATGTTATTGTTCTGTACTCACCATATTGGCCGGATCGCTGTTCGTAGATATAAAGCTTTTCACAATTGCCCATACTACAATAAAAACCATCGGAAACCCTGCAAAATACAGATATACATTAATATTTTCCTTTGTTTCCGAATATTGCGACTGTTTAAAAGCATATATGGTTTTACTTGCAACTGATTTGAATTGATATGTTTGAATATGGATTTATATCGCTATTCATTCGTTATTTTTTCACAGGTTTTATTATTATTTTAATTAGTGGCCATTAGGAATATTGACTAAATGGTATTTTAGTTAAAACATCTGCAAAAAAAGCTTGTCGCTGTGCCACTTGAAATGTTCTAAATTTGATTTACTCCTACTTTTATATTAATGACTTTCATGAAATATAATATGGCGATTTCTCAAATAAAATAATATTTTTGATATACTCAACACAGTGGGTTCAATTTGGCACTGATGTAGTTTTCCATGAAACACCAAAACATCATATACTGCACTTGACGTGCGTTTCGCCAACCAAGTTGGCATCATTTGATTACATGTACATACAAATTTATGTTGGACAAACTAGACAATTAATTCAAACTAGATTCAAAGAGCATATGGCCCATCTCAAATATGGTAGAACAGATAAGTCTAGTGTTGTCTAGCATGCGTTTGAGAAAACCATAAAATAGATATTAAGATTAATTAGGAATGTAACAAATGTAGACAGCTGGATGCATTTGAAAGCTTGGAAATCACAAGGTGTAAAAATAGTATGAATAGTGACAGAGGGCCAATCCCAAATAGCCCGCTTGATCGGTTAGTGGGTCACGGTTCACCGAACCATGAGAACAGTTTAGGTATAAATAGGACACATTGTTAGCATAAGATTAGTTTTCATCATCTTCAGATGATGCCAACTTGGTTGGCGAAACGCGCGACAAATGCAGTATATGGTATTTTGGTGTTTCGTGGAAAACTAGGTCAGTGTTATCTTCACATTAAAGGTTCCAACTCACTTCAGGTTCAATTTGATTAATTTAGGATAGAAAACAAATGCTTTTTTCCAAAAATAACAATATTAACGTTAGTTTCCGGTAAAACCGAAAGTAGTTCCACACTGTTTTATATCCTAAAACACAGAACGCAGAAATGTGAAACTACACTGACCAGGCCCGAAAAAAAATATATATTAAGGATAATTTAATAACTCCTAAGATTTTTCCACATATTTAACTCAACAATAAATGAGACAAAGAGAGGAATTACGCTGTATTGATAACATTATTTTTGCACAATTTATAATTTTTTATCTCTTTCTCCTATACCAGATTTGACATGCATAACATGCATATAGACAACTTATAACTCTAGGTCCTTGACTTTCTGTATGATACTCATTAAAATATTTCAAATAAAAACATCGTATGATGGAAAACACACGAGTCAAAGTAACAACAAAGAATTAGAAATGAAAAAGCAACTTACCCCATCCGATGCATACATACACCCTTAATTTAAAATTCTCTCTTGTTAATGTTTCCACTACAAGAATATAAAGGTAAAGACCTGAAATGAGAGAAATTAATAGTTAGGTCGACATTAATCACTTTATTTTCGTGATTTAATGATGATAGTAAGGCAAACAGATTTTAAACTTCTTACTCGTTTTGTTAAAAAGTTCATGGAGAAGAAAGACTTTTATTAAAGAAGTTTTCTTATTATGGGACCTAACTTTAAAAGTATAAACATTTTAAATAATGTTTATGTTACAGCTTATAACCTTAAGACAATATTTTCATTCTTAACTTTAGCATATACAAAAGTTTTAGGTGGTTTCTGTAAAATAACGTATTTCCTAGCATCAAGGAAATGCTATTTTATATTATGCAGACATAATACACATTTTCTTAGGAAGAGCTGGCAGATTCTTATGCACTATATGCCCTAAGAAAGGAAAGAACTCTGATTCACATATTCACCGAATAATAAATAATATTAACATTTACCTAAAGAAATAAGTAAGACACGAGGTAATTTACAGAAGTCCGAAAGCTTGAAAGCAAAAGGGACTAATAATTATTTTCAAACAGTATGCGCACTAAATAAAATACAATATCTAGAACGTATGTGGAATTTTTTCTTTTTTATTTTGCGGGTATATGGTGTTCGCCTTATGATTTTTTAAAGTGAAATATGGGGTTATCATAAAGTAAGGGGTCTATATTTTAAATTCTTATATAGTTTTAAGAAATCATGCTAGTAGCAGAAAGTAAACAGAATCTAGTTGCCTCAAACAAGAATTGGTTTAGTGCAATGTTATTATGAAGGCGGTAAAAATTACACTACTGGATTACGAAAATTTCGTGCGAACATGGGTTTCAGAGCAGGGCCGTGCAAAATGAAGGCGTATCGTAATTTGATTAGCAAATTTGAAAGAACAGGGTCTGTAAAAGACCTTCCGAGATCAGGAAGACCTCGGAATAGTGATGTCCAAGTTACAGAAGTTATATGATATGGGTGTACCATATCGTTTTAGACGCGTGCAACCTTTAACGGAGGCAGATTTTTTACCACAACTCCAGTTTTGTCAAAGGATATTATTAGAGAACAGAAATATTCTTCCTAGCATATTATGGACTGATGAGACAATGTTCACTAGGAATGGAGCTTTTAATATGCACAATAGGCATCATTGGTTGATTGAAAATCCACGAGTTGTTCGGCGCACAAATTTCCAATATAGATTTTCGGTGAATTTATAGGCAGGAATCACTGGGGATCAAGCAATTGGCCTAATAGAATTCCCCAATCGTCTTAATGCAGAAGAGTATTTAAACTTCCTACAAACAGACCTTATCGATTTATTACCGTTGAATGTTCGACACGAGGTTCAACAAAATATGCATTTTCGACATGACGGCGTGCCTGCCCATTTTGGGCGCAATCTTCAAACTTGGTTACATCAAAATTTTCCAGGCAGGTGGATAGGTCGAGGTGATCCTATAGATTGGTCACCTTGTTCATCGGATCTAAACCCATTAGATTATTACTTTTGGGGTTATATGAAGGATTTGGTTTACGCCACTGAAGTAAATACACGAGAACAACTACTTCAAAGAATAAATCAGGCCTTAAATGAATTAAGAAGAAATACATTCAAGACTTTACGGGCTTCTCAGATTTTGGAACGTCGAGCGAGACTGTGTATCAAGAAAATGGAAATTGGTTTGAACATCTGTTACAATAAAACTAGGTATGTAAAATTCAAATATAATTTTATTGATATAAAAAGATTACTGGATGATTTTTGTTCATATTGAGTATGATAGTTTCGCTCGAGTTATTCATAATAAAATATTTTTCACCTATTTTCCAAGCAACAAATTAAAAATATTAGTATGTACTTTATATGGACATGAAATAATAGACAAAACTCATCTGGTACAAAGTATTTTGCTCCATATGTTATAAAATTTAAAAAACAAATAAAATTAGTTAAATTTTAAAAATTTCAAGTCGATATTATTCAAAAACGGTGCAATTTTATCGATGTTCATAAAGAGTACCTTTCTTACGTACAAAATTTCATATTGTTACGTGTTTGCTATCCACACAAACACCTCTACTCGTAGATTCGTTGATTGAAAGTCCCAGGTAACACTTACTCACTACTTTGTTTACTAATTAACAATTAATAACAATAGATTAATTAATGTCTTAACTATGATCACAACTGAACACTTATAAGTCTCTTTCTTATTTATTCTTTACTTTTCACGTTCAACTTAAGATTGAATCTCAGCCCACCGTGCGTCTTATTTATACATCCATTCTCCCGGTCTAGAGCACTCCAGAATATTCCCGGCCGTTCGTGTACAATTCCAGCCTAATCTAGCCAGTCTGCACAGTCCAGTGGCGTAACACTGCCCCCTCCTTAAGCCTGAACGTCCCGATCAGGCAATTCATTATTCCCTGCATACTTGGCTAGTCTCTCTATGTGCACCACCTTCACCTTGGATTTTGGACTTTGCTGAATTCTATATACAACGTCGTTTAGTCTGGTGACCACAGTGTAAGGACCTTCCCAGGGCGGGTGAAGCTTCGGGGTCCTGCCTTTCTTTCGTTGTGGGTTATATAGCCAAACCAAATCTCCAGCCTGGAACCCTCCTGAATTCGCCTTAAGATCATAACGAGCCTTCATACGGTCACTTGCTATGGTAACTCGCTGAAATGGAGCCCTGGCGTTATATTGCTTATTTCTTATTTGTGGCCCCATTCTTGCCGTGCAAACTTCACATTGGCGGCACCAAGCCTCCACATCTTGACGACTGTTTACCCAGTAGAAACGTTGTCTTACTTTTGTCAGGGTTTTGTTGATGACAAAATGTCCGCCAGACGTTCCATTATGCACTTGCTGAAGTACATCTGCTACGTGACACCTGGGGATTAACAATTTCCAAGTAACTTTCCTCCCATCTGGACTTTCCCACGCTCTCTTCAGCAGTCCATCTTCTACGATAAGGGAGTCCCATTGTGCCCATGAAGCCTTCAGCCCTACTGATTTATTTGAAATATCCTTCCAATCGGGTCGAGTCTCTCTTTCTTTCCATTTCAGAACAGGACCAGTCTCGTTATCGTTTAACTGCGCTTCCCTTAACGACTCTTTTGTCCAATAATTCGGAACATCAATCTTAACGGTCTTCATTATTTGTACATTTTGTTGTTCTTCCTTACGGTGGCAAGGCTTGCAGTCTTTCTCACACGGTCTTTTGGAAAGACCGTCTGCTATATTCCGCGAAGTACCAGCTCGCCAGTTTTCCTGCGGCTTCTCCATTACTGCGACCCTCTCAGGGATGCGCTGACGACAGTTACTCTGAATATGGCCCACTCTGCCACACTTATAACAGCGCATGCGTCTTCCACTCTGTCTCCCACTACTTTGCTGTTGGGTTTGTCTCGGATCTTGAATGTTGAGCTCATGACAGTTCCTCTTAATATGGCCCAATTTGCCACACATATAACAACGGATGCCTCCATTCGGCCTCCCACTACTTTGTTGTTGGTTTTCTGTCTACTGGGAGTTCGATTTTGACAGTAGTTGGGTCATCATCTTGTATAGATCAGATATCAGGTTTTGTGTGGTGTTCTCTGGCTTGTCTTCCTCCACACTCACAGCTCGTACTCTCTGATTTGGTTGTGTGGTATCCTCATAGGCAGCCTCAATCTCTAGTGCATGTACTAAAGCCTCACTACTACGCTTATGCCTGGCCAACTTAAGAATTCGCCTAACTTCCTGGTCCCTTACTCCATCAATAAATGTACCAACTGCTAACTGTTGTTGAAATTCCATTGGTGCATCAGGATAAGCTAGATGGGCTAATCTTTCTACCGCCGCCTCGAACTCCTGGAGGCTTTCTCCACCTCGTTGTCTGCGTGATTTAAGCTGAGCCTGATATACTTGGGCGAGATGTTGGTCGCCATATCTTAGTTCTAACGCTGCCTCCAAAATGCTAAAGTTCTGTTGCTGTGCGGCAGGAATTGTTTGGAGCAGGTCTAATGCTTCGCCCCTTAGTGCTAATACCAATGCTGTTGCTTTTTCCTCATCGTTCCAGTTATTTGAACGTGCAGCTGCCTCAAATTGTCTCTTATAAGTTGACCATGAACTTTGACCGTCGAATGAAGGTGGCTATAACCTAGCACCAGGCGACAGTACTAATTGGCCTCCCTTCTCTCTTAATTGTTGTTTCAACCGGGCTATCTCCCCTTCAACTTCTCCGACTTTTCCTTTAACTTCAGTTATTTCTCCTTCAACTTGGCTGACTTTTTCTTTAACTTTACTGACTTCAGCCTGTACATCTTCCTTCAATTGTTCAGTGACCGAGAGCATGACTTGATGCTGTCCCTCCATAAGTTGTCTTAATTCCTCCTGGCGTTCCTTTCTTGCTCTTCCTTTTCTTCCTGTCGTCTTATTTCCAGGCCTTCGATCATTTTTTATCAAGTCTTCTTTTTCTTCCTGTCGCCTTCTCTCTTGTTCTTCTTTTTTTTTCTTCTTGTCGTCTTCTCTCTTGTTCTTCTTTTTCTTCTTGTCGCCTTCTCTCTTGATCTTCTTTTTCTTCTTGTCGTCTTCTCTCTTGTTCTTCTTTTTCTTCTTGTCGTCTTCTCTCTTGTTCTTCTTTTTCTTCCCGACGTTCTCTTTTCTGTTCTTCCATTTGTTGCACCAATGCTGCAAGTAAGTCTTGTGTTTGTTTCTCCGCCATGCTTCTTGTTGTTGGCATTAACTCACGACACATAAATCAGTTCAAAATAAAGTTTATTACACTATAAAATCCGTAAAATGTTAATATCACGTCTATTTTAATAATGAGTTGTTCCAGAAAAAATCTCGAAACAGCACTAGAAAGTCTTATTTAGAGTCTATACTTCTTTTGTGTTGACAAAATTCACTTATCTCCACTAATTGTGCAATGGAATGTTCGAGAATTTTCACGAAATATCACTAATAAGTCTTGTTTTGAGTCTATAACACGTTTCCGTTAACACTATTCACGTATCTCCTGTAGTTTCCAAATAGAATGTTCTCGAATTATCACTAAAAGTCACTTATAGTCTTGTTTTTAAGTCTACAACACGTTCCCGTCGACACAATTCACGTATCCCCTGTAGTTTCCAAATAGAATGTTCTAGAATTTTCCCGAAATTGCACCAGTAGTCCCTTTTCTCAGTCTACAACACGTTATTACTAGCGGCACTCGCGTATTTGCAATTATTTCTAAATCGAATGTTCTAGAAACTTCTCGAAAATCCACTTTAAAGTCACTATTCAGTCCAGAAATAGTCCTCCAAACACTGTCCAGTAGCTTTATTCTCCGTGTTACCACTAATTTCTGAGAAGAACACTGTAGAACCTTTTCGAATATTCCAGAAATTTCTCTTCCAATCCACTTCCGACACCAAATTGTTACGTGTTTGCTATCCACACAAACACCTCTACTCGTAGATTCGTTGATTGAAAGTCCAGGTAACACTTACTCACTACTTTGTTTACTAATTAACAATTAATAACAATAGATTAATTAATGTCTTAACTATGATCACAACTGAACACTTATAAGTCTCTTTCTTATTTATTCTTTACTTTTCACGTTCAACTTAAGATTGAATCTCAGCCCACCGTGCGTCTTATTTATACATCCATTCTCCCGGTCTAGAGCACTCCAGAGTGTACAATTCCAGCCTAATCTAACCAGTCTGCACAGTCCAGTGGCGTAACAATATTCTACCGTCAAAAATAGAAAAACGTTACATACAAAAAGTTGGGGTTATTTTAACCCCACAACCTCCCAGTTTGGGACAGCCCTGGATAAAATTTTCGAATTATTTCCATTTAATCTTATTACACATAAGAATTGTGGCGGCTGTGTAAATTTTCAATATTTGACTTTGAGTGGTTTTGGAGATATTTGATAAAAACCTTTCTCAGGGCCCCACCTTTAGGGGCCTGTAGCTCCCTTAGGAAGCATTTTTCGACCAATATTTATATGAACTTTTTTTCCTATTTCTGGCCGTAGAAGCAACTCGTAAAATATTGCACACTAATTTCGGGACACCTTGTATATGTATTTTTTTAAATTTTTTTTACAAGTAAAAAATTAAAACTTTTTTATAAACACACAATTTTATTAATAAAATTATTATATAGATTACGTACTCGTTAAGAGTCATACGATAAAAATCCATCAAAGGGTCGATTTAAAAAAACGTCCATGTATAAAACTTGAAAATTGTACATACATATTTTGTTATAAAGCAATGAAATACTAACTAAAAAAAATATTGTAAAATTGTGGAAAATAAACAAAAGTGCTATATTTGCTGTGCTCAATTTGAGCCGAGGACCTTCCACGAGGTCGGATGCGGAAATAAGAAAGAATGTGAAAATGAAATTTGACAGACTTCCACTTAAGTCTAGATGACTTGCTTGTCATGTAAGGCATTCATCAAATTTTGCGTATGCGAAAAAGAAACACAGATGAAGCAATGTATTTAATGAGGAGCCTATCAATATAAAAAATTCAGTATTCTGAATTATTATTATTAGTATGATTTTGGTAATTTTAATTTAATTGGTCGGTTTCTACAAATCTGAATTATTTTATAATCTAAATGAATCATCCATTTTTTGTGTTAAATTTTATATTTTCTATGGTAATTTATTTATTTCATTTTGTCTGGCAAAAAATGGTAAAATTTAAGGACACCAACTCAATACAATAATAAAATATTTGTTCAAAATGTCATCAAATATCCTGCAGAATTATTAGGAAATTTTATTGTGCCAGCCAAAACATCTATGTCAGGTATGTCCTTGATCGTGAATGACATTTAAAACGAAATTTTATATAGTTTATTTTATTTTAAAGGGCGCCATACTTGGGTTTTTTTGTTTTTTTTTTTGTGAAAACAGCAATCCTACGAACAAAATGCAAAAACCAAACATCTTTGTTTGTGGTTAAACTATGGCAGATAACAAAATTTAGCAAGAGACAAAAAAAAATTGGAATAAAATTGTATATTCGACTTCTTTATAACTAGATGACCAGTTTTTGACAACTACGCAACACTAACGACAATAAAAATTACGTCGAAAAATACCTAGCGCCAGTACAGATAAACATCCCAAATTTGATTGCAATAGCTGAAATCATTCTTTTGTTAATTAAAAAAAATTACAATTTTCTTAAATTCCTTCCACCATATTACTATTTGAAAAACAAAATGAAACTTAAAAAACTATATTTAATTTTACAAAAAATTTTTCTTGTAAACGTGAAAAATTTTACTGCTAAATTTGTTTTAATATTGACTTTTGTCTAATTGGTTTTAAGAATATAAAATATAATTTTAATTATTCACTAGAGAAAGATTATGTAAATGATCTTCTCTACGACTGAGTAGTTGCACTCTAGGGAATAGAGAAGTTTTTATCAGGAGGCGTTAGAAATCTTTTACCTTAATTTGCATATTAACCAGAAAGAGTAAAGCTTAATTTGTTTTACTAATTCATTTAATTATTCTCACTACGCTACAGTAATTCCCTTTGATTCAAAACCAGTATATAGGAAGTAAGTTAATTTATAAAAACTCCTTTAAATTAAATCGTAAATGAAAATTTTCAGTTCAAATTAAATTACCTATTATTTATCCAATTTTAAATAATTACCTACCTCATGTAGTTTTAATATATATCTAATAATTAATATTTTTATGTTTAAATAATCCCTTATTGACAGATGTTTAGAAACGAGGAAACATAATTCACTAAATTTCTTTAAAGTACTCGAACATGTAAATGTATAGAATTTTCTAAAGAGGAAAGAAATAAAAAATTTAACAGAATTAGCATAACATGTGAAGAATTTATTACTGGAAATAATAAATTACATAATATAATTAAACATTCCTTTCAAGAATGTAAAAGATTCCATTTATATTCACCGCAGAAGAGGGGATATGGATCCCCTCTTCTGTGTATTCACTAATATAGCATGATTAAAAACCTGTTGCCGTAGCAACTAAGAAATAAGCTTATGTCGCAACTATTGAACGGTTCGTAGTGTTTAGTTTACGACATCAAAAGAGAGTGTTTGTAGTATAAGTTTGCAAATGGTGCGATGCACATCGATGGGAGATAAGTCTGGCAAACCACTCAATAGGGCTTCTCCAATCTAGTCACCACGAAAACTGATCCAAGAATTGTCTCACAGGCTATGCATAGTGATGAGGAGCACCATCTTGTTGGAATGTCAAATTGTCTTAAAGTTATTTCTCGTCGTTCTAACAATCAGAGATATATTTCTTTTGTTAAATTACTACACAAGAAAAAGATCCGACAACGCGATCACTAACATTACTTCCATTGCTTTATTTTTTTAGTGGAATTTCAGCATATCACTTTTATTTTCTACAGACGAAATTTTGGCAGTAATTTCAAAACATATGGATGATGAACATCTGCATGTGTCTAATTGAATAAATTTAGTGTCGTGCAACAGAATAAACCATTTTTGAATTTCTCAAAAAATAAAATGAAAAACGTGTTAATAACCCGACAGCCTTAGAGTTCACAATGAGTATTATTTTGTCCTGATTATGTTTTATTCACTTGGTTGTACATCTGTACCACATCTTTTGTTCTTATGAAGGACCAGAAACAACCACAGTTTGTTTATTTCAAATTATATATTTAAATAATTAATAACAATAACTTGAGTTTGTATGACATAAGTTTATTCTTGTGAGTAATAGGTTCACGTCGCGACTATACATACGTCAAAATAATAGTCGTTGAGTTTTTACACTAATGTTTTCTTATATTAGTTGGCCTTTTATATGACTTATTTCAACTTACAATCTACGAATATAAAAAAAAATTAGAAATACCAAGTTCCCTAGTTCTTTGAACTATAAAAATAAAAGGTTACACTTCGTTCTCAAGTCATTTGCATTTTACGAAATGAAGTTGCATATGAAGTTGTTCAACAAACGAATGCAAAGTTAATTAATATTTAAGAAGAGTAGAAAGGGACCCAGGACAGCTCCGTGTGGGATACCGGAATTGGTAGATAGACATCTGTCAGGTTTGCTGCAATATGCCCCTAACCCTAAGGCATCTCCAAATCTAAGTAAGGTTCATTATAATTTTTTAATTTTTATCAACTTTCTTCTTTGTCCTTTTCTTATTTTCTACGTGGATATTGTTCGAAAAATAATTGTTCAAGAATTTATCAGTTGTTTCGTTATTTATAATGCATTAATGCTCTAAACTTTTAAAGCATTGAAAACAAAAAAAAAGGTTGAATGTGACCACACCCCATTTTTTTATGTAGGATGTTGTAATTATCGCCAAGAGACAAAGGAGTATAATTCATCAAAGCTAAAAAATTCCAAATATTTTATTGCTGGTGACCATAAATCGAAAGGCATTAAATTTCCAGGCCTACATAATTAATTAATCACGGGTCTCAGGGGCACTTACCTTCTACGAACATCCAGAAGAATGTGGTAATATGGAAATAATGTAACAGCGTCACGATGAATATACACATAACGGACGTATTGCCTCCGAAATTCAGCTGTAAACAAAGAATACAATATTAACATTACACTGCTGGTGTGATTTTGGTGTAACCAAATATTCATGAGCACAAGTTATTTACCACAAATTTATTCAAATTTAAAAATTGAATATGCCTGTGTTTAGTATAAGCCATATGATATTTGGAACCACGCTGTCTGGATTATTTATGAAAATTAAGGTATCAAAATTTTATGCACATAATTTACCAGGAAACAGTTTTGTGATATGTACCAAGCAATTCTTACGTGCTTTTTTTAACATAATTTTGGTCGGAATAAATATGTAGTTCGTCACCATCAATCACATTCTGGTATTAATTAATATATATATATATATATATATATATATATATATATATATATATATATATATATATATATATATATATATATATATATATATATATATATATATATATATATATATATATATATATATATATATATATATATATATATATATATATATATATATATATATATATATATATATATATATATATATATATATATATATATATATATATATATATATATATATATATATATATATATATATATATATATATATATATATATATATATATATATATATATATATATATATATATATATATATATATATATATATATATATATATATATATATATATATATATATATATATATATATATATATATATATATATATAATTGGGAGTCCCAACCAAAAGGAGGCACCCTGAATAACTTTGGAGATAAAAATTTTTAAAAAAATCGGTGAAACATGTCGACCTTGTTTCCAAGGAGGACATATTTTAATGTAATACCTATACCTATCATCATCCCTCTACCCAACACAGCCACCCCTAAAAAAATTCAAATGACAAGGGATGGGTCGAGTGATACATCTTTTGAAAGGTCTTTCAATTCCCTGCATATCTGTATTTTTTTTTAACTTTTATCGATTCGTTCTTAATCGTTTAAAAAAATCTAAAATACACGGCACTGGGTATTGGAATTTATAAAAAAACTACATTATTTAGTGCTCTCAAATCAACATGAGTTTTTTTGACAAAAAACACGTTCTCTGTCCATTTAGTTTTAGAATAATAAAAGACTCATAAGTATTTGACAGTTCTTGAACATAATTTGTTCACAACCAATTTTAAATCGAGATACATTTTACCAGAGTGAGTTCTCAAAATGGTTTATACCCTTCAGGAGAGAATAGAAATTGTCAGCATTTGTTTTAAAAACGATAATTGTACTAGAGCTATGGAGCGCATATTCAATAGAAATCACCCAGATAGAAGGATTGGTTCTCAGTATGTTTTACAATTATTGACAAAATTTATGGTTTTGTAGAAAACAAAAAGCATGAACATCAGCGACCGATTAGGAATAAAGCAGTCGAAGTGGCAGTTCTGGGTCATTTGCAGATGGATAATACTCAATCGATCAGGAAAGTAGCTGAGGCTTCCGGTGTATCACGAAGCAGTATTCATCGAATTGTAAAGGCCCACAAATTTCATCCATATAAATTTAAATTGGTACAGGAATTAAACGAAGATGATCCCTATCGTCGGCTTGAATTCTGTGAGATTTTTAGTGAACAATGAAACGGTAATGCCAATCTACTGTACAATACATGATTTTCTGATGAGTCAACATTTCAGTTAAATGGGGAGGTAAACAGGCACAATTATAGGTATTGGAGTGAAAGCAATCCACATTTGTTCATGGAAACTCATACCCAAAGGCCTCAGAAGTTAAATGTTTGGGCTGGCATCTTAGGGGGATCACATTGTCGGGCCGTTTTTACCTCGATCTGTTAAAAAATAACATTGACGCAATGATTACCCAAATCCTTGAAGAAGACGATTATCTTTTAGAGGGCGACCTGTTTTTTCAACAGGATGGGGCACCCGCACATTTTGCTACAGCAGTCCGTCAATTTTTGGATAATCGGTTTCCTGAGCGATGAATTGGAAGAAGAGGTTCTGTGGAGTGGCCCGCTAGGTCACCCGATTTAACTCCCTTGGATTTCTTTCTGTGGGGACATTTGAAATCGAAGGTATTTGCAACAAAACCCGCATCTCTGGAAGAGTTACGTGAAAGAATTGTTCGAGAATGCCGTTTATTGGCTCCAGATGTATTCAGAAATGTTCGTACATAATTTCAAGACAGATTATACTACTGTATGGAAGTCGGTGGGGGTCATTTTAAACGATACATACGATAATTTAAACTGCTTCTTTTATTTTTATTTCCCGAACCTAAAATAATGAAACAATTATTTCTCAGGAACGAATCGATAAAACTTTTAAAAAATACACAGTTATGTAGAGAATTACCTTTCAAAAAATGTATCACTCGACCCACTTTGCCATTTGAATTTTTTGAAGGAGTGGCCGTGTAGGGTAGAGGAATGATGATAGGTGTACAAGTGTTACATTAAAATATATCCCCCTTGGAAACAAGGTCGACATGTTTCATCAATTTTTCAAAAAAATTTATCTCCAAAGTTATTCAGGGTGACTACTTTTGGTTGGGACACCCTGTATATGAATAAATTTAGTAATATATGAACTATACTAAAGTATAGTTGCTCAGGCACAGTCGACTCTAAACGACTATGACTCAAGTTCAAAATATTAGCTTTTGTCGAAATCGGCATATGAATCAATAAATTGACCTCGCCACAGAGAACTCTGTGTACCTCGCGTAATTTGTATTTTTGCTCCGTTATTAATTGAAGTTAAATAACATCATTGAAATGCAAACGAACATGTTATCTGACTTTTTAATTTACTCTCAACTTCATAGAAATATCGACATAGCAATTGCACTTTATTGGTTATTTATTGGCTACACAGTATTAAATTAAAAATATATATGACACGCATTTTGTAATAAAAGACAAGTTGGAGCTTATTATCCATATTCAATACGAGTAAGGCATATATCACCACTTCAAGACTCAAATTAAAACTCTTTCGGGCTCATAGAGACATGCTCAAGATATTTGAGCCTGTCTGATTTCACGATGAGCTACTTCTACGATTATATCAAACGTTAACTTAATTAAGTCAGCAACTTGCAAGCCAAGTATATAATTAGAATTCATCCAACAAATTTAAGTTTATTAGTAATAAAACTTGGAAAGTTTCAGCAGATTTGCGCAGAACTATTGTTTTCTTGAATATTTGAGACTATCACGACCACGTGTATGTAAAAGGAAATTAACTTATTTTCTAACATTTTTATTATTAAATGTGTCATGTTAAAGGCTTTGGCAATTTCTTCGTTATAACGCGATTAAGTTGAAAAATCCAAACAGAATTTGTTCGTTGTTGCCAATGACTTCTGAAGTCATTGGTTGTTGCATTTATTCTTACAGAAAACATTGTCAGCGTTATATCGGCGCGCTGACGCCACTTACTTGCCGGTTTTCTGTAAGAATAGATACAACAACGTCAGTTTGGATTTTTCAACTTAATTGCAGTCGTAAAGTGCGTTAAAGCGCGGCTTAGTTTATATGATTTGAATGACCTAAATTTAGGTTTAGAATGTAATGCAGTTTTATTTATTATCATACCACGGTGACGTTATGGAGTTTATACAGGATTATCCATAATAAGAGCTATTTATTCCTAAGAATGTCATGTTTACATACCGCGAGTAAATCGTACATTCCAGGTCCGTACTTATCATATCATACAGGTATAGAACATGGTGAAAAATAGGTGTTCTTGCAGAAGTACAATTTTAACCCTTCCACTGCCGTGCTCGCTATACGGGTCGTCAGAACGTCTGCGGTAACCTCTTGCGGCAATATGCGCTTCCCGTAGTTAACCCTCAAAATGATGCTTGTTATTTTTGGTTTTACAAAAACTATAGAACGCCGACTTGGAGAACAATAAAGAACGTGCATTACTCTATGTAACCGCCGCAGCTTCCTATGGAGGCATCTACAGTTCACTTAAGAAACACACATGTAACTTTATTACATGTAACATGTTTAGCACATGGACTCCATCGCATTGCAGAAACTGTTAGAAATTACTATCCCACAACAGACGGAGTAATAGCCAGCGTGAGGAAGACATTTTCAAAAGCGCCGTTTTGAAAAAAAAAAGAAACGAACTGTCGAATATGCTATTACTATCATAGCTCATTAGATGCGTTGGGCCACATGGTTAAAGGCAGCAAACTATTATTATGTTCATTTTAATGTGATAGTCAAATTAAATGCAAACGACGCACTCTCTATTTCACACATTCAGCAGGCGTTTAATGATCCAGCTATTCGGGAAGATCTAATGTACATCTACAGTCACTTTTGAAGAATTTATTTGTCAATAAGGAACCTTGAGTGTGCAATTACAGTCATATCAAAAATTATCTGGTCAATGGTGGTCATGGAATGGAAAACTACCATCTTAGCTTATCATCCTTTTGTAATAATTTTGTCAAAGTTTGTCAAGTTACGTTCAATTATCAGGAGACCATAATAAACGTTTGAAAAATAATTTGAAAGACTTTTACAAAACAATCCAGGGATTCGTACACTGTGTGGTATTGTGAACATCCTTGTAGGTAAAGAGGTAGACTTTTATCAGCCCAATATAAACGTGCTCCCCTTGAAAAACTTCTTATATTTTAAATCTGTAGATGTTGAGGAGTCGTTTTCCTCGTATAAATGGATTTTGAGCGACAGGCATCAAAAGTTAACTTCTGAACAGATGCTGCTAATTTACTGGAAATTACCAGTGTAGTGTTGTGTGTTCAGTGAAATATTGATAGATCCTGTTATTTTGGATACTACAAAGTCGTCAATTTAAAAGGTAATATAACATATCTTCATTTGTGTATGTCAGCGCAGTGTCCTGGATCAGTCCCTGGTTTTTACGTCATGTACGTTTTACTCGCAGTACCTCAGTCATGTTAAACGACTATATTCCATAAATATTATTAGGCTTTCAAACTGTGTCTTATAATTATGGAATATTTTTATTTCCCTGTCATACTTCCATTGTGGACCAGTTTAGGAGTATAACGTACACTCCTAAACTGGTCCTTGCTTCGCAGTATATAAATACAGAAAAAATAATCATGAAAAAGACAGAAATACTACATAGATGTAGGGCATGTCTTTATTAAAATATAAATTTGTGCACGAAAGAAAATAATAGATAATAGTCTACAAATTAATGCGGCTGTGATTTTATAATTCGATATGATCGTAAATTCATTGGACGAAGAGTAGACAGAAGAGCAGACATCAAAATATTTACATTAAAGACATTTTCTCCAAAATTAATAATAGACGTGTCTCACTATTTTCGGAATGCCCCATACTACGCAACGATAATTTAAGATATAAAGGACCTGTCTCGTTAATTTGGAACTAATTTTAGTATGTAATACTATTAGAAATGTCGCTCAAGCCATCTGATGGCATTCACCAGGATTTAGTTGAACGTTTAACGTAACATTAGGATCCGGAGCTATGAAGGACATGAAATATTACGTTTTAACGAAAATAAACGCTTCAAATAGTCGGCAACTTTAGCCTGTGGTTTATTTGTGGAAGTAGCTAAACAAGGTCCATTAGTTCCTCTTTCTAATTTTCATTATTTGACATAGTTCCTGGGAGTTTTATAGGTCAGTTGCGGTTGAGTGGTCACTAGCATTTTTAAATTTAACTTGCCGTTCTACTGATTCTGTGATATTGTATTCAACAATGACTCACATGAAAATCATACATCCAGCTAAATAGTGGATTTAATATTTTTTTTATCTGCACAAAGGATCAACTACAATAAACTGCAGGACATATTTAAAATTTCTGTTAAGTAATAAAAATTACAGTTTTCTTTTAGTTAATAAACTAACTTAATTTTCATTTATTTTCAACACACTCTTTTGGTGTGACGTGACATAACAATGCAACTTACATATTAGTGGCTTAATACACGGGTTGCCTGCTAATGGGATAAGAACGTGACCCTTAATGCATATGTCTATAAAGGCGACATTTTCGCGGGTTGAACACAGCGTAGAATTTTATTTTATTTCTGCCTTGTAAGAAATCTTTAAGAACTTTCAATTACTATTTACCATCTACAAGGTATGTGAAAACATGTACAACTATAACACAGTACAGAAACTTTTATTATTAGTATAATTAATTAACATTAAAAACGGATAAATCTTTCAATAGGAATAGTCACAAAAGTTAATATTGCCGCTAACTTCATTATCCTTTCAACTTGCTTGTTGAAATGTTTCAATCGTCACGTTTTATAATCTACCTTTCATATATTCAAGTTCAAGAGTTGTATTACACTGGCCAACACACAATTTGGTGCCTGGGATTTGTTAAGTTTAACTAAGTAACTTTGGGGTGCCTAATCCAAAAATGCCGTCAGATTTGTTCTATCAGATCTACTTTTCGAAATTTACTATTTTCTGCCCTATGTAGGAACAATTCGCTAAAATTAGATATAATGTTTTGTTATATAAGTTTTGAAATATTACTATTTGATTACAACTTTCAACTGAAACACAAAAAAAGTGGGTAGAAGGTATTTATTTAACAGAAAAAAATATACATATGCAACTTTCAATCATCACTTAAAAATTTCCTTTTATAAGATTTCCTTGCGTGAGGTTTACCAGAACAGTCCCGCTGAAGATTCCAGCAGTAATCGGCCATCATGTGGGTATCCCATCTTCCTTGGTACCTTTCTTCCATAATGCGGATGTCTTGGTGATCCCCCTGTTCTTCACTAACAGCACCTAAATTTTCTGGAAAATGGTCCAAGTGGCTGTGAAGGTAATGGACCTTAATGCACATGATACATCCGAGCGTGTGAAAGTTAGAAAGCATCTGTTCTACTAATTCGACGTAATTCTGTGCTTTATGTTTTCCAAGAAAATTTTTAATTACTTTAACAAAAGAGCACCAGGCATTAGATTCAAGCTCTTTCATTGATGTCGTGAAATGCGGGTCCTTTATAAGTTGCCTTATCTGAGGACCATCAAAAATTCCAGCCATCACTTTTTCTCTACTAAGCCTTGGAAATTTAAGTGTCAACTACTCAAAACAAGGTCTATCTCGAGCCAAAGCCTTAACAAATTGCTTCATAAGACCCAGCTTGATATGTAATGGTGGCAAGATGATTTTGTTTCTGTCAACCAACGGTTCGTTAAGAACGTTGTGTTCTCCTTGAACTAAAGCATTTCTTAAAGGTCAATTTCTGGTAATCCAGTGCTGGGCCTTAGATCTGCTGTCCCACAAGCATAAAAAACAAGGATATTTTGTGTATCCACTTTGTTGTCCGAGGAGAAAGTTTACCATTTTTAGATCGACACAAATCGACCACTGATGCTCTTCATACTTGATTTTTTTCAGGACCAATGATATTGTCGCGTATGCCTCTTTCATAGTGGTGGAATGTCCAATAGGTATAGAACCATGTTTATTACCATTGTGTAAAAGTACACATTTTAAACGTCGGGAAGAACTGTCTATAAAAAGACGCCATTCACTTGGCGTGTATTCTGTTAACACCATCTTCTCCAAGAGACCTCTTATGTCATTACAAAACACTAAGTTATTTTCTTTAGAGAAATACGGCAGCAGATCTTTCTCTCTGGTACGATAAAATGTAATATTAGTCTTTGGACACAGTAAGTTCTTTTCATTTAATCTGGAAGCAAGCAATTCGGACGACTCCTTTCAGAGGTTCATATCTCTAACAAGATCATTGATCTCTTGTTGACTGATACGTTGGGGACTTGTTGAAGGTCCTTCAAAATTACTGTCACTTTCACATTTGTTGAACTGCACATCATCAGGCGATGTATCTGAGTCATCCACCAGAAGCGTAGGCAAGTTACTGAACGTTGGAATAGGTATTTCTTCAGAATGAGGAAGAGGTCTTCTTGCTGACTCCATGTTAGGGTATGTCCATTTATGCCGGTTATTGCGATTAATGCCTTTGATGCTGACAAAACAAAAATAGCAGTCATCATGATGGTTTTTTGGCTCCCTCCATACGATAGGTACTCCAAATTTTAAGCACGTTCTCTTTCCGTTTGTCCACTGTCGCAAATGTTCTACACATGTTTTGCATACGAAATGTGGTGCCCATGATTTATCCTTGTCTCCTAACTGGACGCCAAAATACGCTAAATATGCTCTTAAAGTCAGATATGGGTTTTCTACTTCCCTTGAAAGAGTACTCGCCACAAATATAACAAAAAACGTCTGGGTGTTTCACACAATTCCGTCTGCTTGTAGAAGCCATTGTTGTAATTCGAATTTTTAATATTCACGCAACAATTTAGAGCAAATTAGTACACAGTTATCACACGAAAGCACAATACTACACTGAACTGTGGGATACAGGCAGAGATACAGGAAACCCTATGTTACAGGTAAATGAAATAGGGTGGGGACCGGGGTTGGTTCGGGTTAGGCAGGTAGATTTGTACAGTAATGGGAATACTGAGAATTATAAAAACACTAATAATTACATTCTAATTTCAGGTAAGAACATACAATTTTGTTCTCCTAAATATTTAGTTATTTTGATTTTGATATTATTATTCGTATAAGTAATAAATTTCACCATGGTGTATCTCAAAAACTAGAGCTGCTAGGAAAAAAAGCGAGTTATTTTTGGAACCAGCACATTAGAAATACCCTAAATCAGTTCGTATTTTCCAGGCACCAAGAAAAAAAATTTATTTTGTTGGCCAGTGATCGATTTAAAAAGACGTTTATGTGTTTATTTTGAAATGTGGGTTTATGATTTGTGTGATCATACTGATAAAAGTGGATAAAATGTTTTATTTTATTTTATAGGTAGGTATGTACTGATAAAACAGTGAACTATAAATTATTTTAAATAAAAGCTTTCTTAATTACCTACCTGTAGGATATTATATTCAGACAATCCAAACACAAAGTTATTTTATAAAAAGAAAAGAGGTCATAAACTATGTCAACAACTTGAGAATAGCCACAAACTCATTGACATGTGCAATTTGATTTTCACAGATCGTAGTTCCTGTTGGTGGGCACTAAATTCGTTTTTAATATTAATTTATTAAATCAATAATAGAGTTTCTCTCTTGTGTTGAACATTGTACATAATCAAACATGTTCTATGTATGTAAATTATACTGAAAGTTCTGAAATATTTCTTCCAATGGAGAAATAAAATAAAATAAAATTAACCGCTGGACCTGGCTGGAAGTCCTCTAAAAATAAAAGTAGGAAATAAAGTTTTTTTCTGTTTTTTATTGAAGAAATAAAATTAACCGCTGTATTAACCATCGAAAATGTCGCCTTTATAAAAATATGCTTTAAAGGTCAAGTTCCAGTGTGTTGTGTAGGCAACCGCTGTGTCATGACGGTAGTATGTAAATTGCATAATTATGTGACGTCATAACTAATAGACACAATTATTCAAAAACTGAATTTTAGCTAAACGATGTTGCGAAAATATTGACGCATTTTTATTTTTTTTTAAATTGTAGCTGAAGTTAGTTGTCAGATATAAGCCTTTTCTTATTGAACTAGTAATGAAAATCTTCACAAGGTTATTGTTATTATGCGCCCAAATATATAAGGTTCAATCTACAATTAAAATGCAATTTACATCATATGCGATGCACGCGGTTCGCCAATAAAGTTGGCATCATCCGGAGATGATTAGAATTGAAAGTTTAAAGAATATACTAGCTTATATGATGAAATGCGCGTAGAGTACTAAAATATGTGTAGTGATTTGGTACTTGTGGAAATTACTTAAGTGTTGTTTAATATAAAAACATCTAGAATACTTTGGTTACGCCATAGTTAATGCATCTACTTTATGCTTACCAATATTAAAGTTAAAATCCACATACAGTACATCAGCATGTAAGACCACATCAGGTTCATGTGTATCGTATTCCGTAGACATCGAAGTTCTCTGCAACAAAAAAAAATATAATTTAGTAATTTTGTTTGTATTTGTGTTTATTTGTTTTACATCATTTTGTTAAATCTATTGTTTAATGCACGATGAAGGTAAATTCTATAAATTTCATTGTCCTATATGACGTTACTCTTCACAAAACTTAAGTGTAAGGTAAACAAATGGTTTAATTTAGTAAATATACAGAGTGAGTTATAACTTATTTTATTAAATTTAAGGGATGGTAGATCCCTTAATGGTAAGGTCATATAAAAAAATAAAGAATCTATGTGCTATATTTTCCGAGAAAAAAAAATACTCCAACATTTTGAAATCCTATTAACTGACCTATCTCAACCGAAAAGAAATTAAGATAGGTTCAGTGACTACGACATTGACCTTGTTTTTTACAATAATTGACTCACCACTTTTTGCCACTTGTCTTCGATGGCATTCTTTAACATAATCCCTTCAAAAGCGCCGACCGTTGATCTCGACGTAAATGAAAGTCGGCACCGTTTGTGCTACCGCAAAAACGGCGCCGACGTAATAATAAATGCCGTCCACTAACAGAGCCGACCTGAAGTGAATTTATGAAATTTTGTTTCCTGTTAATAAATAAATGTAATACATTTATGTAGAGTTCGGTGCACTATATTGCAGGAGCTTTTTGCTAAACATTCAATGACGTTATTGTTAGTGATTGAAAAGGTTACTATTTTTTATTTAATTTTTGAGAATGTACGTAGAAATAGGATAAGAAGGGATGAACTGTATGTGCAGGTTGGTGGTGACAATTTTGAACACTTATTGTAATATGGCTACTCTTGTGACTACCTAATAAATTTAAAAAAAATGTCAAGTGTTAATAAATTATGAAACTGATTAAATTAAAATAAGTTTTGTAAATTGATAGTAAAAATAATTGCTATTGTGAAACGTGTCCTGAATACGCCCCTGTCTCCATATTCGTACGTGGTCGAATATCAAAGCCCGTCGAATAGCCTCTTACACGTTTTTTGTGGAGTTTTTTTTTAAATGATTTATCATTTGCACTAAAAAACTGGAGTATGATAACTTTGTCAGTGATTTTCTGACGTTTTTTGTATCTTTGCAATTTACAAGGAACTTAGATAAGCAAATCATGTTGTTCGCGTCATAAGTGGGTCAGATTAGCAATGCAGCGGTCCACAAAAGTTTAACAGTATTTTAGGTAAGGTAGGTCAGTTTTTCAACTGTCTTTTTTATTCATTTTTTTTTCGCAATTCGTGTTACTAATATCAACAAGAACCCCCTCCTAAAATTACACAGATAAGTTGGCGTTCCCCCTATATTATATACAAGCTAAAACAGTCCGTATCTATAAATAAAAAACAAATTAATTGAAATTTTCTGTACCTACATTTAGTCTTTTATTTTCTCTGTTTCCTATGAAACTAACAGATTCGCAAAGTTAAGTGTGTTCTTTTGGCGATTTGAAGAAAAAGATTTAATTTTGCTTTATATGTTTTCACTAGGTAAAAATTGAATTGTTTTACTGATTGTCTTGAAATAGTCAGTCGTAAATCAAGGAGATACATCGAGTTACAGCCTGTCAGTACGTTTGAGCGGGATTAATCCTAAGGGTCGTTGCTGATACCTTTAACAAAAAAAATGCCCTTATAAAAAAAAATTGTATAATCGATTGTGGGAAAGATATCGAGAAAATGGTGACGTTAAAGGACATACAGGACGTACAAGATCCATTCAGTTGAATACAAATTTATCGAAATCAAATACGATATAGGCATAGGGAATTTGGATTTCATCTCAGAGACAGATTTAAACCTAATACTACCTAATACCTAATACTACGAACAATGAGCGATATAATAGTAGTAAAGAAAATTGTAATTTTTGACGATGAGCGGATATCAACCGTCTAGAATTATATTCTCTAAATAAAGCCTACTTCAGAAACAGTGATGGGTTGTTATGTAAATTGTGCGTCGTTAGAATGTCATACGTGTAAATCCTCTGAGACGGAACATGTGTCGTCGAAAAAAACACCAAGCTTTGATTGGGGGAGACAAAGACTGTGGAAGAAAGTTTACAACATAAATACTGTTTACTGCCTGTCCTTGTTTTGCAGTCTGCTTTTGTTATTTACATGACATCCAAATTACCTATTTGTAAAACTCTGATCATTACTTCTTTCCGGTTGATTATAAGGGCTTGGTCGTGTATAGGCACACCAGAATTGTAAAATTTTCTATGTAGCAATAAACAGTATAAGATACATAATAATACTGGCATGCTGTTGATGTGATATTTTTATGAGTATCATGTAACACGCTTATTTTAAAACCTTCTCTTGAATTATTTGAAAAAATCCTCATTTTTAATTTTTATTGATGATTTCTGCAGTTATTGTTCAATAAATTGAAAATGGTCGCAAATAGCCATAAAAATACACGTAAAAAAATGTTCGTTTTTCAATCCTACATCCCATTGTCCAAAAATATACAGGGTGTTCCATTTGAAAAAACTGAGAAAATTCAGTTCAAATAGTTGTATATTTAAAAATCCTTTTTGGCCACCCTGTATACTTTTAGGAAGTGAAAATGACTGTGTGTCATCACACAGATGTCTCATAATTGGTACTAACATATTTTTTCTTAAAATCGATAGTTGTGATTGTAGTGATATTTTTAATATACACGTGTAAATGGTATAATTTCAACAAAAATAAATATAGTTTAAAAAAAACTAAAAAACACGCTTTTAAAGCACATCAAACTAAAAAGTGAAAAATAATTATTAATATAAACTGAAAACAATAATGAAAGAAAAATACTAGTATTATTGTGAAAAAAGCGTGGGTTGCTCGATATACGAAAAATATGGCACAAAGCGCCCCACGCTTTTTTTCACAATAATACTAGTATTTTTCGTTCATTATTGTTTTCAGTTTATATTAATAATTATTTTTCACTTTTTAGTTTGATGTGCTTTAAAAGCGTGTTTTTTAGTTTTTTTAAACTATATTTATTTTTCACTTTTTAGTTTGATGTGCTATGAAAGCGTGTTTTTTAGTTTATTTAAACTATATTTATATTGCTTATTGATGCTGATATTATAACATATTACGATCCAACAGATACTTCTGAAAAAAAATATATATTTTTTTTCAGCCATGGGATTGGAACTCACGCCCGAGGAGTCCGTCGTTTCGCGTCGACTAAGACTTGTGCCTTAGCCCGCTCGGCCAACGACCGAACTGAGAATCACGGAATGTACTTACAGTATTAAGCCTCTTGCTCTCACGCAGAGGATACGTGAGGAAAGGAAATTATTTAATTCTGGTGATCCTGATCAGGATAATGATATAAACTTATCAAATTATTGTATTGTTACCGGTTCTTCTTAAGTGTACAAAGTTTCAATTAAATCTGTCCGTTTAAAGTGGGTCAAAATCGAATCCAAAGAGTCGGTTACAAACAAACATACAGGTGAAGCTAATAAAAGCGTGTTAAAAATCATAACGATTGAAATAACCATATGCCTGGGTATGTCTATTGTCGACAGTTTAGCAGTACACAAATTAAATGTCGATGTAGTGAAGTCAACCTTTCTTTTTTATTACTTACACTTAATTTTGATACACTAAATTTTTTCTACACTAGACTATACCATAGCGAACTATAATGAGAGCAAATTAGTGGTCGATCAGAGGCTTGCACACTTTTTATGCAGGATTAACAAAACTTGTCCTGCATTTATTCTCATCTAAAGCGGTCTTTGAAATAGTGAAATGATATAATACGGAATATTACGATATTTCAGTTTTATGGCAAAAATCTTTCCGATATATTTATTTCCATCACGCATAATAATTTTTGAGATACCATATTTCAAATTTAACAAGGATAAGGAATGTAAAATATATACATAAATTCTCTCAGAAAGAGAAAAGTATTTCTCGGGGCTTTATTTTGTCTTATAAGATATATAACTGTACCCCATAAGTATTTTTTTATATACTGCTCCTTTAAGATAGCTTAAAACCAGCAGGTGCAACACATTAATATTTTTTTGCACACATTTTTCTTTCTTTAAAATGCTGCATCTGATTCCATTAATTAAATGATAAGTTATAATTGTACCCACAGGAAATTAAATTATATACAGAGTGCCATGAAACTTTGTCGGAGCATTTATCTAATTTATTACTTTGTGATTGTGATTTGTGATTTTAGTATTTATTACTATGTGTAAATTAATTGTATCCTCTCTATGTTGGAATACTTTGTTATTTTAATTTTTATTATACTTTTATTAGCAATATAGAATAGTTGTGAATTGAAAATTTATTGATTTATTGACCTCAATATAAAATAATTATTTGGATGGATTCTTTTGAACTGAAATTAGTGCGAATTTCACAATCAAATTTTGCGACATCTAGCGTTGATAAATATCGATGTGGAGGTTATAGAAATCTGTAATATTCGAAGAATTGCTCATGAAATATTTTGTAAGAAATAATTCTTAATGAACGTATATCTCATTATTCTTTTGACATATTCTGATGGTGTTATTATTGTGGGGATTTTGACTAATTTCGGTATAACGAATGCATCTGTAGAAATGGTAATATGAAAAAATATTTAGAATTATTTTTTAAGATTCTTTGGTTTATAAACGAATAGGATTAATGGATGATTTGTCGTAAGAGCAAATGCGACAGTTTTCTCTCATAGTAATGTCTATATATCCTCATTGTTTTAAGTATTTTGTATATCGATCGATAATGCTGCTATCTGCCGGAGGAAGTTGAACGTCGAAATTTTTTTTTGGTAATATTCGTCTTCTGTTTATGTGTGTAGAAAAATAAGATAACTTTGTTTGCAATTGTATGTACAATTATTCGGGTATGCTTGCGTGAACGTTAATAAGAAATTGAAATATTTTTTGTAAATGTTGGAAGATGTTAATGGTTTTCAATAAAATTTCTTTACAAATCTGTAACTAACTTCATTTCGTTTTTGTAGATTTACAATAAAAATTGATTTCATATATAGTATAGTTTAAAATACGAAAAAAACCTGCTTTACAATATAATATAGATGTGCCGTTTCTGATACTATTTCAAATGTAACTCCATTCAACTTAGGTAACTTAAACAACATATGTAGTTATTGCTCTGCCCGGTACTTCGGATTCCTGATAAAATGGAAGAAATATTTACAGAGAATGACGAGATAACGAAAAATTTTCGAGATAATATTCGACAATAATGCTTTGTCGTTCGTGTCATTCGGGGCAAATATAAAATTACCGGATATGGTCCGTATTGTTTCAAAATTCTTGGTGTAGTACATTATAAAATTTCGTCATTATACCCTCAAAATGGAGGATGTGCTTCTTATGGACAGTTATACGTTTTAGACTTTTTCGAAGCCAATCAAATTAGACTTGAAGATGCTGCGAACAGTTCCTTGAGAAAAGACATTTTAGAAATACTAAGTCGTGTCGTAAATCAATGTAATCCTTATGTGATGTCATATAAGACAATACATCAGAAGATATGTGAAGAAAAGGAGTTTTAAAAGAAAATCGTGTACCTATTAATTTGGTAATGCGTTTTTATCACGAACCCAAATCAGATCCTCGACGGTATAATGATCCTACATGTTCTGAAGTTGCAGCTGTTTTTGAATCAGCCGACGCGACGGTGCTCCACCTTCTCATAGACATATTGCTGTTTACGCGCGTGACGGTGGAATAAAAAATATAGATTTTGACAGTATGCATTGCGATCCGATGTCATATGGATTAATCTGGCCGTGCGGGGAACCAGGATGGCATATTTCAATGCCAACTGGAGGAGAGCGCAAAACTAAAATTCGCCAAAATATTTCCATGCGAGAATATATATCTTACAGACTTATGGTTTGAGGTTTAACTCCTGTAGGAGACTTCAATCCAATAATTAATGCTGGGAAGTTAACGCAGCAGTTGATTGTTAATTATTACTGTCGCATCGAAGGCGACAGATTGAAATTCATCCGTAACCAACAGGTGAAATTGCGAGTAGATACAGACGTTGGTCTTGCAGAAGCTTTACATGTAAGCGCCGAAAACGAAAACTTAAAGGCTGGACGTGTTGTTATTTTACCTTTAACGCAGCAGTTGATTGTTGATTATTACTGTCGCATCGAAGGCGACAGATTGAAATTCATCCGTAACCAACAGGTGAAATTGCGAGTAGATACATGCAAAATTATCAGAACGCAATGATCATTGTAAGAAAATTTGGTAAGCCAGACATTTTTTTGACGTTTACATGTAATCCTTTATGGCCTGAAATTACAAATAGCATACATTCTTATGAAACTGCTAATAATAGGCCAGACGTTACTGTTCGCGTGTTTCATGCGAAAGTAAAGGAACTCTTGCCTTTAATTAACCAAAAACAAATATTTGGCGAAGTACTAACATTTGTATACTGTTGAGTTCCAAAAGAGAGGTTTATCTCATGTTCACCTAGAAAAGTCTAAAATGTAATAAGAAGCACATCCTCCATTTTGAGGGTATAATGACGAAATTTTATGATGTACTAACCAAGAAATTTAAGGAGGTGCTGTAACATGAAACTTTCGTCACTCAATTGAATTTTCCAATACACCCGCCGTCGAATTTCGACGGGGTTACGCTAGTTATATATTTATATTCGAACAGTTTTAGTATTATGTACTTGATTTTGTTTCTATATTGTTGTTTTTGGTTTAGTTATTGTTGGTTTCGTTATTGTCATTGTTTACATAATACATACTTTTGTTGCGACTAGTGTTTTTATTAAGAAACTAAATTAATCAACTCTTTTTTTTATAAAAACATTTGGCACTCTAACCCTTAATATTACACATATCAAACTTTACACATTTAACCACAACACTTCCTCTGTAAAAATGTAATTTTTCAAATAAAATTATACACTTAACTCAACCTGACTCATTCTTTCCTATAGTGGAGAAAATAAATTAAATTTTTCTCATACCTCTGCCTAACATTACAGGTCGTATTTTGTTACTGTCTCTAAATATAAAACTAAAGAATAATTATGTAATAGAAGTATATTTTTGGACTTTTATCTTTACTAAAGTACCCATTTCATTATAATTATATTCGCAGTGAATAATGCAGATAAAATTCGTGTCATGTTAATAGCCATATATAAAGCAAGGTCTTGTTTAGAATAATTAAATTATTTCCTTTTGATTTAGATTAGATTGGATTGCGAGTGGCTTGTTAGGGCTCTAGTGGCCTTCCTTCACTGCAACCTAAAAAGATCTATTTTCATTCAGCTTTGTCCATTTTTCTGAGATGGCATCTCAACTGGCAATGACCTGTGAGAAGGCTTGTTAGTATCCTTATCTCTGGTTTGCTGAGTTCGAGTAGCGATCTAGCTCTTTTTGCGAGCAGTTTATAAACTTCTTGCTTGTCTTTCACCTGGAGTTAACTTCCAATAGGGGGGCTTTAGTTCCTTTTCTCATTTTTTTGGCTCGTCTGTTGTGTTGCTTTTAGATATTCCACAAAACTAACGGCAATCTCATTCCCTTCTATTTTATTATGCCCTAGCACTAACATCAAGGTAACCTTGGTGTTCCTTGCCAGTGCCTCATTGTTTGTAGACATTCCCAGACTGTGATAGATTTACAAGGAAAGGAAATTAAAGCTTTAAATGCTGCCTGGCTGTCATTTTTAATGAATTCTCGAGCGTATATTTCTATGGCGTAAATTTTTGCCTGAAAGATGGTGAAAGTTTGGCCTAAGGCTTTTGATGTCTGGGCTTCTGGGCATATAAACTTTTACTTCTTCCTCTATCTTTGATCCACCTGTATACCACATAAGGGATCCGTTTTCAAATTTGGGTACTCCAAGGCTTTATATTTGGCGTTCAGTTATTACCACTTCATTTTCGCTTAAATTCGAGCCTCAATAGCATTGTGCCAGTAGGTTTGGTCGTGGAGCCTAACTGAAATTCATTCAGAATACTCAGATATCCAACCAGATATCCTGGTGTGAATCTTCTTGTGGACTGCACACGTTGAGCGCTGAGGGGTGTTTCCTTCTTTACAAGCATATGTAAAGTGATCAAATTAAGCAAATCTTCCATTGCTGCTGTTGAATAACTTCTCATTGTTCCTTTGATTCCCAGACACGCTAACTTTTGCACTTTTAGCAACTTGTTTTGTGCTGTTTTATCTTTTAGTTTTTGCCATCATACTGGTGATGTAATAGATATTGAATATGCCAAGAAATATAGTTGCCTAGAGTGGAAACATTCTTGCCGAGCTACCAATTAACGCTTTTAAACAATATCTGTCTAGACTAATTCCAGTAGAACATATTTCTAGGTTGGCAGACAAAACTAATTAATATAGTTTCGAAGTATTTTTATTGTTACTGGAATTATAGTAAGGGTTTCAAAAAATTTAAATAAATTTCTTAAATCTATTAAAATGTTGTTTAATAAATAACTTGGTATCAATTTGATTTGCTGTAATACTAGAAGATATTAAGGCATCATATTGCACTATGCAAGAAAGAGGAAGATCACAATATACGTAATTGAAACATTGGTTTTCTTTCTTCTTAGTTGAAGCAGATTGTTTATTGTTTCATTCTAATAACCAACAGAATATGATAGCATTGTATTTTTCTGTCAAAGTTATAACTCTAAATGTTTGATTATTTTTTGGCTTCTGTAAGATTATTGAATGCTTTTGATTCTCTATACCATAAATTCGTGAATGGCAGCTTCTTCCACACATTAAATATAAATCTCTGTCGCGTATCATAGAATCAAATGTTGTTTTTTTTTCAAACAACTTTTCTGTATAGATTTTAATGTGATGATAACCTTATCCGTCCATGAAAAATTTACATAAACCCAGGAATATTTGGAAAGAGAGAAGAAGGTATTAAAGCAAGCCATATCCAACATTTAGAGTTCTTTGTTTGTGAACGTGATTTCGGACCACCAGCGGGCACGAAGGTTCAGTTTTCCTACACATGAAATGTCGTGTAGATCTACTTTAAGTAATATCATTTTCCCTGTTGATTTTAAACGAGTTTCGCAACGGAAATCAAAGGAAATGCTCGAACCACACACTTTAAAGCTTTTAGTAAGGAATACTGTTGATCTTTGAACGCAACGTGAAATATATATTGTTTCTGTTTAACAAGATAAGAGATATAAATTTTATTCTCTATAGATTTAGAATTTAGATGTTCACTTAATATCATTATTATCTAGTAAGCAACTAAAATGGACGATGTGCCGTTTTGTCACAATACGACAATTTGACTCTTTGTTGTACGTATATATAATTAAATAATATTTATTTCAAACACCTGCACTACTCTCTATACTTTCAATATTGGTCATGAATAGATCGACGATTTTAAATGTCCCATAAATGAAAATTCGAGAACTTGGAGGCCAATGTCTAGATCCGCCGCTACTCGAAACAATAGAGTCGTGTTTTTGCTTCGCAAACTTGTTTTCAAAAATAGAAAAGTTAATTCAATTCAATTCAAAAAACGATCAAAATCGTCTCTACAAATAACAAGTTTTTTACGGACTTTTATCGAAGAGATTTTGATGTACACCCTGCATATGGAAAGTCGCAACAAGAAATGGATAATGATAATTTTAAAACTATATATATTTATTTACACTTACAATATTATTTATGATAAATTCTAGCCCACTGGATCTTCAACATGCTGTTATTCAACTTACGTATTTCCAAACTTCATTTTAGTTGCTATAAAGGGATGATTATACAGAGGCAAACAACAATCAATCTCGATTTGAATCCAAAACGTTTAATGTTGCCTTATCTAATGTGGCGTAGGTCGGCAGATTTATTTAAAGAATAGTCAACATAAATTGATCGAAACTCTTCAGTTGTTTTACAGTATTTGCGGCTTACATATTGGGAGAGTGCCAAGTAGGTCAACTTTATTTTGTTAACAAAACTCCATAATGCTAGATTTTAATTCAGACCCGGCGCGGCGTTCAATTTCCTTAAATTTCCTTAAATCTTAAGTAATACTAGATGCGGTAGGTGCTTATGGATGTTTCAGTCTACAAGTTTGGAACTAATTTTAATTTGATCTTTAAAATAATGGACATCCAGATTGCAGACTTCTTTTAATTTAAAATGACTAAGAAATTATTTGCGAAATGAACTAGGACATATATTTTCTAACTGTTATTAGTTAAAAAACCGCTGCCAATTACTTGGGGGTCAGAACTTTCTCACCGTAGTAAAACTCGACGTATGGTGGAGCTTATAATAAAAGTAATTTTTGACATATCAAAAAAGTCACATTTTCTGACGTTTCAAAAAAAGTCACTTTGACGTTTAAAAAAAGTCACATTTTTTGAGGTTTCAAAAAAGTCACATTTTTTGAGGTTTCAAAAAAAGTCACATTTTGACGTTTCAAAAAAAGTCACATTTTTTGACGTTTCAAAACTTGGGACCGATTTTGTTCATCAACGAACTCAATCTCTTCCTTAATCTCTAGAATGTGTGTACCAAATTCGAAAGCTTTATCTCAAAAACTGTAGCTGCTATCGCTAACCAGACAGACACACAGACAGAAAATTTTTTCTCTCTAAAATTTTGTGTATCGTCATAATTCGTCGAAATTCGTCCAGAAATGCAATAAAAATTTTCAAAATTATTTTCATGAATACAACTTCCTCACTTTGAGGGGGTGTCAAAGTAATTAACTGAAAAAAAATTATTTTTTTCATTAGCAAATAAAAGCTGTGCTGAAGATATTGCATTGTTTGTTAATAAACATTTCTTCAATGTATTAGCTGACCGATTTTTTAATATAATTAACACTTTGTTGAAAACTGGGGTTATTCTTGATTCATTAAAAATCTGACCGTTGTTTTATTGAAAGTGCTGTGCAGTAATGAATCGATTGAAACAAATGACTTATACAGAGTACCGGGTATAATTTTCATAGACTTGCATTTGAATAGTAAATAGTGAAAGATTTTGAAAAATTTTGAAATATATTGTCTAGATTGAGCTGTACAATGTAGTTAAGTAATAATTTGAATGGCACAATGCAGAGAGTGTATTATGATGAATATGTGTGTTGGGATACCACAAGAAAGTATTCTAGGGCCGCTCTTATTTATTTGAATAATTCAGCGAATACTGGATTTCTGACTTGACGACTACATAAAACTTATATGGATTTATTATTATTACCATCATTATTTTTTATTTGTTGTAATTTATTCTTCTAGACACTGATTTGACACTATTTCCCTTTTCTATGTAAATGGTCCTGGAGAAATTTCAGTAAAATCTGGAATATCTGGAGGCTGGACGAATTATTTAAATTCAATACTTTATAAAGAATCAGTAGAGTCTAGAATCTTCGTAACTACTTCCGAATTTCCTCGAATATGAGAAGATTCTACAGAAATCGGGGGGAGCCACGCTAGTGCTGAAATTATCATCAAACAAAATTCTCTTGTACCATAATTCTGGTAATAAAAAAATCTTGTGTTTTTTTAATCGATACTAAGTACAAAATAGCTAATCATTTCGAGGGGAGGAGTGATTAACGATATTTGTGCCAGAATTTCAAAAACTTAATGTGAAATGGAGGTGCAGGCAGCCACCTGCCACTACGCAAATATAATCCTTATTTATTTATTACGTAAGGTGTGCTAATCATAAAGCTAATTGTTTTAGGCTGTGCTCAATGTAAAAATTGTGTGCCAGTAAAACAGATGCAAAAATAACTGGGGGAGGGAGCAAGTTGACTGACCGAATATATGCATTGTTTCTTTTTTATTATTATTATTAAACAGGCTAAAATGATCCTTAATTACATTTACAACATTACATTATACTTTTTGACCTGTTGTGTTATTATGACCTCGAATATAATATCATAACAAAAGAAACGTGCCACTAAAATTAATGAATAACTTATCAGGGAGATCAAACAAACAAAAATAAGGTTAGACAGGAAACTGGATCGCTTCATAACTAACGTCTCCTTCATTCACTTCATATAAAAACTTTTTAAGAACTTTTAATGAGTTATATTGGTCTTGATTTATCTGATAAAATAGATATTAATATCTTTTTTGTAGAGAAGTTTTATAGAGTTTCTGAGATATGGCGAAGTCAGAAACTTTATTTAATAACATTATTATTTCATTTGTTTTCAGTGTATATTTGAACAACTGTGACTTATGACATATGAAGAGCTTGTATTCGGGCAGTTGGTTTTAGAGTGTAAATATCAGGGCAGATGTTTGAATAACATTACAAGTTCTTTACACTTAAACTAGAGAAAGAAGGATTACGAGAAAGGACAATTTACAGATACAGTCCTTTTTTTAAAATTTCATGACAAGTTTGTGACATTTGATATTTTATAAACCGGGAGTTATAAAAACGTTGTTTTGTTTAATTTAGAATCTGCTTCATGCTTTCCGGATATTATTAAATTTTCTCTTTGTCTTTACTTCTGAGATACTATTTGTCTTATTTTGTACCTTGTTCATCCCAAATAAAGAAGTTTCAGCTAGAGGCTAAATTATTTACCTGATAAAACCCTTTTCAGTGTAGTCTGTATAAGTAAATAAAATATTTAATTTTATATTCCATACAGGGAGTATAAAAATTTTACTTATCGTTAGTATTTAATAATAAAAAGTAAATTTAACAAAAGCATTATGATATTTGTGGTTTAATATTGGTAATTTCATTTAGGCTGAAAACCTAATTGTTCAAAAACAGTGTGTTTATTTTTCTATTTCTTTCATTCTAAATATGCAATATAAGGAGGCAAGTTTTAATACAATGATAATTAAAATCTCATTTGTTCGTAGAAAGTATTGTTAGAATTATTTTATTATAGTTTCTGGTAACGAGATATTAACGGTTTCCATTTAGTAGATTCGGGATAAACTTTAAAATAGCTTGAAAATGCAGTCCATCTTATTACTTATTTGTAGTTCTGTTTTGTATAATTTTGCTCTGTAAAATATGTATCTTAACGGGAAACCTCAAAGGAGCAGTAATAACTGAAGCAAATATACCTTAGTTTAAGCTATTACACTTTATAATTTAAAAATTATTTGCTTTTCAGGATTCAACAAAAAGACGTGCTGTTCCCAGGAGATGGGAATTGGGGACAGAAAAAAATTAAACAGATTAAGAATGTTTCCTTCTCATTTTGTCAAATGTAATGACTAATTCTCTCCATGGAATGGACTCTCAGAGCAAAAAAAATATTATAGTAATATCCTCATTATAATTTGTATATAATCTTACACATTTTTAATCAAGTCCGAAACAAATTTATGTAGAAACAGTGCAAAAGATATCTTTACGTGAAAACAAGTCAATTATCTACTTTCTCTAAACATAAAATAAATAAATATGAAATTGCATTATTTATTACTTACTGAATATCTAAGTTATGAAATTATAGGAATATCTCAGTTCTTTGCAATTAAATCAATACATAAACGGTCAATATAAGGATATGTAGATAAACTTTTCTATTGAGTTCAGAGAATTTAAGGCAATGATAAAGCTTGTACCGTAATGACATAAAAGCTAATTCAAATAAAAAATATTTTAACTAAAGGCAGAATACCTTATTTTATGGTTTATTAAAAGGATAATTTTATTCACCAATTATTAATAATATAAATGTTGTACATTTGGCAAGTCATTGTATGAATATATGTATAGTACAGGATATAAAAAAACAAAACAGAACATAATATTTATATAGAACGTACTCCTTCTATAGAAATTGTCTTTAAAGAAAAACATTTAAGTAATAAAAACAACAACAAAAAAATCAAGAAACATAAAATAATAAAAAATATATATAAATATAGTACCAATGTAGATATCATTACAACCACTTTAGAACGCTTGAACTAATTGGGTCTTTCTATAAACTCATTTATGCTATAATAACAGTTATTAACACGCTTTTATTAGCTTCACCTGTATGTTTGCTTGCTTGCTTGCTTGTTTGCTTGTTTGTTTGTTTGTTTGTTTGTTTGTAACCGACTTTTTGGACTCGATTTTGACCCACTTTAAACGTACAGATTTAATTGAAACTTTGTACACTTACGAAGAACCGGTAACAATACAATAATTTGATAAGTTTATATCATTATCCTGATCAGGATCGCCAGTCCTTTCCTCACGTATCCCCTGCGTGAGAGCAAAGGCTTAATATGTAAGTACATTCCGCGATTGTCAGCTAGGTCGCGGTGGTCGAGTGGGCTAAGGCAGTCGCGCCAACGCGCCAATATCCATTTGGCATGATGACGGTCTCGGATGCTAGGGCCAGGCAGGACTATTGCCTTTTTACCCTAGTCATCGCTGTAGACCTGGACCGGCCTCGTGCTGGGCGGGTTAACTTACTTTACGAACGGCCCCACTCACAAATGTGAGCGGTGCCGAAGATTTCGGTCAACCTCCCTGGGTCCTGGCTGATGAACCCTGCTGGCTAGGGCCTCTTCTGGCGCTCTTCTGTCTTCGTCTTCTTTCTTCGCCAGCTTGTCACCCCCGGGGGTAGTGATCTGTCTGTCAGGGACTGTGTGGATATTCTGTGATTTGGGATTGACTGCCAGTACACAAAGTGTCAATTGACACATTGTCATCTGGATCATCGGACAAGGTGAGGATGAACTGTGTAGCTCTAGGAGGTGAAGACCTAAGTGCTTTCTTAGCACTTTCGTCCTTCACGGAGCCAGGGGGACAACGGGCACTGGTCGGTTTACTGACCGGCGCCCGCAAGGTTTGTGGGAGGGTAGTTGGTCGTGTCATGTCTTTTCAGTGGGTTTGGTCCATCTGTAAGGAAAGGATTAGTTATACTTACCCGTTATCCAGTAACTGTACCTTCGGCCTCTTGTGCCTCGGTGCGTCGGCCGGATCATAGGAGGTGGCCTCCCTGATCAGCGGGTTCCTGTGCTCCTCAGCTAAGGTGTACAGTTTCTTCGCTCTATCCCGGATGATTTCGGTGACTGGTGTGTACTCCAGGTCCCTGAAGATGTCAGCGTTTCTAACGTACCATGGCGCGCCCACCGCTGTCCTGATGGCCACGTTTTCCACGGCTTGGATCTTCTTCAGATAGGTCTTCGCTTGGTATCCCCATGCTACGGAGGCGTAGGTCAGCTGTGGTCTGATGAGTGCTTTGATTAGCAGAAGCTTGTTTCTCAGACTGAGCCTGCTCTGGTTCCCTACCATCGGGTAGATGAGAGCTCTCGTCCGCTTGGCCTTTACCACGATGGCTTCGGTGTTCTGTCTCCATGTCAGGCCTTTATCCATGATTACGCCAAGGTACTTGACGGAATCGTGCCATTGGATGTCCTCGCCGAACATGGAGACGTGTCCTGTGGGGGTTTCCTTGCGTCCTTTCCTGAAGAGAATCGTCTGGCTTTTCTCCGCGTTGACTGCGACTTTCCACTTGATACACCATTCTTCCAGAAGAGAGGCTGCCTCTTGGAGTCTTCTGGTGGCTGTTTCCGCTCTCCAGGATCTGGCCGTGACAGCCGTGTCGTCCGCGTAGAGTGCCATTGCGGTGCCTTCGGCCCTTGGGAGATCAGAGGTGAAGACAGCGAACAGATGGGGTGACAGCACAGAGCCTTGGGGGACTCCGGCTTCTATCGGTCGATACGTGGACACACAGTCCCTGATCTTCACTCGCATCTGTCTCCCGTGCAGGTATGATCTAACTAGTTTGACGAGTGCAATGGGATAACCCATACTCATCATTTTAGCTAGTAGACCATCGTGCCAGACCCTGTCGAAAGCCTTCGCAACGTCCAGGAGTAGTGCCGCCGTGACCTGTCTTTGGTTGAAACCTTTGGTGACTTCTTCCTGAGCACTTGGAGTTCCGTACTATGTCCTGTCCTGTACGCGAACTGTTCATCCGGGATGATTTGGAGCTCTTCGGTTTCCTCTTCTATTCTTCTCAAGATGACGCGCTCGGCTACCTTGCTCACAGCTGAGAGTAGGCTGATGAGCCTGTAAGAGGAGGGAAAGAGTAGTTCCTTACCTGGCTTCGGGATGACTATGACGTCGGCCTTCTTCCACCTGTCCGGAAAGTATCTGAGCCTCAAGATCCCGTTGATGATATTCACCAGGGCTGCCACCCCTTTGCTGGGTAGCTTCTTGAGGGCGATGTTTCCGATCTTGTCACATCCAGGAGCTTTCCTCGGCTTTAAGCTCCTTAGAATCTCCTTGACCTCCTCTGGAGTGGTCGGACGGATGTGATCATCGTCTGGCAGGCGGAGCATCCGACGCACTCTGCGTTCCACGTCATCAACCCAGTCCTCGTCCTCATCATCGAGTTGGTTTTCCCTACACTGCAGTTCCAAGCTGTCCGCAAATGCTTCGGCTTTTTCCTGGCAAGTGTAGACAATCCCATTCTCTCCGTGGATTGGGGACATTGGTTTCGGCCTGTTCCGCAGAGCACGCTGGGTGTTCCAGATGCTCCTGTCCTGTGGGTCCAGTGATTCCAGGTGACGCTGCCATCCTTCTTGACGGTGTTCCTGGAGGGCAGCTTTGACTCTCCTGTTCAGCGTGTTATACGCGTGCCTGTCCACAGGGAGTCTAGTCCTTTGGGCCCTTTTCTTCGCCCTTCGTCTGTCCCGAATCAGCTGCCTGAGGTCCTCCGTGAGGTTTGCCATCGGCGTTGGTGCCCTTCTGGTCTCTGTCTCTGTAGTGCTTTCCTCCATCGCTTCCTGGATCTGGTTTTCCAGGGGAGGTGATGGCCCTCTCCACATCTTCCTCGGATTCAATCCTGGAAATATGTGCAATGTTCCTTTGCAGTGCTGCACGGAACAATTCCCAGTCTGTCCTCCTTTTGACGAAGGTCCCAGTGTCCACATCATCCTTCTCTCCTAGGTCTAAGAAGATCGGATTATGCTCGGTGGAACCTTCCGTCCTGGTAGAGATTTCCGCATTGAGGGTCATCTCCTTCATTATAGCGATGTCCAGCACATCCGGTCGGTGGATCCCATTGTCGTGCGTCGGCTCGTCCGGTCCTAGTGCCTGCATGTTGCCAGCGTGTCGTCCCAGGAATCTCAGCAGATCTCGTCCTAGAGTGTTGGTGACTCTGCTGTTCCATTCCTGTGACTTGGCGTTCAGGTCCCCTATGGCAAGCACCTGATTCTGGTCCTGGAATATTGCATCCAGGTCCGTGTCCAGGATCCGGCATCGGGGCGGCTGATAACAGGATACCACTTGAATGTCGCCATTTCGTGCCGTTGACACTACTACGGCGGTGGCTTCCAGGTTTTCCATGTCCGGCATCACGATTGGATGGTGGTCGATCGACTTCTTTACCAGCAGGGCTACTCCTCTCATCGGCCTTGGTCCAGCGTAGTCCTTCCTGTAGACATGGTAGCCAGGGAAGTTGGCTGGCTTCAGCGGCGTCATCTTCGTTTCCTGTAGTGCCAACACGTCTATGTCGTACCGGGCTAGGAGTTCCTCCACTTCAAGTTTTCTTCCTTGTAGCCCGTTAACGTTCCATGAGGCGATCTGCAGGAAGTTCGGCTTCACCTGAAAAGACATTACAGATTAGTAAAGCCTGGCATCTGTGCAAAAAATGCGCTCATTGCTGAGCACATTTGCTGCATCTGTTTGAGCACCGCGGTGAGGTTTTGGGCCTCCACGGGTGCTCGTTGTTGCCTGGCAGGGCCGGCGCTCGGCCCTGCATTACCTTGAGCTACCCTTGCGTAGCTCAGCCCGCTGGTGGCGGGTCTTTTGGCCTCCCTCGGTGGCTGTTGGGTCCTTGGAGCCTGCTTCTGGGGGCCCGCGGGCTTCTTGGGATATTTGGGACATCCTTTATAGCTGGCCGGGTGCGCTCCCTGGCAGTTTGCGCACCTCGCTGCGACGTCCTGCTTCTTTTTGCAGTCCGCTGTCCGATGGGCCTCGCCGCACTTCACACACTTGGCCTGTGCGGTGCACCTACCCTGTGCGTGGCCGAAACGCTGGCATCGGTGGCACTGGGTGACGCTCTGTTGCGCCCTTTGTCTCTCTGTGCGGACTACTAGGTAGCAGCACCTCGTTACCTCCAGGATCTTCTCCTGGTCCAGTGGCACTTGGACCAGTACCAGTGGGATCTCCATCTTGGTCCTCCTCGACGTCATCCGCTGGACAGAGATCGGCGAGAATCCCTTGTCTTCCAGGTCTTTCTTGATCTCTTCGCAGCTTACGCCACTAGGGATGCCGCGTATCACTACCCTCAGGAGCCTCTCTTCAGGGAGCGCGTAGGTGTGGTACTCCCTTTTCTCCTGTGTGAAGATTTTTGTCATCTTCCTATAATCTTCACTCGTTGATGGGTCGATGGAGATGCCTTCACCAACGACGCGGGCCTTCTTGAAGTTGACGTTTGCCTCGCGCAAACGTCTGCTTACCACCGTCCACGTTTCCTTTTTCCTAAGGACGACTGGCGGTATCTTGGGCGTCTTGGCTGGTTCCATTGGGGCCGGTCCTGGATTCCGGTCCTCCTGCCGGCTCGTACTCTCTTCTGGGGCCTCGGTGCCTTCAGGAGTCCGGGCCTCCTGGGTCCTGGCCTGTTTGGGCTCCTCTTCTTCACTGTCGGAGTTTGCCTTCCTCCTTTTCTTATTAGCGGACTTCGTGGGTCCGACTTGGGCCCCCTGGATGGCTTTCAGGAGCTCCTCGTGCTGCCTGTCCATCCTTGATTGCATTTGAGCCATCCTTAGGCTCATTTCTTCTATTTGGGCCCTCAGTGCCTTGTTTTCGGCCCTTAGGCGCAGCTTTTCTTGGTCCACAATCTCCAAATCCATGTTGCATGGGGTGGAAGCCCTGGAACTACCACTCTGCGAGTCCTCGTCCACTTCTCTATGGTTTCCCATACCCTCCTCCTGGGTATGCGTAGCCTTATCTGAAAAAGAAAGCTGAAAAATAGAAGTTATGGTTAGTACACACAGAATATAACAAAAATATGTGTCTCCAGGAGGGAGACTTTTTTATCTTTTTTATATTAGCGTCTTGAAAAAGACGACTAATATTTCTCCTCTTCTGAATTCTTTTCGCAAAAAGTATATTAGAGCCTTGAAAAAGGCAACTAATATTTCAAGCTCGACCGCGCCAACCGTTGCTTAACTTTCGTTAGCTCCGACTGCGCCGACCGTTGCTTAACTTCGGATATCACTTCGGGTAGATCACAGTGGCACTATACTTCCGTATACACGTCTGCACTCGTTCACTGCTTGCACTCGAATGCTAAGGCAGTCGACGCGAAACGACAGACTCCTCGGGCGTGAGTTCAAATCCCACGGCTGAAATAAAAAAATATTTTTTTTTTCAGAAATATCTGTTGGATCGTAATATGTTATAATATCAGCATCAATAAGCAATATAAATATAGTTAAAAAAAAACTACAAAACACGCTTTCATAGCACATCAAACTAAAAAGTGAAAAATAAATATAGTTTAAAAAAACTAAAAAACACGCTTTTAAAGCACATCAAACTAAAAAGTGAAAAATAATTATTAACAAAAACTGAAAACAATAATGAACGAAAAATACTAGTATTATTGTGAAAAAAGCGTGGGTTGCTCGATATACGAAAAATATGGCACAAAGCTCCCCACGCTTTTTTCACAATAATACTAGTATTTTTCGTTCATTATTGTTTTCAGTTTATATTAATAATTATTTTTCACTTTTTAGTTTGATGTGCTTTAAAAGCGTGTTTTTTAGTTTTTTTAAACTATATTTATTTGTAAGTATGGCTTTTATTTCAGATTTGAAATTTATTAATGGAGGATCCTTAATATTTGTGGGTAAGCTATTGTACAATGTAATACAGTTATACTAAGGAGAGCTTTTAAAAGCTGTCTTGTGTGCTGCTCCAAATTTAAAAATGTAGTATTGTTTTCGTTGAGTATAAAGATATTACGTTGACACTAGGCATTAACATTATCAAGTACAGTTTTTACTTTCCAATCCATTTCCTCAGCAGAATCGGCGATTATTGTGCAACTTATATAATCAGCGTACATAATTGTCAAAGCATCTTTGATGAAATTAGGTAGATCGTTAATGAATATCATGAATAGGAGCGGCCCCAAAATAGAACCTTGTTGGTTACCCAAATTAACTTTATATTCCACAGAATCCGCATTATTTTATTTGACCCTGATATTCCTATTACTTATATAAGAACATACCCACAGTACTAGATAACCATCTATGCCAAGCTCTGCCAACTTAGTTGAAAGAATGTTATTACCCATCGTATCAAAAGCTTTTGGCAAGTCGAATAATATACTAACCACATATTTGCCACCATCTATATTATTGTAAACACAAACTAACTAGATCAGATGCAGTCTCTATAGATCTTCCTGGTGTAAAGCCATGTTGAGATTCAGTGAGTAGACCCTCCTTTTCAACATAGTTTAAAATACGGTCATAAACTAATTTTTCAAAAATTTTGGATAACACGCTTAATAGGTGAATTTGCCTGTAATTCTCAATATTATCAGTATCTCCTTTTTTTATAAATAGGAATAACAGATGCCGTTTTTAAGAGATATGGAAAACAACCTTGAAATAAAGATAAATTAAAGATAAACTAATGAATCTATAATATGAGAATTTACGAGTTTTATTATTTGTACGGTAATGCCATCAGGCCCACTAGATTTTTTGTTTTTAAGGTTTTTTACTATTTATGAAATCCCTTCTTTCGTTACAGCAATTAAAATTAGACATTGGTCGTTGGAACTGGAAAAAGTACATGGAAGCGACATATTAGAGCCAAAACGATTCCAAATGGTATTACTAGCAATTGTGGAGAAAAAGTGTGCAAATGAATTAGCCACTTTACTGCTGCCGGTAGTAATATTATTGTTAACATGTAAAATTATATATTTAGTTTTCTTTGTGTTTCTACCAAGTTTTTTATTTACAGTACTCCATGTTTCTTTTGTTTTGATAAATTTGATTTGAAATTTAAATAATGTCTTGAACCACCTCCGCTTTTAATCAAATCTCTTAATATACCCTGTAAGAAGTTTCAGCTCTGTCAATAATATGGTAACTTCGACCACATGCATTTTATTAAATACTTTATGTGAAACAATTATATCGAAATATTTTATGAATTATGGATGAAACTTAATAATATACTTACTTGAAATAAGTAAAAATTCCTATAGCTATTGATAAAGTAATCAGACTAAGTGTGTATCCAACAAAGTAGATTGTAGTCTGTGTCTCGATGTCTCCCGATAAGGTGATAATTTCTTTACATGTGGAGTAATTTGACTTGGACCAAGTGCTGTTCCACATACAATCTCTTGTGGCATTTTCTGAAATAGAAAAATACTGTTAATTATTTATTAATAAACACTTTGAAACTTTTAAAGTATATCGTTCAAAATACTGGAGAATGTCAACTGTTTTTATCTTTAAAACGATCTGAACGATTCAACTTTTTTATTTTATTTTGACACTTTTTGGTTGGCAAGGAGCTAATCTAGTTTTTTATTATGGCATTATGCAGGATATTTGAATGACTGATTTATCTTGTACATTTTTTAACTTTTGTAAGTAAAACTATCTGTCAGCCGAATTTGTAGTCACATCCATTGGCAATTCTTTTATGTTTCTTCGTATTACTTTAATTAACAGAGATAAGAAGCTCTTGGATCTGTATATTTTACCCTACGTTTATATGAAATTGATGGATATAACAATTTAAAAGATAAATCTGTGGAAATATAAATTCTAACATTTTGTAGTTATGTAAGTAACTGTAGCACATTTAAAAAAAAATCTTTAGTCATGTTCTTTTATACATATCAGATGCAACATATGCCAAATTTATCTATTAATCGCAGATTTTGTTAACCTTTTTATGTGCAACCATAAACGGTTGCTAACAAAATCCACTAGAAATTTTGTCACGTTATCGCTGTAAAATCAAATAAATTTTAAGGCAACGCCTACTTATTGGTCCTTCTGTGAATGTAAAATGATAATAATTTTAAAACAGTAAATAGATTATAAATTCTACTTTTGAGAAGATTGGATTACTATTCTATTAATTTTCTGAACAATGAGAAGACTATGAAACATGTTTTCTAAACACGTTATCACATGATGAACAGTTCAAATAATACAACAAAGAAGGTTTAGTGCCATATTCCCCAAAAAGAAACAATTATGCAGCTACGGACACGTGTTTCGGAGTTATTGACCCTCATCAGCGTAGAGTTCAAATAATATATCAAGAAATTTTTATGAAAATTTCCAAAATCCACTCCTACTAATAAACAATTTTTGTTTATACAGGGTGGGGCAATAGTGCGTCGGACCTCGATATCTCGAGTTCTACGATAGCTAGAAATTTTTAAAAAAATTGCAAGTAAACTAGATAAAGTCTATAACTGGAAATTATTTTCGAATATACAGGGCGAGCCAAGACGAAATTACAGGACCAAGTGCCTTTTTTTTAAATAGAATGCTATGTATATCAGTACATTTTTTGAAGCCTCTTTCTAGGCTCTATTCATTCCTATATTATTATTGGCTATCTCCCAACCACTTTGATGTAATGAATTTTTTTGTTTAAATAATGCCATCTGCAGATGGATATTAAAAAATTCATCACAGTCACAATTATGGGTTTTAAGAAAAACTTATGTGAATACCAGTTACGAGACATCTAATTAATATTTCTGAATCATTTTCATTTCCTAAAATGTACAGGGTGGCCAAAAATTAGTATTCAATTAAGAACTTTTTAAATTGAATTTTCTCAATTTTTTTCAAATGGAACACCCAGTATATTTTTCAATGATGTGATGTAAAAATGAAAAACGACATTTTTTGTAAGTACTTCCCTATGGCTAATTGCAACCATTTTCGTTTTATTGAGCAATAATTACAACATTCAAAAATAAACTTAAAAAAAGAGGTTTCTTCAAATAACTCACTAGAAAAAATTATAATAAATGTTCCACATGTTGGCCATTTTGATTGACACACATCTCTATGCGCTTTTGAAATGAGGTTCCCACTGTTCCTAAAACTGCCGGTGTGATAGATCTAAAGCCAGTTATTATTCTTTCCTTCATATTTTGTACTGTTGTTGATGTGTCTCTATAAACAATTTCCTTCACGTATCCCCATAAAAAGAATTCCATTTTTTGTAAGATCTGGGGATCTAGCAGCCATTTAGTGGGTCCAATTCTTCAAATCCATTGTTGAGGGTAGATATTATTTAAGTGGTCTCTAACTGCATTTAAATAATGTGGTGGAGCACCATCTTGCTGAAACCACATCCTATTTCGAATTCTTCCAGGGAGATCTACCAATAATTGTGGCAGACAGTTTTCCAAAAAATGAAGATAAATAGCTCCAGTCACTGTACCGTTAAAGAAATGTGGCCCTATTACATGTTCTCCAATAATTCCTCCCCAAACGTTTATAGACCATCTGTGTTGGTTATCAACTTGCATAAAAAAGTGAGGATTTTCCGAAGCATAATAATGGAAATTGTGCCTATTAACAAATCCATTTTTATGAAAAGTTGCCTCATCAGTGAATAAAACATTATTGAAGAAGTTGACATCAACTTGCATTTTACCTCTGGCCCAATTACAAAATTGTAGGCGCTTTTGAAAATCGTCATCAGATAATTCCTGGTGCATTTGAATATGATATGCATGCAACTTATTTGTTTTTAAGATTCGACCCACAGACCGTCTACTTATTCCTACTAATGAGGTCACTTCTCTTTGACTAACATGGGGATTCTCAACCGTTGCCAGCACCACAGAAAACTTATTTTCTTCATTCACAATACGTTTTATTCTTTCACTTTTTTTATATTCGATATTTCCAGTTTTCAGAAATCTATCGAGAAGGTTTTGGAAGCTGCTAACATCAGGAAGCCTTTCAGGATAACGTTGGTGATAAATTCTATTGGCAAATAAACAATTTCTGTCTGACTCGCCCAAAACAAAAGTCATGTCTACAAGTTCCGCTTTATTAAAATTCATATTGTAAAATTCCAAATATTTTAAATTCAATACAAATTGTAACTAACGACCGATAATTGTGATAAATGCTCCTTTGTACACGACAATTTATACCAAACTGAGGTTTTATTGCTTGTCGAATAACGAAAACAGCAAAAAATGTACAAAAATACATTACAGTAAAAGACTGGTTAAATACTATTTACTCATTTCAATGGAAATGGTCCCACTAAATGGCCTCATTTCAAAATTGCATAAAGACGTGTGGTAATCAAAATGGACAACACGTCGAACACCTATTATAAATTTTTCTAATGAATTATTTGAGGGAACCTCTTTTTTTAAGTTTATTCTTGAATTTGACATTTATTTATAAAACGAAAATGGTTGCAATTAGCCATAGGGAAGTACTTACAAAAAATGTTCGGTTTTCATTTCTACATCACATCGTCGAAAAATATACAGGGTATTTCATTTGAAAAAAATTGAGAAAATTCAATTTAAAAAAGTTCTTAATTGAAAAATAAACACTTATTTATTTATAAAACGAAAATGGTTGCAATTAGCCACAGGCAAGTACTTACAAAAAAATGTTTTACATCACATCGTTGAAAAATATACAGGGTGTTCCATTTGAAAAAATTGAGAAAATTCAATTTAAAAAGTTCTTAATTGAATACTAATTTTTGGCCACCCTGTACATTTTTAGGAAATTAAAATGATTCAAAAACATTAATTGGATGTCTCGTAACTGGTATTCACATAAGTTTTTCTTAAAATCCATAATTGTGACTGTGGTGATTTTTTTTTAATATCCATCTGCAAATGGCATTATTTCAACAAAAAAAATTCATTACATCAAAGTGGTTGGGAGATAACAATATAGAAATAAATAGTGTCTAGAAAGAGGCTTCAAGAAATGTACTGATATCATTAGCATTCCATTTAAAAAAAAGGCACTTTGTTCTGTAGTTTCGTCTTGGCTCGCCCTGTATATTCGAAAATAATTTCCAGTTATAGACTTTTTTATCTAGTTTACTTGCAATTTTTTAAAAAATTTCTAGTTATCGTAGAACTCGAGATATCGAGGTCCGACGCACTATTGCCCCACCCTGTATATCGACAAACAATAACATCCACTAAGTCACACAGTGTATATTTAGAATTTTCATTAATATTAATCTATAGTCAATTACTTTAAAATATTTCAATATCATATTACGATACAAGATAACGAGCTCATAAACGTCTGCGTTAAATCTGTTTACTATTTATTACATGTAAGTTCCATGAGTTTCATGTGACAAACATATCACGATTAAACTGAATGGTTAAATATGTGATAACTATCACATAAATGATGAATTATTGACAACATACTTTAACGTATGTGATATATAGAAAGAAGCGCAAATTTGTTTCCATTGTACTAATAGATTATAACCAAGTTAAATTAGAGAAAATTGGAGATGCCGCTTATGGATAAAATTTGGGAGTGACATTGCAGCTATAGTAAGACATCACCTATACAGGGTGGGGTAATAGTGCGTCGGACTTTGATATCTCGAAGGATTTCTGTTGGTAGTACCTTCCAAAACCTTTTTGATAGATTTGTGGAAACTGGAAATGTGAATAGAAAAAAAAAGTGAAGGAATAAAACGTGTTGTGAATGAAGAAAACGAGTTTTTTGTGGTGCTGGCAACGGTTCAAATCCCGATATTAGTCAGAGAGAAGTGAGCTCGTTAGTAGGAATAAGTAGAAATAAGTTGGTCGAATTTTAAAAACAAATAAATTTCATGCATATCATATTCAAATGCACCAGGAACTATCTGATGATGATTTTCAAAGGCGTCTACAGTTTTGCAATTAGGCCAGAAATAAAATGCAAGATGTCACCTTATTCAATAATGTTTTATTCACTGATTTCACTGATGATTTCACTTTTTTAGGCAAGTTGATAACCAGCACAGATGGTCTATAAACATTTGGGGGAGGAATTATTGGAGAACTTGTATAGAGCCACATTTCATTGATGGTACATTGACTGGAGCTATTTATCTTCATTTTTTGGAAAACTGTCTGCCACAATTATTGCTGAATCTTCCTGAAAAGATTCGAAATAGGATGTGGTTTCAGCAAGATGGTGCTACACCACATTCTTTAAATGCAGTTAGAGACCACTTAAATAATACCTAGCCACTTCAATGGATTGGAAATGGACCTACTAAATGGCCTACTAAATCCCCAGATCTTACAAAAAGGGAATTCTTTTTATGGGGATACGTGCAGGAAATTGTTTATAAAGACACACCAACAACAGTACAAAGTATAAAGGAAAGGATAATAACTGTTTTTAGATCTATCACACCGGCAGTTTTAGAAACAGTAGAAACTTCATTTGAAAAGCACATAGAGACGTGTCAATCAAAATGGCCAACATATGGAGCACTCATTATAATTTTGTCTAATGAATTATTTGAAGAAACCTCTATTTTTTTTAAATTTATTCTTGAATTTTGTACTTACTGCTCAATAAAACGAAAATGGTTGCAATTAGCCATAGGAAAGTACTTACAAAAAATGTTCCTTGTTCATTTCTACATCATATCGTTGAAAAATATATGGGGTGTTCTATTTGAAAAAATTGAGAAAATTTTATTTCAAAAGTTCTTAATTGAAAATTAATTTTTGGCCACCCTGTACATTTTTTTGAAGTAAAAATTATTCAAAAACATTAATTAGATGTCTCGTAACTAGTCTTCACATACGATTTTTTTAAAACCCATAATTGTGACTTTGGTGATTTTTTCAATATGCATCTGCAGATGGCATTATTTCAACAAAAAAATTCATTACATCCAAGTGGTTGAGAGCTAGTCAATTATAATAGAGGAATGATTAAGGTCTAGAAAAAGGCTAAAAAAAATGTACTGATATACATTGCATTTTATTTAAAAAAAGGCACTTCATCCTGTAATTTTGCCTTGACTCGCCCTGTATATCGAAAATAATTTGCGGTTATAGACCTTTTTCTTAATGTATTTCTTTCTAATTTCAAGATATCGAGATATCGAAGTCCGACGCACTATTTTCGAAAAATCGTGTTACCGTCTGCACCGATAGAATAATAAAGTAAAATATTATTTGAAGAAGATTACAAAAAGCATCTAATCGTACAAGTTTCAGGAATCCTGTTATTTTCTATTAATTTTAATGAGTTTGTTCACTGATTTTTAAAAAGAAGAAGCAAACTGACTGAAGTATGTTGTTTGTTTTTGTCAAAACTTCTCTAAATGCTCATTTTGTTAACTGCCTAAAACTGTTTGTTTCAAACAACTTGAAATTATTTGAAGCTAGGATGTAACATATGGATTTCTTGAGCCATTTGATGTATCGTGCAGCATTATTCGTGATAAAAATTTGCCAACACTCACTTTACTGTTAACTAGTTGCGGAATCATAACTCAATATTTACTGCAATATACTAAGTAAAATGAAACATCCAATATGCTCGAAAGATCTTTACAATAAAACATCAAATCCCCCTAAAGACCAAAAGAAAATATCGTTAATTAATTAAAATGGCAGCCAATACCACGTGAAGTATTCTACTTATCAGAATCGAAATTTTACGCTCAATTTACTACTAAGTGATATAGGATTTATTAGAAAATACATTGATGGAATGGTAATTAATTTATGGTTCTAGTCACCATTAATAATAGTCCTGTAAATTTAGTCGACAACCCTTTAGTTAGATGATCTCTTTGACTAACTATTCCACTATAATTGTCAAAGATTATAGTTTGCTATCGTAAATAAGTCACAAAACTGAATTCACCGATAGAAATCATTCTAGTTTAGTTAGTACACACGTTGACTTTTTATGGAAGGAAGGGTTTTAAATAAAGACAAAAGCAGTAAAACACACTATACTTTTAATTCATTTATTTTTTTATCTACAGTAAAAATGTGGAAAAGACAAATGTAATAAAAGCGGAAACAACTAATAAATTTTAAATAGGGGTTGCATACTGGAAATATCAACCGCTTTTATGTTTTGATTATATAATTTCACATGGCCAGTATATATTTTCAAGTTCTATTTATTATTTCGCCCAATGTACACGGCAACAATTATAAAAGCTCTACAACGCTAAAGCGTCTGTGTTTTAATTTAACAAAACAACGGAATTGTTACACGGAACGTTAATTTTCCAATTTAAGGAGAAAAAATAATATATTAATCATTGTATTTTGGTATATAATAGGTAAAAACATTTTTTTATTAACTCTAGTAGTTTATACATTTTAATTCTCACATCTGCACTTGATCTGGTTCTCGATTCTCCTACTGAAAAAATCGATATCAGTATTTTTGTACATTTTAAATATAATACGATAAAAATGATACATTATGACAAAAAATATTAATTTTAAATATCAGTGATAGAAATTACTTAATTAAAAAAAATTTAGTGCACTTTCACATTCCTAATGAAAATATTGCAATCCATTTCATAAGTAACCAGCCATAACATATCACTAGATGCAAGATATAATTAATCAATGAAAGCTTTTATAAGACTTTTATTGGCTTAAGTCTAATTAAAGACGAATAAATATAAGAGGTTTTAGTAAGTACTAAATATAATAAGCAAAAACGAAAAACTTTTCCTTTATTTAATGAAACCTGATATTCACTGGCTTATTGAATTTGCTTGTTCAAATAATAAAAAATATTACCCATACAGCAAGTTCATTTTCATCTAGCTAATGAATATTGGAAGCGAAGGGACAATAAAAATTATTATTCTATAACAGTGGTAAAGTAAATGTTTAATGAGTTTTACGAATATTATCGACGCAGCCAATGAAAGCTCATTCGTTGAATAATATGTGGAAAATTCAGTATCAAATAAAATATTTACTTTTGAAATAAAATATCAAAGTTAATAATAATCAGTATTACATTTTTTCCTGACTGTCTTTAATATAAAATGGTATGTGTATCTTTTGAAATTAAATAAAGAAAAAACACTGTAAGCTTCTAGGCTTCTTACATCCATAAACTGTAATTATCCGAGAGAGATCGCATGTTTATGTATAAAGGAATGTTATTAATTTTCGTTTTTATGACGACATATTGAATTTTTCTGCCAAGAAACAATATGAAAAAAAAGGGATAAGTAAATATGAGAAAAAATTAAGAATATGTTTTTCAGGCTTCTTAATATATACAAGTAATCAAATAAGATTATTATATTATACTTGAGATCAGATTCTTACTAAAAAAATGTATATTATTATATAAAAAAAAAATTAGGAGCAACAGAACATGACTGTGTTGTTTAACTTTTCAGATAACTGAAAAAAGCTGAATATTTTATTATTAGTTTCTTGCACAACAAGCGATCGGTAAAGTTGAAGCAGACAATCTTGTAGATATATTCTGTAGTTTATATATATATATATATATATATATATATATATATATATATATATATATATATATATATATATATATATATATATATATATATATATATATATATATATATATATATATATATATATATATATATATATATATATATATATATATATATATATATATATATATATATATATATATATATATATATTGAGGTGTATTTTAGTACAGAGACAATTATAAGTAACATTATTAATTAATTAAGAGCAAAAATAAGTGTAAAAATATAGACAATATAGTAGAAATATGAATTGAGAAATTCTATTTTGTAAAACAAACTTTAAATAAAATGAATTTGTAAAGAAAAATAAATATAATAACTTTATTGTTACATGCAAAAGTACATTATGTCACATTCAAGGTTTAAAAATGTATAACTGTGTAATGTAGACAGGGAAATTGCTATTTTGTAGATAAAACATTTTATATAATAGGTCCAAAACTACAACGTTGGATGATTTCATTGGGTTCTATCTGGAGACACAAAAGTGGTTACATACATATAAAAGAAAGTAATCTATAATCAAAACATAAATCAAAATTTAAAAATAAAATAAAACAAGTGAGGTACATTCACCGCTGCGGTGTAGATGCCATATAGATTTTCAAAAGACGGACAAAGTACATCGGATCGGTTCCAGAATGATTCCAATCGATTCCTTGGGTCCGATTACCTATAAAACGATTCCGCTATTAAAAGTGCTTATAACGCCTTCGGGAATGATCGGAGAGTTCGTGAATAGTCGGAATCGGTTCCTTGTGATCCATTTTATTGAGTCTTACGCTAATATGCCTATATTTGACCAATTCGGTCAATATTTGGGGCATTTATTGCATTTCAAAAAAAAAAACAAAATTCTTAATTTTTTTTGCCCCACTTCCCGTTTTCGGAACCGGCTTAAACAGGCATATGTATACCAGAAAGGTCTACCCCTGTTACAAATTTCAAGTCGATCGGTCAATATTTTGAACAGATATCGCATTTCAAAAAAAAAAAAAGAAATAAAAATGGCTTTTAGGTCATTTTGCCCCACTTCGCGTTTTCGGAACAGGCTCCAAAACAATAGGCATATGTAGCCCTTAGAAATCTACACCTGTTCAAAATTTAAAGTCGATCGGTTAATATTTAGGACAGTTATCGCATTTCAAAGGAAGGTAAAAAAATTGGTTGTTAGGCCGTTTTTTGCCTCACTTGCCGTTTTCGGAACCGGCTCAAAATCAATAGGCGTATGTAGACCATGGAGGTCTACCTCTGGTAAAAATTTGAAATCGATCGGTCAATATTTGGGATAGTTATCGCATTTCAAAGAAAAGTTTCCGGACTACCGGAGTTCCGGAGTTCCGGACTTCCGGAGTTCCGGAGTTCTGGACAGACGGAAAGTTTCTGGAAATCTCGAGATTCGGATAGATCCCAAATTTGAGGTCGATCCGATCAGCCGTTCTCGAGATACGGGGGCCCAAAGTCGCCGAGCATAAATGTATATATAGATTTTTTTAAGAAAATCTATATAACAAGAAGAAAAGTAACATTAATATGTTATATTGAAAAAATATAAAGATAAAAATGTCAAACTTAGCTTAAATATTAAAATAAGAATTAGTGTAGTTTGTAAGATGGACAAGAGATATCAAGTGTACAGTGTAAAAGTAAACAAAGTGCGGGGAATGTAAAAGCTTGATATGAGTAGGTACAGGTATTTGAGGCTTTTAATAATACTTCTCGTAATGATATGTGCAATGGATAAAAACAATGCTGGAGAAACCAGGAACATTAATAGAAATATGATAAGTGGATAAAATGTAGGTCCACAGCAAATTAATTTATAATCAAGCAATTTTGATAAAAAAAGAGGACATTGTTGATTTAAAAAAAAAAGAAAGGGTGATGAAAATGGAGAGAAGAATAGTAAAAAAGCAAGTTATAATGTTCATAGAAGAGAATTTATTTTTTTTAGTTTGTTTAAATCCATAAATAGGAAATCAGAGAATTCTAGAGAGAGTTGCTATTTCAAGGAAGCATCTAAAAATTTTATTCTTGAAAACAGGTAATTTTCAGTTAAACCAAATAAAGGTGAGAAACAGGTTGTATGACAAAAGATTAGAGACAAGGATAAAGCTGAGTAAAGAAAAATAGTAATGAGAAATTGGTGAATAGAAGAAGCAGATCATATATCCCGCACGTCCCGTCACAATGTCGGTTTCTCACACTACACTTACACACGTAATATCTCAATTAGTATAATTTTCTAATATTTACTTCAATTGTTGGTTTACACAAATTTGTGAAATAATTTACGAAAACGTGTATTCTAAAACAGCACGCTTTATTGTTTAAAGTCAGACATTGTCTGCATTTTAATTTCTATTTGGTGTTTGAATAATTGCAGCTATTGTTGTGTGGAAAAAGGTTTTTCATGTTCTTCGTTCTGTTTCGCTACTTCGGAATGTCTATTTTTATACGTTAACAAATTAGAGACAGTATAAACAGTAAACAAGAAATGAGTGCAAATATCTCTACGAAAAATTTTATAAAATTTTTTAACATAGGAGCCATGGAATTTACAGAATAGTTTATTTGAAAAGTTTCTAGTCTTGCCAATTTTATGGTAACGAGAGTCGATTGTTATTTTAAAAAAAGAAGTAAGTGTCATATTAAGTTAAACTAGTTGTTTCTATATCTGATTACATAAAAATCCAAATTATTCGCTCATAAAAAACAGTAGTTGACTATTGTCACCATAAAACTAGTAGGCCTAGAATATATAATTTCCATGTCAGTACAGAAAAAACTTTACACATTGATTTCGTTGTTACTAATTTACTGAAAAACTAATTATACATTTATACTAAAAATTTGGAAAACTCATTTGTCAATAATTGAATGTCACAAATGTCCTCCTTGTTATTCCACACACTCCACTAAGCAAAGAACGAAATTGTCTATTACCGACTCGAGCATAATTGGGGGAATTGCGCAAATTTTAGTTGTTAATATTCATTTTAACATCTTCTAAGTTTTGGGGCTTATTCCTGTAGATTTTGTTTTTCAAGTAGCTCAAAAAGAAATCTGCAACGGTCAAGTCAGGGGATTTAGGGGACCAATTAATGGTTCCATTCCGTGAGATCAATCACTTGGGGAACTCCTCTAGCAAAATGGCAATGTTAATTCTTGCCAAATGACATGGTGGACCATCTTGTTGAAACCAAAAGTCCATGTCTTGAACTTGTAGTATGAAAAGATGCTGCTATATTTCGCGGAAGAGCTGAGAGTTTCTTGCTCTAAAAACGTTCTGCAAAGACAGACAACACGCTTCTCAGATCCAGAATGTGGTGGAATATAAGACGACTGGTAGAGTATTTACTCCCAGAATCCGGCGCATAGCAGCTGGATTAAGACGTCAACACCATACCCTAAATCTGACAGTGATGCTTACCATCAAGCAGCACTGTCTAGATAGGGATCCGAGCGCTCATGGCGATAAAGAAAACATTGAAGACACGACTGAGGAGTATGGAAAAAAACAATTTGTTCCGTACGAATCCTTCCCGCCTGTTTCAAGAGCCACAGCGTGTTGTTGCAAATCCGCCGACTGTAGAAGATGTCGAAACTTTCTGGAAGGGAATCTACGAAACGACGGGTCCATTCAATAGCGACACTCCATCAATTGCACACTTCGATGCTCTGTGCCACAGACATCTTGAAGAGCCAGAAGAAGTGTGCCCGGGAATCAGTACGGAGGAAGTCTAACAAGTACTTGTTGGTACCAAGAACTTCGCTGCCCCGGGCCCAGACGGCATTAACAACTGGTGGTGGAAGAAATTTCCTTCCACTCACTGCCGTCTGGCGCGAGCTTTTCAACTCATGGTTGAACGAGGGGCAGCAGATTCCGGACTGGTTCGTCGGGGGACGTACTGTGCTTATCCCCAAAAGGGGGATCTTTCCGACCCGAGGAATTATAGGCCGATCACTTGCCTCAACTTCTGCTACAAGATATTTACACATATCTTGTATGCTAGACACTGAGGTCTGTTGATCCGGTCTTCCAGCAAATACATGAACAGCGTGGTGCCAAGAAGGGTATGGCAGGTTGCAAGGACAGCCTGCTGATAAACCGCTGTATTACATAGGATTCTGTGCAATACAAGCGGAATCTATCGATGGCCTGGATTGATTACCGTAAGGCATTTGATACAACGTCGCATCAGCTATTGATGCACTTACTCGAATGTCTTGCGGTACCAGCACAACTAGTGAGATGCAAAGAACAGCTACTGCCGCTTTGGAAGATCCGCTTCACCACAATATCAGGTGCACAGCGGGTCACGACAGAGCAAGTAGCATTTTGGAGAGGAGTTTTCCAGGGTGACTTCCTGAGTCCTCTCCTCTTTTGCATCTCACTGCTGCCGTTGTCTGTTGGGCTCCGCCAAACCCGTGGATATCAATGTGGACCACCCAGCGACCGGAGGCATAAGGTCACCTATCTATTTTATATGGATGACCTTAAACTTTATGCCTCCGGAGAGCGCGAACTACAAAACGCTCTTAGGGTGGTCGAAGAATATACGCGGGCAATTGGTATGGAGTTCGGGTTGGACAAAGTGCAGTCGTCCACCTCAAGAGAGGACGATGCGGGGAATTTCCTGAAGATGCGCAGTTCGCAGACGGAAGCATCCTAAGACATCTGGATGCCAGAGATCCCTATACTTATCTGGGTGTGCAACAAAGGCACATCCAGGATGTATCACAAATAAAAGATTTACTCCGCGGCAAATACAGACACCGCCTCCGAAAGATTTGGTCTACCGAACTTTTGGGGAAGAACAAGGTGTCTGCAACTAATATGCTTGCCGTTCCGGTCCTGCTCTACTCCTTCGGAGTAGTAAAGTGGACAGTAGAGGAGCTGCGCCAATTAGATAGAGATACCCGCAAGATGATGAATATTCACAGAAGTATTCATCCTAGATCGTCCGTTCCTCGTGTGTACCTCCCACGTCGACGGGGGGGGAGGACTCTTGAGCCTGGAGTGTACGCATGGCAGAGTAGTACTTATAACGCCGGGGTTTCCCTCGTTATTTATTTTTGTTTTTGAAATAAAATACATACCTATATTTCATATATATATATAGCAAAAGACATCTAGGGCGTGGTCAACAAGTAATAACCTGGTTAGTATACAGTATATAAAAAAATATATATAATTCAGAAAATATCTTAAAGGCAAATAATAAGTCTTTTCCTTAATTTCAACAGTCTATTTTAGGGCGCCACCCGCCTTTCTTTTTTTATATAAAGTTTTGGAAAGTTACATATTTAAAAAGTCTAAAATCTACACTCACTAGGGCCGTAGAAAGGGGGAAACAACGGTTACCTTTCAATAAAGTTTATAGCACAGTTCAAGATCAAACCAAACTCTAGGGGGCTTTCTCCACCTCTAGATATATCGGCAAATCTGCCTTTTGAAGCCAGCTTTAATTTTTAAATAGGTACCTATTTTAATAATAATAATAAGAAGGGATCCTACCTTCTCACACAGCTTTCTACGTAGTAACTACTTTACCATAATACATAGCTTAACCAGAACAAATCGTGAAACCAGCTCAGCAACGTACACTCACTTGCTCAAAGTCTAACTCCAGACTGCTCCAACATAAAGGTAACGTAACGTACTTCAAAAACACATCTCTTCGGTGCTGAGGCCTCCGAGCTTCTGCCGCGAAATCTGACTGTTCTCCCTACTAGCGTCCCCCTCGTCCCTCACACAGCGGTGTTCGCGCGGGTGCACTAGAGGTCCAGTGTCGCACACATTATCAAAGATTTATAAATTTACTAATTGACAAAGTCGGTTCTAGAATTTTTGAGGTGTACCTCAAACCAAATTATGCAATTAGCATTGAAAAGAACGTAAGTTAATTGTTTCTAAAAATGAACCCTTACATACTGAGCATGGCATGTAACATACTCATGAGCTCAGATCCCCTCTTGCAGTTCGTAAAACATCACGAAACTGTAGGAGTGGGAGCAGGATTGTTTTCAAGGTAGCAAAAACATCGACCCCAACCGGATGGGGGTCAGAGACAGGTTGGAGGAGCCACACCGGAAAGTCTCAATGATGACAACATACGCAATGGATATGGACGATTTAAGTGGATAAGGGAACTAAAGGATGACTTGCTGACTTGCTACGACAGCAGCGAAACTGAGTGCAGGGGATACATGGCGTGGTTACATGATACCTGGTCTATCATGCACCCAGAACACCGCTCCTTCTCTCAGCAACATTTGAGAGATCAAGTATCCTTTTTGCTCAGGACAGGTTATGTAAGGGCACCCAGTCAGTCAATTGCTCATCATGTTTAAGAAATACGACATCTTAATCCAAAGTAGCTGCATTTCTGAAAAAAAATATGCGTGTTTTTAAAAAATCAATATCACTCATGGTCAATTCTTCTTCTTATTTTCAGGCAACTACGTTTAATAAAATCATTAATGGTATTTTAATATATATTTTAAAAACTTCTTGTGATAACGTGACAGAATAATGAGGAATATCGAATTATTTTAATGTACAGGGTATTCTAAAATAGAATAGTAGAAGTTTGGAACCCTATTTTAGAAACACCCTGTATACATATTGTTCCACTTAAAAAACAAAGTAGGATGTCGTATTTCTTAAACGCGATGCTCAATTGTTATTTTGAATCAAAATTTGGATTCGGCGAAGAAATGAATGAATGAGGTTTTTCTTTACACCTTTTGATAACCTAAAAAATAATCAAGTTATTTTTATAAAAGACATTTTCGCGTGATGGCCCTGTACATAATTTATTTCATAAGTTAAAAAAATGACAAGGGCAGCTATAAAAATATAATTTTCTACCATACTGAATGATTTCTAAAATATTTTTCATATATTAAAATTAGCACATTTTTGAATTTATGCCGGAGTCGCCAATGTTAGGAAATATTCTTATTCCCTTACTTGTTCTGAATCATAAAATTACTAATTTCTGAAGCTTAATTGTCGAACCATTAGATTAGAATGCCACATACAGACGTTTAAATTATCCTCACACTTCGCATACATTCTATTTTCTACATTTCTGAATAAAGAATTACGAAATATACTCTATCTTGCATATATAAATTTAAATTATGTATGTATAAATATACGTATAGAATTGTGCTCTTCAACTTGAACGACAGTGATTAATAAAATAAAACGTCAGCCACCCCTGTATATATTTATATTTTACAGATGGCAATATTAAATTTTCAAGTGACACAAAATTCAGCCGAGCAGTTAAAACGCTGCATGTGACATATTATCAATAAAATGGGCGACTGTGTCAAAAACAGAATGTTGGACAACAGTATAGAATTTAACTAAATGTACATATGTTTGTAAGAAGTTATAATTAATACACATATTGCTAATAAGTAACTTCATTTGTAATAAATTATTTAGAGCGTAAATTTTATAGTTCATAATTTCAAATACATACATTATAGTTATTTCTCAACATAATCGCTTGAGTCAGATCGACAATGAAAAATATTTACGATGTAAATACACATTACTTTCAAATGAAAGCAATTTGTAAATGTTATCGGTTTTCTGTTCAACCTCAAATAGATGTGTGAATGCAGCACAATTTGCATTTTTCAGAACCGCATCCTTCTTTGCGTGTTTAATATATTCTCTATTTACTAGAGAACTGTCTTGCTTAAGGTGCTGATCCTCATTGCATAGTACCTATTATATTATTAGCCAAACCTAGTCAAAATATAATAAGTGTATAGATACTAAGGCTGGGAATTTTTCAGATTTTAGTATTCGAATATTCGTTCGAAAAATATTCGAATATTCGAACTATTCGAATAAATCGAATATTCGAATACTCGAATAATCCGAATTATTCGAATAGGTATCCGAATAAACCGGATCCTCGAATATTCATTATTAATAGGTATAGCACTGAATACTAGTGAATAGTGAATACTCTATTTGAGTATTTGGTTGGATAGACCACAATAATAGTCGTGACGTAAACCATTAAGCAGGCAATTTGATTTGCTTTCCATACCCACAATAGGGTATGTCTCCTGTACATGTGGTTTAAGGGTCAGAATTATTTAGTTAGTATTTTATTTTAGGATTGAGGAGCTATAGTTCACATTTAACTATTGAAGCTTAAATAAAACGAAAACAGAGCTAGTTTATTATACTTCTGTATCTATTTTCCCTTTTCGAAAAAAATATGTGCTCTAAAATTAGAATGTTTTTAAAAAAAGACGCAGATTGTGAAGGTAAAACAAATAAATGAAAAGTCAATAGTTAAATATTTACAGGTTTTCTAAAATTTAAAATTTGATTTTATTCTCTGCCTTAGTACAGTAAGAATAAGGTCGAGGCGAGAAAGAGATGGAATAGTTTGACTGGGAGTAAAACGTGGCACTAATGAGGTCTATTTATATATTTGTATTTTAGAACAGGTACCTACCTATACCTACTATCTACCTACTTTGGTTGGATGCATACTGCATACCTATTCGTACATAATTTAATAATATATTTTAATATTAAAATTTACTCAAATATAATCAAATATTCGAATACTCGAATATATTCGAGTATTCGAATATTCGAGTATTCGAGTATTCGAATATTTCGAATATTCGAATAATTTCCCATTAGAATAATTCGTATTCGAATACTCGAATATTCGAATACTCGAATTATTCGTATTCGATTCCCAGCCCTAATAGATACTTGTTGTCGATTCTCTTTTTGTCATTTAAAAATATATTTATTACTACACAAGACAAAACCAATTTGCTAGGGGCGGCGTTTCATAGGCGTGGGCTTAAATAATTTTTACTTATCATAAAAGTAACTCAAATATTTCTCTCATATTGTAATTACTGTTAATTGACGTAAGTGTAATGTGTTTATCACATTACATTATTTCACCAACACGCACTACTAGACTATAATAAGGCACAGGTATGTTTTATTTATTATTTTTAAAATTTCTTTAAGTGAGGAAACTTCTAAAACGTCAGCCATCCCTGTATATATTTACATTTTACAGATGGCAATATTAAATTTTCAAGTGACAAAGTTCAGCCGAGTTTATTTGGTTTTTTCATTGTATTTTATTTACTTTGTCTTAATGTTATGCAATCATAACATTATTTTATTAGTAAAAGAATAATTCTTATGTAAATTGTTTTCAATAGGTACTTAACAGCAAGTTTATTTTGATGTTTTATTTTATTTTTATTGTTTTACAATTGTTACTTTTTTCTCTTACACAATGAGAAATGTTTTATTCGCTATTTTTAATACCACAGGAACTTTGTACTTTTGTTTTTACAATTATTTATCTATTTTTTAAATCAATTTCTTTATACCTGAACTTTGCTGTAAAAAAGATATTTTACAGAAACATTTTTTAAAACAATCTGTAATATCCCGTGATGTTTTCTTAATTTCTTGCGACAGAGGGGCATGCGTTTCGATTGCCTTAGGGTGCGTTATGACACACCGGCCCTGATGGTACAGAAACAGGTATAAAACGCTGCAACCGTATTATGTAGAATTTGAAATAAATCTGACTCAACTTTAGAACTAGTAAAGCCATGAAAGTTTTAACAGATTACGAATCAGCCCTGTCAGTAATTATCACACCCGCCACATTTTCAAATCCTCTTTACTTTTTGATATATCTCTGAAATACCGGGTATGCAAATATATCCTCTATGGTTATTAATAAACCCTTTATTATTCATTTTCGTTTGTGGAATTTAATTTCTGTTTATAAATTATGTATCCGTAAGTTGATAGAACTTTTCGTAATACAATCCTCATTTCTATTAAGGCTGTTTCTATTTATAAAATATATATAGCCAAAGCTCTCGATGAATAACACATAAAATACAACCTATAAAAAGTCACAATGTCTCACTTAGATTAGAATCCAATATTATGACAGAAATAACTTTAGACTGAATTCTAGAATAAAGCAATTTTCTGCTTAACATTTATGAACCAAGTAGTAAAAGGAACAAAAAATAACATTTTCATATTTTGCACTCAGTGCATTATACAGGGTGTTCAGAAAAATGTATCCTCCAGAAAAATGATATATTTTATGTCAAAGACTAAGACGAAAACGTTCTGTTTCGAACAATGCCTCTATGAAGAATTACATGCCTTAGAAGATGGACTATACTTTTGATCTATTTGAATTAGATACTTTAAATTTGGAATGCGATCATTAAAAGCGTGACAAATCTAACACGGTCATAGATGTATATACGTACGCAGCACTATATGCACTTATGCAGCAGATATAATCACAGAATTATATATTTGTGATATAATCGAAATATCTACGAGCCAGTGGCGGGTTTAGGATTTGTCTAAAGAGGGGGCGCAACAGTGGCGTATTTAGGGAGATAGTGGTAATAAAATATCAATTTTGTCTTGTATACCCCTGGAACTAAATCTTGGCTAACATTGAGTCCCAAAATTTAGATTTTGTTAGGTATGAAAACCAAATTATTATTTGTGGTGAATTAAAACAAGCATGCATTGCATATTTCCAAATAAGTCTGTCCACAAATTTTTGAATTTAGCTGAAAATGATAAATTTATCAGCATTAAAAATAAAAAAATTAAATAAAATTTTCACAAATTTAATAGCAATAGAACATTTTCCGGCACTATCTGCAAATAAGTTACACATCTTACAAGTTAAATATGGTATAGATCATTAATACAAATTAGAAACAAAAGTGACCCAACACAAATACCTTCGGCTCTACCACATCATACACTTAGAAATGCTAACAATGTTATTTCTATTAATATACTCTTATTTTTAAGCAATAAATCAAGAGAATATATATTTTTTATATAACTATTTAAAAAATATCTGCACATAACTTTCTTATACCAGTATATATTATCTTGATCTAAAAAAATCATTCTTTTTAATTCTTCACTTGCCTCAATTAAATTTTATTAGCGTACCTTGAAATATTTTATTAAAATTTATAAATAATTAAGTATCAGTGTCATTCGATACTGTCAATAATAACACAGGACTGCATGGTTTTAGGGGTCTACAATTTTTTCACATTTTTAAAATAAGTAAGTCGTTCTGAACTCTGCAGTATTATTAGTTTTGTGTATCACGCACTGTGTACTCTAAACATACATAACGACATTATTAGTAATTAATACATATCTTTTTAAAATAAAATTGTTAAGGACCACTGCCTTTTAATCTAGACGTTTCTAGTTAGAACCAGAATATACACATAGTATTCGAAAAGCACATACAGCAGTCAGTAGTAAGTTAATTGTGGTTAAACGTGTGCTTACAGTATATAATAGCGTAATAAAGTTATTAAAAATTCGTCATGTCCTCAAGACATTGTAAAAACAGCGCCCATGTGTTTTGTTACATTTGTGGTTCATACAGTTAAAAAAAGACAAAGAAATATTACGGCATTCGTGAAAAAGAAGTTATCATGCGTACTTTGGTGTAAAGCTTGGAGACCAAGACAAAACTTGGGCGCCACACAGAGCTTGTCATACATGTGTTAAATCGTTACGAAAGTGGACTCAAAATAAAAAGACATCCTTACCTTTTGGCATACCAATGGTGTGGCGGGAAACCAGCAATCATGCAGAAGATTGTTATTTTTGCTTGTGTGACGTAAGTGCCTTTAATACTAAAAAAGAAGAAAAAATATTTTATCCGAACCTTCCATCAGCAATAAGGCCAGTAGCGCATGGGCCAGATGTACTTGTACCTGCTGTACCAGAGAATTATACTCTTTTTGTCGTCTGATTCTAATTCGCAATTAGAAATTGAAGATTCGGATGAAGACTTTTCATTACAAAGTACTCAGCCTCAGCTTTTTACTCAGAATGAACTAAACGATTTAATTCGTGACTTAGGACTTTCAAAAGAGTCTGCTGAACATTTGGGATCTAGACTGAGTGAAAAGAATTTACTTCTTCCAGGAACGACATTCTCATGGTATAGAAAACGTGAAACTGAATTTTTAGAATACTTTGATCAAGAGGGATCCCTTTTTTACTACCATGATGTTCCAGGATTGGTTAGCAAGCTAGGAGCGTCCATTTATCAACCAAATGACTAGAGGTTGTTCATAGACTCATCTGAAAGGAGTTTGAAGGGTGTATTGTTGCATAATGGTAATAGATACGCATCAGTCCCGGTTGCACACTCTGTTCAATTAAAAGAAAGATATGAAGATTTGAAACTCCTACTTGAAAAGGTGAAATATGCAGACCACAACTGGATGTTATGTGGAGATTTTAAAATCTTAGGGATGCTCTTAGGCCAACAGTCTGACTGTTTCTTATGCGAATGGGACAGTAGAGCACGAGGTGAACATTGGCAAAAGAAAGAATGGCCACGTAGAATTAATTTAGTACCTGGTTTAAAAAATATTGTACAAGCAAGTTTGGTCGATCCGAAAAAAAGTTCTGCCTCCGTTACACATTATGTTGGAGCTAATGAAGCAATTTGTTAAAGCTCTCGACAAAAACTGTAACTGCTTCAAGTATTTATGTTTCCTAGTTTATCAGAAGCCAAGCTTAAGGAACGTATTTTTGTTGGGCCACAAATTAGAGAGTTAATGAAAGACAGAGTGTTTGACTCAACAATGAATGATAAAGAAAAGGCTGCATGGGTTGGCTTCAAAAATGTAGTTCAAAAGTTCTTAGGAAATAACAGAGATCCTGATTTCAAGAATATGGTCAACGATATGTTAGAAAATTATAAAACAATTGGGTGCAATATGAGTTTGAAACTCAATGTTCTTCATTCCCATCTTGACTATTTCTCAGAAAATCTCGGGGCGGTTAGTGAAAAACAAGGTGAAAGGTTTCACCAGGACATTAAACAGATGGAGATGAGATGATGGAACGTCGCCATGATGGCTGACTATTGTTGGTGTTTAAAGAGAGAATCTTCTGAAGGTGAAACTTCACATAAACGGGCTTCAACTAAGCGTTCATTTGAAAGTAAAAGAAAGCGTTTTCATTCACAAAGAGACATGTAAACATATTAACAACTTTTTGTAATATTATTTTCTTGTAGGTACTTGTAAATTTTGATTTAAATTTTGTAATTAAAAATGAGAAATATTTTACTGTAATGTATTATTTTAATACATTTTATTAGAAAACCGGTCATGTATATTTAGTTTGTGAAAAAACCTTGCGTGATAGAGCAAAATGCAAGTCATTTTTGGATTCGGCATGAAACAGTCATACAGAATTACATTAAAATATAGAAATCCCCCACTATAAGTTTTAATTTGCAGGCCTGTGTAATTCATGTCATATATTTTAATAATTTTTACTTTCTTATACCTAGTATTTTTTTCGACCTCGAGATTTTGACTGATTTATACGTTTTGAACCTTTCTGAATCCATTCTGACTATTTTCCGATTGATGTCTGTCGGTGCGTGTGTGGATGTGTGTGTGTGTGTGCGTGTGCATGTTCGTGTGCGTGTGTGTGCAATAAAATTTTTTAATTTTTTTTCCCGAAATTTTACCTTTTTTCTTCTTTCATTCATCATCTCTCTTCTGGTGGTACCACATTCACCAAATTTAATGTGTCACCTAAAATGTTGTTGACAATCTTAACTGCCAAATTTGGGAAGTTTCCCATTAGTATTTTTTGAGTTATCGCGGATATACACATACACACACACATCCACATACACCCACATCCACAAACACACACATCCACACACACACACACACAAGCACCGACAGACATCATCGGAAAATAGTCAGAATGGATTCAGGAGGGTTCAAAACGTATAAATCAATCAAAATCTTCAGGTCGAAAAAAATCACGTTTATTGTACTTCCTTATATTACGTATAAGAAAGTAAAAAACTAATATATTCGTAATCCTCCCCCAGTTCGTTGAGGAGTTTATGCGTTAAGTTTGTTCAGTTACCATTATTATAAACACTGTTGTATAATTATTCTAATCTTTAATACCTACCGTAAATGCACTGTACGAGGAAATTGCTTCAAGCGCATAATCACAATTATTAAGGAACGCAGGGATTTCATGCATTCTGCAGATAATGCAACAATGCAAGGCAGTTATACCATTCCGAAGGGAAATTCAATATTTTAGTGACAATATTCCGCACAGAAATATAAACGTTGTTTTTGTGTAAACTTTATCATGAGTTTAATTTCAAAGTGAGTAAGTTTCATAAAGCCAGTTATAAAATAATATTAGGCTTGGTTATTAAACGAACCAAAAGCTTGCTAGTTTTTGAGAAAAGTATAATTTGTACCGTATGAAAGTATGAAAGGACTAAAATAATATTAATTAGGGCAACAATATGATTATTCTAACGTAGGTAGGTTAATCCCATATGATGACAGACAAACAGAAAAAATTACACCAATAAAGGAATTTTATGAGAATTTTTCTGTTTGTCTGTCATCATGAATATGATTATCATATTAGTAATGAAATATGTTATTCATTAAAAAGAAAACACATAAACAGTTGCTAATGTACTTGGAAATATTTAAAGTAGTAGTAGTAGTAGCTACTTATTTTACTAGGCAAGTAGGCCACAATGGGCCCTTTTTACCTAAGGACCTACAGTTTTAGCGTGGACTCCGAACCACGGTCCTCGACTGTCAACTAATCCACCGCCTGGGCCTGCCCGCCTGCGCCGCTAGCAGAGTGGCAAACCTCCTGGGTAGGTCTCTTCGACCCTCCACCCGGGCTTGCCACTCCGCCTGCATCAGGCTAGCGGCCTTCCCGGGATTGTCTGTTGACAGCCTACCGACTGTTAGATGAGCTATCGTTCATCCATCCAATTGCCGGACTCGATCACTGCTGCTTAACTTCACTGATCGAATATCGGAAATTAAACAGATGTCCATACCTCATCCCCAATATTTAAAGTAAGTAGCTGAAAGCAATTGTGAAATGGGACAAATATTTTGAAAATAATGAAATCACATATAACCATACGAGGAAAAAAATGTTTAAAAAAGAAATATTAACAAACATTTTTCAGTAATAATTTAAAATTGGCGTCATATAAAATAAAAGGAAAAATATAACTCGATAAAAGATGTATACAAAATGATATAAACAGAAATTATAAGCACACAATTTATTCTAAGAAAACTCATGGTTTATTATGTTTATATGGTTTTATCAGACAGGTATAATAATGAAGAAAGTTGTAAAGAAAGATACATATAAATGGAATATGACAAATAAAAGTTCAGAGGCTGGAAAAGTGTTATTGGAAGCCAAAAAAGATTTATTTTTAAAGAAGGCCATATTATGTGTCAGGAAATGAAAGAAGGTACTCAGACCCGTCGTGGTGATGTATATTGCATGTATAACATCATATAGGAAAAGTTTCCCTGGGGGAAAGTAAAGTAACTGTTTAATTTAAAGCTGCTGAATAGGGCTGATAGGATAATACCGAGTCTAATATTGACTTAATTTATTTTATCAGTTACGAGCATTTTCTAGCTCGCTAATATTTTGGATATTACAGTGGGCAGTATGTAATAAAGTAATAATTAATTAACAAGTAAATAATTTAATCGTAATTTTGTAAGTACACTAGTAATAATAATAATAATATTTATTTACAAAAAAATAGATAGATAAATAAAAATGGGTACAAAAATTTGAATTACAAATATTAAGTACAAAATACAAAATAATGAGACATAATCTGGATTTCGCAAATAAATATAGAAAATCCATTTAGGCTTATTCAAAGCCTGTCTATGGATTTATTTCACTCAAGCAAATGCAAAAAATAAAGAAAAAATTCAGAAAATCATTTAAATTTTAAGTGATTCAAGACATTATAAAAAAAATAATGAATAATTGAATAGTAGAAAAATTAAATAAAACAAAACAAAATAAAATTAATCGATTTGAATAAATAAATAAGTTGCCATTTCTTTATCTCAACGACATACTAAATAGTTAAAGGGAAAAACATAAATAATTTAAAATATTAATTCAATGGAGGGTCAATAATATTATGCAATAAATTTCTATCGTTTGAGGTAATCCATGTTTTTAACTTCATTTTAAAAAGTTGCACTGTTTTTATGCTTTTCAGAAAGTTTGATAATATATTAAAAAGTTTCGGTCCAAGATAGACAAAACATCGTTTGCCAATACTTTTATATGCCCTAGATAAAACTAAGTGGAGAGCTTCTTTATTTCTAGTGTTAAGCTAATAACTAATCTCACTTACATATTGTTTATTTTTAAACAAAAATAATAAAACCACTTTAGAGAATAGCTGCCATAAATCTAATATATTTAATTCAGAAAACAGTTGTTCTAAAGGGTTTGAAATAAATAATTTTTAAAATTTTCTTTTGAATTATCTCAAGAGGTTCCAAATACGTTTTTCTTACTTCTCCCCATCCAATTATACCATATTGTAAAATTGCTTCCGTGAAGGCGTAATATAATATTTTGAGCTGATACAATGGAAGAATTTGTCGACATTGATAAAATTTAAACATTAGGCTACGAATTTTTGTTTTAACATTGTTTACGTGTACGTCCCATTTTAGGTGTGTATCGATAAAACTGCCAAGATATTTGATTGATCCAGTAAAAGAAATAACAAGATTATCAATTGATATACTGCTGAACTCAGGTAGGTATTTTCTAAAGGAAGTGAAAGGTAGAATTTTAGTTTTATTAATATTAACTGTCAATAAATTTACACTAAACCAATTTAACACTCTCCTTAAGTCCCTTTCGACCAGTTCCTTTACATCAGCCCAAGAATGTCCAGTATACAAGATAACAGTATCATCAGCAAAATAAATGATAGTTCCAGGGGAATATAACGTAAATAAGCTGTTTAGATATATAGTAAATAACACAGGCCCTAAAACTGTACCCTGTGGTACACCACAGGTCACAGTATCTTCATCACTAAACACATTATTTATTTCAACTTTTTGTTTCCTTGACTCTAAATAGCTTTTAAACGGATTAAGAACGTTCCCTCTAATTCCGATGTTTTCCAATTTATCCAGCAAAAGCCCATGACTTACGGTATCAAAGGCCTTTGCTAGATCGATAAAAACACCCAGGCATGGTTTTTTATTGCCGATTGCACTGTATATTAATGAAGTCAGTTCAGCAATTGCGTCTTGAGTTGACAGATTTTTTCTAAAACCATACTGCCTGCTGGCTAAAATTTTATTTTTATCTAAGTAATTTACTAACCGCGATTTTATAATTTTTTCAAATAATTTCGTAATCGAGGATGTTAACGAAATCGGGCGATAGTTTGAAATATTGGTTTTACAACAATGGTCTAACCGTTGCAATCTTAAAATGTGAGGGAATCTTTCCACATTCGATGCATTTATTTATAATAAAGCATAAAGGTTCAGCAATAAAATCAATTGTTGTCTTCAATATTTCATTTTTTATACCGTCTGGACCCGGTGCTTTATTATTCTTAAGTTTCAAGACTACTTGTTTAATTTCTCTTACATTAGTATAGTCCAAATACATAGAATGAGGAAAATTCACATTTTCATTTTCTAATGATACCTGAACAATCTCAGATGCAAGCCTTTCGCCAAGATGAGAAAAATATGTATTAAACTCGCAAGCTATGTGATGAGAATCTGTTATTTCATCACCATTCTCTGTTATAATTTTATTTACATTATTTTCATCGTTTTTATATTTTTTCACAACATTCCAAAGAGTTTTATTACAATTTATGTTGCAGTCTATTTTATATTTAAAGTAATTATATTTTGTTTTCTTTATTAATGAATTTAGTTTGTTTCTGTAAATAATATAATCACGTTTTATTTGTTCATTCTGTGGATGCCTTACATGTTTTTGAAACAGTTTATCTCTATTCTTAATTGAAATAACTAGTCCCTGAGTTATCCATGGTTTCTTTTTGTCAATCTTAATAGATTTTAAAACCTGTGTAGAATCTGAAATACTAGTAATTTATAATATTATATATACTGAGTGGGTAAAAAGAATTACTCCAATTTAACATATTTTTAAAGTGTTAAGATGATTGTGTAAATTATATAGAAGTCGGGAGGTAGCAATAAATTACGTCAATTCCAGGGTTGACACTAGGTTCCTGTTAATTAAATTTTTATAGTTTCATTGGTAATAATTATTAATTATGAAGAATAATAAAGTAACGTTAATCTGAAAAAAAAGCGTTTTTTTCCTTGATGATGGTTTACAGTTACAAAACGTTTAGCAACATAAAAGTTTGATACATCAAAGGAGTCGGAGGTTCAAATGCTACAAAAAAAATGTAATTAAAAATACAAGTCCGTATTTAAAGTAACGTATTTGATGATGGTCATGAAAAGACGAAACGTCTTATAAAAATTTTTTTACGCTGTCTTGTAAAGAATAAAAAGTGACAATAAATAAGTGTTTTTAGTTTTTTGATTACTCTTCAAATAACGCCAAGAAAGAATAAAAACGAAAATTCAAAATTTTTTGTTTTTTTCAAAAATCTCAAGAACGGCAAGAGATAATTTCGATTTATCAACGGCATATTCCTGATCCCCAATTTCTTCAACTTTGTCCTAATATAACCAATGCTGTATCTCTTACCGTTTCCGAGATCCGTGTAGTGAGAGGCGAATTTGTTACAGCCTGTATGTATATCTATGAACTGCTTTTGGACGCTGACAATAACTAGCATCGGCGGTCAGAAAATAATTGTTATTTATAGCGGTCCAATTATCTGATAAAAACCTTTACTTGTTCCCATTTTTATAAAGAAAAGATTCATTGCATATAATACTATGCCTATTTGAAGATATTCAATTTATAGGGTCCAGAAATATTTCGAGAAATACAATTATTTGATCGCTGCATTTTTCACAGGTTCAATAATCTGAAAATGGTTTGTTTATCGATAAAAGTTTATATAACAAAATTGTGTTATTTTGAGGTATCATGTCGACCACTGTGTAGCAGATTACTTCTTGGACACCATTTATATGTTATATTCCTTAATATATTGAAGGAGTGTGTAAAACAATATTTACTCTACCAATACCGAAAATATTTACGTCTTGCCTTTAAAACAGTTATTACCAATGTTTGTTTTGTTCATGTTTTTGACATATCATGTTCTAAATCCTGGGGATTATATAGGCATATATCACTGTAAATATTTCCATATAAGTAAATTCTTTATAATGGCGTCCTTTGTTCGTATTTTCCTGTTTTTGGGAAGTTATACATTTTTACTATGGTGGAAGTGTTGTGACATTTGTTTGCTCTATATGTTTCCTTTATTTTTTTATATTTGACTTTGTAAAGGCATACACAGTTTTAAAAAACATATTGTCGACTAAGTTTACAATATTTTATATAAATGGGGATTAATCATGAGGACAGAAAAAGCTCATTTTCAGAGAAAGAGAAATGATACGTCAGGACTCTTTTGTATTTTAGACATATCTCATTGTATTACTAATAAGCCTTAACAAATAAGAATACAAAAATAACAGTAACTCCTTGTTTGTATGAATGATCCCAGAGTCAACAAATTACTAGAGTTGGAAGAATTTAGTATTTATGAAAATAAAACATATATGACTACTTCTCCACAGACGTCAATCAACATTTTTGTAAATCTGTCATCGATTCTAATATAGTTTAAAAAAACTAAAAAACACGCTTTTAAAGCACATCAAACTAAAAAGTGAAAAATAATTATTAATATAAACTGAAAACAATAATGAACGAAAAATACTAGTATTATTGTGAAAAAAGCGTGGGTTGCTCGATATACGAAAAATATGGCACAAAGCGCCCCACGCTTTTTTCACAATAATACTAGTATTTTTCGTTCATTATTGTTTTCAGTTTATATTAATAATTATTTTTCACTTTTTAGTTTGATGTGCTTTAAAAGCGTGTTTTTTAGTTTTTTTTAACTATATTTATTTTTCACTTTTTAGTTTGATGTGCTATGAAAGAGTGTTTTTTGGTTTTTTTAAACTATATTTAAATTGCTTATTGATGCTGATATTATAATAATATTACGATCCAACAGATCCTTCTGAAAAAAAAAATATATTTTTTTTCAGCCATAGACGGGATTTGAACTCACGCCCGAGGAGTCCGTCGTTTCGCGTCGACTAAGACTTACGCCTTAGCCCGCTCGGCCAACGAACGAACTGAGAATCACGGAATGTACTAACAGTAATAAGCCACTTGCTCTCACGCAGAGGATACGTGAGGAAAGAAAATTATTTAATTCTGGCGATCCTGATCAGGATAATGATATAAACTTATCAAATTATTGTATTGTTACCGGTTCTTCGTAAGTGTACAAAGTTTCAATTAAATCTGTCCGTTTAAAGTGGGTCAAAATCGAGTCCAAAGAGTCGGTTACAAACAAACAAACATACAGGTGAAGCTAATAAAAGCGTGTTAAAAATAAACCGTGATAATATATGCAAAACAGCAAGGCTAACAAAATTAAAAAATCCATCCCATCGCTGATATATTAAAGGAAATATATTATCGATAAATCAAACATAATATTGTATATGTGGAAAATATGAAAATAGAAATTGGAGATGGATTAGGTTAAAGAGTGAATTTCATTTATTTTTTATTCATGTACCCTCCGGAACTTTTCTCTAGCTGGATATCTTGACAGAGAACCTTTTGTCATGTAAATAGTCCTTGCAAAAGGCACAAGTGGGCTCACATTATTTGTAAATATGTTCAGCGCTTCTGCAAACTTCATATATATTAGAATATATATTCTTCGTGCAAAAATGTAAAGTGCCGCTATTTGTCATACAGTAATATTCTTTTATGGCGCTTTACACTTTATATAACAGTTATTATATTATATTTGCATTGTTAATTATGAAACATGGTTTATTGCGATCATTTGCAATTCTAAAATTATAGAATTTGTATGATAATTACGCATTATAGTTTAAAATGAAGAAAGTAAATGGGAATAGTAATGAGAAAACTCGTCTATATTGTCGAGAGTACGCTTTAATAAACATATCATTATACAGAGTACAAAGGCAGTGGAATGTTTATGTAAATAGTTTACCTAGACTGTTTGTGAAATAGCTACGATGGAAGAAAAAAATTTGTTTTGCATGGTAACCCTAGGCATTAATTAACTTAAAACCAAACTGAATGGTAAAATAATGTTAACAGGATTTTTACTCTGTACGGGATGATCGTTTAAGTCTCAAAATCTACTTTGTAAACTAGTATTTGGAATAATTGTTTTAAAAATCGTCTTTGTGACATTTTGAGTATATACTTTTTTAATAACATCCTAATAAGAATTGTTTTAAGTGTGACAAATTAAGAGAAACTACTTTAAATGAGGTCTATGTCTAAGAATATGTAGTAAATGACTATATCTAACTTGAATTCATGCAGATCTAGATCTGAGACGATTAAGAATGCTGTGAGACTGGATAAAATAAATTGACAGCAGGAAATTTGTAATTTTTGGATACGTATTAGTATATAAAACTTACCTAGCAAGCATTTACCAACCGAATATTTGAACACAGTTAATTTACGTTTTTTAAACTCTTTTCAATTTTTACCAGTTATAGAATCTGATATCATTCGAATAATACCAGGATCTTAAGCCAAAGAAATCTACAGGCATTGATGATATCCCCATTACAACCATAAAAGAAAACACAGACACATTAAAAGAACCCATTGCATTTTTAGTTAATCGTTCACTGACCACAGGTGTTTTTCCAGACTGTTTCAAAATCACTATTGTAAAACCATTACACAAAAAAGGAGATAAAACTATAATATCAAATTATAGGCCTATTTCAATTATACCTGCACCCTCAAAAATTTTAGAGGCAGTGGTTAATGAACAAATTTCGACCTATCTTAAAAGTAAAAACATTCTCGCTCACTGTCAATACGGATTTCGTAAGAACTGTAGCACATAAGATGCCACATTTGAATTGTTAGATAATATCAGTAAAATACTAGAAGATAGACAACTACCTCTTGGAATATTTTGTGATTTATTCAAGGCGTTTGATTGTGTTAATCATTCCATACTGTTGGATAAATTAGAATACTATGGAATAAGAGGTGTAACGAACAACTGGTTCAAGTCGTATCTCAATAATCGTCAAATCGTAGTTGAGACTCGTTTACTTGAAAATTCCTCTTACCAAAAATTCTATTCACAACCTCAGAACATCAAAGATGGAGTACCTCAAGGGTCAATTCTAGGACCAGTACTATTTTTAGTGTACATTAACGATCTAGTATATAATTACCCATTGTCAAAATTCTCACTATTTGCAGATCACACGAGCATTTTACTTAAAGACCAAAATATTGACAACTTAATTAAAATCACACAACTGGAAATCACTAATATATCTGAATGGTTTATAGCTAACAAATTACTTCTTAATCAGGAAAAAACTGTCAATATGTTATTTCAACCCAACAGAAATATGCCACAAACAACTCTGGTTTCAAACATAGGAAATATCGAGCCAGTGTGCAAAACAAAATTTTTAGGGCTTTATATTGATATAAAACTTGACTGGAAATTTCATATAAACGTTCTCAACAAAAAATTATCTAGTGCAGTATATGCTATAGGCACGGTAAAAAATAATATCGGTTCTGAAGCAGCTAAAACAGTGTACTATGCATATTTCTATTCAATCCTACAATACGGAATTGAATTCTGGGGCAACTCAACAAATGTAAACAGCACATTCTTAATTCAAAAACGAGTCATTCGCACTTTATGTGGCCTAAGAAGATACGATTCATGTCGTAATTTCTTTAAAATAACGCAAATTTTTACGTTAACTAACCTGTATATATACCGTTTATCTCTGGCAATATTTAAAAGGAAAAGCAACATAACAACAGCATCAGAAATACATAAATACGATACACGAAATAAGGATACATATTTATGTCCATTTTATAGCTACAATGTCAACCGTAGGGGCCCCCGTACATGGGTGTGCAGATTTATAATCACTTGCCACAGCATATTCGAACCATTAATAATTTAAATAAATTCAAACGAGATTTAAAAAATCTGCTGTTATCTTACGTATTTTACAACACTGCTGAATTCTTTGAAACAACATTGTAATTACTTAGGTAATAAAGATATTAGTAAATGTATAATAATTAATATGGTAACAATTGTATAGGTAGAAATATGTTACACAACTAAAATAATTTGATATTATTGCTAGAAATAGAGCTACTATGGTTGTTATATTATTTTAGACTATTTTAATTTTTAATGTTAAGATTGTTCGCAACATGCCAACATAACTTAATTTCCCAGCTGCTCATGAAGAGCAAATTTTCGTGTATACCTACTATACTTTTCTCTTTATTGTATATTAATTGTATATTAAGTGTATGTATATATGTTTGGGAATAAATTCTATTCTATTCTATTCTATTCTATTGTATATATTATCACAAAATATTGAGTAAGTAAAATATGAAATGAATTATCGTTGTTCTAAACGCTGTTGGTCAATATGGATGATCACTTCCAGTTTACATAGGCCGAAAACACTAAAAAACAGCTAAAATCATCTCAAAAACTGTTCAAGAGATGTCTTTGGGCTGATTTTAGCTATTTTTGAGCTGTTATTTGGTACTTTTTCTCATGAGCCTAAGAACACATAATTATTTTCAGTATTGCCCTAGAACCCTACAAATAAAATGATCATTTTCAGGCATTTCTCTTAGGACAAATTCTATAAGATATACCTGATTTTTCATTCATTTTTTTTAAATAAAAATCAGTAATAATAACACTTCAGAGTAACTGCTCGAAATGACTGACATCTACGGATCCAGTTTTCACGAATTATTTGGAAAATTCCTGGCTAATGTCGTGTATTATCTGTCGCTTAAATTTTTTTTTCGTAAATTATCTGCGTTTATGATTTCAGTGAAATAAACTAGACATTTTATATATCCGATGTGCGTGCAGGCTAGTGGCGTGGACAATTTGTTCCTATCCACCTATTTTCAAAAGTGTTACCTATTTAAAAACTACATACAGGGCAGCTTGAATATGCTGGTGCCATCGTGTAAGGACCACATATCTATAAAAAATTCTAAGTTGACAATTTAATCTTTGTCGTTAAATAATTGGTCAAATTAAAAGTCCCCCATTATGCCGGCCCAGACGTTGATGGAGAATTGACTTTGGGTATCCCCCTGAATCATGGAATGTGGGTTTTCGTCGGGTCAAATATGAGTATTATGGGAATTACAAATTCCATTCTGTGTAAAATACACATCGTCCGTAGACAACATCGTGGAGCTTTAAATCATTAGGATTTGAAGCACTCCATTCAGATATCTTCATTAGTTCTGAATAGAAAAAAAAATTCATTCTGGAAATTTCAAAGACCTGTATATCGAAAACGGATCATAAGCGGCCACATGTTATTTCTATAAACTTTTTTGCTTAAAATTGGGCAAAGAATCGCCTGTCAAAGCGGAAACCATTATTTATCAAACACCCTGTAACATAGAAATAATATTTTGTCTTGCCGTACTTTTAACGAGATTGATTCAAAAATAATATTTAATTAACAGCACTGCATCGCTTATTAAAAATACGGTGATTACTCTTTTTCCGGATAAGGAATATTAGACGAAATAAACTTAATGGTTTTACGATTTTCACAAATTTTCATTTATGCAATTTTTACAAAATTTGTAGAGGAGTAGATGTCTATAAATTTTACATTTTACATCAAGTTATGTATAATTAAAATAATTTTTTTCTGATATAAGCATTGTGGGGGTTTAAGTTACAACTTTTTGAAATATTTGCGATTTTTTTAGAAATTCAAGAATTGTTAATAAAAATTTTATCAAATTAGCCATGATTAGAAACAATCAGTAATGTCAGTCATTCTCTTATGTCAAAAATTGCCATCGCGTTTAAATTACACCCACGAAGACTTTTTGAATTTGTTGAATTATTTATGGAGAATGTGATAAAGTAATATCAAGAACTTGTAGTACATTTGTTACTCGATATCCACAAAAACGGAAACCGTCACCAAACACTGTAAAACGCATACTGGATCATTTTAAAAACTATGGCTCCGTCAAGGCAAGAATTCAAAAGCAGAAGCCCATTGTTGATAACGAAAACGTAGAAATAGCAATTCTGGGATATTTTCTTGCATTTCCAATGATGTCATTAAGACAAGCTGCTCTGGAATCGGGACTATGCAATGATTCAGTTCACAGAATCTTAATTAAACACAAATTTCACCCGTTTTTGTTCCAAATGGTTCAACGATTAAAAGAAACAGATTTCCTAAGACAAGATTTTTGTGAATTTATTCTAATAAGGTCTGTAGGCCACGATTGTTATTTTGGAAATATTATATGGTCAGATGAAGCTAAATTTATCTAAAATGGACTTTTTAATCGACACAGTTCGCAATATTGGAGTGACTCGAATCCTCATATGTTCAGCGAGCGAGATTTTCAAGAAAGTTGGCAGTTTAATGTTTACTGTGGCATAAGAAACGATAGAGCTGTGGCATTAGAATTTTATCAGGAAAATTTAAAAAGTAAGTTGTAAAGATTTATTCTTCTGCTGATATGTATAGTTATTTTTTTGTTTTTTTTTAAGTGAAAGATCTAAATATTTTACAAAATTTGAATAACTATTTAGAAAATTTACCTTTCGCCGAACATAGAAACATTTTTTATCAGCACGACGGTGCGCCCCCACATAACGCGTATTTGATAAATAATTTTTTACAAAAAACTTTTTACGATCAATGGATATGCTAATAACAGACCTTTCCTATAGCCTCCTCACTCGCCCGATTTATCAATTTTAGATCATTTTATTTGGGGAACTATTAAAAATAAAGCTTATGAGAGCCCATTAACAACTACTGAAGATTGTATGCAGAGAGTAAGAAATGCATTTCAAAACTTATTACAGGATTCAATTAGAAGAGCTACCCATAAAGAACTAATCCGAAGGTGCCAAAAATGTGTGGAGGTTCGAGGGCGGAATTGTGAACAATCATTACATTAAAATGGAATCATGTTTTTAGTTGATTTTATCTTAGCCATTTTAGTTTATGCAAAGTATCTTCAGTCTAGTTAATAGGCATGTTACAGTGTTTAGTGTTATTTTCCCTTTTTGTGGATATCTAGTAACAAATGAACTACATGTTCTTGATATTACTTTATCACATTCTCCATAAATAATAAACAAATTCAAAAAGTCTTCGTGGAGATAATTTAAACACGGTGGCATTTTTTGACATAAGAGAATGACTGACATTACTGATTGTTTCTATTCATGGCTAATTTGATAATATTTTTAATAAAAATTTTTGATTTTCTAAAAAAATATTTCAAAAAGTTTTACTTAAACCCCCATAATGCTTATATCAGAAAAAAAAGAATTTAATTATATATAACTTGATGTAAAGAAATACAGGGTGTTCCGTTTGACTTAAGCAAGTTTTCGCGGTTTGAAATTTACAAAATGTAACGACAAAAATGGAACACTTGGTACACTATTATTGAATTTCTTTAACTGTAGAGAGCAACTCACCTTATGATCTTTCTGCATGCCACAAATCAAATAATTATCTTTTATACGAAGAAAGTTATGAAGGTTATTGTAAACCATTACAAAAATGTTTTTAAAATGTCAAATATCTCTGAAATGGCTGGGTTTAGGCATAGGGTATCCTACATATTTTTGATTCAGAAATTTATGTTCTTTTCGAAAACCCAAAAAATATATAGGGTGTTCTATTTAAAATAAGCAAGTTGGTATCGACTTCCGTATAACCGGATAACCAGATGTTTCTAATTATTTTAGTTGGATTGGCCACACTGCCGTTAGTAGCTCCCTAAATTTTCAAAATTTTCTGGTGCGCACTTTTCCCTATATCGATCGATGCAATTCCTGGTGAGACACCCTGTATTATACTGCAGGAGAAAATGGTTGAATGAAAGCAGACACTTATCCAGCATCCAACTGTACTATGATTATGTGATTTTTGATAAAACAATCATACATTTACGAGTACTTTTATATAAAAAATGGATAACGGAACGAGTACAAAAGAGGACAGAGTTTCTCATCATTTCAAGCCGATATAAAGTATTATTATCTCACAGTTAGATAAAAAGGTGAAGGGTTTTATCTTCTATAAAATGTCAGAAAAATAAGTGTACAACACAGATTCGACAACGTAACTACTTTTATACTGATGTCAGCGATGAAATATATTCAAAGAAGATTTATACACCACCAAAAACTTATTTTGTATAAAACTTGCAAAAAGGAATGTGTCATGACGGGAAAGTCTTTTCAATAGCTTGGCCGTGACCTCGATTCTGAATGGAAACTAATTATTCTGCCAGCTTAAGTGCCAATGTTACGATTTGATATATGAGCGGAGTAAAACATTTTTCGTTAAGTTGGGTATTTAGTAACTTGATAGAGATGTAAATCTTGATGGTTTAATAAGTTTAAAAATCAGGCTCCAAAAACGTTGAAAGTATAATGTTTTAAAATTTGCATAAAAACATAAGAACAAAAAGTAAATTGCACTAACCAAAATTAATTTAAATTCAACGGAGAAATTTATAAGTTGTTAGAGGATTACCGATGGGTTCACCAAACTCTCCTTTATTAGCCGAAATTTTCATGTCAGATTTTGAAAACAAATTATTCAACACCAACAATTCAACACATTTTAATAGAAAATGTGTTTTTTTGGATACGCTATGTAGATGATGTATTTTGCATTTGGAAAGGTACGGAAAGACAGTTAAAACAATTTCTAAATTTACTTAACTCCTTTAATGAAAAACTTCAGTTCACGTTAGAAAAAGAAGATGAAAACGGTTTAAACTTTTTAGACGTCAACATAAAAAATCATAATTGTTGTTTAGAATTCGATATCTACTGTAAACCTACCTGTACAGATACAGTAATACACAATAGTTCTAACCAGTCTTTCCAAATAAAAATGTCATCGTATCATAGTTTTGTTCACCGTCTGCTAACCTTTCCTTTAAGTCCAAACAATTTTGAAGTCAACACAATAAAACAAATAGCAAGGAATAATGGATACAAAGAAAGTATCATAGAAAATGTAATAAAAACAAAACATGTAACGGTCCATTTCTAGATTTAATTAACTTTCGTTTTATTTAATGCTAATTGCATAATTTGGTTGGAGGTCAACCTTACAAATTCTAGAACCGACTTTTATTAAATTTGTAGATTTGTAAATTTGTAAATCTTTGATATGTGCGACACTGAACCTCTTTTATTAATTTGTGAATTTGTAAATCTTTGATAATGTGTGCGACACTGGACCTCTAGTGCACCCGCGCGAACTCCGGTGTGTGAGGGACGAGGGGGACGTTAGGACGAGAACAGTGAGGTTTCGGGGGCAGACGCTGGGAGGCCACGGTCCCGAGCAGATGTGTGTTTATGGTCTCTTACGTTGTACTACGTTATCTTATGTTTTATGGAGTCTGGAGTTAGACTTTGAGCAAGTAAGTGTACGTTGCTGAGCTGGTTTCACGATTTGTTCTGGTGAAGCTATGTATTATGGGAAAGTAGTTACTACGTAGAAAGCTGTGTGAGAAGGTAGGATCCCTTCGTATTATTATTATTAAAATAGGTACCTTTTTAAAAAATTAAAGCTGGCTTCAAAAGGCAGATATGCCGATATATCTAGAGGTGGAGAAAGCCCCCTAGAGTTTGGTTTGATTTTGAACTGTGCTATAAACTTTATTGAAAGGTAACCGTTGTTTCCCCCTTTCTACGGCCCTAGTGAGTGTAGATTTTAGACTTTTGCAATATGTACTTTCCGAGACTTTATATAAAAAGAAAGGCGGGTGGCGCCCTAAAATAGACTGTTGAAATTACGGAAAAGACTTATTATTTGCCTTTAAGATATTTTCTGAATTATATATACTTTTTTATGTACTGTATACTAACCAGGTTATTACTTGTTGACCACGCCCTAGATGTCTTTTGCTATATATATATATATATATATGAAATATATGTATTTATTTTCTTTGTGCGTTTTATTCAAAAACAAAAATAAATAACGAGGGAAACCCGAACGTTATACTTGGCACAACCAACGTGGGGCTCGATTAGTTAATTAAAATTAACTATAGCAAGTAATAATCTAGAAAATGTTTTGATTCCTTAGGTACCTAATTGTTTTATATTTGATGTGTTCTTTTGTGATTCGCAATTTATTTTACATGATATGTGAAGATACCTTTGTATTTTATGTTTTTTGCGTATTATTTGCATTTAAAGATATAATGTTTCTTTGTATGTATTTGTTTGATATTTTATGCATATGTTACATTTCAGTCGGGTTTAGAATTTAAAACCTCGGCGGCAGTTTTTTATTGCGACTTTGGGTCTTGCGACAGGAAGTAGCAGGTAGTATCGAGTGTTTACTGATTAACCATAAGTTTTTTTATTTTATTTCGCAACAAGTAAGTAAATTGTATCTAGAAACGGATCAGTTTAACAGTTTTGTGTTGCAAGATTTAATTTAATTTTATTTTCTATTTTCTTGACCTTGTCTGAAATAATTAAATTTAATTCTTAGACAGGAAATAAAATTTTACAGGCAAAACGGAGGTACCTGGAAATTGTATTTTTATTTATTGCGCGTATTTTTTTGTTTGAAATTTCAAAATTGACATACGAGGAGTATCTAAAAACATATGTATAGGTATGTGTAAACATTTTGTTTTATAATTTCATTATTCGGGTTATAATTTACATAATTATTATAGGGATTTCTGGTATCTAGGTACATTGCAGCAGATTATTTGCGCATAATTAATTTTCACGGTATTTGTTAACTTATTCTTAATAAGAAAATTGAGTTGGGGTTTTTTTATTTTTAGACTTTTTGCCACGTTTGGCATCCTTTGGACGAATTATTATTTTGTCCTTCAGTAACGAATTTTGTTACTTCATTTTCGCGAGTTTTGTGTTTTTTATTTGGCATGGAATTTCATGAATCTGAAAACACAGAGCTTGGTTTGATTTTCGTTTGTGTGGTATCGAACCGCAAGTTACGCAAGTTCTTCGCCGAACACAGTGGCGTGCTGCCTTGGCAGGCAAAGAAGGGTCTGTTTTTTAAAAAAGTACATGTGTGTTAAGTATATTTGTGTGAGCTGCCGTGTATAATCTACATTTAGTTTATATCTTTTCGAATGAGTGCCTTATGTATGATACCTTGAATTTTTTCTGCATACATTTGAGTTATCTTATATTTACGTTATCTTATATTTACGATATCTTACATTTAAGTTACCTCATATTTACGTTATCTGATATTTACGCTATCTTACATTTACGTAATCCTATATTTCCGTTATCTTTCCGTTTACTTTTATGTATGTTTATGTGAGTTTCCTTGCTCCATTTACAGTTAAGTACGTTACCTTTCTGTGTATTTGCCTTTATATGTGTTATGTTGTTTAGGTTTGAGTACGATATGTTGCCTTCGCGTACGTGTATCGTTATGTACTTTCTTTAGGGTTAATTGTATTCACGTACTTTACCTCGTTTTTTTGGTGTGTTTATACACGCCACCTTGTGTCATTTGTGTTAGATACTTTAAATTTGCGAGTATCTTTATATACTTTGTCCTACAGGACATACCATTAGCGTTATCGAATTGCGCTACTCCTTTAGAGAATTTTCTGAGTAGACGCTCGTGTTCAAGTACACCTCTACGTGTATGAGTTTGTATACGTTTGTATGCGTTTGTGTGTGCGTATACGTTTGTATGAATTTGTATACGTTTGTATGAGTTTGTATACGTTTCTATGAGATTATATGTGCCTGCAGGTGTTGAGTTCATAGTTAAGTACGTTATCTTACCTTTATGTATACATTACATTTTGTTACCTTACGTTATCTTACCTTTCGTTACGTTCCCTTGCGTTATCTTATCTTAGTTGTTGAAGGACACGTGCCCGTGTCAGTCGACTTTATTCCTCGGAGGTGAACTCCGATAACCTTGCAGTCCGAAGTAATTTGTTCTGGGCTAAAAATATGTCCTTTCTTTTTGAGATGTATGAGGACATAAAGAAGCGCCTTCATGCGGCATTTGAAACAAATGCCCAACAATATAATCTGCGTAAGCGCCCTTTGAGATTCTCACAGGGTGACATTGTTTGGAAGAAGAATCATTTCCTATTGGATGTTTCCAAGCATTTTTTTATTTTTTTCTAAACATTAGCGTCGAAATATTCCGCCAGCAGAGCGACTAGAGTAATTTCGCCGCTAGTCTACGAGTTGTCGGATCTAGACAACAACTCTTAAGGATGTTGGTACATTTAGAATCTTAAAGCCAACCCTTGTCACTTTGACGACGAACCAAAGCCCCTATGTACGTTCTTTGATAAATTTGAGTACATGGGCTTAACTTATCTTTAATTCATTTGCGTTTATTAATACGTTTCGACGTGTTTACTTACGTTAGTTAGTAAGTTACATTATGATATCTTTTGCGTATTGTTTGTACATTGTGTTTTTTCGTTTTGATGTACGTTACTTTACCTTTTTGTATGTTTTCGTTACCTTACCTTTCGTATGTTTGTGTTACCTTACGTTGCATTACCTTACCTTTTGTATGTCTACGTTATCTTACCTTGCGTTACCTTACGTTGTGTTACCTTACGTTCCGTTACCTTACCTTTTATATGTTTGTTATCTTACCTTGCGTTACCTTACCTTGTGTTACCTTACCTTGCGTTACCGTGCGTTGCGCTCCCTTACATGTGTCGACAATCGCGTTTTTTGGTTTCGTTTCGTTATTATGCAGTTTATGTTTGTGTCCTTTGCGATATAAATGCGTATAGGTTGCGGTATCAGATACCAGACCCTACAGTAACTTAGATTGAGTATAGTCGTGTTTAACGACCTTGTGACTGCCTCCCTTTCGCCCGCTAGAATTTTAGTCGGGATAGGAATCCCTCTTGTGAAGGAGAGGGGGAGTGTAACGGTCCATTTCTAGATTTAATTAACTTTCGTTTTATTTAATGCTAATTGCATAATTTGGTTGGAGGTCAACCTTACAAATTCTAGAACCGACTTTTATTAAATTTGTAGATTTGTAAATTTGTAAATCTTTGATATGTGCGACACTGAACCTCTTTTATTAATTTGTGAATTTGTAAATCTTTGATAATGTGTGCGACACTGGACCTCTAGTGCACCCGCGCGAACTCCGGTGTGTGAGGGACGAGGGGGACGTTAGGACGAGAACAGTGAGGTTTCGGGGGCAGACGCTGGGAGGCCACGGTCCCGAGCAGATGTGTGTTTATGGTCTCTTACGTTGTACTACGTTATCTTATGTTTTATGGAGTCTGGAGTTAGACTTTGAGCAAGTAAGTGTACGTTGCTGAGCTGGTTTCACGATTTGTTCTGGTGAAGCTATGTATTATGGGAAAGTAGTTACTACGTAGAAAGCTGTGTGAGAAGGTAGGATCCCTTCGTATTATTATTATTAAAATAGGTACCTTTTTAAAAAATTAAAGCTGGCTTCAAAAGGCAGATATGCCGATATATCTAGAGGTGGAGAAAGCCCCCTAGAGTTTGGTTTGATTTTGAACTGTGCTATAAACTTTATTGAAAGGTAACCGTTGTTTCCCCCTTTCTACGGCCCTAGTGAGTGTAGATTTTAGACTTTTGCAATATGTACTTTCCGAGACTTTATATAAAAAGAAAGGCGGGTGGCGCCCTAAAATAGACTGTTGAAATTACGGAAAAGACTTATTATTTGCCTTTAAGATATTTTCTGAATTATATATACTTTTTTATGTACTGTATACTAACCAGGTTATTACTTGTTGACCACGCCCTAGATGTCTTTTGCTATATATATATATATATATATGAAATATATGTATTTATTTTCTTTGTGCGTTTTATTCAAAAACAAAAATAAATAACGAGGGAAACCCGAACGTTATAAACAAAAGAAAAATCTGTATAAGGAGTTTTATGCTAGTTCTGTACAAGACAATATCATCTATAAATGTATTAATTATAGACCTGGAATTAGTGATAAAGTCAGCAATAAATTAAGTAAATTAGGTTGCGAAATAAAAATAACCTAGGAAAAATGTTAATAAACAATAAGGATAAAACAGAAAAACTACAAAAGACAGGAGTGTATGAACTAAAATGTAGTGACTGCGACGCTATATACATTGGCCAGACTGGATGTAACATAAAAAAGCGACTTGAAGAGCATAAAAAGTCTATTGTAAACAACGTATATAGCACCGGCATGTCAATATACTGTATAGAAAACAATCACTTTATAAAGATGGATAATGTAGAATTACTTCATTTCGAAAAGAAAAGCAAAAAATTAGACTTACTAGAAATATTAGAAATTAAGAAAGCTTCCAAAAAATAAAAAAACGATTACTAATGAACAACAAATATTCGCAGGTCACCACATTTTAGATAAAGTAATTTAACTTGTCTAAAAAAATTCCAAATCTTACAAACCATTTTTATTAGTATAAGTTGCCAGATGTAACATTCAATATATAAGCAAGGAACACAAATATAATTTAGTACCTCTCATCTGTACTCTTGAAAAGGGCCTAAAAAAGCCGAAACACGTGTAGAGTGAAAATACAATTTTGAAACATTTAAAAGCAAACTTTCTTTGTTTATTTAAAATACTAAACTATTGCTGTGTTTCAGTGAACCGTGATTCACTAACCAATAGAACGGACACTATGGGATTGGCTCTCTGTTCCTATTCAAACGATTTTTTGATTTGTATTTTCCTAGCTTTCAAATGCATCCGGCTATATATTATTTGGTACATTCCTAATTAATTTTAAATTGCTACTAACTATTTTATGTTGGAAAATACTAGACTTATCTGTTCTACCATATTTGCGATGAGACATATGCTTCTTGAATCTAGATTGAATTGATCGTTTAGTTTGTCCAACATACTATTCATTACAATTATTCTTACAGCTAATTTTGTAAATCCTCAACTTTTCGTTCGTTTCAATTTTGTCTTTTGGATTACCTAAGAGTTGTAGTTTATTTCTCGATGAATGAACCGCTCACTATCATACCTATATCTTTAAAAATCTTACCAATACGACGGCTGAATCGAGGATGTTATGGAATGTATACAAATTTAGGATTTTCTCGCTCTTTTTAAAAGGTCGACGAGTTTCGAAGTGTCTCTTTACATTTACATTTCCGCATTATTTTATCAACTAAACTCACAGGATATCCATTACTCACAGCTATATCCTTCTCTTTTTAAAACCTCTCCTTATTGAGCGGGAAACTTAAAAGGCGATGAACTAGAAAATTAAAACTGGCAATATTATTTAGAGCATAATGGTGAGAGTCCTTATAGTGCACCGTAAAACGGGGAAAAAGTTGCTTCCTTCTTGAAAAAAATTTTTTTTAAGGTACAACCACTTGGGACCTTCACAGCATGATAGCCTAGATCCTTGGCCATCTGTAATGGCCAATTACAACATTTTTTTTTGGAGGTCAAACTTTTTTTATTACGAAGAATGTCATAAATTTGTCAAAATTAATTTTTCTTACTTTTTCACACATCCCTCATGATATCTCCGAAACCAATCGAGATAATTATATGTATTTTTTTTTTTAATTGATAAAGGAAATGTGGGCGAAAGTCACTGCTTTAATTTTGTCTTTATGGAAAATTTAATTTTTTTGTAAAACTAGGTAAAACTGGAACGTTTACTTTCCTTGCTGCATTTTTTCAGTAAGCGAAAAACTTTTTTATTTTAAGGAATTTTGTCATACCATATGTGTATGAAATAAAGCTTACACTTCAAGGAAGTTTTTTAAAAAAAAATTCAGTTTTCTACGACTTATAGTTTTCGAGATTTTGTTATTTAAAATTACGAGTTTTTCGATCCTAGTTGCGCCTCACCGTGGCGCCACTCAAGTGTGTAGACTATTCAATACAAGTATAATCTTATATTATGCATATATTATATTGCCAGTTAGAAACAAACTTTTCTTTGTGTAAAGTGAATGCGAATGAGTATTATTTTTATTGAGTTTTTACATATTATTTAGTGCTTAACAATGGAATGGTAATTTTGTATTTTAAATAAACAAAGAAAATTTGCTTTTAAATGTTTCAAAATTATATTTTCCCTCTACACGTGTTTCGGCTTTTTAGGCCCTTTTCAAGAGTACAGATGAGAGGTACTAAATTATAATTTGTGTTCCTTGCTTATATATTGAATGTTACATCTGGCAACTTATAGGTACTAATAAAAAAAATGGTTTCAAAGATTTGGAATTTTTAGAAAAGTTAAATTACTTTATCTAAAATGTGACGACCTGCGAATATTTGTTGTTTATTTGTAACCGTTTCTTATTTTTGGAAGCTTTCTTAATTTCTAATATTTCTAGTAAGTCTAATTTTTAGTACTAAAAATATTAGAAATTAAGAAAGCTTCCAAAAAAATAAAAAAACGGTGTAACCGTTTGAATGAATTCAATATATAAGCAAGGAACACAAATTTTAATTTAGTACCTCTCATCTGTACTCTTGAAAAGGGCCTAAAAAGCCGAAACACGTGTAGAGTGAAAATATAATTTTGAAACATTTAAAAGCAAATTTTCTTTATTTATTTAAAATATTTAATAATGTTTCACAAGGAGCCAACCGCAGAATCAGTACAATGTTTATTTTGTGTTATCAGAATTAAAATCAGGTAATACAATTCTGGTAAAATCTGTTGATACTGATGTCCTGATTTTGCTTTTACATTATTACTGTGAAACACCAGATATGTCCCAAAGGAATATATTTATACAATTAGGACATAGTAAGAATATACATTTTTTGTCAATTAACAATATTGTGGCAAATTTAGGAGAGTAAATTTGCAAGAAATTATTAACGATTCATTGCCAAACTGGTTGTGACACAACTAATGTCATGTATAAAATAGGGAAGAAAACGGCATTCGATGTTTTATATAAAAATTTAAATAATTTGAAAGATTTAGAAAACCTTCCTTTTCTGTCAGAGGATAAAGCGATGGAATTAGGGGTAAAATATACGCTTTATTTATATAAGAATAAAAACAAAAATATAAAATCCCTAAATGAACTGCGATGGGACTTGACAACAAGTACAAATCGGCCAGTTTCTGAGCTGCCTCCTACTGACCATGCTTTTAGACAACATTTAAAAAGGTTATTATTTTTTCTATATCGCCCATACCTATTAAAAAGGAAACAAAACACCTACATGTAATTATTTTCTTTTTAGGTGTCTGTATCAATTAAAAATTTGGTACATTAGCCATACACAATACATGCAGTTGGAAAATCCAACTCGATACGGTTGGACATTTGAAGAAAATGTTTGGAAGGCAACTTTTTCTAGTCAAGAACCTATGCCCGATATTGTAAAGCAAAGTTTGTCAATAAAATGTTCTGACAGGGTCTGTAACAACAGATGTACCTGTTTTGCTCAAGGTTTGAAATGCTGCAGTGAGTGCAAATATGCAAACTGCTGCAACCAAGGAACTGTCCAGATATTTATAGATTCCGACGTTGAGGATTTTTAAAATATTTTTATAAGTTTTAAATTTGTATTTTAAAATAAATAATTATTTCGTATTTTTTTTTAATTCAATTTTAGGTTTTAATGTATAACTATAATGGATTTTAAATAGTGGGCAATGTAAATAATGATAAGTAAAACCTTCTAAGTGCTTATGAAAATAAAATTTATATTAAAGATATGTCAAAAATAATACTTTATAGTATGCACCCACAACACGCATAGCACACTGATTAAAAGTACAGTAGAACCGGGGGAGCGAAGCTTTATGAAATATCCTGCCCGCAGAAACTTAATTTCAAATAACAATAACTTGAAACGTATAAGTCGTAGAGTATTGCGTTTTTTTTTAAAAACTTCCTTGATGTGTTAATTTTATTCCATATGCATGCACTGTGGCAAAATTCCTTAAAATAAAAAAGTTTTTCGCTTGCTGAAAAAAAACACTGCAAGAAAAATAAATGTTAAAGTATTACCTAATTTTATAAAAAACTGTGTTTTCCATAAAGACTAAATTAATTCAGTCACCTTCGCTCACGTTTCCTTTATCAACTAAAAAAAAAAAAAAAACTTGTATATCTCAATTGGTTCCGGAGATATCGTGAGGGATGTGTGAAAAAGTACGAAAAATTAATTTTGACAGATTTATGACATTTTTCATAATAAAACAAGTTGGACCTCCCAAAAAATGTTGTAATTGGCCATTTTAGATGGCCAAGGGCCTAATCTATTATTTTGTGATGGTCCCATGTGGTTGTACCTTAAAAAAAAATTTTTGAAACGTTTTTGTCGGTTTTTCAGTGTACTTATGTATGTCTTAAATAACTGGTGTCATTTCCATATATGAATGTGACAACTGAAATTGTACCGCGCATTTTTGGAATATTCTGTGTACACCTATACAATTAATCAGTTAAAAAATAGAAAGAGTAATAATCGTTTAGGAAGTCTTTTGTATATTAATAAAAATTAAAAAAGTCCTTCTTTACATGGTGTTACGGATTTATAAAAATAGTTTTAGACAGAAATAAAAAATATATTCTTGATCTAAAACCACCTTTTTAAAAGCCATAAAAGCAGTTAAAAGCTTCAATAGCTTTTTTTATATCGTGTGACTGAATAAACATCAAACATCTCCTTTGCGATCGAAAATGTATTTTGTACAACAATGAAATGCAAAGAAAATACGGTCTAATTTAGTTTGTTAATGTTATTGAACGTTTTATGTTTTAAATTTTACGATACTAGTTGTAAACGGTGGATTTTATTTGTTAATAGGCATCTTTACACTTTTGTTTCATTAACTTATTTATTTTCTTTGGGATTTTAAATCCGTTTTATTTTGATTTTCTTTTATTGTACATTTAACGAATATTTCATTCTGAAATCTGTTTAAATCTACTCGTATTAGTGACGGGAAAAACAAAACAGTATTTGAGGTGTGTTGTTGTAATATACAATTAATTTGAATTTACAAAAATAAAGTTTCCTAAAGCAGCTGCAACTGATATGGTACAGAGCTAGGGCTAGTACATGAAAAAAATATATATAGTAATGATTCATTAGCCTGGCTAAGCGATGGTAGATTCAGGGTCGGGCGCATTACCAATGCCATCGCGCGCTTGTTTACGATGACGATGACACGACACACTTCAGTTGTTATCTGTCTGTCGATGCATAGAATATTAATAAATAATAAATAATGTTGAGCGTAAAGAGTAGAAAACGACCGTACGCTGATAAAGTGAATAAATTTATCGGTGAATTTCCGGATTTATTCTATGATGGATGTAAAATAATTTGTAAAGTTTGTGATCAAGACTTAATGTGCTGGAATAAATATGACTGCAAAATTCATGTCAATAGTAACCGGCATAAAAATAAATAAAAATGGCATGCCTTCTTTGGAACCTCAGTTTATGTTTCATTTACTATTAATGCTGATTGCCTGTGATGTTTCCCTGCGCATATTGGATAAACGAGCATTTCGGGAGTTCTGGAATAAATACAATCCCCAGGTGAATTTACCAAGTCGTTCACTGTTACGTAGATCGGTACCAAGTGTTCGTGAAGACATTGTAAATAGGATTAAATGTGCATTAAAAAATACACGGCCGTGGTTATGTGTTGACGAGACGACAGATTGTAAACAAAAAAATCTATTTTAAATGTTATAGTACGTGTACTCGACCCTGTTAAACCAACATTTCCACTTTTACTAGCTAACAAAAGACTAACTGCGTGTACTGGCGAAACAAATACGCGGGTGGTGTTGGAGACTTTCGAAAAATTTGAACTGTCAGCAAGTCAAATGTTGATGTTTGACCGACGGTGCTGCGACAATGCGTTTGGTGGGCCGTTTTCTTCAAAGAGACGATTGCAGGTTTTTATATGTTACGTGTAAAGTGCATGCGTTCCATCTTGTAGCAGAAACGATTCGAAAATGTTTTTCAGAGGTAGATGCATTAATAGCAAATACAAAGAAGTATTTCTCAGATCTCCTAGACGGCTTCAAGCATTTCACACACTGTGTCCTGGTATTCCGGAACCACCAGAGCCGATTCTTACACGTTGGGGAACGTGGTTGAAGGCAGCTTTTTATTTTATTTTTATTTTATTAATATTTTCAACAAATAAAAGCTGTGATATTACAGTTCAACCCTAACGAGGCTGCAGCTATTAAGGAAAGCCAGACAAGCTTTCAAGATATTTCGCTTGAAACAGATTTAAAAACTATTTATAACAATTATAGAGGACTACACGACGCAATAGAAAAATTGCAAAATACTTCATTGTCGTTAGTGGAATCGCTGCAAATAGTGGACGACGTAAATACACAGCTACAGACTATAAAGACGTAAAAAATAAGCCCGTTATTGATAAATTCGAGAGTGTATTACGGAAAGATCCTGATTTTACCAAATAAAGACAAATTTGTGATGGTGCATCTACAGCTGCGTTAAGTGAGTTCACAGAGTGTTTTACTTATGCCTGTATTATTTCCGTAGATGTCGAACGGTCTTTTTCAAAATACAAACACATTTTTTCACCACAGCGAACATCGCTTACTGAGACAACTGTAGGAACATATCTGATGCTACACAGTTATTATAGAAGTGCTTCAGTTTGTGATAACGACAACCAAGCTACTTCATAAATCTGCTTAAGATGGTGAGTTTTGTACATATTTTTATAAAGTGTACCAGTATTAATAAAATTTATTTCCATTTATTTTATTTATTTATTTATTTATTTATTTATTATTAGTTATCACTTAGATATACAATGTACATGTGTGAACGTCATTTAACAGTTTAATAATAATGTGCAGCACTAAGCTTACAAAATATAAGGAAATGCATAAAAAAGAATTTAAAGCGAACGAAATAGTACAAAAACATACATCACAATATATAAAATATTTTTGTTTTTATTATTGTACTTATTCAAGTAGTATGATATGATGCATACCCAGTACGTATCTGTAGGATTAATGACCTTGGCCAGGCTTATTCATTACTATGAAATACAGGGTGGCCCATTAGTACGAGAAAGTCCAATATCTCGCTTATTATAAGAAATATGGAAAAAATGTTTTAAATAAATGATATAGGGCTTACTTTGTTGCTCATTTCTAAAATACTGTGTAATACATAGGGTGTTCCATTAAAGCATAATTAACTATTTTTCCGTGAATTTTCATATTATTCGCAATAACCTGGCAACGCTGCAGCTTTTTGAAATAAAAATTTAGCACTGGACGTAAAATTTTACGCTGAAATCAGTGGTGTAAATATAGGCAGTGTGTCGTTTAAATAATTCAACCTTTAAGCTGCCCCGCTTTAATGGAACACCCTATGTATTACACAGTATTTTAGAAATGAGCCGCAAAGTAAACCATATATATTTTATTCAAAACATTTTTTTCATATTTCTTGTAATCAGCGAGATATTGGACTGCTCGCACTGTGTAATATTGTAATATGTATGCTAACTACTTACGGAACTGTTTCACTTAATCCGGGTAGTCAGTTGAAACGTGCGTATTGAGTATCAAACAAATGAAGTGTCTATAAATACTTCAGGTATACAGCTCAAGACATGTGTACATTTCGAGTTTTGCTTTATGTTGGGACCTGTGTGTATTAGTCAGATTTGTTAAGACTAAAAAACAATTCTTTTTTTACAGAAAGGCATTTTCGTACGTAAAAAAATTATTCGGGATTAATCTTTTTCGTTAAAATTCTACATTTGCATTCCTTGATACCACACCACTGTTTAACAAACGCAAAGTATTAACCAGAGCTGAAATTACTGAACTTTGGACATACGGCTGTGGTCTAGTCTGCCTTAATCGACTCGTGGAATGAGACACTTTGTTGGCGGTTAGTAGCCAATGACAAACCGGATTGGAATAAAGCGACTGTATTTGTTAGAATAAAATTGCCCTCTACCATCGTAGAAAAAAAATATTTTGTTATCATACATATTTCAGTAAGATGTTGTTGTATAATTATTGTAGGGAACGTATGAGTACAGAATTTTAATTAATTATCAAATAAAGCGGAATGACGTTACTCATAAAATTCCTCCATACGGCAATTGTTAAAAAAGTATAAATATTAATATACAGGGTATCAGATATTTATATCTAATTTTATAAACATTACAATTACAAAATAAAAATTCAAATTAAAGTAAATGTTCAAACCGATGTCCGTTTTGTTCGATACATAAATTACACACCTTAATAGCACTCTGAACTGCATTATAAATATGAAGATTTGAAATGGAATTCACAGTCTATAACATTTTGTCTGAGTTCATTTATGTAGGTGCTAGTTTTCTTGTATAATTTGTCTTTAATGTGGCCCCAAAAGAAAGAATCCAGTGGCATTAGATCAGATGATCGTGGTTGCCACTTCACTGGTCCGTTATTTCTCATCTAGTTATTTCCAGAATTGGTATTTAATAATTCTGAAACGGTCCTGATATTATGAGGTGGTGCACCATCTTGTTGGAGGAACTGATTTCTTGCCTCAATTAAGGGTAGATTGTCCATAAATTCTTCAATAATTTTCTGGTTTAAGATTTCGTAGTACCGTTAAGAATTTCTTGATATATGTGATATGTTAAAGCACGATTGCCACGGAGAGCACACCAAACACTAAAACCAAAGTCCCTGAGATGGCACGTCAACGGTACGGCGAGCGTTCATATCAGACCAATAGTGCTCGTTATGCCTGTTGAAAATTCCTGCACTGTTAATGTAGGCTTCATCTGTCCAAACTACATTTCTAGAGAAGAATGGATCTTGTTGACTTTTTTGACGATACCATATGCAAAACTCCAATCGTCGTTGAAGATCAGTCGGTTGCAGGTGATGTTGTTTCCTTATTAGTTGTCTTCTTTGTGGATAGCGACTAAAATATATTTCGGTGGCAATATCACAATTGTTATTACTTTCAATAAAGCATTCAGCATATCATATGTCTTGCAATTTTCGTAAGACATCTTCACTCTTACGATTAATAGGGGTGTAATTATGACGGAAACAAAATTATTAATATGCAATTTATTGACAAATGGATAAACACTGCCATAGATGATACACGCCTATTTGGAATATTACGGATGATTATAAAGTAAGGGATATATTTCAACTTATTATATATTCTTAGCAAATCAAATTAATAACAAAAAGTAAATGGAATCTATTTGCTTACATAATGGGATTTCTGATGTCAAACACTAGTTACCGCAAATGCTAGATATGACCTCCATTTTGTTGTTGTAAAATTACCAACCGTTCCTCCAAATTGTATACAGCACTATTCAACATTTCTGGTTGAATTGCACGAATTTGCTCTCTAATACTGTCCTTTAATTCCTCCAGCGTTGTTGGCCGTATTTTAAACACCAAATTTTTTAAATAACCCCACAGCCAGTAATCCGCTGGGTTAATATCAGGCGATCTTGGTGGCCATGAATTTGCAAAATGTCTGCTTATAACACGATCTTGAAAAACCGCAATTAACAATTCTTTAACTGGTCAGTAAATGTGCGGAGGTGCTCCATCCTGCATAAAAATCATGTTTTCAATTCCTTCGTGCTCGTTTTGCAACTGTGGAATTGCATAATCCCTTAACATTTGCAGGTATCGTTCACCAGTAACAGTTAAAGATACGGCCTCCCCATTCTGTATTTCCTCGAAAAAGTATGGACCAATGATGAAATTTGCTGTGAAACCGCACCAAACGGTGACTTTTTTTGTCATGAGAGCCTTGCTGGACGATTTCATGTGGATTTTCTGTTGACCATATTCGACAGTTTTGAATATTAATTCCACCATTAAGAGAGAAATGGGCCTCATCTGTCCATAAAATACGGAATAACCATTCGGGTTCAATTTCCATCTGAACCAATACGTGTAATGAAAAATCGTACCTGAGAGCAAAATCTGCGTCGTTTAATTTGAACAGCAGTTGCAGTTTATAGGGATACATTTTTAGGATTTCCCGTAAAAGAGTGGAATGAAAAATAATATTAACTGAAAAAATTTTTTGTTAATTATTATTTACTAACTTTTACAAATCTTATCACAGATAAGTATAACATATATCCTTTTAAACAATTATTTTCCCGGCTATTTGCCAAAACGCTGAAACTTGGATTACAAAAAAGATAATATGCACATTATGTTCAATACAATTGACTCAATAATGTTATTTTTAATTTCAACCATTCTGTCCAGTAAAACCAAAAATAAATAAAACACAAGGTACTTACCAGTTAACACTCACTTTAAAAAACTTTAAAATATCTACCGACACGTGTTTCTGCTTGCCTAGCGTCATCAGGGTAGCTAGGACATTTAAAGAATCCACAGTAAGAAAACTTGTAAACCCCAGTGTAATAAGCATTAATGGCTTCAGAGAACAGACTAATTGAAATTATATAGTGGAAATACCCCTTCGGGGCAATAAAATAATTTAAAAACAAATTAAGTTCCTCTTCTTGGTAAAAGTAAAATTTTCCAAACCGTGGTGTATGGCATTTGTAATCGTTTTGATATCGCATTCACACTACTGATTGCTAGCGGATTAGTATTGGCTACGTTTTGACTTTCCTGAAGAACTTCTGCAACTTGGATATCTAATTCTAATCCTAGGTCTTCCTGACCTCGGAACGTCTTTTACAGACCCTGTTCTTTCAAATTTACTAATCAAATTACCATACGCCTTCATTTTGCACGGCCCTATTCTCAAACCCATTTTCGTACGAACTCTTCATAATCCAGTAGTGTAATTTTTACCGCCTTCATAATAACATTGCACTAAACCAATTCTTGTTTGCAGATCCATATTGAAATTGTTACAATTTACGTTACGCAAGTTTTATTTTGAGAAAAGTTCTCTAAATTACGATTATTTCGTTTGACACTTGTATCAATAGTTGTCACGACAATTCTTTTGTTTTCCATAGATACACTAAAATCCAATTATTAAGGCAAGTAGATTCTGTTTACTTTCTGCTACTAGTATAATTTCTTAAAACTGTATAAGAATTTAAAATAGACCCCTTACTTTATGATAACCCAATATATAAAAAAATGCAAAAAGTTATCTACTAAAAGATTATTTTCGCTATTAAATACTTACACATCAAAAGTGACTACACATATGATATATAGTTTGAAAGAGAAAAAAATTTCTTTTTTTAACTAATCCATATCCAACTATAATTCCCATTTAAAAAAATACAACTTTATGCTATAACTCAAAAACAATAGACGGTAGCAAATTTTTGTTTTTGCCAGTGAACTCGTCTCAAAAAAAGAGATGGAGAATGTGTCTTCCATATTTTTGCATCTCTTACAGTTACCGAGTTACCCGATACAAACATTGAAATTTGCCCACCCTGTACAATAAGGACGCGTAAGGTATCTCTCCTTCCTGTCAATTTTTGAATGGTTCAACATAGATCAACCAAATTTGTTGTGTATCTATGAAAACTAAAACACTACCTGCTCTGTGAGTTACAAATGACGACATATCCTTTAAATATGTCACCATTTGCTGAACAATGTTAAATGTCTGAGGTCTTTTTGTTGAATAAAATGCTTTAAACCATTTTTTCGATATAAATTGAAGCGGCAGGCGGCGGCTTCCTGACAATTTCATTTATTAGAATAACCTTATTTTATGAAATATCTCATATTACTTTATGAACTGTTCAAAATGTGTCATTTGCTGATCTTGACAATAAAAGAGACTATTAACAAATTCTTTTCGAACGTTTGTACATTGATGTTGGCAAAAACTGTCACTTTCTTTATCCCTCTCTCTTATTCTTTGTATTAAATAAATGAGGTACTGTAGTTTTGTCATGCGCACCATTATTTATAGTACCCTCCATGGCAAAAATCAAATGGCGTTATGTCTGGGGAGCAGGTTGGGCATTGAATTAGATCTCGATTACCAATTCCCCAGGATAAATTCTTCTTGAAAACTCTTTTATTTATGATTTGTGGAAGTGCCCCATCCTGTTGATACTGTAATATGCATATTAAATTCTTCCTAGTTACTTTTGGCTATGTAAACTATCAATGAATTTGTTACGTTCTTTAGCATCTCATGACCTGTCAGATTTGCTTCAAGAAATGGCTGTCTTATAATGTGACTTCCCAATAGACTTGCCAAACATTAAGTTTTTGGCAAAATTGGGTATGACTCTCGAAAAATAGGTTCCAATTTTGCATGTTAACATTATCGTTTAATTTACGTATGTTAAAAGTATGGATTTAATCAACATAATTTCTGTAAAAATAGACAATCAATTACAATAAATGCCATTTTAGTCGAGGAAATAAAGCACTGAACCTCCGAAATTTCCGCAGCAAGACGGATTTTAATGCGGTTTTTTGCATTCGATTCGTGAGAGCATCAGGAAATTTTGTGAACTAATCTGATGAATAGCAAATGAAAAATTGCATATTTGCATTGTAAAAATGCATTGTTCAAAGTGCACTTAGAATAATTAATTTGCAATTTGGTAAAAATTGATTGAAATGAGTCCAAATTTGTTACCCGGGGGTTTTCTGGGTCGCTGACCACGAATATCACGGCGGCAATGTTCTCCGAGGTATCTGGAGCCCAGGGTAGACCTCATCTCCTGGAATTACCTTGAGTATAGCATCATTTTTATACGAATTTGCATATATTACTCAAAATTATTTATTTATATATTATAATGAACATGTAGATTCAAACAATATTTTTCAAAAAATAATTTCTGAAAACTCCAATTGTATTTGTAATGTTTTATTGTTTAAAAAAAATATCACAAACTTATACAATGAAAACTTCAATGTGTAATTAAACAATAAAAACCCCCGAGTAACGAATTTCAACTAAATATATTAAAAATTCACAAGAAGTTCCAGGAGATGAGGACCACCCTGGGCTCCAGGTACCTCGGAGGTCGTTGCCACCATGATATTCATGTTCAGCGACCCTGAAAACCCCCGAGTAATGAGTTTCAATTAAATATATTACAAATTCACATAAAATTCCAGGAGATGAGGTAGATAGTATCCACCCTGGGCTCCAGGTACCTCGGAGGCCGTTGCCGTGTTCAGCGATCCCGAAAACCCCCGGGTAACAAATTTGGACTCATTTCAATCAATTTTTACCGAGTTGCAAATTAATTATTCTAAATGCACTTTGAACAATGCATTTTTACAATGCAAATATGCAATTTTTCATTTGCTATTCATCAGATTACTTCACAAAATTTCCTGATGCTATCACGAATCGAATGCAAAAAACCGCATTAAAATCCGTCTTGCTGCGGAAATTTCGGAGGTTGAGCCGTTTTTAGTGCTTTATTTCCTCGACTATTTTAGAATACTGCTGCTAGACTGTGTTATTTATACCTCATGTTGAACAAAAATGACGGAACCACTACATGATTTGTGTATGTTTAAATAAAATATGACAAAAGAGAAAAGTGATACATTTAAAAAATTTAATTATTAGGTTTCTATCACCCCACACTGTATCTTGCCTATAAATTATAGTCGATTTTGAATTACGACAAATTGAAAATCGACTCGATCTGAATTGGTCTGTTGCTGAGGATAACCCACCCCTACGCGTATATTTTCCTTCGTTTTGGCATTTAGATACAATTTATTGTTGAAGTTGTACCTATACGTCTTTGAATATATATCATTTATCAAAAGTTCTACTTCTTATGTGTACATCTTTGATAATGCAAATACATCAAAGGAATACTCTAAGGTGCGTCGGCGTTTCTTAACTTGTATCTTCCACCATATAAAGTTGCTAAAATAAAATTTAGCGATACTGTGGATCGATTGTCTTTACGGAATAAACCAGCGCTGATGTGAATTCAAATAAGACTCATTGAAACCTAGAGTGTGGGGCAGAGCGTTTGTGAGAACTCCAAATGATCTTTTTATGAGGCATGTGGATTTAAATTGTAGACAAATAGCAACTTTGTGGACTTCCTAAGAATACTTACACCCATATTTGTAGAAGGGTCCTTTGTTACGAGTTGGAAGTGATTGATCTGAACCGAAAATTGGTGTGTCTTGAAATTAGCATATTGTGAGAATATGGTATAGGATTTTAGAATTAGGAAATTAATTAATTCCTTCAAGTCCAAACAATTTTGAAAAAGAAGTCAACACAATAAAATAAATAGCAAGGAATAATGGATACAAAGAAAGTATCATAGATAATTTAATAAAAACAGAACAAAAGAAAAATATGTATAAGGAATGTTATGCTGGTTCTGTACAAGACGCCAATATCATCCATAAATGTATTAATTATAGACCTGGAATTAGTGATAAAGTCAGCAATAAATTAAGTACATTATGTTGCATAACAATATCTGTAAATAAAAATAACCTAGGAAAAATGTTAATAAACAATAAGGATAAAACAGAAAAACTACAAAAGACAGGAGTGTATGAACTAAAATGTAGTGACTGCGACGGTATATACATTGGCCAGACTGGACGTAACATAAAAAAGCGACTTGAAGAGCATAAGAAGTCTATTGTAAACAACGTATATAGCACCAGCATGTCAACACACTGTATAGAAAACAATCACCTTATAAATATGGATAATGTAGAATTACTTCATTCCAAAAAGAAAAGCAAAAAATTAGACTTACTAGAAATATTATAAATTAAGAAAGCTTTCAAAAAATAAAAAAACGGTTACAAATGAACAACAAATATTCGCAGGTCACCACATTTTAGATAAAGTAATTTAACTTTTCTAAAAATTCCAAATATTTCAAACCATTTTTATTAGTATACCTAAGTTGCCAGATGTAACATTCAATATATAAGCAAGGAACACAAATTATAATTTAGTACCTCTCATCTGTACTCTTGAAAAGTGCCTAAAAAGCCGAAACACGTATAGAGTGAAAATATAATTCTGAAACATTCAAAGGCAAATTTTCTTTGTTTATTTAAAATATTAACATAAAATGCTTTGAACTATTTTACCAGAATTGGGCAAACATTATTGATAATAATCAGTATAAAAAAATCTTTAAATGAATGAAATAAATTCTTACGAACTATGGAACAGTACTTACAATTAGATGACTGTATCAAATAACGTACAAAAAATACCCTACAATAAGAAATATACCACGTCAGCCATTTAAGAAAAATGTCACTAAGTCCTACTCAGATATTATTTGTTACAGATATCTACGATTGGTAAGTAATAAAAGCGATTTTGCTATAATTGTAATTACATAGGTCAGCAGTGGAATCAACCTTCTTAAATTTGTATCTATATTCTCCATGTGGTTTTTAAAGATTTCCAAATATACATGAAATTAATAACAGGAATTTTCCAGGTCCCAAAATAATGAAAAAATGAATTAATTTATAAAGTAAATTTTAAAAGGGCATTATGGGTGTTGGCTGTGGGTGATAGGAAGGTTTAAAGTAATACTTGCTGAAGTCAGTTAATCGGTATTTCAGGCATTTCGAACCTTTTTAATTAGATTTCGTTATTAGGATAGGCCAATGTGGTAATGTGAGTTAGATGAGCAATATGTATGCTAAATTGAATTCTGAACATTTACTAACTACGACTCCAATTAAAGGGCACTTATTTAGGTAAATTGATAGGATGAGATACCTACAGGATAGACAAAAAAATATCGTGCTCATTTGCACTTTTATGACGTGTATTTATTATTCTTTTTCTTTATTCTAGGCATACGAAAAAGCCAAAATTGCGGGGATTACATGTAGGAGAACAAATTACCATCTAAATGTCGCTCAGAAAAAAAATTCATCATCTTATTCAATTTATTTATACAAAAAACTACGTTAAAATACCATGTTTTTATTTGGAAGGTCACATCGCTTTCAACAATTATTGTGATAATGCAAAAACAATGCACCATAGCCAGAAAGTTTTAAACGAAACTTGTAGTGAACATCTTTTTCTTTCAGACTGTTTTTGTTGAAAATTTCTGACTCTAGAGCAAATATCTCGAGCGGCGTACCTTATTCGCTAGAGCCTGAATATTTCACAAGGTTAAAAGTTGAAGTTAAAATCAGTAGATTTATTTTATGCTAACTTTGTTTTGAGCAAACAATTTATGAATAAGGAGGAATGGAGAAAATAAATACATGTACGAAAACGTAAAATATATTATTGATGGAATATACCAAATTAATTTTCCTTTGTAGTGGTCGGCAATTACTTTAATTTTCTTACATATACCTTGGGACATGTTTTTCATCCTTAAACTTGTATTATTAATGAATATAATCGCATTGTTACTTTTCATATTGCAATAATACAAAAACAAGTGTTTCTGATATCCCTTATGTATTGAGGTGAAGGGAAAGTTTATGTTCATATTTTAACTGTTATTTGGTCAACAGGCGATGTAAGAAGTAGCCCATGAATTCAACTCTGTTCAAGAGCAAGCGTCATGTCGATACTCACTCTCTCCAAAATCCTAGTGACAAGTGTTTCATCCATGGAATTTTAACTTGTGACGAGAAATGGGTTTATCTCAAAAAAAAAGAAAGTGGTTGAGTCTTGGGCAAATGGCTGAGTCTATTACCGAACGAAACAAATATTGTGTATATGGACGAATATTGATGGCATAATTCACTTGGTTCTAAACAACACAGCCATCGAAGCGGGTCTATATTCTGCTCAATTGAGCTGTAATTCACAGTTTTAGTCAACAGAAAGTGCTATTGCAACAGAACAACACTTTTCCACACACCGCTAGATAAAGTAAAGGAAAAATCTGAGAACCTGTATATTACATATTTGCATGTAAAGCAATAGTACAAGAAAGAAACAATAAACGACACAATTTACCTAAATTTATGTAACTTATAAATCGAATAATAAAATACGTTCACCTGGATATAATCTTGAAGTTTAATAAGAAAGTTAATTAATTAATTAATTATATATTTAATTAGATATATTGTAACAGGCCAACGCTGAATTATAATAACAATAGAATTCCTCACGAAAACACGGTGCAAAGGTTCCCTCTTTGAGGAACGAATTAAAATTTTTTCATGAGTTATGTAGTCGTCGCAACAACGCTTAAGGGGACATTTTCCACTTAATTACTGATAATAATAACTGTGGAATAGCTCAATTTTCTGCTTCAATGCTTGTTTTAAGTTTACCATTTTTTCTTGGTTTTGCAATGTAAAAAAAAATCTGGAACAGTGATATTTGGGGATTTAGTTGGCCAATGCAAGTCGGCATTAAGGGAAATCAGAGGGAAATCATTTCTCGTAAGACCTGCAACCGAGTTCATCTTACTACTTAGTTCGCTCTACTCCAATTTGTGGCACAAAAAACGTTTGATTAATTTGAGACGTGGATTATTATCATTTCTTAATCATAAAAATTACTGGAAAAATTCAATTCTATTCTGTTTGTCGCGATCGATCAATTTTTGCACAAATGAAATCTTATAAGGATGAAATTACATGTCCTTCGACATTCCTCGCGTACTTAGTCCTGATACATTTAATGAAAACGCATACTTACCAACAAATTAGCTACGAAGAATTGCATGTTTTACTCTCATTTGCGGTGTAGCCCTCCAGTTGATTTTCCATTTAAAGCGGATCCATTATTTCACCAGGTTGATATGGTATTGCACGTAGAAGTATTGCGAACATTAAATTTCTTTCGGAACAAGCGTTGCAATTGAATAATTAATTCAACCTCGATAAATTGTTCAACATAAAAAACACGTTGTCACTGGTCATGCGTTTATTTTACTGTCATAAAATTCCCTCAATTGTTATATACACTTCTCCCAAACCTACCTGTTAAAAAAATATAAGCCACATAGCAATCGCTGTGACTCCTAATTTTTTATTTAGAAAATAAATTAGTCATTTTTGACAGTTCCTGTATATCTATTTAATTTTAATTTAAACTTCTACTTTGTTCTTATTTTATTATGTATTATAAACTATTTATTTAGAGTGATATGTACACATAAGATGTGAGGTACCACACGATGCTATATTTAATACTTATTTTCATTAATGATTTATGTATTTATAACTGTAAATTTTTGTTTGTGTTTTCATTTTCTAGTTTCCTATACAAAGAAAATCTGTATTTCTTAATTTTATAAGCAACTTACATGATTCTATCAGCAAATAACTCTACAGAAAACGAAAATCAAATGTTAATTTATTTTCTTATGTAACCCCATATATGTTTTAAGCAGTTAAAAAGAAAAAAAGCATCACATGGCCCATGCTGACATTTAAACAAATTCAAGGAGGCGGCCGCGTACAAAAACTGTATGTGATTTCTTTTATTCTAAAATATGTGAAATTATTTCAAAATCAAATTTTTATCACAACCGTCTTAGGAATGAAGCTAGGTCTCGTCTCTAATAGTAACCCTGTATATTGGGGTTCTTGTTTTATTATTTATTTAAAATCCTAATGGCCAAACAGATAATAAAGCAAATGTTACACTTTTTTTACGCCATAAAATATGTTCTGGGATACACCGACATAAAATTGCGAACAACAGGTCGTAAATCGAAATGCTGCCAGCTGGACATACATAGCAAATAAAAGGTAGTCAATTTTTCATGTTGAATTATTCAGCTTAATAAATTTTACTTGATATCTGTGTTATGAACATTGGTCAACTTGTTCTAGGTAGAGGCGAGAGAATATTTTATTATGCAGTTCAGTTTCCTTCATCCAAAATTATACTAATTATAAAGTAATTTGGGTTTACTATTAGGTTTTTTTAAATACTACTTTAGTAACCTGTTATAATATAGAAAGGATAAATTAGAATAAAAAGTAGATACATTAATATCAGTATTGATGAACGCATTTTGGCTATATATACCTTTGTTCAAAAATATTAGTTTATGGATTTATGCGGTTAACAAAATTCGATATGCACAAACACAACTAAGTTGGCAAACGGTAACTTTTTTAAGAGGCAATGCTGCCAATTTTTCACAGAACTAAATATGAAGAAGGCATGATAGTGATGGGACTCGAGTGACTTTTTTCACTCGAATAACTTGGGAGGTTTCCGAATTGACTCGAGTTGAAACTCGGTTTCATTGTTATAAAACTCGAGTCAAAAGTTAGGTCGAGTAAAACTCAAAAAATCGACTCGACTTTTGACTCGAGTCGCTTTTTGACTCGAGTAGATTTTTGAATCGAGTCGATTTTTTTAATCGAGTAAATTTTTGAATCGAGTCGCTTTTTGACTCGAGTCGCCTTTAGACTCGAATCAAGTTTCTTTAATTTAATTGTTTATGGTTTTATTAATATTTTTAAATATTCTTTAGTGCTAGTGTGATTTGTTTATATAATATAAATATGAAAGATTATTTACATGAAGGCACTGAAGGCACTAATCTTGTAAAAGTAATAAAGATGAAAACATGTAACCATGAATGAAATCACTAATCAATTACTATATCATCGGGTCATCTGGATCGGGAATTCCCCTCCAGGTTTGTTGTTTCATGTTTGTAGGTCAGATTGTATAATTATTAATTAAAAGATTTGTTCGTAGAGCAGTTTCCAACCGTTTGAAACTATCAGAAGCATGCGCACATTGTTGTAGAGATGCGCTTGTTCAATCAGAACGTTTGTTATTGCAGAGCTCTCGTAATACTCGCATCTCTATAGTCAGAAAACTATCACAAATCGCCTCTACGTATAAACCTATAATTGTTACATACGACGTTATTACGACGTATTAGAAAATTAGAAATTAGAACTTAGAATTCTTTAAAATCAAGACTCACACGACTGCAGCAATCAAACTGGCACATTCATGTTCATAAAGATTTGTTTTTCGATTCAATTAGTTCGAAATAAATAAAAAACCGTAATCGGGTGTGTATTAAATATTAAATACTGTATTTATTTAATATTTTGTGCTAAACAAGAGTTTAATTTAACGTTAATTTAATATAAAAAAAGTTATGTTGGTTTTCTTTAAATGTCATTTTATATACAATGTTAATTAAATATTTAATTTTGTATTTGGAATGTGTTGATTTGCCGGAAAAATAATATTTGACCTGGGTCCATTTATTATTTTGTATTTCAATTATTATGATTTATGTTTATCCTTTCGATTTTTCAAACTTATGTTGGAATTAGATGGTAGTGTTTTAAATGCTGAAAGATTACCAAAAGAAAAAACCTAAATACACTTTAAAATCTTACCGTTTAGCAAACCACTGAATCATCTCCAAGTACTTACTCTATAGTTCGCCTCGAGTTTGATTTCGACTCTGCCCTGACTCTAGACTCTAGTCAAACTCAACTCCATTTAAAACTTAAATCATATTAACTCATTGATTCGAGTAGCAATAACTCGACTCGAGTGACAACTTTACTCGAATTGCAACTCGACTCGATTTAAAACTTGAATCATAGTAACTCACTGATTCGAATATCAATAAATCGACTCGAGTAACAACTTTACTCGAATTGCAACTCGACTCGAGTTAAAACTTGATTCGAGTAGCAATAACCCGAGTCGAGTAACAACTTTACTCGAATTGTAATTTGACTCGAGTTAAAACTTGATTGGAGTAGCAATAACTCGACTCGAGTAACAACTTTCATCGAATTGAACAGCCATATGACTCGAGTCACTCGAATCGGATATTGACTCGAGTCACTCGAGCATTTTCACACTCGAGTCCCATCACTAATGCATGATTATTTGCTAAAATTGCGCGAAATTCTAAAATGATATGGCAATGATCATGGAAAGTAGTTTTATGCCCTTCTTAAAACAATGCATGCTTTTCGAAGAAATTTATAGATATTATGCCTCTGATAAATAAAAAGTCATTAAAACCAAGCATATTTTAAAAACAACACAAGTATATTTTAAAAATATAATTTTTACAAATGGGACTGAAAATATTATGGTTAAGATATACAACAGAGGGTAGATTTTTTGTCTTGATAGTAACGGAGTCTTAACGTAACATTTGATACAGAATTTTATAGAAAGACTACAAATACAATTATTTTTTTTTAATTTGAAATATTGCCTGTAGGGACACTTATATTACTTTTCAAACATTTTGGCAATGAAAATACTTTTTTTGATAATTTTGACCATTTTCAACATGAGGTTTAAAAATTGCAAAAATTGCAATTCATCATAGAATGCATGATGTTTCTGCAGAAATATTAGTATATCAGTTTTCTACGGATGTGACTAATATCCCTTGCAGGAAGTACTGCCTGCCATCTGCAGATGGTGTCCGCGAAGTTGATTTGGATAAATTCTTCTGCTGTAGTAAGTTTCAATAATATTACGTTAAACTTTTGTAAAAACTTTAAGTTATTTAAAATTCCTTGTAAAACTGATTATTGCAGATTATATTATAGACTAATCAAATTAAGCAAAAATCAGGCCCATTTTCACGATAATTTCCAACCATTCCCGACCAATACCATTCGATTCAATTTTTTTTGAATTCTCATGGTCAATTTTGCCGTAAGTTAATTGAGCAAGAATTTAATTTATAAACAATTAAAGTTGTGAAAATGATGAAAATCGATGTTTCTAAATATTCAACTTCAAACGCTGCGAAAACGGCAACAGATAGAGAAAAATTGCCCAGAACATTTTTTATAGAGCGTTAAATTCCCTTCAAAAAAGTCCCCGACGGCATATCTCTACGATGAATAGTTAAGGCGTTACAATGAGTTAAATGTTTATTATTTTTCTACTGCGTACTGGTCAGCTGTATAGTAGTCTAGTTTGGAACATCTGCTTCTCAAGAATGCTAGGAGCGTATATGTAGATACCCTCGGGCACAGGGCACTATAGTACTTAGTATTATAACTTAATAATAATTTTCCAGGTCTTTGAGTATGCATAAAAGTATATAATAATTATATCTAGAACAAAGAAGTGATAAATACATTTGCTAACGTTGTAAAAATAAGAAAATTATGAAAGATTTACAACAAGTCTACTTTAAAATGTTTTGCGCAGGCGGCCATTACGCGGCGTACGAGTCTGTTGATCGCGCATGCGCGTTACTTGTACAGCTGACTGATATACAGCAGAAAAATAATAAATATTTAACTCATTGTAACTCCTTAACTATTCATCGTAGAGATATGCCGTCGCGGACTTTTTTGAAGGAAATTTAACGCTCTATAAAAAATGTTCTGAGCAATTTTTCTCTATCTGTTGCCGTTTTCGCAGCGTTTGAAGTTGAATATTCAGAAACATCGATTTTCATCATTTTCACAACTTTAATTGTTTATAAATTAAATTCTTGTTCATATAACGTATGGCAAAATTGACCATGAGAATTCAAAAAACATACTGAATCGAATGGTATTGGTCGGGAATGGTTGGAAATTATCGTTTTGAAAAACCCTTAATTTGACTGGTCTATTAGATGGCAGACAGATTACGTATAATAATATTTCATAATTCAATTTTTCAGTTTAATGTTGAAATATTTTACTAAATTTTGTACAGAAAATAAGTTTTAAAAAAGAGATTTAATTATAATGTTAAATAAATCAAAAATGGATTATTGTGTAAAAATATCGTAAAAGCTATTTTATAAAATCTACGTTTAAATATTCTAGAGGTATTTCCATACTAAAATACCTCCTTAAGTTTTCGACTTACTAAAAGGAACATTTTTCCTGATGTCTTCACAAATTATGATTGATTACATTCGTGTTTTCTGTCAAAATCTAATGCATGTCTTATAAGCCAAATCCGATAAGAATTCGCGGCTTACTTTGTGTTCTATTGTTTTCGTCACGTCTTGTAGATTTAGTCCTATTCATCATATCAAGAGCTTTCCTTATTTCCCCTAATGTTTAAACTAAACAATTCAGAGATTTATGATTTTAGTGCAGCATAGTGGCCAATTTAATAGTATTTATTTTTAGTTTACTGCAGTATTGTTCACACGATAAATTGTATTCCTCATCTAAACTTTCTGAATTATCGCTCATCTTGTGGGTCTTTTGTTTGTAATAAGGGCGTCACATAAGCACCAGCTACAACTTAATAATTACAAGAAGTATTAATATGACATCAAAATAGTAAGTCGAGGTTTTTGTTAAATATACTTGATGCAGTCAAATAAGCAGCGTCGATTCGTTGAAAAAAAAAGGAACAGAATTAACAACAAATAAAAATGTACACGATGTAGATGCACTTGATATGGAAGTTTTTAAACATGTCTTTAGTAGCAAACTCTTATAATAATTTATAAGAATATAAACGTGCATACATTGTCTTAGGCGTCAGTTTTAATGCCGAGTTCACATCATCGGACAAAGCAGCAACTCATGTTTTTCAAAAAATTTTCTATAAAATGAAAACATGTATGCTTTTTAGTTTTTCTTTTTTTTTTTGTTTTCTGCGTTTTTAGTAACATATTTTCCCGTTGGGATTTGGTAAAGATCAAATGGTGTTTTATTTGAGTTTCTGGCAAAATTACTGTTGAAGTGTATATCAGTATCAATCGTTGTATGAAGTAGTGCAGTGTGTTTATGATCTTTTGGCAACAGTGAAGTGAAAAAGCGAAATGAACTTATACACAGAACATCCTTTGTTATGGAACCCAAGAAGCAATGATTATAAAAATCGCTATAAAATACCAGAAGAAAATAGGTAATTGCTTAATCATCTCCTCTGATGAAGTTAATAAAAAGTTAAAAAATACAAATTCTTAATATCAAGGAGAACTAAAAAATTGTATACTGAGATAATCTGGGCCGGGTGAAATCTTTCAATCTAATGGTTTGAATACACACTTTTGAGCTATTTGAGGAATAAAAAACCGCTGCCAATTACTTGGGGATCAGAAATTCCTCATCGTAGTAAAACTCGACGTGTGATGAAGTTTATAATAAAAGTAATTTGTGACGTTTCAAAAAAGTCACATTTTGATGTGTCAAAAAAATCACTTTGACGTTTCAAAAAAGTAAAATTTTTTGACGTTTCAGAAAAGTCACATTGGTGGAATGTCACTAATATTTTTTTTAGACATTGGGACCCATTTTGCTCATCAAATGTGTTTGTACCAAATTTGAAAGCTTTATCTCAAAAACTGTAGCTGCTATCGTGACCTACACAAACAGACACACAGACAGAAAATTTTTTCAGTCTGATATTTTGTGTAGCGTCATAATTCGTCGAGATTCGTCCAGAAATGCAATTTTTTTTACGAATACATAACTTCCTCACTTTGCAGGTTGAGGAATTAATAAACCTAGGAAAAGTAAAGGTTGTTGGCGCTGTGCCATGAATTTTGGGTTTGTCCCTTTTTTTGATTACATTAAATATACAAGTTTTCTTTAAGATTATAAAAATATGTCACCGATTGGAATTATTTCGTACGATTATTTATTCTTGATAGAAATTGTAAAACTTTTTTTTACAAATTAATGGCATAGCCAACATATGGTCCTTCGAGCCGGATAGTTTTAGCGATAAAGAAAGCAAGCAGTTTAGCATGTTTAAGAGACAAAAAATTTAAATTTTACACACAGATTATAGGGATTAAATAACAACGAATTTAAGAATATCATCAAGTTAATATTGGCATATAAGTCACTATGGAGGTATATTTATTATTCAGTAAGCAACAAAAATTACAGTTCAAATCTGTATCGATCAATACTAGCAATCAAGGACATGTCAGTAGGATAATCAGCAATAAGCGAAGAGATAAACCCAAAATTCATGGCACAGCTTTTCGATATGTCAAATAGTCTGTCGCACTAATGGCATCACTGAAATTTGTATTTCTCTTGCGGATTGCAGGAGCAACCAGTAAATTTTCAAGACGCTCGCTGGAAATTCTTAAAAATTCTTGAAACCAATAAATTGGCCAACGATTGATCAGCACCATATTCACTTCGATTAATTAAGGAGAACCTTATCACAAAACGCATTTTGTTTATGATAACGTTGATAGCAACAAAAACCCAGCTGCAATTGTAAAGAAATTATCGTTGTTGCTACCTTGCGCACGAACACGTCATATGACTCCCATCAAACTGCTACTACTGTTAAATGTTTTTAAAAACAAAAAGTAAATCGTGTGGACGACAGAAAACAAAATTGCTTCACTTTAAGTTTTGTTTCTGGCATTGTGGTAATTTTGGACATAGGTTTCGATCTCTGTTCTATCTCGAAAAAAGTTTGTTTTTGTTTTGCCGGCTTGATGTGGATCCATTGTGATAGAAATTGTTTCTATGCTGTTAAGTTACTGTAAAACATTAATCAACGTTGAAGTGGTTTTTACAAACACCAAAACACTCGATACTGTACTCGACGCGCGTTTCGCTAAGCAAGTTGGCATCATCGGGAGATGATTAAAACGGTTTTCTCAGTTTTACTAATTATCCGATGATGTCAACTTGGTTGGTGAAACGAGCGTCGACTATAGCAACAAGTATTCTGGCGTTTGTGGAATTATTGTTTGAGTTGACAGAAGATGAGGAAATGTTAAGTTTACTGTTAAAATAAATGTAGTTCTTGTTCTTAAAATAATAGAATATGCTCTTTCTTTCAGTTTCGTACCAACTTAAAAAAAAATGATAATAATACCTAGACATTTTACTAATTAGGCCATTATAATTTCGTTTTTTTGCACCCCGTATGCTCTTATTTAATTGCTAATATTTATTTATGTGGGTGTAACTGCTTTAATTAAGCTCGCAACAGGTTATTATTCTTCAATTGAAAAACTTTGTAATAAGTTCAGAGTTGAAGAGGCTTAAAATATTTTCAATGGTAAATTAAACCTTCAGAGATAAATCAAGACTTTTATAAAGTCCCCAAATCCTTTCTTTCTATTATATAGCGAGAGGTAGGTATCTATATAATCATTTTCAAGTTATAACTTCTTCGATGGAAAACTTTTTAGTTAAAATTAATTTCAACACTTACCTACAGATCAAAAGCCGGCGAATCGAAAGTTGCTTAATGAAATTTGCATACCACCTGACCCAGATATAAGACTTTTTTTGTCATGTTTCTTGGTTATTTGCATTCTCAATTATAAGTAAAGCTGGCCGAGGTCACCTGGCCAACAGAGCCGTCATATGACTCATATGTTTACATCATATCATAATACTTGAATAAGTACAATAAATGGAAATAAATTTTAACAATAATGTTACATTTTATAAAAATTTGTATAAAACTCACCCTTTTAAGCAGATTTATGAAGTAGTTTGGTTGTCGTCATCACAAAGTGGGGAAGATCTATAGTATAATAGCATCAGGTATGTTTCTACAGCTGTCTCCGTCAGCGATGTTCGCTTTGGTGAAAAAATATGTTTGTATTTTGAAAATGACCGTTCGACATCTACGGATGTAATACAGGCATAAGTAAAACTATCTGTGAACTCACTTAATGAAGTTGTAGATGCACCATCACAAATTTGTCTTAATTTGCTAAAATCAGGATCTTTCTGTAATACATTCTCGAATTTTTCACTAACGCGATTATTTTTTGCGTCATTTATAGCCTGTAGCTGTGTATTTACGTCGTCCACTATTTGCAGCGATTCCACTAACGACAACGAACTATTTTGCAATTTTTCTATTGCATCGTGTAATCATCTATAATTGTTATTAATAGTTTTTAAATCTGTTTCCAGGGAAACGTCTTGAAAGCTTGTCTCGCTTTCCCTAATCGCCGCAGCTTCATTAGGGTTGAACTGTAGTATCACAGTTTTTATTTGTTGACAATATTCAGCATAATAAAAAGCCGCTTTCAACCACGTTCCCCAACGTGTAAGAATCGGCTCTGGTGGTTCAGGGATACCAAGACACTGTCTGTGAAATGCTCGAATCAGTTTAGGAGATTTGAGAAATACTTTTTTTGTATTTGCTGTTAATGCATCTACCTCTGGAAAACATTTTCGAATCGTTTCTGCCACAAGATGTAACGCATGCACTTTACACGTAATATGTAAAAACGTACAATTGTCTCTTTGAAGATAACATCCTACCACGCGCATTGTCGCGGCACCATCAGTCACAAACATCAATACTTGACTTGTTGCAAGTTTAAATTTTTCGAATGTCTCCAACACCACACGCGTAATTATTTCGCCAGTACACGCAGTTAGTCTTTTACTAGCTAGTAAAAGTGGAAATGTTGGTTTAAGAGGGTCCGGGACACGTACTATAATATTTAAAATAGAATTTTTTTTACAATCTGTCGTCTCGTCAATACATAACCAGAGTCGTGTATTTTTTAATCCACATTTAATCCTATTTACAATGTCTTCACGAACAGCTGGAATATATCTACGTAACGATGTACGACTTGGTAAGTTCACCTGGGGATTGTATTTATTCCAAAACTCCCGAAATGGTTGTTTATCCAGTATGTGTAGCGGAATATTATAGGCTATTAACATTAACAATAAATCAAACATAAACTGAGTTGTCAAAGGCATGCCATTTTTTTTATTTTGATGTTGCACGGTATTGATATGACGACGACAATCTGTTTTGTGCCAGCACATTAAGTCTTGATTGCAAACTTTACAAATTATTTTGCATCCGTTCATAGAATAAATCCGGAAATACACCGATAAATTTATTCACTGTGTCCGCGTACGGTCATTTTTTACCTTTTAGCGCATTTGACATTATGTATAATTTATAGGTTCAACCTCACGCATTAACCTTTCAAATAAGACTGCAGCGTAAATCACTTCTAAATCGGCACGTGTGACGCCAGCGCAAGACCGTGGCTGTACTCCAGCCACCTCGGCCAGCCTTAAAAGTCTATAGAGATGCATTCTGGGGATATGTAGTTTTTAAATTCCTTTAACTTTAAGCTTTATTATTTTGATCACTTTGTACACCGACAATACTCTTACAAATAATACACACATCAAATAGAAATGTTAGAAATTACTCTTACTTGTCTGTTCAATTTTATTCCATAACATATATTTCTAGTTAGTTTCTTTCGATTTAATATTGTCAGTTCCGATACCCGGAACTGAAAGCTTCCTAATAGCATGTCAAGATGTATGGAGACATTGGATAAAAAGGTCTTGTTTTTTATGATTTATCTATACTGTCGGCTAATGGAGGTTATTTTTATGCGTGAGAAGACATTTTTTGTACTTTAAAAAAATTTTAATCGATAAGCTTAGCAAAGTTTGGTGAAATTTCGATAATGTTAAAAATATCCCGCAATTGATACGAAACACATAAAATTTTGCATTAAAGAAATAATAGACTTCAATAAGAAGAGGTCAACTGTACAGGTTGTACCTAAAATATCCGTACAAGGGTATTCGAATTTATTAACCATTTTCAAACTACAAACAGTCACAACGAGCTTACCAACAGGACATGGGATAGTGCTAAACCGAGATCGATATGGAATTGACACATTTTCAATTTCTTCCCTTTTTTTTCTGAAAACTTGAAGAATTTCAAAATTTTGTAAACTAAGACTGTCAGTAAAATTATATGACTTGCATTCTCAGGAACTAGATAGGTCATCTTTTCTTTCAACACGTTCTTTTAAAATAAGACAGATTCATTATTAATTAACTGGTAATTGCTGTCAGCGTTCCAAAACCTTCAGTCTAAAGCTATGTTTTGTTTTTCATTAAAAACAGGAGCTGAACGAACTTTTGAGATCCATCATTACTTGTTTCTTCCCTCATTATACTAAGTAGTACGAAGTTACTTTTAAGGTTATTTCAAGTATTACAGTCGCAAGCCACACAAAGAATTTAAAAACCTTTATTTGGAATTACGCGACTTAAAATTTAATCTCCCTGGACTCATATAAATAATACAATTTAATTTCTAGTATCATGTTGTATACACAATTAAACAGTAATTTTAAAAGTGATTTATTTTCCATTGTACAATTATCTTTTAAAAGGACATTATCATTAGAAACAAAGGAAAAGAAAAATATTACACAGAAAAAAATAATCTTTAAATATAAATAAAAACATATAATTAGAAACAGCTTGGTTTTAATTACATATCAGTCTAAAAAAAAACTCATTCATATGGTTGGATTGGGAATCATAGTTCAGTCTCCTTGCCATTGAAAACTTAAAATAGTCTTATAAACCATTTGAATCGATGGAACATATTAGTGTGACGTCACATAACTATGTAACCTACGTAAAAGAGTCATGACACACTGGTTGCCTATATGTAACGCTGAAACCTGACACTTATGCTCACGAACATAATAGCGACAGTTTGAAAGGTTTAACACAGCATAGAATTTCGTTTTCTCCCTTAGAAGAAATAGAGATAAGAAATAAAGTTACTATAATGTGTATATATCTAACATATTTTGTGCATGGTGAATAAGTTCTTAAATATTTTTGTTAAGGGAAAACAATCTGTGCTGTATTCCAACCTTCGAAAATGTCGCCTCTACGTGCATGAGCATAAGGGTCAAGTTCCAATGTTACTTATAGGCAACCAGTATGTCATGACCCTTTTACGTAGGTTGCATAATTGTTGTTAATTATGTGATATCACAACATGAAGGGGCAGCAATAGGCGCTTTATTTAATGGATTAGTTAGTGTTTGATATAGTTAAAAAGAATATATATATATATATATATATATATATATATATATATATATATATATATACATACATATATTGTGAAAATTAAACGACTGTTTGAATAAGGAATAAAATTTCTGTTTTAATGTACGGGCTTAGCAGTCTCAGGCAGAAATAAAAGAGGACTCTTTTTACTGTTCGAACTTTCGAGGCTTTATTGTCTCTTCTTCAGGAACTCTACAATTATTATAAAATAATTACAGTCTGTAGTTGAAAAGGTAATGTAAATACTTACGATAAGTGAGGTTATAAATAAAATTTACAACATGTGGAACAAAAGGTGGGTGAAAACCCAACAATACTCTTGCGTAAATGTAAAAGTACACTAACAATGGTTAAAAAGTTAAAAACATTTACACTTCAAGTGATTATTACACGGATAAAATTGGATGAACCCACATGTGGGTAGCATCGACTAGGAAATCAATCACGGATAAACAACTATAACAGAACTATGTCATCTGAAGGATGTATAGTTTTGAAGGTCTACCAATCTGGCTGGTTGTTCAGTGGTCACAACTAAACTCACATGCTATACTGAGTGTTATTCTTTTCCTGGGTGGGCGTAAGTTTTTTCTCGACATAATAGATAGGTATAAATAATGCTAAGGCCTTCGATGTCTGTTTTTGATTAAGTGTGTCTTCTTCTTGGAAAATGTGTGTCATTTTCAGGAAGGTTCTTTTTTTGCAAATTGTTTTCCCTATCTACTATGCTAACATTATCATAGTCCATGTCATGTTTGCCATGTCATATATATATATATATATATATATATATATATATATATATATATATATATATATATATATATATATATATATATATATATATATATATATATATATATATATATATAATAAACTAACTAAATAAATTACTTAGTGGGTTCAAAATAGTTTTCTACATTTACCTAGCGTTTAAGCCATCATGTTAATTAACAAATTTATCTAGGTCGCCGCTTGTATGTGATATAGTCGATGTTAATTATCGTTTACATGGTCAATAAACTGATATTTAGCCTTTTTTTTAATTATAAGTACTTTAATTTGCGCGACCGACCGCGACGTCTGGTTAGGTTATTCTCACAGCTTTTAAAATATTAGACAAGTGTCTGAGAAGTAAATTAAGTAATAGCGCACAATGCAACTGTTTATACTACGAATTATCGCTCAATTTGCATATTTATTACACTGTCTATTTTTGGTGTATTTAGAAATTTAGTTTGAGAATTTGAACAATTTCTAACAAATCTAAAGTGTTTCCTTTATTTACATTATGTAGAAGTTTAATATCGTTAAGACTATTAACAATTAATATGCTTCATGGCTCCAGCTAATATAATGTTTTTTAGCCCCAACTTTGTGCACATTTTCCTAAAATTATCGATAATTTTCAATGTACTTATTATGTTACTATCGTACCGACTGACTACTACAAAGTTTTTCTGATTCCTATAAACATGCAAATTTTAACTTGTCACATTTCGAGCACTGAAGCTTCCAAGTGGAATATACACGTATACTTTTTGTGTGATTAACCCTTCCACCAAAGGGTATGAGTCTAGATTTTCTTATTAATGTCCAGAATTTGAGCCATTACTTACCGCAGTGTGAGGATAAAATCAAGAAGGATGTATGTAGGATGCAGAGGTTTATTCTTTGTGACGTGATATAAACCCTGCTTCTAAAGATAAAGGCTTCACAAAATTAAAGTTCCTCCTTTAGTTCCACTGTGCTCTATTTCCAGCTACCAGATTTCTACTCCCAGATAAAGCAGAAACCTAATAATAATTAATGGCGTAGCGTTAACATCTTTAGCTTGATTAATGCATTGTGGAAGTTTTATCAGGTATTATATTTTTGAATGAAAGCATTTGTGGCAGAGAGATGTAAAAATTACGTATTGACCGAGTAATTACTTCTAAAAGACCGGAGATTGCGACTGATATGTAATTTAGCGACTTTATGGACGGCTGTACTGTCATAGATAATTTAAAACATTTGCATTTGAACCTACGTCTTGTGTCTCTGTGGCACAAATATGGATTTAGTTGCAAAATCAATCTTTTGACACATTATTTACCCGTATTTCAAAACATATAACAATGAAATATATTCCAATTTTATTTCCTTAATCTTATAATAAAGGGTTTTCAATAAGAGTGATATGTTTTTTTTTTAATAAAAGAACAAGGAATTGAGGCAGAGCAAAATTTTTAATTTTATTTTGAAGTACATCGATGCAATTATGTTCTAAAAATAACTTCATTCAAATGGCCGCCTTTGCTTCTCTTACAGGACCGAATCCGATGAACCCAATTTTCAAGCACTTTATTTAATAAATCAGGCCTTATGTCATGAATACAGCGTTCAATATTCAATTTTAATGCAGGAATTGTGTCTGGTTTATTGGCATAAACCAACGACTTCAAATAACCCCACAAAAGTAGTCCAAAGGAGTTAAATCAGAACTCCTAGGAGGCCAATTAACATTAGCATTTTCGAAATAATAGCATCACCGAACTCTTACGCAATAATTTGATTGTGTCATGGGCTGTGTGGCATGCAGCGCCGTCTTGTTGAAACCAGATGTTGGTCTAATCAATATCATTCAATTCAGGCCAAAAAATGTTCATTATGATCGATTTGTACCGCTCACCATTGACATTAATGACATCTCCGTTCTCATTTTCAAAGAAATAATGACCGATAATGCCACCATGCCAAGAACCACACCAAACAGTTACTTTTACGGAATATAAGTGTCTCTCGTGTATAATTTGCGGATTTGTGCACACCAGTAACGACAATTTTGTTTATTTACCGATCCACTGGGAAGAAAATGAGCTTCATCTGAGAAAATGATTTTTTTTTTAAATCAGCATCATTTTCAAATTGTTCTAAGGCAAAATTAGCGAATTCACAGCATTTGCTATGATCCAAAGGTTGCAATTCTTGTGTGAGAACAACTTTGTAAAGATGTAAACCAAAATCCTTCCGTAAAATATGACAGGTGGATGTAGCAAACAGTCCCAACTCTTGAGAACGCCTTGGAATCGATAAATTTGGGTCTTCAACAACACTTGCCTGAACGGCAGCAATATTTTCATTACTTCGAGCAGTTCCTTGTCTTACTGGCATGCGAACATTGTGTAAAGAAAAAGTACCCTCAAAATTTTCAACAGCTTGACAAATTGTGAACACATTGAGCCTATTATGACGACCGTTAATTGGTAAAAATGCATAATAAGTTGCAATCAAAGAACGATTATTTTGATAAAGGAAATTGGATAATTTACAAACGTTGTTGATGCGTCTATCTTTCCATGATTAAACTTTACTGAATACAACTGACAGCGATAGATAATTTTGACATTTTAAATATGGCCACATTGTCAAACTATCAAGGCACCGCGCACGGAGATTTCTCTATTATGGCCGTATTATAAGTATACCTATACAACATAAGAGCATTTTTCAGAACATTACCTAAATATACAATTAGCTTTATATATTTTCTCTAAATATTTATTAAGCATTCAAAAATACAGTTTTATATGTTATATTATTAATATTCCTTCATATCGCACTCATTGCTGAAATAATTAAAACAGTATTTGAATAGAACATCTATTTATAATGTACGACATTAAAGATGGAATAATCAGGGCTGCCTCAAAGTTAGGTTAACTGTTCGCCTGAATGTTATATAGTTTTTTTACAGTCGTTGTGAAATTTTTCTTTCATTTTGTAATACAAACCCGCATCTCCCTATTCCAAAATCTGTTCCCACACTCATCTAGTATCCTTTTTATCAGCAGCAATTGTTAATAACTCTTGTTTTTTCGGATTTTGAGCTATGAAATCGTCGATACAAGTTACTGGCTTGTCACAAACAATGTAGTTCATTTTTATAATAACTTAACTTACAACCAAGTCATGCAAATTGTAGCACAAATAAAATTTTAGTCAAGTAACACTTACAGTAAGCGATATCTGATGGTCAATTTTACAATTACTTTTTCGTTGTGCTTTAGCTCAAATACAAAAACAGATTTAGATAAATTACAGTTCATTTTACTTTATAAATTCCATCCCACTAAGGATATATGATGTTCAAAACGGTGTTTACACTTTAATAGTCATTATTGTTCTTCACTTCAACTTCTCCGCTTTTTCCATTAAGTGAGAGCATTTGTCTTGTACCACTTAAAATGATAAATATTCCGATTATAAATTCTGTTTAAGGTAAAACCAGATTTTTCTAGAATATTTAGACAAATATCATTTTTAATTTTCTTATGAAGAATGTGATTGTACATGTTGTCAACTCTAATTTTAACCCCCCCCTTATGTCCTTATTAATGAAGATTTATTAAAATTTTAAAATGTGACTATCTGAATTTTCCGAATTTTTCAAAAATAATATTCAAAATTACCTAATGCCAATACATACAGGGTGGTGAAAGAAAAGTTTTTTTTTTTAATGCAACTCCCTGTATATTTCTTGATAGGTTTGTAGTACTCTTTGAGCTGATTTCAAAAATGTATAACTCTTTTGAGTTTAGATCAAAATCTGCTGAGATGTTCGAAGATAAACATGAGAAATATTTGATTTCACTATTTCGAGGTGGCTTTGCATTCTGACTTAATTGTCGATTTCTAACTCTCAAAAGAATTAGCTGAATGTTAAATGTCGTTTTTATATCGTTCAAAAATTACATGCAAAATAGGGTATTCTATAGAAGAAAGATGTGCAATTGTAGAAATTTATCTTTTGTGTCATAAAAATAAAGCTGCAGCTTGTAGGGAATTCGCTAGTAGATTCCCCAGACTTCGGGTCCCTGCAATAAACACGTTCATGAATTGATATAGTAAATTTAGAACATATCATGGTGGTTTAGCAGATAACAAAGGGAACGTGTTAAGACGGTGCTTACTGCTGATGTGGAAATGACAGTTCTATTATATTAAAAAAAAAAATAACAGAAGATCTACAAAAATGGCCCAAGAACATTTTGGAATTTCTAAGGCAAATATTCATAATGTTAAAAAAAACACAAGTATAGACCATCAAAATTTTTGCAATGTCAGAAACTATACCCCAAGATCTGCAAAATAGACTCAATTTGGTCAAGAAATGTTCTACATGTTAATGTTGATAGACATTTTTATGACAAAATACTCTTTAGTGATGAAAGTATTTTTTAATATTTCATCGTTTAAATGGAAAAAATTAACTGATCTGGGCGACAGATAATCCTCATTTAGTATTCCTTATTAAACGACAAGGATGGAGGAGCCTCAACGTTTGGTGTGGGATGTTAAATAGTAGAATACTTTGACCTATTTTTGTAAAAGGGAGGTTGAACGGTAAAAATTATCTAAATTATTTAAGAAATGTAATAGAGGAACTATTAGATAACTAAATACCACTTGCACGATCGTTTGAGGTAGTGTGGCAACAGCATGGGGCAACTTCCTTATACTACTGGTTTGGTACGTCAATTTTTAAATCAATATTATACAGTATGGAGAGGCAATGGTGCTCCAATTTCATTGCCGGTTTGTGGTCCGGACCTTAATCTTCTAGACTAATTTTTATGGGGAACAATAAAAAATAATATGTATATATTAATGTGATAATAAGGTTTATTGTATTTTTATTTATTTATATATTTTGTAAAAATTTTGAATTGTTTTTATTAAATAGTTATAGAATTGAAAATTTTGTGTTTTATTAAAATCTATGAAACTTGGCGCCTTTATTTTAAATTTGTATTTATTTTATATTTATGCCCTTGTATACCCAGACTAGCTCATATTTTAATTTACAAGTTTTTACTTACTTTTATTTTCTTTTACTCTCTCTCAGGATGCAGGTTCAATTTTGTTCTTTCTAGTTAGTATATTTTCAAAATTTAAATTCACAAAATCAGTACACATAAAAAACTAAACACTTTCAGAAAACAATAAAGAGTTTGTTTTTAATAAAATATTTTTAAAAAATTTTAACAAATGTATTTACAAATCTTAACTTAAATTAGCCCACCAAATTTTAAAATCTCGAGATTTTACCTTATATTTTTATCCTTGCGGTTGGCCGACCTGTCGTTTCTTCTCAGCCGTTTAATGTTTGGATATGGCCGCTCCAATTTCCTGATATGCTTGTATAGTTATTTACTTTAATTTTGTGTTTTGTGTAGCTGGATTTTTTTATAACTGGTAAGTACTTACAAACTTTTTTACTGTTTCTTTTATTTAATTCTCTGGCTTGAATCTTAATTTACAAGCTTCTATTTACCATATTTTACTCCTAACCTTTATTTTATTCGTCTCTCTTCTCTTTAATTTTTTTTCGATTCTCCCAATTTTCAAAACTCTCTTCCTTTTATCAATAACAACCCACTATCCATTGTTTTCTCTGCTTACTTTAATTTTGTATATAGTAAAATCACCAAATTTCAAAATTGACTAGTTGTCACAAATTATTTTTTTATGTCAACTATTTTTAATTTTGAAAATAAAAACTTTTATACTACCTTTTTGATTCCTTTTTAAAACAATATTCTTTTCTTGATACTTTCCTCAGAATTTTCTGTAAATTTGCATGTGTTACGTTCAGTATAAAAATTTTTATCTTTCACATCTCATTTTAAAACTTTTTCTTAACGAGTGCCCTATCATTTTAAACAAACTCCTTTTTTATATAACTAGAACTAAATAACTACTGATAACAAATCTTTTTATATCTAGGTTAACATATCTTTACTCAAAAACTAATATTTTTGTTTGTACATTTTGTAGGCTGTCGAAATTGGTTTCACCCCTTTTACCACACTTTCACTGTGTCTTGAACTACCCCCACTCACATACGAAGCACTGAGTTTCTCCTTTGTCCTCATGGCATATCTTTGCACATCAATGGATTTCCTGTTTAGTTTTTTATGAAAATATAGTTCAACTATGCTGTCACACATACAAAAATCAAGAAATGTTTATGTTTCAACCCCAATATTGGAAAAATTATTATGGCATTGATCTAAACACATTACTGCACCCCTGTTTGGTAAGTTTTATTTCAGTTTATATTCACTTTTACAGACCATGCACTTTTTATGTTTCGTTATGAAAGTTTTAAGATAATTTACAATATTTTCCCCTGTTTATTGATTGTTGCTTATTTAACTTTTGTATAAAGTTCAATTACATTGACTCTACACTAGATTTTCATAAATTTCCCCCTTTTAAAAGTTTATACTATAACAATTGTCTCTTTTATAGGTGAAATCTTTCCCCTGAAATTATGCAACTTTTAATACTTCTGGAGTTAATTGAAGTGAAATTTTTATATGGGACTACATTGGTGACACCTTTTCGATGGCAGGAAATACACAATAGGTCTCTCGTCAGCTCTGCCAGTGAAGATCCAGGACTTCGACTTGACACCTTTTTCTTGTTTTTTATTTGTTTTTCATTAATTTTTATGGCCAATTTGGCTTTGCAAATACATTATACCTAACTACATTTTTGATATGAACAATAAATACTTAATACTACTACACATATGTTAAAAACTAAATTAAAATTATTTTCTGAAATTGTTCATTTTTAAATGTATGCATGCTACTATATTTATTAAACTTTTTATTTTTACTGCACGTTTGCACTCTAATTTTGTACCTTTATTTATCTGCATTTTATTTTTTCTAAAGAAAATAATTAAAACCCTTTAAAATAATTTATAATATTGCTAAATGTGATAATATATATATATATATATATATATATATATATATATATATATATATATATATATATATATATATATAAAGAGGAAATAGAGGATGTTGACGTATTAAGACGAAGGATCATTGAAGAAGTTAATAGAATAAATAATAATAATCTATATTGTCTGCAACAAATTAAGTCAAATTTCTTAAAACGTTGTCAAATGTGTATACAAAATAACAAAGCGCATATTGAAAATCATTTCTGAGTAACTGTAAATATATTTTTTGTATTTTTTAAATGAATTGAAGTTGATTTTTTTTTTGTTAATTATTGTTATGTATTTAAATAAGTTTTCAAAAATGTTTTCATTTTTAATAAAATACATGTTTGATCTTAAGGAGATCTTTAAGTATTTCACATTTATTACTAACAAAGATTGTTTTGATAATTGATAATCAACAATTAAGTTAACAATTAAGAATGCAAAGCCACCTCGAAATAGTGAAATCAAATATTTCTCATGTTTATCCTCGAATATCTCGGCAGATAAACTCAAAAGAGTTATACATTTTTGAAATCAGCTCAAAGAGTACTACAAATCCATAAAAAAATATACATGGCGTTTCATTAAAAAAAACAACTTTTCTTTCACCACCCTGTATGTATTGGCATTAGGTAATTTTGAATATTATTTTTGAAAAAATTCGGAAAATTTCAGATACGGCCACATTTTAAAATTTTAAAATCTTCATAAATAAAGAAGTAAAGGGGGGGGTCATAATTAGAGTTGACACCCTGTACAGAAAAAATATAAAAATTTACTTATACATGTATCTCAGTAAATAGAACCTATTTGCTGTTATCGTATTTTTATGTTCACAGTATCTTTATTTCTTGCTGATAAAGAAGAATTAAGCACTGATTCCTATAAGACCAGGATATTCCAAATAATATTTATCATAGTAACATTTTTGCCTGATAGCTAAGTTCGAAAGGTAAATAGTAATTATCTGAACACATATATTATATTCAAATAATTCATTTTTCACAGTGATGTCGATTGTTTTGTGTTTTAGTATTAAATATTTTCCGCAATTATCGCTTTGCAATTTTTTGTAAAATTCACTAGATTTATAAGAAATAGAACTAGCTTTTATGAACGTCATATATAAAAACTAATTTAAATATCGTATGTTGCTTATGAAATTGATTAAAAAATATGTAAAACACCAAGCCACTGTTTATACTTTGATATATTCATCCTTGGAAGAACATTTCATATCTTTACGATGCTTTATAGCATTTGGCAAGCGCTATATTAAGGATTGTTGTATAGTACAAAATATTCACACAAGTGACAATCATGATTTTCCAAATCGATTCACTACTTTACAGCAGCTTTTCCTGTCAATCAACTGGCAGGCGATAAGCCGCGGAAGGGTCTAAAAAATCTGCATGAAATGACTACAACAAACTATGATGATGTTTGTAAAGTATTCAGAACTCTTTAAAACTAATTTCTTTAATACATTTATTATACATAACAACTTATACGCATTTGGTGTGTATAATTCTTAGTAGTAAAATTATCTATTAAAAATTTCAAAAGTAATCAGCCCTGATGCCTCCGATCATTTCGTTGCTTCGTACCATACTGAGTATTTAAATATTTAGTGGAACTTGTACAGTTTGTCATTATTTTGTACGAAACTGACAAACACAAACAGGAACAAGGAGAAAAGTTAAATATTAATTGGCCAACTACATGTGAAACAATGTAGTCCTCCAAACTAGTGCTGGGCATAATCGAATTATTCCAATAATCGAATAACGGCTATTCAGATAACTTTAATAATCGAAGGATCATTCGAACTATGGTTAGAGCTCGAGAAGTGGGAAAATTTACATCGATAGCTTAGCCCGGCGACATTCAGGACCTGGAGTCATAATTCATAATCATAAACCATCGATTTGGCTGGCAGTTGGCTATTATTCCTATACAATTTTCAATTAAAAATTATAAATTTTAACGTAACTTAATCTGGTTCTGTACTCAAGACACATTACTTTCTTTTTCCAAAACTTTCGCAAAATCCTACTTAATAATGTGGTTGCTATTCCACACGTGTTAACATATTTTAAATTTTTTAAATTGTCCTTTCCTAGCATAATTCTTGTGTTCAGCGAGCCCGTACATTGAAAGGCCTAGATGACTCACAGGCATAAAATTTACCAATTAATTCTACTTTTAGTTTGACACACGCATAAATTGAAACATGTGAAAATTTGGCTAGAGTGTGTTAACGGTTGAAATACAAAAAAAGCATATAATAATATATATTCTATAAATTTATAAACCTGTATTTTGTATAAGTACATACACATGGCTACTACCAAAGCAGAATTATATATTTTACAGAAATGTGTATAAAAATTAATAAATGGGAAACTTTATCTATGCCTACTGGCATAATACATAAAAAGTACACATAGCTCGTACATAATACTATATACAAGCTTTAGAAACAGTGTTAAATATTTTGAACATAGCAAAAAACCCTAACGGGTAACTCCAGTATATTATCAAAAATTTCAGTGTTGAAAGATACTGCAAATTACAGAGGCATCTCGATCATCTGTATCTTGTGCATGGCGAACACACTTTTCTCATGAGTGAATTATTTAATTAAGAATTTACATGGAATTTAACTCTTTTAGAAAAAAATCTCCAACCCCATGTTGATGTATGGGATTATCATAAAGTAAGGGGTCTATTTTAAATTCTTATATAGTTTTAAGAAGTTATGCTAGTAGCAGAAAGTAAACAGAATCTAGTTGCCACAATAATTGGATTTTAGTGTATCTATGGAAAACAAAAGAATTGATACAAGTGTCAAACGAAATAATCGTTATTTAGAGAATTTTTCTCAAAATAAAACTCGCGTAACGTAAATTGTAACAATTTCAATATGGATCTGCAAACCAGAATTGGTTTAGTGCAATGTTATTATGAAGGCGGTGAAGTTACACTACTGGATTACGTAGATTTCGTACCAAAATGGGTTTGAGAGCAGGGCCGTGCAAAATGAAGGCGTGTGGTAATTTCATTAGCAAATTTGAAAGAACAGGATCTGTAAAAGACCTTCCGAGCTCAGGAAGACCTAGGATTAGTGATGTCCAAGTTGCAGAAGTTCTTCAGGAAAATCAAAACGTAGCCAATACTAATCCACTAGCAATCAGTAGTGTGAATGCGATATCAAAACGATTACAAATGCCATACACCACAGTTTGGAAAGTTTTACGGAAAATACTAAAAATGTATCCCTGTAAACGGCAACTGCTGTTTGAATTAAAGGACGCAGATTTTGCTCTCGGGTACTGTTTTTCATTACACGTATTGGCTCAGATGGAAATTGAACCCGAATGGTTATCCCGTATTTTAAGGACAGATGAGGCCTATTTCTCTCTTAATGGTGGAATTAATACTCAAAACTGTCGAATATGGTCAACAGAAAATCCACATGAAATCGTTCAGCAAGGCCTTCATGACAAAAAAGTCACCGTTTGGTGCGGTTTCACAGCTAATTTCATCATTGCTCCATACTTTTTCGAGGAAATACAGAATGGGGAGGCCGTAACTGTAACTGTTATTGGTGAACGATACCTGCAAATGTTAAGGGATTATGCAATTCCACAGTTGCAAAACGAGCACGAAGGAATTGAAAACATGATTTTTATGCAGGATGGAGCACCTCCGCACATTTACCAACCAGTTAACGAATTGTTAACTGCGGTTTTTCAAGAAGGTGTTATAAGCAGACATTTTGCAAATTCGTGGCCACCAAGATCGCCTGATATTAACCCAGCGGATTACTGGCGGCGGGGTTATTTAAAAAAATTTGGTGTTTAGAACACGGCCAACAACGCTGGAGAAATTAAAGGAGAGTATTAGAGAGCAAATTCGTGCAATTCAACCAGAAATGTTGAATAGTGTTGTATACAATTTGGAGGAACGGTTGGTAATTTTACAACAACAAAATGGAGGTCATATCGAGCATTTGCGGTAACTAGTGTTTGACATCAGAAATCCCATTATGCAACTAAATTTCATTTACTTTTTTGTTATTAATTTGATTTGTTAAGAATATATAATAAGTTGAAATATATCCCTTACTTTATAATCACCCGTTATTTAAAAAAACTCCGTATGTTTCTGTGGACAGAAACGATTAAAATATAATGTATTGATTAAAATAAGGTAAACTCATTACATTTCCTTGATCCATACTTACATAAGTGGTAATTACATAGTTACTGAAAATGAAACAAAACGACCCTATTACATGGCGCAATGTGTTGGAAAATTGCCAGACTTGGGATATTGAAAATGCGCCACATGGCTTAGGACGAATATGGCTTAAAGTATCAACGTCTGGTATTCAGATGAAATACTACACATATATGGGTGACATGATGATTTAATATTAAAACATGAATCACTAATTGGGCAAAATAGTAATTTATAACTTACATAATAAAATGTTTGTTAATCACCTTCTTTTGGTATCATAAATGTTAAATAAATCTATTCCGAATGATATAATAGCAAATCAATATTATAAATTTTGTTAAAACCAGATGATAAATGATCAAGATTAAGATATTTACATATTTCATTATATGAAACAAAGACTTTGTTTAATCTATGTATGAAACAATTGAGGAAACGGGTCACGTGTGAGCCTTCATCGTTCAATAAACACATACTTACAGGTGAATTATTTGGATTCTAATTAATGTTTCAGCCCTTTGTCTTCTCGCTTGGTTTGCTGTTGTAGAGTAAATACAGACATCTAAAACTGCATTCAAGTCATCTAGAAGGAGAAATTCTATGTGGGCTTGTGATGTGGCGGAAACTTGTCATGGAAACTTAATATTTTAATACGTATATACCAACTTAAAGCTACAAATGTTTGAACAGCATTTATTACTGAATTAAAAATGTTAAAAACAGATTTATGTGGTGGGTTTATTTGCTTGCAACACACATGTGATCTAAGAGGAGAATAGAAAAATTAGAAGTGTAGTTACCATATACGTTAACTTCCATTGTCATAGCTAAGGAAAAATCGTAGTGAATATATTATTAAATAAAGTAAGACGCAGTTGACAATATATCTACCAAGAGAAAAGGGGTATAACTTAACATAAGATAAATTTTTTTTAACAATTCGGTAACTGATTTATTATCAAGAGCCCTTTGCCAAATATAAAAAGGTGACCCTGGCTGGCCCATTAGAATAAACTGAATGCAGAGGACACGTACCAATAGAAGGCCGGTCAACGGTGACTTCGGGCCGAAGCTCTGACTAATTCTCGTGTATGTGCCAGCAATGAGAAACATTGTGTTCACGTGTGCAATATCTTGTTAGATTTTACCGAATTTCTGCCAAAGTAATAAAAATTGAGTGGGCATGTCTTTTTAGCGAATTGTGACTTATAAACAAGAGATCACCACAGAAATTAGATAACCCTGAATCCAAAGCAGAGGCTGTTTAAAATGGGGTTACACTTAGAAAAACGTGGATATACAACCATTCCCACCGACATTGCCAGTGTCGCAGGCGAGATTCGAATACGCAGCTACTATAGAAAGATTTCTAGTCAGGCTGTCATCGTACGCTATAGCCAACTACACCACCGAGAGCCTTACATTTTGATTCTTATTTTACAATAGCCGTTCTTGGTGGTAAATGAATGGTTCTTGACGAGATATAATAACTATTATTAAAGAAATTTAGTCGACTATACAGTCATGTCATATGTTTTATAGAAATTGCTGAAATTTTTTATACAATAATGCTTTTTTATATAGGGAACTGATACTAATCACTATATAACGATATGAAACTTGTTTTATTACAATTATTACAATAAGCATGTTACAATATTATAAGTGCTTTATTGACTTTGAGGTATGCCTATATTTTTTACGAAGTTATTGATCCTAGTGCAGGAATCGGAAATAAGGCAAAACATTGTTAAATTGCTTCCTGGATTTCCAGCCAAGGTTTTCAGTCGGCCATAATCTATTACAATAATATTACAGCTAATACATAAACTAGACAGTTCATAAACTCTCCAGCATTTTATAGACTAAGTTATTTTAGCAACATGTCACAAATATTTGATTCCGAGCGGTAAGGACACTTGCAGCGGTCCCGAGTTTGATCCACAGCTAAGAAACTATTTCAAAAGCAATGCGGTATACTTGGATATTGAGTTTGTCTTCATTATCTAAAAATGTCGATTCCCCTCCCGCACAAGGCACTTTAGGATACAGAATTGTATTACCTATGGTGTTTAATACTCAGTGATATAACGAAGTAGTTACAGAAAAATATATAGTTCCATCTAAAAAGTATGCACTTTGACAACATTTTTATTATATGATTCTGAAAAATCTATTGCGATGAACGTTTCTGCTTGCCATAAGACTAAACAAAAGACGTAACAAACGTTATCATGACCTCGGTATGGCCGAAATAACATTACTTCTATTATTTTTAAAAATTCGCTCCAAATTTACGGTAATAGTTTTTTTGCCATCCACACTGGAGTACCTTCTTATTCAAACCCCATGAGCCGCCACTGCTAAGCTCCGTTTACACTATTATAATTTTTATTATGCCCCTGTACGAGTCGTAAATGTTTCGACTAAATGTTAAAAACAGCAATATTCTTTTTCTATTCAGAAATTGTACTGCTTTTATTATTAAGAGGGAAAGATCAAGCGTATAATTTCTCAATCATAACTATACACAATGATATTTATTGAGGATTTGACCGACAACTGTAAATCTTGCAAATATATCATAAAGTGGGTCCAATATCTACCCTTGAGGAATACCAAGTATTATATGTTTTGAGTTAGACAAGAGAAATGTTCAAAATTGATGATTTGATTATTTTGTATAAGAAACACATATTGCCTCCTGACAGTATTTGTTTCTTTGTAGTAAATATCGTTTTTTTTTTAAAGGTTTACACAAAATATAAAATAAGTGAGTATGATAAAAACAGTATTTAAATACTCTTTTTGTCACGTGTATTTTCTTGAAAGTGTATTCATCATGTAAATTACTATAAGTAGTCAGTACAGTATAAGTACTGTACTGACATTTTGAACAATACAAATTACGTGCAAATCACAATTTTTATGCAATTAAATTTATACGCGAAATGTAATCCTGTGATAAATGATATTTTCCATTTTGTTACGGGAAAATAATCTTTCATATATAAATGAGGGTATATTATATTAATATTTTAAAATAAACTTAATTACTGACAATAAATTTTATATAAATACGTATATATGCATGACTTGCACGTACATTAATTTCATTTCATTTAAAATTGTAATTATTTAATGTATTTTATGTGGACGCGTTTATTGATTTATAATTTTTAATTACAGCACAACACAACTATGGTTATATTATTTTGTTTAAATATAAAATAATGATAAACCGCTAAAACGAATAAAATGCATTTTCACAGCCATTAGTTCCTTGGACATTCCTGTCTCTGATAACTCATGACAATGATTTTTTATACCCAAAATTATCCCAAATAACGCTGATGTAGATAAGAAAACTCTCAGAATATGTCAATTAAATGTACAAAGTTTTATGAACAAAGTAAATGAAATTGAACTAATGACATTTTTGATAAACATATTGATATCTTATGCTTGTCTGAACACTGGATCAGATCTAAAAATATTGATTATATTTGTCTAGAAAGTTTTAAAATTGCTAGTAATTTTTCTTGTAGTGATCACATTCATGGGGGCTCAATGATTTTTGTTAGAAATGGTATCGATGTCACTAGGGTTGATATGTTTATTGACTTTTCTGTGCAATGTGAAGTAAAGATGTGTAGTATTTCTTTCTGTGTATCAGATCATGCTAAGCTGGTTTAGTACACTGAAAAACCGACAAAAACGTTTCAAAAAATTTTTTTAAGGTACAACCTCATGGGACCTTCACAGAATAATAGATTAGGCCCTTAGCCATCTAAAATGGCCAATTACAACATTTTTTGGGAGGTCCAACTTTTTTTATTATGAAAAATGTCACAAATCTGTCAAAATTAATTTTTCGTACTTTTTCACACATCCCTCACGATATCTCCGGAACCAATTGAGATAATCAAGTTTTTTTTTTTTTGGTCGATAAAGGAAACGTGAGCGGAGGTGACTGAATTAATTTAGTCTTTATGGAAAACCTAGTTTTTTTATAAAATTAGGTAATACTTTAACATTTACTTTTCTTGCAGTATTTTTTTCAGTAAGCGAAAAACTTTTTTTGTTTTAAGGAATTTTGCCACAGTGTATGCATACGGAATAAAATTAACACATCAAGGAAGTTTTAAAAAAAAACGCAATACTCTACGACTTGTACGTTTCAAGTTATTGTTATTTGAAATTAAGTTTCTGCGGGCAGGATATTTCCCCCGGTTCTACTGTGCTTTAATCAGTGTGCTATGCGTGTTGTGGGTGCATACTATTAAGTATTATTTTTGACAACTTTAATATAAATTATATTTTCATAAGCACTTTGGTTTTACTTATCATTATTTACATTGCACATTATTTAAAATCCATTATATTTATACATTAAAACCTAAAATTGAATTAAAAAAAAATACGAAATAATTATTTATTTTAAAACATAAATTTAAAACTTGTTATAAAAATATTTTAAAAATCGTCAACGTCGGAATCTAAAAATATCTAGACAGTTCCTTGGTTGCAGCAGTTTGCATATTTGCACTCACTGCAGCATTTCAAACCTTGAGCAAAACAGGTACATCTGTTGTTACAGACCCTGTCGGAACATCTTATTGACAAACTTTGCCTTACAATATCGAGCACAGATTTTTGACTAGAAAAAGTTGCCTTCCAAACATTTTCTTCAAATGTCCAACCGTATCGAGTTGGATCTTCCATCTGCATGTATTGTATATGGCTATTGTACTAAATTTTTAATTGATACAGACACCTGGCTCCGTGGTCTAGAGGTAATGTACTTACCTCAAAACTTCGGGGTCCGGGGGTTCGATTCCCGGTCGAGGAACTGGGATTTTTCTGTGAGAGAGATTAATCGTATTATACTCGGACATTGGGTGTGTGTCCATTGTCTCTAAATGTGTAGACCTCTCCCACACAAGGTCATTCCAGACCTTCAGGGATAAAGAGGGTTGTAATTTCATGTGGTGTTATTATTATTATATTATTATACCTAAAAAGAGAATAATTACATGTAGGTGTTTTGTTTCTTTTTTAATAGGTATGGGCGATCTAGAAAAATAATTATTACCTTTTTAAATGTTGTCTAAAAGCATGGTCAGTAGGAGGCAGCTCAGAAGCTGGCCGATTTGTACTTGTTGTTAAGTCCCATCGCAGTTCATTTAGGGATTTTATATCTTTGGTTTTATTCTTATATAAATAAAGCGTATATTTTACCCCTAATTCCATCGCTTTATCCTCTGACAGAAAAGGAAGGTTTTCTAAATCTTTTAAATTATTTAAATTTTTATATAAAACATAGAATGCCGTTTTCTTCCCTATTTTATACATGGCATTAGCTGTATCACAACCAGTTAGGCAATGAATCGTTAATACTTTCTTGCAAATTTCCTCTCCTAAATTTGCCACAATATTGTTAATTGACAAAAAATGTATATTCTTACTATGTCCTAATTGTATAAATATATTCCTTTGGGACATATCTGGTGTTTCGCAGTAATAATGTAAAAGCAAAATCAGGACATCAGTATCAACAGATTTTACCAGAATTGTATTACCTGATTTTAATTCTGATAACACAAAATAAACATTCCATTGTTAAGCATTAAATAATATGTAAAAACTCAATAAAAATAATACTCATTCGCATTCACATTACACAAAGAAAAGTTTGTTTCTAACTGACAATATATGTATAATATAAGATTACTTGTATTCAATAGTCTACACTCTACACACTTGAGTGGCGCCGCAGTGAGGCGCATCTAGGATCGAAAAACTCGTAACTTTAAAAAACAAAATCTCGAAAACTATAAGTCGTAGAGAACTGACTTTTTTTTTTAAAACTTCCTTGAAGTGTAAGCTTTATTTCATACGCATATGGTATGACAAAATTCCTTAAAATAAAAAAGTTTTTCGCTTACCGAAAAAAATGCAGCAAGGAAGGTAAACGTTCCAGTTTTACCTAGTTTTACAAAAAAAATTAAATTTTCCATAAAAACGAAATTAAAGCAGTGATCTTCGCCCACATTTCCTTTATCAATTAAAAAAAAATACCTATAATTATCTCGATTGGTTCCAGAGATATCATGAGGGATGTGTGAAAAAGTAAGAAAAATTAATTTTGACAAATTTATGACATTCTTCGTAATAAAAAAAGTTTGACCTCCAAAAAAATGTTGTAATTGGCCATTACAGATGGCCAAGGACCTAGGCTATCATGCTGTGAAGGTCCCAAGTGGTTGTACCTTAAAAAATTTTTTTTCAAGAAGGAAGCTACTTTTTTCCCCGTTTTACGGTGCACTAGTTGTTATTAATATTTATAGGCTCCCTGGTGGCGACCTAAAGTTGTTTTTTTAAAAATCTCACGTCTGCATTAACTTTGGCTGGTAAAAAATTCAACTACATCGTGGTGTGCGGTGACCTTAATATAAATTTGATAGAAAATACTTTACCTATCAAAATACTTTGCGATATATTCGACTCTTTTAATTTAAGAATCACTTCTAGTGAACCTACGCGCGTTTTTAGAAAAACCAGCTCTACATGTCTTGATTATATAGTGACAAATATATCGTCTGAGATATATAATGTTACTATTTTTGATCCAATGATATCTGATCATTATGCACTTCTACTCTTCTTAAACTTAAAGAACAAGAAATGTTCCGGCAACAATGGCAACAAAAATAAAACTGTATATAAACGTGATTTCCAAAATAATAATATTCAGAATCTTAATTGTAGATTAAAAAATGTAAACTAGAACCCCATATATAATCTAAGTACAGATGATGCATTTAGTTATTTCTTTGATCAGGTGACATGGTGTTTTAATGTGGCATGTCCAATCAAATAATTTAAAAAGCGATCCAATAATAAAAACGAAAAAGGTTGGATAACAGGCGCTATAATTGAAGAAGGTAACAAGGTTCGTAAAATATGTCATGAAATAAAAAACTCCAATTGCCCAGACAAAAACGGACTTACAATAAAAGTAAAAAAAGCCACAGGAAAACATAAAACAAGCCAAACTTAATTATTTTAATAATAAAATCATAAATGCAGGTAATAAATCTAAGGCGGCTTGGAATCTGAAAAATAATAAGCTAGGAAGGACAAGAGACGGTACTAGCCATATAACCCTGAGTGTAGAAAACCAACTAATATCAGATGGTATTCAAGTGTCAAACTGGTTTACTTCATATTTCTCAAGTATTGTCCCCATTAAAATTAAGTGAGTAAAGATGAGCTTAGAACTGTCATTAACAATCTAAAAAACAAAAAATCATCTGATGTGGACGGTTTCACTGTACACATAATAAAACATATATCCGACAACATAATATCGCCTCTTTTGCATCTCATAAATATGTCGTTTTGTAATGGTGAATTTCCTGACTTCCTGAAAATTGCATCCATAATTCCCATCTTCAAGAAAGGTTGTGTGACTAATATTGAAAACTACAGACAAATTTTTTTATTAAGTGCATTCTCAAAAATATTGGAAAAAATAATTTACAATCGTATCATGTCTTTTCCAATAAAATATAAAATGCTTACTGAGTGTCAACATGGGTTTAGATCATCCAAATCAACAGAAACAGCATCCGTTAGTTTCTTTAAATATGTTTATAATGAGTTAGATGATGGTAAATATGTCGTGTCGCTATTTTTTGACCTATCGAAAGCTTTCGGCTCGAAATATACTAGTCACGTTGGAAAATATTGGTATACGGGGATGCCTATTAAGTTGAATTGATTCCTACATGCAAACTGGTTGTAAAGTGTAATGATTCTCAATCTGATATATATATGATATAACTGTGGGTGTACCCCAGGGCTCAATATTGGGTCCATTGTTGTTCTTAGTATATATTATTGACTTTCCAAATTATATTCAACACGGCGACACCACGATGTATGCTGATGACACCACTGTCTCGGTATCAGCTGTTACTCAGGATGAACTTTTTCATAAGATTTATGTGACGTTGGATGACGTACATGCCTGGTGTCAGAGGAATAAGCTTATTCTAAATTGTGAGAAAACGGTTTTCATTAATTTTAATCTTAGAAGACCGGTAACTATAACAGAAAACATAAGTTTTAGTAACTCTACAAAATTCCTTGGCACCTATATTGACAGCAACTTAACGTGGAAAATACACACTGACCGTATCTGTCAATTGCTTAATAAAACTTACTTCGCCATCTTACAATTAAAAGATACAATCACCCAAACAGGTCTCCTAGGTGTGTACTATGCCTTAGCGTATTCACACTTGTCATTGAATATATTAATCTGGGGGAGATCGAGTTACCTGCAACGCGTTTTTACCTCCCAGAAAAGATTAGTACGATTAATTTTTACCTTAAATTATAGACATAGCTGTAAAGATGTATTTAAAGAGAACAATATTTTGACTGTTCCTTGTATTTATATATATAAATGCCTATTATTTGTTAAAATAAATTTGTATTCTTTCTCCTCCTCAGCAAATAATCACGAATATAATACCAGATATCGAAATCTGTTGCTGGTCCCAGTACATAAAATAGCAACATTTGAAAACTAATTGCACTATAATTGTATTATTTTATTTAACAGCATTCCTAAGGCAACTAAAGAATTGAATTTACCATTATTCAAAAGAAAAATTAGGAAAATGCTAGTGGCAAATACTTTTTATTGTGTAAATGAGTTTATTAATAGTTTAAAATAGTTTTTTCTTTTTTATAAGTTTGTCTGTCTGATTCTGTTGTTAGTTTATAACAATTTTTATTTTGTTCTTTTTATGCCTTATCTTAAGATTAATTTTTAAAATTTGACAATATAAATTAATTGCAATATATACAACCTGTTCACTATTTTTTGGACGTATCAAATGTACATAAATATGTATCTAAATTGGGAAATAAATTTCTATTCTATTCTGTTCTATGAGTATATCCTGAAGATGATAATCTCCCCTGGTCGTTGAAAGTCTATTAAACATTTCACATAGTAATATCTGATCCCTACGGCGCAGCGATATAAAACTCATTCCTTGTATACAGCTTCATAGGAAAATTAAAGAACACACTATAACAAACAACAATGTTGTTACACTTCGAATGCCTGCTTTCAACTGAGCTGCATAATTTTATACTTCCAATTTAAATTGACACCATTAAAGAAAAACATTTCAACGCTTGTAGGTTGGGCATCCATTGATCAAAGTTTCATGTCAACCTGTATAAACTTGTAAACTTACTCAGTAATGTATACATACCTAACTACGTGAATGAAATTTCCCACATATAATTAATACTGAATATTCACCCTTGCTCTAATCGTATACGGTGCTTCATTCCGTTGATTCAAATAAATTTTGGATGATTTCCTGCTGAACAGATAGTCAAGAATTATTAACTCGCTTTCAAACTCCCCTCTAAATTATTCAGTGGTTGCGGATAAAGCTGCACTCTCATTTGGAATGTGTATGTTCCAGATTCTAGAAGATCGTTACTTTCGTTAATACTAACACAAAAACCGACAATCTTTAGGGCCTGATGACTTTAAAATGTCCCTGATAATCAACTAGTACATACGAGGGCGACGGAAATAAAATACCCTAAGAATAATGACTCGAAACAAATAAATGGGGTCTGGTAGTCGTGGAAACAGCTGAATCACATTCATCTTCTCTTTGCAACCGTAAAAGACACGACTTTATTTGGGTATAGAGGAATCTGGTGAATACTTTTGTATGCTACCAAGGAAAAACTTGCTTTGTTACCAAAACAGAAAATCAAGTTTGCGAAAAAAAAAAAAAAACAATTAACTTTTGTCTTAATTCTTCGATTTTGTTTATATGTACATTATTTTGATGTAATTGATGATGCCTGTGATTCAGTAATCTCTTTTAAAGGAAGGAAAATATATTGAAACTTCTGTGAAATTTTAAATACCCTACAATCCTCAAAATAATTCTATGTGGCTGAAATATCGACGAGCACCTAATGATATTATTAGAGGATTTTTATCAAGTAATATTTCTCTTTAATATCTTCACCAAGGACATGCCTAATAAAACATATTATACGAAGTAATTTGTAAGCATGTATTTGTCGCTGATAGATAGAAAGGAGGAAGAGGGAGAGGAAAGGGAAGAGGTGGCGGAAGAAGGAGCGGAAGGGGGAGAAAAAGAGTAATTGATATCAAACACAGCGATGAGGATAATTTAGAAGAGATGTCCCCTAGAATCCGGGGGAGAGTGCATATATACCAAATCTGGCTCTCTTATTATGGATAATGTTTATATATATTTATAATCTTTAAATACGAAAAAAAATTCAAAAATAGTTGAGAGTGTAGTAGAATAAACATTATTTTATATTCTATTATACCAACAATTACTTTTTTAATTTATTTTTATAAACATGTTGCCCCACATTATTAAAATCTGTTTTCTATTTTCAATTGAAATACTTTATTATCCACAGCCATTGCGATAGGTAGGATATTTCACTTGGAGCTTGTAAAACTAAATTTAAGTGTCAGTCACGTCTGATAAACTTTGTAAAGTTATTTATTTTTTACTTGCGCTGTTGTAATTTAAATGCAGAACTTCTATATGTGGATGAAACCCACAACTCACACTAATAAATAGGGCAATCCTTCTCAAATTTAAAGCAATTAAACATATTATAATAGAAGGGAAAAGTTACCTCTCATCGAACTACTATATTTTGGCAACAGCATGGTTCGTTTGCCATAATATTCATACAGCTATAATTTACTTAGAAACAAATTATAATCAATGGTAATAATAGGGTGATCAGCGAGGAGTTCCGACCTTATACCCTTTCACATTTTTATGGGGACATTCGACCGATGGTATTTGTAAGAGTGAACCAGAAAACATTGAAGGCATTTGAAAAAATAATTCACACCATTGTAGATATTAATAATTCTAATATTAAATGAGTTGGTAAGAAATTTTCATAAAAAAGTTAATACGCATTTAGTAAATCACCGTTCACATATACAAAATGTATCGTAATATCATTTTGTTACTCATATGGTATGATTAGAGACAAATCTTTACTCAATCATCTAATTTAAAAAAATTTTGTGAATTTTTTTTTATCCGCAATCTGTCTTGTTAATTGGTATGATCCTTAAAGGAATATTTCTATTAAAATATCGTTAATCACAATTTAAAAAATTTTAGTTTTTTTTAAACTCCCTGTATAGTTAGGACATCTAATAAAAAATTAAAAATATCAAGTGTTCGAACAGTCTAAATTGGGTGATAATGTGGATAATATAGGTGGGAATTTAAGGTGTTACACCCTGTATCAACATTCATTTAATTGCAATAGATATTCTGAAAAAACAAAATACTCTTTTATGTGTATACTTCTTATCAGAAGTATTAAGATTGTAAATTACAAAATATGAAGATTTGAACTCTGCAAATAACTATTTCATTTCTAAGATATAAAATTGTGAAAAATAAACAAAACTGTCATTTATTTGATATTAATGTTATTCACATATTATAAATACGAAAATAAAATAATGAGCCTTCGGATGTGTACGTTCTAGTATACACAAAATAAAATAAACAATCATGGATATTGAAATTTGTTTAATTTGATATTTAACAGGTTAAAAATTCACTTGTTTACTCTTCCTAAGTTTTTATGATAAAAAGTTTGAACAAAAAAAGTCTGATAACCAGTTGCATATTTAGTGACGCAAAATTATCAACATTAGTTTTACCTCGGTAAATAATGAGAACGACAAAATAACTTAAACAAACGAGAATATACGAAAAAATTAATGACTGTATGACCGTAGCTGTCAAATAGCACATGGGAGCGAGTATCCCTCATTTTGAAAGTATTTTTAAGCGTGGATATAAATATTTTGAAAATCGGATGACTATGACAAAGGTACGATGATAAGACCAAATGCATTACTTACAAGTGAATTCATTGTTTAATCAAAGCAAAAGTTCAAAATGAACACCATTCGCTTCCTGGTATATTGCTAAACAATTAGGAAATTCATCTCTCTCTGATATGTTTCGTTAGTGATATTTCAGGCCTCCACAATTCTCTGCTTTAAATCCTGTGGCTACGACTGCGTTTTGTAAAGGACAATTTTTAGTAGCGTTAAATCCGGCGAACGTGCTGGCCATTTAATGGGGAGTTTTTGTACGAACAAAGACTTTTTGCGAATTCTCAAAACTTCCAACTACGCAATTGCCAAAAGATAACGAATTTGTATGCTCAGTGAGGTAATCGGAGGCATTTGTGGTTCTCTGTGTCGAATGTAAGTGACGATACCAATTTTATCTTAAAAGTTTCTTATTAATAATTATGAAAATTCGCAAAATTAATAATTCATCTAAAACAAAATTTCAAAATGCCATAACTTTAGAAAAAAGGTTCCTTTTAACGAAATCTGAAATCTGTCGATAAATTTTCCTCCTAATTATGAACAAAAATGTTTTGCTAATATTCTGTTTTTTTTGCCAAACTTCAATTTTAATTTTTTTTTGCAACCCTTTTTATTTAGTCATAGTAGTTATATTTTAAATTATTGCATGGATCCCATGTTGAAATTGCTAGATATTTCCTTATCTGAAATATCTAAGTAATAAAAAACAAAGGTAATTAGTAATTTGAATACACTTAATTAATATTAACAAAGCCATACAGAAAACAATTTTATTCATACTAAGTTGCGGTGACATTAGTTAAATTGTTTGATTTAGGAATTAAGCAAGTGCTATGTAAACATTAGTCGCGACTTAATGTTTATCTTCCTACAGAATGTTAAATTAATTTCTTTACCTCCGAATTCCTACAATGATTCAGTTTCAACTATTCCACAATTATTAAATTTTGAAGTTATGAGGAAAACAGGAAACCATTGAAACTGGTCCAGTAGATTACCGACAGGAAATGTTGGAATATTAAAGACAAAACGGTTTTGATGTCGAAAGGTCAATCCCATGTGAGCCGTTATTCATGCTGGAATGAAAAAACCAAAGTCTGTTTCTCGCATAATTGTCTTTATTGTTGTCGGTTTCATAAATTAATAATTTGTTTGGCATCATGAGGCAACAAGACTACAACAATAGGAATAATATTAACATCACTGTTAGCGTATAAAATGATTTTAAATGAAACTTGAACCGCTTTGTCACATATATATGTGACAAAACGGTATATACTTTGTTCTAGCTGGTGCCTTTGAGTTCACATACTATTTATTAAATGTAATAACAATTTCCTTATTTGTAAAGTTTGCTTAACTTTCTACAATATGCAGTGTATCTCACATAAGTTGGAACGACCTTAATATCTCCCTAATTACTGGTCGAATCAAAACGTCTTTCTTTGCACTATAGAACTAGTGAAGATGTATTTGTGGAATCATCTCAAATTAGTTTCACTGTTAATACTCAGCCAACACCGATCAAAAAAAGAATCGAAAATACAGACAAATTTAGCAATTTCTTTAACAATAAAGATTATTTAGAAAAGTTGTTTAAAATCACATCAAATACCCAAATTCAAATTTTGGCTGCAAAATCATATACAAGGAGCTTTTTATAAATATTCAAAATAAAAAAAACTTTAATTTAAAATATTCAAGGTGTTCAATTTAAAAAAAATTAAATTAATAGTGATAGTCCTTTTGTATGAACTTCTATTGTTTTCTGAAATCTACATAAAAGTCTTATAAGTTTTGTATTTACCATTTTTTCGTAATAATAAAAGTAACAAAAATAGGAGGGGTGGGAATTCTTATAAAATCACCTTATATATGGTAGTGAACTAAATAATCGGAGGCGAAATTAGTTTCAGGAGTCTTCTTTTCGTGTTCTGGTCTGTTGCCATATTTGTTATAAATTGAAAAGGATGAATTTTATTACATATGTTAAGTACAACTGTCTACACAGAATTTTAGTAGTTTGTCAGATGACTAGAAGAGAAATGCCTGGCCTATTGCGTTTAAAGTTAGATAACTAAAATCCTGAGAAATATAATGGGAATTATTGAATTTAATAAAGTTATTTAGAAAAGTGTTACTGAATAACGTAAGAAGACTTAATTAAAATTTTACCACTGTTATTAATTGTTTCTCTAGAAAATTAAATAAAAATAATAATTAAAGCAATTGGAGATATCACACCAGAAGATGTGAGGAATAATAGGAAAGGAATTGAAAAAATGTATTTGTGATCTGATATTTGATGAGTCGATATCGGTCTCATTAAAAATACATTATTTAATTTTTGTTCTTATAATTTTTCCAATGGTATAAGATATTGTTCTTTGTATTTGTTTTTCTTTTGTTAATTAAGGCTTCCCACATTATTCAGAAAAACTTTTTTAAATAACTTTTTAGTTACAGTAATTGACATTGTATTTATCTAGATTTCAGCGCTCTAATTTCAAGCGCAGTAGGCTAGGTATTTCTCTTTTAATAATCTGACAAACTGCTTAAATTCTGTGTTGACAGTTGTACTTCAACATAATAAAATCGATTATTTTCAATTAGCAGATATGATCGCAACTTGAAAGCCACTAACTGCAGTAAAGGCGGTGGGGTTATGCTAGCGGTTAGTTCTGGTATACTAGCTGTAGATCTAAAATTATGTGATTCTAACTTTAAGTTATTGCCAACTGTAGATATCGTTGGTGTTAAAATATCAATACACTTAAGCCATCTCTACATATTTGTCATCTATATTCCTCCAAATAGTTCTATCGACGTTTATAATTCAATATTTAATTCGTTCTGTTCTCTTAATTATTTATTTGACTCCGATTTACTGATCCTCGGTGACTTTAATATTCCAGAATATTTTTCATTTAACAACAGTACTGCAACGCCTAGATTAGAAACAATCTTAAATTTCCAAAACTTCATGAATTTTTACCAGTACAATAATATAGTAAATATAAATAATCGTATTCTAGATCTAGTGTTGAGTAATAAAGATTGCTTAGTAGAAAAAGCAGTTGATGTCATAATTAGTGAAGATGTACACCATCCGTCTATTTTTATAAGTTGTGAAATTTTAAAGGATAACTTAGTACATAAAAAAAACCTAACAAATCCGTACACAAGTACAATTTTAAGAAAGCCAATTTTCCTCTCCTGTATCAATGTTTACTTGAAACTGATTGGAGCTTTCTAGATAATTGTGTAGATGTTGATTCGGCTACACAATTGTTTTATAATCAACTGGACTTAATTTTTAACACCCATGTGCCGAAAGTAATTGCACCAAGTCGCAGCTACCCACCCTGGTTCAGTTATTCTATAATAAAAGACATTAGGAGAAAGCACTCACTCTGGAAAAAGTACAAAAATTCTAATGATATCACTTTCTATAATGAATTTAAACAACTTAGGCGTAAATTCAAAACTGACTCCGAAAAGTCACTTAAAGAATATCTAGCTAACTTAGAAAATAATATAGTACAAGATCCCTCTAATTTCTGGAAATTTATTAATAAAAAGAACGCTTATGCTGGTATACCTAATAACTTGACTGTTGATAATAGAAATCTCACCGATCCTGAAGAAATATGCAATGCGTTTGCACAATTTTTTCAGCAATCCTATAACACTCCTACTAACAAAAATGACAACCTTGTGAAAAATTTTAATAACTATGATCAACTTAACTCGCCCGTAATAACTGAAAATAATGTTCTTATTTGTTTAAAAAAAATTCAGGCCCAAGCTGACAAGCGGACCAGATGGAATTCCAGCTTTCCTGTTACGTGACTGTGCGTCAATATTTGCTGAACCCCTTTCTAAACTTTTTAATTTATCCTTAAAAATGAATACTTTTCCCTCGCAATGGAAATTATCCAAGATAACCCCAGTTTTTAAGAAAGGTGATCGGTCAGAAATTGGTAACTATCGTCCAATTGTCATAATCTGTAACTTTGCCAAATGTTTCGAAATGCTATTATTTGATCACACATTTTCCCATTGCAAACACTTGATCACAGAGGCTCAACATGGTTTTGTTAAAGGCAGATCAACTGTAACAAACCTATTTTGTATGACAGAATTTTTAACTGATGCTATCGATGAGGGATTTCAAGCCGACGTGATTTATACTGATTTCTCGAAGGCCTTTGACAGAATCGACCATGATATACTATTAAATAAGTTAATTAATTTTGGTTTCTCTCAAGACTTCCTGACGTTTCTAAAATCTTATTTCTCAACTAGGATCCAACATGTAGTATATCGTGGTTGTAATTCTGTTGAAGTCTTGGCTACGTCTGGCGTTCCCCAGGGATCGATATTAGGACCTCTTTTTTTGTTTTATTTATCAATGATATTGTTGATAGCCTAACAGTTTCATGCTTATTATATGCTGATGATTTGAAAATCTTTTGCAGAGTTGCAAGTATTGATAACTGTCTAGAACTACAACATAACTTAACTCTTGTCAATGACTGGTGCATAAAAAATAATCTACCTTTAAATATCAAAAAGTGTAATGCAATGTCGTACTCCAACAAAAAAATCTTTGATACATTTCGATTACTCTCTCGATAATAACATACTCTCAAGACCTGACACGTTTTGTGATTTGGGAGTCATTTTTGATACAAAGTTGTCTTTTAATAGTCACATTGCTTATATTGTCACAAAGTCGTACAAAGCTCTAGGATTTATTATCAGAAATAGCCGTAACTTCCAGAATATTGATACACTGAAGCTACTATATACCACCTTTGTCCGCTGTAATTCAGAATATGCGTCAACCATATGGTGTCCTAATTACGCTACATACATTGATAATCTGGAGGGAATTCAGCGCAGATTATTAAAATATGCCAAGTTTAGAACAGATGGGGAATATCCTGCTATTGGTTTCCCGCAACACGAGCTTCTCGCAAATTTTGGTCTCGACTCGCTTGAGCAGAGACGCAAAAAAGCATATCTGACTTTCTTGCACAAGATTATTCATAACAATATAAACTGTACCCAAATTCTAGGTATGTTAAATTTTCACACTTCTAGAGTTGGGGCAAGACAGAGAAATTTGTTTTATCTACCAACTGCACGAACGAATCTAAAAAAATATTCTCCTCTGCACAATATGTGCAATAATTATAACTCACTAAATTGCGGAATCGACATTTTATCCTGCAACATCCAGTCTATTAAAAAAATTAAATTTATAGTTGCCTTATTTCTTAGCTTCTTTTTTAGTTGGTTCCCTATTATTATACTTTTTTCTGACTTTTTTAGTATATTCCTTAATCTATTCTGTCTCTGTGTATACTCATAATTAATATTTATCTTGTCAAATTTCATTGTTTATGAATTACGTGTATACTTATATCTTTTTCTGTACTGTTCCTATTCTGTAATTGGGTTTTTGGACCTGTTAAATAGTGTAAAAAAAATAAAAATAAAATAAAAATAAATAAAAAAATAAGGAATATATCAACAAATCAGAATACAAAAAGAGGAAATTAATTTGTTTTGACGGCATTAGTTCACCACCTTGTATATTCAGATGAAAAAAATTCTCACTTCAGTTCTCGACGAAAGACAATTCTATCGGAAAAAGTGAGTATTTTCATTACTTACTTTTTGCACTTGACAGTACGCCCTCTTAATCAAACATTATTGTTGATTATTTTGAAGCCTACACCTTATTGCATGCTAAAAGTTAGTACACGAATATTAGTCTCCCATCTTGAATTAGTGAACATACTACCACCCACTTGAAATGTCCAAATTCCAAATATCTAGTAATTTTAACGTTGTTGAATTAATGGTTACAGCGTCAGTCATATTATTTTTTTGTTAACCTCGTTGGCTTTAAATAGCCAGAGTTTTGGAAAATTCTTTTTTTTGTAAACAAATTAATAAAGAATATTTGGTATTGCCAAAGTATAGGCTTTTTGTTAAAGCTTATTTGGTTTTTGGTTGCTTCGAAATAGTTTCGGATAAAATTGTCTGTTGCTTCATTTGTTAAATTAATACAGAAGTATTGATTGCTTTCGATTTGTAAATCGGATTTATTGGCAAATTAAATGTCCAGATTTCTTGAGTAAGTTGTAATTTATTATTTCTTTTATTAACTGTCACGTGTTTGAAGGCTAACTTTAAATGATTCTTCTTTTTAATTTATTTTAGACGTTTTTGACACCGTGCATTTTTTTTAGCACCATACGTTTTGGAATTTACGTTTTGGTACATACAATTTGTTGGTAAAAATTTTTTGTACAGTATAAAAACTTATACCTTATTTTTGAATTGAAACTTGGATATTGGATTTTGGAAATTTTACGAGTTAATGATTTTTGGAGATTATATTACACTGCTTGTCCCTACTATAGAACTCATATGGAATTATTATCTTAAAAACTTTTATATGGTATTCACTTTGAACAATCACCAGGAAATCCTAGTGAAGATTTATGACTCCACCGCAGTTGATTTTTAACAAGTCAGCTCAAGCTGACACTTTGGGTCCTGGAGCTGTCTGTGCTGCTATATTTTAAGATAAGTATTTTAAATGCTTTATTTGAAGATCATTCACCATTCTTTGTTATACTGTGTATTTATAATTTATAATTAAATATATTTTTTTGTAACGCCATATCTTAAAATGACATTTATTGGACAGTTTCAATGAATCAAAGCAATGCCATTATTGACAAGAAAAATAAAGAAAGAAGTGTGAAATAAAGAAATTTCATTTCACGGTGTGAAATAAAACTTAATAGTTAACAGACAATAAATTAAAGTTATTACATCAAACATTTATTAATTATTAACAAATTTCATGAACAATTTTATTCATAATTTAACCAAAATTTATATGAATAGTAGGTGCTGTTACTAACATTATTTATTTATTCCTGGAATTATAGGTTCAGATGTGCGAAAAATATTTGATTCATTTATATTAATATGGTGGTTGGTCTGATTTTCACCAACGACTACATCGGCAGACATAGTCATTTCTATAGTAGTTTGAAAATATCTGTTATGAAATTTCCTTTTTGTTCTGGATGCTATCTTCTATATATTCCTCAGCTACTGTTGAGAATTTCCATCCCCCATGACGTTTTCAGGTAAGAATATCAACTCCAGAACCAGCTAATAGTGATGCCGAAGATCCGTATATTGCTCAGGATTAGACAAGTTAAGGTATTTATCGATAATACTTGGTATTTTTGAAAATGTATTAATACCAACTCGTTGGACCGTACGTTTTTCTCCTCGATATTGAAGAAAAACGCCTTTGTGATTCACATGAGTGGGGCCAATAGCTGCATATTTATCATAAATATTTAGCGGATTTATTCCATTAACTGTCTCACCAATTACCGTAAAAGTCCTTTCTATGTGGGTCTTTGATTCAGGTACTTTAACAACCAGCAGGCAGTCTTTTCTTACAATGTCATCAATGGTCATATTGTTGAGTTCCTCTCGACAACAAGCGCCAGCCAAGCCCATTATTAATACAACTTTCAACATTAAAAACTTTTCATCTGGTGCTTCTAGTAAAAAACGTTCGACATCTGCTCTGTCAAAAACTTTAGATTTCTTAGCCTTATACCCAGTGGACTGTCTTTTCAAAGAAGCTTTCACTTTTGATAATTGGATACATCCACATTATTCTTTACATTCAAAACTGCTTTAAGCATCGAAAACTTGGACCAGAGACTTGAACATTTTAAAGTTTTTGCTTTTTTCAGATAGATAAGTCAAAAGAACAGACTCAGATATGTTACTCACAGTTTTCTGCTTAGACCAGTGCATAAATGAATCATATTCTTTTTCGTACAATTTTCTAGATTTCGCTAGTAATAAATCTAAAGTTACAGCAATTGCTTGTTATTTAATTTCTGGAGGAATACCAGGAATAAAATCTTCCTTACTATCACTCATTTTGTTCCAAATAATAATTATTGTAAAGTAGAATGTGTCAAATGCGACGCACGTTTAAATCGTTCAATATTTAGTTGTTTTATTATTGGTTTCTATGGAACAGCATTAAAATTTGGTCATTACGACAAGGTAACTTTGTCAATTTGCCGTAGTTTTACAAAATTATTCTGTTTTCTAATTTCGAATGGCGATACAAAAAATTTTGTATATAACTCGAGACTGAAATGTATTTTTTTTCTCATGTGGTTTATAAACTCCCCACTTGTAAAAAAAAACACCATTTTAACCACTTGTATAAAATACTATTACTTTACAGCTACCCTAGTGGTTTTATATATATTTATTTTTTTGGTTAGTTCTCATTCTTAATTTTGTACAACTACTTTTTGCTATCATTCACTTTTTTCCATTTTGTTCCATCCGCAAACTTATTAGTAATTAAATAATTTTAGTACTTTTAAACTATAGACAACATTTCATATTTATTATATTGTAAGAATTTTTGTAGTTTTTTTTGTCTTGCTATAATTTTATTAATAAATTTATTTATATTTTAATTTTCTTAGCTAATTACTTGTTTTTCACAAACCTTCGGGTCGAATTTAGTATATTCGATCTAATACTACAAATTGAAAATGTAACAAACTTTAAATTGTCAATTAAACTTAAAAATAATTGGCTTTTTATAATTTCTCTCCAATAAAACATCTTACATAAAACTAAAGACGTTAAAGAAATTATAATAAAAATATGTCAATATGTATACATCCAAAAAAAAAAAAAAGGTTTATGAGTTTGTTTCCATAGTCCGTTGACGTCATGTACGTGGAAACATTTTAAATGTACAGACCCATTTTACAACTTTTATCATTGATAAAAACATCACACATATCATTCTTTAAATATTATTAAATAGATGTATGTAACGTTGTTGATAAAATGTTGTCAAATTAATATTATATTGTATTAAAGCCAGAAAAAAATGACATCTGGTGCCGTGGAGATGTAGCCAGTTGTTTAACACATTACTTTAAATGGCAGATATATAATTACAGTTCCATTGTTAATAGTATGGCAGGATAGGATAAAAACAAATATATTCAAAAACGGCACAAGAGGGTGCCCATAATTTAACCGACAGTGACTAATATGAAGTGCGCACAACTAGTTCAAATATATGCCCTTTAGGAACTGTTCTTGATTTTTTTTGTTCGTTTTACAGTTAATTATGATTATTGTTCTAATAGGCTATTTGACTTTTACTATTCAATTATCTTAAAATGTTCATATCGTGGAAATGGATTTTTATTTCACTTAAGTAAATAAAATCGCTTTCTACGATAAAATAGCATTCATAATTTCAAATATATTAATTGGCGCGAAAACATGAGCCGCCATGTTATTATCTACTGTGACATCATTCTTGTAGTAAGCAAGTAAAGCTCCGTTCGTTTTTTTATTTATTCTTCATATAAAATAATGAGTTTCCATCGTTATACATGGTGTTTGGTGCCCTATTACAAGAGTACAAGTGTAAAGACACAACAAAAGTTATTTATAAAACTGCCAGATGATATTAAAATAAGAAAGACTTGGTTACAACTTGCCAGGAGTGATCCAAAATTACTATCGAGTAAAAGTATACTGTATTTTTGTGCGGATCTCTATGATGTAAGTACTATTTTGCCTTATACTTTCAGTAACTTTGAACTTTACAACTAATGCAAACAAGTGTCTTTCACATATCTGTCGTTTGTAATTTTCAGGTTATGTTGAAGATACTCTAATGAATAATCTTCTAATTACCTACATTATACACACTTTTATAAACATAAATACCTAGTTAATTTTTAAATTAGAACTAAATACATATTATATAGGGTGGGGAAATAGTGCGCCCGACTTCGATATGTCGAGTTCCTATGATAGTTAGAAACTTGTTTTAAAAACATAAATAAACTAGGTAGAAAGTCTATATATACAGGGTTAAATAATATTTTTTAAAATGGAATGCCATGTTTATCAGAACATTTTTTTGGAACACATTTGTGGTCTCCTTTCACTCCTGTATTATTATTGACTCTCTCCCAATTACTTTGATGTAATGATTTTTTTTGTTTAAATTATGACATTTACACATGTATATTTAAAAAATCACTGCAGTCAATTATCAATTTTAAGAAAAAATATTTTAGTCAATTATGAGACATCTGTGTGATGACACTCAGCCATTTTAACCTTCCAAAAGTATACAGGGTGGCCTAAAATAATTTTTTAAATTTACAATTATTTAAACTGAATTTTTTCAGTTTTTTCAGATGCAACACTCTATATATTTTTGGATGATGTGATGTAGAATTGAAAAACGGAAATTTTTTGTACATACATCCCTATGTCTATTTGTAACAATTTTCGGCTTGCAATATGCAGCAATAAAAATTAAAAATATATTTTTTTGTAATTCAAAAGGACATTATAAAAAGTGCTCCACATGTTGTCCATTTTGATTGACATACATTTCTATGCGTCTTTGGAATGAGGTGTCTATTGTTCATAAAACTGCCCGGAGTGATACTTCTAAAATCATTTATTAATCTTTCCTTAACATTTTGGATTGTTGTTGGTGTGATGATTTTATGGGCATCATGTAATACGCTTATTATAATATCTTCTCTTTAATTATTTGAAAAACACCCTCATTTTTAATTTTTATTGCTGAATTTTTCAGTTATTGTTCAATAAATTGAAAATGGTCACAAATAGCCATAGGAATGTACGTACAAAAAATGTTCTTTTTTCAATCCTACATCATATCGTTCGAAAAAATTGAGAAAATTCAGTTCAAAAAGTTTTAAATTTAAAAATACTTTTTGGCCACCCTGTATACTTTTAAGAAGTGAAAATGGCTGTGTGTCATCACACAGATGTCTCATAACTGGTACTAACATATTTTTTCTTAAAATACTGTATACTAACACAGATGTTTTAATGTTCCTAAATTTGACAGAACAGAAATCGGGATTAGTCGTAAAGAATTTAGCTACCATTATTGTGTCAATTCTTGGCCGATTCATACTGTCTGCTTTTAAAAAACCGCTCCACGACTAATTATTATAAACTTGAAAAAACAACACGAAATCAGTCCAAATATTCACAAAGCAGTCACGATTTGATAACCATAGGTTTTGCTTACTACAAGAGTGACGTCACATTTAAAATCATCATGGCGAGTAGCGTTTTATGACATGTCGTTAATAGACTAAAAAACTGCAATTTTAAAATTGAAATAATAAATCAACCTCGTACATACCTCTCACCACTACTCAATTTACCTTAGTCAGTATATGACTAGCAGGTTGGCCTCTATCATTTGTCTGTTCCGTAACCTATGGCATACTGAGGAGAACTAATAAGTTCGAAACCGGTCTATGTCTGGTTAGGAATTGACAAATGATATTGGCTACCGATCTATCATGATTTGAAAGTATAATCCAATGCAGGTCGGGATATTTGCCCGCTGAGTAGTTGTTTCGTTCAAATCATATTTAATAACTCGTACTTTTGTGCATAATTTAATAATAATAATAATAATAATAATAACGTCTTTATTTATTGTTGAATACGACAATAAATAATTTTCTGATTTCTTATTCAGTAAATTATCATATCTACATAATTTAATAATTTATTTTTCATAGTGTCAATCACCCTATTCAGTTGGTTTAAAAAATTTATTTCAAATAGATTGCTAGTATAAAAACGGATCTGTTGTTTTTAACAGCAAACTCAATTGAGGATTTTTGAACATATTTTTCGGACAATATAAATTATCCTCGGTACTTTCAGTTCCGGTAAACTTAATATCCTGTCTAATTATTTCTATTGTGCTGTTTGAGGAAACAATCTATTTGTTCCAGCTTTTATTAATTTGTCAAAAATCAGAACTGAATTTTCTAAATTAAAACCAAATGAGCAACCTTCTTTGATAAGCTGCTGCAATAAATAAAGTTTAACTTTAAAATTTACAAAACTTTCCCTTTGTTCTCATATTCTCAGATCTTTTTGGAGTGACTCTAATTTATACGAATTTATTAAAAATTAAAGTTCTCTTAATTATATAATGAAGAAATATGCATCTGCTTTGAAAGAAAATTATACAGTATATGCTGAAAAGTATGCACCACATAAAGCAAAATGATTTTCAAACACATTTATTTTTTGGAAACACTTTAGTTTTCTTCTCATACACCCCTTGCCATATTTTGGTAAAAAATGGATTTCAATTGAAGAGTAGGTTGACAATATAAAATATAGTACTCAATTGAGCCATCTAAATGTGCCACATTCTGAATTAGAACCTCAATTAGAGCAGTAGATACGTATAGCTCTACTTGCACTACGTATTTCCACCTGTCCTTTCATGTATTGAAAACTTTTTTCAATAAAAGGTAATAAAATAAACAATATTGTAATACTGTACAAATTGTACAAAATGATATATATATTTTACGATAATTTTTAAATATTATGTAACATCAGACCTCAAGGGCGCCACATGAATATTAAGCGCATAAGTACGTTGATCAGTTGGTACATATAAATATTTGAGTAAAAATAATACGAAAAAATATTTTAATATCTTTCATAGTCCATAAATCTGGTTATAATCTTAAAATACTAATCCTCATATAAACATAAAATACATCACATTCCAGAAACAGATAAAACTACGTTCTTATTCTACAGAGTTAATCAAACATTTGAACACAACCATTTTTGTCGTTCTGGAGAGATTTTCTGTTCTGTTTTAGCTCTGAATTTTTTCTCAGTGTCAATACAGATAATAAAATATTTTTACCCGAAGAAAGATGGCCGATTGATGTTCGAAGTTCAATACAATGTCCGCCTATTTTCCAGATCTAACACCTTTAGATTTTCTCTATAGTGGGAGAAATGTTTAGAAAATTTCAAGAAGTGTTTGTCAATGGACTCTTTTTATTTGCAGAATTTTCAAGGCGCAGCTTTTGAACATTTATTAAAATAAACGTTTTAAATTATGTAGATAATAAAATATAACCGTAATAACAAATTTAGAAAATTCCGCTTCTTAAATAAAGTGTCAGTCGACTCAAGTTCCTATTTAAATCATATTAGCGAGATGGAACCGTGACGCTCTCTTTGAGGGATAAGTTGTCATTTTCATTTAACAAGTAGTATTTTTGTTCTTATAGAAGCACTTCAAAGTTGCTTATCCTATCAAAGCGTTCAAAAGTTATAACGAAGGGGGAGAGAAGACACCTCTGAGTTAAGCCCGGCGACTATTTAAAGATAGCTGTGGTAACACAACTTCTTTAAGAGGATTATTCTGGAAAATGTCGATGTATAACGTATCTTATAAAATAACGACTGTCGTTTACTAGTCTTCTAACGACAGTTTGAAAGATTTTGTAAAAATTCGAATTCAATAACCAGTGTCGTTGAGACGATTGTCGTTACTTAATTGCATAATGATTACCGTTTTTTTTTTTGTAAAATAGATATTATAGAAGTTTAGCTACTTCTCGAGTTTCTTTTTCAACCGAAGCTACCATATTCCCGTTTTATTTGTTACTGATATTTAACTCTGGTTGAGGTATCAAATCGATTGTTTGTTTCCTTGCACTTTCTAAATTATTTTAAAAAATTGTTAAAGAAACATCTTTACCGATATGATTAGTAAGAGGTTGGTTTTTTGATAAAATATTTTTTCCTTAATACATTTCTCACACCTAAAAAATATTAATCTGAAAATGAAATTTAAAGGTCAAATATTTTAGATCTGAAAGGTTGAAGTTTCGGAATATTTTCTGATTCCGTTCTCAAAACTAAAAGAAAATTTCTTTGATAATAGATTGCTTTTTGTATTAATATCAAACATGAGGGTTTATGATATTTCTATATTTTTGTTTTGATAGAAATAAATATGAAAACCGACATCGTATGTTTTGCACCAACCAAAAAAAAGGGAAGTAAAATTGCAGTTTGCAATGTACTTAAAAGAAGTGGAAAACAATATTTTGTATTTTGTTTCGAATTTATAAATGTAAACCGGCATAACCAGATATTTTAGGGGAATCTTGGGTACAAATTGTACCAAAACAGTATAGTTACTACGCAGCCCTTCCAGGATTATACCTCCTTTGCAGATCTTAGAAAAAAATGCCAATAATAATACATTTCTTTCTATAGTCCTTATTAGAATAACACAAAGAGGTTAGAAAACACAAAACTGTCGCTTAAATAATTGTCAACGAAAGCTACATGCACCTTGAATGGCTGTCGTCTCCAAACGATATTGTCATAATGATAGAATATTTAATAACGATAAAACTATTACCACAGGATACGATTATCTGATTCCTCTAAGTCGAGTTGTTTATTAATGTAGGTTAATGACGTCGTTGTGAGTTACGGAATAGGGGTCTGAGGAATTTCTTCTATTTGAATCTGATGTTGACTCTGACGAGGACAAAAATGGTACTAATAATAATTTTCTGGCGTTTGTTTTAATTGTTTAACAGATGCAAGTCAAAACTATCTCATGTTTCAGGTTTTTCTAATGTGTAATGTTTGTCTTTTATGGTAATAAATATCAGGATTTATATGTAATAGTGCACTTAAGATATATAGTAATTGTGATATTTTTCGACCTCGAGATTTTGATTGATATATAAGTTCTGAACCCTCCTGAATTCATTCGGACTATTTTCCGAATGATGTCTGTCGGTGTGTGTGTGTGTGTGTGTGTGTGGATGTATGTGTGTATCCGCGATAACTCAAAAATGGGAGAATTCCCAAAATTGGCAATTAAGATTTTCATCAACATTTTAGGCGACACATTAAATTTGGTGAATGTGGTACCACCAGAACAGACATAATGAATGAAAGAAGTGAAAAGGTACAATTTCTGGAAAAAAATTAAAAAATTTTTATTGCATTTCTGGACGAACCTCGATGAATTATAATGACAAAACATAACATTATGGAAAAAACTGTTTGCATATCTATAGTATCGCGATAGCAGCCACAGTTTTTGATATAAAGTTTTCAAATTTGATTCTAAAGGCCAGAGACAATGATAAATACGGTGATGAGAAAAATTGGCCAGCTGAAAAGAGTCCACGGCAGTTTGATATTTGGAATGCCTGTTTTAGTTGCAAAAACGTCAATATGTCAATAAGAAGAATTTAAATGTCAGAAAAACTGATTGTTTATAATCCCTATACTCCAGTCAAATAGCAACAAATTTCGACGTCTGGCGGAAGTGACTGATGAAGTCTTGAAACTTAGCAAAAATGTTCATTTAGATGTACTGTTAACATATTAAAATTCCTGAACTCAATCTGTTGCGCTGGAGCTGCCATCTTGTAAAAGTGTTGCTCCGAGTCACTTTCTCTTTATATCTGTATTGCTAACCATTAACAATATCGGAATAATATATTGGTATCGATAATGGTTAGAGAGATATACGCAAACAACTGATCGAAGTACCATTTTTCTAAGATGGCAGCTTAAGCGTAACAGATTTCGTTCAGGACTTTTAGTATGTTTAATAGTACGCCTGAATACACATTTTTGCTAAGTTTTAAAATTTATCAGTTATTACCCTTCAGTTTCCCTATTTGACTGGATTATTGGTGTGTGGAATTATTTACAAATAACCAAATTTAATCTTTGATTTCTTTTGTCAAATAATGCAAACATGTCTAAAGAAACAACATCAAACTTACGCGTGTCATCGTATTTGATGTTAAACAATTCCGAGAAGCACTTGATTGTTGCAGTTTCATTTATGGGTGTAGGCGGCCAACACAAAACACTATCAAAAGTGACACGACAAAAACCCTCAGGGTGCAAATGCGTCAACACTGCGGTCTCATTCGCGTATTGCAATTTACACTGTTCCAAAGTTACATTTGTTTTGTAAGGTTCGTCGTCGAAATACGAGCCATTCATGTTGTCCGGGACAGGATAGTACAAGTAGCTGTTGGATGAATCCTGGTCTACTGGGGTCAGATCCTGTTGCCAGTTCGAATCCCACCAACTCATTACGACACTTTTTTTGAGCACTAATATGTTATATCACATTTTCCAAAAATGTTCCACGTACTGCACTTTTTAACACTTTCTCTCATTTTATTACCCTTTTCCAACTCCAGGCTCTTTGTTCCAGCTCGGTTTATCTGTAACAAGGTAACTGTTAATTTACATTACTAAATATATCATTGTTTTAGTAGCATATTTTTCATTTTATCAGATTGTTTGTTCATAAGCATAATATATGGCTATATTGTTCTGTTTAATTACGCTGGGACAGCCAAGACATATCTTTATCGCTATACTACAAATAGATATCTGCACTTTTCACTATTTTTTTTTTATATTTAATAAAATACATGTAAGGTATTTATAAACAGAAATTGATTTTACCGCGGCTTAATTGTCGGATAACATCGTCAATTTAAATTTAATTTGGATTAATTGAATTTGTAATTTTCATTAGTACAGTCATCTTAGAAATTTTATCTTAAAAAAAACAATTCTGGAAATTAATATAGACGTTAAGGAAAGTATATTAAACAACATAATCAAAGTTCCTGTTGATAACCCAGCAAAACAAATGGATTAAAAATAGTATTTTTGAATGTCTACATATTTTTCTCCTAGCCAATGATTTTGTTTTACATCAGACATTTAGTTCTTCATCATATCTGGTTCTAATGTCACATATCAAACCTTGAATTTACCAGCTGCATCTGGTATACATAACTATCATCTAAACCGTCAAAATCGACAGAATTCACATTAAGGCAAATAATTCCTTGTCAGTATGAGGAGTGAGAAAATTCAATCCACCTCTTAGATCTTGGTATGGTAATTTTCAACTATCATTATACAAGATGGCGCACGACCAATCGATGCATTTTTACAAGGCCTTATAGGAAAACAAAAGACAATATGCAAACCATTGATTATTTGAAGTTTTGTTAATGTTATTTAGTTTCTGACTATACTAAATATTTCATCCATTTTCATGTTACTAGGCGTGGTAGTACTCCTAGGCGTAACACGATTTTAAACTGAGTGATTAATTTTGAGGATAGTGGCAGCTTGTTTGATAATAAACACGGACTACCAAAAACAGTGAATACAACAGCAAATGTTGAAAAACTAAGGGCTCGTTGTACAAACTTAGTTCAGCTGAACGCTCTCAGCTCTTGGGTATTTCCAGAAGAAGACTACAGCAAACCGTACACAAGGTAATATTCCATCCACATTAAATTTAAACGGTCTAGAAAACTTTTCCTCAAGACAAACTTGCACGATTGCAAATTAGATGTACATACAATGTTAAGGATGTTAGAAGAACAATTCAGTATGATTAATAAGTTCTCGTGAGTGACGAAACTCACTTTAATCTATCAGATTTTGTAAGTAAAGATTTTTATAAAAACGACTATGGAGAAGCAGTTACCGTTGAACTCTGACCGGTACTTGTTAAATTTCTTTCTGCTACCGGAACTGGAGACAGAGAAAATTGCAAGGATTTGTGTTTCCACTTGTCATACAGCACAACAAAGCCTACATAAAACTTTTGCATTGTCAATTTCGTGGGGTTATTCCATGCTTCGGTGAGATTCCTTGCCTGCCCGTTCCCCAGACAATTTTCGATTTATGGGGATATCTATATAAAAGAAAGAGGATACGTCAATGCCTCTCGTACTCTCGAAGATTTAAAACTTGTAATTCGTACTTTTAAGAAGAGTTTTAAATAATATTAATAATAAAACAACTGATGTAATATTAAAAAAATGCTATCAAATTCCTTCATCATTGTATTTATTACTTGTTCATTGTTTTTATGACAAATGTTAACTAGCATCAAAGTCAGTCAATAGGTTGTGCGCCACCTTGTATTTCTAATTAAAATAAAAAATAATGTTGACTCATATTGAACTTTCTCGACGGTTCATTATTCTATCAAACCCAACAAACTGTTTTCTTAAGTAGCCGATAATATTTTCATATTTCGCATTTAATATAAGGAAACCTTCATAAAATATGAATATAAATTGATAATCAATACCCTCTGAAGTCCCAAATGTAATTAATATACAACAACAATGTTGAACTATGCCGGGTAAAGGGACATGACGGAAATCAAATAAACGAGGAAGTGATTGCTTTGACCCGCAAAGGCTCTAAGAGCTCTCCGCATGGTCCAGACTCAACGACAGCACTTTCTCGAAGACAGCTCATGATCCTCTGATAAAGAATAATATTTATTTATTTATTACCAGTACAACTATTCAACAGATTGAATCCGATTACAAAATGGGAACACATGATACAGAAGAATTTAACAATCAAGAATATAATATACCTACGACTAAAAAGTACATAGTTAGAAACAATACAAATTTCATACATTACAAGCTTTCAGTTTTATTGAGGCTACATTGCAGTGAAAAATATCAAGGGTGTCCTGTACGTCATTATATGCTGTACGCATTCAATGGAGTGGGGAGAAATTTTATATTTATTCTTGATGTGCTTAAGTGAAAAGTTGCATGTTCGCGAGCGGATAATCTTAGCACATGAAAATTCATCATTGCAATGATTTGTGGATAATTTACCGCATTATGTAATATTTTGTTCAAAAAGATTACTTATGTTTTATTACGTCTATCCTGTAGACATTCAATAGAATGTCTGTTAGACATGACAGAGTAAGAAAAACCAATTGGACTTTCTTTAAATTTTGAATATGGATTTCATAGGAGCACCATATAATGGACGTATGTTTAACTCACGATCTCACAAGAATGTAGAAAAAGTAATTTTAATATACAGATATTGTTGAAGTCGGCAGAGTTTCTAATAATGAACACAAGGGCTCTAAAACAAGCAGATGTGAGACTATTCATATGATCGTCAAATGAGAGTTTTTGGTCTAACGTTACACCCAGATCTCGACATGTTTCGGGTCTATTTAGAACAGAATTATTTAACGCGTAATCAAAAATAATTGTTACATATTGCTACATTTAAGGATAATTTATTTGCAATGCACCAATCATTTATAATTACTAATATTATAATATATTTTCATGTCGTCTGCATACAATAAACAGTTTACCCACAAATCACAGACAATGTCATTAATAAAGATGTTAAAAAGAAAGGGAACCAAATTGAAACTCTGTGGAACACCAGATATTGCTGTAATTTGGACAGACCAGTGGCCAGATCATTCAAAATATTGCCTCCGATTAGTAAGATCCGTAAGTATCGTAAGATGAGTAAGCATCACATTGACGGCGAAGCAACTGCAATCAGTAGAATGGGCATAATTATAATAATAGCCGCACCCAATTGTAAATATTTAAACAACGTGTTCTCACTGAATGTGGTCTGCATGGGCGATAATCCACTAGGGCTTATCCTCGAATTCATCACAAATTTTGGTTTACTTGATGAATGAGAGTACTTTTCGTGAAGGTGTCACAACGAGCCGGCAAATCATTGACACCTGTATGACTGAAAATGAGGTCGTCCACTACCTTCTAATTCAAATTCCATTTTTTATACGGCGACCATACTTTCAATATTGCTTTATGACTTCCGGAACGACGGATTTATATTTGCTAATTTTCAATGCTAGGTGACTGTACTATATGCGCTACGGAGTAATAAAATTTTATTTACAATAATAAAAATGTCTCGTATTGTTAAATTATTAGCAGATGTTTCAGGCCTGGCGTATTTTATAATGTTTGTGTTTAAGTAACAGCCAGATTTTTCATTAAGGTATAAACGGAAATGGAATTTTTACGTCTAAAAATTCGTTAAAAGTTGACATATCAGGAATCATTTTACGTCTATATAATGGTGTTAATAAAAATATCGTTGATAATTTTTTCGTTCCTTAATTATATCAGCGATATTTTAATAACAGACGGTGCTGAAAAAATGGAAAATATTTTAATAACAGATTGCTTAAGTTATTAATCAAAAAGAGGAAATAAAACATCGTAGGCAGTTTAGTTTATACAAATGAAACAAAACATCTTGCGCGTCTGTGTAAATCTGAATAAAAAAACGTTATTTTAAGATGAAGTGTTGAAAAACTTAAATCTCTTTGACGTCGTATCAGCGTAATTTGTCACCTATAGCATTTCTGATTGAGTTTACACATATTTCTCAGCTAGTAGATAAAACTAAAAGAGATACCAGAATAACATTTTTAGGACGTATCTCCTTAAATGATATGAACATGAAAATATAAATATATGCTCTTCAGACATACGGAGAAACAGTTGTAAGCTCTTATATATTTACTTTTCCTAAAATAGAGGATTTAACTTGTTGAAAACAAAAAGCATAACTCCAGATAATCTAAAATAACAAACATTATTCCTTGTTGCATTGGGGTTTTTATTATCAATTTTATTTGTCGCCACTAAAAGTAAAAAAGTTAATAATGTGATCTTCCAGAAATTGAAAACTGAAATTTTTAAAAATGTTTTGAGAAGACAGCGCCATCTAATTCTAAACACGCCTCGCAGAATTTAAGGGGGGTGTAAGCTTGCATAGAGCACCAAATCGCTAATAATTTTGTGATTGATATCGCTGTCTAATCATAATCAATTTTAATCATTTAAAGCTCATTCTAAATCCTTGAAATATTTTATCGATTACTAGGTGTCATATAATATATATATATATATATATATATATATATATATATATATATATATATATATATATATATATATATATAGAGTGGAATGAAAAATAATAACTGAATTTTTTTTTGCTAATTATTATTTACTAACTTTTACAAATCTTATCACAGATAAGTATAACATATATCTTATTAAACAATTATTTTCCCGGCTATTTGCCACAACGCTGAAACTTGGATTACAAAAAAGATAATATGCATATTATGTTCAGTACGACTGACTCAATAATGTTTGTAATTTCAACTATTCTGTGCATATTATCTTTTTTGTAATCCAAGCATCAGCGTTTTAGCAAATAGCCGGGAAAATGATTGTTTAAAAAGATATATCTGTGATAAGATTTGTAAAAGTTAGTAAGCAATAATTAGCAAAAAAAGAAAAAATTCAGTTATTATTTTTCATTCCACTCTATATTTTAAACTTTTACCAAGAAGAGGAACTTAATTTGTTTTTAAATTATAATATATATGTATACTATACTAAAAAACTACGTGACTTTTAAATATGGTCAGGCATATACGTTAATCATACAATAAGAGTATACAATGTACATACTCCAATTTATATAAAATGCAAATTTTTAAGAAACAATAACAAATTTCAAATTCTGCTACCAATTGAGTAACCAACTTTATCCTTTCAGGTTCGCTTGCAGTTTTCCTATCGGATATTCATTTATTCACCTTAATATATTTCAGGAAACATATATAGGAGTAGATTTCCTCTTCAGGTCTCAAAAGAGGAAACGAACACTTTTATTGGAAACTGTGTTCACACCAGATTTTATTTTTATTATTTATTATCTATGTATCTGATAGCTCTATAGGAGAAATTGAAACACAAAAAAATAATGGGATGGGATCTCTCTTTTCAATACTTTTGTTATTATAAGCTACCAGACGGATCGCTCATTACAACTGCTCTTACAACTTTTTCAACGGTTTTCTATATCAATATTTACAGGCGGCTACTATTGAATTTTGTTTATAGCTGGGGAGAAACGAAAAACAAATACTGTTTTTAGATTTACTTCTTTCTATCTTGTATATTGCACACTTCGATAGAACTATATTAAGTATAAAGATTACGTAATTAGAGGGGAAAGAAAATTTGATAAAATTGAAGCACTAACATAATAAGTGGCATATTTCATCGTAGAGAGCAGATATAAATTATTTATTTTATAGGCAAGAAGTTTAAGCTGCTTTGTTGATTCGATAGAGATTTTAGATTCTCTATGGTCGATTCTAATTCATAGTTAAAAGCATACCACTGACAGAGCTTTGAAGTACAAGGTGGCCCATCATGCAATGACGTTAACGTCCTTTTTTTATGTGAATACAATCTACGCTCGCTTTATCAAATTTTGTCGAATTCTTTTGAATATGCCATGAGTATTGCTTAACAGTGTTTTTTAATTTACTTGGTTAACATCGGTCTGTGTCCGCCACCAAGGCCAATCACCGACGTCGGGAGATAAAGTCTTCAATGCTTGTGTAACCATTAGTAGTCTCCATACCGAAGTATTTTCCGCAACCATTAAAATACCAGGAAGTATACTCAACGTGCGTTTCGTCAACCAAGTTGGTATTAACTGGAAATGATTCAAACGAATTTTAATCATCTTCAGATGATGCCAACCTGGTTGATGAAACGGAGTATAGTATACTTGCGAGTATTATTTAGATTTAAAGTTTTTAAATTTAAATTAGTTTTAGTCATTTCCAGATGATGCCAACTTGGTTAGTGAAACACGCGTCAAATAAAGTACTGTAACGAAATTGCAAGCCATTTCATTCCAGTTTGTTGTTGTCCACGATGAATTAAGTTTCTGTCAGTCTAGTCCAGATGGCGTCACTGATTTCCACTGGAACAGTTGGTTTTGCAGATTTTTGCACTAAATATCTATCTATCTTTATTGCCCATACTCTACTTTCAAATGTTTGTCTTTTTCCAAACTATAACCGAGCTTAGGTGGGAAAGAGAACGGGGCTTCTTCCTTCTTACTAGTGTAGCGTTTTGAAGGCAACATCTCTAGTTCAGTGGTCTGGTAAAATTTATATGGTTTCTGGTATTATCGTGTAATTTTATGATCATCATTATTTAAAAAAGTTGCTATATTAATTTAAAGTACCTTCGAGGTAATTTTCATAATAATATCGTACCGTATTTATCTTAATTTTCGCCTTGGGCGAATTTGCTTTTCGGTGATCAGTTCACCTTGGTTGTTCTTTGGAACAGCTGTCATTAATATTGATTAGTATCGATTTATCGTGTCTTGTTGGCAATTTATCTAATATCCCTATGATATTGTAATGATTTCGTGTGCTAATTTAAACTAACTTTCGGTTATTGTAAATTTTAGATCGTAGTTAGTTGTTTTCTGTCTTTGTCTGTTGATGCCTTAGGTCACTTGGCTGCGTTGGTAGCTCTGTGAAAAGTGGTGACTAGTGACATTTGGAGATTGGCACACCTTTTTGGACTAAACCTATTTGTTTATAACCTTTGTGAAAATTATCTAATGTGGTGCATTTGTTTTGTGGTGGATCATTTTATACCAGTGCATATATTTACCAACCAGACCTCAGTAACGTAAGATTTTTCTAAATTTAAAATATCGAGTTCTTACTTGAACGTTTACTTAGTATTTAGTCAGGAACGCTGCTCTAGTGGAGCCTTGCCTAGTTCTCTGGCAAATATACCTGCCTAGTTATCTGGCAATTGATTAACTTTTGATTATCTGCAGTAAACATATAGTCAAGCTATATATCTTTATTTAACTTTATCTGGAATTCATTATTACCTCTCTCCGAGGAACTAATAAATAATTTAATTTAACATTACCTTTAATTTGAAAATAATCGTATTGTTTTATATTTAGCAAATATTTATTTACGTTATCTTTCTAGTTGTCTGTCTGTATACAGACATTCAAAATTTTCTTGAAGATTACCTTCTCTTAGTAAAAAATATCTTAACATATAGTGAACACCTATTTCATTTTGTTTATTATTATAGCTACACCAAGTTTATTTGTTGGACTAGTATTTTTTCTATTTAACGTAACTTTTATTGATACTTAAGTTAGTTGAAATCTTCAACTTCCTAAAATATTGTGGGATACCGATCCTAGTTTGTTTAGTTTGCAATTTACTCTGTAAATTTGTGTTAACTCATATTTTGTCTACGTAGCTGGACAAATTTAGTCGGCACAGCTTTTAACTTTGTTTTGCCTATAATACTGATTTTTAAAACTCTCCCCTTTTTATGTAAATACCTGGACCAAGAGAAAAGGATAACTGGTGGATCGAACTGATCATTATATACGGGGTGGAGCAGAAAAACAATATTTTATACAACTGGCATTTTTTCTCAAGGATAACTGCAGTACTGACAGTGGTGAATCGAATTGACATCGAACCCATTAAGGGCTTAGCCGTTGGTGGATTCTTCGCTGGACTAACCCATTGGAAGTTACGTAAGATCTTCGTCCCCAGTGAACGTGTATATTTGGTCAGAAGAAATTTGTAAGAGATCTGTCATTTATTTTCCCTTTCAGTAACGTCATATCATTTTTTTCTTTGTGTGGTTAGTTTGTTGGTCTTCACCACACCTAGATTTTTTTTGGCTAAAAGAGGCCATCTGAGCCAATGTAAATATTGTACAAATACCAATCTTTATTCTACTTTTTTATTAAATAATATCTTTTTATTCGACTTCCTTCCCAACAGAATTCAAGTTTTAACGTTATCTTTACCTTTTAAAGTAAACTTTTAATTATTTGGTACTTGCAAAAGTCCTGGCGCCCAGACTAGATTTTGGTGAGAACTCAAATCAATCTAAGCTCTTATTCACGACCTGCTAACTGAGCTACCGGTCAATAAGTACAACCCCCAGCTTATCGTGTTATGCGAGCAATTGGACGGGAGGTGTTGCAGTACCGAATGTTTTAGTATTTGTAAAAACCGCATCAGAGCTAGTGGTTCCAACTCATTTCAGGATTGGTACCTCTAACTCGAAAATTTTAATGAACTCTGCTAGAGATATTTAACATGTCCACATTGCAGATACATTGAACTTGTAGTTTTACATCCTGTTCAAAAGATTGTGGCGCAAACTGGTCTGGTTTTCTATGACACTTCATCGGCCCGGAATTGAACCGGGATCATCTGGTGTTACAGTTGATTTTAATTAGATTATTTAAATTTAAAATCACTCGTCATGAATTCAGGCTTCTTGTATTTACATACTGACTTCATGCTTCCAAATTAGGCCTTATTAATTTTGATTTCTGCTAAAACTTTCGAATTATGATATCAACCCATCACCTCCTAATTTCTAGTTTAAATTTCTTTATAGAACGCTTGGTCAAGTGTAGTCATTGGCATGTTTACTTCTTTAATAATGTCAGCAGATATAAATAGAAATGGTAATAATCCATTTTTCTCAAGACATTAGTCTTATAGAATGAGCCCTGGATGGCAAAACAACTTATACATGAATACATAAAAATTCATAACTTGTCGGATAATAAAAATTTAGTATACTATAAGAACCATAAATAAATTTAGAATTATTTCAGAATATAATCATCCCTTTATAACATTCAAGAGAAAATCCACGTTTTAGCAAGACAACAAACAATTCCTCCAGGTTATTTTTTTTGGTCTTAAATTTGAGATAAAATTATTTATTAATGAATAAAGTTTATTGATATTCCACGTAAAATATTTAGAACATTTATCAAGCGCGCTGTGTATTTTTGAGGTGCAAAAACACAGTTGTAAATATTTCATAATATGTATTTTACCCACAAAAGTTTAACAAAGAAAACAGCCATTTTAACAAGTCATAAGCGAATGAATAAAATGTTTCAGATTTAATTAAAATAGAGGTTTCATAAGTCAAAATTTATAATGATAATTAAATTCCACATTTTATGTTACTGGCATAAATTTAAATAGAAAACTAAAATATACAGGGCGTGTGAGAAAGTTTGAGCACTAATTTAGTAGCTGATTCTTCTACTTATGATAATAAGTGAACACTTTCTCTCTCCAAAAGTTACAAAGCGAATGTGGCTTTTGTTCCATATTTTGCAGAAGACTACTACTGAAAAGCTGAAAATAATAAACAAGAATACTTTTTGTTAAAGGGGATACAATTATTGTTTTTGAAACTTGTGTTATTCTTACTCAACTATTTTCCGTGATTAAATTTTAAGTGGGGTACAATCTTTTATTTTTTTTTCCATAAATATGATTTTGTTAACACTGACGTAGGTTTCCACGAAACACCAAAACATTATATACTGCACTCGACTCGCGTTTCGCCAACCAAGTTGGAATCATCTGGAGATGATTAAAATCATTTTAATCATCTCCAGATGATGCCAACTTGGTTGGCGAAACGAGCGTCGAGTGCAGTATATAGTATTTTGGTGTTTCATGGAAAACTACGTCAGTGTTATCTTCGCATCACACGTCTTCGCATCATTGTCCTGGAATGGGTTGGCCATTCCAGGACAATGATTTTGTCGATAAAAAATAAATAATTTTATAGTAGAGAGTTTTCGAGATAGTTGCAATGTAGGATTACTTTTTGATTTTCAGGCTTATATCTATACAACTATGAGATATAAATATGTGACAATTGGTACATTTATATGATATGAAACAAAGAATAAGCTCATTCTAACTAAAATTATGCAAATTGTCAAATATTTAAGAAAGAGTTATTAATATTTTTTTCTTTACCTACTAAATTTTATATACTGTAGTACATTTTAACCTTTGTCAATTCTATTTTTATTTTTAGACTTTGGAGGGTTCAAAAAATAAATAATAATCCCAATGGGAACACATTGTTGTTTAAACGTTTATATAACGTTAATTAACGTTTGCGTAACGTTAACTATCGTTATATAAACGTTTAAACAACAATGTGTTCCCATTGCGACTCGATCCCTTGGTGAGCAATATTTATTATCACTATCACAAATCACGTCTTCCCTATTAAATGTATATATGATTACTGATTCCTAGTTAACTATTAATCCTAGAAACGTTTCAAACAGTTTTGTTGATATTTGCCAAATTTCACCTTACTTTTAGTTAACAATAAAAAAAACAAATGGTACACTAACAATTTAAAATTCTAGAGTTACACTTTCTTGGCTCACACTGTATGAATACCGTAGTGTCATCTATATTGATCATTCAGTATAACAAATTCTGCTGTATTTCTATGTTAGATAACGCTAGACATAAATTATTACTTACCCCAAAAAATAGCAATAGACTTTATTGAAAATGTCTCAAGGGAGTTGTAAGATAACAGAAGCCTCTCGTAGTATTTCAAATCCTAAAGACTAATGTCCTAAGAATATTCCTGCTTTGTAATGAAACAGTTTCTTTAATGGGAACTCATGATTAATATGAAAGAATTTTTCATAAAGTTTGTAGTTTAAGCTAACGATTCAATTAGAAATGGGGGTGGGTAAAGTGGAGCAAACTGCAAAATGGTTCAAAACATTTAATGAAAAATATATTTCGCCAAAACATAGGCAATCAGTTTTCTTAAATTGTAGTAATCGAAAAATAAAATTAAGAATGAATAAAGTAGCTGTATTGTTATCATTGTAAAATCTAAAAGAAATCGAACTGGTAAAAATTCAATTTACAGGGTAACTATGACGGAGATATGACCTAAGAAAATTTTTTTTGATAAACACTTTTATCCTCCTTTTGAGTTTACATTATATTATATTCAAAGTCTTGATTTTCTGATTTGTGACACATGAAAATACCAAAGTTTTGTTTTTAAAGATACTGATAACTTGTATACGTCTCTTTCAATCCTATAATCGTTAAAAAGCTCATTAAATAACCCATAAACCAGACGACGATAATATTATCTACTTCTTTTTGATTGATTTTAATTTTAATTAGTAACTATACTTACAATATATTATCGAAACGTAATATCACATTACAAATGTTCATTGGCAAATAATAGTTGACTTAATTAATTTACTCCGGTAATCAAAGTTTTATCACCGAAGGTTGTAAATCTACAGGCGTGGTCACATTAAAGTAATATATCAAATCGTTTTATGTTTTGCGAAAATGTAAAAGAACATACATTTTATTATTATGATTTTATTTCCAATTGATCTAGATAAAATACATGGAATTTTTGACATGACTAAGCTATATGAAATGGTATATGTCACGTCATTTTCTTAAGGGATTATTAGTACGTTATTATTATATACAAAACTGCCATATTCTTCTGTTTCTAACTACATAATATTTCCTTCGCTTCAGTCAGTTTAGAAACGGCTAGATGACCACCTCAGTAGTACCAGTTGTATTGGTGCTGATTAAAATGTTGCGGTGTGACGGTAATAGTGTTAAGACTAGTTAATTACTGCAACACCCCCCGTCCAATTGTTGGCATAACACAATAAGCTGGGGGTTGTACTTATGAACCGGTAGCTCAGTGAGCAGGTCGTGAATAAGGGCTTAGATTGATTTGAGTTATCACCAAAATCTAGGCTGGGCGCCAGGACTTTTGCAAGTACCAAATAATTAAAATTTTATTTTAAAAGGTAAAGATAACGTTAAAACTTGAATTCGGTTGGGAAGGAAGTTGAATAAAAAGATATTATTTTATAAAAAGTATAATCAAAACAAGTAGGTATATGTACAATTATTTACAAGCAAAAAAAATTAATTGTGGTTGAAGACCAAAAACTAACCAAAAAAAAATGATATGTGAGTGAAAGAGAAAGAAAAATGAAATGCCTGATCTCTCACAAATTTCTTCGGACCAAATAAAAATGTTTACTGGGGACGAAGATCTTACGTAACATCCAATGGGTTAGTCCAGCGAAGAATCCACCAACGGCTAGGCTCTTAATGGGTTCGGTGTCAATTTGACTCACCACTGTCAGTACTGCAGTTACCCTTGAGAAAAAATGCGTTGTATAAAATATAATTTTCCTGCTTCACCCTGTATATAATGATCAATTCGATCCACCAGTTATCCTCTTCTCTTGGTCCAGGTATTAACATAAAAAGGGGAGAGTTTTATGAGATCAGTATTACAGGCAAAACAAAGTTAAAAGCTGTGACGTTTGAATTGTCCAGCTACGTAGACAAAATGAGTTAACACAAATTTACAGAGTAAATTGCAAACTAAACAAACTAGGATCGGTATCCCACAATATTTTAGGAAGTTGAAGATTTCAACTAACTTAAGTATTAATAAAAGTTACGTTAAACAGACAAAATACTAGTCCAACAAATAAACTAGGTGTAGCTACGATAATAAACAAGTGAAATAGGTATTCACTAAATGTTAAGATATTTTTGTACTAAAAGAAGTTAAAATAGAATTTAGAATGTCTGTATACAGACAGACAACTAGAAAGACAACGTAAATAAATATTTGCTAAATATAAAACAATATGACAGTTTTTCAAATTAAAGGTAACGTTAAAATAAATCATTTATTGGTTCCTCGGAGAGAGGTTCTAATGAATAGCAGATAAAGTTAAATAAAGATATATACTTGACTATATGTTTACTTTAGATAATTAAAAGTTAATCAAGTGCCAGATAACTAGGCAGGTATCTTTGCCAGAAAACTAGGCAAAGCTCCACTAGAGCAGCGTTCCTGATTAAAAACTAAGTAAACGTTCAAATAAGCAGTCGATATTTTAAATTTAGAAAAACCTTACGTTTCTGAGATCTGGTTGATAAATATATGCACTGGTATAAAATAATCCACCACAAAACAAATGCACCAAATTAGATAATTTTCACAATTTTCACAGATTATAAACAAATAGGTTTGGGCCACCTAGGTGTACCAATCTCCAAATGTCACCAGTCATCACTTTCAGAGTGCTACCAACGTAGCTAAGTGACCTAAAACATCAGCAGGCAAAGACAGAAAACAACTAACTACGATACAAAATGGCGACATCCGTTGCCGAGTAAATCTAAAATTTACGATAACCGAAAGTTAGTTTAAATTAACACACGAAATTATTACAATATCAAAGTGATATTAGATAAATTGCCAGCAAGGCACGATAAATTGATACTAATCAATATCAATGATGGCTGTTCCAAAGAACAACCAAGGTGAACTGATCACCGAAAAGCAAATTCGCCCAAGGCGTAAATTAAGATAATTACGGTACAATATTATTATGAAAATTACCTCAAAGGTACTTCAAATCAATATAGCAACTTTTTAAATAATGATGAGCATAAAATCACAAGATAATACCAGAAAACATATAAATCTTACCAGACCGCAGAACTAGAGATGGTTTCCATCAGAACGCGGCACCAGAGAAAACCACTGTCTCTGGCTGCCCTAGTAAGAAGAAAGTAGCATCGTAGTATTCTGCTACCTAAACTCGATTATCGTTTGGAAAGAGACAGACATTTGAGAGTGGAGTATGAGCAATAAAGATAGATGGATATTTAGTGCAAAAATCTGCAAACCCAACTGTTCCAGTAGAAATCAGTGGCACCATCTAGACTAGACTGGCTGAAACTTAATTCATCGTGGAACACAACACACTGGAATGAAATAGCTTACAATTTCGTTACAAACATAATATGAATTGACTTTGTCGTTTCAGTATTAGGATCGCAGTAATAAATCACCAAATATCAAATACCTACACAGACCTATTAAGAGTTTAATAAACAGTTACTTTTTGTGAAAAGATTTTAAATCGAATATTTCTAACCCTATACTACTGAAGTGAATTTTATCCCCTCTCCCTAACCACATTTATTTATTTTCCTTTAAACTAGCCTGAATACACCGAAACCTAATTAAAATCTAAAATTTATTTAATGAAAACATTCACGATGTGGACAATACAAAATGTTGGCATTGTCTGTTTTCCCAGCTATATTAATTATATTCAGTTTAGTTGGCTGTACGGATGAATATATGATCTAATTACTTTAGAGTAATAGTAATAATAATAGTAACACTACATTACATATTAATCCATTCCAACTATGGAATAATTTGCTGACATGTTATGAAAGTAACGAACCTACACGTGGGAGATATATACAGTTATTGCATTGATTGGTTGCGAAATGCATCTATGGGATGCATTTTGCAACCTGTCCTACTAACGTAGGACAGGTTATTCCGCGGAAACATAGGAAAATATTAACTGGAGACTTTCTTTAGATGACACAGAAGCTAAGATAAGAACATGGAATATCATTAACACAAGGATTTCCTTAACGCCACAAGACCTGCATTTAATCAATGCTAAGATCTGTGAGGAACTCCCAGGATATGCAAATATCTGGCAGTTCAACAGTGATATTTCTTACAGGGTCGAAAAAACTCACACATGTGAATGAAATAGAAAACAAAAACAGTAGTCGGCACTTCAGTATGTGGCGACCTAAGTATATAACAACAGGCAAGGTTAACACGGTAAAATACACAACCTTCTGCCAGACGCATTTTCAAAAATCCACCAACTATAGAAAATGTCGGAAACGTCTGAAATATACAATACATTCATATAACTACTAGACTCCAGTAGTTGCATCTTATAAATCTGTGTGCCACCATTGATAGAGGAAGTGTGTGTGTGTGTGTGTGTGTGTGTGTGACGGAAGTAAAATATGACATTAAAAAAAGCGCTGTCCCGTCCAGATAGGATAAACAGAGTTATCCCCGCCGTCTGACGAAAGTTTAATCTGGTGATTAAACAAAAGACAGCAAATTCTGGACTAGTTGTTCAGAAGCCTTAGGTCTGTTGACTTGATCTTGAAAAAAATAGAAAATCACAACCTGATTGATATACCAGTGTATTTTGTAATAGAGGCTATATTTCACTGGTCGATTAACGCAAGGCATTTGTACAACTTAAGAATTATTGGCTTTTACTTCTTAATTGTAGGGTCTAGAATATTCATGTTAGAATATAAACATGCTTTGAATTAGGTAGGAAATATTAAATTGGTAATCCACCTTACATTTGAACCCGGTATAGAAGATTATTCCAGTATTTTTTTTATTCTTGTATACGCGTGGCGACTAACTATGAGTTGAATTTTATTAAAGATTGTATAGACTGTCGAGAAAGAAATAGATTTGGTAAATGGGATTTCTTACATTTAGATGGCTGTTTAGATTCCGAAACTGTTTTGTATAAAATGTGGTCTGGAGGCTCTTGCATAAAAATGAGAGTAACGGAAAAGGTTGTGTGTAAAATAGAAAATTGTTATCCTTTTTTACACTAAAAAAATTGCTTCATTCAAGACATTTGCAGTTACTAATTTAAAAATACGTATTACTTGCATAATATTTTACACAACATTATATTAAAAGTATGTATTAGACATTACATTTTCATGTTTTTTTTATACTTCACAAAGTCTGTAACAATTTGCGCAGAACAGTTAAATGACGTCTAATTTAAAATGCCAAGAATATGAAAATGCTAATATTAATTTATTAAAAGTTGATATATTTCTTGTATATTATTCTTATTCTTCAGTCCCACAGAGACTTGCACTTTATTTAAGGGCTTTTTAAAGACACCACATTATCCAATTCACTACGTAACCAAATTTCGTAAGGTAAAATCCATTAATTTTCCGTGTTAAAAAGACTTAATAAATAAATGCAAAATCTGAAAACACAATTTTCTCTACTTTAGTCGGAAGTTAATAAATTGCTTTTTGCCAAGAGTAATGGAACTTCATTGTCAGATGTTCCTACTTGGAATCAGTTGTTATAATAGGTAAGTAATCCTATTTTAATATTTACGGTAGAGGAAACTTAACTAACATTCAACATTATGCAGTGTATATAACAATGTATAAGTAATATTTTTGATAACAAAAATGCTTGTTGTCAAGCTTGTATTAAATATTACAAAAATCTCTTGCCTCGACATATGTTGCGCCAACAGACTTTCTGTATCTCGTGGAAAATTTGTCTGAAATAGATGATATTTTACACAAGTTGTTGGCTGTTAAAGTAGAAATTATTTCTTCAATAAAAAACAGAAAAAACTTTGTTTCCTATTTTTATTTCTAGAGGACTTCCAGCCAAGTACATGAACATGAACAATTTGTCCTAAGCTTCGTCCGAGTTTTCGGACTTTTTCAAGTGTATGGTGCCATACATACCACAAATATCAGGTGTTACATTGGACAAACCCAACAATATTTAAATAAACGTATAAATCAACATAAATTATCAATTAGAAATTCCATAGCAACTCCTAATTCATGTAGCACAGCATTAACAGAACACGCCATAAATAATTCACACAGTTTTAACTTTCCGGATACAACCATACTGCATAAAGAAAGAAATACCAAAAAACGCATGTTTTTGGAAATGGCCGAAATACAAAACAACAAAAAAAACAGTAAATTATCAAACAGATATAGAAAATCTAAGTAGCATATATCGCAATCTTATTCAATAGTAACAATTTTTTAAACATCCTGTATATGTACTAACTGCAAAACCTCTACTCAACGGCTTTCCAATATCATGTGAATGTTTACAATAACTCTGTCACTCGGACCATAAATATAGTTCAGCTGTTATAATTACCTACTCTTAAAAAAGAAACACATCAACGACAACACCAAATACTGATCATTCTCTGCCTAACTCGTCGAACTACACGTACATCACATATCTATCAAATAAATAAATGATGAAAAACAAAATAAAACCCACCCATACAATGAAATTAAAAAAGGAAATTTATATTAGGTAAGAAAACACTTTTTTAGATATGCATTCTGTCACTAATCTAATTTACGACTTATGTAAAACCATTATTTTTAATTATTTTTAGCTTTTAACCTTGAAAAAGTCCGAAAACTCGGACGAAACGTAGGACAAATTGTTCATGTACTTGGCTGGAAGTCCTCTAGAAATAAAAATAGGAAACAAAGTTTTTTCTGTTTTTTATTGAAGAAATAATTTGTCTGAAATCTTTAATTTTTGAGTGAAAACAGATACGAATTTAAATTAATTCGATTTGTCCTTAAGTTTCTGAATTTTTGGTTCAAGTAAATGCTTCTAATTTATGGCTTGAATTCTTTCACAATTTTATTTAGTCCAAATCTTTTAGCTTTTAAATACTAATATTTATTTAAAAATTGTGCAAGAAATAATCAAATTAGTAGACTTCTCCAGTTACTTCTATAAACTTAAAACACTTTCCTGGAATTCAAGAACGATTTGTGGACTTATATTCTTACTCGATAAAGTATTCTAAAATAAAAAGCATATTTTCAGAGAAGCCGATATACATAAGCATTGATATTAAAGTCTAACAAAAGTAATTTCGGGAACTTTGTATCTAATTAAGAATTCAGTTCATTGAGTTTAGTCTCAACCGCAAATTAAAGTTTTCTACATGCGAAAGCTTTGCCGGAACATTACAAACTTTGTTAGTCCAAATTTACGAAACAAATATATTTTAAATAAATTTTTTATCTACTGTATAAAATTTACAGAAAACAAGTACTCAGTACTCCGCTGAGTTGTTGTTTCCTGTAAATCTTATTCACTATATTAGATTCTAATTTTGTTCTTGTCATGTTTCATACCCACGAATTAATTGATTATTTGGAAAGTTTGATCTGTTTTTAAATACATGTGTACAGATTTCTGTGTAAGTACATGCTGAAGTTAAAATTTTAAGGCTTCCGAATGAATTTCGATGTTTCACGACTGTTTAATCCATCAATTGTGCGCACTGCATATTTTTACAGTAAAGAAAACTCTCTTAACTTGGAGGCTATTTTCCCAAATGATTATGCCATATTTTAAATTTGAATCGAAGCTGGCATAATAAAGGGTAAGTAGAACTTCAACACTACAGTGATTAGACATAGATTTTAGTTCAAAATAACTGCTTCTTAATTTCCCACAGAGTTTTTGTATATTCCATTGTAAATGCATATCTAGTGTAATGCCCAACATTTTAATGAATTCTTAAGGGAATACTCGTAGATTATCAGAGAAGTACATATTATTTCTTTAACGTAAATACTGTCGAAGTGGTTTTGTTTGTGTTTAAATGTAATTTATTTTTGTCCGTCAACTTAATTATAATATTATGTAATTCTTCTGTAGTTACTTTTAATTTATCTAAATTGTCTTCCACTATAAGAATGTTAGTGCCATTAGCATAACAGGCTGTCATTAGATATATTAAGTATAGAATAAAATCGTTCGTAAAAATTATGAAAATGAGAGGACTCATTATAGATCCCTGAGGAACACCCTATTTTACATCGCAATTATTACTGGACATACCATTAGACAATTGTACAATTTGTTTTCTGTTACTAAGGTCCCATGACAACAAGTCTAAATGAATACCTCTTACACCATATTTACTATCTAGTATGGTTTTTTACAGTTGATGATCAACACGGTCACAGGTTCAGGAAAAATCTATTAATATCCAATCACAAACTTTTTTATACTAATCTAGGGCATTTATTACCTTATGATGGAAAACACACAATGCCGTTTCGGTACTTCTAGGAAAATAAATTATTTATATTTAAAAGAAATGGCTAATTTCAATAACTTTTGACACGCTAAAGAGAAGACTAATTGCAATGTAAGTTTCATACATACTTTTGTCCCCCTTTTTGAATAAAGGTTGAACAACCGCTAATTCTATTTTGTCAAAAAAATTCCTTTTTCAAAACAAATATTTATAATGTGAGCTAACGGACTACAGAGCAATAGTTTAAATTTTTTTAAGGTTTATTAGATATTTTATCAAAACCACAGAATTCCATGATTTCAACTTACATATTAATTAGAGAAACGACGTCATGCTCAGATACGTGAGAAAAAAACAGAATTGTACATTTGACACAAGAAAATCATACTAACGGAGGAAATTCCTAGTATTGTTGAGACAGACAGTAAAATACAAATTAAAACCATTTGCTTGGTTATGGTTATGAATAAACCTAATAACAGTCTAGTAGCAAGAGCGGAAAATTCTGATTTTCTGTGATATGTTTCATTGTTTCCAGTGAATCCATAAAACTTGGATTATCTTAAAGATTAACTTGAACGACTTGACACAATTACATGAAGGTTTTAATTCAAACATTCTCGTGTTTGTCACACCGATAAAATTCTTCAGTAGTGGTCACTGTTCTGCTAAATTTAGATTTTAATAACATATCCTGTTTAATATGTTTCATATTACTCCGTATCAAAGTACAAGTATGTACAAATATTAATTTCAGACCTAATAAAATATTCATTATATTAGGGAAAGAAAGATTAACAAAGCAGAAAATTTGATATGCGTGGAATGTTAAATATAACATGATTAATCAAAGCCGTCCAGCTATTAACCGAAATTTATATTATTAATTAGGACGCCATGTAATTTCCATTTTATAATTGGACAAAAGGGTTTATTAAGTGCTGAAAAAAAGTTGCACATACCACATAAGCCATTAATAAAAGTCGTTAAAAAGATTCAGATCGATCTCTAACGTCCTGTTTTAACACCAAGCAGTTTACCAATCAATTTCTAGATCTGCCCTTGCTTTTACCCAGATTTTTCAGGTTAATATGTGTTATGTTTGAAAACTACTATTATAATGACAGTGGTACCTTCCACCCAGTGGAATTTTCCATTTCCTTGGTTGTTTGTTATGGATAAAAATTTATTGTCACCATAACCTGAAATACAGATAGGAGAAATGAATTAGCTCCTATAATTAGGCCAACCGGAGACACCACATAAAAAACTTTCAATTTACTCGAGTGCAAGGTGGCAAGAAGCGAATAATAGTAATAAAGATTTTTAGGCTACTTTTTGGATAATGGTTGCGGTAACACAATGGATACATACATATCACAAATTTGTTACGTCTAGCAACTTAAAAACTACCAATTTTTCAATTTTCATTGCAGATACTTCTTGAATATTTTCTGGGTTAAACAGTTTTTATCTCTTGGAGTTAACTTTTGATTACTGCATTTCGTGTTTAGTTTTTACATTTCCTTGTGAATTTATTGCTAACATGACAATGTTGTGTTACAACAGCGGAATATTTTATCGCAGATATGTTGGGTCTACTGAAATCCAACATTTATTAATAATCTGCATTACAACTAGGTTACCAATAGCAAAAATACATCATTTACTTTGGTAACACAGATTACTTAAAACGAAACACTAGAGTAAATTTAATTTTATAACGTGTATACAGTGTGTCCCAGAATATATCTTACAAGAGGTGAAGGTGACTGAGAATTTTTGAATTTAAATTTAATGTGTTGAGAGAAAGACAATTGTTCTTACAATTAGTAATATTTTGGACTAGTATGAACGGATAAGGTACTTTACTTGATAAATAAATTATTTTCTAGCAGGTGTCATGGCCCATGTGATTTGAACAAATAGAAAATATACTTAAAATTAGTATCAAGCCAAGTATTAAACGTGAAAGCATGATGCGATTCACTGTTTACTTTTATTGTACAGACAGAAGTAGCACTACATTCAACAAAATCACCCTGTATATACCTGGTCTGTAGGTATGCAACTAGACAGCACTTCTGGGTGGTATGTCAACTTATGTATTTCATGTTACTTAATCCTTAAAGTAACTTAAAATTTCAATTTCTTTCAAAATCAAAATAAACCAGGTATAATATTCATAAAACATAACAAGTAGTGTCAAATTTAATGGGAGCTTTGAAAATCTAAATTTTAAAGTAATTACAAAAAGCTTTCAACTTTATTTTAAAATCACTTCATTTTATATTCACTTTAATTATTATTTCGATACAAGTTAAATTAATTTAACTTCCATCGCTGTTCATTTATGATATCCAAAAATTCTATTTTAGTTGTTAATTATTTTCTGTAAGTATAATAACAGTAATAATTCCGCCTACGTTCCACTGAAAAACAATTATTTAAAAGAAGTATAAAGCGACAAAACGTTTTTATAACATAATAAATTCTCAAGCCGATTATGAGTATGGAAAACAACTGGCAAAATTTTCCTACATACATTTTATTGTATTTCCTTACTTAATTTTTGTTAAATAATTATGAGATTGGATGTCATTTATATATACATACAGGATGATTCCTAATTAGGGCTTGTAAAATCTTTAATCATATTATAATATTTCAAATTTGTCTTTGGACAACTTTGAGGATTTACTCGAATCGAATAATCTCAGTCAAGATGTTGTAAAAAAATATATCACTGTGTGTTCTAGATAAGAGGCTGCATATTTTGTAAAGAAAACATTTTTTTGGGAAATCTAATAGTTTGGGGATAACGTCGTATAAATCGAAAATAATCGGAAAGATATAATTGATTTTCATCTGCATTGAAACTGAAACAATGAGGATTTTTGATTTTTACCGCCACATAAAAGTCCCAAATATAAATTCTAAAGAGAATATTATAATTTTTAGGGAAAAAATGTTTCACGATTAGCCTTATCAAGTGGTATGTTAGAAAATTTTGATTTTGTACCCTTGTCGATTTACTTCAAACCAACAATGAAAATATCATATAAGGGTTTTGGTTTATAACTTCAATGCAAATTAAGCTTTATTTATTACATCAAAGCAGTCTTCAAGTGCTTGTCATAAACTGAAACAGAAAATTAATTTAATCAAGTCAGAAATTAATAATTTGGCTAAATATAAAGTCTAACATCACAAAGGTGTAAAAGATAATTAATTCAACAATTCAGAACATGTTTACAATATGAAACAATTTCAGTAAGTTATTAACGCTATTTTTAAACATATTTTATCATGATATAATGTATTAGCTACAAAAATATATCCAACAAATTATTATCAGAATAATATATCTGGGCGGAAAAATTGCACTAATATTCTCATCTTTAAAAATCCAGATAGTATGCGCCGCCATCTTGAAAAAGAATCATTTTTTAAATGTGACATTAGTTTTACTTTCACGGGACATGCAACATTTGCAAACAAAAAACTTCTTGAACTTTTCGAACTCCAGTACTTATTTCTTTCGTTTCTTTCTAAAAATGTTATTAAAATTGAACTAAATTTTTTTATTTTGCTCTCACCGGCAATGTTACTTCTGCTTAAACTAACTGAATTTATTACAAATTGACTCAATTGGATCTCTACACAAATTTTTCGATTATTAAATTTATGATTTCAGATAATAAAATTATATTTCTTCCACAATTTTCAGCTGACTGAACATTTACAAAAGACTCGTCTTAACATCGTTTTAAGGATTCTGTGTAATAGTAGCTAACTTTTGTTCCTTCTATTAGACATTGTGACGTGATATTTATAAGCAAATTAACAAGTCTGAGCAAGTTTCCCGTGGTCATTATACGGTTAATCATAAAGTCACCCTCTCTATTATTTTCCGAACGGAATGAGATAAACGAAGGAACAAGAACAAGGCCAACTTGATTAAAAAATACTACGTTTTGGTAAGTTTGGCATAAAGTCCTCGATAAAAATGATTCGCAATGTCTTTCAACTGGACAATTTCAAATGACTCAGGGTGATTGATTTCTCATTTTCAACATATCGATCCTCATTATGATGGTGTACCATTTCTGAAATTTGATCAATTCATATTGAAAATACCAGTTTGCGAAATAATTTGATTCAAGCAATTTTTATTATGGTATAAGTGTTCCCTACCACATATCAAATGTTGAATTCATGATAGATCGTAAACCTATTTCTGAACGTCTCCTCATTTTATGCAAAACGAAGGCTGTGAAATTTTCACAAGCCTCGGTAATTTTCGCTCCAAATGTTTCTCAAATGACCCCAAAGCAAGAAGTCTAATAGTGTCAAATCAGGTAAAGAAGCTGGTCATTCAAGTATCCCTACCGTTCAATTAATTTTTCAGGGTACTTCACATCTAGATATGCCTTACTGTTATGTACTAATTAGATTGAGTAACATCTTGCCAAATCAACTGACATCGAATTTTTAAAATAATTGATTTTGTTACATGATGGGTAAAAAAATAACGTCCTCAAGAAACATTTCAAGAAGCAGAATTAAATTGAAATTGTAGAATTATAAAATGCCCAAGTAGCCTTCGTTACCAAGATATTGATCAAATAATTATGTTGAGTTGAATAATCGAAAACGTCTTTATTATTTATTAGGAATTTATTACAAAGTAAAACCAAAACTTATAAAAATGGTTCAAATACGTTATCAGTCATCATCATGTTTGACAGATATGTTTGCCCAGGAAGATGCTACTACTTGTTCACATTTATGAAAGTCGCAGCTGCTTTAATATGCGGAACTATTTCATCATGTTCATCAACTGGTTCAGCTTAAATCTGCTCTTTATTAAGTCCTCATGCTATTTTCCCACGTCTTATAAACGAACGGACCGCAACATCATCTAGTAATAGTAAAACACCGACATGGTTTTCCACAAAACACCAAAATACCATATTACTCCACTCGATGCTCGATACCGAATATAATATCGAAATAAAACCCGTAGATCGTGTGGAACAATTACATCATTATTTAGTAATTTTGTCCAAATGTTTAGAGGTTTATCGTCTCTAAAGGATAGTTATCGAACTAAATAAGGATTTTCGTCAAGCCACTCATGATGATTGTGTGTATTTATGAGTAAATGTAGCTTCGTCGATTCAGAGATTATTTTCGAGAAAACCAGCATCCGATTGACATGTTGTGTCTGTCACCATCTTCAAAAATTAACTCGAAGTTGTCATCATTATCGTGAAAAAATTTAACTTTTTATGATCTTAATAGATGTGATAATAATTTTAAACAATATCATAACAATTTGACGAAGGGAAATAATTATTTTAAAATCACATATTGATGCAAAATAAAACATTTGTCAAATAAGTGTCGACAACCGATGATGTCTAAATACAACTAGCTTATTAGTTAACAGTACTTACGACAATTAATTAACATAATCAGAAATATCATGTCACTTTCATTTTGCTATATATTCAGTTCATAATTGAATGGTTGCTTATAATTAATTTGTAATTAATTTTCAGACAACTGTACTAAATGTCTTGGCAATAATTACGTCCCAAATCCGATTACTGTTTATAATTGAATTTGAAGAGTAATGAGCCATTTAACACGATAGATAATTAAACGACAATTTCAAAGCTTTATGTACATCATAAAAGTTTGAGGATCGAAAAACATGATAAAGGTTAAAAATAACTTTCCTTGGGTGCCTAAAGATGATTAAATTATAACATGGATCAAAAAAAAATAAGTATTTGCCTAGTATCCTGTCAGTTTTCTAGACGGGAGATTAAAAATTGTTGTATTAAGAGTGCTATTTCCGATGTGAGCGCATTTAAATGAAGGCGTTTCTAGGATTAATGTTATAAAATTTAGTGATGGAATAAAAGCTTGTGGTTTTTTTTTAAATCAAATAAAAACATATTTAACTTCCTTTTCCTAAAAATATAAATTTCCCTATTATATGCTTTAAAAAAGTTAAATGAAAAGTACTGAAAACAAACTTTTACATTCGTCAATAAAATTTAAGAAGAAACGAAAAAAAAGTTGATTGAAGATGAAGTTACTTTGTGAAAAATATAATAACGGGTACTCTCAAAATATAATCAACAATCTAATCTACAAGAAACAAAATAGGTCCCTCTTGAAAGAACTTTATCCCACTATTAACGAGAAAAAGTTCAAACATACATTTCATTACCATATTCAGGTCAACTCTCTTATTCAATTAGCAATACTTTTTCCAAATTTAATATTAAAACATCTTTTAGTTCTAACAAAAATATAGGCAGATATCTTTTCAATGCAGAACAAAAAACTGATATCTCTAAAATGTGTGGTGTATATCGGTTAGATTGCCCAGAATGTAACGCCTCATATGTAGGTCAAACAGGTAGATCGTTCGGAGTAAGATATAGAGAACATATTCACACACAAAAACAATATTCCAACTTTTATAAACACCTAACAGATTCTGGTCATACAATAACTGATGACCATCAACCTAAAATATTACATATTTGTGGGAAAAGTAAAAAACTTAATTTATTAGAAGTGCTAGAAATTAATAAATTAAATAGGAATAAAAATTACAATATATTAAACGACCAAATAGATTTAAATAATTCTCCGTCATTAAACTTATTCAGATAACCTGCTGCTAATAAAAATCACACCATAATATAATTTACTATCTTGAAAAAAACCCGACATTTAAAGACATAACATCTGTACAAATTGGAATTATATTATCAACCATAAAGTGCCCCATCCTTCTATTCAGTTCAGTTTATATTTAAATGAAAGTAAAATCTGTATATAATTTAGTTTACTTGAAAATGTCCGAATAGGATGAAACTAGTTGTAAAATAATAAATAAAGTGAAAATTAGACAAGTAATAAGAAGTGTTTATAATTTTTTAAATTAAAAGAAACGAAAAAAAAGGCAGAACCTTATTTCCTATTAATATCTCTTCCTAATTATTTCAATTTTACAAGATATCATTAATCGCCTTTTGGAATTTAACTGGCGACAGATATTTGGAACTTCTTATAAGGATATTAAGCCGGCTGTAACTGCTTTATACCCCAATCTAAGTGAGACATTTCCATCTAAACTTTTCGTAGATAATAATAGATTCCCAAATAATAACATTTGAATGCAATAAGGTGGTGCTTCACCACATTATGCACAATAAGTTCGTTTGCTTTTAGATACTGTATTTGAAGGAACATGGATAGGCAGAAGGCATCTCATCGAATGGCGGGCTAGATCCCCCGACCTTACCTCCCTCGATTTTTTATTGTGAAATCACCTGAAGAACGTATTGTATAAAACTAAACCAGGCAATCTGGAATAATTAAGAAACAGGATAGAAACCGAAGTAAGAAGAATGCGGACGCTCTTCAAAATGTATCGACTAGATTTAGAAATCGTTTGGCATATTATCAAGAAGTAAATGGACATCATTTTGGACATTTAATTAAACCTTTTCCAAGGCTTTTTAAATTTCAATTCGTTCTTCAGACATTTAGCACTTTTTATTTATTCTGCGACACTTTTTAAGTACTTTTCTTAGGTTATCCAAAATTTGTTCGAATATACAAAAAAAAAACATTAAACATCAAATCACGGAATTTGTAGAAGAGGGCTTAATCGAATGGTTAAAAATTGTACTAGTTGTTCCATTTGAAATAATGAAATTTGTAGCAATTACGAATAAACAAAAATGTGGCCACATCGCCGACATCATTCCCCCACACCAAATTTGGTTGAAATCGGGCTAGTAATTGCCGAGATATTTGGAATAATCCATACTTTTAACTTACTCTGTATGTTTTCAGTATTATCATTGTTTATATAAGATGATATACGCTGATATTTACAAATTATTTTTACTTGATTGTTAGTTATTTATTATTGACAAAAACGAAATATGATTTTACCTACAATCGAATCGATATATGAATATAAATCAAAACACAAAACTTTACTCAAAAACACATTAACAGCAATTAGCCCTCTGCTCCATATGTGTCAGGTTGTCATTTTGCAAACAATATATCACTTTCCCGGTGTTAAAATGAAGTATTCCGCCTGGAACGATTTGTTCATTGAAGGGAAGATTAACAATTAATATCACTAGACACCTGTAAGAGATTTATAAATCATAAGAAGCCATTTTACAATTAGAAAGAAAACACTAGATTGAAAATTTAATTCTATTTGGTTCTTTAAAACAACACTTGCAGCTGCTGATAAATTTTCTAGATCAAAAGTAATCTCCCTGAAATTCAATTTAGTTAGAAGAAACGTTAACTGCCTCATAACTATTACCGTTAAGACTATTGCATACACAATCCTCTCTGCTCATATTGCTTATACGTGTGATCTTGAGGTTTGTATACTAAGATCCAGAATACTAACGAAGCAAACTTGTTTTAATTTTTAAGGGAAACATTGTTGTCGTCTTTTCCATCCTCTTCAAATCAACTCTTAAGTTTCACAAACTGTTAAGATTCAAGACGTGTTCAGTTAGAGGACAAGATATCAAGAATTGTTAGAATGTGTGTTCATTTGAAACCTGTCCACCCTCTTTTTCTTTAAAACTGTAAAAATTAATAAAATTTTCGAGACATCAACTTCTGTTCAACTTTCTACGCGCTTAGGTAATGATGATAAATTCACTCCCAACACTCCCAACTTTCAAATATTAAATGGAACCACACCACTTATAATGCATCATTTATTTTATTTATTTATTTTTTTATTTTATTTATTTTATTTTACTGCAAAACAGAAGTAATCCTATTACAGGACAAAGTAATTAAATAGAGTAATAGTTGTTATGACATAGAGGGTGAACGACAACTTATCTGTATAATTTTAGGAGGAGGTTCCTGTTGATATTAGTAACACGAATTGCGAAAAAAAAATAAATAAAAAAAGAAAGTTGAAAGACTGCCCTACCGTACCTAAAATACTGTTAAATTTTTGAGGACCACTGCATTGCTTATCTAACCCACTTATGACGAACAACATGATTTGTTTATCTAAGTTCGTTGTAAATTGCAAAGATACAAAAAACGTCAGAAAATCACTGACAAAGTTATCCTCCAGTTTTTTAGTTCAAATGATAAATCAATTACTTGTGTAAGCTGCTATTCGGCGGGCTTTCATATTCGACCACGTACGAATATGGAGGCAGATGCGTATTCAGGACTCACGTTCCACAATAGCAATTATTTTCACTATCAATTTACAAAACTTATTTTAATTTAATTAGTATCATAATTTATTAACACTTGACAATTTTTTTAATTTGTTAGGTAGTCACAAAAGTAGTCATATTACAATAAGTGTTCAAAATTGTGACCATCAACCTGCACACACAGTTGAGCCCTTCTTATCCAATTTCTACGTACATTCTCAAAAACTAAATAAAAAAATAGTAACCTTTTCAATAACTAACACTGTCATTACTTAATGTTTAGCAAAAAGCTCCTGAAGTATAACTTCATCTCCTCCCCTATTTAATTCGTCATAGAAAAATCACAAAAAAATCGTAAGGAGCAGTAGGTTCACGAAGGCAACAAAGTGCATCGAACTCTACAAAAATGTATTCATATATTTATTAACAGGAAAAAAATTCCATAAATTCACTTCAGGTCGGTTCTGTTAGTGGACAGCATTCATTATTACGACTTTTATTTACGTCGAGATCAACGGTCGGCGCGTTTGAAGGGATTATGTTAAAAAAATGCCATCGGAGACAAAGTGGCAAAAAGTGGTGAAACAATTATTGTAAAAAGCAAGGTCAATGTCGTAGTCACCCAACCTATCTTAATTTCTTTTCGGTTGAGATATGTCAGTTAATAGGATCACAAAATGTTGGAGTAATTTTTTTCTCGGAAACTATAGCGCAAAGATTTTTTATTATTTTTTTATATGAACTTACCATTAAGGGATCTACCATCCCTTAAATTTAATAAAATAGGTTAGAACTCACCCTGTATACAAAATATTTTAATTTAAGTACGTAGAAAATAACAATAACAATATAACTAATAATTATATAAAGAAAACATATTTTAGTATCTAAATATACAAAGAAATAAAAAGAAAAACAAGAAGGAGGCAGATGAAACAAAAAATTAGAAAAAAACACATGAATAAAGTACGAGTATACTGATCAGATGAAATTACATGGATATAATCAATTATTGAATTCATTACAAAGAGAAATAATAACCTTTTGATATTTGCAAACATGTAGCTAAGCTATAGTGATTAATATCACATTAATGAAAAATTTCATTAAAATTCTGACACATAATATACATAGGAGATTTTATGAGAATATTCGTTCTACTACTCGCGCAGTAAAATGTGTGGACTTGCCGCAAGTTAAGTCTAGGAGCCAGGAAGTTATTTGAGAAAGTAATTTGGTTGAATCAATTAAATTGTGTTTTGTTTTGTTTTGTTTATTTACGAAATAAATCCATTATGTAATAGTTTATATAAAAATAAAAGACTAGAAATAACTTCTATATTCCAGAGATGGAACATCAAATCGAGAGAGCAAATCCACATTATTGTATCATCTATCAGAATAAGATACCGTCAATTTTGAAAGCTAAGAATTTTAAGAAACTCCTTTGGGCACTCTGAAGAGAATTCTTGTGTACTTTATAATAAGGATACCATATCAGTGATACGTATTCAAGTTTAGAGCGAACTAACGTAAAATAAAGAACTTTTAGTGCAGACGTGTTGGAAAAGCAACTACAATTCCTTATAATAAAACCTAGCATTTTGAACGCTGAAGAAGTAATTTGTTGAGTATGATTTGCAAAAGATAGTTTGTTGTCAAAAAGGATTCCAAGATCCTTCACTAAAACACAGCGAGAGAGTGTTAGGCTAGTGTACGTGTCATTTAAAGTTATCTGCTCGCTGTTACGTGTATATGAACATACTTTGCATTTGGAGACATAAATTTGTAGTATATTTACCTTGCACCATTCTTCTGCCGTATCAATTTGTAATTGTAAGTTTACACAGTCGTCAAGAGTTTCCACAGTGGCATATAACCTCAAATCATCAGCAAAGAGGAGGCTATTACAGTTTAAGATTTCCTAAGATCATTAATGAATACGATAAATAAGAGTGGTACTGGGTTTGAACCCTACGGCACGCCAGACATTGCAAGATAAATATAGGAATCATACCCGTTATAGGCGACATATTTGAGCTCTGTCGTTTAGATAAGAAGTAAAGACACAGTATATCACTAAATCCATAACAATGTAATTTATTTAGCAAAATGTAATATGCAATTCGATCAAAGGCTTTCGAAAAGTCTGTGTAAATTATATCTACTTGGCCTCTCTGATCCATAGATTCTGAGATATACTGATTAACTATCGCAAGATTTGAAATTGTTGAGCGTTTTTAAAAAAAGCCGTGTTGCCTGGGTGATATAAATGGTTTGAACTGTGGGTAGATTTCAACGTGATATTTCAAGGACTTTGGCGAAGTTACATAATATAGAGATAGATCGATAGTGTTCAATTCAATTTCAATCATTTAATGCTAATTCTATCCGAATAAAACGGTTTTTTAGTTTTTTAAAATTGGTTGAGATTTCGGGAAGTTAGGGGTAAAAAAAAACAAATATGACTGGTTTTTGAGAATAACTTTGATAAGAGGTGTATATTATTTTTAGCATTTATAATTTGTAAACTAAAATTGGGTTACTATTTTATTAAATTTTTAAAGTGAGCATCGTTGATGCCAAGTGAGACAGCTTTCGTTCAAAGTCTGATCTCACTTTAACAAACGTTTCAGATAGATGCTTCAACATTCCTGAGTTATCCTATATGTGATATCTTCATTATTCCTAGGCGGCTTCTTGTAGACAATTGATTTCAAATGACCCCACAGAAAAAATTAATGGGAGATAAATCGGGAGAGTGAGCAGGTCATTTTATGGACCCTCTTCGGCCTATCAATCGGTCTGTAAACTTTGCATTAACCAATCATTAAATTCCCCAAAATATCTGCCCAAACATGTATTTTCTCTGATCTCTGTGTGTGGACTTTACGACACAAATGCGGATTTTAGTATTCCAGTATCTGTAATTCTGTTTATTGACAAATCCATGCAAATGTACACTCATCTCTAAACAGATATTTGTTACAGAAATTTTGTACCTATTAATTTTTTTTCATGGAATTACCTTGGATGCCAACAAAATTCATATATGGTGAAAACTCTGATTGGTCAAAGTTGACACTTTTTATTCATTATTTTTTCGCGAATAATAGTTCAAAATGTTATCACCGATATCTACACAATACATCACACTTGTCAAAGTTTCTCTCATCACATTGGTGGGTTGTTCTTTTTTTGTCTAATACGTTTCCTTCCTATCTCGATCTTTTAAATGTTTAAGTATATTTGGTACTGTTGATATATACGTTATTTAATGTGGCTTCAAAAATAGAAGTCTAATGGAGTTAGATCAGTTGTCCCCGCTGGCCATCTGATTGGTCCATTAGTTCCTATCCATTGATCCCCAAAATAATCATTTAAGTATTCGGTAACTACTCTAGCATTATGGGGCAGGGCGCCAACCTGCTGAAAATATGGAAACTGGTCCTGATTTACGGTTAATGTTTCAAAAATTCTTCAATTTCATTTTACAGAGAAGTTAATGCCTTCCACCTGTCAACTGATCAAAAAATATAGGGCCTATAATACTGTTAACCCAAATGTCAGCCCAAATGTTGAAGCCAAACCGTTCTTGAAAATTGCCTTGCCTCAAAATCTTGAATTTTCTCATCCCCACTATGTCAAATTGTTTCTGTTGTACATGCCGCTGCTTGTGAAACGGGCTTTGTCAGAAAATTTTATTATGGCGAAAATATGGGAATTTTATTTCTTTATCTATAAGCCATCTACAGTACTCAATCCTTTACAAAAAATTATTTTCATGTAATGCTTGGTGAAGTTGGTGTTTGTAAACTTAAATTTGTGTTTTTTTATGAATTTTTCTTACACTTTATCTTTCTAAGTATTCTTCTATTAGGAGCATATCCACTTTTTCACTTTAATAACCATGTTTTTTGAATTCAATATGATCCGGATCATCAAACTAAATATTATTGGAGCCGTCACATTAGTTCATTTGTTTTTTTTATTTCAAATGCACCTACTTGATACAGATGCAGTGTTAAAAATGTTTATGTTCATTTTTATGTGTATCGTAAAGTTTGGTATCAAATTTTCGATAATAAAACGCTTTAACCTGGTGAGCCACCATGGTGCCGTTTGAAGGAAACATTTTATTTCGGAGCCTATGACAGAAACGTTAGTCATGTAATAATTTCATTTTCTGATGTTATTGAAGTAAAATAAATAAATTTTTAGGGACCATAGCTGCCTACATGCAATATTAGATTTGCTCGAAAACATAATATTCAGTTATATTATTATCTCAATGTGGCATCATTGCATGTAAAATGACTCCCTATATCAAAAATTTTTGAAATATGCAGGGTATTCCAGTTGAAAATCCAAAGCTAGAGTAACTTCCGGTGAAACAAAAAACCAGAGAATGTTTAATCGGCTAATTAATACAAATTTAGTCGTTATTTGACGTGCTCAAATTTGAAACTCATATCTTTTAAGACTAAGAAGATATAGGGGTTAGAGTGATATCACTCGGTGTTGCCTCAAAAAAATAAAAATATGTGACTTATTCAAGAATACAAAATATTTTTAAATAGTAAGTTTGTATAATTATATGATGTTCGAATTTCATCAAATAAGTATTCTTTTGTATCGAAATATACAAGTACAAAGCAGGGTTGTTTGTGTGTTTTATAAAGAAAATGTATAAGGCTTTTTTTTATTCCTTTTCTCTCTCCTTTCAAATATCAAAACCAAAGTGAATTCATCAGGCTGTTTTCCTTTTAATTCTTCTTTGTACATTTATGATTGTTCTTTAGTTTTTTCTGAGATAAAACAATTGCTCTGGGCGAATTTATTTTAAATTAATTTTAAATAGCTATAAGAAGTTTTAATTATTTTGAGTGAATACTTTTGTAATAAGTAACATTATCTTTGCTTAAGGGAGTTTTAAAAGAGCCGGAAGTTTCGTGCAACTTGCTGCTCCAAAATAAACTCTCATAAATAATACAAAAACAAAATATTTATGATTTTGTATACTCGTTGTGGTTTATTTATAACGAAAGATACCTCTGGTTTATTTAGGTTCGCTAATAAAAATTCATCTTCTAATTTGTATCCTTTTGAAAAGGTCTGATGACAAAACTATAGGACTTACCGTTTTTAGAACATGCTTGTTTCATAGGTTGTTGAATTAATATTGAAGATGATTAGCATTGATTGATTTCTATGTAATACGAGTCTAATAGTTTTTTCTAATATCTCACTACTACTGTCAACACTCTGCGACTACTGCAGAGGCGTCGCCAATAAAAAGAAAAGCTTAGATCATTTATATAAATTATAAATGACAATGTTTATTTATTTTTATTTCATTATATTTTATTTTACACCACCCAACAGAACAAATTCCATTTACGGGATGGGAACAATACACAATATCAAATACAATACATGAGAAATCAAATCTAAATAAACACGACACACTATCTGTAACAACATTTTCTGCATGGTTTGAAAATGACAGCCTTTTATCAAACGTTACTCCCAGGTCCTTAAATGTATTTTGTCTTGCCAATATTTCTTTGTTTATAACATAGTCATATAATATTTCAGACGTCTTGGTTGTATACGACACAATGTTACATTTTTGTATATTAAGGTTTAAGTTATTTTTAATGGACCAATTATATATTTTTGAAATATTCGCTTGAATCCTAATACAGTCGTCTAATCCTTCAATCCTGGTGTATATCTTAAGATCGTCAGCGTAAAGTAGACAGCACACATCCAAATCATCAACTATGTCATTTACATATAGATTGAAGAATAAAGGGCCTAATATAGACCCCTGAGGAACTCTAGATGAAGCAAAGTACTCAACAAACTTATAACCATTATACGATACATACTGCGATCTATGCGCGAGATAAGATTTAAAGAATATGATTATGTCATCAGAAATAGAATAGTTGTTAAGTATATGCAGTAACGTATTATGGTTAAGTCTGTCAAATGCTTTGGAAAAGTCGGTGTATATAACGTCTGTTTGTAAATGCCTGTCGATTGATTCCGATATGTACTGTGTAACGCACATAAGATTAGTAACTGTGAAGAGACCTTTTACAAATCCATGTTGTAGGGGCGATAATGCATTTCTAATATGAACATACAGACTGTTATATAAAAGAATTTCGAAAACTTTAGAGAAGTTATATATCACTGTAATTCGGCGATAGTTTAAAATTTGGGCGTTATTTCCTTTTTTAAATACAAGACATACTTTGAGTTTTTCCATAGGCTTGGAAAAGTACTGCCTTTCAGTGACAAATTAAATAATGTGAGAAGCGGAAAGGCGAATGCGTTGGCACAGTCTCTTAATATAAAAGTGGGGCTACCATCAGGTCCAGTCGTGAATTTGGGCTTGATTCGTTTTAATGATTGTAAAACCTGCGTTTCAGAAAACGACTTTAGTACTAAAGTACCGTTAAATCTATTGACCTCATATCTAATATCATCCGCCTGAATCAATTGTGAATAGGACTTGACAAAAAAAGTCTGCAAATGCGTCGACTATATTGTTTTGAGTGTTTACAGGTGTGTCATTGTATAGTATTGCATTGGATATATTAAAAGCGCCCTTTTTACTGTTAATATACGACCAAAACTTATTAGGATTTGATTTCAGAGTCTTCGACATGATTGACAATTTTTAAATGAGATATCGATATTTATTTTTATTCTGGCCCTTAGTTCTCTAAAATCGAATAATGTGTCTAAATTACTAGATCTCTTATATGCTCGCCAAGTTTTTTCATTAAGCCTAATATTTTTCTTTATATCTGCGTTAAACCGTGGTGGAAAGCTCTTATTACAGAAGGTTTTAATTTTTGGAACATGATTTTCAAATATATCATTTAATCTGTTATAAAAAGAAGAGCAAGCATCATCGACGTCATCCTATTCAAGTAAAAAGTCCCAATTAGTATTAAGAATTTCAAGATATAAGAGGGGGAAATTTGCTTTACGAAAATTATAAGTATTATTAAAGTTATCGTTGAAAGGGGTGGGGTATCTTCCTTTTCCTTTTTCAAGTTAATGGTTAATGCAAGAGCAGGATGGTGTATGTCCTCTCTTAATAACAAACACCTTTCCACAGAACAATTCTAATTATTAGACATGACAAGAGCAAGTATTCGGTTAAGACTGTTAGGTACAAAGTTGTACTGATGTATATTAAGAATGTTCAAGAAATTATTAAGTGCTAAAACGGGAGGATTTACCTGATTATTTAAGTAGCTAGAATAGTAGCTAGGAATGTTAAAGTCACCCAGTATTAGTATATCATTAGTATTAAACATGTTAAACGAGATAATGGTGTCAAAAATAATTTCTAAATCGGCAACACTAGTAAAAAAATAAATAAAAATAGTTCAGTGATTTATTTTGACGCTTACACCCAAAATATCAATAAAATGTACTAGGTGAGCATTTGTTGTGCTGAGACAGAGACAGTGGTTGTCTCTGGCTGAGATCAATTCGATTCGAATTAAGTTTTACGTTAACCGCAAGTAATACTCTCCCACCACGACTGTAATTGGTCGAATTGAAATCACGATCTGCGCGAAACACGTTATAATTATTACTAAAAAAGTTCATTGTCATGGACCCATATGAGATACGCTAATTATTATGACCGATACATAAACAACAATTTGCATGTTTACTTATCAATAGAGCTGTCCGAGGTCACCTAGCCGCCAGAGCCGTCATATGACTCATATGTTTACATCATATCATAATACTTGAATAAGTATATTAAATGGAAATAAATTTTAACAATAATGTTACATTTTATAAAAATTTGTATAAAACTCACCCTTTTAAACAGATTTATGAAGTAGTTTGGTTGTCGTCATCACAAAGTGGGGAAAATCTATAGTATAATAACATCAGGTATGTTTCTACAGCTGTCTCTGTCAGCGATGTTCGCTTTGGTGAAAAAATATGTTTGTATTTTGAAAATGACCGTTCGACATCTACGGATGTAATACAGGCATAAGTAAAACAATCTGTGAACTCACTTAACGAAGTTGTAGATGCACCATCACAAATTTGTCTTAATTTGCTAAAATCAGGATCTTTCTGTAATACACTCTCGAATTTTTCACTAACGCGATTATTTTTTGCGTCATTTATAGCCTGTAGCTGTGTTTTTACGTCGTCCACTATTTGCAGCGATTCCACTAACGACAGCGAACTATTTTGCAATTTTTCTATTGCGTCCTGTAGTCCCCTATAATTGTTATTAATACTATTTAAATCTGTTTCAAGGGAAACGCCTTGAAAGCTTGTCTGGCTTTCCCTAATAGCTGCAGCCTCGTTGGGGTTGAACTGTAGTATCACAGCTTTTATTTGTTGAAAATATTCAGCATAATAAAAAGCCGTGGAAATGTTGGTTTAAGAGGGTCCAGTACACGTACTATAATATTTAAAATAGAATTTTTTTTACAATCTGTCGTCTCGTCAATACATAACCAGAGCCGTGTATTTTTTAATCCACATTTAATCCTATTTACAATGTCCTCACGAACAGCTGGAATATATCTACATAACGATGTACGACTTGGTAAGTTCACCTGGGGATTGTATTTATTCCAAAACTCCCGAAATGGTTGTTCATCCAGTATGTGTAGCGGAATATTATAGGCTAATAACATTAACAATAAATCAAACATAAACTGAGTTGTCAAAGGCATGTCATTTTTTTATTTTGATGTTGCACGGTATTGATATGACGACGACAATCTGTTTTCTGCCAGCACATTAAGTCTTGATTGCAAACTTTACAAATTATTTTGCATAAATTTATTCTCTGTGTCCGCGTACGGTCGTTTTTTACCCTTTGGCGCGTTTGACATTATGTATAATTTATAGGTACAACCTCACGCATTAACCTTTCAAATAAAACTGCAGCGTAAATCACTTCTAAATCGGCACGTGTGACGACAGCGCAAGACCGTGGCTGTACTCCTGGCACATCGGACAGCTCTACTTATCAATGTATCTAAAACTAACCAGGGGCGGCTCCACGCTTAAACATTTATTTTAATGTTTTTGCATAACTTAAAACTTAATAGGTATACAAAATTTGTTTGCCTGAGTAATGTATTTTTCAATGCTATTCTGCTGTTGTTATTTTAATCTCTGTTGTTTCTAAGTGATAAGTGATAAACTTTAGTTTTGTGTTATTGGGTACTGGTTAGTAATCGATTTTCAGTTATAAAGATTTATCTAGTGAATAATAAATGTGTAGTGTGCGGTCAAAGAGAAAATCAATGGGGTTGTTTATCTTTTCACAGGTAAGTAAACAAAATGGATCAGGGTCGGCATAATGTGTAAATGCGACAGTGTGAAAACACAAAATGACTAAATTTAATGTTAGCTTTACAAAAAATAGAACAACATTTGATTCGATTTGAACAGTAAGAAATCCACATTTTATTAAAAAAAAATACTTATATAAAAATATTTATTTTAACTTTGATGGAAAGTTCATTCTTAAGGTAGCTCACAAAATGTAGATATTTTAAAGTCTGTTGATATTTTTTAAATTCAATTTTAAATATTATTAAAAAAAAAATGTGTTTAAAATAATTGAATGAAGATTTGTGAAAATTCATTTTGATTTAAAAAATATAACTTTTTTTATTTGTCTAATATCCCAATAGGATGAAACTAGTTGTAAAAATAACAAATATAGTGAAAATTAGACAAGTAATAAAAAGTGTTTGTAATTTTAAAAAAAGTGTTTATTTTCAGATTTCTCGAGAATCTGCTGAGAAGAGAAAGTTGGCTGAAAGCTCTGAAAATGGAAAATGCCAATAATAGTCCAAGAGCTGGCGTCCAAAATGTGCAAGAGTTTTCTCAAAGCTAATAACTGTAGAGTCAGCACTTCCGGTACCGGGACACCTGGCGCTGGGACGCTCGCAAAGGTGTAATATTAATTAACGTCTCTAAACTGTTTTCTCAAAGATCAAAATTTATAGAAAACGAGCAAATATAATATAAAACAAGAATCCAACAGTCAGACAGCAAAATATAGGGACACGTGGCGTCAGCGCTACTTCATACCTGTCAAAAAAGTGACGTGTGTCAAAGGGATTTCTCAAAGCTGAAATTCTCCAAAACATTAATTAAAACTATAAAGTTTATAAAGGAGACAGTCAGACTCATTTATGATAGGACCACGTCAGTTAGCAGTCGTTAGATGTGAGAGCGGTAACTGCGCGCATTAGTACGCCTTTTCTCAATACATATCATTTATTTTATATAAAAAAATAATTTTAATTGTTTCTTAATAATTGTAATTGTTATATATCAGTTATTATATAGATATCAGTTATTTTATACAAGAAAAAATAATTTTAATTATTTTATAACAGAAAAAGTAAGAATCATTGATTCATTGGAAAAAAAAACATCTAATCGTCAGAATCATTGCCGTCGTCGTGTTCTTCGCCACGTGTTCTTCATCAGAATAAAACGCGATTGCACCATATTCTTCGGCGTCATCAGTGATGGTTGATTCCGAATCTGTGTACAAATCAAAAATTCAGCGTTAAGCAATACATTACATTAATAAGTAAGGTTTTGAATCACATTTGCGAGTCGACTGGCAAAAATTACCTGCAGGTGTATCATCCGGTTGAATCAAAACGTCAGAAATGAAATTAGGTAGCTGGTCGTCTTCGTACCAACTGAAATCATATCGGCCATCGATCAACTGCCAACCGTTTTCCTCTGGAATCATTGCAGTGGGCACTTTTTCATCAGCATGACTCCAAATTTTCGATATATACGCAGCCCTTTGTATTTGTTTTTTCAATTCCATCTTGCATGGCGGTAAATTGGAACCATCGACGTTTTTCGTGACAATTGTGAAAGGGTCGTGTGTGTCTTCGAATGCGTAAGTCTTATTGAAAAGTAGAAAGCGAGCCTCATTTACATCAAGTATTTTTCAAGCCATATAGTTGACAAACAAATTTCTCAATTTTATAACGTCAACAAATACAATACACAACGCAAATTTAGTTTTTAATAACTAATATACAAAGTCGTAAGAAAGCTAGTACAAGCTGGCAAGCTGCAACAAAAGATGACACGATATGTTATATCTATTACACATATATTAATATGCTAACTGAAGCACTGGAAACTTAAACGCATATCGTACTATACTGTTATAGTAATAATATTAATATAATAGACTGATTTCAACAATTCGCTTCTTTAGCAAAGAGTAGTTTATTCTTTGTTTTTAGTTAGAGAATAAATAATAAAATTAAATACAGAAAATTCAGAACTCGGTCAAAGAAGACCGGCAGTCGGCGCTCTATATAAAAACGATAAAACGTAAACATCATGACCACGCAAACACTTTATACTCCGCCCGCCGGTATTACTTTGATTTTTTGTTATCATACAGCACACTTATCGATAGGCGGGCAGGTGCGGACTTATTTGGAGTGCGTGCTTTTGATTAAAATTTAAATTTAATTATTCAGAAACTACAACCGACTTGCGGCAAGTCAGCGCCTCCAAGATTCAGCGCCCCAGGCGATCGCCTGACTCGCCTGCCCATCGGGCCGGCCCTGGTAACCCACATTCCATTTAGTTATAAAATAAACGATATGTATTGAGAAAAGGTGTACTAATGCGCGCAGTTACCGTTCTCACATCTATCGACTGCTGACTGACGTGGTCCTATCATAAATGAGTCTGACTGTCTCCTTTATTAACTTTATAGTTTTAATTAATGTTTTGGAGAATTTCAGCTTTGAGAAATCACTTTGACACACGTCATTTTTTTGACAGGTAGGAAGTAGCGCTGACGCCACGTGTCCCTATATTTCGCTGTCTGACTGTTGGATTCTTGTTTTATATTATATTTGCTCGTTCTCTATAAATTTTGAGCTTTGAGAAAACAGTTTAGATACGTTAATTAATATTACACCTTTGCGAGCGTCCCAGCGCCAGGTGTCCCGGTACCGGAAGTGCTGACTCTACAGTTACTTTCCATCACTAAAAAGTAACCTAATCTCAAAAAATTAGCTTTGAGAAAACTCTTGCACATTTAGGACGCCAGCTTTCCGACTATAAGTGGCACTACGTGTGTTCAGAATACTTAAAATAGTGATTAAACTATTAAAAAATCTGGATTAAAAGTCTTGAATATCAGTACTGTTCTATTTTTTCCTCTGGCAACACTATCACTAGAATTATATTGAAAATTAATAATATACTGAGTGGTCACTCATTCATACCTCATGAAATAATATCAAGTAGATACCTACAAGGCAACAACTGTTTTGTAGATATGATACTTATATTGCAGTGATGTAGGTTTGTATATTTCAAGGAAATCTCACTTGTGTCAGCATTGAAAATTATATTCCTTCGCCACCATTAGTACCCAAGATGGCAAGGTATGTTAAATTTAAATATACAGTGCAGTGATTCAAAAAATTTTTTTTGATCACTGCGCGCTACATCTAATGAACTTAAAAAATATCTACAATTTGATGTGCCGGGCATGGCCGTTGCTTAAAAAATAAAAAAATAAGGACCATGGGAGTTTAAAGTAGCGGGCCCAGTATTGGGTGCTAATGGTGGCGAAGAAATTAAATTTTCAGTGCTGAAACAAATGACATTTCTTTGAAATATACAAACCTACATCACTGCAATAAAAGTAATATATCAACAAAACAGTTAATGCTCTGTAGGTACCTATCTACTTGATATTATTTCATGAATGAGGGACTACTTAGTATATTATTAATTTTCAATATTATTCTCTACTAACCTGGACAGTACGTGTGACGAAGTGGTGACAGTATTGCCAGGGGAAAAATAAAACAGCATTGATTTTCAACACTTTTAATCCAGATCTTATAATATTATAATCCCTTTTTTAAAAGTGCTGTGATCACACATAATGCCACTTACTGGCATTTTCTATTTTGGGAGCTTTCAGCCAACTTTTTCTTCTCTCCAGATTCTCAGGAAATCTGAAAATAAACACATTTTTTTATAACAACCTTTAAAATTGAATTAAGAAAATATCAATTGACTTTAAAACGTTTACAATTTGTGAGCAACCATATGAATGAAATTTCAATTCAAGTTAAAATAAATATTTTTGTATAAGTATCTCTTTTGACAAAATGTGGATTTTTTACTGTTCAAATGGAATCAAATGTTGTTGTTTTTGTTTTTGTAAAGCTATCATTAATTTTAGTTATTTTTGAGCTTTCACACTTTCGCATTATGCCAGCCCTGATTTGTTTTGTTTACTTACCTATGAAGAGATAAAGAAACCCGTGGCTTTCCTCTTTGACCGCAAACTACACACTTATTAGTCATTTGTTCTCAATAAATATTTATAAATAAATTTTTTATTACTTAAAATCGATTACTAATCACAGTACTAAATAACAAAACTTTAAAATCACTTAAAAACATAGATTAAAATGACAAACGTACTATTTGTTGTCAAGACGGTGATAGATCGGGCATCGATCGAATAGGAATAAAACCAGCGATAATATTTACGTATCTCGCGTGGGATGTAGATAAATCGGACAACTTTATTTGTTTTGTTACTTATATTCTAGTATTATTAATCTGAGATTTGTACACACACCAGATCCATCTTGAGAGAAACGGAAGCATGCCAAACTTTCAACTTGCAGCACGAAATGTATGCAAGAGATTTGTCAGTTTCTGCAAATATCGGTAACATCATGTATCTTGAGTTGAATTACGGGATGCACTCGGCAGTTCTACTTGTATCATGCCTCTTCGCCTGACAAGTTGAGATGTTGCAATTTCGATCTACACCTACACTTGAAGCGTACAATTTAACGCTGGATTACAGATATATCGATAAACTTAATATATTAGCTGAAATAAGTTACACACGTACAAATTGAATTCATTCTTGTTCGTCAGTGAAATTGAATGTAAATCAATTTTCATGTAGGTAACTGTAGAAATTTTTTCTAAATATAAATTTTCGTTTACTATATTCTTTGTGATTGTTAACGCTGACGACGTCGTTTTCCACGAAACACTATAACTGCATTTGAAGCACGTTTCGTCAACCAATTTGGCATAATCTGGAGATGATTAAAACTTCAGTGAACCACACTAATTTTACACTTTGTAATTTCCAAGCTTTCAAATCGATCCAGATGGCTAGTATTTGTTACAATCCTAATTAATCTCAAATTGCTACTACCAATTTTATGGTTGTTCTCAAACGCATGTTGAACAGCACTAGACTTATAGACGTTGTACCAGCTACTTTTGAATATGGCCTAAGGAGTGAAACAGATAGCGCATGAAGTTAGTCTTAGCACAAACAGCATCGACATTGAATGAAGGGACTCGGTTCATTTTAGTCACTTGTCTGAGAATCGGACCCCGGCCTAGCCACTCTAAGAGGCGTAAAGTGGGGATAGTCCAAGCGCACGCATTATGAGTCTATTACTTCATAACCAAAAGTAGCTGATACAACGTGTATGTTCTACCGTATTTGAAATGAGCCATATAATATAATATATAATTGTATTATCTTAATTCCTAAATAAAGATGTTTATTATTATTAATATTATTATTATGCTCGTTGGATCTAGTTTGAATTAATCGTCTAGTTTGTCCAACATACTTTTGGTTATAGTCCTGACAGCTAATTTCGTAAAACCTCGACTTTTCGTTTGTTTCAATTTTGTCCTTTGGATTGCCTAAAAGTTGTTTCAGTTTATTTCCTGATGAATGAACCACTGTCATACCTACATCTTTAAAAATCCTACCAATATCGCGGGTGAATCTATGATCGTATTTCAAAATGAAAGAGAAAATATGGAATTTGTATCAATTCCATACGATGCGATTTCTTCAACAGTATACGTGTTTAACCAATAATATCAAAATAGACTTAATATAATTCTGACGAGAAATTTTGCAAAACATACTATCCACGTATAAAGGAAACACATATTCTACAATGTGAAATTCCAACAGATTATATTGAAAATTATTTAATTTCATGGATATATTCAATGCATGCAAATGACAGTGACGTTTCTAGGGGAGCTGAGGGGCGCAAGCCCCCCCCCCCTGTCTATTGTTGCCACCCTAGCACCTCAAGCAAAACACTGTGAAAATTAGGTGAATAATTATAGAAAATAAATCGATTAAGTGACTTGCTATGTATTAATATTATAACTTAGTGAGAATAGATTAATTGAAACAGAAACACTACTTTTTTAATATTTATTCATATCCTTAAGACTTCTGGAGTGGGTTGGAACCTTTGATGTGAAGATAACAATGACCTAGTTTTCCACGAAACACCAAAATACTATAGTGTTTTAGTGTTTCGTAGAAAACTACGTCAGTGTTATCCTGAAGACCATTAAATTGTGAGGGTAGACTTAACAGCTTAGCATTGATTTCAGTTAAGTCTGACTATGTCAGAAATATAGAACTACTTCAATCTATTTCATGCTCAGTTGTGTTCATTATTTTACACAGAATTCTGTGATCCTCATACGCCGAAAGGTTCGGCCCGCCACTGTATCGGGATCCACCATGTTATAAACACACAATTAATATATTAATAAGCCCATAATTACTAATACGGTATAATCAAAATACATTGAAAATACAGTTGTTAACTTGTATACAGAAGTAATTTATTAGTTATCAATAATATAATTTATAATTGGAGAATTCGAAGGTTTTATAATTTTAGCATACACGGTGAATTTTTTTGACCGGCCATTAGAAGTACCTTGAGAAAGAAAAAACATATTGATCTGAAAATTTGGCTGTGGGCATAATCGTCCAGGATCTATTTAATGAAAATATGGTGGCATTTCCGGTTATACCGGAAGTTGACCTCAACTTCGTTATTTTAAATGGAATGACCCTATTTTTAATTTCTTTTGGATTCTATGTAAGATTCTGAGGTTATTGTATTAAACGTTCCCTATGCTTAAAATTAGTATTTTTCGAGATCTTTTCTTTTTTGAAAATTTTAGCAGAAAAAGTACAATACATAAAAAAATTAATCTCATTAACCGTTAACAGTAAGACGTTGAAATTTGTATGCAGGTAAGACAGAGTATTGAGGTAATCTATCGTGTAAAAAAAATTCTAGTTTTCCTACAACAGAGATTCTAGATGACGTCATCTGTTAAGTATACAAAAATGGCAAAAAGTATTTCTTTTAAATAGCATACTACCTATTTAAATACACCAGTAGATGGAGAAAAAAAATGCGTTTCTAACCATGTATGGTATCCCTATACCCAAAAGGTATATTTTTTAGATATTTGATTTCTTTCATATTATAGATGAAAACTGTAGAAATCATGGGCCTTTAGTAGGTAGGCTTTGACTTAATTCGAACGCAAGAAGATCCTCAATTTTTGGAAAAATTAATTTGGACGGACGAGGCAAAATTTTCCAAGGAAGGTATTTTTAATCGAAGAAATTAGCATCATTGGAGCAACCAAAATCCACATGCTGTACGATAGTAAAATTTTTAATATTGCTAATGAAAAATATAATCTGTTACTATATTTATGATGAAAATTTAGATGGTCGAAAATATTTGGGGATTTTAAGAACCGTAGTCAGTAATTTTTTAGACAATTTACCGCTAAACCAATATTTTTCATGCTAGTACCAACTGGATGGAGATAAAGCTCATTGTAGTGGACCAGTCAGTAATGGGCTTAATTAGGTGTTTGAAGACAGATGGATAAGACGATTGGGTTCATGGTGTTGGCCTGCACGATCTCCCGGCCTAACACCGTTGGAATTTATCTCTGGGGTCGTACAAAAGATGAAGTTTATCGATCCCCAGTCAATAATAGACAAGAACTTTTGGTTAGGGTCATTAAAGCATTTGAAGCTTTAGATCCGAATGAAATTTATAGTGCTGCTACACAGGCCATAAATAAAAGAATTCTTTTATAAGTTACCGGACAACATTTAGAACAACCAATTTAATATTTTAACTTGTTTCTTTAGCTGTTTTTTTAAAATAATTTATAAATTGTATAACGTTGAGTAAATAATTGTCATTTTTTAATAATAATAATAATAATATTTATTTACAAAATAGATAGATAAATACAAATGGGTACAAAAATTTGAATTACAAATATTAAGTACAAAATACAAAATAATGAGGCATAATCTGGATTTCGCAAATAAATATAGAAAATCCATTTAGGCTTATTCAAAGCCTGTCTATGGATATATTTCACTCAAGTAAATGCAAAAACTACAGAAAGAATTCAGAAAATCATTTAAATTTTAAGTGATTCAAGACAACATAAAAAAAATAAAGAATAATTGAATAGTAGAAAAATTAAATAAAATAAAACAAAATAAAATTAATCGATTTGAATAAATAAATAAATTGCCATTTCTTTATCTCAATGACATACTAAATAAAAGGGAAAAACATAAATAATTTAAAATATTAATTCAATGGAGGGTCAATAATATTATGCAATAAATTTCTATCGTTTGAAATAATCCATGTTTTTAACTTCTTTTTAAAAAGTTGCATTGTTTTTATGCTTTTCAGAAAGTTTGGTAAAATATTAAAAAGTTTCGGTCCAATATAGACAAAACATCGTTGGCCAATACTTTTATATGCCCTAGATAAAACTAAGTGGAGAGCTTCTTTATTTCTAGTGTTACGCTGATAACTAATCTCTCTTACATATTGTTTATTTTTAAACAAAAATAAAATAACCGTTTTAGCGAATAGCTGCCTTAAATCTAATATACCGGGTGTCCCAGCCTCGCGTCGGCCAAATGTCCTGGCTCTCTTATAAGAGATATCGAAAAATTTCAAAAACGGGGTGATAGAGGGCGCAAAGGTACATAGTCTAAAAATATTTTGAAATATACAGGGTGATCCATTGAGGCGTGACGATATAAACTTATGTTTTTTTAAATGGAACACTAGGTATATTATTACATATTTGAATTCTACTTTTAAAGACGACTCAAGCGATATGCCACTTGATGGGTCTGCGATGGGTCGGTACCATAATATGGGTGAGTTTGTACCAAAAACATGCCAACTTTGTGAGCTCACTGTGACGTAATGGAAGGACATTTTGAGATCTAGATTATGTCAAAAATTGTCAAACACCCTGTAGTTTACGCTACTTTTATCGGATCTAACGAAATCGGTCATTTTATACCGGGTGAGTCAGGAAACGCCAAAACTACTTTTTCTCATTTTTTTTCAAATAGAACGCCCTATATATTATGACACCAAAGGAAAGCCCTTTGAAAGAGCTTTCCACTGATATAAAGGTTCAAGGGTCTATCTATCATGGGTGCCAAGAATTTGATGGCAAAGTGGCACAATTCGAGGTTTATTAAAAAATTACGCTCAAGTTTCAATTGTTTTGTGAATTTTCGCTTAAATCGGCGCTTTTCAGTAAGAAAATTTCAAAAATAATTATCCTTATACTCGGAGAAAAATACCGTACTTCAGTGCAGAAAAATACTTAAGTATAAAATAGTCAACGCCTGATAAATTTAATTTTTTTTTTCTGAAATGCGTATATAAATTCATGTCATGACAAGTCTTTTCTAGCCCGACGTAATTTTGTCGCGAAATGATTTATTATTTTAGAACGGTGCTTAATAAAACGTAGCTTTTCGTAGTATTTTTTTCTCAGCTTTAAAATGGTGTAATTCATTCTTCTAAAATAAGACCAAAAAATACTTTTATTTTCAATTCAATGAAAGATAGTAAAATTTTTGTTAAGTTTGGAAAGCTGTTGTTCCACGTACTATCATCGAAAGAATAAATAAAAAAAAATTGTAGAGAATTTCAAATTGCTTCCAACTTTCAATTTATCGAAATAAATTCAAAAAAAATCAAGTAGGTACCTGTCATAAAAGTACCAGCCTTGTCAATAATTTACTTTATTGTTGTAAAATTTCGAGTGTTGATATTTTTTCTTAGTATAAACGAACGAGTAACAATGAAATTCACCCAACAAGAGTTAACTGATATGATATATTGTTTGGGAGAAGCTGATAGGAATTGCTTATTGGCATCAAGGATTTATGGAATGAAATACCCCGAGAGACGAACTCCTGATCCCAACTCATTCAAAAACTTGAGAGAAAGATTTGAGGACACTGGTAATGTGTGTTATACCAAAAGAAAATTGAGGAACATGGTTGTAAATAATGAAGAACACGAATTGACAGTTTTGCTTCACGTGCAAGAGAATCCTCACATAAGTTGTCGTGAAATTGAACAACAAACCGATGTAAGTAAAACTTCTGTAAATCGTATCATCAATAAATACAAATATCACCCCTATCACATTCAACTACACCAAGACCTTTATGGGGAAGATTTTCAAAATCGTATTAATTTCTGCAATATAATGCTAAATAAAATTAACGAAGATGCCCAATTTTTATCAAAGGTTTTATTTACCTATGAAGCTACCTTTCGCAGTAATGGGACAGTAAATCGCTATAACATGCATTATTATGCGACTGAAAACCCGCACTGGGTCAGGCAAGTGGATCACCAAAATCGATGGTCAATTAATGTATGGGGTGGTATATTAGACAACTATGTCATTGGACCGTGGTTTTTTGAGGATGGGGCATTAAATGGCCAAAGATATCACAATTTCTTGCGTTTGAATTTAGAGGGGCTGCTTCAAGATGTAGATGAAGACGTTAGAGAGAACATGTGGTTCCAGCACGACGGTGCACCCCCACATAACCATCGAATAGTAAAAGATTTTTTAACTAATTGGAGAGGGGAACAATGGATTGGTCGTGGAGGACCCATAAGATGGCCGGCACGGTCTCCAGACCTAACTCCTTTGGATTTTTTCTTATGGGGTTATGTGAAGCAGGAGGTCTACAGGGTGAGGCCCACAACCAGGGAGGATATGCAGGAAAGAATCGCTGCAACATTTCGCAATGTCTCAATAGCTACACTAGCCGATGTTCGAAGAACAACTGAAAATCGTTTACAACTGTGTATCAGGGAGAATGGGAACATTTTTGAACATTTAGTTTAATTTCCAGTGCTTCCACCCAGTTTCTTTCCAAATAAAGTTTTCGTTTCCTCTCTTTCTTGATTTTTTTTTGTCTGCAGAGAACTATCATGGTGCAGATAAGTTGATATCATTATTTTCGAAATTGTCTTACTGAAAAGAGCCGATTTCAGCGAAAATTCACAAAACAATTGAAAATTGAGCGTAATTTTTTAATAAACCTCGAATTGTGCACCTTGCCTTCAAATTCTTGGCACCCATGATAGATAGACCCTTGAACCTTTATATCAGTGGAAAGCTCTTTCAAAGGGCTTTCCTTTGGATTCATAATATACAGGGCTTCCATTTGATAAAAATGAGAAAAAATAGTTTTAGCGCTTCCTGACTCATCCGGTATAAAATGACCGATTTCGTTAGATCCGATAACAGTAGCGTAAACTACAGGGTGTTTGACAATTTTTGACATAATCTAGATCTCAAAATGTTCTTCCATTACGTCACAGTGAGCTCACAAAGTTGGCATGTTTCTGGTACAAACTCACCCATATCATGGTACCGACCCATCGCAGACCCATCAAGTGGCATATCGTTTGAGTCTTCTTTAAAAGGAGAATTCAAATATGTATTAATATACCTAGTGTTCCATTTAAAAAAACATAAGTTTATGTCGTCGCGCCTAAATGGATCACCCTGTATATTTAAAAATATTTTTAAACTATGCACGTTTGCGCCCTCTATCACCCCGTTTTTGAAATTTTTCGATATCTCTTATAAGAGAGCCAGGACATTTGGCCGACGCGAGGCTGGGACACCCGGTATTCAATTCTGAAAACAGTTGTTCTGTGGGGTATCTAAAGGGTTTGAAATAAATAATTTTTTAAAATTTTCTTTTGAATTATCGCAAGAGGTTCCAAATACGTTTTTCTTACTCCTCCCCATCCAATTATACCATATTGTAAAATGGCTTCTGTGAAGGCGTAATATAATATTTTGAGCTGATACAATGGAAGAATTTGTCGACATTGGTAAAATTTAAACATTAGGCCACGAATTTTTGTTTTAACATTGTTTACGTGTACGTCCCATCTTAGGTGTGTATCGATAAAAATGCCAAGATATTTGATTGACCCAGTAAAAGAAATAACAAGATTATCAATTGATATAGTGCTGAACTCAGGTAGGTATTTTCTATAGGAGGTGAAAGGTAGAATTTTAGTTTTATTAATATTAACTGTCAATAAATTTGCATTAAACCAATTCAACACTCTCCTTAAGTCCCTTTCGACCAGTTCCTTTACATCAGCCCAAGAATGTCCAGTATACAAGATAACAGTATCATCAGCAAAAGAAATGATAGTTCCAGAGGAATCTAACGTAAATAAGCTGTTTAAATATATAGTAAATAACACAGGCCCTAAAACTGTACCCTGTGGTACACCACAGGTCACAGTATCTTCATCACTAAACACATTATTTATTTCAACTTTTTGTTTCCTTGATTCTAAATAGCTTTTAAACAGATTAAGAACGTTCCCTCTAATTCCGATGTTTTCCAATTTATCCAGCAAAAGCCCATGACTTACGGTATCAAAGGCCTTTGCTAGATCGATAAAAACACCCAGGCATGGTTTTTTATTGTCGATTGCACTGTATATTAATGAAGTCAGTTCAGCAATTGCGTCTTGAGTTGACATATTTTTTCTAAAACCATACTGCCTACTGGCATTAGGTAACCTCAATACCGTCTCTTACCTGTATATAAATTCTAACGACTATTTGCCGTTAACGAGATATTAATTTTTATGTTATGTCCTTTTCTGCTAAAATTAGGGAAAAATTATATCTCGAATAATTTTAATTTTAGGCATAGGGAACCTGTAACAAAAGAACCTCAGAATCTTACGTAGAATCCAAAAAATTAAAAATAGGGTCATTCCATTTAAAATAACGAAGTTGAGGTCAACTTCCGGTATACCCGAAAATGCCAGCATTTTGAAAATATTTTCATTAAATAGATTCTGGCCGTTTATGCCCACAGCCAAATTTTCAGATCAATATATTTTTTTTTCTCAAGATACTTCTAATTGCCGGTCAAAAAAAATCACCCTGTATACATAATAAACAATAATACCTATATATTGATTTTTGATAAAAGCCACGTTAATAGATCTGAACACAAAAACAAAGTACCAGGTGCTACTTTAAATGGATTTTACTCTAATAACAAAAATAAGACTCCTCTAATAAAAATTTGATTTTCTTTAAATAAATTAACAGTTTGCAATAAATATCTCAGTGCAACATGTTTACAATTTTTTTCCTAGAAATACCATTTTATTTTATTCACCGTGTCCGAGATAATTGAAAAAGAACCTGACAAAGGTACCTTAAATTCAGCATTTTTCCAAGACGTAGGATCGGCGAGGACTTGTTTAAGAAGTCTATTACAACAATTCCATATAAAAATATCATTATTAACTTTGTCGCCGGCGGATGGTAATTCGCCTGCACAAATATGTTTATACAAGAATTACATTTAACACTTTTAAACCATAAGATTTGCAATCAGTCTTTTATACAACACGTAGAAGCTTTAAATTCCCTGTATAAAATAAGTAAAAATGTTATACATTTTAAGTCTGCTTGACTAAAATAATAAAAAGCAGTATGCTAATATTGCCCTCGATTTGCAGTGTTTATATTCACTTTGCTTATACTCACTTACCCTCAAGACAAAGCTGCAACTGAACAAACAGCGTAAATCGTAAAGGAACAACCCAGCATTGTCCACAATGTTTGCAGAAGATCAACTTCGAATTTGAGAGGGGGAGGGGAAACAATGAGCGACAATCGATTGAACTGCAAAATTAACTAATATTAGTCATTAAATAAATACATGCCATCCGATATTTTACTACCCATAGTGTCTCAAGAGTAACGCCCGTGTTTTTGAGGATCCGCTACAAGCAAGAATTAGAAGAAATTGTCGAATGGCAAAATGTCTGATCGACTTTCGTTACGAAAATATAACAAACATAAATGAAACGTTACGCCGCGATATGTGACTCACCTTTGATCAGCTCATAAAATCAAAAATAATCTACGAATTTAAAAAAATAGTTATTGTTTATTATTTTAAAATTTATTATTCAACAATCACGTGAGTGACTCTCAAATGTAAATTCCATGTAAATTCCAAGTTGAAGCATTTTGTTTAAATAGTCTATAGCATAAGGAGTATTATCCTTGATTAAATTTGCCAAGAAACCGTTCTTATTAAAAATTTGAGAAACTTTGAAAAAACTCGAAAATCTCTCAATTTATTAAAAAACCTCTAACCGACGCACAGTGGTCGATTTGCGTAAATTAGCAGGAAAATAATACAATTTCCCATTGTAACATATTAACGCAAAACTTCTTTTAATATTTACTCAAATAGTTCCTCTATTTTATGCAATAGTCGAATAAAGCAAAATCATAATGGCAACAATGCTGCAATGACGCATGTGGCGAAATAATAGTCAGTTATAGGCACGGCTGTTTCAGGATTCCCTAGACAGTGAGCGGTAAAGTGTTCATAAGTGTTAGTTACTTTGAGCTATTTGTTTATTTTTTAGATGGATTGTGAAGCTGGAGGTAGGTACTTTTATGGGTCAAATTTGTTTTTTATTAAGATATAGTGAGTTTGACATAAACTTACTTTGCATTTAACTTTATGGAAATTCTAATTTAAAAACTATGCAGGCTATTTTGTATGCATTACAAAAAAAGTTCCAAAGAGTACTGTGGAAATAAAGTTACTATTGGATAACTTGCAAGTCCCTTAATCAGGGCTACAAAGTTGAAAATCCACCGTTATCCTCATACGATATTATTACAGGTATTCTTTTGATGTTTCCAGGTAGTAACATGGATCAACGAGGCCGTGCACGTATTGTACGATTAGAATTATTTTTATGTTGCAACGAAAAATAATATTAAAACTGCCATTAAGCGAATGGAATAAGGAAATATTTGACCACATTATAACAACTTCAGGAGTACAATAAGTTATAAAATTACTTAAAATACCTAATATTTTCAATGACCATTGTTGTATGGAGCAAGATATTGACTTTTCCACAGAGGATGACGATGTGACGTCACCAGACTTTATTTAGTAATTTTTGTTTATCTATTCTATGTTGTGTATTGCTTCCATTTTAAAATTATTTATTTCAAATTACCTATTTTTAATATTGTGAAATTCTATGGCTAATTACCATTAGTGCTTAATTGAGCTAAAATCGATTGTATTAATTAGTAGTGATATGTAATATAATATAATTTAAAATGTAAGATTAGGTAAACTCAATTAGACTGCTTAAATCTCTATGAAATCAATTAAATATATTATTTTATTCTTTCCACCTAAATTATGCAAATCGACCACTGTGCGACGTGACGAGTAGTCTGGTGTCAAAATGGTGTATACGAGTATGTTATAAGACGCCGTGTTTATATTTAAAATTAAGTTCTGTTGGAAATGGATAGACTTTATCGAGGACTTGCGAAATTTGTTTTAAGGAGTCTATCAGAAATATGTTGGGCAAACGAAGGAACCAGTACAAGTTAGGTTTAAAGGACATATTAGTAACTATAAATTAATTAGGAACGTAACAGACTGGCTAGCTGCTGTCAAAAGCCTAAAAATTAAAAATGTAAAAACATTGTGAATAAGACAAGGGGCTTATCCATAATGAACTATTTTGGTTTGTGATTCACCGTTCATCTAAACATGACAATAGATTAGGTAAAAATAATAGTTCTTAGTTTATTTTTGACAAATTAATCATCTCCAGATGATGTCAACTTGGTTGGTAAAACGCACATCGATTGCAGTATTTAATTTCCAGAATTATGTATCATGCGATTGGTTGCTGGGTCGGAGTCGGAAGACTTTGAAACTTTTAATCGCAGTTCTGATAAGCCACTGAAGACTAAGGAGGCATCTATCATTGATAGATATTGAGGAAGACCGTACATGTCCAAGATGCGGGAGTCGTAAAAACGTCTTAGGGCGAAAACACAACACAGCAGTGCGACGTCGCATCGCAGAAATCAACGACGTCGTAGAAATTTGCGATGCGACGTCACTTAGTACAAATCCTGGGCGAAACCACAACACTGCGGTGCGACGACGCATCGCAAATTTCCACGACGTCGTTGATTTCTGCGATGCGACATCGCACCGCAGTATTGTGTTTTTACTTATGAGATCGGGAATGATTCTCTCAAGCAACGCACGCGCAAATCACGGAAGTCTGGTGGTCTTTTATACGCGACTTAGTCTGCTGTGCCAACAGGTTGCGTGTGTACAAGATTTGGTACATTATTTGGTTTTTATATTTAATTGTAACATACATCAAAGCATTGCGGTGCGCCTTCGTTTTTTGCGATGCGTCGTCGCACCGCAGTGTTGTGGCCTGCAACAGCCATAGGACACGTATTGTGCGGTCCACATCTCACTAGAAGTGTCTTCTCTGCGATGCCGTGGCGATGAAGTTTTAACGTTGCGTCATCGCATCGCATCGCCGTGCGACGTCGTTTTTGCGATGCGACGTCGCACCGCTGTGTTGTGTTTTCGCCCTTACCACTTAATGGGACAGTGTGAAATGTTCGGGCGTCTGAATCATAGCATCTTTGGTTTTGAGGCGCTTCTAAGGGACCAGATCAGCTCTCTCGCATTGAGTGACATTCTGACCTTCATTAGAAGATCGGAAAAATTCGATGATAGGGCAAGAGAAGTATATGGTTGAGGGGACAGTTGAGGGTTGGTAAAATGGACCCGTCTGCGACCTACTTGCCAGGCGTCAGCCTCCCCCACCATTACCATTACCATGTATCCACAACATTTTTAAATGTAAATAAAATGTGATTGGCAAACATTTATTTACTGTTTTCCTAAAGTAACATTTTTCATATCTATTTTCAATATAATTCTGTTGAATACAATACCTGTTTTTGTAAATGCGAAACCACATAAAATAAAGTAATTCTAAAGGTTAATGGTGATCTTATGTCGAAAAATCACTTTATTTTATTACATGAAAATAATATTGTTATTTTGTTATATTCCACGTGTTTATAGGTCACATATTGTATAAAGTGTGTCGATAATATTAGTACACAACAGGAAATTTTAAAATGCTAGGATACTTACATATACATTCAGGTCAAGGGAAATAGGGTTTCAGATATTTTTTATAAATTTTATAACCGCAATGCTAGGTTAATCGAGTATCACGTTGATTAAATTTGATTATATTTTGTTTTCATTATTTTTGTTGGAACTTCCTAAACTGCTCATTGTATGAGAGAGAAGATAACAAACGATAAATAAGAATAATGTGAAAATATTTTATTAATTCGGTAGGTGCGTATTATTAAAAATATGTGAAATCAATTGGATATACATCAGTTCGGTGATGTGAGGGACAGAGACGCGTTCGTCTCGCCAGGTTCAAATCCTGTCCGGACCACGTTAAAGATCTCTACCCTACGGCAAAATGGAGATTCGCAAAATTCCCAGGTTAAGGGTTTCAAGCACTGATGATAAGCTGATTTCTGACACAGTGGTTGTCGTTGGTAACGGAAACTGGCCAACGCTAAATAATGGATAAAAAAATTACAATAGTTTCAATGTGTTATATCACAACTTAATATTTTTTAACAATAAAATTGAAAATATGTATCTATTTAAGTTGCTTAGAATTCTACAGGGTGTCTTTGAATACGGAACATAATTAAAATTGACATAAAAAGTGCCTACAAAATTATATAAATCAGGCTGAAAATAATATTATTAACCATCCTACTAAGTTTTGGGCCTATGTAAATAGGAAAAATAGGAATGCCTAATATCCCTAAAGATATAATTATAATGATGAGTATTTGGACGATCCAAAAAATATCGTAAATGCATATGCAGATTTCTTTAAACAATCGTGTTCTGTTGCAGAACCAGAAAACATTTCCGCAGATGAATATAGTTTAGAAACTAACTTTAATTTCGTTTCCTTCTCAGAAATTTAAGTATTAATGGCATAAAAAAAATTTAAACCTAAACTTACCATGGAACTTAACGGTGTTCCAGTATTTTTATTGAGAGATTGTGCTGCTATATCTGCCCATCCTCTTATGATTCTATTTAAATGCTTTTGCTCATCTAATATTTGGAAATGTTCCAAAATATGCCCAGTATATAAAAAAGGCAATAAAATTGATATAACCAATTTCGACCAATAGCCATCATTTGTAATTTTGGCAAAGCTATTGATTTATTACTTTATGCAGTATCTATCCGCATGTTAAAAATAGTATTTCCACTCAGCAACATGGGTTTATGAAAGCCGCTCTACAACTACTAATTTAATATGTGTCACGAAGTACATCTCTGAATTCATTGACATGCAAGTTCAAACCGATTTCACGAAACTTTTGATAGGCTTAATCATAATGTAATTATTAGAACATTTTCTACCTTTGGTATTTTTGATCAACTGACAGTTTTCTTTGAATCTTACTTAACTAATAAACTGCAATAAGTATGTCACATATAATGAGTTCAAATCTTCCGATTATGTCTCATCTTCAGGTGTCCCTCAAGGATTTGTTCTTGGGCCGCTGTTTTTTAATATTTTTCTAAATGACATATGTAATATGCCCGATGTCTATTTTTTAATGTATGCGGATGATATAAAACTCATCCATCATGAAACAAATTGTAGCGATATACTTCATAGATTACATTTTCATTTTCCAAGAGTGAATTCGCGACATAAACACACCTTTGGGCGAAAACACAACACAGCGGTGCGACGTCGCATCGCAGAAATCAACGACGTCGTAGAAATTTGCGATGCGACGTCGCTTAGTACAAATGCTGGGCGAAACCACAACATTGCGGTGCGACGACGCATCGCAAATTTCCACGACGTCGTTGATTTCTGCGATGCGATGTCGCACCGCAGTGTTGTGTTTTCACTTATGAGATCGGCAATGATTCTCTCAAGCAACGCACGCGCAAATCACTGAAGTCTGGTTGTCTTTTATACGCGACTTTTGGTGGTATTATTGTCAACCTATCAATATTTTATTGTATTTTGCGTGTTATTGTTAATCAAATATTTATTTTTATATTTATGCATATGGCTAGATTTGTACTGCGAATTGCGAAACAGAAATCTCGTTTATATCCCTTAGTATTGTATAAAAACGATTTTATTTTATTGGAAAAAATGTTTTATGTTGCCAGCAGCTTATTTGGTTTTTATATTTAATTATAACACGCCATACATACATCAAACGTGTCGCTTCTGGTATAGGTCTTCTGTGGCCGTGCAATGAACGTTCGTCGCATCGCATTGCGGTGCGACTTCGTTTTTGCGATGCGTCGTCGCACCGCAGTGTTGTGGCCTGCAACAGACGTAGGACACGTATTGTGCGGTCCACATCTCACTAGAAGCGTCTTCTCTGCGATGCCGTGGCGATGAAATTTTAACGTTGCGTCATCGCATCGCATCGCCGTGCGACGTCGTTTTTGCGATGCGACGTCGCACCGCTGTGTTGCGTTTTCGCCCTTTTATCTACCTAGAGCTCGGACTAATTTCTTAAAGTTCTCACCTATTTATAACATAAGTTCTAACTACAATGACAGTGAAAATGACATTGATATTATTTAATAAATATAGTTTAAAAAAACTAAAAAACACGCTTTTAAAGCACATCAAACTAAAAAAGTGAAAAATAATTATTAATATAAACTGAAAATAATAATGAACGAAAAATACTAGTATTATTGTGAAAAAAGCGTGGGGTGCTTTGTGCAATATTTTTCGTATATCGAGCACCCCACGCTTTTTTCACAATAATACTAGTATTTTTCGTTCATTATTATTTTCAGTTTATATTAATAATTATTTTTCACTTTTTAGTTTGATGTGCTTTAAAAGCGTGTTTTTTAGTTTTTTTAAACTATATTTATTTTTAACTTTTTAGTTTGATGTGCTATGAAAGCGTGTTTTTTAGTTGTTTTAAACTATATTTATATTGCTTATTGATGCTGATATTATAACATATTACGATCCAACAGATATTTCTGAAAAAAAAAAAATTTTTTATTTCAGCCGTGAGGTTCGAACTCACGCCGGAGGAGTCTGTCGTTTCGCGTCGACTGCCTTAACCCACTCGACCACCGGGCTAATTAACAATTATGGAATCTACTGACATATTAAGCCTTTGCTTTCACGCAGGGATACGTGAGGAAAGGATTGGCGATCCTGAACAGGATAATGATATAAACTTATCAAATTATTGTATTGTTACCGGTTCTTAATAAGTGTACAAAGTTTCAATTAAATCTGTCCGTTTAAAGTGGGTTAAAATCGAGTCCAAAGAGTCGGTTACAAACAAACAAGCAAACAAGCAAACAAACAAACAAGCAAACATACAGGTGAAGCTAATAAAAAAGCGTGTTAAAAATAGAGACTTTATCTAACACAGTTACAGTTATTATCTCTGTGTATATATATATATATATATATATATATATATATATATATATATATATATATATATATATATATATATATATATATTGCCCTTGGATCGGTCGTAGCTTCCTTAGGAATTATTTTCGGACATACCTATTTTAATTTTTTGACTAATTCTAATCCCAAATATGCTCTTGAATTTGTATATTTTAATAAAATACATAGGTACATATTTCCAAACACGATACTTTACTGGATACATCAACAGTTAATTTTAATTTCAAAATAGTATTATAGCTTATATTGAACAGTTAAATTAATTATCTCAGTATTAACCTAGTTCACTGCAAAATTGTCAAACCGTGAACAATGGAAAATTATCATGAAATTAACAACGCCCTTAATAATTAGGTTAATTCAATAACATACGGCACTATATCACCTTTCTTAAAGGCAAGCCCTGGAAACCTGTTCACGAAACATGATTTACTCGAGCACGTTTTAATATTTTAGCTTCTTCTTGAACAAGAAACATGAGTTGCTGTTTAATAAGCAGGTTTAATTCATTGAAAAGTATAAAGAAAAATGAGTTTTATCGTGCTACGGTTACGCCCAAAATACAAATAAAATGAAATATGCTGCAATGGCTTCTTTATCATTTCAATAAAATACGAGAAAAAATTTCTTAACTGAAATAACTTGAGTGTTGTCATCAATAAAATTTATTTCCCCCCAGTGCCACACAATCTCGTTTAATTTCCTTAAATTTATGGTTTATTTATTTCAGAATGATTGATCATCCAAATTTATTTTTCCATTCTCCCTACTTTAGTTAGATTTACAATGCTTTAGGTTGTGGTCTACGTTTTGGGCAATACTCACACTTTATTTATCGTGGAAACAGAGATTTGTTAAATAATCTGTTCCTACAATGTGATTACACAATACGCAAACAGTAAATATGATATTGAAAGCGTATATGACAAATGCCACTATGGGCCAGTGGAAGATACAACTAAACGAGGATAAGTCAGAGGCGACAGTAATCACTAAACAATTTAAAATCAAAAAACTTCTAACACCAATTCCGATCTAGTTTTACCAAATTCAGATTCAAATAATATAAATATAACGTTGAAAAGAGCACCACCATGATGCATTTAGATATTGAGAAAGCCTTTGATACCATCTGGATCTCGGATTAAGTGTAATGGAACTTTCCATTACACTTAATAAAACTTATACATTCCAAAATTGTTCCCCAACACCAAACCGGTCATGCGCCGATGACAAGGCCATATAGTCATTCGCACAGTGCGCAAGCAGCATATATGGTGTTGAAAGTGCATATGGCTAAGGCCAAGGCTTACTATGACTAGTGGAAGGTAAAACTAATCGAGAATATGTCAGAGGCGACAGTATTCACTAACAAATTTAAAGATAACAAAATTCTAATACCAATTTCGATTAAGGGACACCAAATTGAAACAAAATTATTTATAAAATATTTAGGGGTTCTTCATTGATAAGGGGTTAACTGTCGGCCGACATATTAACATGACTGTACGGAAAGCCTATTTTTTTAACGGAGAGTTTATATCCACTCTTGACAAGGATGAGCAGACTAGGCAGTACAAATGAGTAAATAACCACAATACCACAATAGTAAGGCCAGCCCTAGTATACGAAGCTCCCATGTGTTGCAAAGCATCCGCGACAACGTCAAGAGAACTTCAAATTCACTTAACCAATATATTTAGACTAAGAACTAGGGCTGTCAAAAATGTTCCATGGGACAGTGGCGTACGCGAAATTAACTAATACGAGAAACAATAAACTGTTACAATTTATAACAATATATGTAAAACTTATCCTCTTAACTAGCTTGATGAACTAGATTGATTATCACAAACTGGAGAAGATGTGTAGCCATTTTGCAGCAAAAGGTATGTTTCTATGGTTGTGTCCATGAGTGATGTTCGCTTTGGTGAAAATTTATTCTTATATTTTGAAAACGACCATTCAACATCTACTGATGTAATACACGCATACGTAAAATAGTCTTTGAACGCACTTAACGGATCTGGGGCTGCACCATCACATATTTGTCTTAATTTGGTAAAACCGGTGTCTTTATTTAACACACTTGCGAACTTTTCTTTAACGCGCTCATTTATTGCGTCACCTATATCGTGTAGCAGTAGATTTACTTCGTCCACTATTTTCAGTGACTCCGCTAACAACAACGCAGTGTTTTCTAATTTTTTTATGCCTTCATGTAATGGCTTATAGTTCTTCGCAATATTTTTTAAAGCTGTTTTAACGGAAATATCTTCGAATTTTGTCTGGTTTTCCTTAATAGCTGCAGCCTCATCTGGATTGAATTGTAGTATCACAGCTTTTATTTGTTGGAAATATTCAGCATGATAAAAAGCTGCCTGCAACCATGTTCCCCAACGTGTAAGAATCGGTTGTGGCGGTTCAGGAATACCGGGACACTTGCTATGAAATGCACGGATTTAAGAAACACTCTTTTTGTACTTGCTATTAATGCATCCACCTCTGGAAAACCTTTTCGAATAGTTTCTGCCACAAGATGTAAAGCATGCACTTTACACGTAACATGTATAAACGTACAACCTTGTTCTTGCAAAGAACGGCCTACCGAACGCATTGTCACGGCACCATCAGTCACAAACATCAACACTTGATTTTTTGACAGTTCAAATTTTTCTAACGTCTCCAGCACCACCCTGGTAATTGTTTCGCTAGTACACTAATTTAGTCTTTTGCTAGCTAGTAACAGTGAAACTGTCGGTTTAAGAGGGTCCAGTATTCGTACTATAACATTTAAAATAGAATTTTTTTACAATCTGTTGTCTCATCAACAGATAACCACAGCCGTGTATTTTTTAATTCACATTTCATCTTATTTACCATGTCTACGTGTACAGTTGGTAGATAGTTACATAATGTTGTGCGACTTGGTAACTTCACCTGGGCATTGTATTTATTCCAGAACTCTCGAAATGGTTGTTTATCGAGTATGTGCAGTGGAACATCACAGGCAATCAGCATTAATAGTAAATTAAACATAAACTGTGTTGTCGAAGGCACGCCATTTTTTTACTTTTATGGTGTACACGTGTACACTATTTACGTGAAGTCTACAATCACGCTTATCCCAGCACATCAAATCTTTCTCGCACACTTTACAAATTATTTTAGCACCATCATAGAATAAATCCGGGAATTCACCTATGAGTTTATTCACTTTGTCAGGAAATGGCCGTTTTCTACCCCTGCGTACGTCTGCCATGCTTTATTATTAAATTAATATCAACAATACAGTACAATAAATACAATAAAAATACAAAAACAATACGCCCAAGTGACTTAACGTGTACACAACTCGAAAGCTAATAATAGACTGGACTGGAGAAAGAGTGTCGCGGTCAAGGTGAATGCCGGCGACAGTAAGTGCATCTGTACTCTACGACCATCATACACAGAAATGATTTGCAGCTTTACTAATAACTTCCCTAGACAGATATACGTCCGATGGTCATTTACACGAAATCACCGATATATCATTACTAACCTAATATATCATCACCACATACCAAAAATGTTATACTACTCAACTCTTCAACAATTTGCTTACACGCAATATAACACAAGTTAGGGAACATAACGCCCAATTCAGGATTAAGCACAAGTTGGCATATTAGACTTTACCAATGTTTCGACAACCAATGTAGACCAAACCTGTCAAAATTCAAAATTAAATCTCTTCTTTTATTTCTTTTTATTTCCTTTTCGAAATTATTTATTTCTATTTATGTAATTTTACTATTGTGTTACTTACTCTTTTTTTAAATTAAAAATTGATAAAAAAGAGTATAGAACGATCTCTGATTCCATTTTTGTGCCTTTGTCCGGAACTCTGTGTATAATAAAACATTTTGCTTTTTGAAAGATTAGTAAATTTTTTATGAAGTCAATAAATTATCGTAGTACATACAAACTATCTCTTTATGTTAAACTATCAAGACAGCATGTATCTTTCTGTCTGTCTTATTAAATCCTTTGATAAGGGCCAACACGTTGTACGGCGCTTATTCTGCCTGTCACTTACTGTTCGATGATATTTTAGGTGGAGTGGAAATTCAGAAAATCTTACTTGAAGAGAGTAATCTCTCCTGTGATAGTGTTACAATCTCCCTGCTACGTGGCTTTTCTAAAGGAAGCTCTAAGTGACGAAGTAACTTGTGTAAGTCTAAAATGAAATGGTCACGCACCTCCGACAAGAGAAAGCAAACATAAATCTAGTATTAAATGTAGCGTAGTTAGAATTCAATCGACAATCCCAACATGATTTTCATTCTTTATGGGGTCGACATGTAATGTATTGTAATGAATATACAGTGTGTTTTTAAAATAATGTATAAATTCGTTAAAATAGTGCATGTTGCAAAAAATCACGTGGACAAGTGAAAGGTCAATTCCATTGTTATGGTATCGGGAGGAATGTGTGTTGGAAGTTGCACCGACTTGTACATCTGAAGGAGAATCAGGACTGGACAAATGTATGCTGTTGAAATTGTCAATAACATTGTGACGACTTTTCAATGTATTATTGACGAAAATTTTATTTTTATTGATGATAATGGTCTTCCCCACCGTACACAGCATTCAACGTCCTTAAAACTTACGGAATTGATCACGATACTCTTCCACCGTGTTCTCCTGACTTGAGACCCATTGCACATATATTCTAAATTGGGACGACTATTGGTAAGTGATGATATTCAGGTCATGTCAAATATACTGTTGCCAGTTCTACACAAGTCTTACCACCTCTATAGTTAGAGAATTGTCAAGGCATTTTAATGTGACCAAATCGACTGTGGTAAAATAATCATCCATTGATCACCAGATTCAGTTTTGCGATGAGTTATAACAGACGTACAATATAAATCCAGACATTGTTAAAAACATACTCGTTTTCAAGGAATAGACTTTCCCTTTTAATCACACCTTCAAATGACAAAATTATAGGTATTGAGCGCAGTAGAAACCACACTGGGTGATGGAAGTGTACGCAGAATGTTTCCAGAAGGTGAATGCATGGTGTAGTATCCTAAAGAGTTGAGGGCCCTTACTTTTTTTGAAAACATTCTGATAGGTGAAATATACTTTCATTTTCTTCAGGAATAATTCATTTCTGTAGTAGCAATCCTGTTTCCAAATCAGCAGGAACCCGAGAATTTTTCAACGACAAATTCATTCTGCCGCATAAACACCATGGGAATCTTTGTCTTTTCTGCATAAGGTTATGAAATTTTATCTTTAAAAATAGAAAAGACGCAAAATGTTTTGATGCGAATTTCTTAAAATATTCTCTCATCTAATACCTGGATGATGTTACATCAGATATGTGAACTAATAAAATTTTCTTTCTCTTATCACTCCTCTGACGTTAACTGCATTGTCACATGAATATTATGGAGATTGTCTTCTGTTAATCTTTCTGAAATAATTCTCAACAAGTGGATTACTCCCTGTACAAAATCTGTCCGAGAACATTGCTTGTACACTGAATTTTTGACATCTAATATATAAAAATTATTGTTGCACCGCATTGGAAACACTGCTTTTTTTAAAATATATCTCAGCAATCTGTGTAGCGTTGGAAAATGCGCCCTTAAATATGATTTATTCAGCCTGCTGAGTAGCCTTTTTGAACATTTATTTAATATAGATCAAACTTTGGTGCTTTCCTGTTCTCAGTCTTGCCAGATTCATAAAATGTGTTTAATTGTACAGCGACATTAGATTTACACAAAATGGTGATAAATGGCAGCTGTGTCGGAAATTTCATGTCATAAATGCAACTTGAATCCATTTTTAATGGCATCCCCAAAGGAATAGGGTGGTTGGAGGTATTACGATCGATTCAGTGTAGTTGTATATACGATTATCAATATGTAAAGGTTAATAAAAATTGCAATAATAAAGGGAGCATTGGAGAAACAAGTGATTATGAAACCGCCAGTCAGTATGGAATTAAGAATTATCATTTTCACCATTAATGCGATCTAAAAGCACCTATCAAGTGGCTTAATGAAGGGCTGTTAGTATGCTGATAGTATAATAGTAATAATGATAATATTTATTAATCAGTGGATGTGCATATATGCAAATTGAAATTTGGTTAACTGATAAGAAAAGAAGGTGGAATCTAAAATTATTGTAAAAATAAATATAGTTCGTAGTTTAAGATATACCATTTTGGACATATATTCTTGGATACAAAATTTTTTTAAGGTCATCTAAATAGAATAGAATAGAATAGAAATAGAATAGAAATAAAATAGAAATTTATTTCCCAATTTAGATATATGTTCTGTACATTTGGTACGTCCAAAAAATAGTGAACAGGTTGTATATATTGCAATTAATTTATATTACGTCACATTTTAAAATTTAATTACTATATATGAATAATCAATAGTATATATATATATATATATATATGTTGTTTTTTCAGGTTTTCGCGGGTGGTGAATGTTGAATTCGTTTTCCGGGTATACTCCCGCGTAGGTGATAGGCCCCGAGAGGGACCATGGTTGTCTGAACGACGTTTCGGCAGAATCTCATCTACCATCTTCAGGTTCTAACAGATAACTGCTTACTGCGGCTTCTGGTAACTCGAACTGAAATTTCATTTCGAGTTACCAGAAGCCGCAGTACGCAGTTATCTGTTAGAACCTGAAGATGGTAGATGAGATTCTGCCGAAACGTCGTTCAGACAACCATGGTCCCCTCTCGGGGCCTATCACCTACGCGGGAGTATACCCGGAAAACGAATTCAACATATATATATATATATATATATATATATATATATATATATATATATATATATATATGTATATATAGTACGTCACATTTTAAAACTTAAGATAAGGCATAAAAAACAAAATAAAAATTGTTATAAACTAACAACAAAATCAGACAGACAAAGTTATAAAAAAAGAAAAACTATTTTAAACTATTAACAAACTCATTTACACTATAAAAAGCATTTGCCACTAGCATCTTCCTAATTTTTCTTTTGAATGAGGGTAAATTCAATTCTTTAGTTGCCTTAGGAATGCTGTTAAATAAAATAATACAATTATAGTGCAATGAGTTTTCAAATGTTGCTGTTTTATGTACTGGGACCAGCAACAGATCTCGATGTCTGGTATTATATTTCTGATTATTTGCTGAGGAGGGGAATGAATACAAATTTATTTTAGCAAATATAGGCATTTATATATATAAATGCAAGGAACAGTCAAAATATTGTTCCTTTTAAATATATGTTTACAGCTATGTCTATAATTTACGTTAAAAATTAATCGTAGTAATCTTTTCTGGGAGATAAAAACGCGTTGCAGGTAACTCGATCTCTCCCAGGTTAATATATTCAAGACAAGTGTGAATACGCTAAGTCATAGCACACACCTAGGAGACCAGTTTGGATGATTGTATCTTTTAATTGTAAGATGGCGAAGTAAGTTTTATTAAGCAATTTACAGATACGTTAAGTTGCTGTTAATATAGGTGCCAAGGGACTTTGTAGAGTTACTAAAACTTATGTTTTCTCTTATAGTTACCGATTTTTTAAGATTAAAATCAATGAAAACCGTTTTTTCACAATTTAGAATCAGCTTATTCCTCTGATACCAGGCATGTACATCATCCAACGTCACATAAATCTTATGAAAAAGTTCATCCTGAGTAACAGCTTATACCGAGACAGTGGTGTCATCAGCATACATCGTGGTGTCGCCGTGTTGAATATAATTTGGCAAGTCATTAATATATACATTAAAAACAGCAATGGACCCAATATTGAGCCCTGGGGTACACTCACAGCAATATCATATATATCAGATTGAGAATCATTACGCTTTACCACCAGTTTACGATTTTGCATGTAGAAATCAATACAACTTAATAGGCATCGACGTATACCAATGTTTTCCAACTTAGTGACTAGTATATTTCGTTCAACAGAGTCGAAGGCTTTCGATAGGTCGAAAAATAGCGACACGACATATTTACCATCATCTAACTCTTTATAAATATATTTAAAGAAACTAACGGATGCTGTTTCCGTTGATTTGGATGATCTAACCCATGTTGACATTCAGTAAGTATTTTATATTTTATTAGAAAAGACATGATGCGATTGTAAATAATTTTTTCCAATATTTTTGAGAATGCACTTAGTAAGGAAATTTGTACTGTTGTTTTCAATATTAGTCACACAACCTTTCTTGAAGATAGGAATTATGGATGCAATTTTCAGGAAGTCAGCATTACAAAACGACATATTTATGAGATGCAAAAAGAGGCGCTATTATGTTGTCAGATATATGTTCATACTATCATCATGTTTAGAGGTAATGTAAAATAAGTTCCTTGTATTAAACTTATTTTTGCCTTTAAAGTTGTGAAAGTTTTTTAAAAGGTTAAGTAGAATAATGGAAATTTTGGGTATTGAGATATCGACTTATGGGCTAGAGAAAGAGAGCTTATAGGGTTGCATAAGTTAATGAATATTTAAATAATCCATTACATATTCTGATATGCTAAAACGAACTATTAATATCACCGGAATGTAATTGGTTTCCTGTATTTAGAATATTTAGTTAAATTTAGTTGAATCATTTCAAATTCACCCACACTTACATCTGTTATTGTAATTGTTTACATTAGCAAAGTTTGGCTTGGTAAATGCATGTGCAAATATACGTTGCCTTCGGCGTTAATTTCACTCAGAATGATCAATATTAGTGTATGTACAGGGTGGACAACTAAGAATGGACGCCGGCCATATCTCTGAAACTAATCATCGCACAAGTTTCGGGAAAAAATTATCTTAAGTAAAGTGACCCTGAAAAATCGCTGAAAAAATATTTTAGAGTTTCTAAAATGGCCGCTAGGGTCGTAACAACCATGACCATATAGAAAATTAGGGGTTTCTCCGTATTTTGCCCAATTAAGTGGCATTAAAAATATATGCATCGTAATCCTGGGAGAATTTCGAATCTTATTAGTGTTACAATTTTTTTCTATCTTTAAAAACAAAGTGGTAAAATTTTTTTTTAATGTCGATTACTCCGATTAGACAACGGAATTTAACAAACTTGGTCTAGTTACAAAGGGCTTTTCTTAGTCTATCGAGTGTAGAACATAACTGACAGTAAAGACATAAAAATGAACATAACCTAATGTTAATCGTTAGACAAATTTATCTGAAACTAAACTAGATTTGAAATTAGTCGATAGTTCTTGAATTATGACTGTCAGAGGTTAAAGAAAGTTTTATTTTCTTCATGCTTAGGCATTATCAGCATTTGATGGAAAACTTGAGTTAGTATTTTTTTTTTGTATTTAAAAATAACGGTTCAACAATTTAGCGATTAGGATTAAATTGTTCTATTTTGTTCTCAGAAATATGTTGTGGTTTTTTATTTAGACCTTTCTGAGACAGCCTGTATGTACTCGTATCTGTTATTTAGAAACACATCCCAGTTGTAATAAAAGTAATTCTTTCTAATTTACAGCAGAATATTTATGAAGATGCACGTCTCTAAGCTGAAGTCCCCATCTTAATGATATTAATGTAAAGAAAAGTTAAGATTGGTATATTTTCCATAACGAACGAGTCAAGCAATCTGAAAGGCTACGTGATTTTGCTTTACTATAACGCCTTCTTAAGAACGTGCTTGTAGTCCAAGTTCTTCCAACTTCACATCGTTGTAAAACAGGACGTGTTTAAAATCCCTTACAGTGGAAAATTTAAAGGCAAAATTAAAATCCCGAGTAGATCTGGTGTGCTATGGAAATTTTATATAGGTACAGGGTGTTAACCTAGTGCGTGGATCTAAGATATATCATTTTTGCTTTTCACAACATATCCCTCATTTTCCGTGAGCAATCCAGAAATTAAATAAAAATGGTGACTTGTCGTTTAAAAAATGAAGTTGGTATCGGTAGAGCGAAATTGAGACGCACTGTATAATCCACTATATTTTCATCTCATAGACTTCGGGAAAAGAGGAGGGGTTATCCTTTGAAATTTTCTCATATCTTCAAGCATAATCGAGATATATTTGATCCACGCGCTAGGTGGACACCCTGTATCATTTAATCCCAATCATCGAAGTTTGTTTGTTTATTGTATGTATTTTATAAATATTTGAGTATAAGGATGTTAACTTTCTTTGAGAATAAAATATTCTTTTTTTATTTTCAAACATATAAACTGTGTGTAACTTAGTTCTGTGCCATGATAATTCAAACAACCTGTATATAAAAATATCTTAAGATGAAAAAGACGTACTCGTACATGATTAACTGAATATTTGGCCAAACGTAGTTCTTAAATCTTACTGTTTATATTTCTTTGTTATTAAATTGTTAATTAACTGAAGAAAAACTAGGGAGTCATTGTGGTTCAGATAACTCATTACGGTTAACGTTAACAAGACTCAAACACTATAATCATTTTCTCTGTTTCGCTAGGTCTTTAGGCGAGTTTATAAATAATTCACAATGATACAGCAACTTGTAATGTGAGGATTTGGAATTTTTATAGGTAAACGTATTATGGCGGGTAATACGTAAGCCCCGGCTCTCGAGTTTGCATCCCTCTCAAAAGAGCGTTTTTATTTTCACGAATTAATAGATCCTCAACTGTGTGTATACAGCAAAAGATGAATTATAGAGGAATCTTTTCATGCCGTCTTGAATTTAAAAAGGAGGGAGCATTTGATGCGTGTTTGAATTAGTTTAATAGAATTTAAAAATGAATAGATTGAATGTATAATAATCTTGAATCTTGATGGCCTTTACTTTGACAAATAAAAACTTTTTTTAATGGATGAAAGTACAATTTTATTTAGGATATGTCTGTATTTGCTTTACTGGAGTGCTCTTAGGGTTTCACATATCCCCATCGCCAAAGTTCTGATAAATGCAGTGTATTTGACACTGAACGGAAATAAAAACTTTTTCCAGATTTCCGGAATATTTTATGCAAGCTGACAAAAGTAAAACGATGAATTTTAAAATTGAAACTTCTGAATTAAAGAATATTTTTTAAATTTTGCTTTTAGAATAAAGCTCAGATTCCAAATGAATTTAAAAAAAATACAAGGATCGGCATAATTTGCTTCAGATTTTTAAATTGCTTTGAAGTAAATCTGCTCATCGCAAATGTAAACAATGTGTATACAGGGTGTCCCATAATTAAGTACCTTCCTTCAAGGAGGTGATAGAACTTTAAAAAAATAAGTTGAGTTTTGTAAGTAAACATTTGATTTAAATCAATTCATAAGGAAGTTACAACCCCTTAAAAGGAGTAAGTACAACATACTTATTTGCCAATAAATTCGAAACGTTTTAAGTTGCAAAAATTAAATTTAGACCACTTATTAATTTCATAGTGTTATATACAGGGTGGTCCGAAGTTTACCTGACAAACTTCGACACGTGATAGAGGGACTTAAAATAAGCCAAAAAGTTCCTATCAACTTACATCCTTAGGGACTTAAAATAAGCCGAAAAGTTCCTATCAACTTTCATCCTTAGGGGATTGCTAACAAAGATACAGGATGTTAAAGTTTTGTGAAAAACAAACAATTTTTTTAATAACTCTAAAATTACGAAAGCTATCGACTTAAAGTTTTAGGGGCGGTGACGATTTTTACGTCTCTATTGTTTCATAAAATCTTATCTTTGTACTGCCTCCAGTGGCGCCGCCAGAGGGTGGGGGAGATGAATTTTTTCGCCGAAACTTTGTTACGCCACTGTTTTGTGCAGTTGATTTTGAGATTGTTCGATTCAGTGTTCAATTTGGAAGAAAGAAGGTATCTTTTAGTTTTTTCGTACAACGCTTACTTTTCGAGTAAAATAGTAAAAAGCATTTTCATGACTAAACTTTATTGAAAGTTTATCATTTATTTCATAAATTACAGAATTTATGTAAAAACTAAGAACATAAATAAAACTCATTACCAAACAGTGAAACACAGGAAATTAAAGAAGTTGCTCAAATTGGAGCCCATTCACTTCAATACATTTGTGACACCTCTGAATTGTAGAATTGACAGCGGCGGATACTTGATGATGATTTTCCCTCATCTCGTTGCAAGCTTGTTGGATACGCTCAAGTAGCTGATCTCGCGTTGTCACCGGTGTAGCATAAACTTTTTTCCTTTAAATAACCCCACATATAAAAGTCTAAAGGCGTGAGGTCAGGTGATCTTGGTGGCCAGGCCACACTGAATCGAACAATCTCAAAATCAACTGCACAAAACAGTGGCGTAACATAGTTTCGGCGAAAAATTCATCTCCCCCACCCTCTGGCGGCGCCACTGGAGGCAGTACAAAAATAAGATTTTATGAAACAATAGAGACTTAAAAATCATCACCGCCCCTAAAACTTCAAGTCGATAGCTTTCGTAATTTTAGAGTTATTAAAAAAATTGTTTGTTTTTCACAAAACTTTAACATCCTGTATCTTTGTTAGCAATCCCCTAAGGATGTAAGTTGATAGGAACTTTTCGGCTTACTTTAAGTCCCTCTATCACGTGTCGAAGTTTGTCAGGTAAACTTCGGACCACCCTGTATTTTGTCAAATTTTTTTCTAAATAATATGATTTGCTGGGATAGTTATAGAGGAGCGAATTTTCGTCTTAACTCTTTTGTTTTATTTTATTTTATTTTTTTTTTTTTTAGACATTTGTAACTGAAAGAAGCGCCAGTATTAAAAGCTGCAAGAAAAACATGCCATGTACTCTACCACAAAACTATTGAATTTCGCGCGACTGTACCTCCGAAACGGTAACCATTAAGGAAAAAGTACTAAGGCCCTTTCTTGTAGATAATTTATTGAGGATTAATATTGGTAATAAGTATTTCTCCCAAAAAGTTAATATTTTAAGAGATATTCGCAAAAAAGTAAATTTCAGCGCCAAATCGTCAATATGGCGGCTAACACCGACATCACCAAGAGGGAAAACTTAGTATAGTTACCGGGAGATATAACTGATGCGGTTAAAACAAATTTCAGATTTCCAGAAATCATTTCCTTATTAAATTACCTGGCGCCTGGCCTAATTTGAGACATGTGCTCTTTAAATCTAGTCCGAAATGATCGTATCATTTGCCCAATATATTTTGGATTACTGTCCTTATAATTAATTTCGTAAATTACTGAGCTTACTTTTAAGAATTGTATCTTTTGAATAGCCTAAAAATTTCTGTAATTTATTGGTCGTGTAGTATTTATGAAACGCATTTTTTAAATATTTTCTATGTCACATGAACAGAATATTAAAATATAATAAATAAAATATGCCTGGATTATTGAAACCGTCTCTGCATGCAGAGTGCCCGATGATAGAAACTTCAAAGGTATACATTTTTTTACCTCTGCATTTATGTCCTTCTTATCATCGTCGCAAAGAGGATATATGACAGGATCAGAAGTGACGAATGAGCCTTGAAAATAGCTGACATACCTCTACGTAAATACGAAAATTTATCTATGGTTATTTTTAGTAGTTTTATTTATTTCTAGTTAAGGCGATAGAAACACTGGTATATATCAAATAACCCATTGTTTTCAGTTATTTTCTATACGAACTTACCCAACCTTTATCAGGCTTTATATAAAAGACATAATGGTTAATAGCTTTATACTCGTTGCTACCGGTTTTGTAGCACAATATTTATTTTAATATTTATGACCGGATGATTATCTGCAATAATCTTTCCTGGCACACAATTTATCAGAGTACTATTAAGTCAACTATACAGAAATTACTTTTATTATTTTTAAATATTGTTTCTGGTTATTCGGATAATTGGTTAGCATCTTGTGTGTGTTAGGTTTAAAATCGTCATAGAAATCATCAACTGTTGTCAACAATTGTGTGGCCCTGTCCAAATATGGTATTTCGAAAAGATTGGGACCTCGCTTAGCTGTAGGTTCTGGACGTCAAACCAAGTCAATTCAACATAAAAGTTATAGCCCAGTCACATTAGAAGTTTCACCTCGGAATGAGAGATAATAAGCTGTAAACTTGTATAAATCTTTATTTTACCGTTCTAAAAGTTGTCTCAAAAGTCTCATAAAATCTCGTGTCCACGTCTTAAGATATTCAAGGTCAAAGGTCACAAAAATCGTTTTTTTTGCAAGTATCTCGCTTCCTATGGTTTTAATGCCATTTACATTTATTACAAAAATTGTAGAGAATAAAATTCTCTACAACTTTTGTCCCAAACATTTTTCTATATACTCAACCGTTTTTGAAATAGAGGGCGGAGAGCGCGCCGCGCTTACCTATTCACAGCATAATGCAAGGTCAACCGTAAGTCCCGGTAAATAATACGCGCCGTTAAAGTCTATAAATCATTAAAAAATATATCATTATGAATAATTTGCATTGTTTATTAATTAATACATTATATTTAATAATATTTTTCATTTATCGAATATATATTTGTTTAATATTACTTACCTTTCTGTGTAATCAAAAAATTGTTGAGTGGAATACTTTAAGTATATTTTAATTATATTCTAATATATATGTTAATTATATATAAGTAGAAAAAGAATAGAGTAAATACATTTTAATCATATCTTTATTTAGAAATACTTTTTCATATATTTATTACAGTTGAAGTTCAAATGTGGGGAGCTTTTTCAAAAACTTTTATAATTAGAAGGACTTGATGAAAATGACCGTTCTCGTATCGCAGCCATTATTGCATGACATTGATGTGCATTTCGTTTTTAAATTATCTATTTTTCCTTTTCTATTTTTCATTATGACTTCTTGTAAAAAATTCATTAAAGTTTTTGGTATTTCTTCTTTAATATCATCTAACATTTTACTTGGAGGTGGATAAGACTTGGTTTCAACTATAGATGATCGAATATCTTCCCTAATAATAGCTGCTGCAGCTTCGACAATCCGTAACCGTTCTTCTTCGGGATCCCTTTTTTTATTATCGTACCAAGCTTTTGATAGTATATTAGCTTGTGCATCACGAAAAGATATGATAGTAAATGATCCTACTTTTCTCGTAATTATTATGTCGGTCAAATATTTTTGTTGAAGTTTTGTAATGATAGTCTTATCATCTGGTACATACTCCGTCAGGACATCTTTGAGCTCTTTCAATGTAAATTGTGATACGTCATGATTTTCTATATAACTAAGAATCTCTATCATTGCTTGTGTGACTTGATTATCTTGACGAGGCTTCTTATCAGTAGTAGATGGTACTCGACTTAATGATTTATAGACTTTATACGGCGTATTATTTACCGGGACTTACGGTTGATCTTGCATTATGCTGTGAATAGGTAAGCGCGGCGCGCTCTATCTCAAAAACGGTTGAGTATATAAAAAAATGTTTGGGACAAAAGTTGTAGAGAATTTTATTCTCTACAATTTTTATAATAAATGCAAATGCATTAAAACCATAAGATATTTGCAAAAAACCGATTTTTGTGACTTTTGACCTTGAATATCTTAAGATGCGGACACGAGATTTTATGAGACTTTTGAGACAACTTTTAGAACGCCAAAATAAAGGTTTATACAAGTTTAGAACTTATTATCTCTCATTTCGAGGTTGACCCTCTTTTTTGGCTTAAGTGACTGGATTATTAAACTTTTTCATTTTCAAGGTACAGGATGTTAAAGTTAAAATTTTTTATTAATTTTTTTGTCCCTGTTTCAGAAACGTAACAATTTCAAATTTCGTATGGATATGTTTTTGAGGTCTATCATTACGATGGTGATATTGTCCACATCACTAAAAAATTTTTTTTACTTATTTATTTTTTTTCTTTTGATTTCGGTCTCTGGCTAAGAACATTGTTAAATTTTAATCTGTTTTGTGTCTAATGTCTACATATATGTATATTTTATTGACTTTCAAATTGATTGGTCTTGTAATTGTTATGCCTACAGACGTGATTTAAAAAAAAATTCTGTTGTGGAATTTTTACATCATTATTTGGCTATTGAGCCAGAGAAGTTTAAGTATATTAAACGAAACGTAGGCAAGGTAGTGTTTTATTTTAACCTATTGTCCTGGTTCCGATAATTTCAACCTGTAGAAGATTTTTTCAACGACACAAATTTCACTTTTTAATTATTACTTACAGTGTATTTCAAAGAAGAATCCCGTTCGTGCAGATAAATCGTCCGAGGCTCTATCCGTCCTTGTCTATATTAAAGATTGTCTGTAACCAAAACTGATGTATTTGCAATTTTGGTTACTAACAATCTGCCACAGACAAGGACGGATAGAACCCCGAGCGATTTTCCTTAAATTATACGAACAGGATTATCTCGTGGAATTATTTCATCACTATGCAACAAAGTTTCGTAAATTCACCGATAATTTTAAAGGTGTTATGACATTGCTACATATATTTCTAAAATCTTAAACTCGATAAAAGAATTAAAATAAATCAAAACTCCTTCGCAATAATTATGTAATCACTAAGGCTGCAAATCGTTTCTGTGTATCATGGTCGCAGAGTATAGATATACTTACTGTCGCGGACATTCACCTTGACCGCGAAACTCTTTCTCCAGTCCAGTCTATTATTAGCTTTCGAGTTGTGTACACGTTAAGACACTTGGGCGTATTGCATATTGCTTTTGTGTTTCTATTTTATTTGTTGTACTGTATTGTTGATATTAATTTAATAATAAGCATGGCAGACGTACGCAGGGGTACAAAACGGCCATTTGCAGACAAAGTTAATAAATTCGTAAGTGAATTCCCGGATTTATTCTGTGATGGTGCTAAAATAATTTGTAAAGTGTGCGAGAAAGATTTGATGTGCTGGGATAAGCGTGATTGTGGACTTCACGTAAATAGTGTACACCATAAGAATAAAAAAATGGCGTGCCTTTCACAACACAGTTTATGTTTGATTTACTATTATGTTGATTGCCTGTGATGTTCCGCTGCACATACTCGATAAACAACCATTTCGAGAGTTCTGGTATAAATACAATGCTCAGGTGAAGTTACTAAGTCGCACAACGTTATGTAACTATCTACCAACAGTACACGTAGATATGGTAAATAAGATGAAATGTGAATTAAAAAATACACGGCTGTGGTTATCTGTTGATGAGACAACAGATTATAAAAAAAATTATTTTAAATGTTATAGTACGAGTACTGGGCCCTCTTAAACCGACAGTTCCACTGTTACTAGCTAGAAAAAGACTAAATTAATGTACTAGCGAAACAATTACCAGGGTGATGCTGGAGACGTTAGAAAAATTTGAATTGTCAAAAAATCAAGTGTTGATGTTTGTGACTGATGGCGCCGTGACAATGCGTTCGGTAGTCCGTTCTTTGCAAGAACAAGGTTGTACGTTTATACATGTTACGTGTAAAATGCATGCTTTACAACTTGTGGCAGAAACTGTTCGAAAAGGTTTTCCAGAGGTGGATGCATTAATAGCAAGTACAAAAAAAGTGTTTCTCAAATCTCCTAAACGTCCGTGCATTTCATAGCAAGTGTCCCGGTATTCCTGAACCACCACAGCCGATTCTTACAGGTTGGAGAACATGGTAGTAAGCAACTTTTTATTATGCTGAATATTTTCAACAAATAAAAGCTATGATACTACAATTCAATCCAGATGAGGCTGCAGCTATTAAGGAAAGCCAGACAAAATTCGAAGATATTTCCGTTGAAACAACTTTAAAGAATATTGCGAAGAACTATAAACCATTACATGAAAGCATAAAAATATTAGAAAACAGTGCGTTGTCGTTAGCGGAGTCATTGCAAAGAAATCTACTGCTACACGCTATAGGTGACGCAACAAATGAGCGCGTTAAAGAAAAGTTCGCAAGTATGTTAAATAAAGACACCGGTTTTACTAAATTAAGACAAATATGTGATGGTGCAGCTCCAGATCCGTTAAGTACGTTCAAAAACTATTTTACGTATGCGTGTATTACATCAGTAGATGTCGAACGGTCGTTTTCAAAATATAAGAATACATTTTCACCAAAGAGAACATCACTCATGGAGACAACCATAGAAACATACATGATGCTGCAAAATGGCTACACATCTTCTCCAGTTTGTGATAAGCAAGCTAGTTCATCAAGCTAGTTAAGAGCGTAAGTTTCACATACATTGTTATAAATTGCAACAATTTATTGTTTCTCGTATTAGTTAATTTCGCGTACGCTACTGTCCCACGGAACATTTTTGACAGTCCTAGTAATCACTATTCCTTTTAAGAAATGAAGCACAACATGGACACTTTGTAGCTTACAAGAAACTATTTACTATTTTTAACTTTTAAATCATGATGTAATACGTAAAATTTAATAGGAGCATTTTTCAAGAATGAATATTTATTATTATCATAAATTGTTTTAGAACGTACAAAAATAGCAAATCAATAAATTTACGTTTCTCTTTCAAGTCCCTTTTGGGACCGGGCACTGTGTTAGATCACTTTTGCGGAGTATTGGAAATTGACGCGTGTCTAATTTTATTAGGAGTACGGCTTAGAATACGGGCAAAAAGTGTAGCTATATTTCCAGTTAATATTTTCTAAAGCTAACTCCATCCGGAATATAATATATCTTATTGAATTAAGTTCCGTAAGATCTGTAATTTGGAACAGAGGAAAGCTTTTGAAAGGATACGTTGAAATTTAACAAAAAAGTCCGATGGAAGGTATAACCTACTGTACTTTCCGGCGTAATTATGCATAACCAAAATTAATAACATTTGCTTTGTTAAAAAAATGCCTTTCTGTTTTTCTGAAATATACGCAATACATACTATTAATACAAATTTATTAACGATGATTCTCTGCACAATTCTAAAGAAAAAATTTCCTATGAACATGGGTCTGAAAATGCTTCTTGTAGATTTATGGCCCTTCAAAATTATATTAAAAAAAAGGTGTTTTTTTCATCATACATATTTTTAAGATGGTTGCACTTGTGTATCGGTCATAACTCGCAGCTTTATGTTTGGGTCTACAAGGCCCCAGAAAAGATTTCTAAAATATATTTTTCACATCGACCAATTTAAAAATGGAGAATAATCATGTCACGTAGGAGTATCGGTTTTCAGAAAAAACGGTAAAACCAAAGAACAATAATAAAACTATCTAAAATTTAATTTTGAACGTTATTCATGATTAAGTGCGTACCTGACATGGATAAACTTTTTGCTGTCACAAAAAATATAATTTCAATAAAAAATTTATCGATTCCGACCAAAAAAATTTTGTATTATGTATACAGAACTAGAATAATGTACTGAATAAGATTTGCAGAAAACAACTACTCAGCGGACAAAAGCCCCGACCTACATTGAATTAAATCTGCATATCTTGTTTGGTAGCTAAGACCATTTGTCCATTCCTCACTAGACATAGACCGGTTTAGAACTTTTTATGTTTTCGTCAGTATGCCATAAGTAATGGAAAAAACAAATAATAAGATCAAAATCCCATGTTATTTCTTATCTAGGTTCATTTTGCAGAACTTTCATTCGGGACAATGAGAACGATTTCCATTTAGTATAATGAGAATTCAAACTAATGGCAATTGGATATGTCTATGGGGTACTAGGGACGCTTATCTACTTCCATTGTTCCACGAAGTTCCCTAGTGAATAAGACAAAATGGTGCCTCAGCACTAGAAGATCTAAAAGAACATTTGGGCCGGGGAGGGAGCTATAAAAACAAATCCATTTAGAATCATTTAAAAGTTGTCAAACTAACCTGAGCTCTCTGGGCCCACTCTAAATCTGACAGTGTGTCCCAGCAGAATTTCCGCGCGGAATTATTTAAATGTGATTTATCCCCGTCATTGGATAGATCCTATGGTACATCACCGGGAAAATCAACAACAAAGAGATCTAACGGGAAAAGCTTGGCCACCACGCTGTCCTATTATGAATCCCCTAGATTTAATTTTCTGAGGTTACATGAAATTTTTAGCATACAGAACACCCATTGTAGACGAAAACGATCCTCGTAATTCCTTCATTATTATTCAGAATATGCCCGGATATTTTGAAAGAGTACGACAGTCAACGGCCAGAAGAATGCAAACGTGTGTAGTGAGGTTAGGTGCACACTTCGAACATTTAATTTATTGTTAACGTTATTATTCAATTAATAGTTGCAATATTTCAATTTTTATTACTTGAAGTTAAGATTACACTTTCATTTTAATGATTTACGTAAACTAACTCTCATATTTTCTGCAATAAATCCAAAAGACGTTTGATCAATGTTTCAGTGCGGAAATTCATATTTAACGTTATTAGTTAAAAAAAGTTTAAATAAGATCAAGGTTTAAGCCTATTGTTATTGTATTTGTTTTATTTACGTTAATAATTTAGATTATCCTCAGTAATTACCGTCTATGCTAAATATGTTTTAAATATTATTCATTTACCGTTGATCTATAGGCTATATGTATAGAAACGTTGTTGTATTCACCTCAAAGAGAAATATTCAGGTATTGACACATATTTACTTTAAAAACCTAAATTAGAAACTTCATATCAGAAGAAAACATGAAATTTAGCAACTGTTTCGTAGAAAATGGCGAAAGTGCCGGTGACAATATTTTCAACTTTCCTACTACTTTAATCCAGCGGGGATTCATTGGGTGTAATAACTAAGTTTAATAGTTAACTAATAGAAAGAAAAATTAAATATAGATAAAGTTTAAAGACCAGATATAACTGCATAAAAAACAAATATAACAACAAGTTCGGGAAACGTTTTTTGTGTATAATATAAAAACATTTTTTTATTGCAGAATTTGAAAACATGTTTATTTACTACTGGAAACACTGGACTACTCTGTTTTTAGCTTCACAAATTTGTTTTGAAAACCAAAAAAGTAAATCCCAATCGTCTCTTCTTATAAAATGAAATAAGTATGTAAAATAAAGGCTCGAAATTTTAATATAAAGAGTTGTTTACTTAAAACAATTTCTCAAGAATGAAAACGATGTCTAACTAGATTCATGGTGCCTACCCCTAAATTACTACTCCCCAAGCCATGTTGATAAATTTCTTCTGTTGCCTGAAATTACTTATTTACCTCACAAACAATAACTTATTAAAAATTGTCATTTTATAATGATTTATCACGAGATCGCTAGATCGAAGGGACACGAAACAAGAGTATCTCTTTAATGAAGCCTAAACGGCATAAAAATATGTTTTTTTATTTCAGTCTCACAAATCACAAGAAATATCTGTGAATTTTTTAGACGTATTTTCACTAAAATTGAGTTAATAAAAGAGCATACAATCATCTAATCATATTTTCACCCCAACTTTTGAAATATTTAAAATCATATTTATCACAAGAAGACTAAAAACTATAGAACACCACGTATATAAATATGTATAACAGTATATTGTCATTCTTAGAAATATTGATATATTTTATTGTTTTCTCTGAAAAATTTGTCTAACAAATCATATAAAAAGCTTAAGTAAACAAAACTGATTCCTATCTGTATATTTTACAAATGAAATTACACTTTTAAAACAGCCTCTCTGTTTTGAAGTTTATCAATATGTATTGGATCTGGATTTATGCCAACGAAACCATCACCCTATTACACAAGAAACCTAAAATACTTAGTTTTTTACCTTCTATTCCAACCGAGAGTTTCGAGTTCACAGATTTATATAAAATCTATGAGTGCAAATTATAGGATGGGCACAATATAGGAATATTTTATCTTATGAAACATTGAACATTAATAATTTATTATAATACGTGAATTTTCATTCTTTCGTTAGTTGTAGTTTAATAATTGAGATATTGTTTTAAACGACATACTTATTTCGCTAAAATATATAGTTAACATGTCTTTCATTTCCCAGACATTCAATATTTGATACAGATCAATATTGGTCTATAGAGGTTGTTCCTAAAGGATTGGGACACTGCTTAGGATCTCTATACATATTTCAGGTGGTTCTCCAGATGGAAATTTCAAATTTGACAATTGAAATTAACTTAAAAGTGACAACAGCTTAATTTCTCTTAAACTAAAGTAACTTGTGGTGAGCACCGTATCCGGGTGGGTAAGAATTTTTATACATATTTGTACTTATTCATTTAAAATTTGTTTCCGACTCAGATGAGGTATGGAATACTAGATACACTTGATGTGGTTAAGATTTTACTATAAATTGTAGGCCCTGGTCTCCTCTAGCTAACACAAAATCATTGATTTTCATGTGGTTACGTCGATGACTCGAAAGACGGTTAAGAACATATTACAAAACAAACAAATATTTAGTATTTATTTACTCAGTCATTAGAAACGCTGAAAAACAACAACAATGGCCAAAAGAGTATATCAGATTTTAGTTTTATACATTTTACATAGAAAAGATTTAACAAATTTTTATTTGAATACTCTAATAGTCCATTTTTTTTATCGACCCGTATTTGGCATAAAAGAGTATTTAATTTTATTTATGACCCTGTTAGTTAGGCAATTTCTAATTTGTAAAATTAAATAGTAGGTTGTTTAGTTAAATAATGTTAGTGAATATATTTATAGCGAGATAGCGCGGAGAAAAATAATGCCGCGAAAATAACCAAGACGTGGGAGTTGATTGAAGAACCCAGCTGCATATGGTTGGGGTAGGTTATCTACTCAAGCACGATTGTGTTGAAGGAAGACGGAAGTGTATCAACACTAGGTGGGTTAAAAAATATTCCAGTAAGTTAGTAGCTGGTATTTTCGAGGGTATTTTACATTGCTTTTAAGAATTAGATTAGAAATTATCATCGGTGTATCAGTGCCATAAGTGTATTTTATACGTTTGTGCTTACATTGTGCTTTTATAAATATTTTGGCGGGCGGTGACTATTCGGCTGTTTCCTGTGGTAAAATATCACTGGAAAAATGTTCAGGTCTTGGGAAGATCTTCAACGCGCCACCAGCGAATAACGTCAGGAAAATGTGGAAGATGCTAATGTTTCACAAATTTTAAAGAACATTTTAAAACAGCATGCTAGCAGTTACAAAAAATTGTTTCAAATGTTTACAGAAATATGAAAGAAAGTGAAAGAGAAACAGGAGCCGTGGAAAAACAGTCTACGTAAGAGAAGTTCCAGAAAGAACTATTCATAAATTAATTCAGGAAGGGCAAGATTAACGAAAAGCTAAGCAACAATAATAATTTAATATGTTAAATTATTATTAGTGAAACTGTAAATTTAAATTTAATGACATCCTCGATTAATTTACATTTAAATAAGTTGAGACATAAAATGAGATGTTTTATTTTTCCCAGATGTTAACTAAGCACGCATAACATTGATTATGACACACAACAGTGAGGTTATTAGAAATAATAATACAGCTTGTACGTCTCACATGTTTATATATGACATTATAGGTATATAGTATGATATTTAAAGTTTATTCTAAAATACATTAACCAACAGAAGTTTTGCATCACCCACAAGTATAAAAGTTAAAGTTATAGTACTTAGACGTGGTAATTAAAACATTATCATGTTCTGCTCGAAGCCCTGAACTTAGCACGCACTAAAAGCTGCGCTATTTTAATAGCTGGCTATTAAGTTGTTGCAGGTTTGGGAATAAATCGACGAAGGCATTATATTTAACTTGCCAAAAAACTTGTCATAAAATATTGAACAAAAGAAGAGTACCTATCAATTATAATCCCTATCAGACAGCGCGAGTGATGCGTCCATGCCCACATGTTGTGTGATGGCCAGTGCCATAGTAGAGAGTGCTTGCTTATGCGACCTTTCTTTACTATGTCCGTGCTCTAAGTGAGATGTTTTCAACCCAGAAGTTTTTGGAAAATCACCGACATTAACCTGTTGAGCATTTAACTGTTTACTAATTACAAGTGTGTTATATGGATGCCAGTACTCTCAATATAAGTTTCTTATAAAAACAAGCTTGAGTGCTGAATGGATGATTTTAATAAATACACTGAAATTGAAAGGTTGAAAAGCATTTATCTAAAATAATGTTTAATTATACTAGTTTTTGCTCGTTTATCATCCGGCAATCAGATTAGTGATACACGTGTCAATACTTTTACATTTACTTGCTTCATTTATTATTGATCACATTTGATGAAATGTGTGTCTTGATTAAAAGCCTTCTCAGATGGCTTCTGATAAATGTTATTAGCGAACCTGTTTCTGCATAAGAAATTTATATACTTAAAAAAGGTATTAAAATTAAATTATAAGTACCTTCTCGAAGATTTTAAAGTCAAGTATAAATTCAGCATGCAAACTTGTATTAAGTTAATTTTGACTTCACTACAAATTTCAAAACTTACAGTACATTAGCTCTTGCATGAAAAACATGTAGCGGTCTTTTTTTGTAGCAAGGAACTTTTTTATACTTTATCCCAAAAATTATACTAAATAAACATAGTTTAAAAAAATTAAAAAACACGCTTTTAAAGCACATCAAACTAAAAAAGTGAAAAATAATTATTAATATAAACTGAAAACAATAATGAACGAAAAATACTAGTATTATTGTGAAAAAAGCGTGGGTTGCTTGATATACGAAAATTATGGCACAAAGCGCCCCACGCTTTTTTCACAATAATACTAGTATTTTTCGTTCATTATTGTTTTCAGTTTATATTAATAATTATTTTTCACTTTTTAGTTTGATGTGCTTTAAAAGCGTGTTTTTTAGTTTTTTTAAACTATATTTATTTTTCACTTTTTAGTTTGATGTGCTATGAAAGCGTGTTTTGTAGTTTTTTAAACTATATTTATATTGCTTATTGATGCTGATATTATAACATATTACGATCCAACAGATATTTCTGAAAAAAAAAAATATTTTTTTATTTCAGCCATTGGATTTGAACACACGCCCGAGGAGTCCGTCGTTTCGCGTCGACTAAGACATGCCCGCTCGGCCAACTACCGAACTGAGAATCACGGAATATACTTACAATATTAAGCCTCTTGCTCTCATGCAGAGGATACGTGAGGAAAGGACTGGCGATCCTGATCAGGATAATGATATAAACTTATCAAATTATTGTATTGTTACCGGTTCTTCTTAAGTGTACAAAGTTTCAATTAAATCTGTCCGTTTAAAGTGGGTCAAAATCGAGTCCAAAGAGTCGGTTACAAACAAACAAACAAACAAACATACATACAAGTGAAGCTAATAGAAGCGTGTTAAAATGATATACTTTATGTTTTTATTATCTTGTGAACAAGAAATGTGATATATCTTACTAAATAATAATATTTAGGTACAATTTTTTGAATATCGGCAAAGAATATTGTGAAAAAAACCATAATATAAACTATATCACCGAACTGTTTAATATAAAACAACCCTTGCTGATTATTCACGTTAAACGAAGTGAAAATGAACTTTACCAAAAACAAAAACTTAATTATCCAACACTAATCGCCAATGTAATTAATTACAGTTGCAATATGCAGCTTGGTATCTTAATTGCAATTTATTAAATCCAGTTCCTATTAAGTTATCGTCCAAGTTTATTAAGAACATCACATATGACTAAAGTTGATTAATCTGCAACATATTTTCACATAACTTGTGAAGTTTGCTTCATATCGTAAACAAAATTTAATCATTGTGTATTTATAAGTGCATTATAATTCGGACCCAATCATCTGGACAGAATGATTATCTGGTGTAAACAGTGGGAAATGCATTATACGATAGTAACATCTCGAGGCGTGTCTCATCAATCAAGTTGGCATCATGTGTAGATTATTAAAACTAAACTTAATTGTATATTTATTTCTAACTTTTGTTGCGGTTCGACGAACCGAAACCAACTAGTTGACTTGTTCTAAAGAGCAACGTTAACAAGCAAAATTTAAGATATTGAAGCGAAAATGTGCTTAGTCATAAAATATTCATAACTTTCTATTGCAATACCATTTTAAACATGGGTGTATGTCGATTTAACATATGTAGTATTCATTCTTGTAAGTTTAATAAGCGAATTCCAATAATTCCACATGATGATTATTGGGCATTCAGTGATTCGAATAATTTAATTAGAGAACGGCGCATACAATATTCTGAAACGTGTAGGTTTGTAAACATTAATTAACCCTTGCTCATATTTTGATTATCGACTTCGATGTACTTATGACAGACACACACTATTTTTATCGTATTAAAAGCTCTTATAACAATTGTTCATTTTACAAAACATTACAAGGCTTACTTAAGTTAAAGCTGTTGTTTTCATTAAACAAAGATTCCGCAATTTCAGATAGATTTCCGTTTCACGAGTGAATTCGCTGTTCATTTGGTTGAATGTTCATTCATGATAATAAATTTGCTCATGCGTAACTCAAAATAGGAATATTATTTCCCATTGAGACACATTCTATAAATTTCATCAAATTTTCACTCACTCAAACATACATTTTCGTGAATAGCCGCCGTTCTGGATATTGGATAACGCATTTTTCAATCTATTTGACTACTGAATGAAAAAAAAATTGTTTTTACTTTCAGTGCCATTTTTTCACCTCTGGTCAAAGAACACTGTATATAAATAATGATTCATTGATTTGATTATTAAACACTGAATGGAAATTCGCAAATTATAACTATAGCGGTAAATAATGTACGCTTCACATGTATATTGGTTAAACCAACCGATTTATTTTAGTTCCATAAATTTGCATTTGAATTTATAGATGTATTATAGAGGTGTCACGATACATATTTCGGGTCTTTCCAGATGCTTCGGTAATTTCACCTTTTTTTATAGCATAATTTATCTACGGCTTTGTAGGGAAGGCCGGTCTGCAGTTGCAGTAAAATTCCTTTTACCACGACAGCAAATAAATCTCGTTTTATACGAATCCTTTTATAGAGCATTTTTATTATATCGTTAAAAGGAGTTACTATTTTATGTAAATATCGTATTAAATATGGCGGTGCGGATAGACCGAATTTCTCCTTATCGTTGAATGTTGAGCGTTTCGCTGAAGAAAACATTATTTTTTATTGTAAAGTCAGGTTTTTATCATACGTCCATATTGTCAACTCTAAAGAACAGTAGTGGAATGTATCAGATATCACATTAATTCTCAGAGAAATACATAAATCTCAAAAAAAAATATGTTTCGACAAAAATTATGTAAATGTTCCACCGATAATAACACAAACTAAGACAATTTTCTCACACAGTACTGTTATCGACTGTTTTTATTTAATGAGTTCAAAGCCAGTCAAATCTATAGTGTTTCGTACTGTTCATTTTTGAATTAAAGATTAAGGATTAAAGATTACATATTTTCTTCTTCTCGCCTTCCTTGGGTGTGTTAAGCCAGTATCCTATAAATTATTTTAAAAAAAAATTGATGATTAAAGCTCTGCGCCAAAAGGATGTTAAAAGCTGGTTATTTAAAAAAAAAATTCTTTTACTTAACGCTTAGGAGAATTACCAGGAAAAACATTTTTAATAAAAAACACATCGACGCCTTTTTGCACACACCTTATACAGTAGCACTCTCGTACAGCCGGCATATTGTGAATTTTATAGCCACATAATTGAAAGATCACAGAGAAAAAGTTTGATAAAATCGGCCCACTAATAACCGAGTTACAACCAATGCAATACCATCCGACGATTGACAATTGAAACTCAGTTTTAATCATCTCCCCATGATTCCAACTTAGTTGACGGAACACGTGTCGAGTATAGTATAGTATAGTACTTCAGGACCCATATTTTTTAGTGGTGTTTTAATTGTGCGTGACATGTCAATGGAACAAACTAGTAAAACTGTATAAGTTGGTTTTATTATTCATGCAATATTTGTACTAATTTACCAAACACCCTAGATATTACCTTTACAAAACAATAAATTCTCCCCTGTTTCCAAATTAAACTGTAAAAACGAGAATAATAATTACGCAATGTGCAGTCTTCTTTATATTCCAATTATCATATCCTAGTTCTTTGCAGTATTTTCTCATTTTATTACGTTTTAAAACATGGTTAACGTCGTCAAATGAAGTTCCTAAAGTAAATTAAATAAAATGACATCTGTATTTAGTATATCTCAGAAGTTTTTGCATTTTCTTGATAAAAGGGACTAGTTTGTAATATGGGCGTTCTGTCTTTTGCAGAAAATCTACAGTTTGAAAGCTTTGAGAATTCGATTCATTAAAAGCATCCTTTAAATCATAACGTGGTTTGGTAAACTGAGATGGAATAGAAACTAATTTAACATTAACTAGGTAATTTATCATACTGAATAGTAAAAATATGGTTATGAATTTGTCTCACCTCAATAATCCTTATTTCCGTTGGTGGCATGTCAACATATATATTCACTTTAATGATTATGAGTTTCAAAGTTGCAGTGCAAAACTGTTTACAAAAAGGTTTGAAAAAGAATTTTTCTAAATATGGTGTATTTCCCACTCATTTTAAAATACAAAAGTATTGATATCGTACAAAGACTTTAAAAATTAAAAGTTGATTTTTCCAAAAAATGCTAAATATTGACACAACCAAGTTAGAAATGGGTATCTTGATATTCGTTTTCAAAATTTTTATTTTTAAATTTAGAATTCTAGGACTTATGCCTCATTGAATATGCACTATATTATTATTTTTAGATTCCTGGTAAAATCTTTTAATTTGGTGTGCTATACTCTTGATTACGTTAATATTTTGTGATCGGTGAAGTTTCGGAGCATATTATAATTATTTTTGTTTAACTAGTAACAACCACCTTATAATTAGTAAAAAATACTTAACTAAGTACAACTTGCTTATTTTACTAACTTTTCGATGTAATTTTTACATAAATATTAACAAATTTGTGATTTTTGTTTTCAGAATGAGTGTGTCCTAAAGATCCAGGACTGTCCTTCTTATATGGTACACACTACTACTAAACGGATTACTACTACTTATGGAATTCCATTTCATAGAATATTTCACTGACACTATTGTCCATGAATGCAGTACAATATTTCCTGGAATTACTTATTTTATTAATGGATAGTATGTCCATAGCATCGTACAATGTCAAACATTACAAAGTTTATTTTAATACTAACAGTTTGTGTCCAAACCTAGTGGTCTACCCTTGGGACTAGGTTTTTACTTATTTTCACTTATAGTTTTAATTTGCTTAAGTTCATTTACATAATTTTAAATTGTTAGAATATTATACCGATTTTGATACACAAACTGTCCTTTATATGATTTATTGTCTTGTAATTTTTTATTGTTTACATTTCAGATAATGCACAATACATTATATCCTTGCTTTTAAAGTTCTGGCTGTATTTAACTTAAAATATGAATGTTCACATTACAGAAACCGAAATTGTCCTACGTTAAAATTTTCCTACGATTATACTACACATGTTCCTGTCTTTCTACTATGGAATTTCCACTACAGGTACTTATTTTACTTTCCCTAATATAATTTTAATCTAATGATGGCCTTTTTGTTAAACTGAAGTGAATCCTTTTAATTTTATTAACGTAATTTCTAAGTTTACCTCAAATAAGTGTTATTTGCTATACTTTTCCTGATCTTTTGTACCCTAATTTGAGTATTATAATAAAGTGACCATTATATGTGGTATTTTAACACATATATTTTTACAACAATTCCAAAATTTTAATTTTTATTGTGTAATTTAATTTATTCATCGTACATTCATTTAAGTTCTTGTCAATGCTTATTATAGCAATATAATATATACATACTATATATATATATATATATATATATATATATATATATATATATATATATATATATATATATATATATATATATATATATATATATATATATGTATATATATATAAAGAAAATGATAATGGGTATTGCCCGCAAAAAAGGATGAATCCGTCGACACGTGTTTCTGAGTCATTACTCGTAATCATGACGGCTATAAGTTGTAAGGATAGGTACAGCTTAGGTTCAACAACACAAAAGGAAACCACTGACAGGAAGCCAGTTGCACATTTGTGGCTGCAATTGAAAGACCCCGTGTTTACAGGGCAACAGACAATATTGCCACGGAGGCAACTATAGCTACCTGCGTGGTATTCCCTACCCAGGGTTTAGAGTACCAAAGAATAGAAGGTTACTGCGGGATGAGATGTAATAATAATTACATCTCATCCCGCAGTAACCCCCCCCACTTTGTTACCGGCCCCTCTCGGGGCCTATCACCTACGCGGGAGTATATATATATATATATATATATATATATATATATATATATATATATATATATATATATATATATATATATATATATATATATATATATATATATATATATATATATATATATATATATATATATATATATAAATATATAAATATATATATATATATATATATATATATATATATATATATATATATATAAATATATAAATATATATATATATATATATATATATATATATATATATATATATATATATATATATATATATATATATATATATATATATGATTAAATATGATTTGAAGGAAACAACTACTCAGCGGGCAAATACCCCGACCTGCATTGAATTACACCTTCAAATCATGATAGATCGATAGCCAATATCATATACCATATATATATATATATATATATATATATATATATATATATATATATATATATATATATATATATATATATATATATATATATATATATATATATATATATTATCATTACGTTCCTTAATGATGGTCCTTTAAAATTGTATAAAATTAGAAACCATATGTAAACACTGTAACTGTCTAGCCAAAGATAATAAATACATCTAAATATAAAATTATTGTTATTGTGTATTTTGTTTTAAGTAATGACATTTTAATATTGCTATAAAATTAATTACGCTTCCTTAATTACATACATCAAACAATTACAAATTCATTAGGTAATTACAAGTCGTGTACATTTCCAGTTTTTGTTGCTAGTTTGAAAACCACATAAATAGCTCAAATATCGTGGGGGATTGTGTTTCGATTTTTCAAGCGGAAGGCCAGGGGTTGAAATCCAATTTTGTTACCAGCAGATATTGTGCATAGAAGCAGATTTCTTCCACTTAAAAACATGAAGTGGATGATGAGGATGTCAAAGGTCTCTTCGATTTTCTGTGATCATATTGTGACGGAACATAAAGAGTTGCCTTAGAAAGTCTCCTGAATTTCAGTTTTTCATAATTTAATTTAAAACGTGCGGATTCATGTACAAAAATGTATACAAATAATTTTAAAAAAAACTTTTTGTCAACACATACATAATACATTACTCAACATTAAAAACAATATAATTATATATACCAAATATAACAATATAATTATAAGTTAACATTTGACAATTGCTATACAAATTGTGCTTTCTAAGAGGAAAATATATGTATTATTATTATTTATTATTTTTTTTTTTCCGGAATATCCGATGCCGGTCAGTCCTCCCGTGGCCTCCGACGCCTCACGGGAGTCGCGCCGGCGCATCAACTACAGCCACTCCCCACACGAGTAGTTCCAGTAAATTCGGCATTTCTCGTTCTCGACAACGGACTCAATATCTCCGGGGACGTAAGGCAGCACTGGTGTCTGGTCTACCCCGTACGAGTGCCTTAGATGGTAGTATAGCACTCGTAACGCTGCGTTATGCCGGTGGATGTAGGCCGAAATCGCATATATAGGGCATGCAGATAGTAAGTGCATGGGCGATTCCGGCGCCTGATGGCAGGTCCTGCAGTTGACATCAGGAACCTCTACACGCCACACCCGGCTGCGGTAGACCAAGGTGTTGATAACACCATCTTGACAGGCCATAATGAATCCCTCGGTCTCCGACTTAAGCCCTGCTGACCTTAGAAAGGCGAAGGTCAGCCTGGTCGATAAACCCAGTGTTTCCATGTTCTTATAGAAGACACCATGCTGGGGTTTATCGACGTGCTGCCGAAACAGATTTTCCTGTTCGGCAGCTCTGATTCGGGCTTTCAGACGGTTTGGCTGAAGTTCGGTGACTAACTCAACGTCAGCACCTCGCCGGCCTCCTCGCCCGATGTCAAATGCGAGACCGAGTTCATCTGCGGCTCTTTTTGCTGCCTTGAACAATCCTGCTCCCACTCCTACAGTTTCGTGATGTTTTACGAACCGCAAGAGGGGATCTGAGCTCCTGAGGATGTTACGTGCCATACTCAGAACTACTCTGCCATGCGTACACTCCAGGCTCAAGAGTCCTCGGCCCCCCGTTGACGTGGAAGGTACACACGAGGAACGGACGATCTAGGATGAATACTTCTGTGAATATTCATCATCTTGCGGGTATCTCTGTCTAATTGACGCAGCTCATCTACCCTCCACTTTACTACTCCGAAGGAGTAGAGCAGAATCGGAACGGCAAGCATATTAGTTGCAGACATCTTGTTCTTCCCCGAAAGTTCGGAAGACCAAATCTTTCGGAGGCGGTGTCTGTACTTGCCGCGGAGAGATTCCTTTATTTGTGTTACATCCTGGATGTGCCTTTGTTGCACACTCAGGTATGTATAGGTCTCTCCGGCATCCAGATGTCTTAGGATGCTTCCGTCTGCGAGCTGCGCATCTTCAGAGAATTCCCCGCATCGTCCTCTCTTGAGGTGGACGACTGCACATTTGTCCAACCCGAACTCCATACCAATTGCCCGCGTATATTCTTCGACCACCCTAAGAGCGTTTTGTAGTTCGCGCTCTCCGGAGGCATAAAGTTTAAGATCATCCATATAAAATAGACGGGTGACCTTATGCCTCCGGTCGCTGGGTGGTCCAGATTGATATCCGCGGGTTTGGCGGAGCCCAACAGACAACGGCAGCAGTGAGATGCAGAAGAGGAGAGGACTCATTGAGTCACCCTGGAAAAACCCTCTCCTAAATGCCAGCTGCCCTGTCGTGACCCGCTGTGCACCTGATGTGATGGTGAAGCGGGTCTTCCAGAGCGGCAGCAGCTGTTCTATGCATCTCACTAATGGTGCTGGTACCGCAAGACATTCGAGCAAGTACAACAATAGCTCATGCGATGTTGTATCAAATGCCTTGCGGTAATCAATCCAGGCCATCGATAGATTCCGCTTGTATTGCACAGAATCCTGTGTAATACAGCGGTCTATCAGCAGGCTGTCCTTGCAACCTGCCATGCCCTTCTTGGCACCACGCTGTTCGTGTATCTGCTGGAAGACCGGATCAACACACCTCAGTGTCCTAGCATACAAGATACGTGTAAATATCTTGTAGCAGGAGTTAAGGCAAGTGATCGGCCTATAATTCCTCGGGTCAGAAAGATCCCCCTTTTTGGGGATTAGCACAGTACGTCCCTCGACGAACCAGTCCGGAATCTGCTGCCCCTCGTTCAACCATGAGTTGAAAACTCGCGCCAGACGGCGGTGAGTGGAAGGAAATTTCTTCCACCACCAGTTGTTAATGCCGTCTGGGCCCGGGGCAGCGAAGTTCTTGGTACCAACAAGTGCTTGTTGGACTTCCTCCGTACTGATTGCCGGGCACACTTCTTCTGGCTCTTCAAGATGTCTGTGACACAGAGCTTCGAAGTGTGCAATTGATGGAGTGTCGCTATTGAATGGACGTGTCGTTTCGTAGATTCCCTTCCAGAAGGTTTCGACATCTTCTACAGTCGGCGGATTCTCGACAACACGCTGTGGTTCTTGAAAGAGGCGGGAAGGATTCGTAAGAAACAAATTGTTTTGTTCCATACTCCTCACCCGCCTCTTCAATGTTTTCTTTATCGCCATGAGCGCTCGGATCCTATCTAGACAGTGCTGCTTGATGGTAAGCATTACTGTCAGATTTAGAGTATGGTGTTGACGTCTTAATCCGGCAGCTATGCGCCGGATCCTGGGAGTAAAGACTCTACCAGTCGTCTTATATTCCACCACACTCTGGATCCGAGAAGCGTGTTGTCTGGCCGACTGTATCTTGCCTTCGATTTTTTGTACACGCCGCTTGGCTTTCTCGACCCCGTGATTAGTTGACCTCTCACGGGGGACGAGTTGCTTCGCGGCGTTGTACACGGCACAGTTGATTTGCCAGATGTCTACATCTTCCGGAATTTCCTCATCGATGACCGTGTCAATTCTAGCCAGGTCTTGTGGCTTTAGGTTAGCCCTGGTGTTAAGGCTAACCCTCGTTCTTAAGTCTATATCGGTGAACTCTAATGGATGATCCCCATCAGCTGGTAATTGCCGCGGTGGAACTGCGGCTGGCAGTTCTTCCAGCTGACGGGGTGCCCTTACGTAACCTGTCCTGAGCAAGAAGGATACTTGATCTCTCAGATGTTGTTGAGAGAAGGCGCGATGCTCTGGATGCATTTCGCACCAAAGTGCATGCAATCGCGCCATGTATCCCCTTCGCTCAGGTTCGCTACTCTCGCGGCAGGTCAGCAAGTCATCCTTTAGTTCCCTCGTCCACTTAAAGCGTCCATGTACAATTGCGGTGTTGTCATCGTTTGGACCGTCCGGTAAGGCCCCTCCCATCTGTCCTTGACCTCCATCCGACTGAGGTCGATTGTGAGGGGCCCTTCTTAGGTTGTAAGGAACCCATAGCATTAAGAGTATCAGGGTGGTTAGCCCTGGTACTCCCGGCCGGCATTAGTCAGGCAGAGTTGCCTCTGCCTGTCCAGGGTGCACCAACGTGGAGGTTGCCGGTCCTTTGTATGTATTATTATTAGTATTATTATTATTATTATTATAACAAGTTCTTTTATCTTTTCATACAATTATCCAATTAGGAGTTGTATCATTTGACAGCCAAATATTTCAGTCGCTTTTCTTATGATAGAAATTTTGCATAAAATTTGCTTGTTCCTTCAAAAACGCCAATAACATGTTATTGAATGTTTCATTTTTAATAGGTATCTACTCTGGAAATTACATTACACGTTACCGCATCATTTTTGTAGCTTTTTGTTTTTATTCACCGTAATTCTGTTTCCCTTTCACGGCTGAGTACTCGATCTGAAATTCGGGAAGAACCACCTGTGGACTGTTTGTTTACATTATAACGTTATATAAACGAAATCAAATGTTAAGATATATAAACATTTCTCTCTTGCACTCAATTGGTACTTAACCGCGAAACCTAACAGAGGCTTCTGTTTTGATACAAAACACTGTTCGTCTAATTACTTCCATTATAAAAACAAAGGAGGCTCTAACATGTAAATGTGTTGCGCAAAATTCAAAAGCGATGAGGCGTTTCGTTATTTATATACTCGCTTGTTACTTTTAGCAGACCTGGTGGCGACATAGCCCTCAAAGAATCAACAGGGAATATAATAAAAGCAACGCACGTTCCATATTAATATTTTCCAAAATTAAATGCTTTAAAAGGGAATAAAAATATACACACTGAAAAAATTCGAAATAAATACAAAATATTCATTGAGGTGCACACAGAATAATTTTAAGTGATGATTTTTGTTTAGTTTATTCATACTGATATTAATAAGTTTCCAGAATTTAAATCCTTGATCGACAAATAACGCTGTGTTTTAAATCTGGGGAAAAATATACATTCTTGGGAATAACATATTTTTAACTCTTAACGTTAATATAATATTTTTACCACTTACGAGTGCCAGTATATAAGTAAATAAGTTAATAAAATTATTACATTCGAATCGAATATTAGAAGTATTACTAAGTAAATAAACTGTTTGAAAAAATCTGACGTATTATTGCTTCGTATTTATGCATTTCTAGAAAAAAAAATAATTATTGGGTTTACAAAAGCATTCTTTCAAAGCTAACATGATAATAATAATAAATACCTATATATTTTTATACTTTACACTAACATTTTTATCTAAATGTGCTAGTATAAAAGTTTTAGACATATGAATCAAAAGCAACACTTCCAATACATTTTATCATAGAAAATGTTAATACAACTACTCAGTGTAGGAGCAAGAACTGCACTGAATTGAATAACAGTGTCCTCAGTATTAGAAGTAAAAAAATATTGAGATTGAAACCACAAAAAGCACCAAAAAAAGAAAATTTTCACACATTTTCAACAAATGATTTCCTCCAATTACAATACAAAAAAACAAAAATCACTAGTCCGATATACAGGGTGAGTCAATAGTGTGTTCTCCTTCGATAACCTTTGAACAGTTAGTGATACAACAATTTATTAAATACAAAAGTTTTTTGGGTCGATAAGATCAATCATTTAAAATTATTGTGAAATCTACAGGGTGCTTAAATTTTCTGTTACACACAAAAAAATATATTTTTTAAATGGAACACCCTGTATCTTTTGTCTTCGTTTTATTAAATGAAAAGAGTATTATACACTGATATTTTGTTTTTCGGATCTGCATGCAACGTTGTCAAGTTATTTAACATTTTCTGGAAATTTAAGGATTTGTAAGGGTCCGTTTAATAATTTTTATTTACCTATGAAAACAAACTGGGTACGCAAATATTATACTATTCTTAGTTCATACTACACGCTAAGTATTAGTACCTTTTTTACATTATTCTATTTTACAGGGTGTCCATGACGGCATGTCAATTAATGCGATTTTCAAATGGGAAAAACTCTGTATTTTTAAATGGAATACCCTGTATTTTTTTACGTGGTTGGATTCCTCTAAATTGCTTTCTTTTTTGTATAACGCTTCCTATACCTAACTGTTGAAGTTTTCGAGAAAATTAAGGTTTTCTCTTTAACCTTGCGATCATAGTAAAAATTAATACAATTTTATCAAGAATGGCTTTGGAGGAACAAAAATTGTGCTGTCAAACTGATATTTTGTGGTTTACACGTAACTAATTTTACTTGGTGGCGATTCTTCTGTATTTCCTAGTTGAGTTAATTATTTTTGTTAAGTAAATTATGAATTTTTCACACGAAGAGTTGATCGACATGGTTTATGCATTGGGAGAAGGGGAGAGAAATCCGCTATTGGCATCAAGAATTTATATTCAGCGTTATCCAGAACAAAGACATCCTCACCATTCTGCATTTCAAAGGTTGCGAGAAAGATTTGACCGAACTGGACATGTAAATTATAAAAAACATGAACGTACAAAACTAGCAACAAATGAAGAAAAAGTGTTTCAAGTTACATTAAATGTCGTTGAAGATCCGCATAAAAGTAGGAGAGAAATTAATAGACAATCCTCTGTAACAAGAATATTGAGCACACAAAACTTTCATCCTTATCATATTCAACTGCTTCAGGAACTAGAGCCAAATGATTTCGAACGTAGGGTAACATATTGTGAGTGCACTCAATAAAATTCACCAACAGCCGCAATTTTTTGATTTCGTGCTATTCACTGATGAGGCCACTTTTCGTAAAAATGGTTGTGTTAATAGACATAACTTACACTACTATGATACCATGAACCTTCATTTTACGAGAACTGTAGATAATCAACACCGATGGTCACTCAATGTGTGGGCAGGGATAGTAGGTGAATATATAATTGGACCGCATTTCTTTAATGGTCACTTGACTGGGAATGTGTACCTCGATATTTTACAAAATGTACTGGGAGGATTGTTAAACGGGTATCCTCAAAATGTCTTACAGAGGCTTTGGTTCCAGCACGACGGAGCTCCACCCCATTATAGTATTGCCGTAAGAAACTTTTTAAATGTTACATTTGGTGACAATTGGATAGGTCGAGGAGGACCAGTTCAATGGCCACCAAAGTCGTCGGATTTGACAAAATTGGACTTTTTTCTGGGGGTACATTAAAGAATTAGTGTACAAATCATCATCAACTACAAGAGAAGACATGCAGCAAAGAATTCGACTAGCGTTCGACACCATCACGCCTAACATGTTGCAAAATGTAAGTGACTAATGTTTTCATAGAGTCAGAATTTGTAATTTACAACTAGGAGTTCACGTTGAGCATATTTTGTAACTTGTTTTATTTTTTCTCTTCTATATACTGTTTACGGCCAAAATTACACTTTTATTTTGTTATGTACATACCTAAGGTGAGGTGTAAATTTTGTCATTCAAGTTCAATAAATTTGCTACTTTTACTGTTTCCTTTACGATCTTATAGAAAATAATTTTTAGCCTGACCGCAATTTTTGTTTTTCCAAAGCCATTCTTGATAAAATTGTATTAATTTTTAGTAGGATTGTGAGGTTAAAGAGAAAACCTTAATTATCTCCAAAAATACAACAGTTAGGTATAAGAAGTATTATACAAAAAAGAAAGCAATTTGAAGGAGAAATCCAACCACGTAAAAAAGTACAGGGTGTTCCATTTAAAAAAACAGAGTTTTTCCCATTTGAAATTCGCATTAATTGACATGCCGTCATGGACACCCTGTAAAATAGAATAATGTAAAAAAGGTACTAATACTTAGCATGTAGTATAAACTAAGAATAGTATAATATTTGCTGACCCAGCTTGTTTTCATAGGTAAATAAAAATTATTAAACGGACCCTTATAAATCCTTAAATTTCCAGGAAATGTTAAATAATTTGGTAACGTTGCATGTAAATCCAAAAAGAAAATATCACTGTATAACACTTTTCATTTTATAAAATGGTGACAAAATATACAGGGCGTTCCATTTATAAAAAATATTTTTTGTGTGTAACAGAGAATTTAAGCACCCTGTAGATTTCACAATAATTTTAAATCATAGGTCTTATCGACCCAAAAAACTTTTGTATTTAATAGATTGTTATCACTAACGGTTCAAAAGTTATCGAAGGAGAACACACGATTGATTCACCCTGTATCTACTTTCATTCTTCTAAACTCTTCAGGGGCTAGACCGCATAAAAATTATTTATAAAAATACTTAAATTAGATAATTCAAAATATGAATATTTGTCATATATATTTTGACATTTTAAATTGAAACAATATCTAGATTAATTAATGTAACTTCGGAAATCATAATGACAATCATGACATCTAATCTAACCTAAATAAATCCATTCTTTTCGTATACTTAAAAAAATCTGACACATTATTACTTCATATTTATAAAATAAACTGTTTTTACTTCTTCAGTTAACATAATTTTCTTAGCACTTTTTCATAAAATAAAATTTTGGACCTGTTACTAATTATGCATTCATACTTCCCGAAGCAAATAATGTTTTAGAACCAATTTTAAACACAAAATTTAACAGATATTTATCTGAAATTTGAATTTGATAACAGAATGTCATTCGATGAAACTTGAAATTCGCTCTGGGGTATATAATTTTATTTTCAGAGAAAACGTCTGAAATTAAATTTTTCGTATTTTACGAATATATTCTCTTTCTGAAAATGTTTATTTTCTGAAAAAAAATTTACCAGTGAAAAGAAAAACCCCTAATAAAATTTGCTTCAAGCCATAATTTCTTTGCATTCTATTGAGACTCTTCGTTTCTTTATAAGATATTTTCATTGAAATAAGAAGTGAGAAATGTCGCGGTAAAAATGAAAGAACTTAAAGCAGAGCTTATTTCTTCAATAAAAAAACAGAAAAACTTATTTCCTATTTTTATTACTAGAGGACTTCCAGCCAAGTATATGAACAATTTGTCCTACGTTTCGTCCGAGTTTTCGGACTTTTTCAAGGTTAAAAGCTAAAAATAATTAAAAATAATGGTTTTACATAAGTCGTAAATTAGATTAGTGACAGAATGCATATCTAAAAAAGTGTTTTCTTACCTAATATAAATTTCCTATTTTAATTTCACTGTATGGGTGGGTTTAATTTTTGTTTTTCATCATTTTTTTTTATTCGATGGGTATGTGATGTACGTGTAGTTCGACGAGTTAGGCAGAGAATGGTCAGTATTTGGTGTGGTCGACCACACCAAATACTGACCATTCTCTGCCTAACTCGTCGAACTACACGTACATCACATACCCATCGAATAAAAAAAAATGATGAAAAACAAAATTAAACCCACCCATACAGTGAAATTAAAATAGGAAATTTATATTAGGTAAGAAAACACTTTTTTTAGATATGCATTCTGTCACTAATCTAATTTACGACTTATGTAAAACCATTATTTTTAATTATTTTTAGCTTTTAACTTTGAAAAAGTCCGAAAACTCGGACGAAACGTAGGACAAATTGTTCATATACTTGGCTGGAAGTCCTCTAGTAATAAAAATAGGAAATAAGTTTTTCTGTTTTTTATTGAAGAAATAATTTCTACCTTAACAGCCAACAACTTGTGTAAAATATCATCTTTAAAGCAGAGCACAAATAGGGTGAAGTTGGGTCACTCAAATAGCAAATAGAGAGAGTTAATTAAGTAAGACTTTAAGCAATAATTCCTTGTATGATTTTAAGATAAAAAGTTCATATAGACATATGTGAGGTTTTCGAGATACAGGGTGATAAAGTTTTTCTTCTTATTTTTTTTTTTTTTTTTTATACAGTTTTAAGCATAATTAATTCAAATTGAGCACGTATGGTGTTTTGAATAGTACCCATGAAACAACGTTATTAACTTTTGAAACAATCTACAGGGTCCTAATTTTTTTTGGAGTCAATCCCACTTTAAGCCCACCTATTTTTTCCCCAACAGTGACCAGTTTGAGAATAAAAGCTAATTTACAATTTTGTAATTGAACTTTTCGCTCTCTTGATGTTTTTCATTATCTTGTCGGTTTAGAAGTTTAGCAAAAAAGTAAAATTATGCCTTTTTTAAGGATAATTTAATCAAATTCAGCACATACGTATATAGTTATTGTAAGGGTGTTTTAAGATTAATAACGCATCGAAGTTGATGTACTTTCCGAGGGTCTCTGGCGCAATGGAATGTACAGGGTGTCCAATCGAGAATTTACCTATCATAACTCTCTTATTTATGAAAGTTTTGAAAATTTCAAAAACTAGGCGAAAATAGACCTCTTTTGTATCCTCAGACGCTAGTCGAGGTCTTTTTGACATTTCTGACAAAAACAGTATGGCAGCGACTGATTCTTTTTAAAGTAACACATAGTACGTAATACAATAATCAGCTTATGCTAAGTTTTCTGTTTTCAAAAATGTAGGGTTTCATAGGTTTATTGCTTTTAGTTTTCGTGTTAGAGAACTAAATGTAATAAACTATTTTACTGATAATCGTCAAAATTCGCTAAGGGACATTATAACAGATTTAAATATAACCTCGTTCGACTGCTGGGTGTATAATGAAAAAAGAAATTATCGTCCTGTATCTCGAAAACCTAGACGTTTAAAATATATGTTTATATGAACTTATTGTCTTAAAATCATACAAGGAATTTCCGTTTAAGGTTTGTCCATATACTTAATTAACACCTTGCATCACACGTTAGTGAAGTATATTCTAAAGTAAAACTCAATTGCCAAGAAGCAAGTTCACCGTTCCACCGTTGACAGTATTATGGAACCAACAATTTCTAAATAATTTAGCCGATAACAAAACTTCTCCGCTTTACCCTACAAAGTTTAGAAATTAGACTCCAGCGAATTTTATTGATGCTTTTAACAGGTGACATTTGAGGGGTACACGGTAATGTTTACGTCAATCATAAGAGGTATATAGACCTGAAATAAAAAGTTATTTAAAATACAATTATGCTTGTACTTTCCATCAAATTAAAGTCCTACCGTTTTCATGTGGCAAATTTTAATTATTGAATTTCTGTTCAGCGTATGCATACTAAAAATTTGTCAATTTCACATGTTCACGTAAGCTTTGCAGCGTTAGCCAGGATAGGAAACCAAATGCGCGCAGATTATTGGTGCAGACGGCAGTGCAAAGTTTCGATAGCGGTTAAATCAATTTTCATTGTTTATTTTATTCCATAGGCATCGGTAGTAGTTGGTTGTGTTTTAACATAAATTGAATTTTGTTTTCGACGTATGTAAGTATTAAACCTAATTGTGTAATATATTTTGTGCATTTATTATGCACCGCGTGCCTATGCTAGAGAACTACTCAAGACTGACGGTCGACAAAGGGTCGCTCTGCCAGCCCACGTAAACCGTTTTTTATGTGCTCATATGAATGAACGCAGTATAATATGGTGTATATTTTAATCACTTTTAATCACTTTTTTACACAGGCCAGTTCAAAATGCAGCATATTGTGTAATATTAAGATAGAGAGAAACATAAAAATGTTTAAAGCAGAAGTATGAAAATTATGCAGCAAAAATTAGGTAGAATTTAAAATTCTTTTATTTTCTGACCTTATTTCTTATGAGTACACAAAATAAAAAATAACTGACATTTTTGAGACGTTTGGCTTTCTTATAGCTAAATCGAAATTTTTTATTAAATTGGGATGTTCTTATTTCGGCGTAACCAGTCATTTTAGTTTCTTATTCAAAACTTTAAAGAAAATATGTCAATTTTATTTTTATATTTTGTTTCTTTCTACTGTTAGCCAATAAAAGGCATTTCTTGTTATTGTAAATAAATTTACGTATATCCAGGGTGATCAGTTGAAAATTCTACTTTTTAAACCCATTTTTGTGCTTAAAAATATAGCTAGAACAAAAATTATAAAATGGATCTGTAGCATATTTTACCAAATATTCCTGTATGCTATGAGTTTGTGTCTATCTCAAGAATATAAAGTGGGCGCCACATAGACAAGTTTTTTTTTAAACGGGGCACTATGTATATTTTCGGATATTTGGATAGTTCCTTTCCTCCCCATATTCCATCTTCAAATAACTGAGTTGTTCAAATAAATAACTAATATTTTAAATAGACAAAGAAAATTTGCTTTTAAATGTTTCAAAATTGTATTTTCACTCTATACGTGTTTCGGCTTTTTAGGCCTTTTTTCAAGAGTACAGATAAGAGGTACTGAATTATAATTTGTGTTCCTTGCTTATATACTGAATGTTACATCTGGCAACTTATGCTAATAAAAATGGTTTGAAAGATTTGGAATTATTTAGAAAAGTTAAATTACTTGTGGTGACCTGCGAATATTTGTTGTTCATTTGTAATCGTTTTTTTATTTTTGGAAGCTTTTTTTAATTTCTAATATTTCTAATAAGTCTAATTTTTTTGCTTTTCTTTTCGGAATGAAGTAATTCTACATTATCCATATTTATAAAGTGATTGTTTTCTATACAGTGTGTTGACATGCCGGTGCTATATACGTTGTTTACAATAGACTTTTTATGCTCTTCAAGTCGCATTTTTATGTTACGTCCAGTCTGGCCAATGTATATAGCGTCGCAGTCACTACATTTTAGTTCATACACTCCTGTTTTTTGTAGTTTTTTCTGTTTTATCCTTATTGTTTATTAACATTTTTCCTAGGTTATTTTTATTTACAGATATTGTTTTGCAACCTAATTTACTTAATTTATTGCTGACTTTATCACAAATTCCAGGTCTATAATTAATACATTTATGGATGATATTGGCGTCTTGTACAGAACCAGCATAAAACTCATTATACAGATTTTTCTTTTGTTTCGTTTTTATTAAATTATCTATGATACTTTCTTTGTATCCATTATTCCTTGCTATTATAATTCTTTTAAATGTTATAGTACGTGTACTCGACCCTGTTAAACCAACATGTCCACTTTTACTAGCTAGCAAAAGACTAACTGCGTGTACTGGAGAAAAAATTACGCGGGTGGTGTTGGAGACTTTCGAAAAATTTGAACTGTCAACAAGTCAAGTGTTGATGTTTGTGACCGACGATGCTGCGACAATGTGTTTGGTGGGTCGTTTTCTTCAAAGAGACGATTGTAGGTTTTTACATGTTACGTGTAAAGTGCATGCGTTCCATCTTGTAGTAGAAACGATTCGAAAATATTTTCCAGAGGTAGATGCATTAATAGCAAATACAAAAAAGTATTTCTCAAATCTCCTAAACGGCTTCGAGCATCTCACACACTGTGTCTGGTATTCCGAAACCACCAGAGCCGATTCTTGCATGTTGGGAAACGTGGTTGAAGGCAGCTTTTTATTATACTGAATATTTTCAACAAATAAGAGCTATGATACTACAGTTCAACCCTACCGAGGCTGCAGCTATTAAGGAAAGCCAGACAAGCTTTCAAGATGTTTCTCTTGAAACAGATTTAAAAACTATTTATAAAAATTATAGAGGACTACACGACGCAATAGAAAAATTGCAAAATACTTCGTTGTCGTCAGTGGAATCGCTGCAAATAGTGGACGACGTAAATACACAGCTACATCCTATAAATGACGCAAAAAATAAGCCCGTTATTGAAAAATTCGAGAGTGTATTACGGAAAAATCCTGATTTTACCAAAATAAGACAAATTTGTGATGGTGCATCTACAGCTGCGTTAAGTGAGTTTACAGAGTGTTTTACTTATGCCTGTATTACTTCCGTAGATATCGAACGGTCTTTTTCAAAATACAAACATATTTTTTCACCACAGCGAACATCGCTTACTGAAACAACTGTAGAAACATATCTGATGCTACACAGTTATTATAGAAGTGCTCCAGTTTGTGATAACGACAACCAAGCTACTTTATAAATCTGCTTAAGAAGGTGAGTTTTGTACATATTTTTATAAAGTGTGCCAGTATTAATAAAATTTATTTCCATTTATTTTATTTATTTATTTATTTATTATTAGTTATCACTTAGATATACAATGTACATGTGTGAACGTCATTTAACAGTTTAATAATAATGTGCAGCACTAAGCTTACAAAATGTAAGGAAATACATAAAAAAAGAATTTAAAGCGAACGAAATAGTATAAAAACATACATCACAATATATAATATATTTTTGTTTTTATTATTGTACTTATTCAAGTATTATGATATGATGCATACCCAATACGTCTCTGTAGGATTAATGACCTTGGCCAGGCTTAGTGATAAGTTTTTGTAAAAGCAAAAACTTTTAGTAATTACATATTAGAAATCTGTACACATGTATTTAAAAACATGTTGATGTTTTTAACTAGTCAATAAAGTCATGGGTATGAAATACAACATACAAAAAATACAACCTGTTATTAGTCCATTAATGTATTTAATAAACCAATAATTTTGTCAGGGTTGTTTTACTGATATTTTTAAAATTTTACGGTTTATCTCACTTTTTTAAAAAAGCTCTCCAGAGCACATTAACAATTACAGAGAGATATCTATAATCAGCAACTCATCAAAAATAATAGATAAATATTTTGATATATCACAGCATATCTTTAGATCAGGTAGATCAATTGAGACTACCTCTTGTCAACTGTTTAATTATCTATATTCATAGTTGGATGACGGTAAATATATTGCATCCATGTTTTTTTATTTATCTAAAGCTTTTGATATCATTCATTGTGACATACTAGTGTCAAAATTATTTCAGTCTTGCAATTAAATATATTATAACATTTAAGCGCTAAAGTGTTTAGACAAATAAGCTTGCCAGTGGGTTTTAAAATAAAAGTGCATTTAGAGTGATGGATCATCGAGATCCTGATTTTCAAGTAAATAAAATTTTAGTTCGACACCGTAACCCAATTTACACACACGTGTTTAAACCCTGTTTATTCTTCTTCGACATGCACTTCCTTCTAAATGTATTTGGTTTTCCTTTCTTTGTGTCCAGTGCACAGTAGGCCAAAAATACGACAAACAATAAAAATAGTCTCAAGAAACGTTTATTGGATATTTAGTTAGAAAGAGAAATAACTATATGGTTGGTAGCAAATAAAAAATAAAATAAATACAAATGAAATATCTGGCAGAACGTAATATATAGGCATTTAATCTTGCACCAATAAAAATGAAATGTATTTAAAAGTGAAGTATAAACAATGCGTTTCGAGGTATATAGTGAAGATGCTACACAACAGAAAATATAAAAAAAAAACTGCAAATTTTGATAATATCACCATCGGTAAGAATATAATTTATGGTTATAACAAGAAAAATTTAATTGTTGACCTCAAAAACATATATATCGATACCAGACACTCTTTTGTGTGATGTGTAAGAAGAGAATTTCAATACATGTAGCCATTTTAAATTATAGCCGCCATCTTGGACTCCCATCACTTTGGGCGATGACTCCTCATCTTATTTTCTTTGTATAACCATAAACTATATTCTTACTTATAAGGGTATTCATATCACAATTTGCAGCATTTATATACCTACTATATCCACTATATCGTTTATTTTGTTATGAAACCGTATGCAAAAGAAAAAACATCAAGGGCTATAAAAGTATAGGTTATTATATTTCAAGTGGGTGAAATCTTCGAAACAAACTCTTATAATTCAACACAACAATTCTCGAGAAATCTTCATTTACTAAAAAGGCGTAAAATGCAATCCCTATTTTGATACATATTACATATTGAATGCTTACTCGAATTAATGTTATTGATACTAATATCACCTATGTTAAGTTTCTCATATTGTGAAAGGCCTAGAGAAAGGAAACAGTTGCTAAAGAAAAGGATCAACAGTCATGTCATTACTCTAAGCTTGAAAATTACATTCGTATGATTCTTGGTAAAGATTTGGTAAATTTTGAAAGCAAATATATGAGTTTCACTAGAAAGATCCTAAAGGGAAAATTGGAAACAACGAACGAATCGTATATGTAATCCGTCAAGGAAACGAAAACGAAATCCCGTAACCCGGCAAAAAACAAATGAAACTATTTATCGCCTATACCATGTATGACATATGATAAAATAATTTATATTTATTGTGTAGACTAGCAGAAAAAAAATAATGCTATTAAACAAATCTATGCTATTGGGGAATATAACGTACAGGGAGATTTTTAAATATATTGAGAAAATTCAGGAGATGACTCCCGAACCAATTTTGAGAGGAACAGCTTAAATGAAGTTTTCTCGTTATCTGTTTTGTTCGGAGACTGGTGATTTAAAAAAAATATATATTTTCGGAATTTTAATATGTTAAACAAATGCAGATGAATGAATCTCTGATGATAATGTTGTTTTGATTATTTAAGTTAAACGCTTAATGCAGTTTCAAATGTATTTTAATTGATCCCAAATCCCTGTCTACATCCAAAATGAGAAATAATCAAGTAATCTTTTTTATGCGAAATCGCAGCTTCCTAGTTTCACTACATTAAGAAAAGACTATCTGTCTCAAGTAGCCGATCATAATAATAATAATAATAATAATACCTTTATTAACCATTGTGTGATACATAACATGTATATATGGTAAGTCAAATAAATTATGTACAGTATATAAAACAAACAGTAAAAATAAAACGAACAGTAAAAGAAAAGTAGACAACAAAACAGTAACATGTATGAAAATTAATTAATTAATTATTGTGCCAAAAACTCTAAAACACTATAAAAAGACATTTCTATTAAGTAATTTTTTGTAGCTGTCTTAAATTTGTTAAAGCCTGTTATAGTTTTTAGATGGTCAGGAAGTTTATTAAACAGATTGATGGCATTGTAATTGGGCGAATGTTTATACAAAGTGGTAGAGTGAGGCGGTATTGTCAATTTGTTATTATTTCGAGTATTGTAAAAGTGTGTATCTCCCAGTTAAATTACAAATTAAAATTTGTAAAATTTGTATATGCATAACACACACATTTTAGAATAAAAATACATATTACAGTTAATATTTTATTTTTCTTAAAAAACACCTCTGCAGCTATCTAATGGTTTTAAATTAAAAATGAGTCTGATTATTTTTTTTGTGAAATTAATACCCTGTTTATATTTCCGCCTGCACCCCATGTGACTATATTCATAGACAAATGGCTGTAGACTAAGGCATAGTAAATATTTAACAAATCATTAGTATCAAGTACAGTTTTCATTTGAAGAATCGCAAAATACGCAGAACTTAATTTGTTGCAAACAAAATCTATGTAATTGTCCCAAGAGAGTTTAGCATCGAGCCAAGTTCTTAAGAATTTTATATTTGACACCACATTAATATTGTTAGCCACTAGAAAAAAGTAAGTCCTCTTCTATTACGAAAATTTATGGAGACGGTTTTTTTATCATTCAATATAGGTTGATTACGCTGACACCAGATATTAAGCTCATTGCAGACATGAGTTATATTTTCAGCTAACTCCTTAGGGGTCTGTGCTGACACTGTAATGGTAGTGTCATCTGCGAACATTGTAACTCTACCTTTTTTAATGTGCTTTGGTAAGTCATTCACATATAATGCAAACAGTAATGGTCCCAACACAGAATCCTGAGGAACTCCCATGTGCACATCCCTCATATCTGACACAGCCTTATTATATTTTATCAGCAATTTTCTGTTGGACATATAGGACTCTAGCCATTTCAGTAAAGTTCCCCGTATTCCAGTATTGTATAATTTGCTTACTAAAAACTAAACATATTATTGGCAATGTTCGATTCGAACTCCATGTCATATATATTGCACCTTTCTGCGGCCTCCGACATTCCTCAAAGACATTTGAAAGGTAAGATACTGTTTCACTATAACTGGAAAATGTTGCGAAGGAAAATCTGATGTAAATACCTCTCCAGTGCGACCCTGTTATTTACATCATGTTATAAATTTCCCCTAAATATAGACAATGATATATATACACGCATACGTAATGAGCTACTGGCATATATGTTACATTTAGTATCCCTAAAGTGCAGGACAAAATAACAAATTGGTATTTTTATTCCATAAACAGATTTGTTAAGCCAATTTGAATGAAACTTATAGAATTATAAAAAACCGCTGCCAATTACTTAAAAGTAATTTTTAGCGTTTCAAAAAAGTCACATTTTGACGTTTCAAAAAAAAGGACTTTGACGTTTAAAAAAGTCACAATTTTTGACGTTTCAAAAAAAGTCACATTTTGATGTTTCAAAAAAGTCACGTTGGTGGAATGTCACTAATATATTTTTTAGACATTGGGACCGATTTTGCTCATCATCGAATTCAATCTCTTCCATGACTTCTAGAATGTGACAGACACGCAGACACGCAGACAGAAATTTTTTTTTCTGTAATTTTGTGTCTCGTCATAATTCGTCGAGATTCGTCCAGAAATGCAATAATAATTTTCAAAATTTTCTTCACGAACACATAACTTCCGCACTTTGAGGGGTGAGGAAGTAAAAATAACCACTATGTAAGCTGTTTCTTTTACACCTAATGAATTTTCAATTTATGAATCAAATCAACAGCTCTTTGACAGCTTTAGAAAAAATGATTAGCATTTTTAATTCAAGCATATATTCTGCATTACAATAATAGTTGACCTTGAAATATAACCAGTAAACAAAAGCTAGCTGATATTGATAAACAATTAACTGAAATTGAATATCCACTCAGATATCAGCTGGTTATAAATAGATTTATGAGTTATAAAACATCTTGTTAATGAATTGTTGACAGGCACACTTTAACCAGATTAAAAATCTAATTCTTTGTTTACAGATTATTGAAATTAATTGATGATAACGATGAAGCTGACTATATAAACTGGGAGTGATTTTTGTAATGCTAATTATAATATCATAAATACGTACGTTTTATGCAGAAACAGAATATCAAAAAAATTAATGCATGGATAGAAAACGCGTTAAATAGCTTACGAAAGCAGTGTTTGTTGAGAATTGTAGTTGGTTTCATTAAAGTTTGTAATTATTACATATGAAAGGACTATAAATATTTGCAGTAAAAATATTGTAGTTATAAACAACAAATATTATTTGACTGTTTGTTCTCTTAGAATGGTAAAAGTAACCATTTACGTCAAAAAAAAAGAAATCAACTATAATGTACCGAAAATTACTACACAGTCTTTGTTGAACTCAAACAGACATTGTAAAAAGTACCTACATATTGTAAGGATTTTAATAAACACATTAAAGGAAGATTCCACTATTGCGAAATAATAGGTAGCAAAATCTGTTCCAAATTGTAGTAATAGTTTTAATTTAGACATTTAGAGAATCATCATCAGATTTGTTGTCGTTGTTTTTGTGTTATGCAATTACGTACATATCATTTCATTGCATTCCAAAATTACGTCTAGTCCAAAAAACCGAACACCCAACCCTGTGATTTTGTTACATTTATAATGTAAGTGCTATGAGTGGTAATTTTTATAAATGTAACTAACCAGGGATGATTTTGTTATCTCAATCTTAAATAGTTGGGCGTTGCTTAAACTAATTGAGTCATTTCGAGGCAAGTCTTAATACTACCATTTACATTACCAGGAATCTTTATTTATAACTTGTATAGCAGCAAAAATTGAGGAGGAAGTTTTCATTTCTTTAACCGTGGTGGATGTAAAATAATCGATTCCGTTAAATAATACCATCATTCAGGGGTGTGTTCAAAATTAATCTAGAGCTTTTATATAAGTTTATGAATAGGTATAACGTCACATGACCTTTTAATTACTCTGTTTTATGAACGTAAATGGTAAAGTTTGGTATAAATTAATTTTTTTTTTACTGTTTCTGTTCTTGATGTGACTAACATGCATTTCTTGATATTTTTGCATGGACGTTTTTGAAATGTTAGTTATTGTTTAAATATCTATTGTTCTGATTACATGTTTTTGAGGTAAAACCCTGAAAAGGTCTTTTTCTGAAGCCAAGAATAATTGACTATTACGTATTTACATATCGACCACAATTATTTGTATTTTATTTTATTTGAAATTGAAATATTCAGTGCCCATCGCAAGAAAATATATTTGAAATATCTTAGCTCAGAGCTCATCTGCGCATGACGAATAAACTTTAATGTACTCATCGAGGTGGTTAAAGTAGAGTGCCCTCGGAGTGTTACACTAACAATTTACGAATTACATTGATATTTACTCAGTTCAAAATTATACCAGTTTTCGAAAGGCTAATGTGCACTCTGTATATTGCTTAAGGTAATTTGAAACGGCCTCCAGATGTGGGCAGATTTATTCTGAACTACAGTTTTTCTATCAAGAGATGGCGCATTGTGTCATCTGTGGTTTTAATTCACAAGAACTTCAGCGAATATTGGTAAAACGAAAAATCGCAATAAGCACCATTCTTGGTTTATTATTTGGGCCTTGGGGTGACATTACATGTCCGATGACTTTCTTGTAGTCAAAAGAAATCCCTAGCTTGTCATTTATAACATGCTAAAAAATATACTGCTATTGTACGCAATGTTTATAATAATAATAACTTAATTTTTCACTGATTTATGTAGGAAATGTTGCTATAAAAGTTCACAATATATTTTACAACATTGTAGTAGAATAGTCAACAATAACCTAAACATGTTCCAAACATAAAACACTAACTATTATTACAAGTTTTAGTAGCATCTTCTACAATACTACTTGATCATAACCACACTTTGTAGTATCAATCTGAACATCAGAATTGAGTCAGTCACTTTTTCTTTTGCAAAAGTTCATATTGCACATAACCTAATAATTTGTAGTTTGGTAATGGTAATGGTAATGATGGGGGAGGCTGACGCCTGGCAAGTAGACCACAGACGGGCCCTTTTTACCAACCCCCAGCTGTCCCCTCAGCCATGTGCTTCTCTTGCTCCCTCATCGAATCTTTCCGACCTTCTGATGAAAGTCAGGATGTCACTCATTGCGAGGGAGCTCATCTCCTCCCTTAGAAGCGCCTCAGAACCGAAGATACTGTGTCTCAGACGCCCAAACGCTTCACATTGTCCCAGGAAGTGGTAAGATGTCTCTTCATCACTGCTGCATCTTGGACATGTAGGGTCTTTCTCAATGCCTATCAATGATAGATGCCTCCTAAGTCTGCAGTGGCCTGTCAGAACACCGATTATGATATTCAGAGTTTTCCGACTCCGTCCCAGCAACCAGGCCGATCTCGATTTGTTCGGCCCCGTCACAAAATCTCGGGTCTACCTGCGGGCCCTGTTGGTCCTCCAGTGCGTCCTCAGTGTCTCGTGGGCCCACTCATTGAGGACCGTTGTGACCTGCTTTCTTGAAATACCTAACATAGGCTCAGGCCCGTGACAGGGTTCCTCGGCTCCGAGTCTAACCAATTCATCAGCCTTCTCGTTGCCTGGAACTCCCATATGTCCCGAGACCCATACCAGTCTCACTTGTTTATGCCTAGCCAGCTCTTCTAGGGTATCACCACACTCCTGGACAAGAGCTGATCTCGTCCTGGGGGAGCACAGCGCCTTTAGAGCAGCCTGGCTGTCGGAGCAGATGTATATTATCTGTTCCGCCCCATTCCTAACCTGAGCCCTATCTGCCACCGCTAGGATGGCGTAAACCTCTGCCTGGAAGACCGTGGTGTACGAGCCTAGAGCAAAACTCTCCTGTACTTCTTTGCCTTCCAGATATATTCCCCGCCCCGGAAGACGGTCTAGTGGCCACCCGAGATCCGTCTGTGTAACACACCAGAGAGTCCGGGCGGAAGTCAATTCTTCCTTCACTCCACTCCTCCCTACTGGGAAGAATGAGAGTGTAATTCCTTTCCAACCTTAGCTGATCTTTCGCTTCTCTCACTTTCAGGACAGAGAGAGGGATTTCCCTCTCCGTCAGTCCAGCAATTGCTGCGTGAACTTCAGCTCTGCCTGAACACTGCCAGCTCCCAGAATTTGTAGTTCAATATTTATTACAATTTCTTCTTGAAATTTAGTACAATTTTTGACCATCCCTATTTGTATCATAATTTGTAATAAAGTCCATACAATTGTAGGATTTATGACAACACTTTTTTCCGTGGTCAAAAAAGGACTACTTGAAAGAAAATAGCACACACAAATTGTCCTTCCTACATAGCGCGATTGCTAGAGTCACATACTTAGTATTTCTAGAGATGTGTAAACTTTCATGATTTATATCACACTAACACTGGACAGGTAAAACAAAAATTGATAAAACAGAATAGAATTTTTATTCTATTTTTAAGATAAAATATACTGGATTGAACCAAAAATGTAACATCATGATATCGTTGAGAAATTCTATTGAAATTTTCACCAAAGTTGTCCGTCTATAACAATAAAGTGGTGAAATTTCATTTCAATATTGTGATATGCGGAATAAAAAACTTTTTTAGTAACGAGTGAATCCACCGCGATTCGGAATACACTCATTCGCTCTGTTGGGTACGATGTCAATGAGATGATCAATGTCGGCTTGCGGTATCTGAGCCCAAGTCTCTTGCCGAATATCGGTCAGATTATTCAGGAGATGTCCATCATGGACTTATAAACAAAATCGAGACAACACTGAACATTGTTTGATGCCATTCCTTTTTCCAGTCCACTCCCTCATTAAACCATGCCAACCTAAGTATGTGGTGAAAGGAGTAAGGGATAGACACAAAAACGGTCCATGGAAATGAAGTCTAAGATTCTCAATTCGTTGATAGTGCCGCCATGGACATTCTTCGACCTAAAACTTCTATCAACTAATTTCCCACCAGTGTTGGAACCTTTTGAAAGAAGTAATTCCCTCAATCATCCCTAAAATTTCCCTTTTCGCAACAAAATTTCCCCTTCCGCCGCAAAATTTCCCACCATGAATTAACCAAATTCTTTTGCTGCTGGTTGCGTTGAATTTTATTTTTTCATATCGACAACAATCGCAAATACCCTTAAAACAATGGATAGAAAACTGTAATTGATTTTCTAACTTATCATTAGATGTCAACACTCTTATGTTTTCTTATTGGCTTCTTAAATTCTACACACCTCTTTGATCCAGAATCCAGATTATATCACTGGTACTGTTATCATTTATAGAAGAACTTGACATTCTTTTCGTCTTTTGGTGTGATAAACACTGACAGAATCGAAACAGAATGTCACAACTGCAAATGTTGTTAATGTACAATATTAAAAGTACCAAACTATAAACACGAGGGAAGAAATTATTCTATCTATCAAAGTTTGTTATAAATACTACTTGTGCAAAAAAGTCAATGTACAAATACTATCACCTTTCCATTTTCTTTCATGGAAAAGGCGTTATCATGGAAAAATTCCCTTTTTCTCTTCTTGAGGTAAATTTTCCATGAAAGGGGAAGTTTTCCACGAATGGCTGCACTTTTCCTACAGCTCACGTTGTGAAAAATCTATCTTGTAGGGCCAATTTTCTTTCCGATGCGTGGTTGCTCATATCGATCTTCCTCAGACCATCTTGACCAATATCTTAATATCGTTGCTATTTTACGGCCGACATAATAATAATAAAATAACACCACATGAAATTACAACCCCCTTTATCCCTGAAGGTCTGAAATGACTTTGTGTGGGAGAGGGCTACACATTTAGAGACAATGGACACACACTCAATATCCGAGTATACTACGATTAATCTCTCTCACAGAAAAAATCCCAGTTCCTCGACCGGGATTCGAACCCGGGACCCCGAGGTTTCGAGGCAAGTACGTTACCTCTAGACCACGGAGCCATACTTAGACCACGGAGCCATACATGATTAATAACATCCCTTAAAGAAAGTTCTGCTTTCTTCATACCGATTATTCTATCTCATTCTATCTCAATCAAAGTCACTTAACTGATGAAAAAATATGTTTTTAATTAAAAATGTTATTAATTTTTTTAAAATATGTTTAAGGGCTCATTCGGGAGTTTATTAGAGTGTGTAAATCTACAGTAACTCGATGAAGTTTCTGGTATAAAGATTATATTTTGCCTTGTTATACAAAATGAGGGATATAATCACATCCTGGCGAAAGGATTTTGCCACGATATGAGGATATTCTCCATTTTGTATATAAATATAAACTCTTCAGCAAATTACTATTTACTGCAATACACTCGGTTCACCTTGCAATGTATCATGAAGGTAACGATGTCAGTAACTGTAGAACACGAGAGCCGTTGATTCTCGACCCTAGTAATTAAAACCTGAAATAATTCTGAAATAAAAAAAGGCTGTGATCTTGTTACTGTCTCGATAATATTACGTTATAAAATAAAAGTTATCAGTAGGGAGACATTAAAAAACCTTATGTAATTTTAAATCCGTTGTAATTTGTGCGTGTTAATGACGGAGCATCTCCAAATTTAAGATAAGAGAACCCTCATAAAACAAGCAACGCTGTTATATTTATGAATGATCATTATCTGTGAATATGTGAATATCTGGGACGATAAAATGACGACATTAATACAATTTTCGGGGTCGTGCAAAAGTGATGTTAAAAGCGATCAAAAGTATAACTCTCTCAGTGCAACAACATTTCATTTTCTCATCTATTTATAGATAGACAAAATATTGGCAAGTTGGAGATTTAACAGTAAGAACTAGTTTAAATGGTTACGAACAAGTTAGAAATCTGGGCTGTGGCTAATAGAACTGTGTGATTTTCTCTTCCAACATGGCTGCTGGAGGCGGACTGTTCGTCAAGTTGTGGCTTTGTCTGATAGTAGTGTGTGCAGCAACTTCTGACGTCATAGCAGTGCCGGCGGTACCTCTAGCTGGCATTGATGTAAATTTTTTATGTAGCATTGTGTGATGCGGAAGTCCACAGATTTGGCGTTTCAGTTGACTTCGATATTTTTCTCTGTAGCCATGGCTCAGACAGTTGAGACATAGGCGTCTGTCTCTTACAGCTTGAATCTTCACAATGGTAGTTAAATTTCGGAATTTAGGGCAGGTATAGATGAGGTGTTGTTGCTTACAATAGCTACAGAAGTTGGTAATACTGATAGTGTATTAGCCAGTATACCCGCTGCTGGATGATATCTTATTTGCTCTGGCAGTGGATTCCAGGGATTGGAATCTTCTCTCCAAGAAATCCATCATATCACTGAAATCTTGGACTATATGTGGATTCTTGAAGGACTATTTATATAAACGGTTGGTTTCTGCGTCCCATTTTTCTGTAACGATGCGAAACACTAGTGGCTCCCAGGATGTATTGTCAATGCCTATATTCTCAAGTGCCCTCAGACATTCCGTAGTAATATCGTGTAGGTGTCTTAATTCATACATAGACTCATCCTGTATGGAGGATATATCCAGGATTTTGTCAATTAGTTTAGATGCCAAAAGTCGATTGTTTTGGTATCGTTTCTGAAGTAGTTCCCAGGCGGCATCATAGTTGGCATCTGTGATTTAGAGATGTCGAATCATTCCACCTGCTTCACCTTGGACATGGGTCTTAAGACACTGCATGGTCTAGATATCGGATAGGGTATGTTGATAAGATATCTTGTGTTTTATACTAAACTTGTTGAGTTTAAGTTTACACTCGACACCAGTGGATTTTTAGGGCTCGAAGGTACTGGTTGGATTTTTTTCTTTGAACTGTACCAATAGATTCGACATGGCTCGAACAGGACGACTGGCTGGTTTTTTTCTTTAGAATGTAGAGACCAATGGATTCGATAGGACCCGAACTGGATCACTAGCTGTTTTTTTTCTATTGGAATGTAGAGACCAATGGCTTCGACAGGACTCGAATGGGCCCACTGGTTGGTTTTTCTCTGCAATGTGGGAACCAATGGCTTTGACAGGACTCGAATGGGCCTAATGGTTGATTTTTTTTGTTTGGAATATAGGGACCAATGATTTCGACAGGACTCGAATTGGCTCACTGGTTGGTTTTTTCTTTAGAATGTACGCTCGTGGCCAGTGGCTTCTTGGGACTCGAAGGGACCACTGGCGGAGATGTAAAATAAGGTTGATTTTTTCTTCTTTGGATTTTGGGTACCAATGGGTACACTAGTTAGAATTTTTTCTTTGGAATGTAGGAACCAATGGCTTCGACAGGACTCAAATGGGCAGACTGGACTTTTTGCTCGAAGAAACAATGCACGACCGTGACCAATGCCTTCAACAGGACTCGAATGGGCCCACTGGTTAGTTTCTTCTTCTTTAGAAGGTATGCTCGTGACCAGTGGTTTTTGGGGCTCGAAGGAACCACTGGCGGAGATGTAGAAAAAGATTGGTTTTCTCTTCTTTGGATTTGGGTACCAATGGCTTCGATAGGACTCGAATGAGCCCACTGACTGGACTTTTTGCTTGAAGAACCGATGTACGTTCGTGACCAGTGGTTTCCTAGGGCTCGAAGGGACCACTGGCGGAGACGTAGAATAATTACATACATTACATACAATTCTCGTACAGAAAATGTATTTTTTTTTAAATTATATTAATTAAAATTAATAAAAATATTGTTATTGCTATTAAAAAAAATAATAAAATTTTTTGAATGTGTTTTTTAGACAAAATAGTAATATATGTCAAGTATATTCCATTTTTCAAATCGAAAAATAAATGCAAATTAAAATAACATGATTGTCTAATACGCTTGCTTATTCGTTTGACTTTTATACATGTAATTTGTGGCGTTATATTAAATAGGAAATTGTGTGAAATAAGGAAATTGTGCATTAACCTTCCTAGCTGTAATAAATTTTCTGCTTCAGGAATCCCCCTAATGCTTAAATTATTTACTTTTGCTCTGCTCTACCTTTGTCATACAATTTGAGTTTCTCTTTCATTACATTTCTCGCGACACTAATAGTTTTTAGTGGAATTTAGTCTGGAAAGATGTAATAGGGTCGTCAATTGCGAAGACGCAAAGAACAGGACTGCAAAATAAAGTATTATTATGATTTTTTCGTAAAAATACTGTGATATGTAATATTTTAATACTGAGCAACATACGGAACATTTTTTAATTTAGATAAATTGTAATTTCTACACTTATTTTCTAATATTTTAAATAATACTAATAGAGAAGTGAAAAAAAATTTTCAATAGGCCTGTTTATTTAATATTTCAATAAATGTATCAAAATTATTAAAAATTAGTATTAGAACATAACTAATAATGTAGTTTTATTAGTCGGTTTGTATAAAATTAGTAAAGAAAACCTCAAATTCTCATTTAGTCGACGTTTCGACAAAATTTATTGTCTTCCTCAGGACTACAACATATAACATAAATTACGTATAGATTCAAATAAATAAATAAAGATATAGAACATTTAAACACACAGTATGACTCATTTTTTATTTTATAGATAACAATAATTTAAAAATTAAAAAAATTAAAATTAAAAAGTTACATAAATACACAAAGTTATAAGTAACAAAATGAGGAATAAATATATTATTTAAAAGGTAAAAAATTATTTTTGTTTAAATATAAAGTAATAAAAAGTAATAAAATATTAGACTAGGAAATCACGCTTACCTAATGAGGTCTTTGGTTTTCAGTCAACATAGTCATAATCGTCAAATAAATAAATAACGTCACTTATAATAATAGGAATCTTGGGTCAAACAATGACCATTGGGCAATAAATTATTGGTTTTTTTAACTAGTTTCAATGCAGATCGATATGAAAAGAGTGTAAAGGCAAAACAGAAATGAACCAATGTATTAACATGAATTTTTAATACACATGAATACCAGTGAAAGAACTATACTAAAAAATTTTTAGTAATCACGAAAAAGACATATCGAATTGTTCTTATTTTCATGTAAAAAGTTAGTAAAAAATGTATGCATATTTATAAACATCTATTATTGTAATAATTATACAGGGGCTATAATTTTACAAAGGTAGCTCTTAAGTTATTATATATTCTACTCAAATTTTCCGTATCTGTTTTTTATTAACAGTATTATTGTGTTTGTTAATAAGTATCATCTCGTTAATCAATCGTTTTTTGTAGTTATGTTCATTGTCTAAAATGTTAACATTGTCGAAAATAAACTCATGGTTTAACTCGAAATGATGAGCTGCTAGAGCAGTTTTTTTCTTTTTTGTGAATGTGTCTTATGTTACACGAGCATTTGTGTTCCTTGTTTCGATTTTTTAATAATTGTTTAGTTTGTCCAATATATACAGTCCCACAACTGCACGGAATTTTGTAAACTACATGTGATTTATAATCTAATATTAATTTGTCTTTCATTGTTGAGTATAAATTTCCCACCTTTTTAATATGATAGAAAACAATATTGGAACGTTCATTCGTTAGAATTCTTTTAATCTGTTGTGAAAGGCCTTGTACATACGGTAACTTAAAATATTGTTTATTATTATTAGCCAGTTGTTGGTGATTTGAGGTAACCGTATTTCTATTATTCAAATTATTGTTATTTATAATTAAATTCGCTAATGTATTAGGATAATCATTATTCACAAGTTTTTGTTTAAAAATTTTCATATTTTGATCATGAAACCTAAAATCACTTATGTAAAATTCTGTTTTTTATACCTAACAAAATATTAAATTTTTGGCTGAAGGGGTGTTGTGAGTGATAGTTAATAATTCTTCCAGAACTAATGTCATTTTCATACCAGTTGGTGACAATCTTTTGATCCTCCGTTCTAATTAATTCTAAATCTAAAAATGGTAGTTTATTTTCAACTTCTGTTTCCATAGTGAACTGTATGTCATCATGGCACTCGTTAAAATAATTTAATATATTATCTACTTCATTATCAGGAATAGCTAAAATAGTGTCGTCAACATAAATCTTTAATAGAGGTACTTCAAATGGTAGTAGTGAATGTATTATATTTAAAATATATTCCATGACGATATTGGCTAATATAGGACTTGATGGATTGCCCATTGCTGTGCCTTTCTTTTGTTTATAATACTGACCTTTAAATAGGAAGTAACTACAGCTAAAGCAGTATTTAATCATTATAAGGAAATATTCTAATGATATATCAGTAAAATTTTGGATATTAGGCCATTCTCTACTTATAAAATCTATCACCAATTCTTTGGGGATGTTAGTAAAAATTCAATACATCCAAACTGACTAAAACATAATTAGGTGGCAACATTATATCTCTAACAACGTCAATTAATTCGAATAAATTTTTAATGAGTATTCAAATGTTGGAGAAATGTTAATTAAAATACTATTTATATACTTAGCAATTTTATACGTGGGGACTTGTATGCAAGGTACAACCGGTCTTAATTTGTTATCTTTATGAATTTTGACAAGTCCATAAATTCTGGGTGGTACAGCGTTATATGTTTTCAAACATTTAGCATCAATATCATTAATATAATTTTTATCTCTAAGTTCACTAATAAAACTACATTAAGAGATTGGGGGTACGAAACTCCTTAGCTAATAACTAATAATATTGTTGTAAAAATACAAAAGTTTAATAAATTAATCTTATCTGAATTTACAAAACATTAATAACCAATTTAAAAAATATAGCGGTCTTCCATACATACATATGTACTGAGTTTTTAAAATATCACAAGATCATAATTAAACATCGTTATTAGGATTAATAATTCGTCATCGAATTTCTAAGATAAAATTAATATCATATTGTCGTTGTGGAATCTATAGATATTAAATTGACATTCTCGCTCTGCCTTTTACATTGGTCCAATGGCGGCTAGTGAAATTTTCGTTATCCAATCATAACATTGGAACATCGAACTCAAACGATACTTTATGGTGTGAGTGTCAAGACTTAAATGTAGAAATTTTGCAAAAAAAGCGATAAAAGTTTGAGAAAAAAAGTTTCATCATCCATTCTCGTAAAAAATTTATTGTGGTATACCTTTGTAATGTTTTCTAACAAACCAAAATAGCATACCCTTGAGTGAGCTCATTATTGTCCCACATATTTGTGGAACAAGTATCAAGTGATCATCTTGATTAAACATATTTTGTATTGGTCGGCATAATAATTTTCTGAATATTTACAATATATTAATTTAGAAACATAAAAGTTTAAAAAATTTAGCCATCTTCTTAAAAAAGTTAATTGACTCTACCGCAAAGAGTTGGCCACAGTGGCGGTCGGTCCATGGAAGCAAGGGAAGCAGTGCTTCCCCTGGGAAGGGAAGCAGTGCTTCTCCTGGGATTATTAAAAAAAATACATAATTAGAACCTAATTATTATTTATCACATATATTAATCATTAAAATTTACTTTTGGGGTTGTGAAAATTTGTGTAAATTGTTTTGTTGGCCATGTGTACTTTTCACAAATAAAAAAAGGTGTTTGGAATAAAAATGGCTTTTCAGATTTAAACAACATTCACAAAGTGACAAAAAGCATGGTAAGTGTGAAACTCATTTGCGAACGGTTCTAAAAGAATAAACATTTGGAAAATCACGAATTGAGCATTCATTAGATCAGCAGTTGAAAGAAAGTGACCGTAAGCATAATGAACTTATAAAAAAAAAATCGAGAAATGTTAAAAAGACTTATTGACATTATCTGATTTCTCGGTGAAAATGAACTTAGTTTTAGAGGTCATACTGAATCTCGGAGCGTTGCTAATAGGGGCAATTTTATCAATTTAGTTGATTTATTAGCAAAATACGATACAATTTTAAGTAACCATCTGGAACACTCCACGATATTTCGCGGTACATCAAATCATATTCAAAATGATTTGATTCAGTCGATAAGCAATACTGTTTTAGAAAAGATCAAGCAAGAAATAAAGAAGCTCCTTTTGTTGCAATTATGTTAGATGAAACAACCGATATTACGAATATAGGTGTCAATCGTAGTACGCTACATAAATCCAAATGGGAAAGTCCAAGAGCGCTTTTTAGGATTTTTTAGACGTAACAACGCAAACAACGGCCGCAGCTTTATATACTATACTTTGTCAGATAGTCGATGATCTACAGAGTGGTGCTAAACTTATCGCCCAAAGTTATGATGGGGCCGCTGTAATGGTTGGTGAATTGGGGGCCTGCAGGCCAAAGTAAAAGAGACTTTTCAGAATGCAATATTTGTACATTGTTTTGCGCATCGATTAAATTTAGTTCTTGCTCAATCTGCAGCGTGTCTTAAAGAGTGCAAAGTATTTTTTTCAAGTATTAGTGGCTGCCTTTTTTTCAAAATCATCAAAACGGACACGAGCTTTAGATTTGAAAGTACAGAAGAGACTACCCAGAGTTGCTCCAACAAGATGGAATTACAATGGGAGGCTAGTACAAACTGTATCTGAATATCGACAGCCTCTAATTGATTTATTTGAAAATATTTTACAAAGCAAAGATGATTGGGACACTGAGACTTTGAATGGACCCAGAGGTTACTTAGATTCATTGAAAAGAGAGTTTGATTTTAATTTTTTGTTAAATATTTTCTCCGAAATATTCCCATTTACTGACAATTTATTCAATATTTTGCAAACTAAATCAAATGACATTGGATTTTGTGTAAAGAAAATTGAAGAATTCAAAAATTTGATTTGTAACAAAAGAAATTAATTTGAAAAGTTCTGGGAGAAAACTACTAATGACAATTTAGAACCGCAAAGAAAAAGAATACGAACTGATTTTATAGTGGATCATAGAACTTCATATCGAAGACATTTTATCGAAATTTTGGACAATATCACTGGGCAACTAAATAATAGATTTAAAAATTTTAGTGATATACAATTTTTAGAATTGTGTAATTTTAATGAATTTAAAAATAAATAGTTTCCACAAAACGCACTTCAGTCATTGAGTGATTACTACGGAAATTTTTTTTGATATAATTGGGTTACGGTCGGAACTTTCAGTTATTTATGCTACAGAAAATATTAGTCAGAAACATAACGCCAACGAACTGATTATCTTTATAAAAGAAAATAGTTTGGATCAGGCCTACTCTGAAGTGTTGATGAAGGGGCCTAAGCCGATTCAGCGGGTGCGTCCAATTTTAAATTAATTAAGTGAACTGTATTAAACCAAATCTATAAAAATAATAATTCAAATGTTTGAAAACTTACCAAATTTGTGGTGAGTTTGGTATCTTCCACTGTCGATTTTAGTATGAGAGGGAGAGGATAGGGATAAAGGGAAGTTTGAAGTTTCATACACTTTAAATTATTATCTAATAATGCAATGTGAGAAAATTGATTAATTGAAAACTCACTCCTTATCACATACACAGGTAAAAATAATAAAATTATTGAAAAATGCGTTAATAGGCGTGCAATCGCGAACGTGCTAGTTTTCTATCTGTCCACTAGTCCCCTATGCTCATCACTCGAGCTCGTAGCGCAAGTTTTTTTTTTTAAGGCATACCAAGAAAAACATATATTAAAATTCCTATAATTCCAGGCGCGTAAACATCCTCCCGGCCTTGAAAAAATTATTTTCAAATACACCCTAGACAAAAATATAAAAATAAATTAAAAAAAAAAAAATTATTACGAAACTTAAAAATGAAAATGTGAGAAAAAAAAATATATTAATGGAGAATTTTACTGATTAGGCAAAGGGCATAACTTAATGATGGGTCGTTTGCAAGTGGTGTTTTTAGCTCTTACAAGCGCAACACGAACTGCACCATCTTTGCCTGGAAAAACCTCTTCAATAACACCTAACGGCCATTGAAGAGGCGGTATGTTATCCTGCTGAATAAGCACCAATGTCCCTTTTGTTACGGGACAAGTTGGACTATTCCATTTTTGGCGACTTTGCAAACTGTTCAAGTATTCCACCCGCCACCTTTTCCAAAATGACTGCACCATTTGATCGAGCAAGTCTTTGCGTGAAAGTAAATTTGGTTTTATTTCTGAGAAATCAAATGCGGGTAGTGACTTTAATGGGGTCAATGTAAGAAAATGTGCGGGGGTTAGAGCCTCTGGTTCAGAGGGATCACTACTCAACCAACATAGTGGCCTAGAGTTTAACAAAGCTTCAATCTGTGTTAAAATGGTTGTGAATTCCTCAAACGTAAGAATTTGATTACCTAGAACTTTATACAAATGTGTTTTTACTGATTTGATATTTGACTCCCAGATGCCTCCAAAGTGAGGTGCGGAGGGAGGATTAAATTTTCACTCTATTTTATGTGAACTTAGTTCTGCGCCTATAGTATTGATATATTCACTAGATTGAATTAAATTGTAAATTTGGTCAAGCTCAGCTTTTGCCCCAATAAAATTTGTACCGCAGTCGGAAGAAATCGAGCATATTGGTCCGCGACGAGAAATAAAACGTTTGAAACATCCAAGAAATGTAGCAGTTGACATATCAGAAGCTAATTCTAGGTGCAGCGCCTTCGTCGACAGACAAACGAACAGACAAATATACGCTTTTTGGCTTTTAATGCCCCTACGGCGTCCTAAAGTAAGATAAATCGGACCTGCGTAGTCCACCCCACAATTTAGGAAACATTTTACTTCAGCCACTCTAGAAGCGGGTAAATCAGCCATTTGCGGAAATGTGGCTTTAGGTTTACATTTAAAGCAGTAATTACACATTTTAATGCGATTGCGAACAATATTCCGAGCAGATAATATCCAAAATCGTTGTCGAAGGAGCGATAATAATAAATGTGGACCAGTGTGTAAGTACAAACGGTGAAAGTGATCAATTAAAATATTAACCAGGTGATCTTTTTTTGGCAACAATAGTGGATGCTTTGTATCATAACTGATTTGGGCGTTTGACAACCTACCACCCACTCGAATACACCCCTTCTCTAAAAAAGGAGTTAAGTGACGTAGTGATTTGGAACAAATTTGGTTGTTTTCTAACAGGGCAAATTCTTTAGCAAAATGTAATTTTTGTACAATATTTATGAGCACCAGCTCGGCCTTTTCTAAATCTGATGCACAAATAATTTGTCTAATTGGCAATAATTTTACAAATCTAAGTACGTACACCGTAATTCTACAAAGTTTCGACCAAGAAGATATCCTCAACATAAGATTACGTAACGGGTTGTACTCGTCAACAATAGTAGGCAGGACGACAGTAATTTTTTTCTTCGCTTGTGAGCGAATTATTTTCAGCGACGTGTTGGATAGGCCATTTGTCCGTTTCTAACTTAAGCCAGTGCGGACCGGAGAGCCAAGCGGAGTGTTCGATAAAAGGCGCCGGTGTTAATCCGCGTGAAAGACAATCAGCTATATTGTTCTCACTTTCTACGTGATACCATCTTGCGCAGGGGATAGACCCCTGAATCCTAGCAACCCTATTCGCAACAAAAGTTTTCCACCTATGTGGAGAACTATTAATCCAGTGCAAAACTACTGTTGAGTCGGACAGTGCGAAAATTTTTTTCTATTTTAATGCGAGATGAACATGTATCTACGATTGATTTAATTAATTTTGCCAAAAGAACTGAGGCACAAAGTTCCAGTTTAGCTATCGTACAAATTTTCAAAGGTGCAACTTTTGCTTTTGCGCACATTAAGTTGACCTTAATATTATTATCAGGTCCAATTAATTTAATATAAACCATAGCTCCGTAACCTTTTAATGAACTGTCTGCAAATCCTATAAGGGTTGCGCAAGAACTGTTATTTAAAGCTCCCATACAACGCGAGACTTGAAATTGCGATAAGAGAGGAAGCTCATCATAAAAATTTAACCATTGTTTTTTAATATTTATTGGCGGCTCTTCATCCCAGTCAATTTTAGAAATCCACAATTCTTTTATAAGAAGTTTTGCGACAAACGTAACAGCTGATAAAAACCCCAATGGATCCCAAATGCGGGCTAAAGTTGACAAAATATTTCTTTTTGTACAAATTTTGCTTGGTATATTTACCGAAAATGAAAATGTGTCGGTTAAAGGGTTCCATTGCAACCCTAAAACTTTCAGTGAGCAATTAATTTCAGGAGGCTCGTTAAATTCTATTGTCGATGATAACCGAATGTTCTTAGGAATTATTTGTAATAAGTCCCGCGAATTTGTGCTCCATTTAACTAATTCGAAACCTCCGGCGGAAAACAACCTTACTAGTTGATGATAAAGCTCTATTGCTTCCGGTACCGCCGGAACACTGACTACTAGGTCGTCTATATACAGATCGGTTTCAACGACTTTAGACGCGAAAGGGAATTTATCGGCCTCGTCACTAGCTAATTGTTTAATTGTCCTTAAGGCGGCGAAAGGCGATGATTTTAAACCAAATACTACGGTAGTTAGTTCATAAATTGCTAATGGTTCTTCAGGACAAAATCTCCACAAAATCCTTTGAAATTTGCGATGGTCCGGACATACACGAATATTTCGGTACATCTGGCGTATGTCGGAAATCATAGCAACCTCAAACAATCTAAAGTTAAGTAAAATTTTAAAAATGTCTGTTTGCAATTTTGGACCGGAATATAAGGCATCATTTAGCGAACGTGAATTTGATGTTTTTGCGGAGGCATCAAACACGATACGAACAGGTGTGCTTACACTATCTTTTAACACCGCAAAATGCGGAATATAATATGCGCTATTATCCAATTGATAATCTAGAACTAAGGAGACTAGGGTCATGTGACCTTGAGTTATATAATCTTTAATAACTTCATTATAGTTATTTTTAAGAGATGGGTCATTTTTAAATTTATTTTCGAGATAGTGATATCTTTTGCAGGCTAAGGCAAAGGAGTCTCCTAACACAGGCGGGTATTCCTTGAAAGGAAGTGCTACTGTAAATCGACCGGTCTCTTCGCGAGTGGTAGTGGTTATAAAAATGTTTTCACATTCGGCATCTTCTTGATTGAGCACAGGAGGCGCCGGTATCTCCTCTATTTCCCAAAATTTGTGTAAAATTTGTTCTAAAGAAGGTTTTATTATTGAACAAAATGTTTGTGAATTTGCGACTTCCATTATTGTGGGCGTGGGTACGTTCCCCATTACAATGTAACCTAAACTAGTTTGTACTGCCATTGGCAAATTAGGTGGGCCAACTACTTTACTGTTGCCTAAAATGTGTAAAAATAAACTGGCTCCAATGATACCGTCAATTTTTGAGGGCTCATAAAATTGTTCATCCGCTAATTGGATATGACGTAAATAGCTAAGCGATTTAACTGGTATTTTAGTGGTTGGAAGTCGATCCGTTACTTTGTCAATCACTAAAGCGTAAATAGGGTATTGAATACTAGAATCAAATCGCGAACTTAAAACCAAGTTTACATAACCTAAAACATTTTGATGACCACCGATTCCATTAACAGTGGAGCGATATTTTTGATAAGGTAATTTGAGCCGTTGACAACATTTTGTAGTGATAAAATGCGCTTGACTGCCAGTGTCTATCAAGAAACGCGCGGTTTTATATTCGCCCGAGACAGACATTATGTTGACAACTGCTGTCGAGAGTAAAGTTGTATAATTTTGCGTAATTTGGTTACTTGACGTTGAACAAAAGTTGTTTGGGGGATTTATATGCTCATCTATCGGGGATTGATTGCTAGAAGCTATGTCGAGAGATATGTTCTCGCGAACATTATTATTATTATTATTAGTATTGGAACATGATTTGTCAAAATGTAACAATGAATGATGACGAAAACGACAAATACTACAAACGTTTGTTGATTTACAATCGGCAATTCTATGAATCGAACTTAAACAATTTAAGCATAATTTTTTCTCTTTTGCCAAACTATATCTTTCGCGAGGTGTAAGTTTCAAAAAATCAGAACATTGAAAAACTGAATGTAATTGTTTACATATGGTGCAATTCCCTGTTAAACTTTTATATAGTTTTTTTTATTTTCTCCACCACTATTATTTGTAACAAATGAATGCGGAACAGGTTTTGATCTGTAAGTACTATTGCCACTATTATTTTGCTTTACAAAACTAATTTGATTGTTTTTTGAAAGGCTACTAAGTGCTTTTCTTTGATTTTTAACAAAGTCTATGATTTCTTTATAAGTTGGAATTTCCGAGTGTTTCGACATTTCAAATAATTTTCGCGTTTGGCTGTCTAACTTTGAGAGCGCTAAAGAGGCTATAAAAAAATCCAGCAAATCTGGGATATTTAAATGTTTAATGGCATTAACAGAGGTGTCAAATTTTTCTAAAAAATTATTAAGACAAGCGGCGGACTCTTGATGAGCTGTTTTAAAATCTAACATTTGGCTAAAATAAATATCAGCTAGTAAGCGGTCATCCTGGTATTTACTTACTAATGTCTCCCAAAAAACTACATAATTTTCGGGAGTGGGCACGACACTCGCACAAACATCTAAGGCTCTACCCTTTAAAGCGCCTGCTAAGTAATGCATCTTAGTTGTATTATTTAAATTTGAATTGTTATGCACAAGACTTTTAAACGTTTCAAAAAACATCGGCCATCTTTTAGGATCGCCATTAAATTCGGGTACTTCTAATTTTTTTAGTCTAGCGACAGCTGGTTCATCAGCTGTTTGTCTATTTTGTGAAACCTGGTGATTATCTAAAATTTTAGCTGCCTCTTTTATATGACAATATAATGTGTCTATCATTTCTAATGGCTGGTAATTTAATCTATAATCGGGATCTATATCGACATTTACATCATTAATATTTTCTATAGTTTGTTTAAACAACTCTAATGTTTCATCCAAAGTATTTAATTGAATTTTAAATTTCTCTAAAATAATAGGATTTTTTAAGTCTTTCGATAAATCATATAACAGTTGTATTTTGTTAAAATAAGTTTCTTTTTTAGCTAGAAGTTTATTGAGTCTTGCCTCTAGGTTTTGTGCATCATTTTTTTGGCGGCATTGCGAAATACTCGACCAGTTTTTATGCCAAAAATTTTACAAAAAATATCCAAATAATAAAGTATAATAAAAAAAGATACTAAACGTGTTTGTGTAGTGATTATAGCTAATGTTAGGAAATAATCTTATTAAATGAATAATTTTTAAAAAATCAAAAGGCGGCAATGAATATATGATGTCGGTAAATTTTGTAAATAATTCTTCAAGACAATATATTATGCATAAATTATTAAGCGTACCTAAATAAAACTACAAAAAAAGTGCGAAAATAACCAACCCAAGAATGTGTATATGATAAGAAGCGAACCACAGTGAGCAAAAAAACTATTAATAAAAAGTCTGCCAGCTATGATCCGAAACGAAGCGACCAAATGAAGGGGCCTAAGCCGATTCAGCGGGTGCGTCCAATTTTAAATTAATTAAGTGAACTGTATTAAACCAAATCTATAAAAATAATAATTCAAATGTTTGAAAACTTACCAAATTTGTGGTGAGTTTGGTATCTTCCACTGTCGATTTTAGTATGAGAGGGAGAGGATAGGGATAAAGGGAAGTTTGAAGTTTCATACACTTTAAATTATTATCTAATAATGCAATGTGAGAAAATTGATTAATTGAAAACTCACTCCTTATCACATACACAGGTAAAAATAATAAAATTATTGAAAAATGCGTTAATAGGCGTGCAATCGCGAACGTGCTAGTTTTCTATCTGTCCACTAGTCCCCTATGCTCATCACTCGAGCTCGTAGCGCAAGTTTTTTTTTTAAGGCATACCAAGAAAAACATATATTAAAATTCCTATAATTCCAGGCGCGTAAACAGTTGAAATTGTGTGAATTAGTGTTGACGATACCTGCAACTAGTGCTTCGGTTGAACGCAGTTTTTCGACCTTAAAAAAGAATAAAAACTTTTTCAAGAAATTCAACCAGTGAAGAGCGGCTTTCAAAATTGTCCCTGTTGACAATAGAAAGTAACTTTGTGAAGGAGATGTCCCAAAATTCAAACTTTTACGACGAAGTTATTTCCGACATCGCAAAAAAGGAGAGGCGGATTAAACTACATTATAAATAGGTAGGTATGTGCATGTTAACTACTTAACTAGCCGGCTCAATTTATAGTTGGCTAGAGAGTGCACGATGGCTAGTGTGACTGAACAAACTCTCTATTTCGCTGCGGGTTCAATCCCCGCTACCGGCGCTGGCAATGTCGGTAGGTATGGTTGTGTGTCTGCGTTTTTTTCATAAGTGTAATCCTCGCCCGTGCAGCTTCGGCTTTGGAATCGGGGGTTGTCTAATTTTTGTGGTGTGTTTATATTTTATGTTTATTGAGGAGTGGCGGTCCTACAAGTGTACTTTTTTTCTAGATATCATAACTTTGCAGTTTTCGACATTTGCTTTAAAATGAGTATACGGAAGCCACGCCCCTTTTCTTAAAAAAAATTTTTGCCTCGCTTCGCTCGGGGCTTCGCACTACCTATCACCCTATATCACAAACTGCTTCCCCTGTATTAAAACTCACCGCACGCCCCTGGTTGGCCATAAACTTGAGGTTTTACTTGTTGATAATGGACTAATTATACCTTGTATTTGACTCAAGCCATTTAATTTTTCTCTGATTGTACATTCGATTGCTTCACACCATTATACTTGATTCTACACCCCACATCTCAACTCTACGTTAGGCTTTTTCATATTAATTGTATTAATTTACTGGATCATCATCATCCTACGGAGTTTGAGAATAATTTTCGTTGAACTTGTAAAGGTGTAGCTTTGATTAAATTCATTATTCTGCACGTCTTTTGTTTAAAAAGTAATTAATGATGGTAGTCAACACGATGTCGCGGAATTTTTAACGAGGAGTTGAACTGAAGCAGTCTACAGTCCTTGTTATAAATATTTCTTGTTTGTTCTTATAAGACCACGATTTGTAAATTGTATAGTAACAACAGTATGTTATTAAATTATAAGCAAGTGAAATATGCACATAAACAAAAAAAAATCATTCCAGATCTACAGCCAAAAAAAAAAAAAATCACTTTGCAATGCCACACCTTGTATTAACAGAATGTTACACTGTAAGATTGGTTAACATATGCTACATTTTTACTTATCTTTGTTTCATAGGATCACTTCTAGATGGACTTTTCCCGTCTTTTTGTAATGAATTTACATGTTCTTATTTCTTTATATTTATCTTTCTGTTAGTCAGTCATATGTATGTTTATTTATTTTTATTTATTTCAGATACACCATACAACAGTATTTGCATAGTAATTATAGGATGGGAAAACAGCATAATTAACAAAAAAAAATAATAATAAAAGTAATAATAATAATTACAAACAAAAAATAAAAATAAGAATATTAATTACAAAAAAAACAGAAAAATAAATTGGCAATTGAAAATTGACAGTTATTACAATGCATTTGCAGCAGCAAAAAAAGAAATACATTAAAAAGCACTTATATTACTTCTTACAAATAACTTTTTGATCGAGTTAATGCTACAGATAAAAATATCCAAATTATCTTGAACGGAATGATAATTGTTGCATAAACAAAATAAAGGTGAAAATTTAAGTAAATTGGTCCTTGGTGTTGGTAAATAGAAAGTGGCAGTGTGCCTAGTTGCAATTAAGGTAATATTAAAATTAAGTTGACTTAAAATAGTAGGGCAGTCAATCTTATTATGAATAATATTACGTAAGAATATAAGAGAATGCATTTGTCTTCTATCTTTTAGACTCAACATATTATGCCTAGTTAATAGTTGTTCATGTGGCGCTCCAATAACTGGGTAAATGCCATCAATCTTAAAGGATACATACTTTAAAAATTTGCGTTGTATACTTTCTAAATTATTACTATATGTTTGATACCGAGGATTCCAGATTATACTAGCATATTCTATCTTAGACAGAACAAAAGAATTAAATAGTAAAAATAAAACGTCAGTGTCATTAAACCCTCATGAATGCCTTATAACGAAACTAAGGTTTTTGTAACTAGAAAGTACAACAGCATTAATATGAAGATTAAAGCTCAGCTTTGAATCAAAAATAACTCCTAAGTCTTTAAATTCAGTTACTCTATTTGAGACATATTATTGAGTGTATAATTGTAAATATACGGTTCGGTTTTTTTTGTGAAAGACAAAACGTTACACTTTTGCACATTCAGTGTCAAGTTATTATTTACACACCAGTCATTAATTTTATTCAAATTTATTTGCAATTGAACGGAATCGCAGATAGAATTAATATCACAATAAATTTTCAAATCATCTGCATATAGATGACAATTGACGTCAATCATATCTACAATGTCATTGATAAAAATAACGAAAAGAAGAGGCCCAAGTATGGAACCCTGTGGTACACCAGATGAAGCAATGAATTCGCCAGACTTGAAACCACGGTATTCCACGTATTGGCGCCTGCACTGCAAGTATGATGAAAAAAAGTTTAGACAGTTTATCTGAAAAACCAAACTGCTTAAGTTTATACAAAAGAATACCATGATCAAGATTGTCGAACGCCTTACTAAAATCTGTATAGATGACGTCAACTTGTCCACCAGAATCCACAGATTCGGAAATGTACTGTGTCAAGCAAAAAAGATTAGTAGTGGTAGACCGACCCTGTATGAAACCATGCTGAAAGTCGCTAATCAACACATGAGTGCTAGCATAAATTGCTTTATGCAGTAACATTTCAAAAGCCTTGGAAAAGTTAGAGATAATCGTGATAGGTCTATAATTAATCACAGAGTTTTTATCACCTTTCTTAAAAACAGGACAAATTCTAGAATGTTTCCACACATCTGGAAATGTGCTGGAATTTAAACAAAGGTTAAAGATTTTCATAAGAGGACAGGCAAACACTACAGCACAGCCGCGTAAGATGAAAGCAGGTATGCCGTCAGGACCAGAGGTAAATTTAGGTTTGATTAGTTTTAAAATATCAAATACTTCATTTTCGGAAAAATTTCCAAGGGAGAAGGTATTATTTGTAACATTACCGTACTCATCAGGAACAACTAAGATATTTGAAGAAAAGCTAGATTTAAAGAAGGACGCAAAAGCATTTGCAATGTCTGCAGGTTGGCTGAAATCAGTATTATTGAACCTGATTGTGTCAGGTAACGAATTAACACACCTTTTACCATTAACATATGACCAAAACTTTTGAGGGTCGCTACGAATATTGTTTTGAATGTTATTTAAAAAACTTTTGTTATATGTATGTATGTTATAGTATGTATGTATGTTATAGTTTTGTGACGAATTATTATATATCCTCTAGTTTTTTACAACAACTGTAAACAGAAACTGTGAAAAACAACATTTCTTTCTTGTACAATTATATTTAACGCTTTAATAATGGCTTACGTGTCGAGCGTAAGTCTTATCGGGGATTTTATTTAGTGTTATGCAGTAAGGTCACTCACGCAATACACCAAGTTGTCGATAAAACCGTAATCTAAGAAAATTATTTTACTTAGGAAAACAACTAGTAAAATTTAATTATTACCTGCATAATTCGAGAAACAAGTATAATTAATTTCTCACCACTAAAAACATACAGACTGATTCAATTATTGTCTAATTCATATTTACAAATGGTCAGAAACATAACTCCATAATTCCTCAAACAATAAAAAACGGTAGCACCCAAAATGGTCCAGATCTTATACAGCCACTGAATATAAACAACAAGAGGCAGTAACAATTAAGGCTGGGAATTTTCCAGATTTTAGTATTCGAATATTCGTTTGAAAAAATATTCGAATATTCGAACTATTCGGATATTCGAATATTCGGATATTCGAATTATTCGAGTATTCGGATATTCGATTAATTCGAATTATTCGAATACCTATTCGATTAATTCGAATATTCGAATACTCGAATAATCCGAATTATTCGAATAGGTATTCGATTAATACGGATCCTCGAATATTCATTACTAATAGGTATAGTACTGAATACTAGTGAATAGTCAATATTCTATTTGAGTATTTGGTTGGATGGACCACAATAATACCATAGTCGTGACGTAATCCACTAAGCAGGCAATTTGATTTGCTTTCCATACCCACAATAGAGTATGTCTCCTGTACATGTGCTTTATGGGTCAGAATTATTAAGTTAGTATTTTATTTTAGGATTGAGGCGCTATTGTTCACATTTAACTATTGAAGCTTAAATAAAATGAAAACAGAGCTAGTTTATTATACTTCTGTCTCAACTATTTTTCCTTTTCGAAAAAAATAAAAGTGCTCTAAAATTAGAATGTTTTTAAAAAAGACGCAGATTGTACATAATTTAATAATATATTTTAATATTCAAATTTACTCAAATATAATCGAATTATCGAATACTCGAATATATTCGAATATTCGAATATTTCGAATATTCGAATAATATCCCATTAGAATAATTCGTATTCGAATATTCGAATATTCGAATACTCGAATTATTCGTATTCGATTCCCAGCCTTAGTAAAAATTGTTCTACGTAATTTAATTATAAAATTTAAGTCATATAATCTACAGGGTGACTCAGTAGCTCCGTTTCCTCGATTATTTAGACAGATATGAAAAAATATTGTACACTTTTTTTTATTGGTCTTTAAAAAAAGAATCCAGATAACAGAAACAATTGAACATGAAATAAATAAGAAAACCTAATTGGTATTCCTTTAATGGAAATCTCCAAACATTTTTCCATATTTCATTAGGTCGTCTAATTCTGATTTCAAGTGAATACCATGTAACAGCTACTAATCATAAAAATATTTTAATGATTTTTTGCTAGACGATTGGAAAAGTATCAAGTGATTAAATTTTTATTATGATTGGACAGCGCGATATCTGCCTCAAAATTTATAGTGAGATAGGCATGTTTCAAATTAGGCGGACAATTCTTCTTCTGTATTATGTCCTAAGCTATTTGAACGTCTTGTATTAGGGCTGAAAGTGAATTCTTTTTGTTATCCACTTCATTGCCAACTAAAAATAATTATATTTAAACTGTCAGAAAAACACACTATTAAAGCCAATTAGGAAAATAGTTAATAATTTATCCATTTTTTTTTATTTTCATATTTCAGGAATCTTTAATGAACTGAGACTGAGATGAAGAATGAGAATTAAAATAAGCGCATTTAAAGAATATACAGTGGTGGTATATTGCAGACGCATAAAACGATCTTAGTAATTCTGAAGCTTAATGTTTAATTAAAACACTGATTCAAAATAGATGCAAATTAATTATATATTTTACCAGATATTAATTGGAAATGCCACATTAAAAATGTTGCAATTAAAAAAAGACAGGATTGAATCTTGTTTGCCTTATATTTTAATGAGATATTAAGCCAACTATCAAACAAAAATCGATGAATTTTTTCTGAATATAATTCCCACTTCTGAATTATTTTTTAAGCGTTAATTCTAGTGATGCAATTTGTGTTTGAAGTATCGCAGCGGCAGATTTACCGATATGCTTAAGACGTTTTAAGCGTTTGAGTGTTTAAACCCTCAAAAAGTTATGGGGCAATAAATACGCAGAAAATAGGGTTAGTATTATTTGTTACTAATGGAGTTAATTATATGAAAACTACCAGAAGAATTTTGAAAAAACATATCAGAATATACTTCATGTAACATTTCTACCACATGGACTTCATAGAACTGCTGAAAACATTAGGTTATGTTGATAAATTAATATCTAGTGTAAAGAAAGTTCGTCAAGTATAGTGGACCAGTGGACTTTTTAAATGGCAGAGAAGTAAACTTTTCTACACAAGACATAAATGTGGAGTCTGAAAAAGTTCGGATATTTTAAATATTTGCCAGTTACATCTCTCAACGTTGAACGCGGTTCTTCTCACAGTACAAATGAATTTTTAATGAGAGGCTCCGAAGATTAACTCCGGAAGATCTACAACAAATATTGGTGATATAATTTTACACTACTTGTTACCGCTAGTTAAAAAAACATGTGTTAGTGTTACATTCACCAATACTTGCAGCCCTCTTGGTATTAACTTAGTATGTTACCGAATTCGCCAAATAACCACAAGGTAAGATAATTGTGTCATACATGCATGAACATTTTACGCAGTAACACATCACTTGGAGGCAACCCTAGAATTAACGTCATTTTTCGTTGCCTCCCAATCTCTAATTATATGAATTGTTTCAATAAGCGAAGTAATATTTAAGACATTTTCTGGTAATATAATGCTATAGTTCATAGTGCTGTTGAATTTCACAAATCTTCAACCTCAGTTTTTATCTAAAGGATCTCTGATAATGAACAGAGTGACAAAGGATGTAATAATTCCGATGAGACAATGTAAGAGGGTTTTGTTTACGGACGTATCACTTGTTTGTTTACTTTCTAATATTGGCTGATACCCAAATCATCTATTGTGAGATAAAGAAGCTTTATTGTAATAAATATACACCGTGTCTACAAAGTAAGGCATAAATTATATCAAATTCTCAAAAGCAAATTTGTCGCAAAAAACACTCGAACACGTCAAATCTTTACAACATAATCAGTGGTCTGTCTTAGTCAATCCTGCTAGGATTGAGATGATTATCTAAACCAAGAGCAGAAAAATAGAGGATTTTAGGGTACCAGTTATGCTTAAAAAAACCTCTAGCACCTATCTGGCAGATCAAATACCTGGAGATAACCTTAGATAAGAAACTGTCATGGAGGGCGCATGTTAACAGAAGTTTTGAAAAATCGACGGAAACTTTTTGGCGATTGCGTCGGGCGGTGGTAAAAACTGGGGCTTCAGACCTTGCATTGGCGGTAGTCACTCCTAGGCTCATATATGGGTCGGTGATCTATGGCCGAGTATGAATCAAAGTACTACCTCCAAAAAGTTGGCAAGGGTTCAAAGACTTGCTTGTCTGGGGATTGCAGATGCAATGAGAACGACATCTACAGCTGTCCTTGAAATACTAGCCCTGCCGCTGCTCTCCTCTAGTGGAGAGGGAAGGTCTCATCCTCACATTCAAGGTGTTGGAAGAGAAATACCATTTGAGGTTAAAAATGACGTATATTCTTACTCTTCCAAACAGAGAAGAGTGGACGCAAAAAAAATTCCCCTAAGACTCTCTGATATGCAGACCGTCTTTGGTGGCAGAACTATATCTGGAGGACAAAGAAATATTAGCGAGATGCACTCTAGAGTCGTACACCACGATCTCCAGGCAGAAATATTTGCGAACTTAGTGAGTTGGCAAATGAGATATTAAAGGAGAATTGCAGATTGAACATAGACTACAGACAAACTTGAGACATAACAGGACCGACAAATCAGGAGCGAACTGATTACACGGTCGGAGCTAGAAGACTCTGATTCAACTAATCAGAGTTCTGACAGGCTCCTGCAAACTATTGGGTGTTGAGGAAGATTCCACCTGCCAATATATGGGAGAAATGAAGAAACATCGTACCAGTTCTTGGTGAAGTGTAAAGCGTTCGGGCAACTGAGGCGAACAATTTTCTACACAAAGGCTCTTCTGAGAGAGGACGTGAGCTCTGTTCGATTGCATCGCTCGTAACTGAGAAACAATTCGGTAGCATCATAAGCGCATTTCTCATTATCTCTCATTTCTTTTATGGAATGATATCTTGACCTTTATCGAGAAGATTTGAGGAGTTTTTATCTTAATTATCTTAACGGTTTTCTTATATAAGAAATAAGCTTCATCTTATAATACCATCAAAAATACAGATTATTGTTTACAAACAGTATCGGTGAGGTGATTATTTTAACAAATATTTCCCAATTAAGACTTTTCGAAAATTGATATTTAGTAAACAACATTTCATGTGTATAAACGTTTTTTCGAAAACTTTCTCGTAAGAATTTTATTGATTTTGTGTTACTTTAAGATTTTATTCTCTCTTTATCTCTTCGAACGTATTTCTGGAATGCCCATATTTTATCACGATTTATATTTATAATCATATCACGCTTCATTTTGTATTAAAACTTCTTAAAAAAACTACAGTAATTTGTTAAATATGAGTTTGCGAAGTTATTTGGCAGCGTAGATGAAACCTTGAAATAAAGTCGATAAGGCCTATATAAAAACCAAGTAAAAAAAGATAGCTTTTTGAGATTAGCTGTTTCACAAGACGAAGCTGGTTAGATATGAGTTTGAATAGACACAATCACAATAAATCTGAATTTGAACCAACAACTGAAAATACATGCTTTGATGATCATTACAAAGTCTAATTTTAGAAACAGGGAATAAGATGCTTATTACGCTTGCCTTTTTTATTAGTACTTGTACGAAAATTTCAGTTCGTAATAAATTTATTTAATTTAAAAGAACGCGCATCAAGCTTGACATCTTATTTATTTTAATTCGCTGAGTTCTCATTTCCAACGTATAAATTTAGTTTAGTATATAATTTCATATTTATAGAACTAATATTAATCATCATAAGAAGATTATTAGTAACTCATAAATAGCCCGACAAATGATTCATTAAATATAATACCACAGTTTGTAAAATATCACAATAACCGGGATGGTAGTCTAGTGGGTAAAGCGCTAATAGCTATTTACTTGAATCCGAAGATCGATGGTTCAATTCCAGTCCAGGAGTGGATTGGAGGGCAATAAGATTGTTATTTTAGATAAAGAGGACTATTATGAAAGGGTAGACAATCTGATTAGTAATGGTCCTTATAAAAAAACTTTCTAGAAATCCATTACCAAAAATGGTTACTGAAGTAAGAAATGTACTTAAATCCTCCAACAACCTTATTACTCCAACTTTAAATAGGAGGTTACATGTATCTAACCCAAGTGTACCTAGATTGTACTGTTTGCCTAAGATACATAAACCAGGAAAGTTGGTACGTCCTATTGTTTCAGCAATCGGATCACCGACTTACCACCTATCAAAATGGTTAACAGAAGAGTTCGAAAATTTACCTATTGCACCACCTAGTTTCTCTGTGATTAGTTCCAACGATTTCATTAATAAGGTGGAAAATATTCAGTAGCTAGAAGGTGAAATTTTGATCTCCTTTGACGTTTGTTCATTGTTTCCAAGTGTTCCGATACCACAGACCTTGACCTACCTTAAGGATCTACTCGAATTAAAGAATCTCAGTCAAGATGTAGTGGAAGAATAACTTAAACTCACAAACTTTGCATGAAACAAAATTGTTTCCGATTCAACGATAATTTCTTCGAACAACATGAAGGAACAGCAATGGGTAACTCTTTGTCACCATTCACTGCCAGTCTCTTCATGAACAGATTCGAGACGGAAGCAAAAGAGGAATTCGAGTATTTCCCCAGGGTTTGGCTTAGGTATGTGGATGATATTTTTATAGTGTTCGATACAAAAGTCGCTGATATTCATAACTTTGTATCTAAATTAAACAGTCGTTTCGCGTCAGTTAAATTCACATGTGAAACTGAAAACTCTAGACCACTACCATTTTTAGATGTATTAGTAATTAGAAATAGTGAAAATAAGTTAGAATTTGACATTTACAGAAAAGATACCAGTACTCTAAGATATATCCCTAAGGACTCTCACCATTCTGCTCAACACAAAATGGCGAGTTTCAATTTTCTAGTCCATCGTCTATTAAGCTTCCCCCTCAGTAAGGAGAGGTTTGAAAAAGAAAAGGCATTGATTAAGGATATAGCTGCGAGTAATGGATATTCTGTAAGTTTAATTGATAAAATAATTAGGAAACGAAAGTTTAAAGAGGCTTCGAAATTCCTCGACCTTTCAAAATGAAAGAGAAAATCCAAAATTTGTATCGATTCCATTCGATCTTCGATTCATCCGTGGTATTGGTAGGATTTTTAAAGATGTAGGTATGACAGTGGTTCATTCATCGGGAAACAAACTTCAACAACTTTTAGGCAATCCAAAAGACAAAATTGAACCAAAGGAAAATTAGCTGTAAGGATTGTAATCAAAAATATGTTGGAGAGACTAGACGATCAATTCAAACTAGATTCAAAGAGCATATGGCCCATCTCAAATATGGTAAAACAGATAAGTCTAGTGTAGCCCAACATGCGTTTGAGAACAACCATAAAATAGATATTAGCAATTTAAGATTAATTAGGAATGTAACAAATACTAGACAGCTAGATGCATTTGAAAGCTTGGAAATCATAAAGTGTAAAAATAGTATGAATAGTGACAGAGGGCTTATCCCAAATAGCCCGCTTTATTGGTTTCATTCAGTTCACCGAACGGTCACATTTCGGTGAACCGTGACAATAGTTTAGGTATAAATAGGGTAGATTGTTAGCATAAGTTTAGTTTTAATCATCTCCAGATGATGCCAACTTGATTGGCGAAACGCGCGTCGAGTGCAGTGTATAGTGTTTTTTTTTTGTTTCGTGGAAAACTACGTCACGCTTCAATTCCATCCTGGGGCAAGTTAGAAATTTTATTTGTAATTTGTTTCGGACTGAGATGGGAGAGGGAATTGTCCTAGATGTGGTTGGGACTCCACAATAAACTGTAGGGCCTCATCACTTTCTATCCAACACAAAATCCTAGGACTTTCTGGGAGTTACTTCGGTGACTCGAGAGGTGGATAAGAAAACTTTTTTAAGAAAATTTCTTAAGAGAATAGATATTTCATCAACCTCTATAAAATAGAAAAACAATTTTGTTTTTCTTAAAATAACTATATTTGAAATATTATTTAGTTTTCACATACAGCATCGATATGAATATTCCATGGTAATTTAGGATCCAAGATATTTTGTTTCGTCTTCTAGCTTGATATCTGAAATTTCACGTTTTGTTTAGTGGTTCCCTATTTATTCCATTCCATATGCACTCTGTAAGCTACGCTGTGCTGATGAGGAACAATAATTCCGAAACACCAGTATTCATAGCTGCGACGTTTCTTTTTAGGATAAATGGTGTGATTATCCATAATTTAAAAACAAATTAAGTTCCCCTTCTTGATAAAAGTTCAAATATAGAGTGGAATGAAAAATAATATTAACTGTTAATTATTATTTACTAACTTTTACAAATCTTATCACAGATAAGTATAACATATATCTTTTTAAACAATTATTTTCCCGGCTATTTGCCAAGACGCTGAAACTTGGATTACAAAAAAGATAATATACACATTATGTTCAGTACAACTGACTCAATAATGTTATTTTTAATTTCAACTATTCTGTCTAGTAAAACCAAAAATAAATAAAACACAAGATACTCACCAGTTGACACTCACTTTAAAAAACTTCAAAATATCTACCGACACGTGTTTCTGCTTGCCATAGCGTCATCAGGGTAGCCAGCACATTTAAAGAATCCAAGTTTCAGCGTCTTGGTAAATAGCCGGGAAAATAATTGTTTAAAAAGATATATGTTATACTTATCTGTGATAAGATTTGTAAAAGTTAGTAAATAATAACAAAAAATTTTCAGTTAATATTATTTTTCATTCCACTCTGATTATCCATTGTTTCATTCTCGAACACCACGAACTTCATTTTTATTTTAAGAATGGTAATGTAAAATACATCTACTTATGAAGAAACAATGAATTTCTAATGCACAGGGAAAATAAATGATTCAGTATTAAAATTATATGATAACATGTTTAAAAATAGTCTTGTATATATTATATAACAGGCAACCTTAACACCCTTTCGTATTAATCTTATAATCGTATTATCGATATGATGCGGTTTAATTTCGAAGGTAATTTACTCAAATGGCCATTTTTCATTTAGAGGGTTTTACCGTTTCACGGTAGATTTATTTCGGCTGAGTATGCCATATACAAAGTAGCGTGTTATGTACTTTCTAAAGCTGTTTTTCCTTGAGAACTCGACAACGACACAGTAACAACATAAAGTTTTTCCACTTTTCACATTTAATTTATCAAGTTTCCCCAAGCAAGTTTTAATAACGAGCAAATAGTTTTATTACCTTATGTTAGCGAGGAATTACAAGGTTCTCAATTTTTATTTTTGGGTGCTTTGAATTACAGTATTTGACTAAATTAGTGTGAAATCAATTAATTAATTTGGTTTAAACTTAGTTTCAAATATTTGCTACTCTTAATTGTAATACTTAGTTACTATATGGTGTAAATCATCAGACGATAAGTGTTGCCTGATAAACTATTTTTACCTACATAGTATCCATATGCGTTACATAAGGGAGTTACAGCCAATTATAAGGGGGGGTATAAATTTCAATACTAAAAATGATATTCTTTCCATGAGAAAATAAATTAGTGTGTTTGTCAATTCCATAAACAATTTTCATTAGTTTCAGTAGTCTTTAAATAATATGTTGAAGTTTCTGCTGTTATTAAAATGATCTGATTTCTTGTATTTTTGGTTTATTATGCAGGGTTGATTCATAAGAATGGGAAATCTCGTAACAGATATAAGAGACCACAATATGTGGATTGATCACAGCATACAAATGTTGCTGATTTAAGAAATACAGGGTGTTCAAAGATAGAATTTTATTTTGAAATTTTTCAGTAATTTTGAACGTTATCGTAGTACCAACTTGAAAATTGACAACTTTACGTTTTTAGACATGACAAATAAGAATTTGCAACTAATTTTAACGTTGTTTGTAGAGGGCGCTAATAAATCAAAAATCTGAAAGAGCGTCCTTTTGTTTAAATAAAAAGTGACATATTTGTCCTTAAAAGGTTCTATGCATTTTGTTTTTGTGCAATTTTTAATTCTTAAAATGCAAAGTGTGCCAGATAATCATAAATAATTAATTAATAGAAATAGCACAGACACACTGAATCATAATTTAATATTAGTTTTTATTTTTACTCCCTTCAAGTAAAGTTAATTTCTCAAGAATGTTTACAATAAATTACATAGAAACGAAATGTATTGAATGTTTTAAGAGCAAATATCTCGAGGACAGATAGAGATATCGAAATTAAACAAGAATCACTTTTTTATGTAAGGAAGGACGTTCTTTCACATTTTCAATCATTTTGTCCATAATTCTACAAGCAAAATAATATGCCACGATTTACTGAAACAGTAAAGTATAACTAGTGCCTTCTATAAACAACGTTAAAATTACTAGCAAATTCTTATTTGCCATGCCCATAAACGTAATTTTGAGAACTTTCAAAATTACTGAGAAATTTCAAAATAAAATTCTAACTTTGCCACTCTGTACCTTTTAAACTAGCAACATTTGTATAAAGGATATTCTGGTCTCTAGTATCTACAGTTTCGAGATTTCCCATTCTTAATGAGCCACCCTGTATGTGCAGCCGAAAAAAAAATTGAGTGTACCTCGTATGAAAGTCTACAAATAACGATGTTCTGCGTTTACCTTATGTGAAAAAGTGTTTGTCGCATGAATTTTAATTCGATTTTACCCCCAAAAACATTTGAATGTTCATAAAACTACTTCAATGTTTATTTTATGTGCGTAAGCGTTGAATAAAGCAAAAATGTTATGAACCCAGAAAGTTGTGATCACACGCTGAAAAGTTTTCAAACAAAAACCATACGGGTCAGTGACAGTGACATATGTAAATTTAAACATTATTGTTTAAAAATGTAACAAAAAGTCGCTTATATCCAAAACAGTTTTATAATTGTGTATTATATACTAAGAAACTAAATGATATCTTAATCCCGAGTGTGAAAGTAATTACACGAGGGATTAAAAAATCCTTTAAATCCTTGGTCTATATATTATTTATCTACTTTTGGAAAAAAAAATAAAATAAGAGTATCTCTTACTTCAAAAATGGAAAGCTTTGCAAAACATTATGGGATTTGTGTTAGTAACTATGGTAATTTTGTAAAAAGGATAACCTAAATCAAGTAAAATATGAAAAACAATATAAAGACTTCTTCAGTAAATGGTGTGATCAGAAAAAAACACAGAAATGCACGGAAAAGTGCTGCTGCGTATTTTCTTGAAAGATCAAAATATGTTAAAGCTTCTACTCTTTGGGCACAATACTCATTGCTATAATAACATTGACAAGTAAATTTCTGAAATTAATAGCTTTTCTCAAAAGGGAATAAATCAAAAATAAGGAAAAACACATTTGGACAACTGCCACAAATCTTCCAGATGCATTTTCGTACACTGGCTACTGTTTTAAATATACCTCTGCATCTCTGTTAACTAATGTGGGAGCAGATATGGATGTCCTCAAGTGTCATGGTGGATAGAAATCCGCAGCTGCTTGTTTGAAAACTTTTCAATATTACCAACGTTTACTTTCACCACTACGTCTTGATACTTTAAGTATCTATTAATATTACTTTATTACTTACAATATAAAGTATATTAAATATTTAATTTCATTCAATATTATTACTACAATTTTATTATGGTAAACTGTTCGATAAGCAAAGATATTTTAATATCCTGGTTTAGAATATATAACGGAACCTGTTTTGCAGTAAATCCATAGATTTATGCATGACAATACATTTTATAGTTCATTTGAACTATTTTATATGTTTATTTATTTAAATTTAATGTATTATAAAACAAGTACATTTGCAGTTGGTCGTGTCAATTTATAATTTGGTTTGTTATATACCCTACTTTTCATACGAATCTTCCAAATGTTCATCGTTAGATCTGGTTAATTAGTCCAACCATCACCATAATTGAAGCACACGTATAAAAACTAATTCTTACCTAATTGGACATAAAAAACTAAATGTAACGAAAAATAATATTGTGACATGCTGATCTGGTAATTGACTTAGCTCTGCTCCAAACCGTTTTATTATACTAACATTTTATTTTTAAATATTGTCTGAAAATTATTTGTGGCATTCTCAAAATTTTTCTTTCTCTTTTATGGGACTATCACATGAATAATTCTTCGTTATCTAAAAAATTTACTTAGTTACTCAGTATGTTACTGGAAAAATAAACCTCTGCGCTTGTGACTTTACGTCAAAAGATTAGTTAGAGATTATTGTTTGACAACTAATATGAATTTTAAACGTGTTAAAATAAGAATTGAACTCCACGAACAAAATAAAGTCATTTTTATCACGTGTATCATACAATGTTTTTTCTACAAACACCATTAAAAGAACAATAAAGTTTCTTTAAAAAGATTTCAAATCCTTTTAATGGTTACCTCATAATTCTAGTAGTTTGTAGGATTAATGAAATAAATAAATCTAGTTTGCCCATTGTTTGACACATGCTTGTCAAATGTGAAAAACTATTGCAATTAGATGAGTTCCAATATTAATTATAGTCCAAAAGGAAGCGAATCGATTCCTCAAGAAATTGAAGAAGCAGCTACAAGGGCAACTTGAGATTTGTTGCCCACAAAATCCAAACAACAATATGAATTAGCGTACAAACGCTTTGTGGAATGGTGCGATCAGAACAATGTTGCAGGCAAGTACAGTGAAAATATAATGTTGGCCTATTTCGAGCAAAATTCTAAAATTTGGAAGTCTTCGACGCTTTGGGCACATTTTTCAATGATAAATGCTATGTTAAATGTCAAGAACAATCAAGATATAAGTAAGTTTTATAAACTCATCGCATTTTTGAAGCGCAAAGGAGAAGGATATCGTCCAAAAAAATCAAAAATATTTACACGCCAAAATATTGATAAGTTTATTGCAGAGGCGCCAGGTGACAAGAATTTGATGTTTAAGTAGCTGCTGTAATGGCGCGTGTCGCCGTGAAGAACTTTGTCAAATGAGTTTAAACAATATTGAGGTTTTAGGAAATACACTAGTGGTAAACATTTCAGATAGCAAGACTAGAGTTTCAAGAACCTTTAATGTTATTACTGAGACTTATATTGACTTATATCATAAGTACTTAGCATTACGTCCAGATCATGTCAACCACCAACGTCTTTTTATTAAATACACTAGTAAGAAATGTACAATTCAACCTGTTGGAATAAATATTTTTGGAAAGATGCCTACAGATATTGCAAGATTTTTGAAATTACCAAATAGTGAACTTTACACTGGACATTGTTTCCGTCAGACATCCGCCAGCTTGTTAGCAGACTCTGGTGCAAATTTATGTACAATAAAAAGACATGGAGGATGGAAAAGTTCGAGTGTTGCAGAAGGATACTTGGAAGATTCGTTAGAAAACAAAAAGAGGATTGCTTGTCACATTCTTCCAAATAATTGCCCTTCTTCTAACAATTCAGAAATAGAGCATATTAATAGTATTTCCTCCACTGCTTCAAGTTCAACTTCAATAATTTTTTCTTGTGAAGTAGCTTCCTCACAAGGGATAAATATTACTAATTGCTCCAATTGTACAATTAATATAAATATTTCTAAATAACTTGTAATTTTTTGTTAATAAATATATAAATGTCATTATGACAAACAACTTGTCATTTTACTTTTTGCACTTGTGTTAAAAGTAAATCATGTGATCATTTTTAACGCGAGTTTATATAATATTACATTTTTAATTCAAGTATGCCGTGTTAAAAATTTAGTTTTTAATGGTGTTTGTAGAAAAAATATTTGATTTTTTATGAAATGTATAATTTAAACAACTCTAAATCATTTTCACATAATAACCGCTGTTCAATAAACAAAATAAAATAACTTTTAATCTCGTTTTCACTGTAGATAATATAATAAATAATAATTTAAAACATGCCTACACAAAAACGGGAATAAAAATTGAAACACCATGTCAAATAGTAATCACAATGTGTCAACTCATTTCTATATATTCCGCACAAATGACAAAACCGGACAGAATATAAATGAACGAAAAGGATATCACTAATGTTAAAATGAACAAAGAAAATTTTAATAAAGCCAGTATTAAAATGCTCTTAATCTTTTTGCGTTTTTTACTTCAGTTGCAAATATTAATTAAAAGTAAAGGCTACTACTGGAAAAAGAATAAAGAAAAATTAGGAACACAAGTAGGCATTATAAAAAGTTATATTTTTACTTGTTTCGCTTTCATATACAATGTAGCAATTTAACCGAGCAACTATGAATGCAGGGTATTTGTAAAAGTAATTTTTTTATCAGCTGCGTCACTGCAGGTGGTATTTCAGCCAATAGGAGGTTATAAATTATTAAATAAAAATAATAATTTATTCTTTTTAAATTGTAATTTCGTGTTTAGTCATATACATCACATCATAAATTTAAAAACTGCAGTGTGCAAATTCTACGACAATCGATGCATGTTTTCCATTGTTTAATTTAATTAATTACACAATAATAGGACTAACGTAATATTATATTTATATAATCAGAATTCAGAAGTGGGATATTATAAGAACTGTTTCGATGACTCTTTAAATGGACCAAGATATCTATAATTTTTACAAGAATCCCTAACCCCTACTTTTGTGGCCTTATTTCCGAGTAGAAAGAATTTAGAACTCCTGATGAAAACTCATGGTATCAGCAAGACGGTGCACCTCATCATTATGCATTAGCTGTTTAAAGATATTTTAATGAAGTATTTCCAAATAGGCGGATTAGAAGACGTGGTAGTGTTGAATGACCACCAAGGTCACCGGATCTTACCCCCCTAGATTTTTCCTTTGTAGTCACCTAAATACGGTAGTGTACAAATGTACACTCGACAATATTGGAGAATTAAAAAACAGAAGTAGATTAGAATGTAACAACATTTCTCAAGAAACTATAAATAAAATTCAGCAAGAATCGTTTGGGACAAGAAAGTTTTTAATTTGAACATTTGATTAGTTAATTCTTTATGTTATTATTTATTGTTCATTTGCTATTTTATTGTAAAACTTCACAATAAAACAAGAATTATTTAACATCAAAAATAATATTTTCAAATGTTTGTGGCTCCAAACTTATGTACTCTAGACCCTAAATAGTATAGGTCTTTGAAATCGGCTATCCATAGAGATTCTAAAAATGAAAAAATATACAGGGTGTTCCTTTAAATAAAAGTAGATGACGTCATAAAAGAAGCATATTCAGAAATAATGAATTTATCCATACTTTATGCACACACTGTATATCGAACTAGGGGCATTCGTAACCTGATGAAATCATTTTTTTAAGTGTAAATGTTTATACTTTTTTGTGAGTCAATATTTCTTAATATCAATATTTTTTGCTTCTAATACTAAGAATACTGTAATTTAATTCAATGCAATTCTTGCTCCTAGATTGTGTAGTTGCTTTAATAGTTCCTATGATAAGTTTTTATGGAATATTGTCTGATTTATTATCTATCTAAAACTTTTATACTAGCGCATCCAGATAAGAATGACAGTAACTAGGTATTTATTATTGTTTTCATGTTAGGTTTGAATAAATACGATGCAATAATGTCAGATTTTTTCAAATTTGGTAAAAGTTTTTTAGACAGAATAGTTGAAATTAAAAATAACATTATTGAGTCAGTAGTACTGAACATAATGTGCATATTATCTTTTTTGTAATCCAAGTTTCAGCGTTTTGGCAAATAGCCGGGAAAATAATTGTTTAAAAAGATATATGCTATACTTATCTGTGATAAGATTTGTAAAAGTTAGTAAATAATAATAAACAAAAATTTTCAGTTAATATTATTTTTTATTCCACTCTATATTTTAACTTTTATCAAGAAGAGGAACTTAATTTGTTTTTAAATTATTTCATTGACTCTAATAAGGGGTATTTCCACTATATAATTTCAATTATTCTGTTCTCTGAAGCCATTAATGTTTATTACATTGGGGTTTACAAGTTTCTTTTGCTTTGGATTCTTTAAATACGCTGGCTACCCTGATGAGCTAAGGCAAGCAGAAACACGTGTCGGTAGATATTTTAAAGTTTTTTAAAGTGAGTGTCAACTGGTGAGTACCTTGTGTTTTATTTATTTTTGGTTTTATTAGACAGAATAGTTGAAATTAAAAATAACATTATTGAGTCAGTAGTACTGAACATAATGTGCATATTATCTTTTTTTGTAATCCAAGTTTCAGCGTTTTGGCAAATAGCCGTGAAAATAATTGTTTAAAAAGATATATGTTATACTTATCTGTGATAAGATTTGTAAAAGTTAGTAAATAATAATTAACAAAAATTTTCAGTTAATATTATTTTTTATTCCACTCTAAAGTTTTTTTAATATTTGTTTATTTTTTTTTGTATTTTTTTAACAGCGATTATAACAGGGGACACATGTTTACGAAGAGGTCCGTCATGATTTTCAAATTTTATTATATAAATCAGGCTTCTTAGAGCCTGACATGTTAATCTCAAGTTTACGCTTTAGATTTAGAACATTTCAAATATTTGCTTAGAAAATGAAACCTTCTCCGAGATGCTTTGCATTTACACCATTGTGCATTGTACCCTTTATTAATGAAAACTGTAATTGGGATCCCAAATAAATGAAAGATGAAAGATGTTTTATAGAGAAGATTAAGCCAGAAAGCATTTAGCGAGCCCATGTCTCCAGGAAATATAATAAATTGTTTCAGGGCGCTTTCCTGCCAGTTAATTATGGATCTAAAGGTTGGTATTTCTTTCATTTCTGTTAATTAAAGGAGTATTATAAACCCCTGCAAACTAACTACTTAAGTACGTTAACTGAAGTTTTCACTGTTATACTGTGGGGGTGTTAAAAACTGAAATTTTTAAAATGCTTGTAATTTTTAACCTTATAACCGATGATGTAAAGAATTTTGGACCATATGATAGGCAATGGCATAAGCTTCTTGGTCATAATCCATCATCTTGGAAATGGCAAAAAGTGTATTACGTTTATTATTTATTTGGTTCCAGATTCATTACAATCAGTTAAAAGATATCAAAGTTATAAACAATTTTTCATAAAATGAATCATTAAAATATGCGATTACTAGGTATAACTTAATTTTCTGTCACATAGCATAGTTGATATTTTGCCTTTGTACTGCATTAAAGAGTTCACTTAATAATAATAATAATAATACCTTTATTAACAATTGTGTGATACATAACATGTATATATGGTAAGTCAAATAAATTATGTACAGTGTATAAAACAAAACAAACAGTAAAAATAAAACAAACAGTAAAAATAAAACGAACAGTAAAGGAAAAGTAGACAACAAAACAGTAACATGTATGAAAATTAATTAATTAATTATTGTGCCAAAAACTCTAAAACACTATAAAAAGACATTTCTATTAAGTAATTTTTTGTAGCTGTCTTAAATTTGTTAAAGATTGATAGCATGGTAATTAGGCGAATGTTTATACAAAGTGGTAGAGTGAGGCGGTATTGTCAATTTGTTATTATTTCAAGTATTGTAAAAGTGTGTATTTCCCAGTTTATTAAAATTTGTAAAATTTTTATATGTATAACACACACATTTTAGAATAAAAATACATATTACAGTTAATATTTTATTTTTCTTCAAAACACCTCTGCAGCTATCTAATGGTTTTAAATTAAAAATGAGTCTGATTATTCCTTTTTGTGAAATTAATACCCTGTTTATATTTCCGCCTACACCCCATGTGACTATATTCATAGACAAATGGCTGTAGACTAAGGCATAGTAAATATTTAACAAACCATTAGTATCAAGTACAGTTTTCATTTGAAGAATAGCAAAAAAACGCAGAACTTAATTTGTTGCAAACAAAATCTATGTGAATGTCCCAAGAGAGTTTAGCATCGAGCCAAGTTCCTAAGAATTTTATATTTGGCACCACATTAATATTGTTAGCCACTAGAAAATTTGGAGTAAGTCCTCTTCTATTATGAAAATTTATGGAGACGGTTTTTTTATCATTCAATATAAGTTGATTACGCTGACACCAGATATCAAGCTCATTGCAGACATGAGTTATATTTTCAGCTAACTCCTCAGGGGTCTGTGCTGACACTGTAATGGTAGTGTCATCTGCGAACATTGTAACTCTACCTTTTGTGATGTACTTTGGTAAGTCATTCACATATAATGCAAACGGTAATGGTCCCAACACAGAGCCCTGAGGAACTCCCATGTGCACATCCCTCATATCGGACATAGCATTATTATATTTTACCAGCAATTTTCTGTTGGACATATAGGACTCTAGCCACTTCAGTAAAGTTCCCCGTGTTCTAGTATTGTATAATTTGTTTACTAAAAACTCAACATTAACAGTATCAAAAGCGCGAGAGAGGTCAAACATTAGTGATATAACGTACATTCCTCTATCAAGGTCTTTATAGACAGGATCTAAAAGATAACAGGAAGCAGTTTCAATAGATTTTGTGGATATAAAACCATGTTGGCAGGGTGAAATAATATTATGCAAATATAAAAATTTAACCATCATGTTGTGCCTTGCTTTGTACATTTAAGTTCCCCAAAATTCTCCTGTCTAATTTTCTTGTACAAACTTAAATTTTAAGCTAATAACGGTGCTTTTACATTGTTCGATTTCCTGTACACTGAGCAAATAAAAGTAACATTTTTCTGAAGCAACTGATAAAGTTTCTCTTATATGGCCAATATCTCTCAATCTTTTCAAATTGAGGCAATCTATTTCTTAACATACTGTAGCCGTTTTACCTATTTATAACATAAGAAACAAGTATCTGACAATTCTGTGTAATGCTCTCCAGATTATTTGTATCAGAAAATGATTGAAAATTCATTGAATGTTTATATATATATATATATATATATATATATATATATATATATATATATATATATATATATATATATATATATATATATATATATACAAATTTTCGTTCAAATATGACGGTTGTGTATATATGTATATATATATATATATATATATATATATATATATATATATATATATATATATATATATATATATATATATATATATATATATATATATATATATATATATATATATATATATATATATATATATATATATATATATATATATATATATATATATATATATATATGTTGAATTCGTTTTCCGGGTATACTCCCGCGCAGGTGATAGGCCCCGAGAGGGACCATGGTTGTCTGAACCTATCACCTGCGCGGGAGTATACCCGGAAAACGAATTCAACATTCACCACCCGCGAAAACCTGAAAAACAACATATATATATATATATATATATATATATATATATATATATATATATATATATATATATATATATATATATACAAATTTTCGTTCAAATATGACGGTTGTGTTGTTTGGGCTATCATTAAGGAAAAATGCTACATTAATAAAATGTAACAAATGACTAGGTAATAAGAGATAACATTTTATTTTTTTTTTTAATTCCTCTCTTATTACAACAAATATAATAAAAATACTTCAATTCTCACTTTAAAAGGCGTTATTATTAACGAAAACAAACATATTCGTCAACAGGAAATATTAAAAACCTTACAAATGCAACTTACCTAAAATAAAATGACGTACTGTTTACAAAAATAAAAATAGCTCTAATTTTAAATAATAAAACTATTAACTATGTTTTAATTGGCAACTTGGATGAAAGAATTTTTCAAAAATTAAAGTATTTGTGTAATCATTTACTTAGTAAATAATAAATCTACATGTCTCTTTGTCAAAACAAATAACAGTAAATAAGCTGGATAATGGAAGAATTTGGTAAATTTCAGCTTCAGTGAACGGTAGGAAAATTTCGAATTAATAAATTATTTATTTTTTTACATATTCAGCTCAGAAAATATAAATAATGTTAAATATAGCAAATTTATAGGAAAAATATTTGATATACAAGGGGATTCAGGAAATAATATCACCCCCTCCCTATTTCCCAAGATAAGTTACAGATGGCGAGTAGCGGTAAAAACCGATGTATTGAGCAATTGAGCTATATTTTATGTCGGCAAAACTATTTTACTAAAAGTCTGAATACAGGGACGCCTCAAAATTTTTACTCAAATTATTTTTACCGCACAGTATTGAGTGATATGTGAAGAGGTCCTTAAATGTTTTATTGATCTTGAAAATTTTAAGCAGTTCCAATTTTATGCTCAAAATTTTAAAATATCAAGCCTTCAAATTTTATTATTTTTGTGACGTACCTATTAATATAATTAGTAGTGGAAATAAGTTAGAATTTGACATATACAGAAAAGATACCAGTACTTTATGACATCTCCCTAAGGACTCTCACCATTGTGCTCGACACAAAATGACGAGTTTTAATTTTCTACTAACCTTCCGCCTTATTAAGGAGAGGTTTAAAAAAGAAAAGGCGTTGATTAAAGATATAATGGTGAAAACACAACGCAGCGGTGCGACGTCGCATCGCAAAAACGACGCCGCACGGCGCGATGCGATGCGATGACGCAACGTTAAAATTTCATCGCCACGGCATCGCAGAGAAGCCGCTTCTAGTGAGATGTGGACCGCACAATACGTGTCCTACGTCTGTTGCAGGCCACAACACTGCGGTGTGACGACGCATCGCAAAAACGAAGTCGCACCGCAATGCGATGCGATGAACGTTCATTGCACGGCCACAGAAGACCTATACCAGAAGCGACACGTTTGATGTATGTATGGCGTGTTATAATTAAATATAAAAACCAAATAAGCTGCTGGCAACATAAAACATTTTTTCCAATAAAATAAATAATTTTTATATAATACTAAAGGATATAAAAGAGATTTCTTTTTCGCAATCCGCAGTACAAATCTAGCCATATGCATAAATATAAAAATAAATATTTGATTAACAATAACACGCAAAATACAATAAAAGATTTATAGGTTGACAATAATACCACCAAAAGTCGCGTATAAAAGACAACCAGAGTTCAGTGATTTGTGCGTGCGTTGCTTGAGAGAATCATTGCTGATCTTATAAGTGAAAACACAACACTGCGGTGCGACGTCGCATCGCAGAAATCAACGACGTCGTGGAAATTTGCGATGCGTCGTCGCACCGCAATGTTGTGGTTTCGCCCAGGATTTGTACTAAGCGACGTCGCATCGCAAATTTCTACGACGTCGTTGATTTCTACGATGCGACGTCGCAACGCTGTGTTGTGTTTTCGCCCTAAATGTTAGGTTTGAGTAATGGATATTCTGTGAGTTTAGTTAATAAAATAATTATTAAATGTAAATATAAAGATACACCCCGAAATTCCTCGACTTTTCAAAATGAAAAAGAAAATCCGATATTTGTATCGATTCTATGCGATCCTAGATTTTTAAAGAAGTAGATATAAGTAGTTCATTCATCGAGAAATAAACTACAACAATTTTAGGCCATCCAAAAGACAGAATCGAAACAAACGAAGTGGGAGATTTACGAAATTAGCTGTAAGGATTGTAATCATGAGTCTATTGGATAAACTGGATGATCCATTACAACTAGATTTAAGGAACATGCGGCATGGAAAGTCGCTGCGTGTAAAATTTTGATGATCTGAGACGCTGTTTTCGAATTTTTAACTTTGTGAGTTAGCAAAGCGCACAAAGGTGATGATGATTTATGGAAACGGCCAATATGGTTGAAGTCTTGTAAGGCCAGGGCTGTTCAGGAGAAATGAGTAAGAATGTGCCGTCTTTGAGTGCCTCTCAAGTAAATAATGAATTTTTATAAGATTCACAAATCCGCCCCGTGCCTTTAAACTGAATTCGTTTAACGTATCTACATGCATTTGTGGTTAATTATCATTGACTGTTTAACTAACTACCTATTTTCCATATTTTAAAGGTAGCCAGTTGCTTATTAGTTACGGAGAATTATTGCATATTTTAAACTTGAACAAATGAGATGGTGGCGCCCAATAACAACTAATTAAGTTAGTTTGATATTTTTGTATGATTTGAATTGGCAATTACCGTATATGTCTTTGTTTTTTCGATACATTTAGTCTTAAGTTTTATTTGATTATCTGGTTAATTACTATGCTTCCCCGCCCAGAGAAGAGAGTCATAAATATTGCTTATTTTGAATAAATGTACTGTTTTAATTCGAAATTAAAACAGTATTTTGTAAGAAAAAAGTATTCTTGTAATTTTTTTCAGAAAGTAGATCATTCTTTTGTTAAATGAGTTTTGTCAGAATCGAACATGCTTGCAAGGAATTGAGGGAAAATAATAATTTTTTAGATTTCCGGGGATGTTACACGATATGTTGGATTTCTGAGTGTAGTCCCGCGTAGTTGATAGAGTAACCACAGTTGTTTAAACGACGACGTTTCGGCAGAGCTATATCTGTCATCTTCAGTTGGTAACTGCTTGCTACGGATTCTCGGGTACTCAAAGTGACCTTGAATTTCAGTTCGAACCACTAACTATTAAGAAGGAAACAACTTTAGTACCGTCATGTCCAATTATTGTAGTCTTTCACATCTTATGCCAAATGACAGGCGACTATTTTTATACAATTTTACTTTGAAATAAAGTTTTAAATTATTTACGAACTCTTTACTCTCAGGCAGTTGTAAGGTAATAATAAAAGAGGAGCATGATGAAAAATCTCATAAATTCTGTATCACCTTTCACCAGTCGAGCGAAGTTTATACACTACTAGGTTCTTTTTATAGACATTTTCCAGTTAAATAGTTAATAAGTACGAGACTAAATCCCTTAAAGATGTAAATTTTATACAGGACTTTTCGGTAGAAATGTGGTAAACAAGTCTTATAATTAATTTTGTGTAATAATGACATTAATTTGAAACGTGGCCCCTTTTTGTACTGTTGATTAACATTTGTGATGACAAAGGAACTAGTTAAAACCTAATGAATACTCAAATTAAAGTTCGATCAAAGTTAAATTGACATGAAAATTGCAATATTTCAATCCCACAAAAAATAAGGTTCTAACTGATATTTTCAGACAATCTAATGTAAGTAATAAAATGTTGTACAGGGTGCACAAAGCTTGACTCTCCAGGTATTTTTCTCAGAAATGGTAAAGTAAAGAGTATTTAAATACCTTCCAAGGATTTGTATAGTTAGAAAAAACCTTTAGAATGAGCAGCGAAACAAATAGATTCCATATGCATATCTGTAATGGCATTTCGACAGAGAACTATTGCGTCTATTTTTGAAAAAGTGTGTCCCAAACTAGCAATTCTAAAAAAAAGTGAGAACACACACAATGACAAACAGATTTTGATGAAATTAATTTGCTTTTGAGCTACTAGGATAAACTGATTTTTGCCCAAATAAATTACTTGTCATTTTTTTTTGTTTGGAAATATAGGAAGAAGCTTTTATACAAATTTTATTCATTTTTTCTTGTTCTTTTTATTGGAATTAACACATGTCTAGTAGCTTATGTAGTTTAGAGATTATGACAAAAACATGCGTTTTTTTGTTTTAATGAAAACTGTAGATGACTTTTGCTCTATGTCAATAAACACTGTAGAAACTTATGTAATATATTTCGATAACAGAATTTTTTGTAAAAGTCCTTAGATGGGTTATTGTGCCATTTAAAATTTTCAAGGGGGTTGATTAGGAGAGTGAGTTGAAAGAGGATAGAAAATTTTATGGCAAAAATTGGTGCATTTTTCCAAAAACATTCTGTATTCGAGATACATAATTTATTCCATCATTTCTAATAGTAGGAGAGCTGGTGTCCAAAATGTGCAAGAGTTTTCTCAAAGCTAATTTTTTGAGATTAGGTTACTTTTTAGTGATGGAAAGTAACTGTAGAGTCAGCACTTCCGGTACCGGGACACCTGGCGCTGGGACGCTCGCAAAGGTGTAATATTAATTAACGTCTCTAAACTGTTTTCTCAAAGCTCAAAATTTATAGAGAACGAGCAAATATAATATAAAACAAGAATCCAACAGTCAGACAGCAAAATATAGGGACACGAGGCGTCAGCGCTATTTCATAACTGTCAAAAAAATGACGTGTGTTAAAGTGATTTCTCAAAGCTGAAATTCTCCAAAACATTAATTAAAACTATACAGTTAATATAGGAGACAGTCAGACTCATTTATGATAGGACCACGTCAGTCAGCCGTCGATAGATGTGAGAACGGTAACTGCGCGCATTAGTACGCCTTTTCTCAATATATATTGTTTATTTTATAACTCAATGGAATGTGGGTTATCAGGGCCGGCCCGATGGGCAGGCGAGCCAGGCGTTCGCCTGGGGCGCTGAATATTGGGGGCGCTGACTTGCCGCAAGTCGGTTGTAGTTTCTGAATAATTAAATTTAAATTTTAATCAAAAGCACGCACTCCAAATAAGTCCGCACCTGCCCGCCTATCGGTAAGCGTGCTGTATGATAACAAAAAATCAAAGTAATACCGGCCGGCGGAGTACAAGTGGCTATGATGTTTTATCGTTTTTATATAGAGCGCCGACTGCCAGTCTTCTTTGACCGAGTTCTGAATTTTCTGTATTTAATTTTATTATTTATTCTCTAACTAAAAACAAAGAATAAACTACTCTTTGCTAAAGAAGCGAATTGGAGTCATGCTGATTGGAGTAATGCTGATGAAAAAGTGCCCACTGCAATGATTCCAGAGTAAAACGGTTGGCAGTTGATCAATGGCCGATATGATTTCAGTTGGTACGAAGACGATCAGCTACCTAATTTCATTTCTGACGTTTTGATTCAACCAGATGATACACCTGCAGGTAATTTTTGCCAGTCGACTCGCAAATGTGATTCAAAACCTTACTTATTAATGTAATGTATTGCTTAACGCTGAATTTTTGATTTGTACACAGATTCGGAATCAAGCACCACTGATGACGCCGAAGAATATGGTGCAATCGCGTTTTATTCTAATGAAGATAGTGGCGAAGAACACGACGACGATTAGATGTTTTTTTTTTTCAGTGAATCAATAATTCTTTTTTTTTCTGTTATAAAAATTAAAATTATTTTTTTCTTGTATAAAATAACTGATATCTATATAATAACTGATATATAACAATTACAATTATTAAGAAACAATTAAAATTATTTTTTTATATAAAATAAATGATATGTATTGAGAAAAGGCGTACTAACGTGCGCAGTTACCGTTCTCACATCTATCGACTGCTGACTGACGTGGTCCTATCATAAATTAGTCTGACTGTCTCCTTTATTAACTTTATAGTTTTAATTAATGTTTTGGAGAATTTCAGCTTTGAGAAATCACTTTAGCACACGTTATTTTTTTGACAGGTATGAAGTAGCGCTGACGCCACGTGTCCCTATATTTTGCTGTCTGACTGTTGGATTCTTGTTTTATATTATATTTGCTCGTTCTCTATAAATTTTGAGCTTTGAGAAAACAGTTTAGAGACGTTAATTAATATTACACCTTTGCGAGCGTCCCAGCGCCAGGTGTCCCGGTACCGGAAGTGCTGACTACAATTATTTTACATCACTAAAAAGTAACCTAATCTCAAAAAAATTAGCTTTGAGAAAACTCTTGCACATTTTGGACGCCAGCTCTTGGACTATAATTTCGGTGGTGTTTATTTATTTATTACTTATTTTATTTATAAGTTTTTACACTGTTTATATAATAATAATATGTAATTATTTCCAGAAATGAGAGAAATACAGAGGATTTTATACCATTACATTATATTTATCGAGAAATAGATTGCTATGGAATCTTCATTTTGTGAAATTACTGCTGTTGTCAATAATGATTGTGTCTTAGATTTTTCTTTATTTTAAAGCCTGTAGGGTCGGTAAGTAACAATTTATTTACCTAAATCATGTTGAAATTTTTTTTTTGTAAATATGCTTTTATTATTATTTACTTAAGTATATGTATGTCTTAAACCGGCTGATTTTATATTTAAAACTGATCCTCTATTTACCTATTTTCTAAGAGTTTTGGAGAGTTTTGTACATTAACTTGACGATAATACAAACCTACTTCGATAGTAATATTAGAATTTCACAAAATACCCACAAAAAAATCTATTAAACATCTTAAAATATATTAAAGATAATTATGTACTATTGCCTCCATAATATAAAATTTGCTGCTAGAATAGTTAATAATCTCTTCGAAGAAATCTAGGTGGTTGACCATTTTTTTATCGATAACATTACGATTTCATGCGCTTTCAGTGCAAAGTATTTTTAAATAAAAGCTGTTAAATGTTAGCGTCAAAATACAATAGACACATAAATCTTCTATAATTTATTTAAAATTAAACAACTAGATATAAATGTTGTTCATGTGTAAAATCTATTTCAATTATAATAATTAAAAAACATAAAAGCTATAAAAATTAGGCATTGTTTGTGTTCTAATACTGTTACTGTTTTAAAAATAAATTGAATAAAGCCAATAATAATTCGATGATTTATTATGGTCTGATAGATATTGACAGAAATACGTATAAAATAATTCGGGTAATTCAATTTATAAAACACATGTTAACCAACGACGTACATAAATATTAAAAAATAATAATAACAATTGTATGAACATATGCATAGTTGGGAAAAAATGTGTATTTTATTTAGGCAAATTGGACCATATGTTTTAAAATGGTATAGTAGAGATATCTATTAATATTTGTAAACATGCTATAATTACTTGGGAACTACAATGCCAAAAATTGAAAATCTAGGGAACAACCATCCATGAATGTTTTTTGAAAGACTATTAATTTAAAATCTAGGTTTATTAATAGACCAAATTAGACCTGACATTAGTACACATTTTGTTAAGCCACCATAATAAGTATCTTAACTTTTCACCATCGCTTCAGTAGGTGATGAAATGGCCGACACGCCTAACTTTTATTGGCTTTTTGAGAAGTGATTCTTATGAATAAAATATGTCACTCTTTACGAATTATCTTCAGTGAAGTTTATTCATGTATAAAATGCAAAATACCGTACAAAAGTTCAATTCTATTTGATGAGGAGTTTTCAGTACTTAAGAATAGTCATACCGATGTATGTACAAGAACTAAATTTCGTATGGAATGAACTGCTAAACTTCTTGAACCAGAAATCGCTAAAATCAGTTTTCAATAAGAGTCTGAAGATGGGAGATGACTTTTGCGAAACATTGATGTCATTAGTATATAAAAATTGTCATTAATTTTTATTAAAATTTTAATTAGAAGTAATTCTTTCTCACACATTCTTTTAGTGTCGTATATGACATTTTTCTCTATTTATTTTTAATCAATATTATGATAAAAAGGCTTAATCAACTATTGTTCAAATACGATTCGATTAAAAATATCATTTAAAATATTTGGTATCAATTTTTTTAAAAATTAAATAGAAAATTATATGATTTATTAAAAACAATGATTAATATTGAAACTTACTTGTTGCCAAAAAGTCATAAAACAGTCTATACAGAACAAATATATTAACACAAACTTATTTAATTTTTTTAAATTGCAATGTTCCTGTTATAAAAAAAGTGTCTAACTATTTCAAACGTACGTATCAGTCCGGTCGGACGTTTCGCGGTTATGTTTTTGAATACAGCCTTTTAATACCGGAGTGTTGGTTACACTGCGACGCCGGCGACGCTGAAAGAGCGTCGATGGTGTCTGGACCAACTCCATGCGTACTTCTGATGCGTCGAACTGTGTTCAACTGTTTAACACCTTTGCATGTTTAACTCGATAGATGTTTCCATGCTTTGACTAAAACAAAAAAGGCGTGAAATTTGATTTTAATACGCGTTGATGTTAATTTATAACCACATGTTTTCTGCTGGAATCTCCTTGCTATATATTTTACGTGTATTTCACTAAGGCTAATCTGGTAAATCATCAAAAATTGTGAAAATGTGATACATTTTTGAAAAAGGATGGGTAGTACATCTTAATTCAAATACGTGACTAGTCGCTGAATATAGCATAATATACAGGGTGTCCCAACCAAAAGTAAGCACCCTGAATAACTTTGGAGATAAAAATTTTTTGAAACATTGGTGAAACACGTCGATCTTGTTTCCAAGGGGGACATATTTTAATGTTATACTTGTATACCTTATCATCATCCCTCTACCCTACACGACCACCTCCTCAAAAAATTCAAATGCCAAGGGTGGTTGAGTGATACATCTTTTGAACGGTCTTTCAATTCACTACATAACTGTGTATTTTTTTTAACTTTTATCGATTCGTTCTTAAGGAAAATAATTTTATTTTTGATAATTACACACAATCGAAATTACACAGCACTGGGTATTGGAATTTATAAAAAAAACTACATTTTTAGTGCTCTCAAATCAACACGAGTTTTTTCGACAAAAACACTTTCCTTGTCCGTTTAGTTTTAGAATAATAAAAGACTCATAAGTATTTAATAGTCCTTGAACAATAATTTGTTCACAAGCAATTTTAAATCGAGATACATTTTACCAGAGTCAGTTCTCAAAATGGTTTTACCCTTCAGGAGAGAATAGAAATTGTCAGCATTTATTTTAAAAACGATAATTGTGCTAGAGCTACGGAGCGCATATTCTATAGAAATCACCCAGATAGAAGGGTTGGTTCTCAGTATGTTTTACAATTATTGACAAAATTTATGGTTTTGTAGGAAACAAAAAGCATGTACCTCAGCGACCGATCAGAAATGAAGCAGTCGAAGTGGCAGTTCTGGGTCATTTGCAGATGGATAATACTCAATCGATTAGGATAGTACCTGAGGCTTCCGGTGTATCACGAAGAAGTATTCATCGAATTGTAAAGGCCCATAAATTTCATCCATATAAATTTAAATTGGTACACGAATTAAACAAAGATGATCCCGACCGTCAGCTTGAATTCTGTAAGATTTTTAGTGAACAATTAAACGGTAATGCCAATCTACTGTAAATACGTGTATTTCTGATGAATCGACATTTAAGTCAAATGGGGAGGTAAACAGGCACAATTGTGGGTATTGGAGTGAAACCAATCCACATTTGTTCATGGAAACTCATACCCAAAGGCCTCAGAAGTTAAACGTTTGGGGTGGCATCTTAGAAGATCACATTATCGGGCTGTTTTTTATTCCTGACAATTTAAATGGCGAAAGGTACCACGATCTGTTAGAAAATAACATCGACCTAATGATTATCCAAATCCTCGAAGAAGACGATAATCTTTTAGAGGGCGAACTGTTTTTTTCAACAGGATGGGCACCCCACATTTTACTATAGCAGTCCGTCAATTTTTGGATAAACGGTCTCCTGAGCGATGGATTGGAAGAAGAGATCCTGTGGCCCGCTAGGTCACCCGATTTAACTCCCTTGGATTTCTTTCTGTGTGGACATTTGAAATCAAAGGTATTTGCAACAAAAACCGCATCTCTGGAAGAGTTACGTGAAAGTATTGTTCGAGAATGCTGTTTATTGATTCCAGATGTGCTCAGAAATGTTCGTACAGAATTTCAAGACAGATTATACTACTGTATGATGGGATCATTTTGAACAATACATTCGATAATTTAAACTGCTTCTTTTATTTTTATTTCCTGATACCTAAAATAATGAAACAATTATTTCTCAGGAGCGAATCGATAAAAGTTTAAAAAATACAGTTATGTAGAGAACTGAAAGACCTTTCAAAAGATGTATCACTCGACTCCCTTTGCCATTTGAATTTCTTTATGGGGTGGCCGTGTAGGGTAGAGGGATGATGATAGGTATACAGGTATTGCATTAAAATATGTCCCCCTTGGAAACAAGGTCGATGTGTTTCACCAATTTTTCAAAAAATTTTATCTCAAAAGTTATTCAAGGTGCCTACTTTTAGTTGGGACACCCTGTATATTGTCAATATATTAGAATATATATAGAAATTCAATCAAGTTTTGGAATAAAATTTTATTAGTAAATTAACATCTAAATATATTCGAGTACGTATAAGTGAATAATTTGTTCATAATAATTAGTGATAAATAATAGTTATTTATGCACAAGGGAGTAAACTGAGTATTCTAATCCCGACATGAATATTACAAGGGACTAAAACACACTTTACTCCCGAGGTGCATGTAACAGTGGGCACGAAGCTTTTGTGTTTTATTCCAAATTTATCTGGGTATCCTTGTATTTAATTGTCTCTTTGACATTATTTTTTATTTACTTCTATTTGACGTTTAGATTGTTAAATATTACTAAATATTACTACTTACTAAATATCACAAACTATGAAAACTACCCTATTCTTAATTTTAATTTGAAATGTTACATTTTATAGTTTATACAGGGTGCCCACAACATTTGGTATCCCCCACTTTTTTTGTTTATTTTTCAAGAAAAAAATTTGATATTAGGGTATAAGACATTTGGAATAAAAATACATATTTTAACCCAGCCAGACCCAAAAATACATTTCCGATTTAACCGGAAATACTAGTAACTATTTATCTTAATTAGTAACCTGTATATTTTTTAATCTTATCTCATATTAAGAATAAATAGTATATGTTCCGCAGACATCGCAAAAGGTGATGTATGTCATCGAGTTCTCGGCACCTGCGGAGAAAAAACATCACCTTGAAAGAATAGGAGAAACGGACTAAATATCACGATCTCCGGTACGAGCTCCATGTGCTATACCCGGGCTATTAGGTCAAAAAAATGGTCGTTCTAATAATCGTTGTGTACTTGGAGGGATAAAGCCTACGTTGCTCTAGGATCTGAAAAACATACCGAGTGGCTGGCAGGCCAAATGTAGAAGGCGGTCAATCTAGGTTCTCTCCGTCTGCTTAGGACACACGATTTTGATATTTACAGTCACTAACCCTGCGGGATGTGGGAAGTGGCTGTAGTTAATGCGCCGGCGCAATTCTCGTGAGGTGTCGGATGACACGGGAGGATTGTCCGGCATCGGATATTCCGAAAAAAAAAATATATTTTTTAATTTCAGGAAACAGTACATAATTTAAGAAATTTTAGCAACAGCATCCTTACAAATTTACAAAGTGTATCGTTTTTGTACTCCGTAATATTAAAATTCACTAAATAAATACAAAAATTCAAAAATAAATTTGTAAATTATACATATTTAGGCAATGTCAAGCTTAAAACTTAGTTATATATAACATTTAAACACAATATACCGACATTTAAAAATTTATAAGGAGGCCAAAACTCCTGAGCAGTATAACAGTTTTTTCTAATAACAGCGATTTCAAAGCGGATTTAAATTTATAAATTGTTGGCAGAGATTTAATATTTTCAGGTAGAGCATTAAAATACTTACATCCCATATAATAGAGACCCCTTTAATACAAAGTAGTTTCATGTCTAATAGGTGTTGGATCATTTTTTTTTCTCCTGTTATATTGATGATTTAGTTTATTTTTGGAAAATTTATTTCTATGTTTATAAACGAAACAGGCTGTTTCATAAATGTATACTGAGATCATCGTCAATATATTTAAATTTTTGAAAGCATTCCCACATAACTCATTAAAACCTAAATTAGCAATACGTACTGCACGCTTCTGTAATACAAAGGTACTCTGTGCATCAGGGGATAAATCCCAATGGGTTATAGCGTATATGAGATATGAATGGAAAGAAGCATAATACAATTGTTTTAAAATTGAAGAACTACAGTGCTTGGATGTGCCTGCTAAAGCATAGCAAGCCTTTGACAACTTGGTGCAAACACAGTGTATATGGCTTGTCCATTTCAAATTACAATTAATCACCAATCCTAACATTTTTGATCATCGACATAACTAACACAACTATTATTATCCAAATTGCTGGTATCGCTTATTTTAAGACTAAATTGTGGTGTTGTAAAAACCGTTGTAGTAGTTTTATCGGAATTTATACATAATATATTTTTAGTAGTTCATAGATTTATTCCCTTATAAATTAAAACAGCGCAATTTCCAGCATTTTTAATTAAGGATAGATATTTGACGAACTCCAGTACTGAAAATTCCTACACTCTTGTCGACATTAACTAGTTGTAATCGATTAGTCAAAAACGAATAAAACCATGTATTAGTTACCCCTCTAATCCCATATGTCTCTAATTTTGACATTATAATGGAGTGATTCATGCAGTCAAATGCCTTCGGGAAGTCAACAAAAAGCCCTAATGTCACCTGTAACTTATCGAGAGCATTTACAATCCCATTCACAAAATCACTAAGAGAAGTGTCAAGGCTTTTATGTTTTGTATAACGTTATGTTTTGTATAACGTTATGTTTTATATAACGTTATGTTTTGTATAACGTTATGTTTTGTATAACGTTATGTTTTGTATAACTTTATGTTTTGTATAACGTTAGGTTTTGTATTACGCCAGTTTTGAGCAGTGTTACTTTTAGGTGTATTTCTAAAGTCAGTTGGAACGATATAAAAACACCCACAAAGAAATTATTCCATTATCATCACTTTGCTGGTTGTTTAAATTTTATTGTGGGCGTTTTTATAGTGTTTCAACTGACTTTAGATATACTATAGCTTTAAATACTATAAAATTGTCATTACTACTATCAGTTATAATTTATTTCAAACTTATTTCCAAAATAAAAAGCGTCGGCTTCTTTGATTATTTTACCGCCGCCAAAGAAGCCGAAATTTTTATGTTGCAGATAAGTCTGAAATAAAGTATAATTATTACTTTAAAATGCCAAACATTCTCCTTGATCCAAATACTTTAAGGGCTTCTTAGAAGATATGAAACTATCCAGTACCTACACCAGTAAATACTATGTTGTTACAATTATTGAATTCTAACTGAAAGTAATTCTTACTGCAAGGTCACAAATTTAGTTCTAGGTACGTAATAATTACTCAATCGAAGTTTTAATTTCGATTCCCATAACTTTGGTGCTAGCTGGAATATCTTACATAACAATAATGCCTAATACTAAATTCAACACTTACAGTGAATTTTCCACCCACAAATACTACGCACAATAATATTTTCAAGGAGTAAAAGGCATACGAAAATCGGTTTATTCTCTTTCCGTTCTCGCAAAACTTTTCTTTTTTGTAAATCTCATCATGGATGAAGGATTGAACTTTAGAGGATTTTCCCGCATATTTCATATTAAGGGTTTTAGTTTTGGGGCTTGTTTGGATTTATAAATAAATATTTTTCATATAACTGTGTATTTATTGCAGAATGGAAACGAAGTGTTGATATAAATAATACTCACATAAATATCAAAAGTTCGTTATTTTAGATTTTAAACTGACACATACATATGCACTTTGTTAAATGTGTAATTTCTCAATTGTCTTTTGATCTCAATTATCTTTTTTTTTACGAAAAAAGTGACAAAAACTTTCTTTTTAAATACCCTACATAGTGCTCAAAGTTATCGTACTGATATAATAACCAGGGATAAGTGTAAGAATTAATTTTCCATTTTCATTTCCTCACAGTCCTAAAATGTATGGCAAGCAATGTGATAAGTGAAACAGTGATAAAAAAAGCAGAATGCTTCGCCAATATTTTCTAATAAATACGTCTGGCATGATTAAGATGTATAATATGGATTATCAGTGGCTTGAGGAAATTCAGGTAGCAAATCCTGACGGCATATATCATTCATTAACACATATTATGTAACTGCATTTCATGTAGTGTCTGGGTAGCAATTTATATAAATTATTCATTGCATGACACATACGGTCAGACGATATTGAAATCTAATCACATGCCTAACTATTACATCTCAAAGTTGCTTCTTATTATATATATACAGGGTGTCCCAACCAAAAGTAGGCACTCTGAATAACTTTGGAGATAAAATATTTTTGAAAAATTGGTGAAACACGTCGACCTCGCTTCCAAGGGGGACATATTTTAATGTAATAGTTGTATACCTATCATCATCCCTCTACCCTACACGGCCACCCTCTCATAAAATTCAAACGGCAAGGGGGTCGAGTGATACATCTTTTGAAAAGTCTTTCAATTCTCTACATAAAACTTTTTAAAACTTTTATCGATTCGTTCCTGAGAAATAATTGTTTCATTATTTTAGGTTCGAGAAATAAAAACAAAAGAAGCAGTTTAAAGTATCGTATGTATTTTGTTCAAAATGACCCCCACCGACTTCCATACAGTAATATAATCTGTCTTGAAATTTTGTACGAACATTTCTGAACACATCTGGAGTTAATAAACGGCATTCTCGAACAATTCTTATACGTAACTCTTCCAGAGATGCGGGTTTTGTTGCAAATACCTTCGATTTCAAATGTCCCCACAGAAAGAAATCCAAGGGAGTTAAATCGGACGACCTAGCGGGCTACTCCACAGGACCTCTTCTTCCAATCCATCGCTCAGGAAACCGATTATCCAAAAATTGACGTACTGCTATAGCAAAATGTGAGGGTGCCCCATCCTGTTGAAAAAACAGTTCGCTCTCTAAAAGATTATCGTCTTCTTCGAGGATTTGGGTAATCATTGGGTCAATGTTATTTTCTAATAGATCGAGGTACCTTTCGCCATTTAAATTGTCAGGAATAAAAAACGGCCCGACAATGTGATCCCCTAAGATGCCAGCCCAAACATTTAAATTCTGAGGCCTTTGGGTATGAGTATCCTTGAACAAATGTGGATTGGTTTCACTTGAATACCTACAATTGTGCCTGTTTACCTCCCCATTTAACTGAAATGTCGATTCATCAGAAAAACTTGTATTCTATTATTAAAAATATTGTAAATTGTTTTACCCTGCATAATGATTTGGAAAACCTTAATATTTGGTGGGTTAAACATAAATTACTTTTAAACATCTCGAAGTGCAATGTTATGACATTTTCTAACAAAGTGCAAACACTAAGCTTTAACTATACTTTTAATAATATTGTAATTGCAAGACCTACTGTCTTCCGAGACCTAGATATAATATTTAAAGACAAACTCTCTTTCATAAATCATGTTAATAGCATAACAGCAGAAAGCTTTAAAATGTTAGGCTTTATTATAAAAAATTCCCTTGACTTTAATAATGTAGATACACTGAAATTGCCTTATAACACTTTTGTGCGATCTAAACTCGAATATTCAGCTATAATTTGGTGATCTTATTACAACATACATGTTAACAGTATTGAAAAGGTACAGCCGAAGTTCTTCAAACATACTTGTTTCAGAGAGGATGTAGTATACCCAACTATTGGATACCCGAATGCATATATGCTGGAGAGATTTTCTTTAGATAGCCTCGAAAAAATACAGGTGAAATCTCAGTTAACCTTCTTGAACAAATTAGTAATAGATATCCTCACAAAATTTTCAGTATAAAGTGTCTTTGAACTCCTACATGTAGCGTAATATTGACATGCATTCATTAATTTCTGGACTTCATGGCCTACGTGCTTCGTGAAATTATTTGACTTGATCGTTTCGTGCCGAAGTGGATTTCTGTATTTAGATGACATAGAAGGAATCTTAATGGGGCCTGCGTGCCTCTGTTAATGAATGATATTGCTTATAGATTGCTCTTATAAAATAACAGTGTCGCGATAATCGCAAATTATTTTATATTTTAACTCTGGCCAATCAAAATTTTCGCCACAATTAATTTTGTTGGTATTTAAGGTAAATCCCTGAGTTAGTCATTTGTTTGATTTTCGCTAATAATAACACTTCCACCTATTGCGTTTAGGCAGTCATTAACGTGTCGCCAATCCCAAACAATAAAATTATCTTTACCTATATTCTATTCATTTCATATATAGGCGCGCGGTATTATATAAATACATTTTGTGTATTTATGTAATGTACCTATCGTATGCTAGAGAACTATGCAGGACTGAATATCAACAAAGGGCCGCTCTGTGAACTCAGGTAAACAATTTTTTATGTGCTCATATGAAATGAATGGAGTATATATCAGATCAGCCATCTCTACAAACTTAAAAATGAGGGTCCTAAAGTACGTGGGAACTTTGCAGTAACCTTTTCGTAGCAGCGTATTGGACGCCAGTTTAAAGCTTCCAAGAAAATTACGTAATTCGTCGCAGTTGCTGCTTTTTGGTAAACATTACTACGTAATGAAATTGTTGTAATTCCCGTCACCCTTTTTCAAGTAGCAACAACTATAACACCCCTATTAAATGACAAATACTTTGTTGCCTTATATACCACTATAAAATTACTTGAACTAAGTTCGCCATTTCTCCATTTCTGAATGATGCCATATTGACAGATAAAAATATAATTCTGAAAACCGTTCTTATTTTTTTTTAAATATGGCCATTTGCAGACATGTTGTATAAATAGATCATTATTATTTTATAATACATAAAACAAGAAAAAAATGTTTTCCATCAAAAATTTTATATTTTCGAATATACACATAATTTTTGTACAATTTTTTTAAACGTGTTACAGAAAATAAGTAGTCGTTTTAATTTCCACACTCAGAGTGAATGCAATACTTATAGATATTTCATTCAATCGATTTAACTTGGACATATTGTCATCAAATTCACAATCAGTATGTCTGATTGCAATACATTATATTTTGCTATTCGAATAGAGAGAGAGCAAAATATAGTTTACTCTCATGCCACTAAAGAGGTATTCTAAATGTTAATCATTTCTACTACTTGGTTACTTTCCGTTTACGTAATAATCTAGCTGTCAACACGTAATAGGGAAGGTTCCAGAGTAGTAATTGCTACGTAATAACTATTCCCCATTTTGGTGAATGCCTGGTAGAAGGACCGTTTCCATTACGTAAAGGTCGTTAGTTGCGGAAACCTTCTACTGATGGTAGCTACTACGTAGAAACTACCAAATGTCGCTTGTAATCAGGTTAAAGAGTAAAACTGAGCACTATTGTCTTTTGTTTGTCTATTCCTCAATATTTTATTTAGTGTTTTCTTAACCGCCCCCCAAGTCACTCAAGTAACTCTTTGAAAAGCTAGAATTTTGTACTAAGTAAAAAACCTACAGTTTATTCTGGAGTCCGATACACATCTAGAGAATTGATAGTTACATAATTACACTTAGTTGGAAACATATTTCAAATCAATTTTTAATTTGCTCTACGGTGACACCGTACCACCATTCGGTACCAAGCAGATAAGAAAAAATAAGCGTTATAGTACACTCCGCTACGACCATTCCCATTTATTTGAGGTTTCATTGTTTCCATCTCTACAGATTGAGATTCCTATAAAAAGTAGCCATACAAATTTTAAAATGTAATCAATCTTCCTCTACTTCAATATTGGAGATAGAACATCAAATGACCAGTTTATATGACACATTTCCATAATTATTTAACCTTGACGTTAATGACACGTGGAAAATATAAGTTACCCAAACCTACTAATTCGATCCTAGATTTAATGCAAAAATATGGAATTAAAGAATGTTTAGTGCCATATCCCCCAAAAAAAAAACAACTATGCAGCTACGGACACGTGTTTCGGAGTTATTGCCTCTCATCAGCGTAGCGTAGCTAAAGAATTGGATCTAGGATGGGATAGATCAGGAACAAGAACTAAAATAAAGCTGGAAAGTACAGTACACAGTACTCAATTAGTGCCTTCATGTTCCCATGTGCCCAATTTGGGGCCTCGATGAGCACAGTCGACACACAGAGCTCTATGTGTACTGCCCGTTTCCACCTGGCAAATACAAATAAAATAATATAGATTTATTGGGGTCAAAATCAAATAAAGAATGTTTAGTGCCATATCCCCAAAAAAAAAACAAAAAAAAAAAAAAAACTATGCAGCTACGGACACGTGTTTCGGAGTTATTGCCCCTCATCAGCGTAGCGTAGCTAAAGAATTGGATCTAGGATGGGATAGAAAAGGAACAAGAACTAAAATAAAGCTGGAAAGTACAGTACACAGTACTCAATTAGTGCCTTCATGTTAAGCTATGCTACGCTGATGAGGGGCAATAACTCCGAAACACGTGTCCGTAGCTGCATAGTTGTTTTTTTTTGGGGGGATATGGCACTAAACATTCTTTATTTTATTTTGACCCCAATAAATCTATATTATTTTAAATATGGAATTATTCCTTGCTCGTATGATACCTAGAGTTCGATATTTGGGTACTGATGACGTCAAAACCAGAATTGGCTGTATGTATCTTACTTTATAATTTTTTAGTGATACAGTCAATTTATTATAGACACTCACTCGAAGAGGACTGGAGGTATTGGTGGATGTAATACTAAACTAACACATACACATGCATATTTTTTTTATTACCGGTTGCCTACAAGAATAAAAGTATGTTACTAATATCTGTTCTAAATATTTTGGAGTTAAACTGGGGCGCGTTTCGTTGAAAATCCATTTATATTGTGAAAATCTCAGAAGAAATTTGCTTTCTAATATTGTCACACTCCGCTGACAAATATTTTCTTCATAGTGTCGCCTCCGATGGCACCAGAAAGTTGCTATATTTGCCGCTAAATACACTTTTGCAAAAATTGTCTAAAATGTGAATTATCTATTTCCCACGGTATGTTCCACTAAATCTATATTAAAATTGCATTGCATACCACTGGACGTTACACAATATACTGATAAACTGCATGTGATATCTCTCTCTTTCTCCTTAAAATAATTTATTATGTTTTTATTTAATATAGTTCGTTTTCCGATAAAACAAATTTACTTATTTACATTTTGAAATAAAATAAAATTCACATTATCATGTATAAATTTCTGCTTTTCTTGGAAATGTTTCAATAGGTTATTACAATATAATATTATATGTGAACCGACACCTTCGTCCGAGCTCTAATGAAAACACTGAAATCAGTGAAAAAAGCATAATCAACTATTTATTATGAGTAATGTTAAGTATTTGAGTAATAAAATTTGTATAACATAAGTGAAATTCACTTACAATAGCGAGACAACTAAAAAATAGCCCGATTAATCAACCCCAAGACGATATTAATATATTATTGTTTATGTTATTGTTGCATTTACCATAGCTGTTTCGTCTGCGAACAGACTATCAAGTGTACATATCAAGTAATATAATCCATTAAATATTTACATAATTAAATTTGTATAACCTCCGGTTGATCTACCATGCTAGAAATGTATTTAATTTAATCTCTCATCATACATATCACCTTGTACACAGACAATGTATTGCAGACGAATTATTATTTGTCAGTTTCTACGATTATGATACTCTATGATATATTATGATATAAAAAAATGATGGTAATGGATAATTTGGTAGCCTAAAAGTAAACGCTGCTGTTATAGATAGTTTAATAAAGAAAATCATATTTTACTATTTTTACCTAACGTAAGGTATATTGTTAGACAAGTTAGAGTATTACGGTGTACGAGGTACATACAATAAACTGCTTCAGTCATATCTTACAAACAGATCTCATGTCACTGCTATAACGGCTTTTAAATTGGAAGGACTGCAAACATTTTTTCCAACAACGTTTCTGTGAGACAAGGCGTATCACAGGGGTCTATATTAGGACCGCTCTTGTTCATTCTATGCATTAATAACTTAACAGATTATTTAAATATAGGTAATTTGTATCAATATGCTATTGACAATTGCTGTCTGGCAAACTTAAGTGTCGACAGTCCTTTGTACGAATGAACTTAACACAATAACGTTAAATATGTCAAAATAATGTGATTCAAAACGATTAACTTTAAATGGAAATAAAACTACCCTTGTTATGTTCTCTCCAACTATTAATCTTGATTTTCCATTGTATATTCAGTTAGATTAACGCATAGTTAGCTGTATGATGAAAGTCTGTCGTAGAGATTCATGTAAACCGTTATTTAAAGAATTGTGTATACTTATCGTTCTGTCCTTTTTGTATTTATGTCATCTGTATGATGACACTCAGCCATTTTCACTTCCTAAAAGTGGCCAAAAATTTTTTTTAAAATTTACAACTATTTGAAGTGAATTTTCTCAATTTTTTCAAATTGAACACCTTGTATGTTTTTGGACGATATAATGTACAATTGAAAAACGAACATTTCTTGTACGTACATTGTAGCCATTTTCGATTTATTGAACAATAACTGCATATATAAACCTCCGTAGTGAATGGTCGTGCGTAAGGTCGCTCCAGTGAAATATTAAAAATTTATCAGTGAATAAACATTTAAATATATTAAATAGGTGCATAAAATCTAGTGCAACTGTACTGTTGGTCTTTAATTTAATGTAATTGTGGAAATACCGTATTTAACGGAATTTTATTCGGTATTTAAATAATGTGATAAACAGTATGTCACGGTGTGCTCTCTGTGCCAGCGTTGTTACAGCAAAAAAGCAAGCCATTTCTTGTGGAGGCCTGTGTAAAAAACAATTCCATTTAGGGTGTATTGGCGCTTCAAATGATTTGATAGCTCTTATTAAAGATGTACCCGGCTTAGCTTGGAAATGTGTTAGCTGCAGAGATCTGCAGGAAATGTTTGATAAGGAAAAACTACAGGAGATTTTCCAAGAAAAACTATCAAATTTCTTTAACGAACTCAATCACCTGTTCACATCGGTTAAGTCGGACTTCTTGAAAAAAGCCGAAGAAAAATTAGCTGACTTCAAATTTCCCGAAGCTAATACCCCCCTAAATCCAAACCATCTTACTCGTCTGTACTATATAAGAGTGCACAACCTGCTATAATTGTGAAGCCGAGAGTGACTCAAGATAACAAACTTACTAAATCGGATATTTTAGAAAATTTAAATCCAATTAATTCTGATATAAACATTAATAAAATTAAGCATATCAAGGATGGAGGTCTTCTAGTGAGCTGTCAGTCTTCTGAGGAAATCTCAAAATTTAAACATCTGGCTCAAGAAAAACTATCAAGTAACTATGAAATTCGCGAAGTAAAAGGACTGCACAATACAATTTGTAAACTCATTGTTAAACAAAATAATGATTTATTCTCTGCTAACTCTAATTGTAAATTAATTAAATTGTGGCCAACTAAAAAAGAATCCCGAAATATATCAAGCTATTGTACAATTAAACATCTCGGATTACAGTAAGGTAATTAATAATGGTTGTTTACTTATAGGATTAAACATATGTAAAGTTTATGAAGCCATAGAAATCTTACGCTGCTTTAAATGTAATGGATACAATCATTCGAAAACAAACTGCAAAAATGTTCTCTCTTGTCCTAAATGTAGCCTTAAGCATGAGTTAAATGTTTGTCAAGCTGAAAAGTTTAAATGTATAAACTGTTCTGTCTTAAAGGAAAAATCCCCCGACTTAAATATTGACATAGAACACGCAGCTTGGGATCATGATAGTTGTCATACTTATAAAACGGCTATCATAAAACTAAAATGTGATCTAGGTTATCAATAGCAATCAGATATCCCCCCTACTGATATCCCCATCTGTTCTAGTCCCACTGTCAAGGACATGCGCAACTTTAGTTTTGCCTTCCACAATATATCAATATACTATCAAAATGTTCGCGGATTAAACACCAAATTAAGGACTCTGTATGATAATGCATCTGCTTGTAACTATGACATCTTAGCCTTTTCGGAAACGTGGTTAAACGAAAATTTAGAAAATCCTGAAATACTAGATAATAATAAATTTAATATATTCAGATATGATCGCAACTTGAAAGCCACTAACTGCAGTAAAGGCGGTGGGGTTATGCTAGCGGTTAGTTCTGGTATACTAGCTGTAGATCTAAAATTATGTGATTCTAACTTTAAGTCAATACCAACTGTAGATATCGTTGGTGTTAAAATATCAATACACTTAAGCCATCTCTACATATTTGTCATCTATATTCCTCCAAATAGTTCTATCGACGTTTATAATTCAATATTTGATTCGTTCTGTTCTCTTAATTATTTATTTGACTCCGATTTACTGATCCTCGGTGACTTTAATATTCCAGAATATTTTTCATTTAACAACAGTACTGCAACGCCTAGATTAGAAACAATCTTAAATTTCCAAAACTTCATGAATTTTTACCAGTACAATAATATAGTAAATATAAATAATCGTATCCTAGATCTAGTGTTGAGTAATAAAGATTGCTTAGTAGAAAAAGCAGTTGATGTCATAATTAGTGAAGATGTACACCATCTATTTTTATAAGTTGTGAAATTTTAAAGGATAACTTAGTACATAAAAAAAAACCTAACAAATCCGTACACAAGTACAATTTTAAGAAAGCCAATTTTCCTCTCCTGTATCAATGTTTACTTGAAACTGATTGGAGCTTTCTAGATAATTGTGTAGATGTTGATTCGGCTACACAATTGTTTTATAATCAACTGGACTTAATTTTTAACACCCATGTGCCGAAAGTAATTGCACCAAGTCGCAGCTACCCACCCTGGTTCAGTTATTCTATAATAAAAGACATTAGGAGAAAGCACTCACTCTGGAAAAAGTAAAAAAATTCTAATGATATCACTTTCTATAATGAATTTAAACAACTTAGGCGTAAATTCAAAACTGACTCCGAAAAGTCACTTAAAGAATATCTAGCTAACTTAGAAAATAATATAGTACAAGATCCCTCTAATTTCTGGAAATTTATTAATAAAAAGAACGCTTATGCTGGTATACCTAATAACTTGACTGTTGATAATAGAAATCTCACCGATCCTGAAGAAATATACAATGCATTTGCACAATTTTTTCAGCAATCCTATAACACTCCTTCTAACAAAAATGACAACCTTGTGAAAAATTTTAATAACTATGATCAACTTAACTCGCCCGTAATAACTGAAAATAATGTTATCATTTGTTTAAAAAAATTCAGGCCCAAGCTGACAAGCGGACCAGATGGAATTCCAGCTTTCCTATTACGTGACTGTGCGTCAATATTTGCTGAACCCCTTTCTAAACTTTTTAATTTAGCCTTAAAAATGAACACTTTTCCCTCGCAATGGAAATTATCCAAGATAACCCCAGTTTTTAAGAAAGGTGATCGGTCAGAAATTGGTAACTATCGTCCAATTGTCATAATCTGTAACTTTGCCAAACGTTTCGAAATGCTATTATTTGATCACACATTTTCCCATTGCAAACACTTGATCACAGAGGCTCAACATGGTTTTGTTAAAGGCAGATCAACTGTAACAAACTTATTTTGTATGACAGAATTTTTAACCGATGCTATCAATGAGGGATTTCAAGCCGACATGATTTATACTGATTTCTCGAAGGCCTTTGACAGAATCAACCATGATATACTATTAAATAAGTTACTTAATTTTGGTTTCTCTCAAGACTTCCTGACGTTTCTAAAATCTTATTTCTCAAATAGGATCCAACATGTAGTATATCGTGGTTGTAATTCTGTTGAAGTCTCGGCTACGTCTGGCGTTCCCCAGGGATCGATATTAGGACCTCTTTTTTTTGTTTTATTCATCAATGATATTGTTGATAGCCTAACAGTTTCATGCTTATTATATGCTGATGATTTGAAAATCTTTTGCAGAGTTGCAAGTATTGATAACTGTCTAGAACTACAACATAACTTAACTCTTGTCAATGACTGGTGCATAAAAAATAATCTACCTTTAAATATCAAAAAGTGTAATGCAATGTCGTACTCCAACAAAAAATCTTTGATACATTTCGATTACTCTCTCGATAATAACATACTCTCAAGACCTGACACGTTTTGTGATTTGGGAGTCATTTTTGATACAAAGTTGTCCTTTAATAGTCACATTGCTTATATTGTCACAAAGTCGTACAAAGCTCTAGGATTTATTATCAGAAATAGCCGTAACTTCCAGAATATTGATACACTGAAGCTACTATATACCACCTTTGTCCGCTGTAACTCAGAATATGCGTCAACCATATGGTGTCCTAATTACGCTACATATATTGATAATCTGGAGGGAATTCAGCGCAGATTTTTAAAATATGCCAAGTTTAGAACAGATGGGGAATATCCTGCTATTGGTTTCCCGCAACACGAGCTTCTCGCAAATTTTGGTCTCGACTCGCTTGAGCAGAGACGCAAAAAAGCTTATCTGACTTTCTTGCACAAGATTATTCATAACAATATAAACTGTACCCAAATTCTAGGTATGTTAAATTTCCACACTTCTAGAGTTGGGGCAAGACAGAGAAATTTGTTTTATCTACCAACTGCACGAACGAATCTAAAAAAATATTCTCCTCTGCACAATATGTGCAATAATTATAACTCACTAAATTGCGGAATCGACATTTTATCCTGCAACATCCAGTCTATTAAAAAATTAAATTTATAGTTGCCTTATTTCTTAGCTTCTTTTTAGTTGGTTCCCTATTATTATACTTTTCCTGACTTTTTTAGTATATTCCTTAATCTATTCTGTCTCTGTGTATACTCATATTTAATATTTATCTTGTCAAATTTCATTGTTTATGAATTACGTGTATACTTATATCTTTTTCTGTACTGTTCCTATTCTGTAATTGGGTTTTTGGACCTGTTGAATAGTGTAAAAATAAAAAAAAAAAAAAATATATATATATATTCGCTCTACTGGTCAGTGAGTCACGGTTCCCCAAACAATATTAGGTATAAATGGGAAACGTTCTTGGCATAAGGCTAGTTTTAATCATCTCCAGATGAGGCCAACTTAACGTGCGTCGAGTATATGGGGTCTTGGCGTTTTGTATGCAAAATTACATCAACATTAGCTTCACATCAAAGGCTTCAACTCACTTCAGGATTTAACCTGTCATTAATTACAGCATACGTTTTTCAAATTTTACATGATCATACAAAAAATAGTGTATGCAAACTCTTTTGTGGCAATTTATGTTATGTTATGATCAGCAGCTGTACAACAATGAACATAAGGTTTTTACCTTTAATCAAATGCATATTGTTTTCACATTTTTATAAAACATTTATTAAAATTGATCAAGAATGTTATCCTTTAGAATGGCTGCGTTTCGCATTACTAATAACTAAAATATATGAATTACTCAAAAATAATGAACAAGTTTAAAATTCAATTGTGTACACGTTTTACACATAAATAATGTTAACATTTTAGGACCTAACGTTGGTATCTGGGACACATCTAGTTGGCGCGGCCCTAGGTGTTAATTTGGTGTGAAATTTTACTGCCGAGTTTACACCTTATTTTCAACTGTGCAAATTGCATGAACTGTATTTTTTAATGTAATTGTTAATCAAAAAGTAAATGTTTATAAATACATTAAATAACATTCAGAATTGAAAACATTAAACTTATGGGCAAACCGTGTCATGATACAAAGTTCCTGTTTACGGCAGTTTAATTACCCAACTTTTTGGTAATTATTCGGTGTGATTTATGGTTAAATTTGTTTTAAATTTTAGCACCTACTGTATGCATTAGAAGTACGCGTAAAATGTATTTTTGTAATTAAAACTCAATAACTCATCTTATCATGCGATGTATTGGAAATTTATAAGAAATAATCATATTATCTATTACATGGCTTATTTGCGTAGTACCCATTATGTACAAAATTGATTTTTTTAACTCTGTCTTGCAATTCAATTCTGAAAGAATTTCCTTTCGTCTTGTTTTTTCTCCGATTTTAACTATTCGATACCACTGGTCAACAAATTTTCTACATTTTTTGGTTTCTTGAATAAAAATATTTAGAGTGGAATGAAAAATAATATTAACTGAAAATTTTTGTGTTAATTATTATTTACTAACTTTTACAAATCTTATCACAGATAAGTATAACATATATCTTTTTAAACAATTATTTTCCCGGCTATTTGCCAAAACGCTGAAACTTGTATTACAAAAAAAGATAATATGCACATTATGTTCAGTACAACTGACTCAATAATGTTATTTTTAATTTCAACTATTCTGTCTAGTAAAACCAAAAATAAATAAAACACAAGGTATTCACCAGATGACACTTACTTTAAAAAACTTTAAAATATCTACCGACACGTGTTTCTGCTTGCCATAGCGTGATCAGGGTAGCCAGCACATTTAAAGAATCCAAATTAAGGAAACTTGTAAACCCCAATGTAATAAACATTAATGGCGCTATGGCAAGCAGAAACACGTGTCGGTAGATATTTTAAAGTTTTTTTAAAGTGAGTGTCAACTGGTGAGTACCTTGTGTTTTATTTATTTTTGGCTTTACTAGACAGAATAGTTGAAATTAAAAATAACATTATTGAGTCAGTTGTACTGAACATAATGTGCATATTATCTTTTTTTGTAATACAAGTTTCAGCGTTTTGGCAAATAGCCGGGAAAATAATTGTTTAAAAAGATATATGTTATACTTATCTGTGATAAGATTTGTAAAAGTTAGTAAATAATAATTAACAAAAAAATTTTCAGCTAATATTATTTTTTCATTCCACTCTATATTTTAACTTTTATCGAGAAGAGGAACTTAATTTGTTTTTAAAAATATTTTTTTCTACTGTATTATGAATTGAAAAACACAAAAAATGTAGTTCCAGTTTTTAAATTTAATGTAAACCCCGTCAGTAGATATGATATGGATATGGCTAAAAAAAGAATAATAAAGAAACCGTCTATTCTGTATTCAGATAATCTATATTAAAATATATTAAACGGTAAATTAACATGAATTTTGTAATGGGTATAAATTTACCATATTTTTGGTTTGTTTTTTGTATTGCACATCTGGAGAATCTCGGGGGTCACAGTCTAGTAGTAGTAGCCAGTATAACGCAATTACACCTTCCATGATAACGTTTATCCATTGCAAATATGTCTTGATAGTAGTGTATTTAGCATGTCATAAATGACAAGTCAAAGAACCTCTGCCTACGAGGAAGTCATCCAGTATGTACAATTAAGCACCGCTGAGATGTGGAGAGATTTAACTGCTGGTCAGTTGGGAACACCAAACGTATTGCAGGCTGTAAAACATACACATCAGGACTGGTCGTTTCTACCAAGAGATGGCTCGTTCTATCAACTGCGGTTTTAATCCACAAGAACTTCAAATGAATATTGGTTTAATGTCATTGCATTAGAACATTATTCGTTGAAGTTCTTAGTATTAGTCCTAATGTCATTAGCCTATACCAATATTCGATGAAATTTCTGTGGATTAAAACCACAGTAGATAGAACGCGCCATCTCTTGGCAGAAAAGACTAATTCAAATGTGTATGTTGCTACGTCCCCTCCAACACGTACGAGTAATGCCGATGAGTTCATAGGATAACGAAAATTGCATATTGTAATACCCGATTTACCAATGTTCTCTTTGTAAGATATGTTTTGGCTTGAAAAAATTTTTTTTTGATGACGAATTTATACCAAATTCACACGAAGATACATACAAAGTTATAAAATATTATTTACATAATACTCTTTTACAAAAAAAAATAAATAAAGACCTTTATTATTATTATTATTAAGAGTGCTGAACACCATACCCTCGTATTTTTAAAACTATTAGCGATTTTCAAGGTTATATTAATACTGACGTAGTTTTCCACGAAACACCAAAACACTATATACTGCACTCGACGCGCGTTTCACCAACCAAGTTGGCATCATCTGCAGATGATTAAAACTGCTAAAACAGTTAAAACAGTTTTAATCATCTCCAGATGATGCCAACTTGGTTGGCGAAACACGCGTCGAGTGCAGTAGTGTTTTAGTGTTTCGTGGAAAACTACGTCAGTGTTATCTTCACATCAAAGGTTCCAACCTACTCCGGGACCAAGGTTATATTAGTATTAAACACATTAATACAAACTAAAATCGGCCGATTTTGTTACCAAAACATTTTTACTGTTAACCAATTACTAATATCGTTAATTTGTAACGGATACTCTTAATTCCCATATTTGTTAGTTTCAACGTGTGAAAATATTTTATAAAAAAAACTGATATTTTCATAACAAAAAAGGCACTGTCATGGAAATAAAAACTAAATAAGTATACTCACCCAATAAATTATTAATTCGCAATAAATATAAACACTTAGAAAATCTCTACACTTAACTATGTAATTGTTAAAAAACTACACTTGAAAAGGAACTAACACCGAATAAAGGAATTTTCACCAACGCAGAATATTATGTAATAAATAAAATTTTAACGTTGTAATCCATAAGCGACAATACTTGTTTACCTTTATATAAAAACCAAGATAAAAACAGATTTAAGTTATGTTATAGTTGTTTACGATCCTCCTTAGGCAACAATTTATTTATTAGTATAACCATAAATATTCATAAAAAAATATTGACAAACTTAAATGAAATAATTTGCATGAATTGCATTACAAAGAATAATTTCTGTGCTATGAATGAGTTATGATTCGTTTCGTAGAAAGAGTTCAGTGGCACCAAATGAATTGATAAATTTATAATGAATCCTTTAGCCAATAATAGTGCTGAAAATCAAATACAAAAGCAGCCTTTATGCTATTTCAACCCACTACCTCATACTGTATAATCATATTAGTAATAATTTAATGTTCCATAATACAAAAATGAAACTAAATTCAAAAGTGAACATTGTGAATGGAAAACACAATTATAAGTAAACCCTGATATAGCATTGCAAAAATATTCAAAGGACATGGCGCCCGAACAAGAGGGATCCTGGGTTTCAATAGATTTTTCTGAAATTACTTGTACAATATATTATGACTAGAGCTGTCCGAGGTCACCTGGCCGCCAGAGCCGTCATATGACTCATATGTTTACATCACATCATAATACTTGAATAAGTATATTAAATGGAAATAAATTTTAACAATAATGTTACATTTTATAAAAATTTGTATAAAACTCACCCTTTTAAACAGATTTATGAAGTAGTTTGGTTGTCGTCATCACAAAGTGGGGAAGATCTATAGTATAATAGCATCAGGTATGTTTCTACAGCTGTCTCTGTCAGCGATGTTCGCTTTGGTGAAAAAATATGTTTGTATTTTGAAAATGACCGTTCGACATCTACGGATGTAATACAGGCATAAGTAAAACAATCTGTGAACTCACTTAACGAAGTTGTAGATGCACCATCACAAATTTGTCTTAATTTGCTAAAATCAGGATCTTTCTGTAATACACTCTTGAATTTTTCACTAACGCTATTATTTTTTGCGTCATTTATAGCCTGTAGCTGTGTTTTTACGTCGTCCACTATTTGCAGCGATTCCACTAACGACAACGAACTATTTTGCAATTTTTCTATTGCGTCGTGTAGTCCCCTATAATTGTTATTAATACTTTTTAAATCTGTTTCAAGAGAAACGCCTTGAAAGCTTGTCTGGCTTTCCCTAATAGCTGCAGCCTCGTTAGGGTTGAACTGTAGTATCACAGCTTTTATTTGTTGAAAATATTCAGCATAATAAAAAGCCATGGAAATGTTGGTTTAAGAGGGTCCAGTACACGTACTATAATATTTAAAATAGAATTTTTTTTTACCATCATCTCGTCAATACATAACAAGAGCCGTGTATTTTTTAATCCACATTTAATCCTATTTACAATGTCTTCACGAATAGCTGGAATATATCTACATAACGATGTACGACTTGGTAAGTTCACCTGGGGATTGTATTTATTCCAAAACTCCCGAAATGGTTGTTTATCCAGTATGTGTAGCGGAATATTACAGGCTATTAATATTAACAATAAATCAAACATAAACTGAGTTGTCAAAGGCATGCCATTTTTTTTTATTTTGATGTTGCACGGTATTGATATGACGACGACAATCTGTTTTGTGCCAGCACATTAAGTCTTGATTGCAAACTTTACAAATTATTTTGCATCCGTCATAGAATAAATCCGGAAATTCACAGATAAATTTATTCATTGTGTCCGCGTATGGTCGTTTTTTACCCTTTGGCGCGTTTGACATTATGTATAATTTATAGGTACAACCTCACGCATTAACCTTTCAAATAAGACTGCGACTGCACCGTAAATCACTTCTAAATCGGTACGTGTGACGACAGCGCAAGACCGTGGCTGTACTCCAGCCACATCGGACAGCACTAATTATGACACTTGTATATGCGAGAAATTTTTGTGTACCAGAAAACAGGTCCCAAGATTCCTTCTTTTACAAAGTTTAAAAATATTATTTCTCTCTTTGGATATGAATATCCTTTAAGAACTCGATTAGTATAAGGATTTTGAGGTATATATTTATTTAACGAAGTGTCCTATAATCAAAATACACGAGGTGCTATGATTGTTAATGATACATACATACTTTTAAAGTTCTAAAAAAGAGTATTTTAGATGCAAACTATTGATAACAATATTGAAGGAATAAATACTTATTTTGTGCATTTTTTGAAGCTATTTCAGTTTCAATAATTAATGTGTACGTAATATTTTTATTGTTAATATATTGGAGAATAGTAGTGTTTTACTCGTTTTCTTGTGATATTCAACTACCACATAGTAACGACTTCCTCAATCAACTTTTCTAAAACTTTTTAATACACTGAACTGATTCTGCGGTTGGCTCCTTGTGAAACATCATTAAATATTTTAAATATATGAAAGAAATTTGCTTTTTAATGTTTCAAAAATATTTTATTAGAAACTCTACACGTGTTTCGGCTTTTTAGGCTTTTGTCAAGAGTACAGGGAATACTGAACAGTAAAATTTCAGTAAATAAAAATAATTTAGGTAAAATGTTAATTAATAATAAAGACAAAACTGAAAAGCTACAAAAAACAGGAGTATATGAGTTAAAATGTAGTGACTGTGTAGTGATATATACATTGGACAAACTGGACAAAATGTAAAAAAGCGATTCGAGGAACACAGGAAATCTATTGTAAACAATGTATATAGTACGGGCATATCAACACATTGTATAGAAAACAGTCATTTTATAGATGTAAATAATGTCAAATTACTCCATTCGGAAAAGAAAGGAAAGAGACTTGATCTATTAGAACAATTAGAAATAAGTAAGGCTGTTAAGAATAAGAAAAATGTAACGAATGAACAACAAATTTTTACCGGCCACCATATATTAAATAAAATAATTTAGATTTTAAAAAATAAAGTAATATTCAACTTTTAAAAACATATTTTACAATAGTTTTATAGTAGGTACCAGATGTGGTTATATATAAGCAATGAACACAAATTTTACTGTTCAGTATTCCCTGTACTCTTGACAAAGGCCTAAAAAGCCGAAACACGTGTAGAGTTTCTAATAAAATATTTTTGAAACATTAAAAAGCAAATTTCTTTCATATATTTAAAAAAAAAAACTTTTTAATTTTGCGAAGATGCCTTGACGCCATTTTGTTATTATGGTTGTCACTTAAATAATTCATTAACTGTCAGCAATTATTTCATACGAAAACTGTAAAATTATAATTTTTTAAAATGGTACGATGTTATACTTGTGGTCGGGAAAACTCAAATTGCAAAATATATGACGAAAATGATATTAATGAAGAGCGGAAGAAAAATGTCGCAAAATTACATAAAAATCAGTTTCGTTTTAATGACATTATGTTAAACGAACAGTCCAGAATTTGTTTAAACTGTAAATGAAGAATAAACAGAGTAATTGAAATGGAAGATGATCCGTTGGCAATCCTTATGGATGTTTTAGTACAATATTGCAAAATGAATTGTTTTGTTTGTCAGAGAATTTGTTGATTTCGAGTAAGCATTGATGCAAGAATAGACTTTTTCTTAAAAACTGGAATTTATTTACCCTTGGAAACACGATGCTGTAATCAACATTGGATTAGTACAACTTGAGTTTATGGACAATCTCATATCTGTACCAATACGAATAAGCATAACGGGACCAGAAACCGGTGAATGGTTTAGAAAATTAGGCAATATGCTCAGAAAGTCTCATCTTCAAAATACTAAGATGAGGCCAATTTTGATGACGATGACTTTGATGAAGCCCATTACATCTTTAAATAAAAATCAATTTCGTGAATTATTTCAATTTTGCAATCCTGTGCAATATGGCGGCCATTTAAGGAATGTCACAAAGAAACATTTAATAAACTTTTTTGATGAAAATGAGATAGGGATTATCAGATACGTATTTAAATATGACTCGTGCCAACAAAATGTAATTATAGCTATTACCATTGTAAGACAGAGCCTTATGGTCACGTTTGTACCTGGAAACTTAGGATTTGATTGTCCTGAAGTTCAAAATAAAGAACAATTCATAAATAGCCATGTCACCAGATTTTCAAATATTCCCTACAATCCTGAACCAGAATATCCAAAAGCAATTTTATAACCTGACTGTACATATTTAAAAGTTCCCATTTTCGAATTCAACGACAGTCTTACTCTGACCATAAAAAGTATAATTTATTAAAAGCAGGCTTAGTAGTCGCTCCGGATGGATATATTTTAGATGTACATGGGCCATACTTCTCGGATGTTCGCAATAATGACGCAACAATTCTTTTACATAACATGACACAAGATTAACACAAATTAAGAGAATGAGTTCGAGAAGGTGATATATTTGTTGTAGATCGTGGCTATTGGGATGCTGTTCGGTATCTTGAGGAACTGAATTTAAACTACGAAATTGCACCTCACCTGTAATCAAAGGCAGTTTACCACAGAGAAAGCGAATCGTTCGAAAGTTATTACAAAAACACGTTGGATAGTGGAATCAAGAAATGGACATTTAAAATCAGTTTTTTAAACTTTCTTTTAGGGATATGATACTTATTCAACACTGTATACACATGTCAGATTTTTTGAAAATTGCGTGCGCTATATTAAACAGATTTCACGAGCCTATTGACATGCAAGATGCAAATGAGGAGCTTGCATAACGTATGTTAGAAATTAGAAATGGAGATAACATTAATTTTCTTCAAACAAGAGTTCAGCAACATCAAATGCTTCGTGCAAGAAGTCATGGCCCCTGGATTAACATTCACGAATATGACTTGAAAGGATTTCCTAGACTAAATTATGATTACCTAAAGCTGAAAACTTTAGGAACCTACCAAGTTTGATTATCTCCAAGATATGTTCAAGACACCACAACAAACAACGAATTTAATCTTCAAACTCAGTTATTTGAACCAGGACTTATAAGAGCAAAAATATTTTCTCGTTTTACTCAATGGGTGAGGCATTTCATTTTTATTTCTTACCTTGAAAATCCGGATCAAAATATGGATCCTATATCAGGAACATATTGTACATGCAAAATGGAAACAAGGACATTAAGAGTATGTGCTCATGTAGCTAGTTTATTGTAGTACTTGAAATATGCTACACATAAGAAAATGTGAAATATCCATCAAATATACTTTTGGGAGTTGTTTTAGATGCGGTCAATAGAGAACAAAATCATGTTGTAATTAACTGATTTGTATTTAATTATTTTAGTATCTTTGGATAGTATTATGATTTTTTAAATACTCTGTCTTAGTATTTTCAAAATGGAAAATCATTAACTTATAACAAAACAGGTATTACTTTTTGTTTTTGTTAAGTGTCAAATGTGTACTTGCTAAGTCCTAAAATGATATACATTTTTTTTAAATCGGGTTGTATTACAACTGATGTGTGTTTAATTATTTTATTTTTAGTATGTGTGGCACTATGTGTTAATTTAGAAATAAATTTTTAATTATCGGATGATAATAATAAATTTTAATGATTACCTGTTGAACAGTTCTACGCTTAACTTTACTCTTGAATTTTTTTATTGCAATCTCAAAAATATTTCAATAAATACATTTCAGCGGGGTTTGACTCTATATACCTCATCATAAAATTGTTTTATCATGTTAAATTGATAATTGAATGTCCTGTTAAATGCAACCAAAATATATTGCGGAATTGGAAATTTTTGGAAAAAGAAATCATTTCAGACCAAACCAGACGTGATATAAAAAACTCAATATGCTGAATTTGTTCCAATAATACATTATAACAAAAAAAATATAAATAATCCGTCATTTTGATTTTTTTTTAAAAAACCGGTTTTTCGATCATTGTTTGATGTTCAATTATTTTTTTTCTTGGCGGCAACGATTTCTTCGGAAAAACCACTTAACACTGGTTTTTGAATTACGAATTTTTCTTGAAAATTGTCGAGAAAGTCGCGAGTGATATCTTAGCTGGGACACCCTATACATAATGAGACAATCAGGATAAATGTTCCACAAATTAAGTCCACGCTTAGGGAATAATGTGACTTCTCCCAAGTCGACTATACCTATTAGAGTTCGCTTACCAAAGGAATTGAACGGGTAAAAGTTTCTCCGCACACACCGGTGGACTGTGACTACTTACTGACTATAATATTAATGAAAATCTATACACAGAGAAATACTGTTAATGATTTTATAGCATACTGTCCTCACTACCCTTATAATGTTTAAGGAATTATGTAATATATTCCGAGTTAATTACATGTTAACGTCAGTTTGCCCAGTCCCTTCCTGATTTATTCTCTGGAGGTTTGCATACATTTATTAATTGGTGTATTATATTACACCACTTTTTGCCTGTATATATATATACATACATATATATATATATATATATATATATATATATATATATATATATATATATATATATATATATATATATATATATATATATATATATATATATATATATATATATATATATGTATGTATATAAATATACACCAGACAGAAATAAAATGTATGACATGTAAAGGACTCTATCTCCCTCATATGCATGATAATATTTTGTTATAAATTGTAGTAATTAAATGTACAACAAAACAACTCATCTTTTTTTTAATTTAACTTCATACGGTTTCGAAATACTGGGGATGTTTTTATAATTTATATGAAAAATAGATTCTACGTAATCAAATTTTTCATAGAAAAAAATACAAAATAATGGAAAAATACACACATAAACAACTTGTTATTCATTTTTTTATTCAAAAATGTTGTCAGAAGACGGCTTGTTTTGCTCTCTAGGTGTGATAGTCAACTTTCCTTTATAGGCACCATATCATTTATGAATAGAGTTTTTCAACGAAAACTAGCATCTGTCATATTAGTTATTTATTTAAAATTGTCGATACATTGCCCAAAGATATTTTGAGGGACATGTTACACAGTTACACCCTTTAAACTTGCACATGGCTTAATGTATGTCGTTGAAAAGGTAATTTTATAAGGAATTAATTGTTTAGTTGAACTGCAATAGAGAGCAAGAAACTAAAATCCAAGTAGTGTTTTTATTTTTGTTAGGTTATCGTAAATAATGCTTTCATTAAAGTAACTGTTCAAAGTGACTTTCATTAACTTCCATACAATGATGCTTTCAAAGAGAGAGCAAAAGCTTGTGGCCTCAACTGACGACATTTTTCCTTTATTCTCTGTCTAATAGCTTCAATGTTTGCCGGCTGTGTGGCATAGACACTGGATTTAAAATGATCAATGGAAACAAGTCGGGTGATCTAGCCAGCCATTCGATAGGACCACGTCTTTCAAACTTCCATTACTCATCCAACAATTATTGGAAACTGAATCCAACTGCTCGCAATCTCTTATGAGCAACGTACCACATAGGGCCTCCCAGTCTTCTCTTGTGTCGGTATCGATTACCGTTACTTTGGGTAAGATTAGAGGTACAAGAACCCACAAGGCCTCTACAGGGTATTTCGAAAAGATTGGGACACCGTTTAGCTGTCTAGGAAATTGATCTCTCAAAAATTGCCCAAACATTTCGGTTTTGTGGATGTTGGGTATGGCTTTCTCTAAATAAATGCATATTTGTCTCAGACTAGTATCTACAGTTATGTCTCTTTACTTCTCTATCAAAAGAAATACACACACCACTGAAACAGATACATTACAATAAGTTCACATTGTTCATAAGGTATTTCAGTTTCAGTAACGAGAAGATACAGTAAACAGTTATGTTATCAACCAAAACCTGAAGATGGCAGATCCGACTCTGCCAAAACGTCGTGACTACGGCCCTTGTAGCGACCTATTAGCTAAGCGGAAGCACATCCGGAAATCCAACACCTGCGAAAATCTAAAGAACAGCATTTTCATATACATATCGTGTTTCTAGGTAGAATACTTCTTAAAATAAATCAAAATGTTCTTATTAACATGTGGCATAAAACTTACCCCTAGGGAATTAAAGGCCCTTAGAGGGATTCAGATGAAATTGGTTTTTTCTATTGTTTGAAGAATTTTTTCTATTGTTTGAAGAATTTTTTCTATTGTTTGAAGAACGGTAAAAGACCAAATTGTTGGTATTTACTTAGTTTTCATACTAAATAAGATGCGTTAGTTCGCTTCTGGTGATTAAAATCATGAGCGTCTCTTTTCGGGGGTACCATAAATATACAATTGTTGGACATTTTTACTTAAAGAAGACCCTTAATTTTTAAACTCAATTTACTCGATAACAGTTGCCGATATCGACTTAAACAAAGAGGGCTTTCTTGAAGTGAACATGTCAAAAAAATTCTAAATTTATGGTAAAAATTAAAAGAAAGTTAAATAAAAAAATTACAGGGTGAAACACCATTGCCCCCCCTCCCCTACATTGAACGGTTTTATTAACCAAAAATGAACTAGCGCATCTTAATTAGCATGAAAAACTAACCAAAAATGTTGACCATTTATCTTTTACCGTTCTTCAAATGATAGAAAAAAAAATAAGTATCGTCTGGACCCCTTTAAGGGCCTCTAACTTCCTTTTATACCACATATTTATAAGAATTTTTAACTTCCTGCTAAGAAAACTGAAAATTTTCAGAAATCGGGAAGTTATTGGTTTCACCCAGATTTTCAAAAATCGAGTTTTTGTCAGATCTCGATGTTTTGAGGTCCTAAGAAGCTATTCTGACTATTCCTACGATGGTGTCTGTATGGCTGTATGCATGTGTGTGTGTGTATGTGTGTACAGTGTATGTAAACCTCTCATAACTTTTTGACAGCTTGACCGATCGAAACGCGGTTTGCGGCATCCTAAAGAGGATGACTCAACTTACATTTCCTAAGAATTAGAACCGATTCGGTCCGATAAATTTTGAGAAATCTCAAAAATAAAATTTTCAAAAATTGGTTTTTTTTGGAATATCTTTTAGACTACTAAACCGATCAATTCCAAAATTTAATCAGCTCTTCTGCTTATAAAACAACGTCGATCGTCGTAAACCGCATCAATATCGGTTAATTAGTTCGAGAGATATCGATTACGAAAAATTCGCAGAAAAGTGTGTTTTTGAAATAACATTCAAAATTCCTGTCGGATCGATTTTTGGTGCTACGATAACTTTTTGTACTTAAAAAACTGTGTTGAATACCGTAAACCGCATCACAATCGGTTGATTCGTTCAAGAGATATCGATTACGAAAAATTCGCAAAAAAAGTGCTTTTTTGAAATAACATTCAAAATTCCTGTCGGATCGATTTTTGGTGCCAAGATAACTTTTTGTACTTAAAAAACTGCGTTGAATGCCGTAAACCGCATGAAATTCGGTTGATTCGTTCAAGAGATATCGATTTAGAAAAATTCGCAGAAAAGTGTGTTTTTGAAATAACATTGAAAATTTTTGTCGGATCGATTTTTGGTATAAACATAACATTTTTGTACTTGAAAAACTGCGTTGATTGCTGCAAACTGCATCTCGATTGGTTAATTTATTCAAAAGATATCGCAGTTCAAAAATTACAAAAAAAAGTGTTTTTTTAATATAACTTCGAGATTTTTCACCTAATCGTAGAGCTCAAAAATGTATGTGTATAATATTTTGAGCTCAGAGAGCTCAAAAATTAACTAGTAGGTATATTTTTGAGCGCTTGAAGCTCGAAAATAGCGGGAAGTTTCAGGGATGGCCTGCAGGGTCAACCGATTTTCAGATTTTTTTACTTATTTTGTTGAGTACTACATGCTGTATAAGTTTGGAACCCTATTTTAGAAACACTCTGTATATTGTATGTTTTTTGGCAACAAAACATAAAATATTCCAGAACAGAAAAATGAAACTAATAAATTGTCCTACTGTGAAACAATTATTTTATTTTTTCAAAATTAATAATTATAAGGAAATAAAATAATTAGTAAAATTGATAAGTACTGCCATAGTTACGTTTATTGTAATTGGATTTATTTCGCAGTGAAGCTAATGTGAGCTGCCTTATAAATTGTCAATCAACCCGTCCTTTGTGTGTCTGGTAGAATTAACGGATTCTCCTAGGCTGACAGTAAAAAGTTGCATATCAGGCGCCCAAATACATCAGACCAAAATGTCTTATCACTCACAATAACTCACACTCTCCCACGATACAATTTATGTTGTACTATCATTTCATTTAAATCCAATTAAGGCGTTTAAAATTGCACTCGGCAAAGCCGGTCTACTAAATGTATTAAGGTTAGCTATCATGTTACAGGTAATTAAATAGATTTTACAGTAGATCCTAGAATACTATACAGGATGGCTGAAATGTTTCGAAATTTATTTTATTTAGAAATTAATGCATAATGTAAAATATTTGACATAGGTTAAAACATCTTCATAAAATATGGTGTTCCATACCATATATCCGACGTTTTATGATATAAATAAATATTTTCAACTATCTTTGTAGTTTTCAACTCCTCATTTGAGCGATAATATTATGCCTATTGGGATTAAAAGAGGCCATAACCATTATCATGTTTACTTTCGGCGCAGGTTAGTCAAATTAGCTTTAATCAAGATAAACACTTGGTTTTTATACCACAAATTTATTCAGATTTGTCTGACATATGTTTCGGTCTCACGATCATTATCAGAACTGAGAAACTAAACTAAAAGTAAAGACACAATTCATCTGTTTATACTATTCATCTGTTTATACTAGGGATTGTTGACTAATCTGCATATTTGTTACAGTATTGATTATTTGTATATTTACAAATCCAATTTGAATATTTGTTATTTGTTCATTTGTTATTTTAATGGTCGTGAGACTGAAACATATGTCAGACAAATTTGTGGAACAAAAACCCAAGTATTTATCTTGATAATTTTATTTTATTTAAATATGTTTCACCGAGAATCAACAGATTTAGTTTTAATTACATTATGTTTCAGTGCAAAACTCATTACCTTCACAAGAAATGCGAAAGGTAATTAGTTTCATCATTATAGTCAAACCAATCCAACGTATACACTAGACAGCCCATTGTGAAGTTTTTAAGCATACAGCTGTTTTATGTACACTATTTTTATGGGATGGATATTTCATATAACCAAGAAATTCTTAGAATTTACTTCCAGATAAAATCGATAAAATTTCGTGAATGCTATTGCTACATGTTTTGAGATTAGTTGTGTTGTTACTTTGCCATCGTAACTCTGAAAGCCATACTGTTTGGTAACGAATAAATATGTAGATATTCATTATTGTTACAGATTCTGTGACGGAAATGCTGAGGCGGCAGTTCGTGTGCATCAAAGACGTTTTCCAAATAGCGGATTTCAAGATTTTCACGTTTTTATTAGAACACAACCGTTTTTTTACTTTGGGTTGCGCGTGAATAATGAACAGAACAGAATTCGTAAAAAGAATAATTAGAATCGTATTCCTCGAGCTTTTAATTAGTCCGAGTCTGAGCCCTCGGAGAGCAGCTTAGCAAATGCAAATACCGAAATTGCAAATATTACGAACGTTGCGAGATGACCATAAACATGCTTATCATCAACAAGGAAATCCTGACTTTTATGTAAAATTGTACTTATGTAAAATTCTACTGCTCCAGTGCATTTTAGAAGAGTTGTAAGGGAATGGTTACATTAATAATTATCCACAGCGTTGCATTGGTCGATTAGGAATAAATGATATGCATCACGAAATGACTAATTACTTTGGACTGGTGGCCTGGCCACCCAATTCACCAGATTTTAACCCACTTAACTTTTACGTTCGGGGATATTTAAAAAGCTTGATGCTACTCCAGTGTTAAAACTAGATGAATTAGTTTTATGGATTGAGCAAACTTGTAATGAAATGCTCAAAATATATTTCTCATAGACACTTATGGTGATGTGGAAATAAGTATTTTGCATCACAGAATATTTGTGGTACTTGCTCTTATCATTTGCTTCGCAGAGCTAGCTTTTGTAATGCTCTGTTTTGAACAGGCTGACCTGAAATGTCTACACAACAGATTTTAACTACACATAAATCGGAAACGGCTTGTTCTATCACGATTTTTCAAAAATATCCAGTGGCGTACAATATATTTCTACAGAAAGGATACGCAACCCCCGCATCTACGTCAATGGCTTTCTGTTACTGTTTCTGACTTGAACTGTAGATGCAGATTTATATAGAATGGAGGTGTGCCTTTGAGAAAGATAGCTTTTGTCTTCCCTTGAATATTAAATTATAAACCAACACTAGTCCCTTAATAGAAACCTACAAAACCAAAACATGGACATGTATTTTTAACATCGACTACGCTAACTTTATAAATAATTAGCTCGTATTAGAATACAGCATCTAAATTGATGGAGGTAACTAGGCGTGTTTTGTTAAAAGACTGAACTGGATTTAGATAACCCAAAGGTTGTTTGTCTAGGTCAAGCCTAAATAATTTGTGTCTAGAGCTGTCTAGTTAACAAGGTTAGTTTGGTCCTGAAATCTTGTCCTAAAGGAACAATACTCGTTTAATTGAAATGCCATTTACACCGGATAAATCTCAGCTGGTTCGAACAATAATTTCAAACGATTAATTACCACAAAAATCTCTTACGGATCTTGCTTGTTTTTTATAACAGAGTATTAAAGTACAATTAAAACTATTTACCAGTTCGGTGGGGTAGTTGATTAGAGCACGTGATGGCAATCGCGACTAGAAATTATTCTATCGTAGCTGCGGGTCGATTCCCGCCACCCAGTGGCGGTTCGTGGGTCAAGGGATAGGGAGGTCAATTAGAAAAGTTTACTGTATTACCTACCTTTTAAAGTGGTTTAAATTCCAAGTCGATCCTCCGGTCTTTTTGAGATGCAAAGTGGTCAATTACTTTTTCATTAAAGTCTTTTGTCTTCTTTATTAATGCCCTTTCTATGGTAAGCATAGCTAAAGAAGATAACTTTTCCTGACTCATGGTATTTCTTAAAAAATATCTTGATACTTTTTAAGGTGGAAAAACAACGTTCACTTTCGACAGTAGTCATAGAGAGTACACAAGATTTTTAACAGTTTGACACTTTCAGAAAAAGTATTGTACACATTATTGTTAATAAAAAGCTGTAACAAAGCAACTGCACCTTCACTATTGGAAAAATCTTCTCGGCTATATAATACTTCTAATTCAGTTTTAAGTTTCAAATGATTTATGACTAGATACTCCGTTTTAACTTATTTAAACATATCTTGACGAAAGCTTTTTTTATAATTTTTAAATCGATCTGCGTGAAATAATTGAGATACTGCTAAATGGTTACTGAAGCCAAACCTGCTTTTGATCTCAGATGTAATTATATCACAAACTTCTAATGAAATTCTCCTTTTTGATTCTTCCGTTTTACATCTCTGGGCAGACTGCATGGATGTCTCCTCCAAATAGTTATTCAAAATTTTATTTCTGATGTCTTCAATTTTACTATTAAAAACGCCAGTACACTTATTTGCTGTTATGACATCAATATTACATTTCTGTAATTGATTGAACAATATATCACAATGAGGCATAACTAAATGAAAAAAATTTAACCAGTAAAGAAAATGTTCATTTTGTAAGTAATTTTTTAAACCAATAGCTTGGTTTAGAGTGTTGTTTTCTGATTCGTTATCAATGATTTTTTCTAAATAATCTAATAATTCTGTTCGATAGGTATAAACAGTCTCTATGCACTTTGTATTAAAATTCCATCGTGTTGAAGCCGCTTTAGGTAATCTCACCTTAACAACATTATCTAACACGGCTGTTCTTTTTGGCGATTTTCCAAAGAATGAAGAAAAGCTATGTAAATTAGCAAAAAAAATTTTTATGCTTTTATCCTGACTTGATGCTTTTTGTAAAATTAAATTTAGTTGATGAGCGTAACAATGAATAAAATTTGCTGAAGGATAATTTTTTTTAATTTTGGCTTGTACACCTCCAAAAGCACCATACATTACTGATGCTCCATCGTAACTTTGTGCTATCAATTTTTTCAGGACTTTCATTAATTTTCATTAATTTCACTCGGTCTTCATAACCCAACTTATGTCCATCTTTCAGTTTTAATATATTTTGTACAACACTCATATTTAATAGTAAACACCAAAAACACTGTTTTACTTAATTTCACGACAAGTAGAGATTTACTAATAAAATGTTCACAAATAAAAACATTAAAAACAACACGACAGAATTTACCGACCAACGCGTACCTAGTCAGCATTAAGACTGCTCTAGTGAACTTCGTGCGTTACCGTTTCCGTAAAATGTGTCATTGTCCCCGCCAGTGTTTTCTGTCTCTTTTGCTTTCTGACGATTCGCGCATAAGTCTATTTCACTTTAATTCGTTGTAAATTCGGTCCGTAGCTAGCTTTGAGGACACGTTGTGGATTGACCCAAGATTTTTAAATTCTATAAATGAATAATGTAATGAATATGAATGTAGAGGCTCGGTGCTCGGGGGGGATACAAAATCCTGTGATATAGATATTTGAATAGTATTGTGCATAGAATGAACTAGAAACTTTAATATATTTTTTAAGAATATTAAAAATATATATATTATATATTCTTAAACTTCAGAAAATGAATAGCTCTATTTTTTTATTTATATGTGGGAGGTCATTGACTAAATGACCCTATAGAAGAACCGCCAGAGCCGCCACCGACACTGGAAATGTCGGTGGGAATGTCCACATTTTTCTAAGTGTAACACCCCTTCTGAGCATCTTGGGTTTGGATTCGGGGATGTCTACATAATTTCTGTGGTATTTATAATCGAATTATTGCATCACTAGCAAATGTTTGTAAATGTAATCTAATAACGCAATGGTTAATATAACTATGTTTGTTTGACAGCAATAATAGTAGACTTTAAATCTACTCATTTATTTAAACTTTAAAAAATAAATATATCTTGTACTGCTATTAGTAAAAGAAAAAATATTTTCCTTACGTCAAGTACTTATCTTAATGAACAACATTCATTCAAATCATCTCGTTAGAACAGATGTTTCTGCAAATCGGATTCGATTGGATTTAGTTACAACAACTTACTCGTTAACTTGCACACAAAAAAATGATTAACTTTTGGTACCGGAATAATGCCAATTTTAATTAATTTGTTAGAATCAGTAGATTTTGCTAATTAAAAGTTTTGAAGAGTTTCTTTAGATATCTATAGGTTAATTCGACTTCATTAAACTCGACATTAAAGGCTCCCACGCCTTTTAATTGACTTTCGTCTATTTGCTCATATTACTGTTATTTAGCAAAGTATATAATATAAAATATAAACAGTCTTTTTTTTTATTTACCCACAAAACAACATGTTCCTTTAGGGAAACCTCTTATTTTAATATATATTTTTTATACATTGTACTGATTCTGCGGTTGACTCCTTGTGAAACATTATTAAATATTATAAATAAACAAAAAAAATTTGCTTTTAAATGTTTCAAAATTATATTTTCACGTGTTTCGGCTTTTTAGGCCCTTTTCAAGAGTACAGATGAGAGGTACTAAATTATAATTTGTGTTCCTTGCTTATATATTGAATGTTACATCTGGCAACTTACACTAATAAAAATGGTTTAAAAGATTTGGAATTTTTTAGAAAAGTTAAATTACTTTATCTAATATGTAGTGACCTGCGAATATTTGTTGTTCATTTGTAATCGTTTTTTTATTTTTGGAAGCTTTCTTAATTTCTAATATTTCTAGTAAGTCTAATTTTTTGCTTTTCTTTTCGGAATGAAGTAATTCTACATTATCCATATTTATAAAGTGAATGTTTCCTATACAGTGTGTTGACATGCTGGTGCTATATACGTTGTTTACAATAGACTTTTCTCTTTCTCTTCAAGTCGCTTTTTTATCTTACGTCCAGTCTGGCCAATGTATATAGCGTCGCAGTCTCTATATTTTAGTTCATACACTCCTGTCTTTTGTAGTTTTTCTGTTTTATCCTTATTGTTTATTAACATTTTTCCTAGGTTATTTTTATTTACAGATATTGTTTTGCAACTTAATTTACTTAATTTATTGCTGACTTTATCACTAATTCCAGGTCTATAATTAATACATTTATGGATGATATTGGCGTCTTGTACAGAACCAGCATAAAACTCCTTATACATATTTTTCTTTTGTTTTATTTTTATTAAATTATCTATGATACTTTCTTTGTACCCATTATTCCTTGCCTATTTGTTTTATTGTGTTGATTTCTTTTTTCAAAATTGTTTGGGCTTAAAGGGAAGGTTAGCAGACGGTGAACAAAACTATGAAACGATGACATTTTTATTTGGAAAGACTGGTTAGAACTATTGTGTATTACTGTATCTGTACAGGTAGGTTTACGGTAGATATCGAATTCTAAACAACAATTATGATTTTTTATGTTGACGTCTGAAAAGTTTAAACCGTTTTCATTCTGTTTTTCTAACGTGAACTGAATTTTTTTCATTAAAAGAGTTAAGTAAATTTAGAAACTGTTTTAACTGTCTTTCCGTACCTTTCCAAATGCAAAATACATCATCTATATAGCGTATCCAAAAGAACACATTTTCTATTAAAACGTTTTTGGTGTTAAATAAAAACGTTTTGCGAATTTATTCTAATAAGGTCTGTAGACGACGATTCTTATTTGGGAAATATTATATGGTCAAATGAAGCTAAATTGGCCAAAAATGAACTTTTTAATCGACACAATTGGCATTATTGTGACTTGATCCTCATGTGTTCAGGGAGCGAAATTTTCTCGAAAGTTGGCAGTTTAATGTTTACTGTGCCATAAGAAACGAGAGTGGTGGCATTAGAATTTTATCAGGAAAATTTAAACAGTAAGTTATAAAGATTTCTTCTTCTGCCAATTATATAGTTAAATTTTTGTTTTTGTTTTTTTTTTTAGGTGAAAGATCTAAATATTTTACAAAATTTGAATAATATTTAGGTAATTTACCTCTCGCCGAACATAGAAACATTTTTTATCAGCACGACGGTGCACATAGCACGTATTTGATAAATAATTTTTTACAAGGAACTTTTTTACGATCAATGGATCGCCAATAATGGACTTTTCCTATGGCCTCCTCGCTCGCCGGATTTATCAATTTTAGATTATTTTATTTGGGGAACTATTAAAAATAAAATTTATGAGAGCCCATTAACAACTATTGAAGATTGTATGCAGAAAGTAAGAAATACATTTCATAACACCACAGGATTCAATTAGAAGAGCTACCCATAAAGAAATAATCTAAAGGTGCAAAAAATGTGTAGAGGTTCGAGGCCGGAATTTTGAACAATTATGACATTAAAATGAAATCATGTTTTTAGTTGATTTTATCATAGCAATTTTAGTTTATGCAAAGTGTCTTCAATCCAATGAATAGGCATGTTACAGTGTTTAGTGTTATTTTTCGTTTTTGTGGATACCTAGTAACAAATGTACTACAAGTTCTTGATATTACTTTATCACATTCTCCCTAAATAATAAACAAATTCAAAAAGTCTTCGTGGGTGTAATTTAAACGCGGTGGCATTTTTTGACATAAGAAAATGACTAACATTACTGATTGTTTCTAATCATGGATAATTGATAAAATTTTTACTAAACATTCTTGAATTTCTAAGAAAATCGTAAATATATCAAAAAGTTGTAACTTAAACCCCCATAATGCTTATATCAGAAAGAAGCGAATTTAATTATACATAACTTGCTGTAAAAATATAGGGTGTTCCATTTGACTTAAGCAAGTTTTCGCGGTTTAAATTTTACAAAATGTAACGTCAAAAATGGAACACTTGGTATACTATTATTGAATTTCTTTAAACTGTAGAGCGTAGCTCACCTTATGGTCTTTCTGCATACCAAATAGCAAATGAGTATCTTTTACACGAAGAAAGTTATAAAGGTTATTGTAAACCATTACACGTGTCAAAATTTATTTAAAATGTCAAATATCTCTGAAACGGCTGGGTTTAGGCATATAGAAGTTTTATGTGATGCAATAATCAAATTGCTTCCATGCCTGGTGCTACAGGTATGATATTCACTCCACACATTTAAAATACGATTTTTGTTCAAAATCATACAGAGCACATTTCCATAAGAATATTGAGGGAGCAGTTAGAATATTTTTAATTTTGAAAACATCTTTACAATTACCCATCGGTGGTATAATAAAGATTAATCTAACAATACGTTTTTGTCCTATTAATACCCTATCTATGGTTTTGCAACTCCCCAAGGGAAAATATTATTTGACAGGTAACTGTAAGCTAGCCCATAATAAATATTTAATAGACCAACTGTGTTTAAACATGCCTTTATTTGAAAGATTGCAAAAAATGCAGAATTAAACTTAGCACACAGAGAATCAATTTGTTTATGCCAAGATAGTTTATTTTACAAATACGTCCCTAAAAATTTTACACTTTCAAATAATTCCATATTATTTACTGTTTCAAAATTTAGTGGTAATGGTTTTCTTATATGAAAATTTAAAAATAGTTTTTTCGTTATTTGTTAAAAATGGCAAATGATGCATTTAAAAATATTTACATATCAGGAAAAAAAGATCCGTACTGTTGCATACACATCAATGGCGTCTGTACACGTTTTCGTAGAAAAAAGGGTTCATTCCTAATTTGACAAAGCGCATAATGGACCAAATGCCTAAATTAGCTGTATAAAAGCACCGACACCTTCGCCATTTTATATACAATTTACAGGTAATTCCTTTTATAGTTTTATTTGGGGTTTGCCCATTTTAATTATTATTTTGCAATATGAGTTTATTGAAAACAAACAAAAAATTACAGCATATTATTACCCCTAACTTTAAATAACTAAAACTAATAGTGGGCTTATTTAGATGACAGCGATGAGGGCGAGAGCTTTGTAAAACTATTGGGATTTATTTCAATTATTATCATCAGTATTTTGCTAAATATAAAGGTACATATATATATGGTATGTTAAATTTTTGGAAAGAGAATATAAATCTTTTTTTCAAATTTGAAAAAAAAACATTTTTCCCACTTTTATTTCACTTTTAAATTTTTTTTTGTTAAAATTTTCGAAATCCGGAAAAAATACTATAAGTTACGTTAAACATTTTAAATTTATTCTAAAGACAAACCAAAAAAAATTGGTGTGAGAACGTTATATATCACCCTGTATAATTATATCAAAGAGGCTATGACAGTGCTCTCATAGCAACATGGCTTAAGTAAAATACAAACACAGCCGCGCAAAGAAACGTTTTCTGAATTTAAAGGTGTGACGAATTAGTCGTAGAAAAAGTATTGTCACGGAATATCCATCTCTTCACTCGTATGATTTGCAAACTTCATACTCGTAAAGAAATGAGTACCATTCCGTGTTCGTTATACAATACAGCAAGCGCTGATTCAACTAGAAGAGGCTTTAAAGGAAAGCAAATGATCTACGTGTAGATTTGTTAAGTAGAGTATTGATGACGGTTCTGACTACAGGTGGACAGGGCATAATCCATACAAGTCATTATTTCATTCCATTTTAACGCCTATTCAACTTGAAACAGCACTCGCTGTATACATTTCTACACACTTTTGTCACTTTTCTACATGCATTTCAGAAACAATTTCTTTTGCAATGAACCTTAAGCAGCAAATTGATTTCTTTCTCTAATTATTTTTTAGTAATTTTTCCCTATAAATTCCAACATACAGGTAAAAACGGTTTTATCATATTTATCGCATTAATAATATGCACCTCTCTTAAACTTCCCTAATTCAATTTATTTAATCCAGGCCAGAAAAATTAGCTGGACTTGTTAGGGTTAACTTTACCAACCTATATCCAATACAATTTATATAAATCGAACATCGACCCTAATGATATAAATCAAAAGCGAACAACTAGTTAACTTAATTTGTGTTGTAGATCTAAGGAGACATTCACAATTACTTACCATTATTATCTTCTTCTTGTTTTACTATAATAAAACGTTTTAATTCGGCTACAACAATTTAATTCAAAAATAAAACTCTTTAGGCAACCCCTTAAAAATAATACATTATAAATTTGGATGTTTAATTAAAATTTTCATATTCATACCTACCTTTCACCGCTGTGTTTATTTTAAACTAATTTGGTTTTTATTCAACGTTTCACGTAATTACAATACTTGAAATTAAATACTATGGAGTTGTACTGGGTAGAAATATTTGTACAATTCAAATATCATTGAAACATGGATAAAAGTAGCAGATAACTAATTAAAAGATGTAAACAAACGAAATGCATTAGTCATACACACATAAAACAAAATTAAAAAAACTGGTGTTAATGCTTTTCAAAGTTTACAGGATCTAACGGAAACAAACTAAAATTAGTTTATTGCTTAAAAGTGAAACATTTTTCCAGTTATTTGAAGTTATACAGTGTGATTGAGAATGTCAAACACACGTCGTATTGAGAGACATTTTTAATAAAAGAAAATCCCTATGAAACGCAAAAATTAAATGAATATGTAAGTTATTACTAGAGCTGTCCGAGGTCACCTGGCCGACAGAGCCATCATATGACTCATATGTTTACATCATATCATAATACTTGAATAAGTACAGTAAATGGAAATAAATTTTAACAATAATGTTACATTTTATAAAAATTTGTATAAAACTCACCCTTTTAAGCAGATTTATGAAGTAGTTTGGTTGTCGTCATCACAAAGTGGGAAAGATCTATAGTATAATAGCATCAGGTATGTTTCTACAGCTGTCTCCGTCAGCGATGTTCGCTTTGGTGAAAAAATATGTTTTGCATTTTGAAAATGACTATTCGACATCTACGGATGTAATACAGGCATAAGTAACACAATCTGTGAACTCACTTAACGAAGTTGTAGATGCACCATCACAAATTTGTCTTAATTTGCTAAAATCAGGATCTTTCTGTAATACACTCTCGAATTTTTCACTAACGCGATTATTTTTTGCGTCATTTATAGCCAGTAGCTGTGTATTTACGTCGTCCACTATTTGCAGCGATTCCACTAACGACAACGAACTATTTTGCAATTTTTCTATTGCGTCGTGTAGTCCTCTATAACTGTTATTAATAGTTTTTAAATCTGTTTCAAGGGAAACGTCTTGAAAGCTTGTCTGGTTTTCCCTAATAGCTGCAGCCTCGTTAGGGTTGAACTGTAGTATCACAGCTTTTATTTGTTGAAAATATTCAGCATAATAAAAAACCGCTCTCAACCACGTTCTCCAACGCGTAAGAATCGGCTCTGGTGGTTCAGGGATACCAGGACACTGTCTGTGAAATGCTCGAAGCCGTTTAGGAGATTTGAGAAAAACTTTTTTTGTATTTGCTATTAATGCATCTACCTCTGGAAAACATTTTCGAATCGTTTCTGCCACAAGATGTAACGCATGCACTTTACACGTAACATGTAAAAACCTACAATTGTCTCTTTGAAAAGAACGGCCTACCATGCGCATTGTCGCAGCACCATCAGTCACAAACATCAATACTTGACTTGTTGAAAGTTCAAATTTTTCGAATGTCTCCAACATCCCGTAATTATTTCGCCAGTACACGCAGTTAGTCTTTTACTAGCTAGACAAGTGGAAATGTTAGTTTAAGAGGGCCCAGTACACGTACTATAATATTTAAAATATAATTTTTTTTCGTCAATACATAACCAGAGCCGTGTATTTTTTAATCCACATTTAATCCTATTTACAATGTCTTCACGAACAGCTGGAATATATCTACATAACGATGTACGACTTGGTAAGTTCACCTGGGGATTGTATTTATTCCAAAACTTCCGAAATGGTTGTTTATCCAGTATGTGTAGCGGAATATTACAGGCTATTAACATTAACAATAAATCAAACATAAACTGAGTTGTCAAAGGCATGCCATTTTTTTTATTTTGATGTTGCACGGTGTTGATGACGACGACAATCTGTTTTGTGCCAGCACATTAAGTCTTGATTACAAACTTTACAAATTATTTTACATCCGTCATAGAATAAATCTGGAAATTCACCGATAAATTTATTCACTGTGTCCGCGTACGGTCGTTTTTTACCCTTTGGCGCGTTTGACATTATGTATAATTTATAGGTACAACCTCACGCATTAACCTTTCAAATAAGACTGCAGCGTAAATCACTTCTAAATCGGCACGTGTGACGCTATCGCAAGACCGTGGCTGTACTCCAGCCACCTCGGACAGCTCTAGTTATTACTTACTACAATTGCAACATCTTACATTAAAAATATACATAAAAACATCTTAACTTATATTTAAGTTAATTGCTTGTAAATAATTATATTAATTAATGATTACATTATTACAAAAACTGTCTGATGATTACATTTTTACAAATTCCTGATAAAATCCTGGCCCCGAATATTTTGAGTGTCTGTAGAAAAAATTGTTTTTTTTTAAACTTTATGCTAATATTTGTATCTTATGTCTATGATTTATTTGCTATGGTAATTAATGCTTATTTGCTTATGGTATTTTTTTTTGAATTTCGATAATTACTGAAGGAATGAGTTTGTTATTATAACCTCTAACATTTAAATAAGATTAAGTTGAGATAATGAAAAAGTAAGTTTTATTGAGAATAATCTTTTGATATCTTATTACAGGTAATATAAATTATCTAATAAAGAATGTTTAGTGCCATATCCCCAAAAAAAACAACTATGCAGCTACGAACACGTGTTTCGGAGTTATTGCCCCTCATCAGCGTATCGTAGCTAGAGAATTCGATCTAGGATGGGATAGATCAGGAACAAGAAACTAAAATAAAGCTGGAAAGTACAGTACACAGTGCAGCACTGTGCTCATTGAGGCCCCAATTGTGGCACATGGGAACATGAAGGCACTAATTGAGTACTGTGTACTGTACTTTCCAGCTTTATTTTAGAGTCTTGTTCCTGATCTATCCCATCCTAGATCCAATTCTTTAGCTACGCTACGCTGATGAGGGCAATAACTCCGGAGCACGTGTCCGTAGCTGCATAGTTGTTTTTTTGGGGATATGACACTAAACATTCTTTATTTTATTTTGACCCCAACAAATCTATATTATAAATTATCTAATCGCTTCAAAAGGAAACGACGAAAAGCTGCAGTTGTATACTACGAATACCTATTTGATAACATTTTGCTCTAAAATTGTACAGTGTATTTAGTTTGTAAACGCTCGATCGCAGGGCCGGATTTGCCATAGGGCAAAACGGGCAATCTCCCTAAAGCTTCAGGCTTTAAGGGGGGCCTTGGGTCTCACGGTGCTGATAAAAATATGTTGAATATTTATCTATAGTTTCCTAGTGTATTAGTGAAAGGGATGACGCAGAGCGCAAAAAACTAGCCATCTAGCGCCTTCCAAGACCGACTACTCCTCTATTCAGTTCAGTTCTGACTAGAAAATCGGATTCCATGTAAAAAAAAAGTTTAACAGATACGCGTTGCTCTAATAAAACGGATGCATGTAAAGCATTGACTGTGAGATATGAATGTTTTAAAAAAGTTTTGTATATTATGTCGAATAACGACGGACAAAATTCAACAGTAAACGTAAGAGCTCAAAGTTTACATAAAAAAACTGCACAGTAGAGATTGGTATTTTGGTGGTTTTTTGGAATCACTTCTTTAATAAAAGTAATAAAAGCATTGAAAGTATTAATATTGATTTACGGTATGTAGTGATTACGTACAAAACTCTAATTGAATATATGATCGAATTAAAAGAGAGATTTGAGTATTCTCTTAATCAGTTCAAAATCAGAAACGGTTGAATTCCAGCAAGACGTAAAAATATCTCAATCTAAAAAAATTATTTGAAGGAAATTTTGACACAAATTTTAATGACGGTATCAGTTTTAAGATAAATACCTATTATGTTATTTATTGACAACATTAAGAATGAAATACAAAAACGGTTAAAAAAATCATCAAGTATGCTCAATTTACTTTTATCCGTTCAATATTGGCCGACGATACGAATGCTAAGCAACGGTAGTCGCAGTCAGTAATTTGATTGTAACTCAAGTAAAACTCGGCGATCTTTCCTTTTTCTATCGATTTGTATACGCAGATGCTATGCAAACTTAAGCGAGAGTTGTGTAGGTTATATACCATCCCTCGGAAGGGATGTAAAGCAGTTGGTATCTTGTCTACTAAATGTTAGGCAAGTAAAAAAATCCCTACTCTTCGAAAGAAAAGAGCTTCGGCAAAATTTCCAGGTGGGGGGTAGCTCGTTTCCTGGTGTCAGTGATTGGCCCTGGTAGCGGAAATAGGCCGACGTTAAATGAATGATTAAAAAAACAATAACGTGCAAAACCAGCTAGACACTGCTTCCGGTTTGGTACAATGAGGGCTACCGTTTTCAGGCTCACCAGACAGCTTTGATAGGTATCATAATTTCCCTACTGAGCAAGTAAATTACTACTTTCCCTTAACGTTCAATGGCATGACCTTACCCTACTCTAGCGTTTCTCATGATGAATTCAAGCGCGGTTCGTCATTGTACTAAATTTAAATGTCTACTATTTTTTCTCATTTATATGTAGAAACTTATATTAGCCTTGCATGAATGCGTATAGTTACGCTTCTAACCGGTACGTGGCCAATTTATGATGAGCTACCGCTTAGCGACTGGTTGCAACGATCAAACGTAAATTTCGCATGCTAATGGCCGTGGTCGCCACTTCGTGGTTTTATTTGTATAAAAGCAATATTTATGACGAACTAACCAAAGAATGCATTATTTCGACATCATCTTTTAATACAGTTAAAGACAAAATTGATATTAAGTCAGCGCCAGAATTATTTCATTATATTAATTCAAATCATCTTCTGACTGCTTTCACAAACATATTTACAATACTCCAGAGATTTTTAACTATTCCTGTCAGTAACGCCTCAAGAGGGAAGTCATTTGTGATTCTAAAGTTCGTTAAAACTTGAGTAAGGAATTCTTTAGATAAGGAAAATTTAACCACCTTTGCGTTAGTGTCAAATGAAAACGAATTGTTATAAAAGTTGAATATTGATAAGATTATTGAGGAGTTTTTAAATGAAAAACGAGGAAAATGACAGACATTATAGCCCTCGTTTGAATGTAATACGTCTCGATTTATTGAATTGTCTGTTTTGTTATTTGTCTTTCTATTTGTTCATTTATATATTTTAGACACAGTAATGGAAAGTTTACAGTGTAATATAATATATTACTTTAATAAAACCTGTTGATATTTTATGTTGCTCTTTTAATCCAAGAAAAATATTTTTTGAAGCTGAGGAGCCTCCAATTCCTTAGTGCCCTAGGACCAGAGGATCTAAATTCGGCCCTGTCCAAAGATTATAAAACCTACCTTACTTAGAACACAAGAGATGTATAGCTCTAACAAACACTCTGTAAAATATTTGGCCAAACAGTAGAAAAAAATTTACGGTAACATTTTGCATATTTGCTAGATTTAAAAACAAATTTCACAACAATTATGGTGCTCAAACGGAAGGCCGACAAACACATAAAAACATAATAATAAAAATAAATTTTTAAAATTTTAAATTTAATTTTATGCAGGTAGATAAATAATATTTTAAATAAACAAAGAAAATTTGCTTTTAAATGTTTCAAAATTATATTTTCACTCTACACGTGTTTCGGGTTTTTTAGGCCCTTTTCAAGAGTACAGATAAGAGGTACTAAATTATAATTTGCGTTCCTTGCTTATATATTGAATGTTACATCTGGCAACATAAACTAATAAAAATGGTTTGAAAGATTTGGAATTTTTTAGAAAAGTTAAATTACTTTATCTAAAATGTGGTGACCTGCGAATATTTGTTGTTCATTTGTAACCGTTTTTTTATTTTTTGAAGCTTTCTTATTTTATAATATTTCTAATAAGTCTAATTTTGTGCCTTTCTTTTCGGAATGAAGTAATTCTACATTACCCATATTTATAAAGTGATTGTTTTCTATACAGTGTGTTGACATGCCGATACGTTGTTTACAATAGACTTTTTATGCTCTTCAAGTCGCTTTTTTATGTTACGTCCAGTCTGGCCAATATATATATCGTCGCAGTCACTACATTTTAGTTCATACACTCCTGTCTTTTGTTTTATCCTTATTGTTTATTAACATTTTTCCTAGGTTATTTTTATTTACAGATATTGTTTTGCAACCTAATTTACTTAATTTATTGCTGACTTTATCACTAATTCCAGGTCTATAGTTAATACATTTATGGATGATATTCGCGTCTTGTACAGAACCAACATAAAATTCCTTATACATATTTTTCTTTTGTTTTGTTTTTATTAAATTATCTATGATACTTTATTTGTATCCATTATTCCTTGCTATTTATTTTAGTGTGTTGACTCCTTTTTCAAAATTGTTTGGGCTTAAAGGAAAGGTTAGCAGACGGTGAACAAAACTATGAGACGATGACATTTTTATTTGGAAAGACTGGTTAGAACTATTGTGTATTACTGTATCTGTACAGGTAGGTTTACGGTAGATATCGAATTCTAAACAACAATTATGATTTTTTATGTTGACGTCTAAAAAGTTTAAACCATTTTCATTTTCTTTTTCTAACGTGAATTGAATTTTTTCATTAAAGGAGTTAAGTAAATTTAGAAATTGTTTTAACTGTCTTTCCGTACCTTTCCAAATGCAAAATACATCATCTACATACCGTATCCAAAAGAACATATTTTCTATTAAAATGTTTTTGGTGTTAAATAATTTATTTTCAAAATCTGACATGAAAATTTCGGCTAATAAAGAAGAGATTGGTGAACCCATCGGTAATCCGTCTAACAACTTATAAATTTCTCCGTTGAATTTAAAATAATTTTGGTTAGTGCAATTTTTAATAATGATATTTAACTCTTTTTTCTTTTCTGCGCTTATACCTGAATTATCTATAAGTTGGTCTATTATATTAAATAAAGTTTGTAGTGGAATTGAAGTAAAAAAGACTTTTCACATCAAAGATACTAATTCCGCATTTCTAGGCATTCTTAGGTTTTTAACTTTTTGTATGAACTGAAAGGAATTTTTGATTGAATATCTCGATTCAAAATTTATTATTTAATTACTTGCAAAGTTTATAGGATGGGGCATTTATGTAGGATACAACTGGTCTAAGAGGGTTGTTTTCTTTACGGATTTTGGGTAGTCCGTAGAACAATGGAGGTGAGGGGTTCATTGTTTTAAATTTATATGTTTGTTCTGGTGGTATGACTGATGTACACTGTTTTAAAGTTTTTATGATATTGGTATAGTGAAAATATAATTTTGAAACATTTAAAAGCAAATTTTCTTTGTTTATTTAAAATATTTAATAGTGTTTCACAAGGAGCCAACCGCAGAATCAATACAGTGATAAATAATAGAAATATAAGGGTACTTACGTTAAACTGTAGTTTTGCTCGTAAAATAACGAAGATTATAACCTTCACCTTAATCGCTAAAATAAAACGTGCAGTAAATAAGTTATGCACGAGTTTGTTGTTTGTTTACCGAAAGTCACATGATAAAGCCAATGCTCTTTTGTTTAATGTTCATAATATTTCTCATTTTTGTTTCTTACACGACGGCCGGCTGAAATTAATCCAGACAGTCGTTGCCATCATCAATATCCATCAAATTTCACATTCCACCTGAATTTTAACAATTTCACACTTCACTGACATTAAATATGCATTACAGTACAATTTATTGGTAACCGTGAAATTGCAAACATTGCACCCACTTGTTAATTAACAAAATAATACAAATAAAAAAAGTATTAAATAACGGGATAACGTTAAAACTCTCTTCACATTAGCCGAGAACAAAGCGCGAGATTAGCTGGTTGTAATCAACGGAGATATTTGAATTCCGGTCGACACTAGAAATTCTTAGATGATAATAATAATATAAAGATTTAATCAAGGCCGCCTTTATTTTTAGGACAACAACTAACATACAGGCTGACTGGTGTGTAAGGGGAGACAGTTTCCTTTATTGGTATCTGTCATTTTTAACAAATTATAAGTGAATACGGGTGTTTTCAAATTGGTCAATGAACATGTGGGTATTCCGTCCTTTAGGAAAATGCAGTTATACTGCAGATTGCCGTTAAAGATTTAAAAAACTGTCAATTTTTATTCATAATATGTTGTCTACAGTTTCCAGATTAAGTCAGTTTAAATATGTCATACGCAGTTTAAAACTTATCAAACTGAAAGGGGCTAAGCTGGCTAGTAACCACCCACCCCTTTCCTCATGACGTCACCGCCATTTTATTTAATAGGCAACCCCACTTTTTAAGATTTTTAATTTTCCTTGAAATTCTGCATACATCAACATACGGTCGTGCGATGTTCATTTGATTAGTTAGCGAGATTATTGGTATTTATAAAAAAAAAACTGATTTATGAAAAACTTATTGTAAAAAATTGGATAACTGGGAATTTTATCGCTAAAGTTAATTTTGCACTGTTTAATTGTATTTAATGTTACCGATCTAGTATAAAACGATTCAGTACTTAACAGAAAAACAAAGAATTGACATTTTGATCGAGGGGATATGAAATAAGTTTTTGTTCTATTTAATAATGAATATCCCGATTAGGAATAATCCATAGTGCACTCCACAAAAAACAAAATTCAAAGAAATTTTTCAGAAAGGGGACCTTCTAAGAGCGATGTATGACACCACTGGAATGTGTTTGAAGAATTGCAATTAAATGTGTTGTGGCAATTACAAAAAAATCTGCATAGCACTACACAAGCGTTGGCTGCTGATAATAAGATCAGTCTGTTATAAAGTAATTGAACATTTCAAATTACATTGAAACTTTAAAACGAAGAATACGAAATGAGATCCTGCCTTTACTTCAGAGATGCTTCAAAAACAGTAATACATCCATCGACTAGCCTTCTTCCAAGAACTAAATGGAAAACCAATTTGACCACTTGATTTGATAGTTTAATGTTTTTTGTACTGATGTATTATTTATTTAGCATTCTGTCAACTTGTTATTCATTTGTTTCAAATAAATTGATGAACATTCCGCTATCTCGATTTATTGTTCACATCACACAGTTGCATATTGCTGTATGCATAATTTTAAAGAGAATCAAAATCGTTGAAAAAGGAGGGTATTGCCATTTAAAAAAAATTCGATGACGTCATTACGGAATGACGTGGGAATTATTTATTGAGAGCCTTTCACAGCCAATGTTCGCACTGTATAAAACATGCACAGAAATCTGTAATGTTTGATATTAACGCAAGGATCTGTATCAATTCTGTATAAGCAATTTCCAGCAGTTTAGAGAGTGGAAATATTGTGATTTTTTCGAAACTTAACTATTCAGGAGATCTAACGAAATACTGAAAATATCCATATAGCTAGAAAATTTGGTACGATGCCATATTTTTCATTCTGAGCAAATTTTCCTTATAAAATGTTTCGATGTCTTGCACAGAAAAGACATTTTACCCTGGCTGGTGAAATTTAGGCTATGTCATATCTTAGTATTGGAGTATGGGATCCAAGCGACACTTGGATGGAGGCGTAACTGTCAAGACTAAATGAAGAAGTTTTGCAGAAAAAAATTGCAAAAAGGCAAAATTATGAGCCTCCAAGGTTATTTTTTAAACGACTGGTAAAATATTTGCGAAACATTTTTTTCCAGAATTAGCTGGAAAATATAACGACAGATTTCAAATTTCATCAAAGAAAATTGGTTTTCTATAAAGTTACACCGTTTTGAAATTTTATTTTAAATTTATTTTTCACTGTGCAAATTTTTTGGTTATATCAATGTGAGGTTATACAGGGTGTCCCAACTAAAAGTAGGCACCCTGAATAACTTTGGAGATAAAAATACTTTGAAAAATTGGTGAGACACGTCGACCTTGTTTCCAAGGGAGACATATTTTAATGTAATACTTGTATACCTATCATCATCCCTCTACCCTACACGGCCACCTCCTCAAAAAATTCAAATGCAAGGGGGGTCGAGTGATGCATCTTTTGAAAGGTCTTTCAATTCCCTACATAACTGTGTATTTTTTTTAACTTTCATCGATTCGCTCGTAAGGAAAATAATTTTATTTTTGATGATTGCACACAATTAAAATCGTTTAAAAAAATCTATAATACATGGCACTGGGTATTGGAATTTATAAAAAAACTACATTTTTTAGTGCTCTCAAATCAACACGGGTTTTTTTCGACAAAGAACACTTTCCTTGTCCGTTTAGTTTTAGAATAATAAAAGACTCATATGTATTTGATAGTCCTTGAACATTAATTTGGTCACAACCAATTTTAAATCGAGATACATTTTACTAGAGTGAGTTCTTAAAATGGTTTATATCCTTCAGGAGAGAATAGAAATTGTCAGCATTTATTTTAAAAACGATAATTGTGCTAGAGCTACGGAGCGCATATTCAATAGAAATCACCAGATAGAAGGGTTGGTTCTCAGTATGTTTTACAATTATTGACAAAATTTATGGAAATCGGTTCTGTAGGAAACATGAATCTCAGCGACCGATTAAGAATGAAGCAGTCGAAGTGGCAGTTCTGGGTCATTTGCAGATGGATAATACTCAATCGATTAGGAAAGTAACTGAGGCTTCCGGTGTATCACGAAGCAGTGTTCATCGAATTGTAAAGGCCCACAAATTTCATCCATATAAATTTAAATTGGTACAGGAATTAAACGAAGATGATCCCGATCGTCGGCTTGAGTTCTGTGAAATTTTTAGTGAACAATTAAACGATAATGCCAATCTACTGTACAATACGTGTTTTTCTGATGAATCGACATTTCAGTTAAATGGAGAGGTAAACAGGCACAATTGCAGGTATTGGAGTGAAACCAATCCACATTTGTTCATGGAAACTCATACCCAAAGGCCTCAGAAGTTAAATGTTTGGGCTGGCATCTTAGGGGATCACATTGTCGGGCCGTTTTTTATTCCTAACAATTTAAATGGCGAAAGGTACCTCGATCTGTTAGAAAATAACATCGACTCAATGATTACCCAAATCCTCGAACAAGACGATAATCTTTTAGAGGGCGAACTGTTTTTTCAACAGGATGGGGCACCCCCACATTTTGCTATAGCAGTCCGTCAATTTTTGATAATCGGTTTCCTGAGCGATGGATTGGAAGAAGAGGTCCTGTGGAGTGGCCCGCTAGGTCACCCGATTTAACTCCCTTGGATTTCTTTTTGTGGGGACAATTGAAGTCGAAGGTATTTGCAACAAAACCCGCATCTCTGGAAGAGTTACGTGAAAGAACTGTTCGAGAATGCCGTTTATTGACTCCAGATGTGGTCAGAAATGTTCGTACAGAATTTCAAGACAGATTATACTACTGTATGTCAGTCAGTGAGGGTCATTTTGAACAATACATATGATAATTTAAACTGCTTCTTTTATTTTTATTTCCCAAACCTAAAATAATTAAATAATTATTTCTCAGGAACGAATCGATAAAAGTTTAAAAAAAACACACTGTTATATAGAGAATTGAAAGACCTTTTTAAAAGATGTATCACTCGACCCCCTTTGCTATTTGAATTATTTGAGGGGGTGGCCATGTAGGGTAGAGGGATGATGATAGGTATACAAGTATTACATTAAAATATGTCCCCCTTGGAAACAAGGTCGAAGTGTTTCACCAATTTTTCAAAAAAATTTTTATCTCCAAAGTTATTCAGGGTACCTACTTTTGGTTGGGACACTCTGTATAAATTAAGAGTGAACGACTTTTAAATATTAGCTGTCCCCACCTTGCAGAATAAATAATTCTGTGTACTTCGTAGAAGGAATGTAGCATTTATTTGGAATAATTCTAAAAAAAAATTATACATATTTTTCTAATAACATATTTAATGTTGCGCTCTTTCTGCAAGACCAATTACAGACGCCAGGAGATAAGCTCAGTGTTTGTGTAATCACAACCTGGCATCCTAAACCTGAAAATTGTGCTATTTTTCCGTGTCATAGAAATGTTCAACGTGCTCACATCGCAGACACACCCTTCACACAGTTTAACATCCATTTCGAAAGATAGAGACACAACTAAATTCTCTCATTCAATCCGAATCGTCTGGGTGAACGATCACGCCACTGTTCGTCACACCACCAAGCAAATAAAAAAGTTCATGTATGCGAACTTTTATTATCAAACTCTAATATCATGAGTGATATGACCTGAATGTAAAGCGAGTTACAACAAGCCGACATGTACTATTCACCACATTAAATGTATAATGTTGTATATGGTTTAATTATCTATTATCTTATATGGTGACCCCCATTATGACTTGATATTAATAATTTGTTTGTTTACTTTTCAACAAGGCTTTATATACAGTGTGTCCGTAAAGTATGGAATAAATTCATTTTTTTCTTAAACCAAAGATGTTTAGAAAAAAGCCTCGGACACGTCGCTTTTTAATTTCAATTGCGCACCTTATCATTCATTTTTTGGTTATGACATCATCAGTGTTTCCGTTATGACGTCAACGATATTTTTTTTAAATGGAATACCCTGTATATTTCTCCAATTTTGGATTCTGCTTTAACAGCTGATTCCTATTATCAACGGCGGTTCGTGGGTCAAGAGATAGGGAGGTCAATTAGAAAAGTTTACTGTATTACCTACCTTTTAAAGTGATTTAAATTCCAAGTCGATCCTCCGGTCTTTTTGAGATGTAAAGTGGTCAATTACTTTTCCATTAAAGTCTTTTATCTTCTTTATTAATGCCCTTTCTATGGTAAGCATAGCTAAAGAAGATAACCTTTCCTGACCCATGGTATTTCTTAAAAATGTCTTTATTCTTTTCAAGGTGGAAAAACAACGGTCACTTTCGACGGTAGTCATGGGGAGAGTACACAAGATTTTTAACAGTTTGACACTTTCAGAAAAAGTATTGCACAAATTATTGTTAATAAAAAGCTGTAACAAAGCAACTGCACCTTCACTATTGGAAAAATCTTCTCGGCTATATAATACTTCTAATTCAGTTTTAAGTTTCAAATGATTTATGACTGGATACTCCGTTTTAACTAATTTAAACATATCTTGAGGAAAGCTTTTTTTAGAATCTTTAAATCGATCTGCGTGAAATAACTGAGACACTGCTAAATGATTACTGAAGCCAAACCTGTTTTTGAACTCAGATGTAATTATATCACAAACTTCTAATGAAATTCTCCTTTTTGATTCTTCCGTTTTAGATCTCTGCCTGGGCAGACTACAATGGATATCTCCTCCAAACAGTTATTCAAAATTTTATTTCTGATGTCTTCTATTTTACTATCAAAAACGCCAATACACTTATTTACTGTTATAACATCGACATTACATTTTTGTAATTGATTGAACAATATATCACAATGAGGAATAACTAAATGAAAAGAATTTAACCAGTAAAGAAAATGTTCATTTTGTAAGTAGTTTTTTAAACCAATAGCTTAGTTTAGAGTGTTGTTTTCTGATTCATTCAATGATTTTTTTCTAAAAAATCTAATAATTCTGTTCGATAGGTATAAACAGTCTCTGTGCACTTTGTATTAAAATTCCATCGTGTTGGAGCCGCTTTACGTAATCTCACCTTAACATTATCTAACACGGCTGTTTTTTTTTTTGGTGATTTTCCAAAGAAAGAAGAAAAGCTATGTAAATTAGCAAAAAAAAAAATTATGCTTTTATCCTGACTTGATGCTTTTTGTAAAATTAAATTTAGTTGATGAGCGTAACAATGAATGAAATTTGCTGAAGGATAACTTTTTTTAATTAAAAATACCTATTAACTTCTTTTTTCTTATCAAGAGATGTTTGCTTTATCGTCATATTAGGTTTTGGACGGCCACCAACTTTGAATTTCACTCGGTCTTCATAACCCAACTTATGTCCATCTTTCAGTTTTAATATATTTTGTACAACACACATATTTAATAGTAAACACCAAAAACACTGTTTTACTTAATTTCACGACAAGTGTTCACAAATAAAAACATTAATAACAACGCGACAGAATTTATCGACCAACGCGTACCTAGTCAGCATTAAGACTGCTCTATTGAACGTGCGGTACCGTTTCCGTAAAATGTGTCAGGGACATTGTCCCCGCCAGTGTTTCCTTCTCTTTTTGCTTTTTGACGATCCGCGCATAAGTCTATTTCACTACAATTCGTTGTAAATTCGGTCCGTAGCTAGCTTTGAGGACACGTTGTGGGATTGACCCAAGATTTTTAAATTCTATAAATGAATAATGTAATGAATATGAATGTAGAGGCTCGGTGCTCGGTGCTCGGAGGGGATACCAAATTCTGCGATCTAGATATTTGAATAGTATGTGCATAAAATGAACTAGAAACTTTAATATATTTTTTTAAGAATATTAAAAATATATATATATATATTATATATTTTTAAACTTCAGAAAATTAATAGCTTTATTTTTTTTATTTGTATGTGGGAGGTCATTGACTCAATGACCCTATAGAAGAACCGCCAGTGCCTATTATGATGAACAGAAAAAGTTTAAGAGCCATTTACAGATTCATGTTGGCCACCTGAGAAAAATACCACTTTAAGGAAGACTTTTAATAAGACGGAAGGAATCCAGAATTATATAGACAATAAGACGAACGGATAATATTAAACACTGTAGATGACACGTATATCATGTAGTCAATTATACAATTAACCTATAACTTTCTGACCAACCACGATTGATTAACAAGGACCTACGTTTACCGGCCCATATAACGTTTGTTTTGTGTTCCGACATCCTTATTAAATTGTTCTCAAGTTTTAATTACCGCAATTGTAAGTTAATTTCAGAGGTTATTAGCCTGGATAAGCTAACGTGCACTACAGGACACGTTGCAATCACCACGAAGAATATATGATAAGGTCGGTGGACGCATGCAGGGGAAATAAAGCAAATTGGTAGCTATTGGCTTATGATTACATGTCAACGGAGTGCATAAAGTTATACACAAGTCGCACAATATCCCATAGATACATGAAATATTGACGTATCCCACTTTGTTCACATTGTATAAAGTTACAATTTGAAAAAAATTTGATGAAAAAATGTATATGTCAAAAATTATGTAAAATAATTCGTTTATAAGTAATCAGCTATGAATTCTCATTGGTAAAATAAGGCTAATCCAAACAATGTCTCATTGCATTGCTGTCCAAACTTTATATCTCAAATCAGCAAGGACCTCTTGTATCGTCGATGGCTTCCTAAGGTTAACTATGCTTTAAATCTTGCATTTCCTCTTTAGTCTGTCATGTCAGTTTTGATTGAGAGATTCTTGTCAAAAAAGTTTTTTTATTAAGGCTGAAACTCATAGTTTTTACAGAAACTGTCTGATGTGGCCAGCATATAACTTTCTTATACCAGTATATATCATCCTGATCTATTTAATTCTTCATTTACCTCAATTAAATTTTAATAGCGTACCTTGAAATCTTTCATTATCATTTTTAAATATTTAATTATCAGCGTCGTTCGATACTGTCAATAATAATTCGTGTCATATGTTTTAATAATTTCTTCTTATTGACATTGACATTTTTGTAACTGAATTAGACATTTCAAATGTCAAACTTTCAATTTTATCCTAACCGCATTTTATGAGGTCAAATGTGTAAAAAATTTCACTTTACATCAGCTTTACTTAAGTAATTGGAAAATACATTGTATTGGTTTGATATAGTTGACATAATTTATAACCTTTCATCAAGAATATATTTTTTGTAAAGATAAAAACAAAAAAGTTTGGATCCCGTAGACCTCCTTTCAACTGACTAATTTTGTTCACCGTATTTATCATTTAGAACACGTGTACCAAATTTACAAGTTTTATCTCAAAAACTGTAGTTGCTATCACGATACTACAGACATGCAGACAGATTTTTTTTCCATAAAGTTATGTTTTTACATTATGATTCGTCGAGATTCGTCCAGAAATGCAAGAAAATTTTTTTAATTTTTTTCCCGAAACTACCTTTTTTTTTTCTTTCATTCATTATGTCTCTTCTGGTGGAACCACATTCACCAAATTTAATATGTCACTTAAAATGTTGTTGAAAATTTTAATTGCCAAATTTAGGAAGTGTCCCATTAGTATTTTTTGAGCTATCGTGGCCACACACACACACGCACGCACGCGCGCACACACGTTTAAACTAGAGGTTTACTGAACTTAAATTGAAACATCATTAACAGAATGTCTCCTCAACTCAAGATACTTGCGTAAATAGTTGCAATAGAAAAATTTGGTAAAGGAAAAGGATTAAATCTCCGTGCCAAAAGGATGTCAGAAGTTGGTTTTTGAAAAAATGTTTTCTTTGATAAAAAAAAATATTTTTTTAGCAATGTAAAACGACACAATTCAAGGACTCTTTGAGGGAAATATGGATCAATAATTGTATTTAAATGTTTTAGAAGCTAATATAAGGAATTTTTTACACCGCCCATTCCAATAGATATTCGACTCAGCTTATTGTATCAACAAAATGTGATCCAGCACATAAGACAAGCGTATGTGTCAACTTTTTAAATGGTTTATCTATGGTTTCACATGCTGTTTGCATGGCAAATGGTAACTAAAAGTTCTTCAATATTTCTTACAATAAAATAAAAATGTACGCGCGAAAATGTCCCCTGTATGGACACTTGCATTAAAGGTCAAGTTCCAGTGTAATGTGTAGGCAACCAGTATGCCATGACAGTAGTACATAGGTTGCATAATTATGTGACGTCATACTAAAAGATTCTATTATTTGAGAAATAAGAAATATGACTTGTATGATATTTTTTTAAATCGGAGAGAAAAACTCTATTGTACTGTGTATATAAGTAAAATATAGAACATAAAAAAATATTTCCCGACGTTTACAGCTCCAAGCGTAAATTTAAAAATAGTTCTTTCAGTAAATTTTTCGTATAACATCGTCGACTTCTATCCTTTTCAATTTTTCAGTAAAATCAAAAGCTCCTTGTTTGGAATTAAAAAAACGAAAATTTTTTTTAGTCTTAAAATACCAGAAGAATATTCAAATTGTCCAATTTTTTTCCTTTATCAAATTTTCGTATCGCACCTATTTATGCAGATATAGCAACTTTTACAAGTTGAGTAGAAATCCGGTATACACATTAAAAGTTGCCCAAGTACAAACTTAAACAAAGGAAGTAACAAACACTTGGTCTAAACTATAACAAGAACAAAAAATGCACAATGAACAATTGTTTTTCCTTATTTACCTTAGAACTTCCTCTTAAGTTTTAATTAATGAAATCTGAAGAGAGCTAACAGCAAAGCAGTCTGGCAAATTTGTTAAAAGATCCCACACTGAATTTAAAGTAATAAAACTTTGCATTCAAAGCATATTTACTGGTTTTAAATTAACTGAATGTGTCAATCCACGGATAATGCCAATGCATCTCTATTTTAAATAAAGTCACTAACAATACGAGCAGTTTACAATGTCAAAAACAATTAATTTTACTAGGTGTGGTAAAATGTTGCCAAAATATTCTCCCTAAGAGGGCCACGCCATTCCTACTGAAAGAGAAGCCAATTTTTGTGTTTATCCAGAGTTTGATAACCTTAACAACTACTGTTAATAATAAATGTCTTTTCTAATTGGAAGTAGAAAGGAAAATGGAAAAGAAACTTTATTTTGTTAGTGTACTCATACAACTTCCACTGAAACAATTAGCCAATCTATCTCTCATCATTGATCAGTTACTGTGTGTTCACTTTTAAAGTTAATGGAACAAATACTTCTTAATTGAATAAAAGATAAATGAAGCGACTTATGGAAATATACTGAGGTATATGCAGAATAAATTTAGTCCATTTGGCAATAAATTGTATAAGTAGGAGAACTGAAAATTATAGAATTGAAGATTATTAGATTCATTCTTCCATAGTCCATGTAAAGTATTGGAATTTTCGCAAGTAATACAACAAATGTATTAATGATGGACGAAAATTAAATTCGTTCAATTTATGAGAAGCGAAATAAGTTGCTTGACTATTTTTATAAAAATATGAAATCTTTACAACAACTATAAGAATATTCCTACCGCAAATATTATAAGTATTGAAACTGTATAAATTTCTCTCCGGAATTATAAAAGTTCTATAAGCACAAAAGTGCACCACTTTATAGAGCAAAATCTATAAATTCTATTATAAATAATATATTATTGTAGCTCTAAGAATAATGAAACGGTTTTATAAGCAATAGTAGTGTGCGGATTGTCATCATTCAATTTGTGTAAATTATGTAAGTTGGTTATTTCATTACGGATAAAACACGACTCACCGATGAATAACATTTTTGTTAAAAAATTATTATCTGTCTTGTTTCTAAGCCAGTTACAGAAACGTAATGGGCAAAATTTGATGATTACGTTGTTGTTGTATGGTCAACGTTCTTTGTACAACATCTTTTTACTTGTTGAGCTCTACTACTACGCTCATACCTGGCCTTTGATATACGAGATCTAAAATTTCTTTCTCCATATTTGATGTGTGCACAGATCGAAGACGGCCGTTAAAATGTGTAATTTGATCTGTCAGTTTATATTCGGTTTTTCGAAAAAATTGGACGAAACAAAATTTTTTCCTTACTTTTTCCCACACTGTATATTCTATGACTTTGAGACAATCTGTTTTTAATGAGCTGTATTCGCTATGAACGGCGTGATATTTTTATGTATGAACTCCACTTATGTCTCAGTTAGGCCCTTGAAGCCAAACCGTCCCGTAAATAGGTAAGTCGGCACATTCTTAATAAGCCAATTCGTGGGGGAGATCAAGTGAACGTGCTGCGAGTGCAAAATAAAAATAGAGGAAGCCAATAAAATCTCGCTGGAAAAACGTATTTTATTATATTTTTTTGCGAGGAATCTTTAATCAAATACTCTTTTTTGTCTTTATCTTTCTATGTAAAGGTACCTCCATCACGTTATTCTTACTAAGAGGTGTAACATCATAGAACAACATAAATGAGAGAGCGTATGCCTTGTCCAAATTTAAGAATATTTTGTCATAAATGCATTTGACAAAACAGAATATTGGGTATATGGCACATGAATAAACCGGCATTTAACGTGAACAAATTAAGCCTCAACTTTAACCAGTGACTAAGACACGCGGTATGCCGGTTACGTTTTCGTCAAGAATTATGGCACCCCACTGGATATATTTTTTGGAATATTTCGAATCAAAATTTAAGTTTGAACAAAAATGATTTATTGACTTTTTTTTCGTAGCTAGTGTTGTTTAGTGGCCTAATTTTTTCTTACTAATATCTGGAGTTGGCAAAAATGCGCCGCAGGACATAGGCGTACGCACTAGTGATGGGACTCGATTGTGAAAATACTCGAGTGATTCGAGTCAAAATCCAATTCGAGTGACTCGAGTCATATGGCTGTTCAATTCGAGTAAAGTTGTTACTCCAGTCGAGTTATTGCTACTCGAATCAAGTTTTAAATCGAGTCGAATTGCAATTCGAGTAAAGTTGTTACTCGAGTCGATTTATTGATATCCGAATCAGTGAGTTACTATGATTCAAGTTTTAAATCGAGTCGAGTTGCAATTCGAGTAAAGTTGTTACTCGAGTCGAATTATTGCTACTCGAATCAGTGAGTTAATATGATTTAAGTTTTAAATCGAGTTGAGTTTGACTAGAGTCCAGAGTCAGGGCAGAGTCAAAATCAAACTCGAGACGAACTATAGAGTAAGTAGTTGGAGATGATTCAGTGGTTTGCTAAACGGTAAGTTTTTAAAGTGTATTTAGGTTTTTTCTTTTGGTAATCTTTCAGCATTTAAAACACTACCATCTAATTCCAACATAAGTTTGAAAAATCGAAAGGATAAACATAAATCATAATAATTGAAATACAAAATAATAAATGGACCTAGGTCAAATACTATTTTTCCGGCAAATCAACACATTTCAAATACAAAATTAAATATTTAATTAAAATTGTATATAAAATGACATTTAAAGAAAACCAACATAATTTTTTTTATTAAATTAACATTAAATTAAACTCATCTTTAGCACAAAATATTAAATAAATACAGTATTTAATATTTAATACACACCGATTACGGTTTTTTATTTATTTCGAACTAATTGAATCAAAAAACAAATCTTTATGAACATGAATGTGCCAGTTTGATTGCTGCAGTCGTGTGAGTCTTGAGTTTAAAGAATTCTAAGTTCTAATTCCTAATTTTCTAATACGTTGTAATAACGTCGTATGTGACAATTATAGGTTTGTACGTAGAGGCGATTTTTGATAATTTTCTGACTATAGAGATGCGAGTATTACGAGAGCTCTGCAATAACAAACGTTCTGATTGAACAAGCGCATCTCTACAACAATGTGCGCATGTTTCTGATAGTTTCAAACGATTGGAAACTGCTCTACGAACAAACCTTTTAATTAATAATTATACAATCTGACCTACAAACATGAAACAACAAACCTGGAGGGGAATTCCCGATCCAGATGACCCGATGATATAGTAATTGATTAGTGATTTCATTCATGGTTACATGTTTTCATCTTTATTACTTTTACAAGATTAGTGCCTTCAGTGCCTTCATGTAAATAATCTTTCATATTTATATTATATAAACAAATTACACCGGCACTAAAGAATATTTAAAAATATTAATAAAACCATAAACAATTAAATTAGAGAAACTTGACTCGAGTCAAAACGCGACTCGAGTCTAAAGGCGACTCGGGTCAAAAAGCGACTCGAGTCAAAAAAGCGACTCGAGTCAAAAATCGACTCGAGTCAAAAATCGACTCGAGTCAAAAATCTACTCGAGTCAAAAGTCGAGTCGATTTTTTGAGTTTTACTCGACCTAACTTTTGACTCGAGTTTTATAACAATGAAACCGAGTTTCAACTCGACTCGAGTTTTAACTCGAGTAAATTCGGAAACCTACCGAGTTATTCGAGTGAAAAAAAGTCACTCATGTCCCATCACTAGTATGCACCATAATAAGTGTAAGAAAAGAGATTAACTAGTAATAAAAGCAATTTATAACAATGTATGCACAACTTACCCTCTTAACTGGCTTGATTATCACAAACTGGAAAAGATGTGTAAAAAACTTTGCAGCATCATGTATGTTTCTATGGTTGTCTCCGAGAGTAATGTTCGATGTGGTGAAAAAAATATGCTTATATTTTGAGAACGACCGTTCGACATCTATTGATATAATACAAGCCAACTTAAGATAGTCTTTGAACTCACTTTATGGATCTACAGATGCACCATCAGTATCATCACAAATTTGTCTAAATCTGGTAAAACCGGTGTCTTACTTTAACACACGTGCGAACTTTTCTCCAACGGGCTCATTTTTTGCGTCACCTATAGAGTGTAGCAGTCGATTTACTTCATCCACTATTTGGAGTGACTCCGCTAAGGACAACGCACTGTCTTGTAAGTTTTTTATGGCGTCATGTAATCCTTTGTAGTTCTTGTGAATAGTTTTTAAAGCTGTTTTAACAGAAACATCTTCGAATTTTGTCTGACTTTCCTTAATAAAGGGGGTTGTAATTTCATGTGGTGCTAATTTAAAAAAAAATTAATTAATAGCTGCAGCCTCGTCTGGATTGAATTGTAGTATCACAACTTTTATTTGTTGTAAATATTCAGCATAATAAAATGCTGCCTCCAACCATGCTCCCCAAGATATAAGAATTGGCTGTGGTGGTTCGGGAATACCGGGACACTTGCTATGAAATGCGTGAAGACGTTTAGATTTAAGAAACACTTTTTTTGTACTTGCTATTAATGCATCCATCTCCGGAAAACCTTGTCGAATAGTTTCTGCCACAAGGTGTAAAGCATGCACTTTACACGAAACATGTACTAACCTACAACCGTGTTCTTGAAGAGAACGACCTACTAAACGCATTGTTGCGGCACCATCGGTCACAAACATCAGCACTTGACTTTTTAACAGGTCAAATTTTTCTAACGTCTCCAGCACCACCCGCGTATTTGTTTGGCCAGTACACTCAATTAGTCTTTTGCTAGCTAGAAACAGTAGAAATGTTGATTTAAGAGGGTCCAGTACACGTACTATAACATTTACATAGATTTTTTTTTACAATCTGTCGTCTCGTCAACACATAACCACAGCTGTGTATTTTTTAGTACACATTTGATCTCATTTACAATGTCTTCGCTTACAGTTAGTACTTAGTTACGCAACGTTGTGCGACTTAGTAACGTCACCTTGGGATTGTATTTATTCTAGAACTCCTGAAATGGTTGTTTATCGAATATGTGCAGCGGAACATCACAGGCATTAACAGTAAATCGAGCATAAACTGTGTTTTCGAAGGCATGCATTTTTTTTAGATTTATACTGCACAGTATTTACGTGACGTCTTATCCCAGCACGTCAGGTCTGTCTCGCACACCTTACAAATTAATGTAGCACCATTATAGTATAAATCCGGGAATTCACTGATAAATTTATTAACTTTGTCAGCGTATGACCGTTTTTTACCCTTGGGCATGTCTGATATACCTTATTATTAAATTAATATCGAGAATAAAATACAAAAATAAAATTATCAACAATACAACGGAGAGAAATAAATTACGTTATTGACACCTCGACGCATAACAGTTAAAATAGTAAAAAAAGTCTCGCTTACGTACTTGGGCATTTCTCTATCTGGTACCACCCATGATTTGGGGATCGAAATACTAACTCTACTAATATCGTATAAAATTAAAAAAAAAACACGAAATGGACAATTCTTACCTTTTTAATAAAAAAGGATTTATTAGGAGACACAAACGAAACGAAATTTTTAACAATATTTCAATACACTTTTCGGTACGTCTTCTCATAAATTCTCCCACTCTCTAAAAGATTCTTTGATTCTGACTAATTTGCTGGCACCATTGAATTTAATTTATGGAGGGATATTGCCTATACCTGAAGCTAGAGCAACACGAAGCCAATACGAACGTGAAAACGTAGCAGGAAAACTACATGTTTGTTTACAATAATATTTACAAAATAGTGAAGCTTTCCTGTATGCGCATTCTTATTGGTCGCTCTGATGGTGGCTAGATTGTGATACTCGTACTTACAGACATATTGTTTTGAAATATCTGTTTACAAGCGATTTTAACATTTTATGGTGCATACTAAGAGTGAAAACGATACGAAAATAACCGACTCTATTGCAAACAATACGCCGAAGGTAAAGAAATTCGTGTATCGAAAAAACATTAGGCTATCGACATAAGTACACCGTGAGCAAAATAAATAAATAAAAATAAGTTTTTCTTAAACAGAGACACTTATCGAGGGTTTCATGGAAATAGTGCGTATTGACCATATCTCAATATTGCTTAATATTGACCATACCTCAATTGCAATATCAGTGTTTAAAGATTTTTATATCCGTAAAAAAAGTACAGAATATTTTTAAGGATGTCACTGGCTAAAGTTGGGACGTCACTGGTTAAACTTGGGGCTTAACTTTTCACGTTAGTTGTCATTTTACTCATGTGCTGTACACACAGAATTCCATTTCAGTATTTTCATTTGTTCAAGTTATTGAAATAAATACATTTTTTTAAAACTTCCTGTATCTTGGATACGAATGCTCTAAAGAGAAATGCTTATTGGACAAGGAATACGCGCCGGCATTTACGACATTCCATAATGTTACACCCTGTATAGACGTTTATATCTTTACATTCTGATTCTTTGGGAGACTTTCATTATTCGAAAGCATCAGTAGTTAATTTTACAATTTTGGTTAAAAAATATACTAAATCAATAGGCAACTGGGAAAACATTTGACTTTATGAAATAATACAATGGTTCATTTGTAATTTTACAGTCACGTAGAAAACTCTTTTAAATTTGTATCATTTTATAACGTAAACATCACTTCAAATATGCAATTAACAAACACATAACTTTTAAATTCATGTTCATTTTTTTCTACCTGCTACAATCACAAACATGTATTGTATAGAACAGGAACAGCTCTATTTTTTAAAATAGCTCATTCCAATAGTTCAAAAAATTATTACATAATAATGTTTTAATATATTATCATATAATTTATGAACGATTGGTGCCCGGAAGAATAAATATTTTACAATAAGATAGATTTATTGGGGTTCAAAATAAAACAAAGAAGGTTTAGTGCCATATTCCCCAAAGAGAAACAATTATGCAGCTACGGACACGTGTTTCGGAGTTATTGCCCCTCATCAGCGTAGCGTAGCTGAGGAATTGGATCTACGATGGGATAGATCAGGAACAAGAACTAAAACAGGGCTGGAAAGTACAGTACACAGTACTCAATTAGTGTCTTCATGTGATAAATCTATCTTGTTTTATTTGTATGTGCCAGGTGGAAATGAGCAGTACACATAGAGCTCTGTGTGTTGACTGTGCTCATCGAGGCCCCAAATGTGGCACATGGGAACATGAAGACACTAATTGAGTACTGTGTACTGTACTTTCCAGCCTTATTTTGGTTCTTGTTCCTGATATATCCCATCGTAGATCAAATTCCTTAGCTACGCTACGCTGATGAGGGGCAATAACTCCGAAACACGTGTCCGTAGCTGCATAATTATTTCTTTTTGGGGAATATGGCACTAAACCTTCTTTGTTTTATAAATATTTTAGTTACTTTCGTTTGTGTTCTAACAAGTTCCAAAAATTACTATACATTTAAACTGACAACTCATATATTTTTTTAATGACAATACATTAGTGTAAATGAAGAATTAGCAATGACAAATGTTTCTTTCTAGTTTTTAAATTTAATTGTAAAGAAAAGTTGTCCTGTTACCTACTGGTGCAATTTGTAACTAAAAACTAAGAAATGAACGATATACGAGTACAAAACAATCAAGAAACATATGCTAAGGGTAGTTCTGTTGCTGTTTCTTCCTTACTGGTACTTGTTTCCTTTTTTATCTAAAACAATAAAATTAAATTAGTAAAAGTAACAAAACAACCATGTGCCATATTTTTTAAAGATCAAGAGAACACACAGAATATTTAAAAACAATTAAGAAATGCAGTCTTGTTTCCTACAACACTGCATTTTATTCTAAACTTTTTGCAATCTCTTAAAACAATATAATTATAGAGCCACTTAAAACAGACACTATGTATTATGTATACAGGGTGAGTTTTAAATGCGTAGTTATATTTTAACCCTCAATATATTTCGTCGTGTACATTTGATTGGCACTGTCAAAAAAGTTTTTTGAACAAAAAAAAATTTATTTCTGATAATTTTTTCGTCTTCCAGCAACTGACATTTTGATAGTCACTGGATAATTTTGTAAGCGCCGTTCATAGAAATGACGTAACTGAAGGCAGTGTTCCCACTGCCAGAGTTCGTCATCACAATTATCCTATAATTGCATGCATTGCAAATTTTGAATTTTTAAAAAAATTATTACCCTTTTGTCACGGACATTTTGTGAGACAATATTAGACTTATTTAATATCAGTGTAGACGCCGCACCAAAATAAATGTAATAGTTTATAAAACATTGAGCTCTTTTTAAAAAAGCATGATATCTGTACGTACTGGCCAAAAATACGAAATAAACCTCAAGGCGGCCAAGGCGCGGTTGATTAGTCCTTTGTGGAGAGCGACACTTTTCACTTGTAGCTTGCTCTTAAAACAAAAGGTGTTAAAAGTATCTGTTTATCTATTTTCCTTGTAAAATTAGGTAATCCTGTCACTTTTTTTATAAATAAACAGAACTCGTCACGTAAACACCAAATATTAAAAATATGCAATACTTCTTCTGTGTATTTTAAATTATTATTATTGTCTCTAATTTACAGTTTAAGTTTAATATGGTTCATTTCTAAAAATGAAGCAAAGTTGAAAATAATCATTTTAAAAAGACGCATTTACTTTAAAAGAACGAAAAAAGCAGATTTGTTTACTTACCTAATACAACAGTTACTACATGAATATATCATGTTTGACGTTTGGATAGCATTCCATAGCCGTTTTGCTTGTCTAGCATTTTCATCTACTTGAAAATATGCCTTTAACATATCCAGCATTAGAATAATAAAATTAGTCGCTATGTTTAATCACTACTTTTCACAAAATTAACCACCAAAGGAACAAATCATAAATAATAAATTTCGGTAGCAGAGTAACTCAAAACTTCGAATCACAAATTTAATCACAGAAAAGTATAAATAACGGTATTAAACACATTTTTGTAAAAGCCAATGCAGACAGGTACGCGAACACTCGCGAACTATCAATAATACTGATTTTTACATGGGGTTTAGTGTTGCCAGATGTGTGAGATCTTCACATAGGTTATAAATTTCTTATAAATAAATCATGATGCTTTTAAAAAAATTTCTATTGACTTAACTGACGGTTAATTTAGTTAACTGAGCATTGAAAAAAACTGGTCTTACCATCGTAACAGAAACAACAGAAAACAGCAAAAGACTATTATCTATTTGGACTTGCACAACTAGCGCTGTTTACGCGAGGTTCCGATTTATAAAGATCTACGTACACGGTATAAAATTTAATTCAGTTTACTCTTTTTTAATGGAAGAACTGACCGAGTTCGGGGCTGACGACCTAAATTTGACATTTTTAATAATTTTTGCCAATATTGGTGTAAAATGGTAAAAATTTTTAAATAATAGTTTTATTACTTAAAAAACGTGCAGGTACACAAGGGAAAATAATGGTATAAATACCATGAAAATGGTGTCTGGCAACACTGATTAGGTGCGTGGTTAAATGTGTGCAGATCATAGGTTACATACGCCACGCTAATATCGCAGTTTACATTATGGTGTGGTTAAATTTTTATCATGTAATAAAGTGCTGTTTTCTCAAGAAAAAATTGATCTTTTTTATAAAAATGACGTATACTATCCTCCTAACCGTCCAGAGTATTATGGAGGAAAAAATGCAAACTGTTAGGTATGACCAGTGTAAAAAGTGACAGAAGTGTGTGAAAATACTGCAAACTATTTTCCATCACCTGATTGTTATTGTGTTGCACCTTCAGTGTTTTACTATTAGAGGCCAATTAAAATAGTAGAGAGCTGATTTATTCCTTGAACCCCTACAAATTTCAAATTATTGTAATAGCAGAGGGTAAGTACCTACTTCTTAAAAATAATAATCCTTTTATAAACTTTGAAAAAAATGAGATGAAAGTCAAAATTGTACATTTCTCACATTGAAAGTTATTTAAAATATTTAAAAATTATTTCAAATGGAGCAATTAATCGTTTAATTGTAATTATTTCATCCAATGTTATTATAAATTCGGGAATGAACTTAATGGTAGGGCTCGGTTTTTCAATCGTGGGTTAGCTAAACTCACACTTTTAGAATTCGAATTTTTTCAATTTTACATTTGTTTTGGAAGTGGTTATAGCAACAAATATTTTATGCTACAGTAACTTTTATTAGAAGTGGTTTGTATCAGAATCTCATAGATTTTTTTGAAAATATAATGCTAGATAACCTCCAATTTATGTTAACTCACGATTGTAAAATCCAGTAACCAGCAGTTCCAAAACAGTTTCATCATATTTTTTGAAAGTCGACAACTCAGTTACACGTGGGAATTAAAAAAATGTGTCAGAGGGTTTCTACAGATGTCAAGAATCGATGGTTTAAATATAACTACACACTTAAGATTCACGTGAAAAAAATCTTATCTCATGATTATTTACCTTGCCATAAAATTACTTTTTCTAGTCCGATTATAGGTGATTCAAACAACATAGTTAAAACAAAGGCAAGCAGATATCCCAAAATAATGTCGGCTGCAACTTTATGTAGCTAAAAAAAAACATTTTTTATAAGCATTTTACTTTCTTACAGTATTATTAAAGAATATTAAAGAGTATATCAATAGCGTAATAATTGGTACATCGCCTCCTGAACTCGAGAGTGATAGACAAAGCAAGTTGGCATTATCAGGACATAATTAAAACTAACGCCAACTTGACTGTACACCCGTATAATGCTGTTTTGTTACTTCATGTTATTAACTATCAGATTAAGTTTCAATTATTTTCAAGAAATTTACTTACCGCCATGAATTTACTTGCGTAAACTGGACTTCTTATGGTCCCAGACGTATATAATTGGATAGTGCTGTGGCATAAGTAAACAGTATACGTGAGTCTGCTAAGTATGACCAGTGGATTCCAGGAAAGTATTGAATTTACCCAATCTTAAAATAATACAGATAAACATGTAAATAATTGTCCTCAATTTTTCCCTGTAAAAACATTATTGAAGAAGGAGGTCTGGAATGACCTTGTGTGGGAGAGGGCTACATATTTAGAGACAATGGACACACACCCAATATCCGAGTATACTACGATTAATCTCTCTCACAGAAAAATCCCAGTTCCTCGACCGGGAATCGAACCCGGGACCCCTAAGTTGCGAGGCAAGTACGTTACCTCTAGACCACGGAGCCACATAATTATTACCAATATTTTATTTTTTTTGCCAAAATTAAACATATTTGATGTCATTTTTCGAAATTAAAGTCGCGATTTTTTTATTTTGCCTCTTGAAGAAAAAATAGTATATGTCACGGTGTAGAAAGCACATTATATGTTTCGCCCAGTTGCTCAGCATTGGATTGCGCCTCGGCTAAGCAAACTTCTGGGCTCCACATCCACTCGCCTTCTCCTCCTAGTAACATAATATACTATATATTTTACTTTCAGTATATGAATACTTACGTCCATGGCCAGAGGAGATGGCAATAATCATCCACGCTATGGAAGTGCTCCAGGCAAAATGATGAAGAGAGCCATATAAAGCGGAACACCAAGCTGGTAGTGTGGCCACATAAAAAACAAAACCAATATGCAACGACAAAAACATCAGAGGAACGCAAATTATCCATCCTGCGTGTACCCATGGTTTTGGTATTTTGTAGTTGTTAACTTTCATTTTGTATTTTATGTATCCAGCTGCTACTCCCACAAAGTAAGCAGATATTCTCATGTGTCCAGGTATGTAGACGGTTAAGAAAGTGCTGTCTGTATTGGGAGACAAGAGCATCCTGAAAGTAATTTTATTAAAATATCGAATAGGTATATGAATTTAAGTGCTATAAGTTTAAATGTAAGTATAATTCACGCATATTATACTTTGCCATTTTGAATTAGAAGACAAGGGATTAGATCAACAAACTATTTACTAAATAATCAATGAAAATTGAGAAATTGGTACCTCTAGCAATAATTTTGCGATCCAAAATTGCTGCAAAAAATCAATTTTTGGAACTATCGATGTTCCCTAATATAAAAATGAAAAACATGTTTGATATTATTATTAGGTTTTCTTTTACTAGTTTTTTTTGGCCATTTTTTTATTAATTGAACTATAAGATTCCTGAAAATAAGATATATTAATCAAAATAATTGACTGAAGATGAAGTTACTTTGTGAAAATCCATTTTGATTTAAAAAATTATAAACACTTTTTATTACATGTCTAATTTTCATTATATTTGTTATTTTTACAACTAGTTTCTTCCTATTCGGGCATTTTCAAGTAAACTAAAATATACACAGACGTTATTTTCATTTAAATATAAACTGAACTGAATAGAAGGATGGGTCACTTTATGGTTGATTATATAATCCAAAATTGCACAGATGTTATGTCTTTAAATGTAGGAGTTTCTCAAGATAGTAAATTATATTATAGTTTGATTTTTATTAACTGCATTAAGTTATCTGAACACGTTTAATAACGGAGAATTATTTAAATCTATTTGGTCGTTTAATATGTTGTAATTTTTATTCCTATTAATTTATTTATTTTTAGCGCTTCTAATACATTTTTTTTTAGATTTCTCACAAATATGTAATATTTTAGGTTGATGGTCGTCAGTTATTGTATGACCAGAATCTGTTAGGTATTTATAAAAGTTGGTATGTTGTTTTTGTGTGTGAATATGTTTTCTATATCACTGGCGGTTCTTCTATAGGGTCATTTCGTTAATGACCTCCCACATACAAATAAAAAAATAAAGCTATTCATTTTCTGAAGTTTAAAAATATATAATACATATATTTTTAATATTCTTAAAAAATATATTAAAGTTTCTCTACATTCATATTCATTACATTATTCATTTATAGAATTTAAAAATCTTGGATCAATCCACAACTTGTCCTTAAAGCTAGCTACGGACCGAATTTACAACGAATTAAAGAAAATAGACTTATGCGCGAATCGTCAGAAAGCAAACGAGACAGAAAACACTGGCGGGGACAATGTCCCTGACACATTTTACGGAAACGGTAACGCACCAAGTTCAATAGAGCAGTCTTAATGCTGAGTAGGTACGCGTTGGTTGGTAAATTCTGTCGCGTTGTTTTTAATGTTTTTATTTGTGAAAATTTTATTAGTAAATTTCTACTTGTCGTGAAATTAAGTAAAACAGTGTTTTTGGTGTTTACTATTAAATATGAGTGTTGTACAAAATATATTAAAACTGAAAGATGGACATAAGTTGGGTTATGAAGATCGAGTGAAATTAATAAAAATTAATGAAAGTCCTGAAAAATTGATAGCACAAAGTTACGATGGAGCATCAGTAATGAGTGGTGCTTTTGGAGGTGTACAAGCCAAAATTAAAAAAAGTTATCCTTCAGCAAATTTTATTCATTGTTACGCTCTACAACTAAATTTAATTTTACAAAAAGCATCAAGTCAGGATAAAAGCATAAAACTTTTTTTTGTTAATTTACATAGCTTTTCTTCATTCTTTGGAAAATCACCAAAAAGAACAGCCGTGTTATATAATGTTGTTAAGGTGAGATTACCTAAAGCGGCTCCAACACAATGGAATTTTAATACAAAGTGCATAGAGACTGTTTATACCTATCGAACAGAATTATTAGATTGTTTAGAAAAAATCATTGATAATGAATCAGAAAACAATACTCTAAACCAAGCTATTGGTTTAAAAAAACTACTTACAAAATGAACGTTTTCTTTACTGGTTAAATTTTTTTCATTTAGTTATGCCTCATTGTGATATATTGTTCAATCAATTGGAAAAATCAAATGGAAAAATATGGAATTAGAGGATTAGCATTAGATCTGTTCAAAAGTTACTTATCAAACCGAAAAGCATTCGTCAAAATTCATAATAAGTAGCTCAGAGGTAGTAAAATATGGCGTTCCACAAGGAACAGTTTTAGGTCCGCACTTATTTTTATTTTATATAAACGATATGCTAGAATTAGATATAAGTGGCGATACCATCGCATATGCTGATGACACCGCATTAATTTTCCATGGCACAGATTGGTCTGACGTTGTTAAGAACAGTGAAAAGGGGTTGTATAAAATCAAACGCTGGATGGACATTAATCTACTAAGCCTTAATTACTCAAAAACAAAGTTTGTTACATTCAGTAACAGTTCGAGAATGCTGCCTGGAATTGACACTTTAAAATATCATTCAAAATGTGACTTAATAAACTGCACTTGCCAAAATGTAATTCATAATACTACAGACGTGAAATATCTAGGTCTTTTAATAAACGAAACTTTTAAATGAAATAGTCACGCCGAATACCTTACCACAAAATTAAGAAAACTTGTTTATGTGTTCTATAAATTACGTAATATTCTTCCATTTAATATATTAAAAATGGCATATAAATCACTGGTAGAATCTATACTTACCTATGGTATCATAATATGGGGCGGAACATATAATAGTCAATTAAAAAATCTAAAAATTACTCAAAAATGGATACTTAAAGTTATACTTCACAAAAACCGAAGATATTCTACAGAACAACTTTTTACAGATAGTAATGTATTTAGTGTAAATGGATTGTATATTTTTAATGTAGCCAAATATATTTATAAAAACAAGGAATTGAGAATAGTAATTAATCACACATACAATACAAGACAAGAAGAACACAAGGCTCTTAGTATACTACGACCTAACTCAAGTTTATACAAAAAAATTTATTAACTTCACTGGTGCAAAAATTTATAATATTATTCCTGAAAATATAAAAAACATTCATAACTATAACCTATTTTGTAAAAAATTATCAATATTTGTTATGCAAAATTTTAATCTATTCGAGGAAATATTTTCATAATTGAAGCGCTTTTGTATGCTTATAACAATCATACCATGTTTTTTAGTTTTTTTTTTTTAGTTTCTAGTTTTTTAGTTTAGTTAGGATAATTAAATCATAACCCATAACAAATGTAAAATACTATAGTATCTGCTAAAGCACAAAACGATTTCATTATGAAATCAGGTGCATATATTTTTACTAATTTATCACTATATAAAAAATGTATTGTAACTCTGGGTTAAATAAATTTGATTTGATTTGATTTGATTTGAATTACAAAAATGTAATATCGATGTCATAACAGTAAATAAGTGTATTGGCGTTTTAAATAGTAAAATTGAAGACATCAGAAATAAAATTTTGAATAACTATTTGGAGGAGATATCCCTGCAGCCTGCACAGAGATGTAAAACGGAAGAGTCAAAAAGGAGAATTTCATTAGAAGTTTGTGATATAATTACATTTGAGATCAAAAACAGGTTTGGCTTCAGTAATCATTTAGCAGTGTCTCAGTTATTTCACGCAGATCGATTTAAAGATTCTAAAAAAAGCTTTCCTCAAGATATGTTTAAATCAGTTATAACGGAATATCCAGTCATAAAGCATTTGATACTTAAAAAACTGAATTAGAAGTATTATATAGCCGAGAAGATTTTTCCAATAGTGAAGGTGCAGTTGCTTTGTTACAGCTTTTTATTAACAATAATTTGTGCAATACTTTTTCTGAAAGTGTCAAACTGTTAAAAATCTTGTGTACTCTCCCTATGACTACCGTCGAAAGTGAACGTTGTTTTTCCACCTTAAAAAGAATAACATTTTTAAGAAATACCATGGGTCAGGAAAGATTATCTTCTTTAGCTATGCTTACCATAGAAAGGGCATTAAAGAAGAAGATAAAAGACTTTAATGAAAAAGTGATTGACCACTTTGCATCTCAAAAAGACCCGAGGATCGACTTGGAATTTAAATCACTTTAAAAGGTAGATAATACAGTAACATTTTCTAATTGACCTCCCTATCTCTTGACCCACGAACCGCCACTGCTCTATGTCTTACCCCGAACGATCTACCTGTTTGACCTACATATGAGTATTTACATTCTGGGCAATCTAACTGATATACATCACATTTTTTAGAGATATCCGTTTTTTGTTTTGCAATGAAAAGATATGTGCCTATATTTTTGTTAGAACTAAATGATGTTTTAATATTAAATTTGGAAAAAGTGGAAAAAGTATATTAAACGACCAAATTGATTTAAATAATTCTCCGTTATTATACTTGTTTTATTAACCTAATGCTGTTAATAAAAATCACACCATAATATAATTTACTATTTTGAGAAACCCCTACAAAATACATAACATCTGTACAAATTTGAATTACATGATCAACCATAAAGTGACTAATCCTTCTATTCAGTTCACTTTATATTTAAATGAAAATAAAATCTGTGTATAATTTAGTCTACTTCCAAATGTCCGAATAGGATGAAACTAGTTGTAAAAATAACAAATATAGTGAAAATTAGACAAGTAATAAAAAGTGTTTATAATTTTTTTAAATAAAACAATATATATATTAATTATTATCATAAAATTTACCTGTCTAATCCATAAACTTTTATATGTATATGAAGTACATCTCTAATAATGTAAACTCACCGTAAATAGATTAACAGAATCGGCTGTTCGTCATTTAAAAATACTACAATAAATACTGTTAAAATGGAAGCAATTATAGCCAAAATGATGGTGACGACTCCAGCACTAGCCTTCTTCCAAATAATCCAGCATATTATTGGAACAAATATAAACCCATCCATGTCACATGCCATGTACCATGATTGAAACATACACTGGAAATTATGGGCATGTACAGATAGTACAAATAAAATTCAGACTAATCTTGAAACATATTTTGTGTATACAGATCGTTCAAAAATACCCGGCACAAATTCAAAAACTAACTCAACTTATCAAAAAAAAAAAAAAAAGTTGCTACCATGAGTATTGGCCCAATATGTTTTGTAATGGGGTTACAGTCCTTAAAATCTCACCCTGCCCTCGAACGCCCGTACCAATATTAGTTAAACATTAATCAAGCAATCTAAAACATAACCCTGACATACTAATTGCGACTTTCTAATACCTTTTTCTTGTTTTAGTGAGTTGAGTAGGTTCCTGAATTTGTGGTACTATTTTCGACCATCCTGTATATTTTCCTGTCAAGAGCTTCCACAAATAAATCAAAATATAAACCAAAACGAATTAATTCTTATAACTAAGACCCACATAAAAATGATTCTTCTTACATTTAGATAGTTCGTCATATGAGAACCATAATGTTCTAAGCAACATTTTGTCCAAAACCGAGATTTTTGTTACATCCTCCTGTAAATATTTGTCTGTATCTTTCTGGTTAGGAAATTTCACTACTGACTGAAAGATAACGCCATAAACTTAATTTCTGTATGATATAACGTATGTTACCCTTTCATTGAAATAGTTCAATTAAATTTTATTGAATGAAACAAAAATCTAATAGCAAAATACGTTTATTCAAAATAAGCGATTTTTACGACTTTCTTCTGTGGACAGGGAAGCAAAGCGGTTCACGAGATAAATCAAATCAAACTTATAACTAAATAAAGTAAAAACAAGGTCATACACGGCAATTGCCAATCCAAATGGTGCAAAGAAATATAAAATCAATTAATTTATTTATTAATGGGCGCCACCATCTTTTATGTTTAAAATATACAATAATTTTCCTTAACTAACAAACAGCATGCTACCATTAAAAGATGGAAAATAGGTAGTTATTTAAACAGTCAATGATAATCAACCACAAACGCATGTAAATTAAACAAATTCAGTTTTCAAATCTTAGAAAAATTCATTTTTCAATCGCGAGGTACTTAAAGTCTGACCACAAGTTAATGGGTAGTGCCTAGGTATCTAGGGTGTTCGCAGTTAAAATTTTTCTGAATTTACATATTTTCGTGTAGACACCAACGTAATTAAACATTCTTAATTGTTGATTCTGAGACAAGCGTGCAGCCTGAACGTTACAACAGTCCACTGTGTTGGCCTTTGTCCGCTAACAAAACATACTCCTCAACGCGCGCGATCGCACTTCCTGGTAACCAACTTTTTTCTCCTGCACAGTAGTGGCGCACTAAGTAGCTAGTACAGTAAGGTTTGGTACAATTATTTTATTGAATTTGGAATCTAACTCATAATTCAAGTAATTTCCATATAATTTATACGGAATGTAGTACAAATTGTTTGTTTTCAAAAACGGACCTTTACAATGATCCTAATTAGAATCATGTGACTATTTACTACAATTGATGTTTTGCGTTACTCTTTAAAATCACAGTGAAGAATATCTATTTTTATACGCTTCTTACCGTCTGTTTAATGAATAAAACTTACTAAAATCTATACTATATTTGAAAATTTTATACTAAAGTATACTTTACAGAGTCATATGGTTTTAAGTACAAATGCAAAGGTTACTTAATTTTCATATAATTCCTACAATTTTGGGTAAAAAACAATTCTACATGCATCGTCAGGCATATATGCGATTACTTTGTAGAGGGTTATTCATTATAAATTATCCACCCCTTATCGTCGTTATTATTGCCCATAGAAAAAAAAAGTTTTTAATAAAAGTTATGTGGTAATGACTGAATTTTGTTAAAATGCTATCAAAAATACAGTAGCGTGCAGATTTCAAGGTATACAGAAAAATAATGTATTTTTTTAATGGGATACCCTGTATATTATTAAATTTTTGGAATGATCATTTGTTCCTGATTTCAAAAATATACCATATGTTACCCCTATCATATACCAGTTTTGAGTTATTAAACGTAGAATATCTTAGTTAAATTAGTTAGCGTAAATATGGAAAAGTTAACATTATTGAAGTGAGTTATGAAAATGACAACTATTATGTTGAATAAGTGACATTTCTTTAATGAAATAACAAAATGATTTACAGTGAGGAAGAAAAAAAACAAATATTTATACAAAATAGGTAACAAAGATTTATTTAGGAAATTTAAATATAAATAAATGATAACTCATAAAAGATGTTCGATGTGTCCACCATTATTGTCAATGCATAATTGATAACGTCTTCTTATATATATATATATATATATATATATATATATATATATATATATATATATATATATATATATATATATATATATATATATATATATATATATATATATATATATATATATATATATATATATATAACGAATTTAACATTACTACCCGCGAAAACCTGAAAAACAACATATATATATATATATATATATATATATATATATATATATATATATATATATATATATATATATATATATATATATATATATATATATATATATATATATATATATATATATATATATATATATAATTGCACCGGAAATGGCTTCATTATTTACATTCAGATTGTTTATTTCAAATCGAATCCTGTCTTTAATGACTTGAATACTATAAAATTATTGACAATGTCTTTAGAAATTCTCAAAAAATTTATCCATTGGGGTAAAATCCGAACTATTAGGTGGCCATTTAATAGGTCCATTATTCCCTATCCATATTGGGAATACATTATTCAAATGATATCGAACGGGTAGGACACTATGCGGAGTTGCCTTATCCTGCATCCAAATCATATCATCAAGTTCGGCTTCCGGAAAATACTGCAAAAGAATATTTTCTGCTTCTGGGATAATTATTTCCAGATAGGTAACTCCAGTTAAAGTATAATCATAAAATATAAGCCCAACAATTTTGTTTCTGAAAATTCCACACCAAACGCTAACAGTTTTTCTTCCTGATTTTTTTTTATTTGTTTTACCAATCTTTTTCTGCTCTGGTTGTTTTCCCACTACCTTCGATTTTCCCTATTAAAAAACTCCTGCCGTAGAAAAGGATGATTCATCAGTCCATAATATTTTAGTAAATAAATTGGGATCTTCATCCAACTTTTTGAATCATCTGGCGGCAAAGTCCAGCCTTTTCCTTTTTATGAGCCTCTGTTAAAACTTGTACGGGTAAAAATACATATAGTATGTAGCTGTTATTTTTTAACGTACGTTGGATTTTGGAATAACTTTTACCTAATTGATCGACTGCATTATTTATACTACATTCAGAATTTTCTAAAAATGATACAATGTTTCAAAAAACTCTATTCGCGAATAAATATGGATGGGCTTACCTTCGAAATGAAGCAGTATATCTAGATGTTCTTCCTAGTTTGCTTGAACTACACGCTTTTTTTTAACACGCTTTTATTAGCTTCACTTGTATGTTTGTTTGTTTGCTTGTTTGCTTGTTTGTTTGTAACCGACTGTTTGGACTCGATTTTGACCCACTTTAAACGGACAGATTTAATTGAAACTTTGTACACTTACGAAGAACCGGTAACAACACAATAATTTGATAAGTTTATATCATTATCCTGATCAAGATCGCCAGTCCTTTCCACACGTATTCTCTGAGTGAGAGCAAAGGCTTAATATATAAGTACATTCCGCGATTGTCAGCTAGGTAGCGGTGGTCGAGCGGGCTAAGGCAGTCGAAACGAAACGACAGACTCCTCCGGCGTGAGTTCGAATCCCACGGCTGAAATAAAAAAACATTTTCTTTTTCAGAAATATCTGTTGGATCGTAATTTGTTATAATATCAGCATCAATAAGCAATATAAATATAGTTTAAAACAACTAAAAAACACGCTTTCATAGCAAACTAAAAAGTGAAAAATAAATATAGTTTAAAAAACTAAAAAACACGCTTTTAAAGCACATCAAACTAAAAAGTGAAAAAATAATTATTAATATAAACTGAAAACAATAATGAACGAAAAATACTAGTATTATTGTGAAAAAAGCGTGGGGCGCTTTGTGCCATATTTTTCGTATATCAAGCAACCCACGCCTTTTTCACAATAATACTAGTATTTTTCATTCATTATTGTTTTCAGTTTATATTAATAATTATTTTTCACTTTTTAGTTTGATGTGCTTTAAAAGCGTGGTTTTTAGTTTTTTAAACTATATTTTTTCTACTAAAACTGGAGGTATTATTCACCTTTCGGTAAATATTTTTGAACGTATTTTCTGATGGTGTTGGACGATTTGGATGCAACACCCTATGTGCTCTTTTTGCTGCACGTTTATTTTTGTTATTTTGTATATAACACGTAAATATTTGGACTTTTTTCTTCCTCACTGTAAACCATTTTGATTATTTCATTAAAGAAATGTCACTTATCAAACAAAATATTTGTCATTTTCATAGCTCACTTTAATAATATTAACTTTTCCATATTTACAGTAACTAGTTTAACTAAGATATTCGACGTTTAATAACTCAAAATTGGTATGTGGTAGGGGTAACATATAGTATATTTTTGAAATTAGGAACAAAAGATCATTCCAAGAATTTAACAATATACATTCAATCACATTAAAAATATTATTTTTTGTATCTCCTGATACAGCACGCTACTGTACATTTGATAGCATTTTAACAAAATTCAGTCATAACCACACAACTTTTATTTAAATTTGTTTTTTCTATAGGCAATAATAACGATGATAAGGGGAGGGTAATTTATAATGAATAACTCTGTACCATACGTTCCATATATAGAAATAGAACCAAAGTGACTTTTCTAGAGATTATGATCTTAAATTCGTGCTCCTACAAAAATAGTAAATTGTTATTTAGAACCATGTAATTCTCATGCGCCGCTTTGTTAGTATTTATTGAGACTGATTTTCAAATATTATTGTATTTTGTCTATATTAAAACATTACTGATATTAGAAAGAATAGCATTTCTGTATACATTAGATAAAGTTTGTTGTCATATTAAAGTTTGTCTCAAATTTTCACTAAATTTGATTAAATTATTAGGCTTTTATTAATTTATTATAATATATCGATATAGGTACTTACATAATGCTTTGTGTCCACATAGTTATTTATGTACAGCATATTTGTCCACCATGCTTCCCTACATTTCTCACGTTCCAAGCCTACCCTTTCATGCCATAAGGGTCCATTTCCCAATTTCACGAACAAGGTACAATAGAAAGCCAGAATAATGCAATACGTTGATGTCATCCTGATAAAAATTAAATAATTTTTAATATATTGTAGCGACATCTCTGAGGATTAACGAATATTGCAAATATGTTATTAAGTAGATTTAAAGAAAGTCCAAGTACATCCGAACAGAAGCTGATAAAAGAGTTAGTGTTGGCCATAGAAATTACACATACAAGGTTGTAGCATTAATCATCCAATCGGGGACTGGAATGGATCTCAAATATGGTGAATGTTATTTATCTTTGTTCCATGAAAATTATTTATTACAAAATACGTCAAAAGATCGTTAAAATAATCAATGATTTTGTTAACCTCAAGTTTTCGCTGGCATATTCTGTTATCGTTAATAAAAGTAACCGACTTAAGTAATGAACCTACCTGATGTATCTGTGAATATACAAAAAAATTGAAAATTTGCCATTTTTGCTTCTGTAGTTTTGATATAAAATCAGATATGTAGCCAGGAATCCAGAAATGGTAAAAAATGTGTCTACCAGTATGGGACCATTTAACACAAAAGTCATTTCAAATTGTGAGTAATACTGAAACCAAAAAATTACATTCCATTCTCTACTATATACTTAATACAAATGGAACAGAGATATAGAGACAAGCACATATCTTCAAATTGATATATCAATCTTTAGCCAAACTAAATAATAAATAATCTCACACGTTCCACTTCTGTTGGGTTTATAAGAGCAGATCCATAATCAAACATTTGCCTATGTAACAAAATAATCAGAAACATTGAATAAACTTTCATCCCTGCTAAGCAGTCTAAGCCATCTGGATTGGTTTTGGTTGAGGTCAGCTTCCTGAAGTTTCTTTGGAAAGAGAAACATAGTATCGTATCATGTGATTTACCTGAAATAATAAGAAATTTACTAAAAATCATAATAGATTATTCCACAAGTTTATTGTTCAGATAAGTTTTTAAAAAATACTACCTAATATTGCCACCAGCATGTATCATTTGGACAATGTTTTCATTTTCAATCAAATTAAGGATAATTTAATATATCATATCCATTATTAATAATAACGGTTATCTATTATTTACTATATGAAAGAAAATGTGTTGTTAAATTAGACAGACATTTCTCCAAACAGCAAAGAGTGAACGAGGTTCCCCAAGATGCTGTTTTGTCACCCCTATTATTTATATTATTTATAAATGATTTAGAAAAAGCACCTTATGTCAAATAATGCACATTTTAAAACTGCTACGCATGCTGAAGACGTTACTATTGAAATATCGGCAGAAACACCTGAAACTCTTCAAAATACATCATCCCAACTTTTGATGTTGTTTTGTGAATGGTGCAATAAAAACAGATTGATTTTGAATACACAGAAAACAACATAATATGTGCTATTTCACGCCAGACAGAATAACCTGAACTAAATCTTAAAACAAATAATTCCGAGCTACAAAAATCGGGATAACGATTGATGAAATGTTGAACTGGGATAGTCATATTAATCTAACAAGCAATAAGTTAAATCTTTTTTTTGCAATTAGAAATTTAAAAAATATTCTTTCTCAAGCCCAGTTAATTAATGTATACTATAGCCTTGTTTATAACCATCTTAAATATCTTGTAATTTTTTGAGGTTCTAGTTTCTACATCACAAAGAATTTTTAAGAATTTTTATCCAGCAGAAAAGGATTATACGTTTAATCGTTTCACTTGTCCCATTTTTACTGCAAATAATATTTTAACATTAACTTCCATATTAATTTGTGAGGCCGCTACTTTCGTGTATGAGAACAAGAGCAAGTTTACATTTGGAGGTAATATCCATTCTCATAACATTAGATCAGCAAATGAAATTTCTATAAATCACTATGCTTTAACACTTTTCAAGAAGAGTCCTTATTATTTTGTGCCATCATATATAATAAACTATCATAAATAACAAAATACAAAATAGTATTTACAAGTTTAAAAGTCATTTAAAAGAATTTCCCATCATAACCAACTGTTTTTATAGGTTACGTGAATTTTTTTGCCTATAATGGCAGATTTCTTATAATCTTAAATTATCTGTATATATTTTTTACATCAAATTACTCACTATTTACTTGTCAGAATGTTTCTTTACATTCTATGTTCTTATTTTGTGCCATCATTTATAATAAACTATCACAAAGAATAATAACACAAAATAGTATTTACAAGTTTAAAGAATATTTAAAAGAGTTTCTCATAACCGTGTTATTATACGTTACGTGAATTTTTTGCCTATAATGAGCATGTAGATTTCTTATAATTGTAAATTATCTGTATATATTTTTACTTTCTTATACCTAATTAAGGAAATATAGTAATCGTGATTTTTTACGACCACTAGATTTTGATTGATATATACGTTTTGAACCTTTCTGAATCCATTCTAATTATTTTCCGAATCATGTCTGTCAGTTCGTGTGTGTGTGTGTGTGTGCGCGCGCGCGCGTGTATGTGTGCGTGTGTGCGTGTGCGTGTGCGTGTGCGTGTGCGTGTGCGTGTGCGTGTGCGTGTACGTGTATGTATGTATGTATGTATGTATGTATGTATGTATGTATGTATGTATGTATGTATGTATGTATGTATGTATGTATGTATGTATGTATGTATGTATGTATGTATGTATGTATGTATGTATGTATGTATGTATGTATGTATGTATGTATGTATGTATGTATGTATGTATGTATGTATGTATGTATGTATGTATGTATGTATGTATGTATGTATGTATGTATGTATGTATGTATGTATGTATGTATGTATGTATGTATGTATGTATGTATGTATGTATGTATGTATGTATGTATGTATGTATGTATGTATGTATGTATGTATGTATGTATGTATGTATGTATGTATGTATGTATGTATGTATGTATGTACGTATGTATGTATGTATGTATGTATGTATGTATGTATGTATGTATGTATGTATGTATGTATGTATGTATGTATGTATGTATGTATGTATGTATGTATGTATGTATGTATGTATGTATGTATGTATGTATGTATGTATGTATGTATGTATGTATGTATGTATGTATGTATGTATGTATGTATGTATGTATGTATGTATGTATGTATGTATGTATGTATGTATGTATGTATGTATGTATGTATGTATGTATGTATGTATGTATGTATGTATGTATGTATGTATGTATGTATGTATGTATGTATGTATGTATGTATGTATGTATGTATGTATGTATGTATGTATGTATGTATGTATGTATGTATGTATGTATGTATGTATGTATGTATGTATGTATGTATGTATGTATGTATGTATGTATGTATGTATGTATGTATGTATGTATGTATGTATGTATGTATGTATGTATGTATGTATGTATGTATGTATGTATGTATGTATGTATGTATGTATGTATGTATGTATGTATGTATGTATGTATGTATGTATGTATGTATGTATGTATGTATGTATGTATGTATGTATGTATGTATGTATGTATGTATGTATGTATGTATGTATGTATGTATGTATGTATGTATGTATGTATGTATGTATGTATGTATGTATGTATGTATGTATGTATGTATGTATGTATGTATGTATGTATGTATGTATGTATGTATGTATGTATGTATGTATGTATGTATGTATGTATGTATGTATGTATGTATGTATGTATGTATGTATGTATGTATGTATGTATGTATGTATGTATGTATGTATGTATGTATGTATGTATGTATGTATGTATGTATGTATGTATGTATGTATGTATGTATGTATGTATGTATGTATGTATGTATGTATGTATGTATGTATGTATGTATGTATGTATGTATGTATGTATGTATGTATGTATGTATGTATGTATGTATGTATGTATGTATGTATGTATGTATGTATGTATGTATGTATGTATGTATGTATGTATGTATGTATGTATGTATGTATGTATGTATGTATGTATGTATGTATGTATGTATGTATGTATGTATGTATGTATGTATGTATGTATGTATGTATGTATGTATGTATGTATGTATGTATGTATGTATGTATGTATGTATGTATGTATGTATGTATGTATGTATGTATGTATGTATGTATGTATGTATGTATGTATGTATGTATGTATGTATGTATGTATGTATGTATGTATGTATGTATGTATGTATGTATGTATGTATGTATGTATGTATGTATGTATGTATGTATGTATGTATGTATGTATGTATGTATGTATGTATGTATGTATGTATGTATGTATGTATGTATGTATGTATGTATGTATGTATGTATGTATGTATGTATGTATGTATGTATGTATGTATGTATGTATGTATGTATGTATGTATGTATGTATGTATGTATGTATGTATGTATGTATGTATGTATGTATGTATGTATGTATGTATGTATGTATGTATGTATGTATGTATGTATGTATGTATGTATGTATGTATGTATGTATGTGGCCACAATAACTCAAAAAGTATTAATGGAAGACTTCCCAAATTTTGCAATTAAGATTTTCAACAACATTTTAAGTGACACACATTAAATTTGGTGAATGTGGTACATTCAGAAGAAACATAATGAAAGAAAAAAGTACAATTTCGGAAAAAAATTAAAAAATTTCATTGCATTTCTGGACGAATCTTGACAAGTTAAAATAAGAAAACATAACTTTATGGAAAAAATCTGTCTGAGTGTCTGTAGTATCGCGATAGCAGCCACAGTTTTTGAGATAAAGCTTTCAAATTTGGTACACGTGTTCTAACGGCCAAATACAATGATAAATTCGGTGATGAACAAAATTGGCAACTGAAAAGAGGTCCACGGAACCCAAACTGTTTTGTATTTGTCTTTACAGAAAAATGTATTCTTAATGAAAGAATATAAATCATGTCTACTATATTAAGCCAATAAAATATATTTTCCAAGTACTTAAATAAAGCTGATGTAAACTGAAATTTTTTTCACATTTGACCTCATAAAATGGGGTTAGGATAAATTTGGCAGTTAGACGTTTGAAATGTATAATTTAGTTACAAAAATGTCAATGTCAATAAGAAGAAATTATTAAAATATATGACATGAATTATTATTGACAGTATTGAACGACGTGACGCTGATAATTAATTAATGAAAAATTTTATTGAAACATTTCAGGGTACGCTATTAAAATTGAATTGAGGTAAGTGAAGGATTAAATAGAATGATTTTTAGATCAGGATGATATATACTGGTATAAGAAAGTTATGTGCTGGACACATCAGATATTTTACATCAAATTACTTTCCATTTATTTGTCAGAGCATTTCTTTACATTCTATGTTTTACACTCATTGTTAATAATGTTTACATTATTAACAGTGAGCCATCTTTTTTTATAAGTATATTTATGTACAGTTTATTTCAAACTTGTTTGCAACATAAAAACGTCAGCTTCTTTGGTCTATCTATCGCCGTCAAAGAAACCGACGTTGTCTGTATTTTATTGCTATTATCTATACACTATCAGTTGTCTATTTTATGAGTAATTATTATAGATGTATCATAGTTTGACTTGTCAGTTTATCCTGTCGTATTTGGCAGAATTGGAATGAATAAATTATCTATCTATCTATTAGGAGGGTGGTATTTATTGTGTACTTACCAGTTAATTTAATGTGAGCAAAATCGTCCCTTTTGCTTAATAAATCATATGTAGATGCCAAGATTACAATAATAAGAGAAAGGGTAATAACCGACCTGAAACAAGACTAACATCAGTATCATTTTTTCTATAAACACTGCTAACGTGTTAGGATTCATCTTTGGTGATCAATTAGTAATGCCATTTAGAGATTAATAATTAACATGGTATTTGCCAGATAATGAGAGTAACATCAAACAATGACAAGACGATTCTAAATCCCACATTTGTATAAGGTGTCCCAGCTAAGATGTCACACGTGATTTCCGAATAATCCGATGCCGCTAAGAAAGAAACAATTGAACATCAAACAAAAAAGTTAAGGCCAAAAAACTAAAAACTGAAAAAGGTACAATTTCGGGAAAAAATTTAAAATTTTTTATTGCATTTCTGGACGATTTTTTTATATATAATTATAATGAAAAACATATCATCAAAAAAAAAACGTTCTGCATGTCTGTAGTATCGCGATAGCAGCCACAATTTTTGGGATGAAGCTTTCAAATTTGGTACACCTGTTCTAAAGGCCAGAGACAATGATAAATTCGGTAATGAGCAAAATTGGTCTGCTGAAAGGAGGTCCACGACAGTTTGGCATTTGAAATGTCTGATTTAGTTTCGAAAATGTCAATATGTCAATAAGAAGAAATTATTAAAAAATATGACATGAATTATTATTGACAGTATCGAAGGACGCTAATAATTATTTATTTAAAAATTTTAATGAAACGTTTCAAGGTACGCTTTTAAAATTAAATTGAGGTAAGTCACGAATTAAATTAGATGATTTATTTTAGATCAAGTATAAGAAAATTATGTGCTGGCCATATCAGATATTTTATTATAGGGTAATACTGGAACAAGTATTTTTATCTCATTTCTGGTTTGTCCGGAAATGAATTTTTCTTACAAGAATTTTGAATATCTCAATATACTTTAGTTGCATTCAACAGAACATTCAAAATCAACATCAAAAATGCGTAAACCACTTTTGTGGTATCTCTAACAGATTTTGAAATATAAATAGCTCTTTGACGTTATCCTCATATCTACCATAAAGCCCGCAATTTAGATGATGGCACCTTGTGTTAGAAATAATATCATTATTAAGCCCAAATTGTAGTAGACAGGTGCCAAACTAATTGTAAGGCAATAATTGCGAAACTACACGTAGAATTGCGTTTATTATTGCTGTATGGTTACAAAATCTCAGTCAAAAAGTTATTAATAATTCGAAAATGGTTAGAGATATCAGAAAAGTATTTTTGATAGATAATTGAATGTTTTGTTGAATGCAATCAAATCGGATTCCTCGGAAAAGACTGCATCACATTAGTTTTTGAATTACAAATATCGTTTGAAAATTACTGAAAGAATCGCGAGTGCCATCTTAGCTAGGACACCATGTGAATAGTGCTATACTCTGATTACATATAGGCCACATCATACATCACATATTTATTATTTCTGTATAGGAATAATTATATTTAATAATTTTCTTTTTTTTTAATTATACCTGACTATATTTATTCCTTACTGGGCACTGTTATGAATATCCCTAGATATTTGTAGCCTGTTTATTAATTGTATTACAATATAGGCAATTATCTCGTTTGATATTAAAAAATTACTATTGCATGTTGCAATGAATATAAATCAAGGACGGTTATAGTTATTATTTAAATTTAACAAATTAGGTGTTATAGAATATTTTATCTTTTGTAAACAAATACAAATTAATTAAAGTTATCCTGAATTATCACAAATCAATACAGTCAAAATATTTTGGGTACATATTTTTATCGGTTTATTATAATATGTTTTAAATATATCGAATATCAGAAACAAATGAGAAACTACTAACAGTAATTTCTCATAAAAATAGATGATACTTTCAATAAAATGTTGAGCTATGATGTTCATTTTCCGAGATACGACACCCCAAATGGTGCTCAGAAAATGTTGATTTTGTGATGTGGAGGTGATGGACGACTATTACAACTATGGTAATGTTTTGAGATAGGAGAGATTTGCTAGTTTTGCTTCTTTGTTAATTGTTGTTTGTAGAGAGTTATATCTGGTAATTTTATTTCATCATCTATCTATAGATAAGGTATTGACATGAAAAAAATCAAGTTCCAGATTACGAAGAAAATGGACGTTTTGCGACCCGAAAATAGAAAATTTAGACGAGTGGGTATTCGTTTTCGTGACTGTGTGTCTATGAGTCTGTGGGTCTATATGTTTAAGTGTTTTTGTGTCTGTATGTGCATGTGTCTGTGTGTCGTTGGCCATTGTAGTGACGCAATTTCCTCCAATATGTGTCTACGTGGAAAACTGAAACGCTCCACATAATATCTAGGAGATCTAAGAAAGCGCCCTGTTGAATATTGATGCACTATGGAGGACATGTTTCGGGGCCAAAAAATTACTTCAAATAAAAAAAGAATTAAAAAAAAATTAGTATTCAACTTGCATGTAATGGTTATTATTCATTAGGGTGATTTACGACATCATTACATGCTCGTTGAATGATATACCATTATTTGTTACATTTAATTTTTCTCGTTTATAATATTTATCTCGTTTATTCTCTTTATTTTATTTATCTCATTTGTACCATTCGTCTCATTTGACTCATTCATCTCATTTGTCTTAGTTACATCTTTTGTCCCATTTGTCTCATTTATCTCATAGATGTGGTTCGGAATCCACAATAAACTATATGGATTCGTCCCTCTTTCCCTAACAAAATATCCTAAGATCTTCAGAAGGTTACTTTGGTGACCTGAGAGTCGGTTAAAAAGCGTTTCTTTGAGAAAGCATCTCATTTATCTCGTTTATCTTTGTCATTTATTTTAATTAAAATAAATTATTTATTTTAATTAAAACTGAATATGATGATGAAAAAAATACTGGCGAGGAACACTTAATTTTAACCTAAAACATTATTAGTACTTTTCATCCTGGACACTGAAATTATCTAGAACAAAATGAGTCAACAAAATATTACTTACAAAAAAAGAAATATCACCTGCGTCCAGCTGTACATTTTCAGCAACTTGACACGTGTTTTTGTTAACTTCCACTTCCACATTTACTTTAAATTTATTGCGATCATTTATTCTGTTAAGAACACCCTTTAAGGATGTCTGTAAATCCTCACTTGTACAGGATGATGGCATACAATAGGAAAAATGCACTTGATTTATCGGATTTACTGAAGCATCGTGTAAGAAATCCTAAAAAAAAAGATTTGTTGAGTAGCTTACTCACAGTCAAAGATGTTAAGATTTCTTTAATTCTGCTGGTGATATAGGTTTCAGAGACTTTATTGGACCAGTTTTGGGTCTGTCTGACGATGTCCTACAGGTAAGAACTTATTTATTACGTTCTCTTGATACAGAAATCACATGCACAAATAAACAAGTTTCGTAGTCTATACACGAAAATAATGTGAGCGTGTATTAAGCGTATCTTAAAGCGGACTTTTTGGTGTATTGGTACCTATCATAAAGTATTCATGCGAGTCAAATTATAATTGTTATGTTCTTCCTATCTCCTAGGCTCATGGTGGGATAGGTATTATAAAAAATCACTCTTTACTTCACGAATAAAACTACCAGGTGAGACAGAATAAGCATAATTTAAGTGTATCATATCTAAATAAAGTTATATCTAGGGCTGTCAAAATTGTTCCGTGAGACAGTGGCGTACGCGAAATTAACTGATACGAGAAACAATAAACTGTTACAATTTATAACAATTTATGTAAAACTTACCCTCTTAACTAGCTTGATGAACTAGCTTTCTTATCACAAACTGGAGAAGATGTGTAGCCATTTTGCAGCATCAGGTATGTTTCTATGATTGTCTCCATGAGTGATGTTCGCTTTGGTGAAAATGTATTTTTACATTTTGAAAACGACCGTTCGACATCTACTGATGTAATACATGCATACGTAAAATAGTCTTTGAACGCACTTAACGGATCTGGGGCTACACCATCACATATTTATCTTAATTTGGTAAAACCGGTGTCTTTATTTAACACACTTGCAAACTTTTCTTTAACGCGCTCATTTGTTGCGTCACCTACAGCGTGTAGCAGGGTTTATAGTTCATCGCAATATTTTTTAAAGCTGTTTCAATGGAAATATCTTCGAATTTTGTCTGGCTTTCCTTAATAGCTGCAGCCTCATCTGGATTGAACTGTACTATCACAGCTTTTATTTGTTGGAAATATTCAGCATAATAAAAAAGCTGCCTGCAAACATGCTCCCCAACGTGTAAGAATCGGCTGTGGTGGTTCAGGAATACCGGGACACTTGCTATGAAATGCACGGAGACGTTTAGGAGATTTAAGAAACACTTTCTTTGTACTTGCTATTAATGCATCTACCAGTCTTTTGCTAGCTAGTAACAGTGGAACTGTAGGTTTAAGAGGGTCCAGTACTCGTACCATAACATTTAAAATAGAGAGTGGAATAACTTTTATCAAGAAGAGGAACTTAATTTGTTTTTAAATTATTTAAAATAGAATTATTTTTACCATCTGTTGTCTCATCAACAGATAACCACAGCCGTGTATTTTTTAATTCACATTTCATCTTATTTACCATGTCTACATGTACAGTTGGTAGATAGTTACATAAAGTTGTGCGACTTGGTAACTTCACCTGGGCATTGTATTTATTCCAAAACTCTCGAAATGGTTGTTTATCGAGTATGTGCAGCAGAATATCACAGGCAATCAGCATTAATAGTAAATCAAACATACTTTACAAATATTTTAGCATCATCATTGAATAAATCCCGGAATTCACCTATGAATTTATTCACTTCGTCAGCAAATGGCTGTTTTCTACCACTGCGTACGTCTGCCATGCTTTATTATTAAATTAATATCAACAATACAGTACAACAAATAAAATAAAAACACAAAAACAGTATGCAATACGCTCAAGTGACTTAACGTGTACACAACTCGAAAGCTAATAATAGACTGGACTGGAGAAAGAGTTTCGCGGTCAAGGTGAATGCCGGCGACAGTAAGTACATCTGTACTTTACGACCATGATACACAGAAACGATTTGCAGCTTTAGTTATATCTAATAAACTAATCTAAATATGCAAAAAGTGACAATACACATGGGAGAGGGAACAAGTACCTTATCGTCGGATTATATTAGGCATATCTTGATAAACCATAATACAATGAAATAGATTAACATAAATAGTAAAGCATATATTTAGAATTCAGATGATGGAGAAAATTATTGCCAAAAGTAAAGTAAGTAAATATTACTTACCTCTATCTTTTTCCACATCGATATGTTAAAATAAATTTTGTAGTCGTCAAATTTATAATTATACCATTTTTTATTTCTATCCTTTTCTCTATAAGGGGAATCGAATGTATATTTAGCCATGCAATATTTTCCAGAGAAATCTTCATGCTGGTAAGGTATTTTTAATTCCAAACATTCATCAAAATTTCCAAAATCATAAGAAGAACCGTATATAACTCCACTTGGAAATTTAGTGGTGGCGTCGAACACTATACAGAAGCAATAAATACTATATCAATCAAAGTAATATTACAATATTAGATGTTTCTTCTGCTGCAAATCACAACATTCAAAAACAAACAAAAAATTACCTTCAATGACTTTCTAGTGTTTTCTATCAATTGTTTTGAGAAAAGTTGATAAAGGACGGCTAATAATATAGTAACTTAAACATAGTGAGTGATAAATGGATTCCTCTAGTGGTCAGTGCCAGTGGCGGCTGGTGAAATTTAGGCTATGTCATATCTCAGTATTGGAGCATGGGACCCAAGCGATACTTAAAGGCGTAACTATCAGGACTAAATGAAGAAGTTTTGCAGCAAAAAAATTGCGCTTGAAATTTGCGAAAAAAAGTTGGAAAAATTAGTGCCCCCCCAGGTTATTTTTTAAACGATTTGTAAAATATTTGTGAAACATTTTTTTTCAGAATCAGGTGGAAAATATAAGTTCACATTTCAAATTTCATCGAAAAATATTGGTTTTCTATAAAGTTACACCGTTTTGAAATTTGCAAAGTGAAAAATGAATCTAAAATAAAATTTCAAAACGGTGTAACTTTATAGAAAACCAATATTTTTCGATGAAATTTGAAATGTGAACTTATATTTTCCACCTGATTCTGAAAAAAAATGTTTCGCAAATATTTTATAAATCGTTAAAAAAATAACCTGGGGGGGCACTAATTTTTCCAACTTTTTTTCGCAAATTTCAAGCGCAATTTTTTTTCTGCAAAACTTCTTCATTTAGTCCTGATAGTTACGCCTTTAAGTATCGCTTGGGTCCCATGCTCCAATACTGAGATATGACATAGCCTAAATTTCACCAGCCGCCACTGGTCAGTGCTACTACCCGTTAGACTGATACCGACCTGCGAAGCAGGTACCAAGAGCTGCGACTCTAGCCTTGGTGGACTAAACTATATACTGAATAAGATTTACAGGAAAACAACTACTCAGCGGACAAAAGCCCCGACCTGCATTGATAAAAATGCTTAAAACAAAATTGTTTGAACAAAAAACAACACTGTAATCTGATTTTAATTTTGTGTTTGTATGATTCCTATTTTTGGAGATGAATTGACAAGTTTTCTAATGGTTTTGTGTGACTATTACGTTGACATTAAACGTGTTCATGTGTCTATAATAATAATAATAATAATAATAATAATAATAATAATAATAATCTTTATTCGCTCTTAGGGTGGTCGAAGAATATACGCGGGCAATTGGTATGGAGTTCGGGTTGGACAAATGTGCAGTCGTCCACCTCAAGAGAGGACGATGCGGGGAATTCCCTGAAGATGCGCAGCTCGCAGACGGAAGCATCCTAAGACATCTGGATGCCGGAGAGACCTATACATACCTGGGTGTGCAACAAAGGCACATCCAAGATGTAACACAAATAAAGGATTCTCTCCGCGGCAAGTACAGACACCGCCTCCGAAAGATTTGGTCTTCCGAACTTTCGGGGAAGAATAAGGTGTCTGCAACCAATATGCTTGCCGTTCCGATTCTGCTCTACTCCTTCGGAGTAGTAAAGTGGAGGGTAGATGAGCTGCGCCAATTAGATAGGGATACCCGCAAGATGATGAATATTCACAGAAGTATTCATCCTAGATCGTCCGTTCCTCGTGTGTACCTCCCACGTCAACGGGGGGGCCGAGGACTCTTGAGCCTGGAGTGTACGCATGGCAGAGTAGTACTGAGTATGGCATGTAACATACTCAGGAGCTCAGATCCCCCTCTTGCGGTTCGTAAAACATCACGAAACTGTAGGAGTGGGAGCAGGATTGTTCAAGGCAGCAAAAAGAGCCGCAGATGAACTCGGTCTCGCATTTGACATCAGGCGAGGAGGCCGGCGAGGTGCTGATGTTGAGTCAGTCACCGAACTTCAGCCAAATCGTCTGAAAGCCCGAATTAGAGCTGCCGAACAGGAGAAACTGTTTCGGCAGCACGTCGATAAACCCCAGCATGGTGTCTTCTATAAGAACATAGAAACACTGGGTTTATCGACCAGGCTGACCTTCGCCTTTCTAAGGTCAGCAGGGCTTAAGTCGGAGACCGAGGGATTCATTATGGCCTGTCAAGATGGTGTTATCAACACCTTGGTCTACCGTAGCCGCGTGTGGCGTGTAGAGGTTCCTGATATCAACTGCAGGACCTGCCATCAGGCGCCGGAATCGCTCATGCATTTACTATCTGCATGCCCCATATATGCGATTTCGGCCTACATCCACCGGCATAACGCGGCATTACGAGTGCTATACTACCATCTAAGGCACTCGTACGGGGTAGACCAGACACCAGTGCTGCCTTACGTCCCCGAAGATATTGAATCCGTTGTCGAGAACGAGAAATGCCGGATTTACTGGAACTACTCGTTCCCGACTGTCAGGCTAATCCAAGCCAACAAGCCTGACATAGTCCTCCTCGACCATCAACTCAAGGTGATGTATGTCATCGAGTTCTCGGCACCTGTGGAGAAAAACATCGCCTTGAAGGAGGAGGAGAAACGGACCAAATATCGCGATCTCCGGTACGAGCTCCAAGTGCTGTACCCAGGCTACTCGGTCAAAATGGTCGTCCTTATTATCGGTGTACTCGGAGGGATAAAGCCTACGCTACTCTCGGACCTGAAGATCATACCGGCCTGCCAAAAATCAGCTGAGTGGCTGGCAGGCCAAATGCAGAAGGCGGTCATTCTTGGTTCTCTCCGTCTGCTTAGGGCACACGATTCCGGAGCCTACAGTCACTAACCCTGCGGGATGTGGGAAGTGGCTGAGGTTAATGTGCTGGCGCGACTCCCGTGAGGCGTCGGAGGCCACGGGAGGACTGTCCAGCGTCGGGCAACCGAAAAAAAAAAAAAAAAAAAAAAAAAAAAAAAATCTTTATTGGTGTGTTATACACAGAGTATTTACACAAGTCAGAGGCGGTACAAGAATAAAAGCACACATAGATTACATTGACACTAATATAAACAGAAATGAGTATATAAATAAATAAACAGAAATACATTTTGAAGTAATAAATAATAAAATATAAGTGCATAATATAACAGAGTAAAACACAATAACATAATAAAGTATAATGCACAAACAATTGTCAAATATATATATCACCAGTCATTAAAATCAGCATCCAAAAATTCCTCAAGTGAGTAAAATGCATTTCTGAGCAAAAAATTCTTAACTGAAGTTTTAAACTTGTTTAAGTCAAGTTGCTTCACGTGCGCTGGTAATACATTGTAAAATAATATACCATAGTAATTTGTACTATTTTGCGTTTTTTTTAATCTTAAATAGTTAATATTTATTTTGTTCCGATTACGTGTTTGGTAACTATGAATTTCACTGTGAGTAGTGAAACTGCCCTCATTCTCTTTTACATATAACAGTGATTGTAAGATAAAGGCACATGGTAATGTAAGAATACTCAACCTAACAAATTCGGGTTTACAGTCATCTCTATACTTAATGCCGGATATTATTCTAATAGCTTTTCTTTGGATACCAAAGACTGCTCTGCTAGCAGATGAATGCCCCCAGATCAAAATGGCATAAGAGATGACTGAGTGAATTAAGCCATGATATGCGGTAAGTAATGTTTTTTCTGAGACATTGCATGAAAGATTGCGCAGTAAATATATGTTTTTGGAAACTTTTTTGCAAATATAATTTGTATGTGATTCCCATGTCAGTTTTTTATCAAGGTGAACACCCAAAAATTTAACCTCATTAGCAAAGCCTAAGTCACTATCTATGTTCTTTAGAGTAAATACCACATTTTCAGTCTTGGAGTCATTTTGTGCTAACTGATTAGCTAGTAACCAATCATGAACTCTATTCTGTTTTGAATTTATTTCAGATATTAAATCCTTTACATATTCAAATGACTTTGTTATAGTAGTATCGTCGGCAAATAGAACAATGTTTGCATCGATGTTAATACTTGGCAGGTCGTTTATATATATCAGAAAGAGTGTCGGTCCTAATACGGATCCCTGGGGGACTCCGTATTTTACAGGAAGGAAATTTGAATTTATATTTTGGGAAGATACATATTGATAGCGGTTTGTTAAGTAGGAATTTAATAAGTTAACGCTACTGTCGCTAAAGCCATAGAAGTGCAATTTATCAACTAATATTCTATGTGACACACAGTCAAAAGCTTTCGTCAGATCCAAGAATTGTGAAAACGTTAACAAACCCTCTTCAAAGCCCTCGTTGATAATTTTAATTAAAGAGTTTATAGCTAGCGTTGTGGAATGCTTAGCCCTAAAACCGAATTGATGTGGGTCAAATAAATTATTTTCCTCAAAATAGCAAGTGATTTGCGTCTTTAATATTATTTCCAAGATTTTCGCTAAGAAAGGAATAATGACGATTGGTCGGTAATTTGATGGGTTGTCCTTACAACCCTTTTTATAAATTGGTATGACTTTTGATAGTTTTAACACGTCTGGGAAAATATTCTCTCTAATGTACAGATTAATAAGATTTGTTAGAGGAACTATAATTATATATCTTATTGTTATTAAAATTTTCATATTAATATTATATGGATCAATGCTGTTTATTCTCTTTAGGTTATTTATTATGTCGGACACTTCATTATAAGTTACCTCTGAGAAGCTGAATTTTTGTATAGGTATGTTCGATTTTACCATATTCAGATAGTCATTGTGCTCTACACAGGTCAATAAGGTCATTTAATACTAAGATTATCTTAAAATCACTGTGTGATTCAAATGGATGCCATGTAGGTGACGCTAAAGACCACTCCGACAAAATCTTCGTTCAAAACTACGACCAAGATACTGGCATCTTGATTTTGATATACTTTTGATAGTACCCCTAACGAAAAACCGAGGGTGTTAAATCCGGAGATTTTGGTGACCTTTGAATTAATTAGATTGCTGCTGCCTATCCACTTGCCAAACAATTGTTTATTTAGCTGTTCCTTTATAACTGCTCAGTTATTGAAATCGTTTTTGCCTTTGCTTTTTCTTTATAACAATCTAATGTACAAAAAATTAGAAAAAGAATTCTTATTCCATTTCGGTAGGATGCGTAGATTACAAGAAAATTAAAGGAATGTAATTTTGGGGCGAGTTTCGTTAGTTTTCAAAAAAGAATTGGAATCCGAATTTAACTCTCGCACTAATAATTAATTTTCTGACGTTAGTTTTGATTGTTGTCTGACAAAAGCAAAAATATTTCAGGCTTTTTTTATGTAAAATGTTTGTTAAAGTTGGCTATAGTTATGGATTTGGCTATAGCTATGTCAATGATAAAACGAATGTTGTTTTGTCAAACTGGAAATGTTCTTAATGATAAGGATTATTCACTCATCGGTCATTACCTCTATTTTAAAGTTTTAAAAATCATCCATCTTTTACCACGCAAGAATATGTCGAAGTAGAAAATAATTAAATACCACACCCCTATTAAAGCCAAAGGCTTACGATAAAACTGGAAAGTGCGTGTGTATTGTTGTGCAAATAATGAGTTTTAGCCTCATCCCAAATTTCATAATTTTCTGTTCAATATTGTTTGAGAAAAATTATTTCAAAAAAAGTAAAATCGATGACACAATCAACACCATGTAATGCAATGATGGTACATTTTTAAGACATGTTCATCTAAAAATTTTTTTGTTAAAATGGTGAAAATTCGTAATAGAGCTAATAAATTACCCTTTATTTTCCATATCTAATCTTTAGTGCAAGTATTTTGACAGGTTATTTAAAACATTTTGTTATCGCGTTTTAGTCCTTGCTATACAGGGTGTTTCAAAGTTATGTAGTCAAACTAGTACAGTAAGTAAAGGAGTTACACCTTCTCAAAAATAAAGGAAAAAGACGTCGTTTGTGCTGCAACTCAGAAACCATAACAAACAAGCATCACAAAATTTATAGATTTTGTTTAGGATTCTAACGATGTCCTATATTTACTTTTCAAGTAAGTGGTCAGGTGCGGTGCACATGGGACTTAAGTTGCATTTTTGAATTCGCTAGCTCTATTAAAAATTTGGCTTTAAAATATGATTTTTCAAATATTATTACAAAAAAATGATATACCTTTCATATTTCGATAAGATTCACCGCTTTCGCAAAAACCAATTTCAAAAGTCTGATTACATTGAGGACTTCTTCTAGTATAACACAGCCCCACAAAAAAAAAATTCTGACCTAGCAACGAGACGAGTATATCCATATGTATTTTTGATCGCTGGATCCGAATCCGGGGTCAAAAAAAGTCGTACACCCCCAAAAAAAAATTTTAGAGCCAAAAAAACACCCCCTGAATCGTTTTGTTTAATATTTTCTGGAAAAATTGAATGTATTACGATAAAAATAAAGGTGAATTGCAGCGTTCACCCTATCGGTATGAAACGCACCCCCATAGAGGGTGAGAATCACCCTCATCTGCCATCAAACCAATTGATAACGACAATGACTGAAAAACATCTAAAAATGTTTAAGTTTCGTTAGGTTTGCAATAAACTGACGTAGAATTCACGTAATACCCCAAACTACGCCTATACCGTTATGAAAAACAACCCTTAACTTCAATTACAGAAAAAAAGAAAGGAAAAAACATAAAATTTGATAACGATTTCATTATATAGATGTTCTTATTTGCAGAGATCCTTATGGCTAGGATATTAGCAGTCATTTGTCACCAATCTTAACACCATTTGGGTATAAAACGCATCCCTGAAGGGGGTGAGAAGTACTCTTACGTTAGTAGCTTTTAGTTCTTCTTTTTTTAATCTTTTTTTTATGGTATCTTTTAACTTTATTTTCAAACGATCTTCTCACTGACTGTCGTTTGTGTTGTCCTTTCGTGTCTCTTTTCAGGGTAGGGGTAGTTTAGGGTATTACGTGAATTCTACGTCAGTTTATTGCAAACCTAACGAAACTTAAACATTTTTAAATGTTTTTCAGTCATTGTCGTTATCAATTGGTTTGGTGGCAGATGAGGGTGGTTCTCAACCTCTATGAGGGTGCGTTTCATACCGATAGGGTGAACGCTGTAATTTACCTTTATTTTTATCGTAATACATTCAAATTTTCCCGAAAATATTAAACAAAACGATTGATTAAAATGATAACGTCATTTTCAGAGCATTATCTCATATCCCTATTCAGGGAGTGTTTTTTGGCTCTAAAATTCTTTTTTTGGGGGTGTATGACTTTTTTTGACCCCGGATTCGGAATCAGCGATCAAAAATACATATGGATATACTCGTCTCGTTGCTAGGTCAGAATTTTTTTTTTTTGTGGGGCTGTGTAATTAATACTGTTAAGTATAGTAGGCTTAAACATTTATAAAATCAGAGGCGGATTAAGCCGATTGGAGGCCTCTGGCAGTCAAAATTTCGAGACCATCAGAACCAAGCTCCAAAACTTTTGCTTAATACTAAAGTTGCAGAACATAAAGTGAAGAAAATTGAACATTCGAATCAAGTTTAATAAAATATCATGCTTCCCAAACTTATCCTAATCAACTGTTTACGATATTCAGTTATAAGCGAAGTAGAACTATCCATAATGCATTAAATTATTGATGTTGTTTTCAATCGCAATTTGTTTTCTGCAATTCTTTTTCATTTAGTTTGATAGTTATGCCTTAAATTATTGTTTTGATCCTATGCTCCAATACTGAGATATGATTTAACTTAAATTTCACCAGTCATCACTGACTAGGAATCTATCGATCTCGGGGCCCCTTGGAGATTCAGGGCCTCTGAAGGCCTTTAGGTCCGCATCCCACTTAATCCACCCCTGTGCCCAATATTAAAAGCATGTCTGCAAATTCGTTAAATGTAAAATTATCTTCCTTTTTTATAACGTTTTTAACATAAAGCTGATTTTTGCTACTATATTCATTTTAATAGATATTAATTTAAATGATGGAATAGTTTGGTTACACAATTTTGAAACAACCTGTATAAGAAACGTACGGGCTATGTTTGAGAAAATTTCAGTGGAGTAATTGTGACACGACAATGACGGTAACAGACAGACTGACATATTGTGCCATAATGTTTAACAAGAAAATAAATAGAACCTTCTAAATGCATGATTTTCAGTGATGAGTGCATACTATGCTAGTATTTACAAAATTAGACGGAATAAAATGATTCGAAAATCTATATTATTTAGGCAAATATCGCGTCTTAAAAACAAAACAAATAAAAACTTACTTTCAGTTGCCCACAATGTATAGTTTCTCAACTCTTGCAAATAATACAAGCTGTGATTTCGGCATTTTTCATTGTTGCTGTTCATTGTCGGTATGTACAATTCAATGAAATTAACTGCATTTTCGTCTTCATCCAGAATCTTATCGAGTACAAAAGACTCTGAAATTTGTGAATAAAATGCAATGTAGCACAAAAATGTAAGCAATTGTATATTAAGTTTTCCACTCATTGTTACATTAGCTAGACTTTTACTAAATCAATAAAATTGCAACAGGCGACAATTTCATATTGGTAGGGATACAGTAATATACAAATGAAAGGTAATATTAAAAAAAAGTGATTAGTACGTAACTATAAAGTGTATATGCAACTCGTTAGTGTAATAAAATAAAATACAAAATCTTACTCTTATATACTTGTGTCGTATTATAATGGCATGTTAATGGCATGTTAATCTTAATTAAATTTTGCTTAATTGGTGAAAAGTCATTATATCTCCTGAAATACATTCGGGTTCATTTGAAGCAAATCGCTCTATATGATCACCAAATTTAAATCGTCATAAGTTTTAAACTACTCGATGTAATTCGATGATTTTTTCTTTTGTTTTAATTTACGTTCATTCTCCGACATAATCTATGGCTTTCGTTTGTTTTTGACTTGGTTAAATTTCTACAGTTCATTTAGGTGTTTATTTATATTTTTTTAAATACAGCTGTGGGCTTTGCCCGTGGTGGTAGAAAAATGTGTATCACCCTGTATGATAGAGACGCTTTGGAAGTTTGGAACACTTTCTAGTTTTTGAATATATGCAATACCGTTTGAGAAAACAAATATTTTTTAATGTGCAATATTTCTAAATTGTACAATTATCATCGTATGCAAAACTTAAATATGTAAAGGCATAAAACTAAATCGAATAATAATAACAAAACGCTACAACTATAGCAAACAAGTACAACAACAACAACAATAAGAAATTATTATAAATTGACAAAACCTGCAAGTATCTTTCACATACCAAATTAAACAACTAAATTTACTAATAATAACCAATAGGTTTGCCGCTAGTCTGCACGATTGCTCGACCACGCCTTAGCATACTGTTTCCAAATACGTACATAGTATCTTTGCTATTTATAATATACATATATTGTCAATAATATTTTGTGGAATTCTGTTCTGTTCATCTCTGACAATATCTTCTAATTCAACAAGATTATTTGGTGGTTCTGCGCGACTTTTTTTAGTTGGTTGTCTTATTGGATTGTCATCTGGTGAGGTAGCAGGCCATTTTTTTCATGAAGAAAACTGGTTGACTTGTACAATTAACAAAAATAAAAATCCATGGGGCCAATGCTAATAATTTATGGAATTACTCTTTGTATTCCTTAAAAGTTATTAGCACTTGCTATGTGGCTTTTGAAAAGTAACATCGGAATTCAGGTTAATTAATTATTACTTTTTATTATATATTATCCTAATTAACTATAATATTTTATTGCATTATGTTCTGGTCAATTGATATAACACCTTGAATATTATTGCGTCATGATGTTTTTCCTTTCATAGGAATGAGTTAGCAGTCTCTCTTTAATTATTTCAGTTTTTCTATACTTTTTTTTTATTGCAGTTAGTACATGATAACTGTAGCAATCAATATTAATTTAATGATTAAAAATCAAAATTGGCATAGTAGTAAAGATCTAGTTGAATCTAAATAATTTTTCATAAGAGAGCCAGCGTCGAATCACTTTTAAGGAATTTTTTTATGCTTCAGTATCCATATGTACAGGGTGGACAAATTTCGATGTTTGTATAGGGTAAGTCGGTAACTGTAAGAGATACAAAAAATGGGAGATACTTTCTTCATCTCTTTTTTTTGAGATAAATTCACTGCCGAAAACAAAAATTTTCTATCGTCTTTTGTTTTCAAGCTATAAACAAAAGTTCGATTTTTCGACTTTTAGACACGCCCCAAGCAACATTTTACCAACTACCGACTACTTTTTTACTAATTCCGACGTCAGAATTATTACAAATAGTAGTCGAGTAATAACTTAAATTTTGTAGTTGTAATACGACGTCGAACCAAATATTGCGCCGACCTCGCAAACCTACTGCTTAAGTCTGGACGATTTACCAACGTTGATTTGCCGTTGGAAAACGACTTAATAAGGTTTGATATGTTTTCAAGTCATTATCCAACGTTGATGAGACGTTGACAACTGACTAAAATAGGTATGGTTATATTTTGAATAACTTACCAACGTTGGTTAGACGTTGACAACTGACTAAAATAGGTATGGTTAAATTTTGAGTAACCTACCAACGTTGGGGTAGACGTTGGTGACTAACTGAATAGGTCAAGTTTGTTATGGAACACTTGCCAACGTTGGTTAGATGTTGGTTAGTGACTTAATAGGTTTAGTCCTTTTTAGTTATTTACCAACGTTGGTTAGACGTTAATGACTAACTTAAGTAGCTCCGATTAATTTTTCAGTAATACACCTACTTCTGTATAACGTTGGTAACCGACTTGATAGGTAGCTACATTCATCTCAAGTAACATTTTACCGACTACCAACTACTTTTTTACTAATTATAAGGTCAGAATTATTACAAATATTAGTCAAGTAGCGTCTTAAATTTTATAGTTATGATACAACGTCGGAGCAACGTAGCTTGAACCTCGCAAACCTACTATTTACATCTAGCACATTTACCAACATTGGTTTGATGTCAGAAATCTACTTAATACATTGAGTGTGTTCTTAGATTATTATCCAACGTTGATTAGACATTGGTAACTGATTAATTAGATTTAGGTAATTTTTGGGTAACATTCCAACGTTGGTTAGACGTTGCTGACTGACGTAGTCGTCTAGCAACGTCGGGTGGACGTTGGTGTTAGGCTTTTGGTCCTTGGTCTAACATAACCTCAAAATCAATGTCGATAATTCAGGTACTGATAGATATTTAGTAAAGATTTATACACCAACTGCAAGAGACGGTCGATATTATTGTGATGGTTTGGAATGCACGTTAGTGTTAGAGCAGATTTCTGCACCAAAGTCTACTAAAAGTTGGTGCAGGTAAAATTATTTAACCGTGAAGTCGCTATTAGTAAAAATAGTTGCACTTATTCCGCCTTCGCCATATTTTCTCGTTCCACAGAAGGAAATAATAGGCGGCCATGTTGATTATGTGTACAATTATTTTAAATACACAAAATGTGCCTCTTTTTTCAAATAAAGTAAGCAAAAAAGTTTTTATTTACTCGTAAAATTAATTAAACAATATTTCAATTGCGCTTTCTTTGGAAACGGAAAATATTTTTTTGAAAGTAAAAAAAAAATAGTATTTTCGTTTTTAAAATAAACATTATTCTTATGGGTTCACTATATTTTTCGACCTACTTTATATACATATATGTATCAATAAAATTTCTTTCGTTTCAGTTTTTACCCCACCAGATTTATTAAAATTTTATTCGAAGTATTTTGTATATAATACGTACTCAATGATAAACACGCCTTATCCACTTTATATAAATAGATAGGTACGACAAATAGAATAATATACAAAATTACTTAGTTTCACTACCTACACCCGACTTTTGTAGGTCAGATTAAGGGCAAATTTTAAATAAGGTTGATAATAGGCTGACAACCAACTTAAGCCGACGTAAAATTTGGTGAACATTTGGTCGGTAATCACAACGACTAAAGTCGCTCCTCTACGTCGAATCGACCCATATTTTATTGACCAGATTGGTACAAAATGGGTCTTCCCGACGTTTTGTGTACGTCGCACACCGATTTTTAGTTGCGAACAGCAACGTCGGTTCGTCGTCAGAATGTTGCTTGGGACATCTTGGTTGTTTGTAAAGTAATGAAGAAACAACTTTTACATTTTTGAGGCACTTTTTTCTGCATAATACAGTAGAAAATTTAAAAAAAAGGTGCAATTTCGAGTTATGGCATAAAGTTGTATTTTTTAAATGGAAATCGTATTTAAGCTATATATCAAATGTGGGGTCGCTTTTGATGTGTAAGTATTTAATAGCGAAATTAATCTTTTGATAGATTACTTTTTCGTTTTTTTATATTTATTCCAAGTAGGCGTGTGTCGTCTATGACAGTGTTTATCCGTTTGTCAGCAAATTGCATATTAATATTCCGTCATAATTACACCCCATTTAAACTTAAAAGTGAAGATGTCTTTCGAAAATTACGAGAAATATGATATGCAAGAATGTGTTAATCAAAGTAATAACAAATGTGATATTGCATCCGAAATATATTTCAATCACTATCCAGAAAGAAGACTATTTTTAAGAGGTTAAAAGAAAATCTCATTAATTGTGGGTCCTTCAACAAGCCAAGACCAAAAAATTAGATATTTATATCTAATTTTATAATACATGACAATTACAAAATAAAGATTCAAATTAAAGTAAATGTTCAAGCTGATGTCTTTTTGTTTGATACATAAATTACACCTCTTCATAACACTCTGAACTGCATTATAAATATGAAGATTTGAAATGGAATTCATACAGTCTATAAAATTTATGTCGGTACTGGTTTTCTTTTATAATTTGTCTTTAATGTAGCTCCAAAAGAAAAAATCCAGTGGCGTTAAGTCAGCTGATCATGGTGGCTACCTGACTGGTTCGTTACTTCCCATCCAGTTATTTCCAGAATTGGTATTTAATAATCTGAAACGGTCCTGATATTATGAGGTGGTGCACCATCTTGTTGGAGGAACTGATTTCTTGCCTCAATTAAGGGCATATTGTCCATAAATTCCTCAAAAAGTTTCTAGTTTAAGATTTCGTAGTACCGTTGTCCATTAAAATTTTCTTATAATATATGTGATATATTAAAACGGTTGCCAAGTAGAGCACACCAAACACTAAAACCAAAGCGTCCCTGAGATCGTACGTCAACGGTACGGTGAGGGTTCATATCAGACCAATAGTGCTTGTTATGCTTGTTGAAAATTCCTGCACTACTAATGTAGGCTTCATCTGTACAAACTACATTTCCAGAGAAGAATGTATCTTGTTGACTTTTTGACGATACCATACGCAAAACTCCAATCGTCGCTGATGATCAATTGGTTGCAGATGATGTTGTTTCCTTATAGTATAAGGCCTGAATTTGTGTGTCTTCAAAATTCCCAAAGCTCGACGTCTTGAAATCCCAGAATCAGCTTCAATTTGACGACTTGAAATTGAAGGATTTGTAACTGCCATTTCAATTACAGTTATAGAAGTTTCTTCTGCATCTTTAATGTTGTAATTTTTTAGTCTTGGCTTGTTGAAGGACCGACAATTGATGAAATTTTTTTTAACCTCCTAAAAATAGCTTTAATTGGTTGTCGTCATTCTGGACAGCAACTGAAATATATTTCGAATGCAATATCATATTTCTCGCAATTTTCGTAAGACATCTTCACTTTTACGATTAAATGGGGTGTAATTATGACGGAAACAAAATTATTAATTTGCAATTTGCTGACAAATGGATAAATACTGGCATAGATGACACACGCCTACTTGGAATAAATATAGAAAAACGCAAAAGTGGTCTACTAAAAGATTATTATCGTTATTAAATACTCACACATCAAAAGCGACCCCGCATATGATATATAGTTTGAAAGAGAAAAAAATTTCCCATTTAATTAAACCATAGCTAACTTGATTCCCATTTAGAAAAATACAACTTTATGCCATAACTCGAAATTGCACCTTTTTTTAAATTTTCTCGATGTCACTGTATTATACAGAAAAAAGTGCTTGAAGAATGTAAAAGTTCTTTTTCCATAACATTACAAACAACCAAGATATTGACATGTGTCTAAAAGTCGAAAAATCGAACTTTTGTTATAACTCGAAAACAAAAGACGATAGTAAATGTTTGTTTCCGCCAGTGAATTTGTCTCAAAAAAGAGATCGAGAGTGTGTCTTCCATTTTTTTGTATCTCTTATAGTTACCGAGTTACCCTATACAAACTTCGAAATTTTCCCACCCTGTGCATTTAATTTTTCTATAATTTCTTCTCAGAGAGTTGAATTTAAAAAAAACCTACAATGTGAATTATCTTTAAAACAAAAAATTGTGCGAAATTGATAGAAAAGTTATTTTTGGGTCTCGATTGTGTCTAAAAAGCTTTGATTACACGTACAGGTCTTGTAAAAAAATATATATATCAAATTTTAAATAAATGGGAATTATAAATGCACAGATGCATCTCTCATATTGTCGGTTACGATGCTGAATCATGCTTATAAATCGTTCTATTTGATCGTTACGGTAAAGGATTTAATACAGTCATAACCGTTCTAATAATGTAATATGTAATATTAATTATTTTTTATATTGAGCAGATAATTCAATACAAGATTAAAATACTGTAATAAAACACTTTGTTAATGAATGATTCTAATTACTTGCATAATTAGCTTTACATCATAGTGCTAAAGCATAATTTAAAAACTATGGTTAAAGTTTCCACGGCTTTCTATCTTGTGTCAGCTTTCATGCGAGAAATATATGCCTTCTCGAAAATATTATAATAGTTATTTATGATATAAGGACGAAAAATGCAAAACATTTTCGTCCGTGTGTCATACACTATTTTTTATCCGATTGTAAGAAGAAAATTAAATAACATTTATTTGATATTTATTTTAATTGAAAAATCTGATCGTAATCAACTTCACGTCACTTTGACACAATCTAATTAGGATATCATGACAGTTTGTTTCATTTGTTTATATATTGATCAGTATTTTGTTTAAAACTGTTTACTGTCCGAAAAGTACACTTAATTTCAATAAAAACTGGTACGCTTTCTTTTAACTATGTAAATCATTCGTACTTTGATTGATATTAATAATCTTACAAATGTCACTTTGACGTTAATCAGTGGCGTCATTATTAAAAATGGTTCGACATCTAACAGATATTCAAAAATTTCGAATTGTTTCTAAAATTGAAGATGGTCGGTCCATAAGAAGACTTGCTGCTGAATACAATGTGAGTAAAACCACGATAATGAGTGTTAAAAAACAATGGGAAACCAACCAAACGGTATCCCGTAAAGTTGGTTCCGGTAGGCCCAGAAAGAGCGATAATCAAGAAGATGAAAATCTTATAAATTACCTAATAGAAAACCCTTTACAGACTGCAGTAAATGCAATTTCAGAGACAAATTTCCCTGCTTCGGTATCTACTGCTTGCAGAAGAATAAAACTACAAAACAACTTGTTCAGCGGTTAAAAAATAAAAACTTTCAGAAGAAAAGAAGCAGGGTAGGATTATTTTTGCACTCAACTATATAATCAATGATGAAAACTTCTTGGGACAAGTTGTCTTTTCTGACGAAAAGGTTTTTAAATCCTGTAACGATGGACATGTTCGCGTATATAGGCCTCCTTCCACTAGATACGACGAAAAATATACATTCGATCCACAAATATCAGGAATGTTTTCAGTCAATGTCTGGGCTTGGATGAGCCTAAATGGGTTAGGTGTGTGTTGGAACAGTGGTGGTTATATTCAAATATTAGACAATATTTCAAATATTAGACAATATTATGTTGCCGTCAGTAATAGAGGTGTTTCCGGAAAATAATTTTATTTTCCAACAAGACAACTGCTCCATACATACGGCCCATCGTGTCAGGCAATGGTTTCTTAATAAAAGCATAGAGTTGTTACCGTGGCCATCTAAAAGTCCGGATTTAAATCCAATTGAAAATGTATGGGGACTAATGGTGAAACATATAAGAAAATTAAATAACCGTCCAAATAATGCCCAAGAATTGGAAGGGATAATTGAAGACGCTTGGGAGAACTTGTCGCAAGAAGTTGTTCTTGCAAGAAATCTGATTTTGTCCATGCCTGCAAGACTTCAGGCAGTTTTAGACGCTAATGGAGCAATGACAAAATATTAGTTAATTCTGTATTACGTAATTGAAGTTCATTTATTTTATTTTGTTATTCTATTTTTATGTTCAGTTTGCATTGTTTACATTTTTTTTAATCTCAAGTGGTATTTTTGTGTTCTTATTTTAAAAATAGAATTATCATTATTTAGTTAGTATTTTAATTACAACCATTAGTAGAATTATCCTTAACAAATATATTTTCTTTAAACAATATTATGGCAGGCTTGAAAATGCTTTGAAAAAGTTATTTTCTAATTATTTTTTAAAATTCCGTTTGAATAAGATAAAAGAGAAAGGTTTAATAAGTTTAAAAACACAAAGAAAACCGATCTCCTCCAAAAAACCCAGGTCCGGGGTAAATCACCTCTTCTCCACCCCCCTCTCGACATGCCTGGCCAGCCCTATTTACAGACATATGCACACAACTAAACTATTAAGATTTTCGATTACAAGAGTTGTACCAGTTTTTTTTTGAAATCAAGTGTACGTTTCATTATATCTCTCCAAAAATACTACGTACTTATTTAGCGCACGGAAAATGGGATATTCCCGTGCGCTATTTGCCAGTCGTAATGTAATATGCTATTGAAAGTTCCTTAATAACCGCAACAATGATTGTTTAGTTTTCTTAGCAACGCTAAACAACATTGTGTTGTGACAGTTTTTCAAATTTTTATTCAAAATATTTTTAAAATGATATATCCAGAAGAAGAAATATCACTTGAAGCGGCAAAAGTAAGTGCTGAATTACTGCCCAGGAAGTCTTGTGAGAGATATGAAAATGAGTATCGTCTATTTTGCAAGTGGCGCCAGCAAAAAAAGTTAACACAGTGTGATGATACTTTTCTCGTTTATTTCTCGAAAAAGCCGAATCCATGAAAGCTTCAACTTTATGGAGTTGCTTTTCAATGTTGAAAAGTTGTCTGGCAGTAAAAGAAAATGTGAATGTTAGTAATTTGTCAAAAACAAGAACTACTGCATTGCTCCAACAACAAAGTGTTGGTTACACACGTAGAAGATAAAGACCATTTTTTGGTGGTATTCCTTCTAGATGGCAAAAATCATAAATCAAAAAGTTTCACAATAATTACCAAGAAAGGATGTCCCTTTGATCCATGCATTTTTATTGTAAATATATTAATCTAAGACCTACAAATATGGATAGTAGAAGATTACTTATTGCGTATCGCAGTGGTAGATGTTATACTCAACATATAGGTTGCCATACTATATATAAGTGGTACAACAAAACAGATTGCTGGATATCTGAACCTAAAAAATCCTGAAGAATATACTGGACACAGCTGAAGACGATCTGCAACATCTTGTTGGTCGAAGGTGGAGCGGATTTGATTACTCTAAAAAGACAGGAGGTTGGCGTTCCTCGACTCTGGCTGAAGGCTACTTCGAAGAATCGGTATGCGGAAAGATTGAAGTTTCTCGTGAATTGTTCAATCATTCAAGAATAGGAAACACAACGTCAACACCAGAAAACATTTTAATTGGGGAAGACCAAGAAATAATTTCTAACGTAATATCTTCGACTTCATCTAATACAATTCTACAAAATGAAGTGCATGCCAACTGCCAACGGATAGCATATTTACAATAACACAAATTGTAACAAATATTTCATTTAGTAAAAATTAAAGATATAGGTTTTCGGTCGTTCATGTTTAAAAATAAACTTTTTAAAAATGTGGCCTTTTTTTGGTATAATGAAAATATGCCTTACACGGGAATTTGTCACGCGCGCACAAGATAAGACTATTTTCTTGACTCCCAATAAAATATAATATTTCTTCCTAGGACGAAAAGAACTTTTCGGCCGGGAATTGTAGTCTCTTAACAGCCAGAACAAATAGTAAAATTTATTATGCCGGTGATCTTTTTGTCCAAATATTAGAACCAAAAAAACGTCATTTTTTAATACAATCGAATAAAAAAATATTTTATTTTATTGTATTTCTAGACGAATGAAAATAGTCTGAGTTTGATCTTTAAAATTTGTTTTGCAGTGTTGAAGTTTAATTTTTTTACACATTTTTATGGCAAAATCCAAACTCCTGATTTTTGTGAGATTAGGTTTTTTGACGCCGCTCTTGAAAAATATGAAGTATTCTTTAATTTTATATAAAAAAGTGCTCGCTAAAATGCACCCTTTCTGAGTTATTTGTTATTAAAGAAATCATACACAATTAACAAGCGTTGCTGGATTTTTTCCAATAATTTGTTCTAAATACCCATTTGCAGTATTAACTTGTTTTTTCTTTCAATTTATTTGCAAAAGATAAGTAGAAATATATAAAAAAAAGCTGTTTCCGCCCGGGGTCGAACCGGGGACCTTGTGCGTGTGAAGCACACGTGATAACCACTACACTACGAAAACACATGCCTACAGAGCAGCTTATGTATAATAATACCTAGAAAGTGTAAAGAAATAATGAATAATATTACACATGTAAATTGCTTTACCTGATAAAAATTCTACATATAACAAAATAAAAAACGAAAATAGCCTATTAAATAATTTGTTATACACATTTTCTCGACTTGAATGCTAATTGCATGTTATCTTAAAAGAATTATTAACGAGAACGATGAAATATAAAAGAATATATACCAACCTAAGTACCTACTTATATGTATAAATATAAATACTGACTACATTTTTCGAAGAGAAAATTAATCTAATGATTTCTATTTGGTCGGAATATAAGTATTATACCCAGCCATCTAAAAGTACTAGACGTGATTTAATATTGCATAAAATAAACAATTAGCCCACGACCATTTATTTTATTATCATCTATGGATCTTTCCACCATAAAGTTCGAGTTTAATACCTAATAAACCCGAATAATTAATAAATAGTTTATTGGAAAATAAAATCCCTAAATTAATAACATAATAATAAAGTTTATTATTTTATACAGAGTGAGTCTAAGGTATTATCTGTTCCATTGAAACAAATAGATGTAGCTAAAGAAACATTATTCAGATACAATTTAATGGAAATCACTGGTACGTCTCATGTCCGTACCGTGGACAAAAAAATGTACGTCTTTCGTATCTAGTCAACGTCCAATGTGTACGTAGTTGAAAGGTTTTTATGATGTAAATGTGCTGTTTGAGACGTTGCTGTCGCATTTAACATTCTATTTTACAATTTTGATCAAAATGAATAATAGTGAATAAGGTTTTATTTATAATATTTATAATATTTGAATAAGAATATGATTTATTCATGCACTGATGTAAGCAGAAAACCGTAACATATCTGAGTCTGTTCTTTTGGCTTACCCATCTGAAAAAGTAAAAACTTTCAAATATTCAAGTTTCTGGTTCAAGTCTTCGATGCTTAAAGCAGTTTTGATTGTAAAGAAAAATGTAATGTACAAGTAAATGCTTTTTTTATAGGGACATCCACTCAGTATTGGGCTAAGAAATCTAAAGTTTTCGACAGAGAATAATGTCGAAAAACATGATACTGTGAAAAATGACTCCATGCTGGCTGTTAAAGTATCTGATTCGAAGACTATATTGAATGAACATTTGTGGTAACTAATGTGACCGTTATTGGAGTAAATCCACTTAATATTTACGACAAATAAATATGGGAGTATTCGCCCTTTTCATGTGAATCACAAAGAGGCTTTTCTTCAATATCGAGGAAAAAAATATATGGTCCAACGTGTTGGACGTGTTATAGCTCGATGCTTAAGTTACATAATTTTGGCAATATACGGGTCGCAGTTTTAGGAGATCTTTGGCATCACTATTAGCTGCTTCTGAAGTCGATATTCTTACCTTAAAACGTCATGGGGGATGGAGATCCTCAACAGTTGCTGAGGGATATATAGAAGACGCGTATAGAACAAAATGGAAATGTCAAAAGAGACAATTTCAAGTAAAAATACAAAAATTACTATGACTGCCCATGTAGCCATTCATAAAAATCAGACCTATGTGGAAACCAACCGTGTTAATATAAATAGATCAAATATTTCCAGCACATCTGAAATTGTAATTCCAAGAATAAATATTAATAATGTTAGTAACAGTATTATTCAAATACATATTCGTTAAATTATGAATGAAATTGTTAACTGAGTAAAACCTCACATGCACACTGCAAAATATATTTTTCTACGGTTTGAAGGTCGTAAGTAACAATTTCCTCCCTCAAATGCGGGTAGAAAATGATGCTTTCTCTCTCTATCGTGGCAAAATAGCTTTCTTCCCTAAGGATGAAATTATTTTCTACCAGCATTTTTGACTATTACAATAGTTACCTTGAAATCTTAATGTCTGCTAAAATGTCAACAGAGACGTCAAAAATAATGCAAGTAATTTCATGTAAGGTGTTATACGTATAATGTTAGATTAATTTTAAACAATACAGCTCGTTTTAGAACATAACAACTACCTTTGAAACTGTTATTTTAATATTCAACGGTTACATAATGCCAATATACATTTATGAAATGTTCTTTCCCTTTTACCCGTTTTTTTTATCTTGGAGGTTGTAGAAAAAATCATATGATTCATATGTATAACATATGATGATTAGTGCCCTCCGCTAAATTTCATACGTGGGATGAAATGTTACACTTTTCTCCTTTGTTATACAAATATGTGGCTATTTTTTTATTTCACGCATCAATAATGACATTCTTTTGATTTTTTGAAACGATCAAATAAATGTCATTTTAGGATGTGGTGATGCAAAAAATTAATCAACACGTTAAAACAGAAATTATTGTAGAATCCACCGAAACAACTATCTCATCCTAACTCATACTGTAGAAAGAATTGACAGTACGTGTTTTAAAGCAAAAAAACTATATTGCCATTAAATTATTAAAAAGTTTATTTACTTACCAGAAAATCTCATTTTTTAAAAATATATCCTTTACTCTGATTAAAAATCACTACGAATTCTCCAGGAAGTTGTACAACCCCTTTCAGTATTTTTTGGAAATCGTCAGGAAGGTTTTTAATAAGAAAACTATAATAGTATTTTATATAACAAGTGGCTAAAATGGTGTTTTTCTTTTTACAAATGGGGCGTTTATAGTACGAGCCGAATACGTGTGCTATAAACCACACGAGTAAAAAATAAATATATTTTAAAAAAACTAAAAAACACGCTTTTAAAGCACATCAAACTAAAAAGTGAAAAATAATTATTAATATAAACTGAAAACAATAATGAACGAAAAATACTAGTATTATTGTGAAAAAAGCGTGGGTTGCTCGATATACGAAAAATATGGCACAAAGCGCCCCACGCTTTTTTTCACAATAATACTAGTATTTTTCGTTCATTATTGTTTTCAGTTTATATTAATAATTATTTTTCACTTTTTAGTTTGATGTGCTTTAAAAGCGTGTTTTTTAGTTTTTTTAAACTATATTTATTTTCACTTTTTAGTTTGATGTACTATGAAAGCGTGTTTTGTAGTTTTTTTAAACTATATTTATATTGCTTATTGATGCTGATATTATAATATTTTACGATCCAACAGATATTTCTGGAAAAAAATATTTTTTTATTTCAGCCATGGGATTTGAACTCACGCCCGAGGAGTCCGTCGTTTCGCGTTGACTAAGACTTGCCCGCTCGGCCAACGACCGAACTGAGAATCACGGAATATACTTACAATATTAAGCCTCTTGCTCTCACGCAGAGGATACGTGAGGAAAGGACTGGCGATCCTGATCAGGATAATGATATAAACATATCAAATTATTGTATTGTTACCGGTTCTTCGTAAGTGTACAAAGTTTCAATTAAATCTGTCCATTTAAAGTGGGTCAAAATCGAGTCCAAAGAGTCGGTTACAAACAAACAAACAAACAAACATACAAGTGAAGCTAATAATAAATATAGTTTAAAAAAAACTAAAAAACACGCTTTTAAAGCACATCAAACTAAAAAGTGAAAAATAATTATTAATATAAACTGAAAACAATAATGAACGAAAAATACTAGTATTATTGTGAAAAAAGCGTGGGTTGCTCGATATACGAAAAATATGGCACAAAGCGCCCCACGCTTTTTTCACAATAATACTAGTATTTTTCGTTCATTATTGTTTTCAGTTTATATTAATAATTATTTTTCACTTTTTAGTTTGATGTGCTTTAAAAGCGTGTTTTTTAGTTTTTTTAAACTATATTTATTTTTCACTTTTTAGTTTGATGTGCTATGAAAGCGTGTTTTGTAGTTTTTTATAAACTATATTTATACTGCTTATTGATGCTGATATTATAATATTTTACGATCCAACAGATATTTCTGAAAAAAATATATTTTTTTATTTCAGCCATGGGATTTGAACTCACGCCCGAGGAGTCCGTCGTTTCGCGTTGACTAAGACTTGCCCGCTCAGCCAACGACCGAACTGAGAATCACGGAATATACTTACAATATTAAGCCTCTTGCTCTCACGCAGAGGATACGTGAGGAAAGGACTGGCGATCCTGATCAGGATAATGATATAAACTTATCAAATTATTGTATTGTTACCGGTTCTTCGTAAGTGTACAAAGTTTCAATTAAATCTGTCCATTTAAAGTGGGTCAAAATCGAGTCCAAAGAGTCGGTTACAAACAAACAAACAAACAAACATACAAGTGAAGCTAATAAAAAGTGTCTTAAAAACACATTTTAGTCTTGAGTTATATACAAATTTTTTGTATCGCCATTCGAAATTAGAAAACAGTGTAAGTTTGTAAAAATATGGCAAATTGACAAAGTTACCTTGACGTAATGACTAAATTCTATTGCTGTTTCCATAGAAACCAATAATAAAACAACTAAATATTGAACGATTTAAACGTCGCATGTGACACATTCTACTTTACAATAATTATTATTTGGAACAAAATAAGTAATAGTGAGGAAGTTTTTATTCCTGGTACTCCTCCGGAAATCAGGGAGCAAGCAATTGCTGTAACTTTAGATTTATTACCAGCGAAATCTAGAAAATTGTACGAAAAAAGAATATGATTTATTTATGCACTGCTGTAAGCAGAAAACTGTGGGTAACATATCTGAGCCTGTTCTTTTGACTTATCTATCTGAAAAAGCAAAAACTTTGAAATGTTCAAGTCTCTGGTCCATATTTTCGATGCTTAAAGCAGTTTTGAATGTAAAGAATAATGTAGATGTACCCAATTATCAAAAAGTAAAAGCTTTTTTGAAAAGACAATCCACTGGGTATAGGGCTAGGAAATCTAAAGTTTTTGACAAAGCAGATGTTGAATTTTCGTTAAATTATGAATAAAATTGTTTATTAAATTTGTTAATATTAATAAATGTTTGATGTAAGAACTGTTTGTTGACTAATTCACACTGTGAAATAAAATTTCTTTATTTCACACTTTTTACTTTATTTTTCACTTGTCAATAATGGTAATGACATTGTTTTGATTCATTGAAACTGTCCAATAAATATCATTTTAGGATATGGCGTTACAAAAACGTATTTATCCAATATTCAAACTATGATTTTGATAAGGTTCAAAATCATTGTATTCAAACTCTTAAGAGTAGGCAACTTAAAATACACCCATGATGTAAACTGTGTTACAGAACAAAAAAGATAGCTTTCCTGTCACAATCTGAAAACCTGCTATAAAATAAGAAATTCTCAAACAACGGCTCCAAAATAACGTAAGTAATATGCCCCTCAAGCTTAATGCCAAAATAATGGAGTTCAAAAAGGCAGAGTAAAGAAATTTTTAGGAAGTCTTCAACTAGGATGTTGCTTTATATATGGTACACTTTCCTATTGGTTTCACATATATGGAGGACGACCTCAAATTGGTTTTGATTGTTATATATGTAGATACATATGATGATATTGCAATATGTAAGATAAGAACATTCGCCCTGATCAGTTTCGCTAGCATCTTGAATACGTTTCGCTGTTGATTTCTTCTCCATTATCCGGTAATTTTATATGTAACGAAATATTTACAAGTCAATCAAAGACCTCAGTTTTAATTACAGAAATGAAGGAGCAAGTTTATGAGGTAGAACCAAACATATTGGACTATCCAACCAACTTCCATCAAAGACAGAGCACAGTCATTCATGCAAATCGAAATACACGTAGATTTCGAACAACGTAAGCTGGTAAATTTCACACACCAAAATGGCACTGTTGTCGTCGCTACAATCCTTAGGAACACTAGCCAGATTCGAGTAAGATTTTTAATACAATGAATGCTTGGTTAATATAGTAATTTTAACTGTGATTATAACCAATAGCCTAGATTTAAAAATTATTATATTCAAGCTCTTAGACAACCGAAAATACATTCATAACGTAATAGAACAAAAAAATATCTAATAACGGTTTTACTGAACGATATCTTTTCTGCGCTAATCTAAAAATCTGCTAAGAAATTCTCAAATAACAGCTCCAAAACGACGCTGTCAACATTTTATATGCCAAAGAACAGAATAACTCGCTCCAGGATTAACGCTAACGGAATAATAAGTGATACACCCTGAGGCCAGTGCTAAAATAATAGTTCCTAAGATTTTTCTATAGAATAATAAGGAAAGAAAACCTAATTAATATTCTACCGACTGATCGATAGAGGAAAATCGAAAGGAAAAATATTAAATATCTTAATAATTTGAAAAGTTTATTAGTTATTTTATATGTACCCATTCAGATACTCAGTGGTTGAGTGAATATTGTACAAGATTGTTCCTATAATATTATACCACCTTTATTTCATTGGTTTTTAATATATTTTAATGTTACGAGCGAATTTCAGGCCATTTCTTCCATAGAATATGATTCTTTTATCAAATTTTTCAATACTTTTAAAATGTATTATGAACATTTTTTAAATAGAATACCCTATATCTTTTTAACGAATTAGATTCTATCCGTTATTCTTGATACAACGATATTCCATGGTACAGTTTATTAATGTGTTGAAATGAGAAGACTGATCTGATTTAACCAATTCTAAGACTTTAAATTAAGCCTTCTTCAAAGAAAATATCAACTGTGTTTAAGTCGAAACATTTTGGAGGCCGAGGAAGTTCTTCGTCTTTCACATATCCAAATGGGATGATGTTGATTCAGGAAGGTGTCCTCTTCTCTACTGCTTTGAGGCAGTACACTACCCTGTTTTCTGTAATTTCTTAACAATTCGATTTAAAAAATTATAAGCACTTTTTATTACTTCACTTTACTTTGTTTGTTATTTTTACAACTAGTTTCATCCTATTCGGACATTTTCAAGAAAACCAAAATATACACAGATTTTACTTTCATTTAAATATAAACAAAATATAAACAAAAAGAAATACTGGGTTCACATGCACAACTAGCTATAACAAACAACAATAAAACCATTATGAAATCCCAAAGCGTAAAACATCAAATAGCACAGAAAATAAACAAGTCCACAGAAACGACTAGCCATTCACATACAGCCACAATAAAAGGTATCCAAGAAAAAAATACATCACAATAAACTCATTTTAACGAAAGCAGATAAAGGCAATACTACAGTTATTCTCCAAAAAACAGAATATATATCAATAAAATTGAGAAATTTCTAGATGAACAAAATTTACAAAAATCAACCCAAGATCCTACGAACAAATTTGCAAAAGAAACGAAGTCCTTGATACAAAGTACTCTGAATTTGAAAAAAGAAGACTTACACATATGAACTGCGAGGCCCCAAAGTTGTATGGTTTAGTTAAATTACACAAAGAAAATAAACCCATTAGACCAGTGGTTTCTTATACAAATGCACCGACACGTTAAGTTATCTGAATTACTTAATAACGAGTTTAAATCTATTACAAAATTTAAGCCCAAAAATACAATTAATAACTCCTTAGACTTAACAGTAAAATTAAACATCCTAAATATTGACCCCAACTCTATAAAATTAGTATCGTTTGATGTGTCGAATATGTTTCCTAATATCCCCCTTCCGAATGTCTTCCTTTAATTTCAAATATACTAGAAAAATGTAAAATTATCCCAAAATTAAGAAATGAAATACTGGAAACATTCAAGTTGTGTTTAGATCAAAATTATTTCCAATTTAATGAGGACATCTTTATACAAAAAACAGGGCTCCCTATGGGTTCGCCACTTAGCTCCCTTTGATCCGATATATTCATGGACAATCTTGAAGAAGCTATACTGGATTCTCCAATATCAAAAAAACATATTATCTTTTGGTACAAGTACGTTGATGAAATCCTAATAGGTTTTAAAGGGACAGACAGACAATTAAAAGTACTCCTCGATTTTATCAATATCACACATCATAATATATCTTTTACCTTAGAAACAGAGACCGATAATAAACCAATAAACTTTCTCGACTTAACTATAAAAAGACATAAAACATCATTTTCCTATAATATTTACCGCAAACCAACTTTTACAGACGCCACTAACCCCTTTAATCCTATAACCCTCTCTCCCACAAATTAGCCCCATATCAATATATGACACACCGAGCCTTCAGCTCTATCTGAGACAGATTTAAAAGAAGAATTAGACACAATAAGACATAGCACATAATAACGGGTACTCTTAAAATATAACCAACAATCTAATCTACAAAAAACAAAATATGTCCCTCTTAAAGCAGCAGTTTTCCCCTCAAAAAAACTAAATTAAGACAGACACAGCAAAAAAAGAGTGATAAACAAAAATATTGCCACAGCGAAAGAAACCCTAAAATTTTTAGCTGAGCTTTGTCCCAGAGAACCCCTAGCTAAGCCAATATATAAACAATATAAAGATTATTACTCTAAGTTAGTATTAGAGGAAAAACTAAAGTATCATGATGAGCTAATTAAGACATCTGAAAACAAATCTAAGACAATGTGGCAGATTATTAATTTAAAAAATAATAGAAATAAACCAAACAGTAACTTAGACGAACTGCATCTTGATAATTGAAAAATTATCACTTCACCAGCAGACATGTGTTTAAGTTTAAATGAGTATTTTGTAACAATAGGTGAGAAACTAGTGAACGGATTAAAATCATCTCACCGGAATGGGTATACCTCCACTTTAAATTTAAATAAAATAATGTATGTTTATCCCACCACAAGAAATGAGGTAAAAGAAATAATTTTTTTCATTAAAAAATAAACAATCATCGGGGGAGGATAACATATCAAATAATTTACTAAAACAAATATGTTACTTTATACTTGATCCTCTAACACATATAATTAATGAGTCCTTAAGCAACGGATTATTTTCAAAAAAACTGAAAATAGCGGTGGTTATACCTGTGTATAGTAATTAGCCTATTATCTAGCTTTGCAAAAATCTTTGAAATCATTATGCACAGACGGCTTTCTAATTTTGTTACCAACAATAATATACTAACAAGTACTCAACATGGATTTCGAACTGGAAGGTCAACTACCACAGCTATTTTCAGCTTTGTTAGTCAAATTTTGCAAGAGGTAGATGAGGGCAATATCGCTGTGGGTATTTTCTTAGATCTGTCAAAAGCTTTTGACTGTGTCAATCATGCCCTTTTACTATCAAAATTGGAAAATTATGGAATACGCGGTACAGCATATAACTGGTTCCAATCATATTTGCTAAATAGAGAACAAAAAGTTACAATTTCAAAGGAAGGGATTAAATACAAATCTACATCAAAACCCACTACGGTAGGAGTACCGCAAGGCAGTGTATTGGGACCTTTGCTTTTTATTTTGTATATAACTGAACTGCCAAAAGTTGTAGATTGTGAGTCACTCTTATTAACCAATTATGCAGATGATACTAATATCTTAATAACTGGAAAGAACTTTGAAGAGGTTGAAAGGCTCAATGAAATTAACATTACTAGGGTTATTAAGTGGTTTGAGGAAAATTCCCTGATTATAAATATCTCTAAAACTAACTGTCTTACTTTCAGACACTCTAGAAATAGTAGTAAGTACCCAACCACATTAAAACTAGACAATCAGAATATTGAGTTTGCCACATCTTCAAAATTCTTAGGCGTCACTATTGACGAACATCTCAACTGGCAGAATCATATTCAGGAACTTGGTATTAAACTAAGTAAATCTTGCTATGCACTTAAAGAATTAAAAAAAGTAGTAAGCAGGAATACCTTACATACAGCATATTACGGAAATTTTTATTCTATAATGAAATATGGTATAATTTTCTGGGGTGGTTCTCAAATTCAGTCTTTATTATCCAAAAAAGGGCAATAAGATTAATAGCAGATCTTAAGTATAGTCAATCTTGTAGAGGCATATTCAAACAGCTTAAACTATTGACATTATCATGTGTCTACATATATGAATGTTTGTGTTTTGTTCAAACTAACAAGAGCTTATTTACAAGTGTTTTAAATGACCATACACATAACACCAGGCAAAGAACAAATTTTTCTCTCCCTGCCCACAATTCTACACTATTTGAAAAGGGATGCCATTATCAGTGCATAAAATTTTTTCGGATGCTACCAGAAGAAATAAGGAATATAAACAATACTGTCATGTATTTTTGTTTTTGTTTTTTGTTGTTTTTGACATGTACTATACAATTTTATATTGTCACTGGTCCGTAATAAATCTATCTATCTATCTAAAAGAACTTTACCCTACTAATAACGAGAAGAAAGTTCAAACATACATATCATTACCATATTCAGGTTAACTCACTTATTCAATTAGCAATACTTTTTTCCAAATTTAATATTAAAACATCATTTAGTTCTAACAAAAATATAGGCAGATATCTTTTCAATGCAAAACAAAAAAACTGATACCTCTAAAAAATGTGGTGTATATCGGTTAAATTGCCCAGAATTGTACGCCTCATATGTAGGTCAAACAGGTGATCGTTCGGGGTAAGATATAGAGAACATATTCACACATAAAAACAATATTCCAACTTTTATAAACACCTAACCGATTCTGGTCATACAATAACTGATGACCATCAAACTAAAATATTACATATTTGTGGGAAAAGTAAAAAACTTAATATATTAGAAGTGCAAGAAATTAATAAATTAAATATTAATATTATTAATATATTATTAATATCTTGAAAAAACCCTATATTTAAAAACATAACATCTGTACAAATTTGAATTATATAATCAACAATAAAGTGACCCATCCTTCTATTCAGTTCAGTTTATATTTAAATGAAAGTAAAATCAGTGTATATTTTAGTTTACTTGAAAATGTCCGAATAGGATGAAACTAGTTGTAAAAATAACAAATGAAGTGAAAATTAGGCAAGTAATAAAAAGTGTTTATAATTTTTTTAAATCAAAATGGATTTTCACAAGGTAACTTTATCTTCAATCAACTATTCTTAACAATTAGCTGACCTTCTTCTATTTGTTTATTAAGTGAATTTAAAAAATTACCAGCTTATAAACTCCTAAAACAGCGATATTCCATTTGGATTTTCCTAATCCTCCAAGAACTCCAGATTTGAACCCGTTAGAGAACTTTGATACACGAAATTTATAAACTGAATATATACAACTTATAATAGAGAAATATCATTGAACAACATACTATTAATGACAAATGGCAAAAAATAAAGAAAAAAATAATAAAACAATACACAGAAATATTATTCTTAAATCAAGAAAACAATGTGTTTGTAAGTTATGCTTTGAATTAAAGCAAAATGTAAATTATTCATTATTTTTTGAATTTGTTTTTTTATATATTTTAAATTTCGTTATAACTTTTATTAAATACGTTTTTTTATATTTTCACCAATGTCCATTTAAAAAAAGTTCCATTAATATAGATAACTGGATATGGGCGTTTCATTTTTTTCTAATCACATAAGAGCAATTAGCGTTATCATTCTCAAATTTTATATATAGAAGTGTAAACCAGAAACCATTGTGTTATATATTTTAAGATATTACTTTTAATGATCTAATATATTATAAATTTTCTTATCAGCATTACAAACAATTTACCTAATTTTTTTATTTTCATCTTATCAGATCAGCTAAATTCATACGAATTCACAGATGTGCTTCAATATAAGTATAAAATAAATAATGTCATTAAAAAAATAGCACAGTCATTAATATACAATATGTTAGAGGAGTTCGTCAAAAACACTTTTTAATCGTAAAGTGAAAAATTACTTTAACAAACAATGACAGCTAATATATTTATGAAGATGCCCGATGGTCAAAAAATGCCTGCCATTGGAGTGGGAACGGGACAAGTGAGTAATAGTATAAAAATATGTGCGAGTGTGCGGGTTATCTCCATAGGCCATATTTTGTTTAAAAAAAATTGTCAACATGTCAATACATTGTTTTATATTGAGTAATGATTCATTTATTTTTGTTTTAAATGTAGAAGCAGGGCCGGCGCGTGGGGTCAGGTCACCACCTTAAGAGCCACTTTGCTAGTAGCGCCATTTCGTAGGTTGGAGTTTTTTATTTGTCATGTAGAAATATTTATCTTGCATTGTAATTGTTATCATTTAATGTAAATGGGCAAATTACAAGTTAGCATTATTTTTTTAATATTAAGGAAAATTTTGAAATGATGTGTGAAAATTTTAATTTGATATTATTTGTTTTATTTTTTTCTCTATCTAATTTTGGTGTAAAAAATGATGATAATGAAATATTTTTAGTTTATTTTGTAATTTCATGTGTTCTTCACTTAGTCCTTCGTCACAGAGGAGGGGCGGCATAACTCCGGTAACAATTTATAACGCACTGCCTATGAATACAGAAGTAATTTTTTTATGTATAAATCTACATTTTTTTTAACACGCTTTTATTAGCTTCACCTGTATGTTTGTTTGTTTGTAACCGACTCTTTGGATTCGATTTTGACCCACTTTAAACGGACAGATTTAATTGAAACTTTGTACACTTACGAAGAACCGGTAACAATACAATAATTTGATAAGTTTATATAATTATCCTGATCAGGATTGCCAGAATTAAATAATTAATTTCCTCACGTATCCTCTGCGTGAGAGCAAGTGGCTTATTACTGTTAGTACATTCCGTGATTCTCAGTTCGTTCGTTGGCCGAGTGGGCTAAGGCGCAAGTCTTAGTCGATGCGAAACGACGATCTCCTCGGGCGTGAGTTCAAATCCCGTCTATGGCTGAAAAAAAATATATTTTTTTTTTTCAGAAGTATCTGTTGGATCGTAATATTATATCAGCATCAATAAGCAATATAAATATAGTTTAAAAAAAACTAAAAAACACGCTTTCATAGCACATCAAACTAAAAAGTGAAAAATAAATATAGTTTAAAAAAACTAAAAAACACGCTTTTAAAGCACATCAAACTAAAAAGTGAAAAATAATTATTAATATAAACTGAAAACAATAATGAACGAAAAATACTAGTATTATTGTAAAAAAAGCGTGGGGCGCTTTGTGCCATATTTTTCGTATATCGAGCAACCCACGCTTTTTTCATAATAATACTAGTATTTTTCATTCATTATTGTTTTCAGTTTATATTAATAATTATTTTTCACTTTTTAGTTTGATGTGCTTTAAAAACGTGTTTTTTAGTTTTTTTAAACTATATTTATTTCTTAAGGGGCCTAGTCGGGAAAAAGCTTCGGATAGCTGTGTCACTCTCTAGAAAGTTTTTATACATGCGCCGCTGAATAATTTTGCTCTTGACTATATCTTCACTGAACGTTTTATTCACCGACTTCATTGAGGTGCGATTCCCGATAGAGGTAACACTTCTTTGCTATATTTGTAGTGACAAAGATACTTATTTAGAAAATTCATTTTAATCAAATAGTACGGAATAAGAGTTTGAAACTTGCTGAGCATAATTAAGAAGATTCATTCTAAACGACATGTATGAATTTTACCTCGAATTTTACCGATTGATAACATAATTCAGGAGCTAATCACGTCCAAATTTCACTTATAATTACAGTATAAATTTTCCCTACATAAAGTGAAAATTAATTAAAATAGATATACATGTACCCTCTAGTACACTTTCAACTATTGATCCTCCAAATTTGGTGTAATTTGACCAAACCGTATGGAAGAAATAAATTTTGAAAAATTACCTTACAAACACTGGTTCGATTAGCCCTCTTAAGTACCTGTGGTATTATTGATATCAATGACAAATCGACATCTGTACAAGTTTCATATGTCTAAAGTAACAACATTATTTAAAATGACCTTCACCTTTAGAATGAAATAGTATTGTAAATTTCGGAAGCGCGGACGTAGGTATATCATAATAATGATAATAATAAACACCACATAAATTAGACAACCCCCGAAATACAAAGCCTAAGATGTCTAGGAGCAGGTTATACCTAGAAAAACGCGGACATATAACTATTCCCACCGACGTTGTTAGTACCGGTGGCGGATTCGAACCCGCAGCTTCGGTAGAAGATTTTTAGTCATACTTGCCATCGCGCATCATCGCGTGCCCCAGAAAACTACACCATTGCAGTGAGCCAGTTAGCAAATAATCATTTTTTAAATCATTATTCCAGGCTTACGTTATATAACATCCTGTTTCCCTATTTACAATAATTAATCAAATTACACTGAATTCTTCCATTACAGAACTAGTGTTCCAACACCATACTATAAGGTATATTCTCCTATATCTTAGTACTAATAAATCGACAGGATGGGTTCCAGCCGTTGTTTAAAGAGAAGCTTTTTGATTTTTTTCCACAAACAAAACATCTTCCCGCCCAACTGGAAAGTTCTAAGAAAGGCGAGAAAATTCATCTAGGGATTATCGCACTATTGCATATTTTGAAAAGTAGTTCAGAGCGCCTTTAATATAGCAATGTCGTAGTATTCGAGTTGGCAGGTACCAAAGGATTTTTAGTTCAAATTTAACCCGTCAGCATTGTCGTTTGTGTAAATTCCGACTAACATACAACGTTTTTTTTTTAGCTCAGACAAAAGGACATCCTTGACGAAATCCTTAATGCTGCTCTTGAAATAGGTTACCGCCATATCGATACGGCCTACTTGTATGATAATGAGCCACTTATTGGGGACATTTTAAAACAATGGTTTTCATCTGGAAAGTTAAAGAGAGAAGATATTTTTATTACCACCAAGCTGCCTTTGATTGGAGTTCAAGAAGGTAGAGTGGAATTCTTTATAAAGAAATCTTTAGAAAGTCTTCAGCTAGATTATGTTGATTTATATCTGGTACACTTCCCCATTGGTCTTAAATATATCGAAGGGCGACCCCAAATTGGTCCTGATTGCTATATAGATATATTTGATCACATTGCAATATGGAAGGTGAGCTCTTACTGAATGTTCCCCTGTCAGTTTCGCTTGCACCTTGAAATCGTTTCGCTGTTCTGGATCATCCGTTAGTTTAATATGTAAAGAAATCAAAGGCTAAAATAAATCAAGTAAAGACCTCAGTTTTGATTACAGAAAATGGAGGAGCAGGTATATGCAGGTAGAGCCAAACATATTGGACTATCCAACTTCAACCAAAAACAAATAGAAAGACTTATTAAATCTGCAAGGATTAAACCTGCCTGCTTGCAAATTGAATTACATGTAGATTTCCAACAACGTGAGCTGGTAAATTTCTGTCGTCAAAACGGCATTGTTGTCGTTGCTTACAGTCCTTTAGGAGCACCAGCTAGATTCGAGTAAGATTTTTAATACAGTTAATGCTATTGGTTAATATGTTTACAACCCCTTGCCTTGCTACTGAGTGATGAATGATGTCGAAAACTTCCCCAGTAAACACCAAAGTATGAGCCTTTACTGGGCCTTTAGTGGGCCAGCATTTCCAGTAAAGGCCCGATAAACGCCCATTAAAGGCCCATACTTTGGTGTTTACTGGAATAGGAAAGGTTTCCTTGGAAGATTTTAAATAAAAAGAGTTTCTATAAGCATAGGTCTGGATATACTTTCCTGTGGAGTTATGGCCCTTCAAAGTTAATGATTCCACATCACAGAGGAATACCCTGTAAAATAAATTCAATTTGTCTTAAATATTGTGAGCCCGAAATCCTCTTTATTGATTTTTTGTACCATTCAGAGTAGTTTACATGAGAAATAATTAGTAGAACATATAAATAGTTGCTATTACATAAGGTCGTATCTGAAAAAACATAATTTTGGAGAAATTAACTGATTTTCAATTTTACACATTTCGAAATTAACAATTATTGGCAATTAAATTTGTATTCCTTTCAATAATGTAACCATGTAACATATATTGTGTAGGTACATACTTGCAGTTCAAATTCCATTAAAACCTCAAAAATGATTTTTTGCAGTTACGACTTCCTGTCATGACAGGCAGTATACCTATCCACATTTTCCATGTAAACAATAATAATACTAATATGCTACGGTGAATAAAGATTTTAAGCTTTCCATCTCATATTAAACTTATTCGGTAGATAGTTTCCTTGGATACAGTTGTATTAATAATTGTTTCCAAGGAACTTATTAATCAGATTGATTTAATGGCAGATGGATAGATGGATACATCCTGTATAATAAAGACTCCTTTGATACAATGTGGTTTCATGTCTAATAGATATTAAGTCGTTCTTTTTTCTCGTGTTATGTTGGTGATTTAATTTATTTTTGGAAAATTTATTTCTATGTTTATAAACGAAACAAGCTGTTTCATAAATGTATACTGAGATCATCGGCAATATATTTAAATTTTTGAAAGCATTCCTACATTACTCATTAAAATCTAAATTAGCCACAATACGTACAGCAGGTTTCTGTAATACAAAGATAATTTTTGTATCAGGGGATAAACCCCAATGAGTTATAGCGTATTGGAGATGTGAATGGAAAGAAGCATAATACAACTATTTTAAAATTAAAGAACTACAATGCTTGGATGTTGCTGCTAAAAGCATAGCAAGCCTTTTTTAACTTGGATTAACATAGTGTATATGACTTGTCCATTTCAAATTACAATTATTCACTAACCCTAACATGTTTGTATCATCGACATAACTAACACAACTAACACAACTATTAGTATCCAAATTAACGGTATCGCTTATTTTAAGACTAGATTGTGGTGTTCTAAAAACCATTGTACTAGTTTTATCGGAATTTATACATAATCTTTTTTATGTAGTCCATATATTTATTCTGTTATAAATTAAAACAGCTCAATATTCGGCCTCTGATAGATAACGAATAAGAACATTGGTGTCATCGGCATAGGACACCGTCAAGCACATTGGATAATTTATATAACTAAGCAAGTCATTAATAAAGATTATAAATAGAGTTGGCCCCAGGATAGATCCTTGAGGAACTCCAGCACTGACAATTCCTAAGGGTGATACACTGTTGTTGACTTTAACTTTTTGAAATCGATTAGACAAAAACGAATTAAACTATGCATTATACGTGAGCATCCCCACCAGATCCCGCTTTCTCACCTTGCCCTCACCAGGTCGGTGCGTCAATAAACTGTGATTATCATTCGCATGCTGTGTCTATTTTTTATTGATAATCTTAAGTTTTAATTGACATTAATTTACTGAGGGACCATTACTTTAAACTACCTTTTTGTGCAAAATAATAAACATTTTTTTTATTTTAGTTCAAGAAAAGTGCCACTCGCGCTCCATAACGATACTGTTAAACAAATAGCGAAAAAACACAAGAAAACCAGCGCGCAAATAATGTTGAGATATCTTGTACAGAACAATATTGTAGCTATTCCTAAAACGGCGACTCTGGAGAGATTAAAGGAGAATATCGAGATTTTTAACTTCACACTTGACCCTAAGGACATACAATCTTTGAACAATCTTGACCTTGGTGAAGAGGGACGTCTTGGCAGGTGGACTTTCTTGACAGGGTAAGATTTCTGTAGTTAAATATCTAAATTAACTGATTTTTGTGAAATCAATTAGTCGCATAACTGTCTTTACTCCTTTATAGTTACATGTCCTCTGTTTAAAGTTGAAAGAAGTTGATAAGATCCAAGAAACTAATATTTTAAGGAACAAAAGCCAAGTTTTGAGGATTGTTGTCCTTTTTCTTATGGCCAGAGAGGAAAAACTAATTATAAAAGTCGGGGATGATAAAGAGGTAGAAGTTCTTGAATGTACTTATTAATTTCTTGGTTCCTTATCTCAATACATTCATACAACTTATATCTAATAATAAATCCTTTTAATCTCATAAGGCAGCATATAGATCTCAAATTTATTTTGATATTTTATTTCATTTTGCTTTGTTTATTTTTGGTGTAATCTCAAAAATCTAGTAATGGAAATGAATAAATTTTATTTAATACACACATTTTTAAATTCTAGCCTCTAATCATGTCTTTTCCAGGATCGAACAACACCCTGAATATCCATTTCCAACAAAAAAAGAAGAGGCTGTCGGATATACTATGAAATGTATATTTATTTTCAAATACATTATGTTAAAGATTAGCCATAATAAAAAAATTATAATTCATAAATAAATTATTACAAAATAATTGTCATATATTCATTTATAAGCAATGGTCTCCAAAATCTGTGAATACACACTGAACAATTACTTTTTTTGTTTTGCGGTCATGGCTGTTGAGACTAATTTTTAAATCGAGGTTATACAAGAGTTGTTGGCTTTGTCGTTTTTAGAACTGCATATACAAGTGTAAATCAGTAATATCAGTTGTGTTGAAGTATTAAGATATTATAAATCATCAATCATCAAACTAAATACATATTTCCGTTCAAATGTCCAGTAGATACTTAATGTAATATAAATTTGCGTAGTAGTTATACAAAACATACCAAAATTTGAACAAAAACAGTTTTTCAATATCAATTTCAGTTTGTTTAAAAATAACGTGGAGAAATATTCTAGAAAGCCATGGCAGCTGAAATATTTATGGACATGCCAGAGGGTCGAAAAATGCCCGCCATTGGACTGGGAACTGGAGACGTGAGTAATATTTCATTAATTAAATTATTCTAAAATAAGTATATATTGCACAAGAAAAATAATTTTTAACAAAATTTTAACGGATATTCTGACCTTAAAATAGGGTCAAATTATTTGTAATCAGAATTATATGCACCGCCAAGCACAAAATTATAAATTCGGTTTGATGCACTTTGAATAATATTTTTACAAAACCCAGACAAGAGAACGGGGAATTATTTAAACAAATCAAATAAATCTATGTTGCGTCAAATATCATCACAAACACATACACATGGTAAGTGTTGTGTGGGCATCACCTCAGATTGCAGTTTTGAACTTATTTGCACTAGTAGGTCAGCCGTTCTGCTGACCACACAAAGTATTTTAGCTATATCAGTCATTATGGACCGAACTAAGCCAGCGACTTAATAAATTAGAAAGATAAACCAAATACATCTACCATCAGTTCATTGCAATCTGTTTTATTAGGCAAATAGAGATAAACAATTTCTACGTTTTAATGCAGAGCTATCAGTATCTATATGTATACATATAATTTTCAACGGACAAATTTGTTTTAGCTCAGTGAAGAAAACGATCTTAAAAAAACACTTGATGCCGCCCTTGAAATTGGTTACCGTCATATTGACACTGCCTTTGCTTATGAAAATGAGACATTTATTGGACAAGTATTAAAAGAGTGGTTTTCTTCTGGAAATTTGCAAAGGGAAGATGTTTTTATCACCACAAAGCTTCCCATGAATGGAGTGCATCAAGACAGAGTAGAAATGTTTATGAAGAAATCCTTGGAAAAACTTCAACTAGATTATGTTGATTTATATCTGATACACTTTCCTATTGGCACGAAATATGTTGAGGGACAACCGCCAATAGGTCCGGATGATGATGAGGATGAGGAGATAGATGTTTTTGATCACATTGAAATTTGGAAGGTGAGTTATTTCTAAATGTATTCCTTTTCTTCTTTACTTTCATTTACAAGCATTGAAACCAATATTTATTTTGTATATTTAACTTTATTTTATCTAATTTGAGGCAAGATGCAAGAGTAATATTTAGTAAACTAGAGAAATTAATGTTGATTTTAGAAAATGGAGGAGCAGGTATATGCTGGTAGAACAAAAAATATTGGGCTCTCCAATTTTAACCAAAGACAGATCGAAAAAATTATAAAATCTGCAGACATTAAACCTGCCTGCTTACAAGTTGAAATTCATATAGATTTCCAACAACGTGAACTTGTCAATTTCTGCCAACAAAATGGTATTGTAGTTGTTGCTTATAGTCCTTTAGGATCACCAGGATCTTCCAGGGAAACGTAAGACTTTCAATATTATTTGAAGAACAATAACGTACGTAATAACTATTTTTTATTTTACATTCAGAAAGCTTCCCATTATACTTTATGACGTAACTATTACGCAAATCGCTGAAAAATACGAGAAAACCAATGCACAAATAATGTTGAGATATCTTCTACAGAAGAACATTGTTGCCATTCCAAAAAGCTCAAGTGTGAAGAGACTAAAGGAAAATATTGACGTTTTTGACTTCATTCTTGACCATAGGGACATGGAGTATTTGGAAAATCTTGAAGTTGGTGAAGATGCACGATTGACCACTTTTAGGTTCATTCCAGGGTAAGCATTTTTTAAGTTACTTATATTAATTGGGAATAATCAATATCTGAACTAACGCATACAAAGATACATAGATGCCAAGGTAACCTTATTTTTTATCGAATCTGCAGGGTACAATAAGTTAATTTTATGAAAAAGTTCCTCATCTACCATTGAACCAGTAGTGGTATCATCTGCATACATGCAGTATATCGACGCTTAAGAAACAATACCTCTTATCTCCAAATTAGCAGTTTTACAGGAGACGAAAAAAACTAAGTTTTCTTATTAATAGATATGAAACCTACATGTTATTTTTATCATGGAGATCATGGAGATACGAGTTATTTTATTGTTATACGAGGTATTTTTTAAGTAGAGTTTTTGGTATCAATATTAATCTTGGAGGTACAAGATATTGGGAACTGTTGGACATAGAAGTGGACATTAATTTAAAATTCTAAACCGAGTTTTGACAAAAATGGAGATACGAGGTATTGTTTCTTAAGCGTCGATATGTAGATTTGATTTGACATATTGTTAATTGAAAGTAAAAATAAGTTAAAGATAGGCCTTAAAATGGAGCTCAGAATACCTAGAATTAAACCATAGTATCAAATTAAACAATTTTTATACTTTTCACATAAGTACAAATTAAATGTGTCTTAATATTTTCCTAATGAAATAAATTTGGTAAAAGCCATATAACCATTTAAGTGACTAAAATGACATTTTATATGTGCATTTTTCTAAATTTCATTGCTTTTAAAAACTATGAAGTATTAATGTCTGTCTCTTCCAGGATTGAAGAGCATCCTGAATATCCATTTCCAAAACAAGATGATGCTGATAACCAAACAATGTAATTTCCAAATTTGTTAAAGTTTTGCATTAATAAAAATGTTTTAAAATGTTATGTTATAATTTGAAACGAATTTTTTGTTTACAGGCCCTTTACTCTTATGGAATTAAGTATAGTAGGACACAACATATAAGAAAGTACCCCGAAGCGCCTTTGTTGTAAATGCATTCGCAGTCAGGAAGCATTTAAGTCATTGCAATTTTTTGTTCTTTATATCTTGTGTCCCACTATACCTTACATAGTATCTAATTGTTACTTCTAACAGAAATGTAATGCCTTAGTCTTTAGCTGTCATAGTGGTTAAGGTTAAGTAATACAACCCCTTATATTTCGAAAGGTACTTTATGTGGGAGGGACTACACATTTAAAGACAAGAACACACCCAATATCACAGTATGCTGATTAATTTCTGCTATAAAAAAATGCCGGCTCTTCGACCGGATTCGACCCCGGGACTCCAGGGTGAGGGGAAAGTGTTTTTACCAATTTAATTCAATTTAATTCAAAATCATTTATTTCAATATTAAATAAGTACACTGGGTGTATATGTCCCTCGTCAGACACTCGGCTCGTCGCGGACCTAGGATCCCCGCGTATGGCAGCGTCGGGACAATTGTTAAGTCGGCCGAAGCGGGGTCGGTCCGGGCTTAAAACTAAAACATGGCACAATGGTGTCCAGCGAGGGCCTTATACACCCAGTGTTCTTATTTAATATTGAAATAAATGATTTTGAATGGAATTCAATTCAATTCAACTCAATTCAGTTCAATTCAATTCAATTCAATTCAATTCAATTCAATTCAATTCAATTCAATTCAATTCAATTCAATTCAATTCAATTCAATTAAATTCAAATAAATTCAATTAAATTCAATTCATCAAATTCAAATTGTCACGACCTGGGGGTGCTTGGTGAGGAGAGGTTACTCTTTTTTAAATAAATTAATTATTATCACTTCTACAAACATTTATTTAACCTAAAAAAGCATGGTAAAAATTATTAAAGGTAAAAATTATTAAATAGAAAAATAAAAGTGTTCTTACCTACTCATCTTTGTGGAGGAGTTGAGCCCGGCCGCCAGTGGACTGCCTATCCATAATTGACGTTCGCGTATTTATATAAATGTTACTTGCTTAATCGTATTTTCCATATAGGTAGAATATAATTTATATTTAAGTTAGTTTTATGAATTATTATGTGTTTGAAATATGAAACTGGACTTGCTTTATATATTCTAATTAAGTAATAAATTGCAATATACCATACGTTAAATAATATAAATAAAATTGATTTGGAAAAGATATGAAAATTGTTTTACTAGATTTGGGAATGGGTTAAGCCTACCTACAGAGGATAGGCCAATAAGTAACTTTGTTAAAACTTAACGGTTTTCATGACAAAATCTTTTATTTCAGTATTTAATAAGGACACAGGGTGTGTATACGTCCCTCGGCAGACACCTGGTCCGTTGCCGACCCAGCATCCCCGCATATGGTGGCGACGGAACAATTGTTAGGTTGGTTGGGGCCGGTGCGGGTTAAAACTAAAACATTAGTAAAAATATAAAACATTCTAATTTGTACAATTCATTAAAACGAAAAATTAACGACGCCATGCAAAAGCATGCGTCATCGCCCTTGATATAAAACTTTACAGCAATGCAAAAAGGATATATAAAATTGTATGAATTTGTGTATAATATGAATTTTGAGGATGCTTCGACGAGCCAAACTGTTACAATAAGAAGCTTGCCTTTTAACAATACTGAATTGGGAAGAGGGAATGTCCGGCTCCGCTTATTTTGGAATATTTAATATTTTCGTTTATATAATTTACTGCTTGGCTTATAATTTGGAACAAATTTTGTGGGGAATTTTAACAAAAACAAAGAGAGAGGTAAAAAAATTTGAATTTTGATGCTCCATTTATATTGAGGGGGTTTTCTCCCATTTAGTGAAGGAGCCTAGTCTAAAGATGTCTGAAAATTAGTAACGTTTGGTGCGGTAATTTGTGCTTGAATCGAAAAGGCGCGTTATACTCTCTCATTTGTGATGTTGGCGGTTAGGGTACAATCGGAGAGTTTAAATTCTTAAAATTTCTGCGAGATATAATCCACTGTGGGTACAATGATATTGCAAAGTTGTCGTAATTGCCTTATGGGGGTAATTTGGTTGTTACTTATGAGGTGCAGGGATTTGTTTCGCAATACTTACAAATTATGTAACGTTGCAGATCGGCGCGCTTGCAGAACACCATGCTAGCGCAGCATATACTAAAGCCGGTCTCACTATCATTGTGCAAATCATTTTTTTACTATCCATGTTTAGTCCATCCATGTTATTACCCGCCATCAGGGGGTATAGACAGCTGCACAGGGAATAGACTTTGCGTATCGTCTTGTTTACGTGTTTTCCAAAATAAAGTTCTTTATCAAAAGTTATGCCTAAATATTTTACGTCCTGTTTCATCTCAATTTGGCTACCCCCCCCCCATCAAAATAGGTGTAAATATTTTATTATTGATTTTGTTTCGAGTGAAAACATTACCCTCCAACTTGGTGACGTTCACTTTCAACTTCGTCTGGGCGTAGTACGCCCTTACCTTACCTTTATCAACTGCCCAGCGACCTGTGTATGATGGCTATGACAGGACATGGTGATATCGTCGGCGTACATCGTAAGCTTGGTGTTCGGGAACTGCGAAAGTCGGACACGTAAAATTTTGTACAATTTTGCCGCCAAGAACCGACTCCTGCGGTATGCCTGATTTTAGATTTTGTTCACTAGACAACGAAGCCAATAAATAACACGAAGAGCAGAGAAATAAAATAGAAAGACAAACTAAATTATGTATTTATTTTTGACAAAATTGTAAAATTAATTAAAAATTGCATTAAGCTAAAATTATATACAATTTTGCAAACTCAGGAGGAATTTGAATAACTGATAAATTAACAAGTTTCACTTCGGAAATGGCCATTCTGGATGCTCGGAAAGCCTAAAAATAAATTTCCACATTAATTAACAGAAATAATTGTGCAAAATCTTACATTACGAAAGAGAAACATTAAGTGATTGGATACATTAAATCAAATTTAAACACCATAATACAACACCCTGTATTCTTAAAGGTACTTTGAGACAACATACATACTTATTAATAATATAGATTTATTGGGGTCAAAATAAAATAAGAAGGCTTAGTGCCATATCTCCAAAAAAAACAACTATGCAGCTACGGACACGTGTTTCGGAGTTATTGCCCCTCATCAGCGTAGCATAGCTAAAGAATTGGATCTAGGATGGGATAGATCAGGAACAAGAACTAAAAGAAAGCTGGAAAGTACAGTACACAGTACTCAATTAGTGTCTTCATGTTCCCATGTGCCACAATTGGGGCCTCAATGATCACAGTCAACACAGAGCTCTATGTGTACTGGCACTAAGCCTTCTTATTTTATTTTGACCCCAATAAATCTATATTATTTTGTTTGTATTTGCCAGGTGGAAACGGGCAGTACACATAGAGCTCTGTGTTGACTGTTGATCATTGAGGCCCCAATTGTGGCACATGGGAACATGAAGACACTAATTGAGTACTGTGTACTGTACTTTCCAGCTTTATTTTAGTTCTTGTTCCTGATCTATCCCATCCTAGATCCAATTCTTTAGCTACGCTACGCTGATGAGGGGCAATAACTCGAAAACACGTGTCCGTAGCTGAATAGTTGTTTTTTTGGGGATATGGCACTAAGCCTTCTTATTATACTTATTAATTCATTTCTGCATTAGAAAAAAATCCCAGCAGGGATTAGTTGTACATCCAATACAACTATTTTCACCGACATTGTCCGTGCCTGTGGCGAAATTCAAACCAATGGCTACGGTAGTGAAGAAAGTGAAGAAATAATCGGCTCGTTGATGCGACAGGGCTAGCAGAACCTGGAGACCCTATTAAAATTTCGACTGCTTACTATGTGGTTTGTTTATTTAAAATATTGGCCGTATCCTCGAGTCTCGTTACTAGGCCTGTCTGCCTGGCTCTAGCCTTGTCGCTTGTATTGCGGTGTACTGCGTAGTACTATAACTTACTATATTTTAGTTTTCTGTGACAATCTTTGAAAAATAATAGTTATAACAAAAACACATTTTCAAACTTCAAGAGGTATCAGTTAAATGTCTATTTTACAGGAAATGTAAAAAATGGAACTGAAATTTTTTGCCAATTTTAGTTAAATTCCTCCCAAAGTTGTCTCATGTTACGCCACTGATTAGCATTGGCAAATAAGATTTCAATTGAGACTTACGCAGGGTACAATTTAAAATCACAAACTCGTGCTTCCTCGCCAACTTCTAGGTCATCCAATGATTTCATATCTTCAGAATCAAGAGAAAAATCAAATATGTCAATGTTTTCTTTTAGCCTAGCGGGGGTAACACTTTTCGGAATAGGAACGATACTGTTCTGCAGAAGGTACCGCAACATTATCTGTGCGTTTGATTTCTTGTGTTTCTCGGCAATTTTCTTAATGACTGCATCATGAAGCATATCCGGGAGTTGCCTTGGCCTGAAATAAAAATGTTTACAGATTACAATTGATGAAATTCCTCGTAAACTAAATCTAGCTCAAGGAAGAATAGTAGTGTAAAATTTGCGGGTTTCTAGGAAAAAAATGCGACGTAGAACCAGATTAAACGGACATATTCTTGTTAAGTATGTTATTTTCTACACGAAATTGACATTTTAGTTATTAAGGTATCAAGGGTGTTATAACGATAATAACGCACCGAGGTTGGCAGTGTACTTCCTGAGGGCCTCTGCCCAATGGAATGTACGACGACCGAGAGCGTCATTATCCATTATCAAAGTTTAATGTCCTACTAGTCTGTTATATAATTCGAAAATTCTTTGACATTTACGATTGATTAATTTGACATTATGTTCAGGACGATTTGATTTAAAATAATAATAGTAATATATTTTATTTCATAACACTATGTAATATTTTTTTTTTTTTTCGACAAAAATACTAGAGAAAAATGTTTGCAAAATACAAGCATTTCCACTTTCATCTCAGGTCTCAAATCAATGAAGATACCCCATTGTACGAAGTCCATCCAGCCAAATTTATCTGGCAAATACGATATGCTGTCATACTTTAAATTCGGAAAACAAAAGATAAATTTCATTATGTGTTGGGAAAAAGACAAAGTACGATGAGGATTCGACATAACCTTGCTAGCCGCGAGGAGTTATGACAAGTTACTTGATTTGTATTGAGATCGTGACTTGCGCCGAGTCTACGCCTGTGTATCCAGCGCCGGCCCTGGGGTAGAGCGAGAGGAGCGGTCGTTTTAGGCACCAGATGGCAAGGGGCGCCAAAAAACAGAAGTAGACTAATTAGAGCTACTTAATTTAATTTAAATTCAATAAGTAGAATTAACGTGAAGTGAAAGCGTCGATCAAAGGGCGCCGAAAAACAATCTCGCTCTACCCTGATCAAAGGCTAGGACCGGCGCTGTGTGTATCGGCGGTACAGCTCTCCAGTAAAGTTTATTTCAAACTTATTTGCAGCATAAAAATGTCGGCTATTTCGATGGCGGTAAAATGGTCAAAGAAGTTGATATTATTTATGGTGCAAATAAGTTTGAAATAAACTTCAATAAATATATTACTTTATGCAAGAAAAAGTCCCCAAATATAACTATGTCAGAAATATAGCAATATTGGTCTAGTATATAATTCAGTACCAGGAAATAACTACATGATGAAATTTGCGGCAATTTATAACCGTTTAAATCGAGTAAGATTTTATTAATTTTTTTGTGTGGAAAAAATTATTTAAAAAAAATAGTAAAAAAATACCACTCAAATATTTTTATGTGATTTATATTTAAAAAATGTCCACTTGCTTATTGTATGTATACATTTGGCGTTTATTAACTTACTTTTGTCCAAAATTGGCAATAAAATTATTATATCCTGGCGATCCCAAAGGAGAATATCCAACAACAACAATTCCATTTTGATGGCAGAACTTTACTAGTTCCCGTTGTTGCAAATATACATGCAATTCGACTTGCAGGCAGGCTGGTTTAATCCTTGAATTTTTAATAATTTTTTCTATTTGTTTGGCGTTGAAGTTAGAAATTCCTATCGTTTTCGTCCTTCCTGCGTCGACTTGCTCTTCCATTTTCTGAAAATTGTAATGCGTTATAAAATTACTGTCTCGATAAAATCTAATGCTTTTATAACTTTCCAAAATTATCGAAAATATTGTAAAAACATTTTTTATCAATAAAAATTCGTATAAAAATTTAATTTAGAAAATAAATAAAATCAGTGAAAATAAAAATATTTTTCTTATCTAACCTTTCTTTAGAAAAAGGTTCGTAAAAGAGGGCCACCAACCAGGTGGATAATCACCATATCCGAAATAAACTAGTTTCTAAACTTGAAACTGAATCGCGGAATGCCTTAAAGTTAAAAAAAATAAATCACAAAAATTTGAATTCCACTTATTTTCATTTTATTTATAACAGACATAACTAACTTTACGGCATTTCTTCCAACAAAAAAAGAGATATGCCGTAACGATAATTTTACAAATAATGATTGAAATGCATCCGCAAAATTCTGTTGAAACGACCCAACCGAAACAAAATTTTAAAACTGGTCTGCGTTTTCTCTTAAATTTCTATCAGTAGCACAACAAGGCCGAAACCAGGCCACCTACCATCTCCATTATCATTATTGCCACCGGAGGCGCGTTCGTGACGAGGGAAGGGGAGCTAAGAGGTTTTGACTTATACCAAAAACGTAGATCTAAGACAATTGCCAAGGGGGCAGAGGATGTTTAAAAACTGCTAAAATGACCTGTTATTAACTGTTGGAACAGTTTCAACAGTTTCAACTGCTTCAACTACTCGACTGTTTAACAGACCTGTTCGAACAGTTGAAGCTGTTGACTGCTCAAATTGCTCAAACACGTCGGACAGAAATACATGTTCGACCTGTTCGCGCAGTTGAGGCAGTTTACTCTTGAGCATTATTAATCGTACAAATAAAGATAGTAATTTTTTTTAAAGATTACGGCTATCGCTAAATTTGTTATTTATTACATAGACATATAATTAATTACATTTTTATAATAACACACGCTCACTGTTTGGACTTGTATAAATATTCAATAACTCACACGACCATATCCACCAATATCTTCCATATACTAGCAGCTATTTATCCTTGTAATAACAAACGCTCGCATTGGTCAGATACACACTTTCAGCTCTACCCCCTTAGCTATTATCTTAGACCTACATCTAAAAGTCTGTACCAGATTAGACTGCAGTGTTGGTAAAAATAGGGAACGTTTGTCCTTGTTTCCGATTGGTAAATTTGCAAGTCAAGTTCACGCAGGGTAAAATTAATAAATTAGACTTTTTGCCAGCTCCGGTTCTACTCAGTAAATATTTACAGCAATTCTTTAAAATAATAATTGAATAAAGAATTAAACTTCTATACTCTGTTTAGTACAGAAACATATTCAAGCCTAATAAATGTATTAGTGTTAACTAATTGTAGTACTATTAACAGTTACATACAAAATAATAAAAGAACTGACTTCATAACACGCAGTAATGCTTAGTTTCCAGTCTCTTGAGTCTAACGTCCTGCCACATTTGGTCGCGCCGGCGATGATCTGCCTTTCAAACACGTGCCAACGTTGACGAATGTTACAGTAAAATTATATACCATATATAAGTAACAAAAAATCGGTACCTTTGATTTCTTATGTAAGAGCACCGCCAGTCCAGGTATAAAAAATTATGAATCGATAAAAGGCGGGTCAATGTAGATTTACTGCCGAAGTGCTAACCAATTATCTTGTAAACGATACCAATGAGAAGCATTGCATTCACAAGTGCAATAATTATTTTGTTAAGTTTTACGGAAGTTCTGCTAAATAAAATCCAATAAAAATTGGATCGGTATGCCTTTTAAGCAAATTGTGACCCATATTTTGGATTTTACTTACTTTTATAGGAATTCAATGGATTTTACTTATTTCAGCATGCCACTAATGCGACTATTCAATTTGGATTGAATTCGTTTTAACAAATATGTGGATGTTTCGTTGGCCTGTTTTAAATTCGGGTAGTTACTGTTCTCGGTGCATAGTGAATAGTTTTGTTATGGTTATGTTACATTGTATTAGTGAATCTCCTGAGAAAATTATTGGCATTTTGATTACCAATGCCTTGTGTTATTAAATTTATTTAAAATATTTCAATTTAGTCATTAAAAAGAACTCTAAATTTTGCTTGAAACGGCTTGCGGGGATTCCAATTTTTCAGAATCTCCCGTGTACTTGTGTAAACCATGCTCCGCTCAAAACGTAAACAACTGCATTCTTATCTGGGATAAAATATATAGTATAGGTGAAATTCTCTTATATCCCTCTCCTCCGATACTAGCACCAGGGTCTTAGGTTCTAGGACAGTCCACCTACAGCTCTCCAGGAACGATAATGGTATGAAGACGGGATGTTGGTAGTGGCCCAGTTTCGGCCTTGATATGCTACTTCCATTAATCAATATGTAGATAGCTTAAGACGCAATTCATGCGTTAATATTCACATTGATTTACTACAAGCGTTGGTAAACAAAACCAATACTAAAAGTCGCGAGGATCATCGACACACATCAAGCAGACAAACACATCAAGATAACGGCGACACACGAATGGTTATTAATTACCTTCCATATGGCTATATGGTCAGATTTTTCTGTCTGTACATCGTCAAGCGAAGGTCGGACTTGACCTTCGAAATATTTAACCCCAACAGCAAAATGTATGAGATACAAATCAACATAATCCAGCTGCAGATTTTCTAATGACTTCTTCATAAACATTTCTACTCTGTCCTCATGTATTCCGTTCATGGGAAGCTTAGTGGTAATAAAAAGATCTTCCCTTTTTTAGCTTTCCAGAAGAAAACCATTCTTTTAATACGCGTCCAATGACTGTCTCGTTTTGGTAAACAAAGGCAGTATCAATATGACGATATCCAATTTCCAGAGCGGCATTTAAGGCTGTTTCTAACTCCGAGTCATCAGTGGCCTGCAAAGAGAAAATAAAGTAGCCCATTTGAAAAAACAACTTGCTGGTTATTTTTATAAAAATATGACATTAAACCTGAATATAATACAAAACTGTAGTTTATATTTCTTGGACTAAAAAGATTAACTTTGATGTATCTTTAAAAACAGGAATATAATCTTTAATATATATACCAGGTTACTTACTAAAAAAAAAATAAAATGAGAATGGATAGACTCCTAATATGAAGTAACTTTTTAAGAACACGACACTAATGAGTAATTGTTAATGGATCGGAACACAATATTACCTACTGTAAATGAGATATAGTGGCCACTTTAAGCACGCAAAAAATAATTTCGTAATAGTAATCAGTGTATTACTTTGATTTATGTAATATTCTTAAGACACTAAGAAGTTTTATTATCAATAAACATAATTAGGTTTCCACATAAATGAAATCATTTACATAAAATAAGAAAAGAGGGTCAAGTATAGAGCCTCGCGGAACTCTAAAAGTTGAAATTAATTTACAATGAACCGCATTAGTTATGACGTCATATAATTAATTAATAATAATTATGCAACGTACGTGAAAGAGTCATGGCACACTGGTTGCATAAATGTAACATTGGAACTTGACCCTTATGTTCATGAACATAATGGCGACATTTTTGACGGTTAGAACAGAGCACAGAGTTTTAATGGTTTTTTCCCTTGATATAAATATTTAAGAACTTCCAATTACCATCCACCATGCACAAATGTGTGTCATGACTCCTGTTATGCGTAACAGGAGTCATGATTGGATAATTATGTGACGTCACGCTAATATGGTCTATTGTCTCTAATTTTTTTTTTTTTTTTTTTGGTAAAAACTAAAAAACAGTGTGAATTTGTTTTCGTGATCACCCAATATAGGTAGTCGGAAAATCAAAACAATTTAAAGACTCATCATGAATGATTTACTAAGGTGCGATGTTATCAGTTTAATTATCTAATAACAATAATTGATTAGAGAAAAATCAAACTGTTAAAGTATTAATTCAAAAATTATATCATATTACACAATATTTACAAACTTAAATGACACTTCATTTTATTTTAATGTTATTTTGTTTTACTAAATGTTATCTCATGTTATTTAGCTAAAAACATAATTTAATTTTACATCTTCTCACAACTTACTAACAAATTGCCTACATACATACATAAATTTAAAATAAGTATAATTTTTAAATAATAAAACATTGTTTTGGTACTTTAACTTACCTGCCAGGTTCCTAATCCAATAGCGGGCATTCTAAGGCCTCCTGGCATGTCCATAAATATTTTTGCTGCCATAATTTCTAAAAAAACCCAACACAAGAATATGTTATACCTACCACAGAATCGATTCTGTGGTTATAACTACCTAAGCGTTAGCTGAAAGCAAGTATCTGACACTCGCACAGAGCAGACTATTATTAACTGATGGTAGCCGAGCCGGCAGTATAAATATGAAATGGATTTATATTGTAAACATTGAACAACACAATCAGAGACGTAGGTAGGTATACAGTGTAATAGGTATCTGGCATAATTTAATAGGCTAAATCAAATCAAAGTGGAAATTATGTATTTACTTACTGATAGTGTTATTTGTGCAATATTATTCAGTGATATATAGTATACCTAGTACTTCAATACTAAAATATATTCATTGATAAGAACAATGCGTGGCTGAAAATATTGAACATGAAATGCACATCGCGTCGTTGAGGTTGACCTTGATACAACTATTCTGTTGTCTAGAGGTGACGGTGCCAATTCATATTTGATAAAAAGGAACTTTTATTTAAAATGTTCTTGAATTAGGAATTATGATTGTATATTTTGGCAAAATTACTGAAGTATGAGTGATGACTATCACTGTCCCTGTCACTTCTTTAGGCTGAATTGTCAGATTTTTTCTAGCGAAATTATATTGAATAAAATTTAAAATATAGTAAGAGAAGGTCATTTGGTCAATGACCTCCCACATACAAATAAAAAATAGAGCTATTCATTTTCTGGAGTTTAAAAATATATAATACATATATTTTTAATATTCTTAAAAAAATATATTAAAGTTTCTAGTTCATTCTATGCACAATACTATTCAACTATCTAGATCGCAGGATTTTGTATCCCCTCCGAGCACCGACCTCTACATTCATTTTCATTACATTATTCATTTATAGAATTTAAAAATCTTGGGTCAATCCGCAACGTGTCCTCAAAGCTAGCTACGGACCGAATGTACAACGAATTGTAGTGAAATAGACTTATGCGCGAATCGTCAGAAAGCAAAAGAGACAGAAAACACTGGCGGGGACAATGTCCCTGACACATCTCCTCAAAGCTAGCCACGGACCGAATTTACAACGAATTAAAGTGAAATAGACTTATGCGTGGATCGTCAGAAAGCAAAAGAGACAGAAAACACTGGCGGGGACAATGTCCCTGACACATTTTACGTAAACGGTAACGCACGAAGTTTAGTAGAGCAGTCAGCAGTCTTAATGCTGACTAGGTACGCGTTGGTCGGTAAATTCTATCGCGTTGTTTTTAATATTTTTATTTGTGAACATTTTATTAGTAAATCTCTACTTGTCGTGAAATTAAGTAAAACAGTGTTTTTGGTGTTTACTATTAAATATGAGTGTTGTACAAAATATATTAAAACTGAAAGATGGACATAAGTTGGGTTATGAAGACCGAGTGAAATTCAAAGGTGGTGGCCGTCCAAAACCTAATATGAAGATAAAGCAAACATCTCTTGATAAGAAAAAAGAAGTTAATAGGTATTTTTAATTAAAAAAAGTTATCCTTCAGCAAACTTTATTCATTGTTACGCTCGTCAACTAAATTTAACTTTACAAAAAGCATCAAGTCAGGATAAAAGCATAAAAATTTATTTTGCTAATTTACATAGCTTTTCTCCATTCTTTGGGAAAATCGCCAAAAAGAACAGCCGTGTTAGATAATATTGTTAAGGTGAGATTATCTAAAGCGGCTCCAACACGATGGATTTTAATATAAAGTGCATAGAGACTCTTTATACCCCGTAACTACTACTATCAGGTCCTAGGGACCCAGCAACATTTTAATTCGTGAAAATTTTACAGAAATATTAGAGTGGGGGAACCGCACTTTCGAGTATTCTCTAGTTAGTTAGTTCCCAGTTGAATACTGTGTTGAGTGGTAGCAAATAATTTAATCTCACGAAGCAATACGATAATTTGGTCCGTGGGACCCAATAGTAGTACAAGCGTGAGTTTTTAAAAGACGGTAATTTAGTTAAGTAGATGTGTAAACACATGTAAACACGTGTAAATTGCTAACTAGTTATTTGAATACGGATTATAATATGAAAGAATAATTTTAAAATACGTTTTCTTATTTATAGTTTAATCATGAGCGCCTCAGACAAAGTTCTTTCGGAAAAAGAGTTGGCAGAGTTATTAGAGGATGATGATTTTTGGACCTTTTTTGGCCTTATCAGAAGAAGAAAAGGCAGCACCCTTTGTCAAATATTAAACAGTGGCGACACAAGCGATAGGGATGAAGAGGATCATGAAATTTTTAGTGACCATGATTCAGAAAGTGAAGTTGAGGCTGATCCAAATGAAGATGGTGAAGAAGTAGAAAATCTAACGGATTCAACATCTGAAAATGGCACAACTTCAGGTTCTTCACGCACTTTGCAACCCCATAGGAGCTGGTACGGAAAGGATAGGACCAAATGGTCTAAGGAAGCTCCTTCTGACAGAAAAACTTTATCACACAATATTATAACTGTGTTACCAGGTTTAAAAGGTCCAGCTCGTCAAAATCATCCAACATCTCCCTTGGAAGCGTGGAAATTACTATTCACGGATGATATGATCCAAATTATCGTTCAAGTCACCAATATGAAAATTGATGAGATTAAAGTTAATTACAGTAAATTCAAGACGCGCAGAAACAGCAGAAGGAAATATTTACCTACGTTTATACAAAATACCGACGAATTGGAAATAAGAGCCTTTATAGGACTTCTATATATGCAAGGTGTGTAAGTCAGGACATGAAGATCTGAAGTCTTTATGGGCTACTGATGGCACAGGTAGACCTCTCTTTCGATGCACCATGTCACTGGCACGGTGTACGTTTTTATTGACATCTCGAGTGTACAATTCAAATGTCCCGCGCAAACTTCGTTCAGTGGCCGCAGATATTTTAGGAATCGCCATGGAGGAACCCCCTATACCTACAGAAAAACCTAGTAGATCGAAAAGACCCAGATGCCGCATATGTTCGCCAGGAAAAGACCGGAAAACGATCAACTACTGCGCGAGGTGCAAAATACCCATATGTCTAAAATATGCGTCTACAATATGTCCAAACTGCATATAATATTTCCTTATTTGTTTTTTTATGTTAAGAAATGTTTATGATATCAATCTTCAAGGAAATATATATGTATAGTTTTTAAATAATAGTATTTATTGTGATGTTTTAATGTTGGGTCCTAGGGACCCGCTAGTAGTACTTGCGTGACATATTTTGGATAGTAGTAGTTACGGGATACCTATCAAACAGAATTATTAGATTGTTTATAAAAAATCATTGATAATGAATCAAAAAACAACATTCTAAACCAAGCTATTGGTTTAGAGAACTACTTACAAAATGAACATTTTCTTTACTGGTTAAATTTTTTTCATTTAGTTATGCCTCATTGTGATATATTGTCCAATCAATTACAAAAATGTAATATCGATGTCATAACAATAAATAAGTGTATTGGCATTTTTAATAGTAAAATTGAAGACATCAGAAATAAAATTTTGAATAACTATTTGGAGGAGACATCCATGCAATCTGCCCAGAGATGGAAAACGGAAGAATCAAAAAGGAGAATTTCATTAGAAGTTTGTGATATAATTACATCTGAGACCAAAAACATGTTTGGCTTCAGTAATCATTTAGCAGTGTCTCAGTTATTTCACGCAGATCGATTTAAAGATTATAAAAAAGCTTTCCTCAAGATATGTTTAAATTAGTTAAAACGGAGTATCCAGTCATAAATCATTTGAAACTTAAAACTGAATTAGAAGTATTATATAGTCGAGAAGATCTTTCCAATAGTGAAGGTGCAGTTGCTTTGTTACAGCTTTTTATTAACAATAATTTGTGCAATACTTTTTCTGAAAGTGTCAAACTGTTAAAAATCTTGTGTACTCTCCCTATGACTACCGTCGAAAGTGAACGTTGTTTTTCCACCTTAAAAAGAATAAAGACATTTTTAAGAAATACCATGGCTCAGGAAAGGTTATCTTCTTTAGCTATGCTTACCATAGAAAGGGCATTAATAAAGAAGATAAAAGACTTTAGTGAAAAAGTAATTCACCACTTTGCATCTCAAAAAAACCGGAGGATCGACTTGGAATTTAAATCACTTTAAAAGGTAGGTAATACAGTAAACTTTTCTAATTGACCTCCCTATCTCTTGACCCACGAACCGCCACTGGTAACTACAACCGTTGGTAGCGTGACTAACTTGTTAGTTGGGTATTATTGTTCATTTCAGGATAATATGTAATTATTATAATGAGATGTGTTAATATAACAAAAATAAGATTGTATACCTTGATATCTTGTGAAATAAAAATCTTTTTAGATCAGGATAAATGTTGTTCAAGAATTAAGCAAAATACGAGCGTATTTGTTGTGTTCAGTCATTTCGTCACAGTCTGCTTGCCCAGAGGATAATTTCAGCTAGAATTGCAATGGAAAATAAGTTTCCTAAATAAGATTTACAGCTGATTCAGAGGAAAGATTTGTATTTGATTTATATCCTAATCTAAATCGTATATAAATACTTCGCCAGTATCATTGATTTCATTAATGGATAGCCAACACAATCACAATATACCTACATATGTATGCTCGTCCCAGATCGTTTGCGTATTACGTTGCGATGAATTCATTTATTCACTGAAACTTTGTAGATATATCAGGTAGAGGACTTACCCTGTGGCTTAAGGATGTTGAAACACCAACCTTTAACAAATGACAATTAACCACAATTTTTAACACGTTTTATTAGCTTCACCTGTATGTTTGCTTGCTTGTTTGCTTGTTTGTTTGTTTGTAACCGACTCTTTGGAGTCGATTTTGACCCACTTTAAACCGACAGATTTAATTGAAACTTTGTACACTTACGAAGAATCGGTAACAATACAATAATTTGATAAGTTTATATCATTATCGTGATCAGGATCGCCAGTCCTTTCCTCACGGCTCCTCTGCGTGAGAGCAAAGGCTTAATATGTAAGTACATGATTGTCAGTTAGCTCGGTGGTCGAGCGGGTTAAAGGTACGCACAGAAAGAAAGCAGGTTGCCTGCTTACTGGTAACCAGCGCCGATCGGCGCCAATAAATAGTACCGTTTACTTATGAAGCTGCACACAGATAAAGCAGATCAGAGCTTGTCGTTACAGGTAGCCAGTGCTGACAAAATTACCCGAATGAATTTTTAGTTCTTGGTAGCTGGTTGTAGGTGCTGGTCGAAATAATTAATTATAATGGATATTAATGTATCAATCGCAGCAATTTTCAAAAAGGTACTCTTGGGGGTAAAAGAGATAAGCTCAAAACAATATAAACGTTACAGAATATTTTTAAAAAATTCATAACTTGGAATCTATTTGGGGTACCGTATTTCAATTTGGCACACAACTAAAGTACGTTACAGAACTTAATCCATATTAATTTGAAAGTAATTGAAATACCGCAAGGAGTTATTGGGGATAAATTCCTCTTAAATTTAATAATAATTTTTAATTGGGGTAATTTTTTTATATTTTTATCAATTTGAAAAATTCTCCTTTAAGATTAGATGAATTCGACATGTTCACTCAAAGATACCACAATGAACTAGCAGGTTGGAGCTTATTTTAAGCGTTTTTTATGTGCATCTCGAATGACGGGTGGACGCCGGTTGTCGGAGCTTAAAATCGGTGCTGATTTGCCTGCTTTCTTTCTGTACGTACCTTAAGGCAGTCGACGCGAAACGACGGATTCCTCGGGCGTGAGTTCAAATCCCATGGATGAAATAAAAAAATATTTTTTTTTTCAGAAATATCTCTTGGATCGTAATATGTTATAATATCACCATCAATAAGCAATATAAAATATAGTTTAAAACAACTAAAAAACACGCTTTCATAGCACATCAAACTAAAAAGTGAAAAATAAATATAGTTTAAAAAAACTAAAAAACACGCTTTTAAAGCACATCAAACTAAAAAAGTGAAAAATAATTATTAATATAAACTGAAAACAATAATGAACGAAAAATACTAGTATTATTGTGAAAAAAGCGTGGGGTGCTTTGTGCCATATTTTTCGTATATCGAGCAACCCACGCTTTTTTCACAATAATACTAGTATTTTTCGTTCATTATTGTTTTCAGTTTATATTAATAATTATTTTTCACTTTTTAGTTTGATGTGCTTTAAAAGCGTGTTTTTTAGTTTTTTTAAACTATATTTATTTAAAACAGGTATGGTAACCTAAAGTAGAGTTCACGAATAGCAGAATACCTTGTGCTATATTTGAGGTGCCCTTCGTCAAACAAGTTGGCATCATCTGGTGATTCTAAGTTAAAGAGTTGGAAATCTACCTCAGGATTATAAAAAGGAAAAAAACATTTAAATGCATGAACCATGTTAAATATTCACCAAGAAGTAAAGCTGGTAAACGTAGGCATACAATTAGTATCATACTTTTTTATAATAACTCGCGTGTTGTCAATAATTATTACCGCTTCATGTACGCATGTGTGTTACTTACTCCTGGCCGTTCATTAATAATTCATTTCAATTCAAATTGATATTTTATTGATTACCTCCAAAAAAAGAACTCAATTTACCTGATATTATCCGGGGGTATTTTATTTTAAATTGAAAAGCTATTAGTTCGCAAGCTTAAACTGGATCAATTATTAATTGATCATTTATGTTCAGCTAATTTTAAATGAAATTAACTTGTTTGTTGAATGAATTTAAATATTTTAATTTCGCATTAAATGTATATCTGAAATCAATACTGGAAAAAACGTTAATGGAAATAATGCAATGTATCTCGTCCATCTCTTGGCAATATCAGCTATAGAAGACGACAGAAATAGCATTTATTATTATTTACATATTTATAAGAATTGCTATTTCAGTTTTTCTGTTCGGACACGATACTAAATAACGGAGATCACGAATTTATCTTTTACCTATTTCGAGAACATGACTTGAGACTTCCATATCTAATCAGTGATCACTGATCAGTGATTATCACTGAGCAGTGATCACCTTTGTTTTTGTTTGGTTTTCTTAACCGTTTTCAGTATCAACGAAGTAACCCCTTGAAAATTTAGGATTTTGTATTAAATACATGCAAACGATGCGGAGTCCAGAGGCGGTTTTATGCCATGAAAAATGGAGGAGCCTAAAAAATAAAACCAAATTTTAAACAATTTCGTTAATAACTTCGTTTGTAAATTTAAGATTTTTAATAAATATTTTTATTATTATTTATTTTCTTTTCATAATAATTTTTGTTATTCTGTGGACAGAGCTAAAGCGCACGACGAGGGACAATTTTTGTTTGAATTAAATTTTTTGGTTCAAAGTTAAATTTGCAATAATCATTTTTTTTAATTTTTCTTATGCAACCCCAGATATTTTATAATCAAAAAGTACTCCCTTTCAGAAATACCAAAAACTACTCCTATTGTCATTTAAAAATTATGACCAGAATCTGTTCAATTTGGTTTAATAATAAAATACAATAAAGAAATACATTTTAAAATATCATTTGCATTTTTCAATGTGGTGAAATATTATGAAATTATAGTGTTCGAGTATGCTATTAAATTTATATATTTTCGCTTTATCATTAATCTGGTTAAATAATTATCAATTTAATTGACACGCTTTCAAACTCTGTATTTGCATTTAAAAAATTTTATTGCATTTCTGGACGAATCTCGTCGAATTATGATGAAAAACATAACTTTAGGAAAAAAAATCTGACAGCATGTCTGTAGTAAGAAGCCACAATTGTTGAGATATAGCTGCAAAATTTGGTACACATGTTCTAAAGGCCAAATAAGTAAAATGTCATTTACATTTTTCAATGTGGTGAAATATTATGAAATTCTAGTGTTCAAATATGCTGTTAAATTTATACATTTTCGCTTTATCATTAATCTGGCTAAATAATTATCAATTTAAGAGACACGCTTTCAAACTGTGTATTTGCATTTAAAAAATTTTATTGCATTTCTGGACGAATCTCGACGCATTATAATGAAAAACATAACTCATAAAATCTGTCAGCATGTCAGTAGTAATAAGCCACAATTGTTGATATATAGCTGCAAAATTTGGTACACATGTTCTAAAGGCCAAATAAGTAAAATGTCATTTACATTTTTCAATGTGGTGAAATATTATGAAATTCTAGTGTTCAAATATGCTGTTAAATTTATACATTTTCGCTTTATCATTAATCTGGCTAAATAATTATCAATTTAAGAGACACGCTTTCAAGCTGTGTATTTGCATTTAAAATTTTTTATTGCATTTCTGGACGAATCTCGACGCATTATAATGAAAAACATAATTTTAGGAAAAAAATCTGTCAGCATGTCTGTAGCACGATAAAGTTGTCTAATTTGGTACACATGTTCTAAAGGCCAAATAAGTAAAATGTCATTTACATTTTTCAATGTGGTGAAATATTATGAAATTCTAGTATTCAAGTACGCTGTTAAATTTACACATTTTCGCTTTATCATTAATCTGGTTAAATAATTATTAATTTAAGAGACACGCTTTCAAACTCTGTATTTCCATTTAAAAAAATTTATTGCATTTCTGGACGAACCTCGACTAATTATAATGAAACACGTAACTTTAGGAAAAAAATTGTTAGCATGTCTGTAGTAAGAAGCCAAAGTTGTTGAGATAAAACTATTAAATTTGGTACACATGTTCTAAAGGCCAATTAAGTAAAAAACAGTGGCGGTCGGTCCATGGAAGCAAGGGAAGCAGTGCTTCTCCTGGGATTATTAAAAAAAATAACACATAAATAGAACCTAAGTATTATTTATCACATATATTAATCATTAAAATTTACTTTTACCCAATTTCAATAGATACGGCCCCGCATTTCAGCAGCTGAGATAATGTTCCACCGTAACGATGACGCACTCCATTAATCGAGCCAACACGAACTCGCGCGACTTCGATATATGTAAGCAGAGACAACTGTCTCTGATGTAAGTAGGTAACTTATTGAAATGCATCCCATCCCCACTTCATAATCTTGATACCTGAGCTGTATAGCATCGTAATACGTTTTATTTTATAGATTTTAATCTCGATTTTGTGCTATATTTGTAAAAACTTTTTTGGTGTTTCTAAATCTGTGGTGCGGCGACAAGTGATTCTTAAAACGTTGAATATTAGTGCGCGTGTAAGCAGATTTAGAATTACTTATTAAATTTGGAAGCTGGTTCTAACACTGTGGAAAATATTATTTGCGTTTGTGTGGTGTGCAATTTGTTGAAAAGGGGATTTTCAACATATTCGTTTCAAGATAAACTGGATATTATTAGAAATGGGAAACCAACACCTGATTTAAAATTCTTAAAAACGAAAGTTAAATCATGCTATAGGTACTTTAATATTGAAGTGTACAGTGCTAATCAGTGATTAAGGGGTTGTGAAAATTTGTGTAAATTGTTTTGTTGGCCATATGTACTGTTCACAAATGAAAAAGGTGTTTGGAATAAAAATGGCTTTTCAGATTTAAACAACATTCACAAAGTGACAAAAAGGCATGGTAAGTGTGAAACTCATTTGCGAGCGGTGCTAAAAGAATAAACATTTGGAAAATCACGAATTGAGCATTCGTTAGATCAGCAGTTGAAAGAAAGTGTTGAAAGGACTTATTGACAATGTTTGTTTTCTCGGCGAAAATAAACTTAGTTTTAGAGGTCATACTGAATCTCGAAACGTTGCTAATAGGGGCAATTTTATCAATTTAGTTAATTTATTAGCCAAATACGATACAATTTTAAGTAACCATCTGGAACACCACGATATTTCGCGGTACATCAAATCATATTTAAAATGATTTTATTCAGTCGATAAGCAATATTGTTTTAGAAAAGATCAAGCAAGAAATAAAAAAGTTCCTTTTGTTGCAGTTATGTTAGATGAAACAACCGATATTACGAATATTAGTCAGTTGTCAATCGTAGTACGCTACATAAATCCAAATGGGAAAGTCCAAGAGCGCTTTTTTAGGATTTTTAGACGTAACAACGCCATGAAGGGCCGCAGCTTTATATACTATAGTTTGTCAGATAGTCGATGATCTACAGTGTGGTGCTAAACTTATCGCCCAAAGTTATGATGGGGCCGCTGTAATGGCTGGTGAATTGGGGGGCCTGCAGGCCAAAGTAAAAGAGACTTTTCAGAATGCAATATTTGTACATTGTTTTGCTCATCGATTAAATTCAGTTCTAGCTCAATCTGCAGCGTGTCTTAAAGAGTGCAAAGTGTTTTTTTCAAGTATTAGTGGAATGGCTGCCTTTTTTTTCAAAATCATCAAAACGGACACGAGAATAAAAACTTTTTCAAGAAATTCAACCAGTGAAGAGCGGCTTTCAAAATTGTCCCTGTTGACAATAGAAAGTGACTTTGTGAAGATGTCCAAAAATTCAAACTTTTACGACGAAGTTATTTCCGACATCGCAAAAAAGGAGAGGCGGATTAAACTACATTGTAAATAGGTAGGTATGTGCATGTTAACTACTTAACTAGCTGGCTCAATTTATAATTGGCTAGAGAGTGCACGATGGCTAGTGTGACTGAACAAACTCTCTATTTCGCTGCGGGTTCAATCCTCGCCACCGGCGCTGGCAATGTCGGTGGATATGGTTGTGTGTCTGTGTTTTTTTCATAAGTGTAACCCTCGCCCGTGCAGCTTCGGCTTTGGAATCGGGGGTTGTCTAATTTTTGTGGTGTTTTTATGTTTTATATTTATTGAGGAGTGGCGGTCCTACAAGTGTACTTTTTTTCTAGATATCATAACTTTGCAGCTTTCGACAATTGCTTTAAAATGAGTATACGGAAGCCACGTCCCTTTTCTCAAAAAAATGTTTGCCTCGCTTCGCTCGGGGCCTCGCGCTACCCATCACTCTATATCACAAACTGCTTCCCCTGTATCAAAACTCACCGCACGCCCCTGGTAAAAAATCATTTGCATTTTTCAATGTGGTGAAATATTATGAAATTCTAGTGTTTGTACGCTGTTAAATTTATACATTTTCGCTTTATCATTAATCTGGTTAAATAATTATTAATTTAAGAGACACGCTTTCAAACTCTGTATTTGCATTTAAAAAAACGTATTGCATTTCTGGACGAACCTCGACTAATTATAATGAAAAACGTAACTTTAGGAAAAAATCTGTTAGCATGTCTGTAGTAAGAAGCCACAGTTGTTGAGATAAAGCTGTTAAATTTGGTAACCATGTTCTAAAGGTCAAAGGCAATAAATTCAATGATACGCAAGATTGGCCTGCTGGACCCAAACTTTTTTGTATTTGACTACAAAAAAAATATATTCTTAATGAAAGATTATTATAAATCAGGTCTATTACATCAAGCCAATAAAATATATTTTCCAAGTACTTAAATAGAGCTAATGTAAACTGAAATTGTGTACACACTTGCGCTCATAAAATGGGGTTAGGGTAAATTTGTCAGTTTGACATTTGAAATGTCTAATTTAGTTACAAAAATGTCAATAAGAAATTATAAAAAAATATGACATGAATTATTATTAAAAGTATCGAAGAACCAGTGGCGTCATTTTACCCCTGCCAGCCCTCGCGGTGCGGAGGGGTCGAGCACATTAGGGGCCCGGCCTAGTCGAGAGCAACGTAAAAACCTAAATAAAAGAAACCAAACGCCGCGCCGGTCGCAGCTTTCTCGATTTTTTTATGCTTATTGTTTATCTTTATGGAATGGTCTAATGAGGGCCGATAACCGATGCGTTACTAACCATTATTATAAAAAAAGTATCCTCGTCGCTATTATAGTAGGATGAAAGAAACGTCGGGGTCGGCATCTTTGATGTCTTTATCGCTATCAAACAAGCCGACGTTTTTTTTATGCCCACTATATCCACAAGGAAAAGTGCATTTCGTTGCGATTTGCGGAGTTTAAGAAATATAAAAACAACACAATCATAGAGAGATCCGTGTTTGTGTTTTGTCCTACTCTCACACCACACCTGCGCCGGGCGGCATCATTCAGTGACGGTGATTTTTGGTTTTATGTTTTTTTATATTTCTTAGATCTCTGTACCGACATCACGTGTTCTCTGCATATAACATGTTAATTTAATTAAATGAAGGAATTTAATAATATGTAGTTTAACTAGTTTAAGTTCAAAACAAAATAGAGAAAAAAATGCCGCTCTATTTAAGTATTTCATTGTAAAATATAATAAATCCTTCCCGACATCCGACTTTAATTCCATGGCAGATACCCATGCCGAGATATTTTACTTAGTTTTGAGATGCCGACGACCGAAACAACACGTGTATTTTTTTAAAAAAAAGTAGTTAGCCGCGTCGCGTATATTAAGTTATTTATTGCAGTCGAACTTGGATGTAATTTTTTTTCAGTTCTAACAAGAAGGTAAGGCAGGCTTTGTTTATTTAATAATTTTACAAAAAGGGAGGGGGAAACATATAAACAGAATTAACTTGCATGAGACACGTTATTTAAAATTAAAATAGAAAACAAAAGTGCAAAAGTAAGAGTGCCTTGGACACCTTTAAATAAAATAAAAATATTATTTGTGTTGTGTAAGAATCAAATCTTTAAAAAGATAAGTTTTAATTGTTATAAACAAATCACAAAATAATTATATAATTGTGAAGAATGAAAGAAAAAATATACCTATTTTCTAAAATAAAATACAGTGATTAATGAAAAGCGAAAATTTTATTTAATGTTTATTTAAATTGTGCATAATTTTTTTGTGTTAATGATTTTTAAGAGTTGCCATAAAACAAATTAAGCTTAAAATTAATTAAATTCGATTAATTCGAATTCAAATATTAAAAAAATATGTTAATTTTTCTGCAAGAAAATGAGTTTGACTCCTAATCCAAGCTCCTTAAGTATGACCAGCGGAGCGGCAAAGAAGCGCAAAAGAAAGCAACAAGATGAATACGTTAAAAAATATAACAAAATAATATAATTTATGTGGCCATCTACATCTACATCTACTTCAACCCAACAAGAAGAAATTGAAAAAAAAAAATCAAAATGAAATGGGCGAACATGGAGCAGCACCATCATCAACTGCCGAATTTTTATTAATAGAAAATGCTACATTAGCCTCATCTTTTGATCAGACTATTACTGTCTTATTGTTATTTTTACCCTTCCCGTCACTGTTGCTAGCTCTGAAAGGAGTTTCTCCAACTTAAAGATAATAAAAAATTATTTAAGAAACAGTATGACTCAAAATAGATCGGATGATTTAGCAATACTTTCAATTGAGTCTGTAACGGCCGCGAATATCGGTATGTCAGATTTAATATCGCATTTCGCACAAATGAAAGCACGGAAAAAAATATTTACCTAATTTACAAAATCGATGTTGCATTTATAGACAACTAATAAATATAATTAATTATTACTATATATTTTAATTGTATATGTAACATAAAATTTAAATAAATAATAATAATTATGTAGACACATACATATGCATAATCATTAATCGTATATAAATTTTGTTGTTTGTTGTTTTGTTATTTATGTATTGTATTAATGTAATTTTATTAAATAAAAGTTTATACTTAAATATTTATTCTACACCTATTTATTTTGTTTTAAATTCACTGAAATTTTGCTATTGTTGAATTATGAAGTCATCTAAAATATCCCAAAATCAAAAGGCTTACAAAATGTTGAGTGGTATAATAGTTCATTTCACGAATGTTGGCGTTCAGGTCATCAATTTTAAATTTCTCAATTTATTCGCAGTGCCTTTGCTATAGGAGCTGTTGGCACTGCTGTTGTAGCCCCATAACAACAGAAATGCATATCTTCTGGGGCTACGAGAGCAGTGCCGATACTGCCGATAGTTCTATAGCAAAGGCACTGCGAATAAATTTAGACATTTAAAATTGATGACGTGAAATGAACTATAGCTATAAGCTATAGCTAAACTCTGTCAGAACGTTAATAGAAATAAGGCTGAAAACAGACGAGGCGTTTTGTGCCGAGTCGGCAGCCGATTCTGCAGACGAATCGTCGTTTGCTTCACTCATTATGAATGTATTAAAACAGACGATACGTCTGTGACGAATGTCACCGCCTACGCGATGAGCGTACGGTGATTCCAACCATGTGCCGAAAGCGTTTTTATGACTTTAAGGCGGCCCTTCATAAATGTACTAACTCTTGTGCAACACAGACACCGGCGGTTTTTGATCGGTACGTATACTGCATGGTTGCCATTTGACGTGATTTTAAAATTTTTTAATTATTTTAGTGACAGATATGCAAATAAATATCGAACAATTAATACATGAAATTTATTAGTTCATTAAAAGATGTCATAGACATTCTGACGAAATTAAAACACTTCTCATCGACTTGTTTGGTTTCATTGTACAAAGTGTAAAAGTATCCTTTATTTTTTCTTTCACTAATGTGTGTCCACATTTTACGATTCTTTTTTCTTTTTAATCTGCAGTATAATACACCTAGAAGTATCACAAACTCTTCAACGGAATCCATTATTTTAAAACGGGTGTCTGAATGAACTGACAACAACGTACTGAGGAAATTTACTAATGCTTATAAAACGCTCGGTATGTTTTGATCATACGGAAAACGTCAAGGTGTCCAGCCGCCTCGTTTGTTTTGACGTTTCGTCTGTAGAATCGGCGGCCGACTCGGCAAAAACCGCTTCGTCTGTTTTCAGCCTAAGGCAATAAAAACGTTTTAAAGTACTGACAAAAATTATGTTATTTATTCATGACTTGAGGGGCCCTAAAATATTTTCGCGGGGGGAGGGGCGCAAAAATCAAAGTTACGCCACTGCAAAGGACGCTGATAATTAATTATTTAAACATTTTAATGAAACATTTCAAGGTACGCTTTTAAAATTTAATTGAGTTAAATCAAAAATAAAATAGAATAATTTTTTAGATCACGATGATTGAATATACACTGGTATAAAAAGATATGTGCTGGCAACATCACATCAGATATTTTTTATTTTGCATAAATATTGCAACAATAGTAGAAAATCTTTTGTAAGCAACGCGAAAGAAAGAGTGTTTTTCGCACTCATGAAAAACTCAATTTTTTCTCTTTTTTCATAAACAGATAAACAGCTATTACAATGACTTAAATGAAAGTATATACTTGAATTTATAACAATTTATTTATAATAGTCATATACTTAGTATTATATAAAGCATTATACATATTATAAATTATAAAATTAGATACATTATTGAGCAAAGGGTCCGCATAATTTTACAAGTCATTTTTATGTAATTTCAATTACTATTTCGGAAAAGGCCATTCTGGATGAACCATTAACCTAAAAATAAATGTTTATATTAATAAAAAAATAAATCTCTCGGTAAATTATTTCTGATACTAAGGGCCAGTTAGTTTATCAAAGTACATTTACTGCTATGACTAAAGTCAAGTATTGCGAGGTTATTTCTATCACCAATACTAATAATACAGGGTGGCTCAAAATAAGCTGAACAATTTGTTTGACCTACAACTTTTAAAAGAAATACCTATAATAAATGAACGATCTAAAGATCAAATTCACATCATATGTGAAAAATCATATTTGCCAAATGATCCCCGGTTTTTTACTCGTAAACATTTGCTCTTCTCATGGCATTTTCCAATCACTCACAATTAGAATTTCAGGAGATATTGTGGTTATATCATGTCTAATGTTCTCTTTTAGGGCATCTATGGTTTTAGGGTGATTGGCATTCACTTTAATCTTGAGATATCACCAAAGAAATGTCTGTGGCGGTCAATTACGGTGATTGCGGTGGCCATCTTACATCAGCATTATTCGATTAGATGCGATTAGGAATCCACTGCCTTAGAAGGTCTATTGTGGCTCAAGCTGTGTGAGATGTAGTGCCATCCTGTTGAGACCACATATTTTAGTCTTCCGGTAGATGTGGCGCCAGAAAATGTTGAATGTTGAACTTTGAGGATATTTTAAGGATAAAGTATATGCCAATAAGCTTCAAACTATATGCCCTAAAAGAGAATATTAGGCCCGACATAACCACAATATCTCATAAAACTCTGAGAGATGTCTTGGAAAACGTCGTGAGAAGAGCACATGATTGCGAGCAAAAAGCGAGGGGTCGCTTGGCTGATACGATTTTTCACATATTGGTTTAGTGCCTATCTACTCCCGGGTTCAAATTCCGGTTTCCATTCTGGCAAAGTCGAAGGATTTGGTTGTATGTAACCCCTGTCCGAGCAGCTTCGGCTTTGGTTTGGGGGTTGTCTAATTGTGGTGTGTTTTATAGTTTTTTTATTTGCCGTTTAAATCGTTCATTTATCAGATTTTGTTTAAATGTGACAGGTTAAACAAACCGTCAGCTTATTTTGCATCACCCTGTATTAGGCATGTTTCGTTCTTCTATAAACTAATCGGTATTACAGACACTACTCATAAAAATTCCTGCAAATTAAAAGTATTTTATGGGTTTTCATACAGACAGAATAACATGCTACATGTTTAATGACAATAACTTACTTAGGGAACAATTTAAAATCGCCAATTCTCGCCTCTTCACCAACTTCTAGGTCATCCAATGATTTCATGTCAGAATCAAGGGAGAAATCAAACACGTCAATATTTTCTTTTAGCCTAGCGGGAGTAACACTTTTCGGGATAGCAACGATGTTTCTCTGCAGAAGATATCGCAACATCACCTGTGCATTAGTTTTTTTGTATTTATTTCCAATCTTCTTGATAACTGAATCATGAAGCATATCAGGTAGTTTTTGTCTAGGCCTAAAAGAGAAGAAGGTTTGTCACACTATTTTGATTAAACTCATTACTTAAAAGCTTATAGCTAGTTTTCTGAAAATTTCATAAAAATTTGTATTCAATTGTCACATTCTAGAAATATCAAAGTATTATAAATAGATCACAAACAACTAACTTTGAGCATTAAGCAATATATTGTGTTATAATATAATTCATAGCATTTAAACAAATAAATACGAATTGAGTGGGCTCGTATCAGACCTTACACTGCGACAATTTGGTCTATTGTGGTTAACACCAAACTATATTTTTCACCCAGTAAGTGCAATCTTTTAATAAAACTGATGACCTCAATCGGTGAGAGACTGTCCAGGTCTTCTGACAGGATTCCCTCTGCAGCAGAGCCGATATATAGAACGTACTATGCTTTTTATCATTCTTCAGAAACAGATAGCAATCAGCCTTTTCCGTTAGTTTAATTAATTGTAGATGGTGATTTAATTTGTGGTGCCAAGTATAAAGGCCAATTGGAGTTAAGTTTAACCTGTTTAGCATCTTGATATCAGGGGATATATAAACGCTTTTGAATGGACTAATCTTGGTAAATGTTACCAGTACTGGAGTGTTTTACTCTCGGCCCAGGCCAAAATGGTTGCTTTCGCAGTAACTGACGATATGCCAAGTACCGATTCTGCTCCGATGAATTATGTACTTGTACCTTTCCTGTAGAGTCAGCTATTTCGTTACCCTCAAGTCTGGGTATCCAGACCAGTTAGTCTGTTTGTATTTAATTGAGTTTAGAGATTTCTGACAGTTTCATGCCGTTTTAAAGTGACAATGATAGGAGCGAAGAGCTTCGAGAGTTGTTCGTCTGATTTATTGTACGTACATAAGTAACAAAATTCTTATCAAATGAAAACTAAAATAACAAAATAACAAACCAAAAGTTTCACACATTTTTTTGAAAACCTGAAAGTAGTTAGAAAAAATGTGAGCAATTTTTCAGTGGTTAGAAAATCAGATACAATAAGTAACAAAAATCGATAATTAGTCAACCGATAGAGTGAATATCTTACATTTATATTCTGTAATAAATACAAACTTACTCTTGTCCTATACTTGTAAGAAACTTATTATAACCTGGACATCCCAGAGGACAATATCCAACAACGACAATTCCGTGTTGGTGACAGAACTTCACTAGTTGTCGTTGTTGCAAACATACATGCAACTCTACTTGCAAGCAGGCAGGTTTAATTCTTGCAGATTTGAGAACCTTTTCTATTTGTTTAACATTAAAGTTGGAAAGTCCTATGGTTTTCGTTCTACCAGCATCAACTTGTTCTTCCATTTTCTAAAAATAGTAATAATGCATTTTATTAACAACAGTTCGTAGAAAAAGTTATCGAATTTGTTAATGGTATAAAAAATTGTAACTTAATCTGAAACCTAGACATTTGGTGATGTTAAAATAAATATTTAGAAATACCTTCCAAATAGCTATATGGTCAGATTTTTCTGTCTGTACATCATCACCGATCGGGAGGTTTTGACCCTCGACGTATTTAATGCCAATGGGAAAATGAATTAAATATAAGTCAACATAATCCAGCTGAAGGTTTGCTAATGACTTCTTCATAAAAAATTCTACTCTATCTTCGTGTACTCCACTAATGGGTAACTTAGTGGTAATAAAAAGATCCTCTCTTTTCAGCTTTCCAGAAGAGATCCATTTTTTTAATACTTGTCCAATAATTGCTTCATTTTGGTAAACAAAAGCAGTGTCAATATGGCGGTAACCAATTTCCAGGGCAATGTTTAATGCTTTCTCTAACTCAGACTCATTGGTGGCCTGAAAAAAGAAATTTTGGAAAACCAAATATTTATTTCTATAGAAACATATGCGCAGTTATTTCTTAACAAAATAACTTTTCCCATATAACATTTTGAAAAATGCAGGATTAGTATATCAAGAAGGTATCTTTTAAAATAATTAGACAATTTACAATTTAATAACAGTAACCTGTTCAAGGTAATTTTCTTAGAGCGCAAATCAGTAAACATATTTAAGAAGTTGTCCAGTAAATCATTTATGTGAAATAAGAAACATAAGCGACTCAGTACCGAACCTTGAGGAAGGTCACAAATTAAATTTTAATTGTGCTTTATTTGATTAACTTTTCATACATGCGTATAGTCGATTTAAGAATATGTAATAAATATTATTTATAAATAAATTAAAAATGGTCGACAGTTGGAAAATAGAATATTGTTGTTCTAAGTGTTGCATGTATAATCAGATTCAAGGTATCATCACGCCTCACAATAACAAATAAGTACATTATTACAAGAGTTGCTTTTACAAAACTAAATTTAATGTTAAAAAAATAATTTCTTTCATTCGAAATTTGCCTTTTATAATAAACATAAATAATTAAATTATAAATAACAAATTGTAATAATAAATTAACGCTAACCACAGGAAATATGACCCCTAAATAATCTTGTGCGGAGGCTACACATTTGACGACAACGGACACATATACCCAATCTCTGTATGCTTGGATTAATTTCTGATTTCGAGGAATCCCAGCTTCTCAGTCGAGAATAGAATCTGTGTAGCAGGGGTGACAGACAAATGTAAAAAATAAAATATTGTAATAATAATAACAATAAACGTTTTTGTTGAACGAAGTCACAGAATCAGTAATTTGTGACGTAGTATACATACAGTGTGTGCCAAATAAATGTCCACCTCCATAATATTTTCAAATGGCAATAGAGTTTCATTGAGGTGTTAATCAACCACTATTACCATTTGAAATGTTTAAGGGGTTAGGGGACACACTGTATAAAAGATACAAAATACTCGATTTGGTTCCGGTCATTCTTACATGTAACCCTAATAAAAAAATTCATTAAATCGTTAAGTGGGTACCAGACTGTAAATTCACGATTAACAATTTTTAATTACTAGCAAGTTATTAAAATAATAATAATAATAATTTGATAATTTCCTTTACCTGCCAGGTCCCTAGTCCAAGAGCTGGCATTTTTAGGCCTCCTGGCATATCCATAAATATTTTTGCTGCCATAGTTTTCCAAAAATACTTCAAGCACAAATACTGTAGAAAATGTAACTAATGGATGTATACTTAACTTTTGGGTTTCTAGTTATTAATTAATGGAAACCGGCATTGGCGATATTTATAAGGTCACATTTTTCTGCGATAAGGTTTTTATCTAAATATGTGTAATTAATTTATTAAAAATCAACGTTGAATTCAATTCAGTTATTCAATTCAAATCAAATTATTATTGTATTATCTATTTTTAGGGACAAAAAAGGTACATTCTTATTTATTTTACCACTTGAAAAACAAATACTAAACAACAACCATGTTTTTGCAGATAAAAATAATTTGTAAATAGAATTATTACTTAAAATTTATAGTTTGATTGGCATTATATTTATGTAAATATTCATTAAAAAATCTTATCTAAATTAATGTTTTGTACATGTCACATTGTTGTTTCTGATTATTAATGCACTTCATATACATATACAGAGTGTCCCAAAGATCGCGCAACATCTGGAAGGTACGTTTTCTAGAGATGTAATAAAGTGCTGGAGAAAATGTCAATAAAATTCTTTGTCATTTAAGAGTAGAAAAAATGCAACATTGTTTAATAAATACTCGACACAAAATTATTTGTAAAGTATTAACGCAATACTTTAATATAATCAGAGCTGTCAGGTACTTCAATTAAAAGAATTGAAATAGTAATTATTTTTAAGTAATTAAATTACTTTAATTCAATTACTTTTTTTGGACGGCTTAAAATAATTGGTATTTGAATTACTTTTGTAAAAGTAATTGTAGTTGGTAATTATTTTATTGTTTGTGGTAATTGAACTACTGAACAAATAATTCAATTCCTTTTGGGTAATTCAATTCCTTTTAGATACATTAATTACTTTAAAATAATTGAAATTGTATCGAAAATATTCCGAGAAAAATCGTAACGCACTCGGCTTTAATAACTTGTCTGAGCTCGTCGTTTGGCAGTATTTTCGTTTTCTTTCAGTTATCCAGTGCACTACACAGTATACAGTAGCTGTGATTGCAAGAAAACCATGTTTTTAATTATTTGTGTCCTTGTGTTTTTAATTCTTAAAAAGTTGCCTGGCAAGGTAAGTAAATATTAAATAATAAATTTGTTCTTTACTATTTTTTAAATATTAATATATGTTATACATATATCTCCGATATTGGCAATATCTATTATTTTACCTATTCGATTTAATCAAATACCTATTAATATTAGTTACACTGACAAAATTTTTTAATAATGATTGTAGAAACAAAATTTTTGCACAGAACTGCGTTTCACGTTCAACTCAAATATCGACTAAAAAATGTCTGTCTGGATGTATGTCTGTGTGTAGACCATTTCTTGTCAACACAATAATTTCTTATAGACTTGAACATTTTATTTTAAATTTAGTATCTATGTATGTAAAATAGCTTGGTAGAATATTACCTACATACGTGTTTGAATGACCTAATAATTATTTAAAAATACATGCACATTGTGCCTCTTTTTTGGTAGGTATTGGAATTTCTTTTATTTTCAGTCGATATTTCAATTATTTTTTGGTAATTCAATTACATTCAAAGTAATTCAATTAAATAGAGTAATTGAAGTATAAGGTAAAGTAATTGAATTCCTTTACTTGAAAAAAAATATATTGTTTTCGACGAGTAATTGATACTTGAAGTACTGTGTAAAATGAGGAGTAATTGGCAATGGAAATATTTACTACTTTGATTGATAATTGGTAATTGGTACTTCAATTACTTTTAATGGGTAATTGTGACAGCTCTGAATATAATAAATGTTTTTGTGCACACGCTGAAGTATTTCTGGACTCACGGTAACAGCAGCAATCAAGTTTTCTTTTATTTGCTATAATTATTTTGTTCGAGTGTTTTTGTTCAGATTATCTAAATTGTATCCATTGGCCTTCACAGTCACCTGATATAAATTTATTGGACTTCTTCCTATGGAGGCATTTGAAAAACCTTTTTTATCGAACACCTTTTAATACACTCTGTACAAGTAGCTCATTGTAATACACCCTGTATAAGTAGCTTATTGTAACACACCATCTATATCATATATGAATTTGCTCACTAAGAAAACGGTTTTGCTAAAGCCGGTGGGTAAACGGGAGAGACGAAAGTGGAGTGTCGCCCGGTAAACATACGATCCAAGAGACGTCGAGGTGTAGAAAATTATGGAATTTGTAATTATTATAATCAATTATTTTGGCTTTTAGAGTGTCGAACGTGGACGAGTCAGGGCGGATGAAAAATTATGTTTACTATATAGTACATACTTGGGGTATAAATTTAAATTATTTTGCTTATTTTCGGCTATAACTCTAGAAATTTATGAGTGTGCCAATGGCATAGATGGCACTATTTGGTGAGATTAAACTATTTTTGTATCTTGCAGCTGAAGAGATATTTTATAGAGTGTTGAGTGCTCTCTCCTACTCTCCAAGAGTTTATTTTATATTTGTAAGGTTTTTTTTTGTTTTTAACATTGAGTATTGGAAAATTTATTGTGATGTGTAGGTAATTTTGATTTCTCTTTTATTATACATATTATTTTATGAAACCTGTGTGTCTTACTAATTCTCTGTCGAAAGTTCTATCCTAGACATTCCTAGGGCAACGGATCAAGCCTTTGAAAAAGCTAGCGCTACTAGTGTCTGTTCCCCTTGCAGCCTCAGGGGGTGGTGGCAGCAACCCTTATCCTTTATTTTGAGGGATATTGATTAAATTTTATTATAATAATGGCACAGGTGAGATTAAGAAACAAACATTTTATTACAATGGTGCAGCGATAGTCTATCACAAGGGTAGGTAGACGGGATGTTCACTACAATGGTGCTGCTACCGTGAGTCCTGTCTAGGTGCAAATGGGCAGAATTTTGAACATTTATTATAACAATATTGAGTATTGTTATTAAAGTGTGTCGAATATTTATTAAACAATGTTGCTTTTCTACTTTTAAATTGCTTATAGTTCCTTAAGTGAGGGACAAAGAATTTTTTTAACATTTTTCCAACATTATTACATCCCTAGAAAACGTACCTTTAAGATGGTATGCGACTTTTGGGACGATGTTAAAAACTGCATAAAAAAGGTGCTCTTACTAAATTTCGATTGGAGTTATCGTTTTGAAGTTATTTGTATTTAAAAATGTAGTACATTCCCTAATATACTAAGCTATGATAGAAAATAACTTTAGCTCTCAATTTCACAAATTTGTCACTTCTTTTAATAGCAGTTGCCTTTGTTTTATATTATTAGCGCAATTTTATACTGAAATATTGTTGAAATTGTTACGTTGTGGAAATGTCATTGACAATTTAGCAAGTATTTATTTAATATTGGGCGAATGCAGGGGAAATTCAGGAAATACTAGAGAGGCTATAAATTTTAACTTGTTTCGATGATTGACTAAAGCCTGGTAAAGGTTATTAATCCTACAGAGACGTACTGGGTATGCATCATATCATAATACTTGAATAAGTACAATAATAAAAACAAACATATTTTGTATATTGTGATGTATGTTTTTGTACTATTTCGTTCGCTTTAAATTTTTTTTTTATGTATTTCCTTATATTTTGTAAGCTTAGTGCTGCACATTATTATTAAACTGTTAAATGACGTACCACATGTACATTGTATATCTAGTGATAACTAATAATAAATAAATAAAATAAATGGAAATAAATTTTATTAATATTGGTACACTTTATGTGTGGCATCAGATATGTTTCTACAGTTGTGTCAGTAAGCGATGTTCGCTGTGGTGAAAAAATATGTTTATATTTTGAAAAAGACCGGTCAACATCTACGGAAGTAATACAGGCATAAGTAAAACACTCTGTGAACTCACTTAACGCAGCTGTAGATGCACCATTACAAATTTGTCTTAATTTGGTAAAATCAGGATATTTCCGTAATACACTCTCGAATTTTTCAATAACGGGCTTATTTTTTGCGTCATTTATAGTCTGTAGCTGTGTATTTACGTCGTTCACTATTTGCAGCGATTCTACTAATGACAACGAAGTATTTTGCAATTTTTCTATTGCGTCGTGTAGTCCTCTATAATTGTTATAAATAGTTTTTAAATCTGTTTCAAGGGAAACATCTTGAAAGCTTGTCTGGCTTTCCTTAATAGGTGCAGCCTCGTTAGGGATGAACTGTAGTATCACAGCTTTTATTTGTTGAAAATATTCAGCATAATAAAAAGCTGCTTTCAACCACGTTCCCCAACGTGTAAGAATCGGCTCTGGTGGTTCCGGAATACCAGGACACAGTGTGTGAAATGCTCGAAGCCGTTTAGGAGATTTGAGAAATACTTTTTTTGTATTTGTTATTAATGCATCTACCTCTGGAAAACATTTTCGAATCGTTTCTGCTACAAGATGGAACGCATGCACTTTACACGTAACATGTAAAAACCTACAATCGTCTCTTTGAAGAAAACGGCCCACCAAACGCATTGTCGGTCACAAACATCAACACTTGACTTGTTGACAGTTCAAATTTTTCGAAAGTCTCCAACACCACCCGCGTAATTGTTTCGCCAGTACACGCAGTTAGTCTTTTACTAGCTAGTAAGAGTGGAAATTTTGGTTTAACAGGGTCGAGTACACGTACTATAATATTTAAAATAGATTTTTTTTTACAATCTGTCGTCTCGTCAACACATAACCACAGCCGTGTATTTTTTTATGCACATTTAATCCTATTTACAATGTCTTCACGAACACTTGGTACATATCTACGTAACGATGAACGACTTGGTAAATTCACCTGGGGATTGTATTTATTCCAGAACTCCCGAAATGCTGGTTTACCCAATATGCGCAGGGGAACATCACAGGCAATCAGCATTAACAGTAAATCAAACATAAACTGAGGTTCCAAAGAAGACACGCCATTTTTTTATTTTAATGCCGGTTACTATTGACATGAAATTTGCAGCCGTATTTATTCCAGCACATTAAGTCTTGATCACAAATTTTACAAATTATTTTACATCTGTCATAGAATAAATCCGGAAAATCACCGATAAATTTATTCACTTTATCAGCGTTCGGTCGTTTTCTACTCTTTACGCTCAACATTATTTATTATTTATTAGTACTCTATGTAACGACCGACAGATAACAACTGAAGTGTGTCGTGTCATCGTCGTCGTAAACAAGCGCGCGATGGCATTGGTATTGCGCCCGACCCTGAATCTACCATCGCTTGGCCAGGCTTACTAATTAATTATTGATAAAACTTTACTTCTTAAATGCATGTTGTTTCGAATTTATTAGCAAATAGCGCCAACCTAAAACGTTTCGAATTTATTGGTAAATAACTATATTGTACTTATCCTCTCTAAGCGGTTGTAGCTCTCTTATGAACTGATTTAAGGCAGATGTTTATATACAAAACTCAATTTATTTTTCCTGATTCTATCACCACCTTGAGGGAAGGTACTTAATTATGGGACAACCTGTATGTAGTGTGTTCCAGTATTGATTTTACAAGAGGAACAGCTTTTCTATTTTTCATTTGTTACGCCACTGGACTGTGTAGACTGGTTAGATGAGACTAGAATTGTATGGGAACGGCCGGGAATATTCTGGACTGCTCTAGACTGGGCGAATGGATGTATAAATAAGTAGTGAGTAAGTGTTACCTGGACTTTCAATCAACGAATCTACGAGTGTAGGTGTTTGTGGGGATAGCAAACACGTAACACATTTTATGACAAAAAAGTTATTCTCTGTGAAAATGCCTGCTTCCTTAAAAATACGATTGCAACTAAGAAATAATAAAGTTTGTGTACAAGGAGCTCCAGAAGTTAAAATAATGTGAAAAGGCTCATCGAGACTAAAGTATCCTCAGTTTTATTGCTACAGTAAAATGCCAAATAAAAAAGTTTCTTAGTATCACCCAGTAAATAAATACAAATTTAAAATTGTATTATAAGATTTTACAGGGTTAAATTCATTTATTTTTCTTTTAATCGGTACGGATTTTGACACGGAGAAACTTTCTTATTTTCATCAAGAATGACTTTTGGTCATACATCCACAAACAGTTTGAAAATAAAAGATACGCCCATGGGATAGGTATCATAATCATGAAACGATTTATATTACTCTTTCGCAATAATAAATTGTAGCCAGTCACTTTCACTTTACTGTTGTTACATTTTTTTGTTACATTTTTTATTTTACATTTTTAAATTTTTTTTTTTTTCAAGAAAGATGATATTATTTATATAGAGATTAGGTGTATTAACTTCTTTGAATAAAAACAAGTAAGTAATAAAACTCGCAAAGATAATATATATACATAATCTTTGAAACTCGTCATTTCCCTTGATAAAAGCACACTGACATTTCCAAATCAGAATATTGTGATTGTGAAGTCAAATGGTAAGAAGAAACTATTGGTTATTTATTTATTGGTAATTGAATGGACACGCACTCCATTACACGAAATAAAACAAATAAATCACTAATTTTTCTGTAGTTTTATTTAGACAAATACAATAATGCACTACAAAATAATACATTATTTTCTAATTTTAGTTCTCATATTGCCATCTATGAATGATTTTCTGAAAACACCTATTGTATATGATGGAATTTGTGAAATTGTATAACCATCTATTCAACTACAAAATATCTCGGAAGATGGCATACCAAACGTCTAACATTTTTACCATGTGGAGAACTGTAAACTAAGACCAGAGACAACCCGAGACGCGCAAGTACGTGCTAAAATTTAATCCGCAGTATTGAATTGGTCGATTGTAATGGAAGGTGAAAGTAGATGGCGCAAGAAGCAAACGCCCGCGAAAATTCAAAACCCCCTTTTTATTATTTTATTGATATTATTTATAAGCTATATTTCTGTAGCAGTTGGTGATCGTTTGTGGACCAGAAGTAGTCGATTAGTTGTTTTTAAATACTTCTATTCGCTGGAAGTTAAAAACTAACCGAGTGACTATCTCTGATGATCCACAAACGATCACCAACTGCTGCAGAAACAAAGCTATTTTAAAGTTAGTTACAAAACTAGAGGTCAATTAATTTTTATGTTAAACTAATTAAAAGGTTAATTGTAACCTTGTTGAACCGCTTAACATAAGATTTAAAAGAAATATGTTTTTGTATTGGATAATTAACATAACACTCAAAACACAAGTAGGTAGGTAATAATATTTTGTACAAAATTTATTAAAATCAGAAAAATACAAAAAAAGCAAATTTAGGACATTTTGTCAATATATTACAGAAAATATCAAGAAAGCATGATAGTTATTTATGCAACAAGACCGGAAAGTGATTCTTAACAGGGCGAGCTGGCAATTTCCCTTGCAAAAGCCCTGGCGAGTCTCTGCTAAGACTTTAGAATTTCAAATCATAGACATTTATTATAAAGATACGCTGACTGGGTGTTTGGTGACGTGTGAAACTTTGACGTCACAGATGATATAAAAGCTGACGGTCAACGTGTTTTACCACCATGCAGCGTTGCCAATCTGCGGGGAATTCCCCAAACTACGGGGAATTTGAAGCTCATTGGGGAATATTTGGGGAGAGCCGTTCTGAGGGGAAAATGCGGGGATTTTCGAATAAATAATATCAACTTAAGGCAAGACATATGCGCGTTTGTCGAGAAAAAAATATATACCTTGTCCCTATATGATACGGTGATTTGACAACATCGAATCGCGCGTGAGTCCTTGATTTACGTAGCATATGCATGAGATAAATAGAAAATAGAAAAATAGGGCACATGCTATGCTTAACCACTCTCAATATGGGCTAAATACGAACGACTACGACAGTGCAGAAAATTACTGGGCCAAAGTTTTCAGTTTAAAGAACAGTGCAGGACAATTCTTGTTTTCAAGTTTAAAGCATGTTTTAAGCTTACTATTGGTATTACCATTTTCAAACGTATCTGTGGAGCGGAAATTCAGTGTATTAAGAAATTTAAAAACAGAAAATAGTAATCGGCTGCACACAGATACCGTGGTGGCGTTAATGGCTACTCGAGAAGGTATTCTAAGAGAAGGAGGAGGCTTGCGATTCATTCCTTCCAACAAAATGATAAATAAAAAAATATGGACTGATACAAAATAACTCATTTTTGTATTTTTCTTAATAAAAATTGTACTATGTCTGATTTTTATTTGATTTCTCTTTTATTATTTGTGGGGAAAACTGTGGGGAATAGCTTACTAAAACTCCCCGACTTTGGGGAATCTTGGCAACATCTGTGGGTATCTTCGAACGCAGCCATTGGCCAAGAATAGTAAACTCTTGGCCATTGGCAACCCTGCCACCATGTTAATAGTTTGTATACTAGTGCGCACAGACTACATAGGTTCTCTGTGCTAGTGCGCTATTACGTATCAAATAACTGGACTTTGTAATAATTGTTTTGTGGTCTTATCTACAATAAAATAAAACGTGAGTAAATTTTGCTTTTTATAAATTTCAATTTAATTTAAAAGAAATTCTATTTTTTTTTAGATGGATTTAGAAAAATTAAATAAAGTTTCACTTTTAGAAAATAGACAAGTACTGAGACTGGGAGCGACACCTGGAAATATTCCGCAGCCCATTTTATATGGTGCACAAATAGTATATGAGACGTCAATAGTTATGAGCGGCAACTGTAATTTGCAATAAAATTTGTACTAGTACTAAAATTAGCTACTAGATGGCGATATAAAGATAATCTCTTGATTTTGCGATATAAAGAAAACTGTCAATGTCTTCCACAGTAATTTTAATACCAACATATAGATGTCTGTAATCTTGTAAATATGAAAATTAAATTACATTCAATGATAATTTAAATTGTATTTATTTACACACTTTTTTAAAAAACTAACCATAATCCTCGAATCCTATGAATCATGCATTGATTCTTCCATTTAATACACTAAAGCAATGAATATATCCTACATCAGATTAATTTTTTTTTATAGGGACAGGTGTTTTATATTTACCTACGATATTTATTTTGATATATCAATTAATGAAACAAAAGTTTTTTTATAGAAGTAAAGGTGATATTTTATTACTTATTTCAGAGTTTTCTATATAGATGAGAAATGATCAATATGGTTCAAATCAGGTAAATTTTCAAATGAGTTAATGTCATAGAAAATTTGATCTTTTGGATAAAGATTAATGCAGTTTAGGTAAGGTCGTCTTTATATAAAGATTTAGATAACAAACAGATGGTCAAAGGGCCTATATGATTTAGATCAGACCAGGCTTTTGTAGAGGTTCAATGTTTTTATAAAGTATTTTTGAATACATACAAATGGAAAAAAAAGCAATATGGTTTAGTCAGATGAATTTTTGATAAGAGTTCAGATGTTTTTTGATAAAGGTTGATAAGAACATGGATCAATATTGTTCAGATCAAGTAATTTTATTGTTGAAGGTGCTTTATTGAACATCCGAGACATATTTGATGTACCTATCTGAATATAGATACAGTCGACCTTCTTTAATTTGAACCTCCTAAATCTCCCCCAAGACTATCTGAGTTAGAGAAAGTTTGAGTTCAAGAAAATATTTCTAAAGCGAGGTATACCGGGTGTTCGACTTCAACTTTCCCAACATAGAGATCTTGCGAGTTATAACATCGATTAAATTAGACAAAAGTTGTATGATATTCTTGCCAAAACCAACAGAACTTAATTATCTGATTTGTTTTTCAATCTGCAAAAAAATTGAAAAATTCGTATTTTGTTTTTCTCCCATATGTTGTATCATCAACTTAATTCTTTCTTATAGTAGTCGTATTGAATTTTCAGACCAGATAATAGCATTTTTTTTTTGTATACAATGATATAACAATCCTATATTAAAATTTCATTTAAACCCTGAATTATTTAAATATACAACATATGATTGAAAATATGAAATTTTCAGTTTTTTTCCAGCTATTTGAAAGCCCAAGTAGGATGATTAAGTTCTGTTGATCATAGGGTAAGAAAATCACGAAATTTTTGTCTCATTCACCTGATGCTATCACTCGCAAGATAAGCGATATCTCCATGTTGGGAAAGTTAATGCCTAATACCCTGTATATCAAGGACATAGAAACATATTCGGATTACAGTGAATTTTGAGATATAAAAGTCGGACTGTACATGGCAATAGCTCAAACTGAGTTTGCTATATAATATGAGACCCAGACTCATAAGGGCTGTTTTTTTCATTTAAGTACACTGTAAGATACCTGCTTACTCGAGGTACTGCATCAGTTGCACCTCTGTTTTATGGCATTTTATTTATCTTCATAAGCTTTTCTTTATTATTGTTAAAAACTGAAGGAAAACAAGCAGACAAGACAATAAATAAATATTTTTATTGATTTAAGAAAAATCAGACCACAGAAGTAATATATAAAAATTCATATATACAGATATGAAAAACATTTCTAACATGGTTGATATGATGATCACTGAAATTTAATAAGTTGATAGAAAATAAACAACTATTACTAACAAATACTTAAAAATTCATCTTACAGTAATTATCACGTATATTTTTATTAATTTCAGAGTATTCAAACTTATTAGACTTATTTACAAACATATTAAAAACAAAATTTTATAATACATAAAAAATACACTACACCAAATTAATGTAACAGTTTTGAATAAGATTAATTTTATCACAAATTGGAAGAAATAGTTTTTATACATAATTTACAACAAATAAATGCTGTTCAGTCACATTTTAATACTAAATATACAAAGAGAGACACATCTACCGCGGACCTATTAAAAATGTCCATTTAAAATGCCTTTACAATATAGGCAGATAAATAATTATCAATGATTAATAACAAAAAAGTATTTCAAATTTCGCCATATTTAGAGACTATATATTTAGTATAGTAATGCAATAATACCATAAACAGGATTCCAGAAAATCTTGATTTTTTCAATAATAATAAAAAATTGTATTTTTTGAGATACCTATAGGCTGACTATATTATATCTTGAACAGTAAATGGATTTTGGAAGTCTACCATTTTCAAGTTTAACACGCTGGACGTATTTTAAACCCAGCGAGTGTTGATACAAAATTTAACTCCATAATAATGATTGAAGTCATGGTAGTAAAGTCTCTCCCACCATTATGACTATATGGTAGTCTGGACTAATGTCTCACTTCACGTGGATTTCGAATTCAAACTCTAAACATGCAAATGGTTGGATAAAAACCACTGAACTAGAGTTCAGTGATAAAAATAATCAAATCGTATGACGTCATTCAGTCAAGTCACATAAGCCATGGTGGGGGGAGTCATCGAACCGCCTACCGAGAGAAATTGCGACCTAATGGTGTAAAATTTCATCAGCAATCATTGATAATAATTTTAATTTACTACTCAAGAAGTCGACGCAGAAATTCACTAAGTTTGGTAACACGGTAGTAGCTATGCAAGTACTTTTTTAAAATCACAACAATTTTTTCATTCATTTCACCACAATGTTAGTCAAAATTATGCAATTATTAGAGACGGATATAATTTAGGTGATAAAAAAGAAAAATTACAATTATTCACACAATGGACCTATACAATGATTTTATACATAAAAAACATGTAATTAAATTTACCGAAGCTCCGTTTTTAATCTCATTTAAAACTCATATCAACCTGTGACATCATCTACCCTGCATATGCATATTTATGTACCTACTTTGTGTTGGCCTTCTGCGATTTTTCAGCTTTGATTTGTCTCCTAGGTAACAATTTAAATACCTTTTGGATTTATTAGGATTTTATTATCAGTGCTTTATCTACTATAAAGCTGTGATAAAACCTTAATAAATCTAAAAGGTATTTAAACGGTTACTTGGGCTGTTTTGAGGTTAAGAATTTTGCGTTTCAAATAAGTTATTTAAAAAAAACAACATACTACTTGAAACTTTCTTGACTATTTCGAATTAAAAACATGCGTAAATATTGTTTTTTTTGTTGTACATTGAAAGTATGGTGTCAAACGTCAAGATATGACGTTCAACACCACATGCGAAAATGGATTACCAACTTATAAAAAAAAATTACGCCACGGATGACCACAATAAACAACATAGTACATTTTATTACTAATTTTTCCACAAAGTCGATAGTTTAAAAACCTTACAAGTTAACCAAATTGTATTAAAAACTGTATATTTTCAAATTCGTTACTCATCGTTTAAATTCATCTTTTAATGTAAAGGTCCATTACGTACCGCGAAAATTTTGTTCAACGGTTTTTATTATTCCCCATTCCAGACAGTGGCAATTGGTGGATTTAGGTTATGCCATATCTCAGTATTGGAGCATGGAACCCACGCCATATTTTAAAACAGAACTACCAGTACTTAATGAAGAAGTTTTGCATAAAAAAAAAATTGAAAAAAAAAATTAGAAAAAAATTGAGAAAAAAGTTACAAAAATGCGCTGCCGACCCAGATTACTTCTAGATCATTAGTAAAATATTTGCAAACTATTTTTTTTTTCGTAATCAGAAGGAAAATTTATCATTCCGTTTTTTTTTCGTTTTCGAAAATTTTGATTTTTTATAAAGTTATGACATTTTGAAATTTACACAAAGAACTTAAATTTCAAAATGTCATAACTTTACAAAAAAATCAAAATTTTCGAAAACCAAAAAGGGGTTGATAAATTTTCTTTCTGATTACTTAAAAAAAAATAGTTTGCAAATATTAAAGGTCTAGAAGTAATCTGGGTCGGCAACGCATTTCGGAATTTTTTTCTCAATTTTTTTCTGCATTCTCATTCAGTACTGATAGGTTTGCCTTAAAATATTGTTTGGATTCCATGCTCCAATATTGAGATATGGTATAGCCTAAACCCACCAGCCGCCACTGATTCCAGATTTAATATATCTTTCAACTGATTCGTACTAAGAGACTTTGTAAAATTTTAAATTAGGCTATGACTGTAAATGCAATCTAATTTTGTCAGGTTTCTAATGGGTTTAGAAAGAAACCTGACAATTATTATAGTTAATTTAATACCAATGGCATACTTGGAATAATTGAAATGTCTAATGCAACATTGATTATATTGAATAATATTGAACAGGAGTTTTAGACAATATATTTTTTTTAGCCACAAATAGCTTGTTAGACATACTCCGCAAAAAACAAATTAACAGACCAATAATTTCTTATTAGTTGATTAAAATTTTAAAAAATAATCCTCCTGCAAGTATTTTAAAAATTTAAAGCTTCCCCCGATCACACACAAACTTCCCTATGACTTTTTACAAATTAAAGCTGTTCTAACAAGTGATTGCCTTACCTTTTTCCTAACATTTAATTTCTATCATATACCTAATCATTTCCTTTTATTTAATCAACTACTAACCCTAAAGAAACCTGTTCTTTTTGGGGAAGGGACGGGGATTATGATTATTGCACTTGGCGCGTTGCTTATGGCATTAGTCTTACCTTGGGGAATCCCAGAGAACTTTAGCAAATAATGGAATTATATGACATTCCAAGCTTTTCGTAACAGAAATAAAAATTTTGTCCATGAACTTTAATGGCAATAAATAGTTGGATGACGATAGATAATTTGCAGCTTGCAGCGAATTCAGATAATTAATAATACCGTTAAGCATCGTGAACTGAATACCGATCCTCCATTTTTACATTTCAACCTCCAAGTCCAGCAATCGCACAGTCGTATAAAAAATCATGATAGCATCAGTCGATAAAGATTTTTCGACAGTTGCCACTGCGGTATAATATAGCGTCTTCAAAAATTTGTGGCGCTAAAAGTGGGGCTAGATAACAAATGAAGATCGAATCTTAACTTTACTCATATGAAAATGACTTCATGCACAGATTCTAATACAGATCTAAGAATACCAAAATGACGAGCTAAATAACTTAGTAATTACAAATGACTACTTCTGAAGTAGAGGGCATTATTTGCAGTGAATTTTACGTTCTTGAGTTTACACTAGAAGTTTACTACTTCAGTTAATCCAAACTTTGCTCAATATTAATGTAAATATAAAGGCAACTATGTGAATACTTGATATTAGAACAAGTACACGCGTGATCTCAATCGATTATTGCCACATACTGAAGTCTTTTCACGGAATTTAATCGTCAAGTTTTCACCGCCAAATAGTACACGAATATACTAAAAAAAATTAACTAATGAAGCAATCTTTTATTTCTTTAACAAAAAAATTTCGTCATGCTATAAAATTTGTCACCGACTCCATTAAAGTTATTCCTGTATACATGTAATTTTTACAATCTTTATGTAATAAATAACATAAGCCAGAGGTTGCAATGGTAAAGAGATTTGATAAAAAAATTTCTTATTATTAAATATTGTGTAAATATATCTCAGATAGTATTTATATCGGACGAAAAGAAGCATTCTTGCATTAAAAACTAATCAATAACATTTAATGCCACGGGAGGATTTGTATATATATTCCTAGAAATAATATATAAATACAAAATGAAAATGGGCCAAACCAATGATATTATATTCTAGATATCAATCATTATCGTATTAAATATGATTCAAATGCAAACGATTTGTTAACAAAATCCAAGATTTTACTAGAATGCAATCATATGGAAACTTTACACATGCTAACATTTTTATACCGAAAAACTGTTTAAATAATAATCCATAAAAAATGCGTTTAAAAAAAGACAACTACCTACAAATTCTTATCACATTTTGACCGACAATACAAGAAACCTAAGTTTTAATAGAGATAAAACCTTAAATATAAAACTATTTACAAAAAAATTCCAAACAGTTTTTCAATATAATTTTCTATCTGACACAGCACAATTTTTTCCAAAGCTTTCTTTTCTTCCGTTGTCTTTCCAAGGCTATAACGATGGCCATATCGAAGGCCTCCTTGAGGTGGGTACAGGCTAAAGCTGACGTTTCGATATATGGAGCGTTGAGCCTTTCCGCCAACCCTTTGGCTTCGGACGAGAGGACGGGTCTTTGGCCAACTTCCCTTAATTTGTTAATTACGTCTATATTAGTTTTAAGATCTGCTTGAGTTCCTACTAACACTACGGCGGCCCCTAGTCTTGTCAGTTCCTCGGCCCATCTGCTGCACGCAGAAAAAAATGAGTTAGGTTTGACGATTGAGAAGCACAGCATGAATACATCCGTTCCGGGGTAGCAAAGGTGTCTCAGGGGGATTCAATTCATCCTGCAGAACAAAACAAATTGTTAAAAGCTTATAATTGTTAAATTGGCATTTTAAAAATCAAAGTAAATAAAAAATATATTGACTTGAAAGAGAACTATTATCTAATACGATTATTTCTCCTTGTTCGGCAAAAAGGTTCTAATTGAAGGTATTAAACGTTTTATGTGTGTAAACAGGACATTATCTGTGAGTAAATAAACGTTTGACGTAGTTTTTATTTTTATTTAAGAATTTGCAAACAGACGTGTGTATATTTGTTTTAAATACTTAACTCGAACGGTTACAAAATTTAATCGTCAATAATTATATTTTATATGATCTTTTCTACAAACGAGACATTTAATGTCACCTTAGGTTTAAATGACTTGTCAAATATAGCGTTAAAAGGATCTTAAGGATGTGATTTCGCAGAATGAGACAGAAGTATGCATTTATTTCTGGTTTCTAAAAAAATATTTACAAAAACCACCATACCATGATATGATGGATATACATGATATGATATTTAAAATGGCAGTGGAATATGGTTGTTCAGGGGGCGGGGATCATTCTTTGATATCTGATGGTTGTCAAACGGTGACGGGCACACAGTTGAATTTTTAATAATAATAATAATAATAATAATAATAACACTACTACTAGATAGGATTCGAGCACTCATGGCGATAAAGAAAACATTGAAGAGGCGGGTGAGGAGTATGGAACAAAACAATTTGTTCCGTACGAATCCTTCCCGCCTCTTTCAAGAGCCACAGCGTGTTGTAGAAAATCCGCCGACTGTAGAAGATGTCGAAACCTTCTGGAAGGGAATCTACGAAACGACGCGTCCATTCAATAGCGACACTCCAGCAATTGCACACTTCGAGGCTCTGTGTCACAGACATCGTGAAGAGCCAGAAGAAGTGTGCCCGGCAATCAGTACGGAGGAAGTCCAGCAAGCACTTGTTGGTACCAAGAACTTCGCTGCCCCGGGCCCAGACGGCATTAACAACTGGTGGTGGAAGAAATTTCCTTCCACTCACCGCCGTCTGGCGCGAGTTTTCAACTCATGGTTGAACGAGGGGCAGCAGATTCCGGACTGGTTCGTCGAGGGACGTACTGTGCTTATCCCCAAAAAGGGGGATCTTTCCGACCCGAGGAATTATAGGCCGATCACTTGCCTCAACTCCTGCTACAAGATATTTACACGTATCTTGTATGCTAGGACACTGAGGTCTGTTGATCCGGTCTTCCAGCAGATACATGAACAGCGTGGTGCCAAGAAGGGCATGGCAGGTTGCAAGGACAGCCTGCTGATAGACCGCTGTATTACACAGGATTCTGTGCAATACAAGCGGAATCTATCGATGGCCTGGATTGACTACCGCAAGGCATTTGATACAACATCGCACGAGCTATTGTTGCACTTGCTCGAATGTCTTGCGGTACCAGCACCACTAGTGAGATGCATAGAACGGCTGCTGCCACTCTGGAAGACTCGCTTCACCATAACATCAGGTGCACAGCGGGTCACGACAGAGCAGGTGGCATTTAGGAGGGGAGTTTTCCAGGGCGACTCCCTGAGTCCTCTCCTCTTCTGCATCTCACTGCTACCGTTGTCTGCTGGACTCCGCCAAACCCGCGGGTATCAATGTGGACCACCCAGCGATCGGAGGCATAAGGTCACCCATCTATTTTATATGGATGATCTTAAACTTTATGCCTCCGGAGAGCGCGAACTACAAAACGCTCTTAGGGTGGTCGAAGAATATACGCGGGCAATTGGTATGGAGTTCGGGTTGGACAAATGTGCAGTCGTCCACCTCAAGAGAGGACGATGCGGGGAATTCCCTGAAGACGCGCAGCTCGCAGACGGAAGCATCCTAAGACATCTGGATGCCGGAGAGACCTATACATACCTGGGTGTGCAACAAAGGCACATCCAGGATGTAACACAAATAAAGGAGTCTCTCCGCGGCAAGTACAGGCACCGCCTCCGAAAGATTTGGTCTTCCGAACTTTCGGGGAAGAATAAGGTGTCTAACTAATATGCTTGCCGTTCCGATTCTGCTCTACTCCTTCGGAGTAGTAAAGTGGAGGGTAGATGAGCTGCGCCAATTAGACAGAGATACCCGCAAGATGATGAATATTCACAGAAGTATTCATCCTAGATCGTCCGTTCCTCGTGTGTACCTCCCACGTCAACGGGGGGGCCGAGGACTCTTGAGCCTGGAGTGTACGCATGGCAGAGTGGTACTGAGTATGGCATGTAACATCCTCAGGAGCTCAGATCCCCTCTTGCGGTTTGTGAAACATCACGAAACTGTAGGAGTGGGAGCAGGATTGTTTAAGGCAGCAAAAAGAGCCGCAGATGAACTTGGTCTCACATTTGACATCAGGCGAGGTGGCCGGCGAGGTGCTGATGTTGAATCAGTCACCGAACTTCAGCCAAATCGTCTGAAAGCCCGAATCAGAGCTGCCGAACAGGAAAATCTGTTTCGGCAGCACGTCGATAAACCCCAGCATGGTGTCTTCTATAAGAACATAGAAACACTGGGTTTATCGACCAGGCTGACCTTCGCCTTTCTAAGGTCAGCAGGGCTTAAGTCGGAGACCGAGGGATTCATTATGGCCTGCCAAGATGGTGTTATCAACACCTTGGTCTACCGTAGCCGCGTGTGGCGTGTAGAGGTTCCTGATATCAACTGCAGGACCTGCCATCAGGCGCCGGAATCGCTCATGCATTTACTATCTGCATGCCCCATATATGCGATTTCGGCCTACATCCACCGGCATAACGCGGCGTTACGAGTGCTGTACTACCATCTAAGGCACTCGTACGGGGTAGACCAGACACCAGTGCTGCCTTACGTCCCCGGAGATATTGAGTCCGTTGTCGAGAACGAGAAATGCCGGATTTACTGGAACTACTCGTTCCCGACTGTCAGGCTAATTCAAGCCAACAAGCCTGACATAGTTCTCCTCGACCATCAACTCAAGGTGATGTATGTCATCGAGTTCTCGGCGCCAGCGGAGAAAAACATCACCTTGAAGGAGGAGGAGAAACGGACCAAATATCGCGATCTCCGGTACGAGCTCCAAGTGCTGTACCCAGGCTACTCAGTAAAAATGGTCGTCCTTATAATCGGTGTACTCGGAGGGATAAAGCCTACGCTGCTCTCGGAATTGAAGATCATACCGGCCTGCCAAAAACCAGCCGAGTGGCTGGCAGGTCAAATGCAGAAGGCGGTCATTCTGGGTTCTCTCCGTCTGCTTAGGGCACACGATTCTGGTATCTACAGTCACTAACCCTGCGGGATGTGGGGAGTGGCTGTAGTTGATGCGCCGGCGCGACTCCCGTGAGGCGTCGGAGGCCACGGGAGGACTGACCGGTATCGGGAAACCGAAAAAAAAAAAAAAAAAAAAAAAAAAAAAAAAAAAAAAAAAAAAACACTACATGTAATGACAACCCCCTTTATCCCTGAATGTCTTAAATGACATTGTGCGGGAGAGGGTTACACATTAAGAGACAACGGACATACATCCAATATCCGAGTATACTACGATCTCTCACAGAAAAATCCCAGTGCCACGGCCGGGAATCGAACCCGGGACCCACGGAGCCATATTATTTAACAGTTTCAATAATATTTAACATTTTTTTCTTTTCTTGACCGTTAACATCAAATAACATTTGATGGCGCTTTTTGGGAATATTCGGTCAGATATGCACGTACAATCTTTTTTCTAACGTTTCGGTTTCGATAGGCAAACAAATAACGCCTAATATGTAATAAAATTTGCAACCTAATTAATAGTGTAAGTACATAATGTAAAATAACCATAACTGTGTTTTAACATATTATATTAATTGCAGTTCTCTGATAATGGTGTAATAAGCCGAAACGTTAGAAAAAAATGTGAATGGACCACCCCTTCATTTAATTGTTTCGCAAAAAAATCATTATAATATATTTTATCGATTATTTGTATTGCGTTTTCTGTCCTATAGTCCTCCAGTCGGAGAGTTTAAAAAAGTTTTGCAGATTTAAATACAGCTCAGTGCTATATAATCGATTGTTGCATAGTTCCTACAACCTAGTCATTTTATTAAATTTGATTGGTTTACATCTGACAGAAATTTAATAACATTACATTACTAAATCCGATTACATTATATAATGCATGGAACATATATTTTTTTTATTGATTGACATCAGATAAAAATCGAAGTAGCTAATTTCTGTCAAAATTAATTTATGTATAAACCAGAATTAAAACGGGTTTTTTGAATAAAATGTAGGGCATTACGTAATTTCTCTAAAGTTATTCATTTTTTCTGTACATTGCTAAATATACTTACTGAATGTCTGTTTTTAGTGACGAATTAAAAAAAAGTGCTGATTTATTTATACAGTGTACATTTATTCTATTTATTTATTTTTCAAACACAAGCAGGTAGTTGATATAACAACAGTTCTAAAAATAAAAGAAAGAATATATAAGTAATAATAAAATTAATGAAATTTATACTGCAACCAACCATAACAAAATTTGTATTACTGGTTCTCGGCGGCATAGCTAGAAATTTTATTTAAGAGGGTTACAAATATGTTTTACTGTATAAAATAAGAGCTTATTAATTATCTGTCATATTTTCTGACACATAAATAAAAGAGAGCGATACATTTCTAAAATAAAACTTTCCCTGCGATCAAACATGAAAAATACTAGGAAACTTAACACGACCTGACATTACTTGTGTAGAGAATACAAGCTCACAGGAACTGTCATTCACAGAGATAATTAAAGATGAGGCCACGTACAGGATTTTGAGGAACACCAGAGACTGCTGTTGAAGAGCGTTTTAATACCAGTGCGGATGGGCGTAATTCAGTTGCGTTACCTTTTTTGTTATTTATTGTTTACTGACGATTTAAGTGAATGATAAAAAAAGGTAGATATGTATTATGAAAAAAATTGTAAAATATGTAAATAATCAGTAAATTGATCTACCACCCCAATTACTATATTCAAAGTCACCTTTAATTACATTTTTAAAAACATTAATGATCACTAGAGGTGACTGTGGTTAGGTGTATAATATTCATGTAAAAAAAAATACAAATTTTGTATTAAGAAGAAGTACAATTAAGAATTTTGACAAAACTGAAACTTTTACTTTTATGCTTATCTGAAATCGAATATATCGGATATGGACTCGATAAAGAGGAGGAAAAAATTTGATTAGTACCAACTTTCTTCTTAGCTTTCCGAAAAAAAAAAATTTTTAAAACTTTTGCTTACACACAAAAACTCTGTTTATATCTACCACCTGTCTTGTCGAAAGGCATATTTTTACATGAAGTGTTGATAAAATAAATCTTATGTTTTTTAAAGACATACATGTAAGATAAAAGAATACAAGTACTTGTTTCTGATTTAAAGAAATTTTATTTCGTAATTTGTTTCTTGGAAATCTTAATGGAAGACTTAATATTATCGAGTAGAATTTACAGAAAAATCCTATGTACCAATTATTAATAACACGTAAAACATATTATACAGAACTTTTGAGGGCTTGCTAATTAAAAGTGGGACATCCTAAATAGATCCAGGTTAAATCATGTAAAAGTTACACACAATTTTTTTTATAATATATTGTTACGTATTTGCTATCCTCACAAACACCTACACTCGTAGATTCGTTGATTGAAACTCCAGGTAACACTTAATCACTACTTTATTTACTAATTAACAATTAACAACAACAGATTAATCACTTTCCTAATTATAATCACAACTGAACACTTATAAGTCTCTTTCGTATTTCTTCTTTACTCGTTCACGTTCGACTTCAGACTAAGTCTCGGCACACCGTGTGTCTTATTTATACATCTATTCACACGATCAAGAGGAGTCCAGAATATTCCCGGCCGTTAGCGTACAATTCCAGTCTCATCTAACCAGTCTGCACAGTCCAGTGGCGTAACACTGCCCCCTCCTTAAGCCTGAACGTCCCGATCAGGCAATTCATTATTCCCTGCATACTTGGCTAGTCTCTCTATATGCACCACCTTCAACTTGGATTTTGGACTTTGCTGAATTCTATATACAACGTCGTTTAGTCTGGTGACGACAGTATAAGGACCTTCCCAGGGCGGGTGATGCTTCGGGGACCTGCCTTTCTTTCGTTGTGGGTTATATAGCCAAATCAAATCTCCAACCTGGAACCCTCCTGAATTCGCCTTAAGATCATAACGAGCCTTCATACGGTCACTTGCTATGGTAATTCGCTCAAATGGAGCCCTGGCGTTATATTGCTTATTTCTTATTTGTGGCCCCATTCTTGCCGCGCAAACTTCACATTGGCGGCACCAAGCCTCTACATCTTGACGACTGTTTATCCAGTAGAAACGTTCTCTTACTTTAGTCAAGGTTTTGTTGATGCCAAAATGTCCTACAGACGTTCTATTAATGCACTTGCTGAAGTACGTCTGCTACGTGACACCTGGGGATTAACAACTTCCGAGTAACTTTCCTCCCATCTGGACTTTCCCACGCTCTCTTCAGCAGTCCATCCTCTACGATAAGGGAATCCCATTGTGCCCATAAAGCCTTCAGCCCCACTGATTTATTTGAAATGTCCTTCCAATCGGGTCGGGTCCCTCTTTCTTTCCATTCCAGAATAGGACCAGTCTCGTTATCGTTTAACTGCGCTTCTCTTAACGACTCTTTTGTCCAATAATCCGGAACATCAATCTTAACGGTCTTCATTATTTGTACCTTTTGTTGTTCTTTCTTACGGTGGCAAGGCTTGCAGTCTTTCTGACACGGTCTTTTGGAAACGCCATCTGCTATATTCCGCGAAGTACCAGCTCGCCAGTTTTCCTGCGGCTTCTCCATTACTGCGACCCTCTCAGGGATGCGCTGACGACAGTTACTCTGAATATGGCCCACTCTGCCACACTTATAACAGCGCATGCGTCCTCCATTCTGTCTCCCACTACTTTGCTGTTGGGTTTGTCTCGGATCTTGAATGTTTAGCTCATGACAGTTCCTCTTAATATGGCCCACTTTGCCGCACCTATAACAACGGATGCCTCCATTCGGCTTCCCACTACTTTGTTGTTGGTCTTGTCTCTGCTGGGAGTTCGATTTTGTCAGTAGTTGGGTCATCATCTTGTGTAGATCAGATATCAGATTCTGTGTTGTGTTGTCTGGCTTGTCTTCCTCCACACTCACAGCTCGTACTCTCTGATTTGATTGTGTGGTATCCTTATAGGCAGCCTCAATCTCCAGTGCATGTACTAAAGCCTCACTACTAAGCTTATGCCTGGCCAACTTAACAATTCGCCTAACTTTCTGGTCCCTTACTCCATCAATAAATGTACCAACTGCTAACTGTTGTTGAAATTCCATTGGTGCATCAGGATAGGCTAGATGGGCTAATCTTTCTACCGCAGCTTCGAACTCCTGGAGGCTTTCTCCACCTCGTTGTCTGCGTGATTTGAGCTGAGCCTGATATATTTGGGCGAGATGTTGGTCGCCATATCTTAGTTCTAACGCTGCCTCCAAAATGCTAAAGTTTTGTTGCTGTGCGGCAGGAATTATTTGGAGCAGGTCTAATGCTTGGCACCTTAGTGCTAATACCAATGCTGTTGCTTTTTCCTCATCGTTCCAGTTATTTGAACGTGCAGCTGCCTCAAATTGTCTCTTATAAGTTGACCATGAACTTTGACCGTCGAATGAAGGTGGTTGTAACCTAGCACCAGACGACAGTACTAATTGGCCACCCTTCTCTCTTAATTGTTGTTTGAGTCGGGCTACTTCTCTTCTGACTTCAGTTATTTCCCCTTCAACTTGGCTGACTTTTTCTTTAACTTCACTGACTTGTTCTTCCACTTCACCGACTTTTCCTATAACATCGACTTTAAATTTTTTAGTGAGAGAGAAAATGGCTGCCTGCTGTTCCTCTAGGCTTCTTTTTATATCTTCGTTTTCCTCCAATCGTCTTATTTCCAAGCTCTCCATCATTTTTCTTAAGTCTTCTTTTTCTTCCTGGCGTTTTTTCTCTTGAGCTTCCATAATTTTTCTCTGTTCGTCCTTCTCGTCTTGTCGTATTCTTTCTTGTTCTTCTTTTTCTTCCTGGCGTCTTTTCTCTTGAGCTTCCATAATTTTTCTCTGTTCTTCTTTCTCTTCTTGTCGTATTCTTTCTTGTTCTTCTTTTTCTTCTTGTCGTCTTCTTTCTTGTTCTTCTTTCTCCTCTTTTCGTATCCTTTCTTGATCGTTCATTCGTTCCAACAACGCTGCTAGCAAGTCCTGTGTTTGTTTCTCCGCCATACTTCTTGTTATTGGCATTAACTCACGACACGTAAATCAGTTCAAAATTAAGTTTATTACACTATTAAGTCCGTAAAATATCATATCACGTCTATTTTAATAATCGAATGTTCCAAAAAAAAAATCTCCAAACAGCACAAGAAAGTCTTATTTAGAGTCTATAACACGTTTCCGTTAACACAGTTTACGTATCTCCTGTAGTTTCCAAATCGAATGTTCTAGAATTGTCACTAAAAGTCATTTATAGTCTTGTTTTTAAGTCTACAACACGTTCCCGTCGACACAATTTACGTATCTCCTGTAGTTTCCAAATAGAATGTTCTAGAATTTTCCCAAAATTGCACTAGTAGTCCTTTTTCTCAGTCTACAACATGTTATTACTAGCGGCACTCGCGTATTTGCAACTATTTCTAAATCGAATGTTCTAGAAACTTCTCGAAAATCCACTTTAACGTCACTATTCAGTCCAGAAATAGTCCTCCAAACACTGTCCAGTAGCTTAATTCTCCGTGTTACCACTAATTTCTGAGAAGAACACTGTAGAACCTTTCCGAATATTCCAGAATTTCTCTTCCAATCCACTTCCGACACCAAATTGTTACGTGTTTGCTATCCTCACAAACACCTACACTCGTAGATTCGTTGAATGAAACTCCAGGTAACACTTAATCACTACTTTATTTACTAATTAACAATTAACAACAATAGATTAATCACTTTCCTAATTATAATCACAACTGAACACTTATAAGTCTCTTTCGTATTTCTTCTTTACTCGTTCACGTTCGACTTCAGACTAAGTCTCGGCACACCGTGTGTCTTATTTATACATCTATTCACACGATCAAGAGGAGTCCAGAATATTCCCGGCCGTTAGCGTACAATTCCAGTCTCATCTAACCAGTCTGCACAGTCCAGTGGCGTAACAATATATAATAATTTGAGTATGTCAGTCTAAAGAGGTTTGAAACAAACTTGTATCTTTTCAAAGAACACCTTGTATAATTTTGCATTCTTCGATATAATTTCGCTTTCTGATTCCAAATACATGTATTATGTATAAGATGTAAAAATATACAGGGTGTTCTATTTAAAAAAATACAAATTAAGTTCGTATCTTTTTTAAATTGTCATTCAATGTTTTTTTTAATATTGATTCTCCATAAAAGCAGCCAAAAATTTTATACAAATAATTTTTTGTACTTTAAAAATAGACCTCGAAACTGGGATGAGAAATCTATTGTGACATCTCTGTGCAACTAACAGATGAAAAAGAACACGAATTTTTTACATATCAGTGTAAGAGGGGTCATTTTTATATTCTCGGACAGTTCTCGGGAGTTTTAAGTTTTGATACAATGTTCTATTAAATTTTTTTTTAATCAAATATGCCTTGGAAACTTGTATGTCAATTTATAAAACAATTGCAACATTATTAATTTCTTTAACAGTCAGTTTGTGTTGTCGCGAATTGTTAATTAAATATAATCGAATGCGCCTGATGGGCATAAAATTCCTTACAAAACAAGGAAAAACTCCAGAAGTTATTCTTCAAGAAATATTGGTTGTGTACAAGAATAATTGTCCTTCCAAGTCAACTATTTGCAAGTGATCAAAATTGTTGAAATGGGTGATGATCACCGTCCAGGTTACCCTGTTGACGTGATCACTTCAAATGTTTTGGGCCTGTCAGGGAATTTTGTATATTGAGTATTGTTGTTGCAGATTATGGTTTTAAAAATTGGACACCAACCTTATAGTCCAATAACGACTTTTTGTTTCCGAATCTCAAAAATACAGGGACAATGACGAACGCATAGTAATTTTTTCATTAATCTAAGGTCCAAATCTATAACATATCGATCGGATTGCAACTTTCCATTATTTGGGAATGAGTTGCAGACGAGCAACACCTCATTTTTTAACGTCTGTTGCCATTGGCTGGTAGTCGATCAAAATTGTGGTTCATCCATGTCAAATATTCTAAATCTGGTCCATATAAGTAGAAGTTAAGCACTTTATAATTAGATAAAAATTTAATTGTTGTTTCCTTCAATTAAAAAAATATAATCTCTAACATCCCATTGTTTGAAGTGCCTGCCTATAAATAAGCCATCATAACTGTTATTATGAAAATTAACATTAAAAATGAATATATCTGTTGTGTAACAAATTCTTCGTGTCCAGACATTATTAACAATTCAAAATTTGTACCTAGTCAATGTAAAAATAACGCTTCGTATGAATATTAATGAAGCCTTTAATAGTTACCGTTAAATTAGCTTTAATTTATGCGTTGCGTTGATGCAATTCTCTTCATAAAAATGCATATATTCAAATTTATTTTTATTGATTAGAGGAGCATTTCCGGTGTACCTGAAAAAACGGCCTTTATTACTTTTATATTATTTGGAATTTTGAATACGTGAAGCCATATCTTAGTATCATTTGAAGCCATGTTTTAATATAATCATAGTAGGTTCGTCTAAGTATAGGTCATTTGGTTAAAAGTGTGTATAATTTATTTCTTTAGCTAATGCAATCTATTTATTTGCTGGTGTGTTTTTGAAAATAATTTAAGACGGTTATCGTATTTAATGAAAAATGTTTCGACCGTGGGAGGCCTCTATGTCTACATCTTATCATATTTTTGAAAATGAAAGTGACAGTGATTACAGTGATAAGGAAAATCAAAGTCATCAGTGTTTTCAGTAAAAAAAATCGGCTACATTTGAACAAGCAAGCGAAACAAATTTGCTTTAATGTTTACATTCATATTTTGAAGCGAAGGGCTAATGACCCTAATTTGTATTGTTTGGATATACTAGGTGAAACAGCATCTCTGACTAACGTTCCCCGTCCCACAATACACAATCTGGTGAAAGAAAGTGCCCTTCCAAGAAAACAACGATACGACGCCGATCAATCGAAAATACTGGACCCATCGTTAGCAAAACTTTTAAGAACTTTAGTTTACGACGCGTATAAAAAAAAATGAAATCCCAACTACTGGTGGTAGACAGAAGACTAAAAGCAATGGATTATCATCTAAAATATACCAAAAGAACTTTAGAAATCTGTCCGAGAAAAATATCATTAACAAACGCATGGCAATTATGGAAAGTACTAGCAGACGAATAGTGGATTGGCCAGATCTAGAAGAGATAAAAGAACTCAGAAGAGAAAACAGATCATTTATTATCTAGATGAAACTTGGTACGATACTCATGGCACTGTAAAAAAAGTGATGGATCTAGGAAATGTCAACCAATCTCATTGCCCCCTAGTAAAGGGACTTCGTTGATTATATTACACTGTGGATCAGTTGATGGATGGATTAATAATGCATTGAAACTGTGCGGAAAAAACATGGAAGACTGCAACGTGGATTACCACAAGAACATGGAGGGAGAAATATTTGACGAATGGTTTGAAAATACCCTAATTCCGAAATTAAAACGGAATAGCATTATTATTCTTGACAATGCGAAATACCATTCGATACAACTGTATAAAATTCCTAACAAGAGTTCTATTATGCTGGAATTAAACATTTTTTTTAATGGAACATGATCTCTATTATGAGGAAAATTATAATAAAGCACAACTCCTGGTAACGAAAAATTATGAGAAGAAATATATTATAAACACTGTAGCGGAGAGATATGACCACAAAGTGTTGAGATTACCGCCACATTTCTGTATTTTCAACCTGATTGAATTAATTTGGTGTAAATTGAAGAAAAAATGTCAGAAAAGGAAATACTTTTCCGCTGAGTATATTTTGAGAAATTAATTGTTAAACTATGACACATGATCAAACAAAGGTTTTTAGCGTACTCAAAAAACCCGATATGATTTTCTTTTTGTTTCATTATATAATTAATGGTGAAGGAATATCTCCAATTAATTTAAAATGCTTGCGTTAGTTGGTTCTTACGAAAATACAATTGATACTGGAGGGTCAATTCTATTGAATCTTTAACTGAGAACATAAAACCAAAAATATAAGGAACGGTCGCGGTTCATAATTACAATTTCAATAAACAAACTTCTCCGTCTTTTAACTACCTACAATAAATATAACATAATAAAAGACATTTCAAAAGAGACCGCGTAGCGAAATCTTGCAGATAACATGAAGAGTAATTGCCTGAAGTTCAACACCTCTTAAAACTCCTTCTAATTTTGTCCTTTCTACACAAAAAGAGAAAACCAGAACCACTGCCAGCTACCTATGATATGATGATTCACGTGAAGACTTATATTACTCATTCGTCTAATTGTGAACACAGGTACAAAAATAGATTTTGTTCTTTGTTTGTTGGAGATCCTATCATAAAGTTATATGGCACACTAGGCGTTAAACAGTTATACTTTTAGTTACTATAACTTTCTGGCATATTTCAATGTTTCACAATTTATTACTTGTTTCGTAGAAAATGATACATTATTACATTTGAATGCTGGTGGTGGAGAAAACACGCACACACGGTGCATATTAATGTCGAGAATAACTCTCATCTTTAATATACCTACTGTGAACCGTTTTTTGATGTTACTAGACACAAATTAGATACTTATTGGAATCTTAACGTTAGTTCTAAAATAATAATCGACTAAATTTATCACTAAAATAGGGTAAACTAAGATGATTTTAAAAAATGTTTAATTTCAACTTATAATTATTAGATTTCTAACGCAACACACCGATCAAAATATTTTTCACCGAATTTGTAAATGTAGTTACTATACAGGGTGTCCCAACCAAAAGTAGACACCATGAATAACTTTGGAGATAAAAATTTTTTTGAAAATTGGTAAAACACGTCGACCTTGTTTCCAAGGGAGACATATTTTAATGTAATACCTGTATACCTATCATCATCCCTCTACCTTATACGGCCACCCCCTCAAAAAAATTCAAATGGCAAAGGGGGTCAAGTGATACATCTTTTTGAAAGGTCTTTCAATTCCCTACATAACTGTGTATTTTTTTAACTTTTATCGATTCGTTCTTAAGGAAAATAATTTTATTTTTGATGATTACACACAATCGAAATCGTACAAAAAATCTGAAATACACGGCACTGGTATTGGAATTTATAAAAAAACTACATTTTTTAGTGCTCTCAAATCAACACGAGTTTTTTCGACAAAAAACACTTTCCTTGTTCGTTTAGTTTTAGAATAATAAAAGACTCATAAGTATTTGATAGTCCTTGAACATTAATTTGTTCACAACCAATTTTAAATCGACATTTTACCAGAGTGAGTTCTCAAAATGGTTTATACCCTTCAGGAGAGAAGAGAAATTGTCAGCATTTATTTTAAAAACGATAATTGTGCTAGAGCTACGCAGCGCATATTCAATAGAAATCACCCAGATAGAAGGGTTGGTTCTCAGTATGTTTTACAATTATTGACAAAATTTATGGAAACAGGTTCTGTAGGAAACAAAAAGCATGAACTTCAGTGACTGATTAGGAATGAAGCAGTCGAAGTAGCAGTTCTGGGTCATTTGCAAATGGATAATATTCAATCGATCAGGAAAGTAGCTGAGGCTTCCGGTGTATCACGAAGCAGTGTTCATCGAATTGTAAAGGCCCACAAATTTCATTCATATAAATTTAAATTGGTACACGAATTAAACGAAGATGATCCCGATCGTCGGCTTGAATTCTGTGAGATTTTTAGTGAACAATTAAACGGTAATGTCAATTTACTGTACAATACTTGTTTTTCTGATGAATCGACATTTCAGTTAAATGGAGAGGTAAACAAGCACAATTGTAGGTATTGGAGTGAAACCAATCCACATTTGTTCATGGAAACTCATACCCAAAGGCCTCAGAAGTTATATGTTTGGATTGGCATCTTAGGGGATCACATTGTCGGGCCGTTTTTTATTCCTGATAATTTAAATGGCCAAAGGTACCTCGATCTGTTAGAAAATAACATCGACTCAGTGATTACCCAAATCCTCGAAGAAGACAACAATCTTTTAGAGGGCGAACTGTTTTTTCAACAGGATGGGACACCACCACATTTTGCTATAGCAGTCCGTCAATTTTTGGATAATCGGTTTCCTGAGCGATGGATTGGAAGAAGAGGTCCTGTGGAGTGGCCCGCTAGGTCACCCGATTTAACTCCCTTGGATTTCTTTATGTGGGGACATTTGAAATCGAAGGTATTTGCAACAATACCCGCATCTCTGGAGGAGTTACGTGAAAGAATTGTTCAAGAATGCCCTTTATTGACTCCAGATGTGTTCAGAAATATTCGTACAGAATTTCAAGACATATTATACTACTGTATGAAGTCGGTGGAGGTTATTTTGAACAATACATACAATAATTTAAACTGCTTCTTATATTTTTATTTCCCGAACCTAAAATAATGAAACAATTATTTCTCAGGAACGAGTCGATAAAAATTTAAAAAAAATACAGTTATGTAGATAATTGAAGGACTTTTTTAAAAGATGTATCACTGGACCCCCTTTGCCATTTGAATTTTTTAAGGGGGTGGCCGTGTAGGGTAGAGGGATGATGATAGGTATACAAGTATTATATTAAAATATGTCCCCCTTGGAAACAAGGTCGACCTGTTTCACCAATTTTTCAAAAAAAATTTTATCTCCAAAGTTATTCAGGGTGTCTAATTTTGGCTGGGACACCCTGTATATAAGGCCCGTACAGCTTCTGCTCCGAAATATGCAAATATATAATTACAATACAAAAAAATATGACTTTCTTATGCGTGCTTATTAAAAATATACAAAAATTATAATTATACCGGGTGTAAAGCAAATCAGAACAATCCCTATAAATTCTTGATTCATTCTGCATACAATTACCTTTAGGGAAAATAGCCTTACAATTTTTTTTTAATGAAAATTTAGTTTAGGTCCCCAAGATTACTTTCTATGGGGTCATGTGGAAAGTCAAGTTTGTCAAACGATCGATCCCGACAACTCGTCAAGATTTAAAACATCAAGTAAAAAATGTCATGGCGGAAATCGATCCAATGAAACTTGAATAGAGGAACCAAAAATAGGGACTCAAATATTATCTTTTGTTAGATATTTATGAACAAAAGTGTTTAGTATTAAGCTGTAGGTGAAAAAGTCTTTATTTAAATACCATGATTTTATCTTCAAATCCTTAATGCCCCCGAAAGAAACATTTTCCTGTGGTCATGGCTGCCTAGATGTAAAATTAAATTTCCACAAAAGGCATTCTATCATTTTTTCGACGATAAATTAAGAGTAACGTAATCTCATTTTACTTTAAGAACAGTACAGGTAAAGAAACAAACCTATTCAAATTATTTTACATATGTACCTACTGCCCTGACAAAATTTAGGAAGTTATAGCAACCGACAACTATAGTAATAAACACAGTAATAAACATGAAAAACGAGCCTTGTTAATTTTATGTATATATAATAGCTTGTATTCAATTATCCACAATACACATTTTCTATTGTATCCTATATTAGTGTATACAGCAAGAATTAATTTTAGTTAAATTAATGTTATAATTTATAATCCTTCGCACATTCAGAACGTAGAATGTTGTACAAGATGTCATGGTTTGCATATTTATTTAGTATTTACTACATACTGACAAAAGCGCCTTAATACCTAGAACATGTTTAACATGAAATGAAATGAATGGTGGTTGTTAAGCCAACTAACATGCAACACTATTAAAAACATGTTATACTTGCTTGTGCTTACTTGGATGAGTTGTGATGGATGCTTGTGCTTGTGGGTATGAAAATGTTGACATTGGTTAAAATCCTATAAACTTATTACTAGCGATGCTTTTGCAAATTAGTGATAATTTCAGGGGCGTGCGGTGAGTTTTGATACAGGGGAAGCAGTTTGTGATATAGAGTGATGGGTAGCGCGAGGCCCCGAGCGAAGCGAGGCAAAAATTATTTTAAGAAAAGGGACGTGGCTTCCGTATACTCATTTTAAAACAAATGTCGAAAGCTGCAAAGTTATGACATCTAGAAAAAAGTACACTTGTAGGACCGCCACTCCTCAATAAACATAAAAACACCACAAAAATTAGACAACCCCCGATTCCAAAGCCGAAGCTGCATGGGCGAGGGTTACACTTATGAAAAAAACGCAGACACACAACCATATCCACCGACATTGCCAGCGCCGGTGGCGAGGATTGAACCCGCAGCGAAATAGAGAGTTTGTTAAGTAGTTAACATGCACATACCTACCTATTTACAATGTAGTTTAATCCGCCTCTCCTTTTTTGCGATGTCGGAAATAACTTCGTCGTAAAAGTTTGAATTTTTTGACATCTTCACAAAGTCACTTTCTATTGTTAACAGGGACAATTTTGAAAGCCGCTCTTCACTGGTTAAATTTCTTGAAAAAGTTTTTATTCTCGTGTCCGTTTTGATAATTTTGAAAAAAAGGCAGCCATTCCACTAATACTTGAAAAAGACACTTTGCACTCTTTAAGACACGCTGCAGATTGAGCTAGAACTAAATTTAATCGATGCGCAAAACAATGTACAAATATTGCATTCTGAAAAGTCTCTTTTACTTTGGCCTGCAGGCCCCCCAATTCACCAGCCATTACAGCGGCCCCATCATAACTTTGGGCGATAAGTTTGGCACCACACTGTAGATCATCGACTATCTGACAAACTATAGTATATAAAGCTGCGGCCGTTCATGGCGTTGCTACATCTAAAAATCCTAAAAAGCGCTCTTGGAATTTCCCATTTGGATTTATGTAGCGTACTACGATTGACAACTGACTAATATTCGTAATATCGGTTGTTTCATCTAACATAACTGCAACAAAAGGAGCTTTTTTATTTCTTGCTTGATCTTTTCTAAAACAATATTGCTTCGACTGAATCAAATCATTTTGAATATGATTTGATGTACCGCGAAATATCGTGGAGTGTTCCAGATGGTTACTTAAAATTGTATCGTATTTTGCTAATAAATCAACTAAATTGATAAAATTGCCCCTATTAGCAACGCTTCGAGATTCAGTATGACCTCTAAAACTAAGTTCATTTTCGCCGAGAAAACAAACAATATCAATAAGTCCTTTTAACACTTTCTTTCAACTGCTGATCTAATGAATGCTCAATTCGTGATTTTCCAAATGTTTATTCTTTTAGCACCGCTCCCAAATGAGTTTCACACTTACCATGCCTTTTTGTCACTTTGTGAATGTTGTTTAAATCTGAAAAGTCATTTTTATTCCAAACACCTTTTTCATTTGTGAACAGTACACATGGCCAACAAAACAATTTACACAAATTTTCACAACCCCTTAACTACTGATTTGCACTGTACACTTCAATATTAAAGTACCTATAGCATGATTTAACTTTCGTTTTTAAGAATTTTAAATCAGGTGTTGGTTTCCCATTTCTAATAATATCCAGTTTATCTTGAAACGAATATGTTGAAAATCCCCTTTTCAACAAATTGCACAGCACACAAACGCAAATAATATTTTCCACAGTGCTAGAACCAGCTTCCAAATTTAATAAGTAATTCTAAATCTGCGTACACGCGCACTAATATTCAACGTTTTAAAAATCATTTGTCGCCGCACCACAGGTTTAGAAACACCAAAAAAAGTTTTTACAAATATAGCACAAAAGCTGAGAATAATACTAGGAAGATTAATATTAAGTATAATATTAAAATCGATATTAAAATCGAGATTAAAATCTATAAAATAAAACGTATTACGATGCTATACAGCTCAGATATCAAGATTATGAAGTGGGATGGGATGCATTTCAATAAGTTACCTACTTACCAGAGACAGTTGTCTCTGCTTACATATATCGAAGTTGCGCGAGTTCGTGTTGGCTCGATTAATCGAGTGCGTCATCGTTACGGTTTTAGCGTGCAACATTATCTCAGCTGCATAAAAGCAGGGCCGTATCTATTGAAATTGGGTAAAAGTAAATTTTAATGATTAATATATGTGATAAATAATAATTAGGTTCTATTTATGTGTTTTTTTAAATAATCCCAGGAGAAGCACTGCTTCCCTTGCTTCCATGGACCGACCGCCACTGGATAATTTCATAAGTCATAAACATACGTGGGATTTACCGATGGGTTCCCAGGGATGGCCTTTACAGATATAATATAATATATTGCAAACACCTACAAAAACATATTAAGTGCATTTTATTTAATTTTACAATGTTCATGGTAACTTAGTTTTGTCCGGGAATGCACCATATTAAATTAAAACTTAATGCGTAATTGATTCATTTAAATGACAGTATACTGGTAATAATGTACGTTACTCAAGGCCAACGGCCGGCCCTAGCGTTGAGGGGAGAAAATATTTAACACGATGAAATAGTATCTTGCACAACGCGCATTCATTCGGACGTTGGTACAAAAAATTCGCAGTTAAAATGTCACAACATACTACACCGACAGAAGCTATATAGTAAATTCTTGGATTCGCGATATTGCCGAATTACAATTTGATGGTAGACAATTGAATTACACTGGATGTAACAAAGCAATTTCGTGGTCAAATATTCCTCAGAAAACCATAAACGGAGCGCAGGTGGTTTACTTACAGTGACATGCAACGTAATTTTAACTTAGATTTAGTGAAATTTATGATAGGATGTAATATACCGTGATTGAAACTAAACAATCCACTTTTTAGACAATTTTTGGAAAAATGTATTAGTGGCAAATATAGCAATGTTAACGTACCTTCGGGATTTATACTAATAAAAAAATATTTATCAACGAAGTATGAAAATATTAGACAGAAAATTTCTTCCGAGCTTAATGGGAACATCTGGCTTAGCGTGGAAGAAACCACTGATGCTTTCGGGTTTAAGGTAGCGAATGTTTTAGTGAGTGCTTTGGAGGAAAATTGTTCAACGTGCGGGCACTTTATTGCCTCTAAAGTTTTAGAAGCTACAAATTCTCGCTCTATAGCGGAGGTAGTGAATTCAAATCTACAAGTGTTTTAGGGTGGCAAATATGCAGAAAATAAGGACAAATTCTTATTATTTCTTACCGATGGAGTGAATTATATGAAAGCTGCTGGAAGAATTTTGAAGGAAACATATCAGAATATACTTCATGTAACATGTTTAGCACATGGGCTTCATAGGATTGCTGAAGATATTAAGGGGTGCTACCCTAATGTTGATAATTTGATATCTAGTGTAAATACAGTTTTTCTTAAAGCACCAAGTCGTGTACGGATTTTTCATGAAATTCTACCAAATACTCCATTACCTCCACAGCTCATTATAACACGATGGGGATCTTGGATAGAGGCAGCATCGTGTACTATTAGTGTCATTTTGAAAATACGATATCGCTAATACAGTAGTTAAATCCGCATAACGCAGGTGCTATTTCACAGGCGCAACAGGCATTTATGGATCCAACTGTTCAGGAAAATCTGGAAACCATACATGGAAGTTTTTCACACTTTCCTTTAGCCATATGGGACCTTCAATATCAGCCAACATCAGAATTTACTACAGTTGATGCAATAAACGTTGTGTTCGATCCTCGGCAATATATTTTTCAATTACAGGGTGAAATTGCTGCGAGGTTACAAACAAAATTCCAAACTGATTTTAAAATAAACCCGGATTTGTTACGATGTAATGGTGTAATAGACCTTTTAAACGGCAAAGAAGTAAACTTTGCTACACCGGGCATGAATGTGGAACTTCGTGAAAGTTTACATATTTTAAGTACCTATGCTCCAGTTACATCTGTCGACGTCGAGCGGTCCTTCTCGTAATATAAATGGATTTTCAATGAAAAGCGCCAAAATTTAACTACAAAACATTTAGAACAGATATTAATATATACTTTTATTATTGTAACCGACAATGAAAAATACTTGTGTGTATAGTTTACTGTTAAGTGCATTCCTCTATACCTCCAGTTCTCTTTGAGTGAGTGTTTATAATAAATTGACTTTATCAACTTTGGATAATACGGAATTCGCTAAAAAAAATATCAAGGTAAGATATCGTTTCATATACGCATGCAACTCTGACACATAACCACCTAAAGCCAACCCTGGTTTTATGTCACATCCGATTGGTAAATCTTACCTATGGTCATAAAGCGATGGTAGATTCAGGGTCGGGTGCAATACCAATGCCATCGCGCGCTTGTTTACGATGACGATGACACGACACACTTCAGTTGTTATCTGTCGGTCGATGCATTGAGTACTAATAAATAATAAATAATGTTGAGCGTAGAGCAAAAAACGACAAAGTGAATAAATTTATCGGTGAATTTCCGGATTTATTCTATGATGGATGTAAAATAATTTGTAAAGTTTGTGATCAAGACTTAATGTGCTGGAATAAATACGGCTGCAAAATTCATGTGAATAGTAACCGGCATAAAAATAAAAAAAATGACGTGTCTTCTTTGGAATCTCACTTTATGTTTGATTTATTGTTAATACTGATTGCCTGTGATGTTCCGCTGCGCATATTGGATAAACCAGCATTTCGGGAGTTGTGGAATAAATACAATCCCCAGGTGAATTTACCAAGTCGTTCATCGTTACGTAGATATGTACCAAGTGTCCGTGAATACACTTTAAATAGGATTAAATGTGCATTAAAAAATACACGGCTCTGGTTATGTGTTGACGAGCCGACAGATTGTAAAAAAAATTCTATTTTAAATGTTATAGTACGTGTACTCGACCCTATTAAACCAACATTTCCACTTTTACTAGCTAGCAAAAGACTAACGCCGTGTACTGGCAAAACAATTACGCGGGTGTTGTTGGAGACTTTCGGAAAAATTTGAACTGTCAACAAGTCAAGTGTTGATGTTTGTAACCGACGGTGCTGCGACAATGCGTTTGGTGGGCCGTTTTCTTCAAAGAGACGATTGTAAGTTTTTACATGTTACGTGTAAAGTGCATGCGTTCCATCTTGTAGCAGAAACGATTCGAAAATGTTTTCCAGAGGTGCATTAATAGCAAATACAAAAAAAAGGATTTCTCAAATTTCTTAAACGGCTTCGAGCATTTCACACACTGTGTTCTGGTATTCCGGAACCACCAGAGCCGATTCTTACACGCTGGGGAACGTGGTTGAACGCAGCTTTTTATTATGCTGAATATTTTCAATAAATAAAAGCTGTGATACTACAGTTCAACCCTAACAAGGCTGCAGCTATTAAGGAAAGCCAGACAAGCTTTCAAGATGTTTCCCTTGAAACAGATTTAAAAACTATTAATAACAATTATAGAGGACTACACGACGCAATAGAAAAATTGCAAAATACTTCGTTGTCGTTAGTGGAATCACTGCAAATAGTGGACGACGTAAATACACAGCTACAGATTATAAATGACGCAAAAAATGAGCCCGTAAATTAAGACAAATTTGTGATGGTGCATCTACAGCTGCGTTAACTGAGTTCACAGAGTGTTTTACTTATGCCTATATTACTTCCGTAGATGTGGAACAGTCTTTTTCAAAATACAAACATATTTTTTCACCACAGCGAACATCGCTTACTGAGACAACTGTAGAAACATATCTGATGCTACACAGTTATTATAGAAGTGCTCCAGTTTGTGATAACGACAACCAAGCTACTTCATATATCTGCTTAAGAAAGTGAGTTTTGTACATATTTTTATACCAGTGTACCAGTATTAATAAAATTTATTTCCATTTACTTTATTTATTTATTATTAGTTATCACTTAGATATATAATGTACATGTGTGAACGTCATTTAACAGTTTAATAATAATGTGCAGCACTAAGCTTACAAAATATAAGGAAATACATAAAAAAAGAATTTAAAGCGAACGAAATAGTACAAAAACATACATCACAATATATAAAATATTTTTGTTTTTATTATTGTACTTATTCAAGTATTATGATATGATGCATGCCCAGTACGTCTCTGTAGGATTAATGACCTTGACCAGGCTTAGTCATAAGAAATGAAATGACATAGTATTGCTGTAAAATTATCGTAGAAGACGCCTTTCTTCAGAAGAATAGTCAAGTACTAATGGGATGGTAATATATTGTATTTTTCTTGGAGCCTTGAATAAAAATATTGTAAAATAAATAAATAAAATATTGTAAAATGTTGAATTTCTAACCGCTTTGCTCTTTGGGAATCAAAAGCTCATACAAGCTGATATAAGTTTACCAACAGCTCGGAATATTTACATGTTCCCTCTTATCGAACGTCCATCTTATACATTCATTCATATAATGACGATGATGATGATGCGAAGTTAATGAAGCAGGTGTTTTATGAAAAGTTGAATTTTACATTTCTGGTTTCTGGAACTCATCATGTGGTCTTTTTTACATAAAAGGCCAACTGGTACGTCCACGTATTACAGAAATTCGAAGGTAAGCCGACAAATAAAAGTTGATTCAACTAATAATAGCTATTAACCGCAGAGGGGAAAGTGGGGAATTGAAATACGTTATTAGTCTAGACATAGACAAAGGCGGCAGGTGATTAATAATAAAAAAAAAAACAAAAAAATGACTAAAATAAACAAGTGGTCGGTACCAATAATTGCTGATGATTATAACATATTTCAACCTAATCAGATCTGCAACGTAATGGAGTTAATACCAATTGAAAAATGAAGAAAATGGTTGATATAATTGCAAAAAAAGATGAATAAAACCATTCATTTCTGCTAAGAATGTTAAACGACTGGGCAGTTCTTTAAAATATGAGACAAACATTATAGAAGATTATTTTACCATGGAGAAACTATCATCTTCAGTATCAAAAACTTCGACTGCACAAGTATTCCTGTCAAATATAGAATAGTATGTTTCTCTTAGCGAATTTATTAAATACCAAGTTTATATTTTTTTTCACCTTTATTTCTCACCCCTGGGTCAAAATTATCCTCTATTTTTTATCCCGAGCAAAATTGATTTTTCCTTTTAAATAATATCTCGAGTGTCAATTGTGTGTAAGGGTTTTTAACTCTATTTGTCTGCCCCGGGGTTAAATATGTCAAGTAGGATTCCAGTAGAGATATGTAAACTTTAGTAGTCTATTCCTAGAAGATGATTGAAAGTCATTGAAGCTAACGGGTATCCAACTAAGCATTAAATTAATAATTAGATTTAGAGAAATATTATTTGTTGTTAGAAAATTTATAATATTAATATTACGTTTGAAATTATTAGTTTGCAGCTTAAAAATTATTTCTACTTTGAGCTTTCACATTTACAACTAACAGGAATCCTGGACTACCCGAAAGATAACGATTTTACAAAATTTTTCTAGCTAGTGGAAGTAGATTAGAATATTGTTTTGGACGCAAACCTATGAATAAATACATTCAGTGCCTTCTACACATTGTAATAACTACTTCTGAGTACGGCCTAAGTAGTGACAGAGATAGCGCATGCATAGTCTTAGCACAAACAGCATCAGCATTCAGTGGAGACGGAGGGACTTAGTTCACCTTAGTCGCTTGCGTGAGGATCCTCGACTCAATAGCCGAGCTCGGCCTAGCCATTCTACGAGGCGTAATATAGGAAGAGTCGAAGCGCACGCATTATGAGCCCATTATTGCTTAATCAAAAGCGTTTGTTTCAACGTGTATATTATCAATGCGCTCAACATTTTATGGTACGTAGGAAAGCTTGGACACAATGTTCGGCGTCCATATGCCCTTCAAAGTATAGAACAGTAAGCACACCATATATCTCCCCAGCACACCATCTATATTCCCATGTTAATTCGCAATTTTTTTAATTTATGCGAAACAAAAATCTTGTTTACTCCACTTTCTCCCACAGTTGGTTTGAAACGCAGGAGAAAGTATCCTGAAATGTACAACATAAAAAAAACTTAGTGGTTAAACATAGGATAGATCTCTCTACTGTGGTAATATAATTGTGGATATATATACTAAAATAGATAATAAAAATATATTATTTTAACGATATAAGTTTATATTATATATTAACTCTATAGTGAAATTTATAAATTATATTTTATTTATGTCATATCATTAAAGTTATGTAATTGTGACTAGGTGTATTAAATTTTTCAACACATATTATTTGTGAAAAAAAAACTTGTGAATTTAGTATGTTTATTCATCAATCATCAGTAGGGCTGTCAAAAATGTTCCGTGGGACAGTGGCGTACGCGAAATTAACTAATACGAGAAACAATAAACTGTTACAATTTATAATAATGTATGTAATACTTACCCTCTTAACTAGCTTTCTTATCACAAACTGGAAAAGATGTATAGCCATTTTGCAGCATCAGGTATGTTTCTATGGTTGTCTCCATGAGTGATGTTCGCTTTGGTGAAAATATATTCTTATATTTTGAAAACGACCGTTCGACATCTACTGATGTTATACACGCATACGTAAAATAGTCTTTGAACGCACTTAACGGATCTGGGGCTGCACCATCACCTATTTGTCTTAATTTGGTAAAACCGGTGTCTTTATTTAACACACCTGCGAACTTTTCTTTAACGCGCTCATTTGTTGCGTCACCTATAACGTGTAGCAGTAGATTTACTTCGTCCACTATTTGCAGTGACTCCGCTAACGACAACGCACTGTTTTCTAATTTTTTATGCTTTCATGTAATGGTTCATAGTTCTACGCAATATTTTTTAAAGCTGTTTCAACGGAAATATCTTCGAATTTTGTCTGGCTTTCCTTAATAGCTGCAGCCTCATCTGGATTGAATTGTAGTATCACAGCGTTTATTTGTTGGAAATATTCAGCATTATAAAAAGCTGCTTGCAATCATGTTCCCCAACGTGTAAGAATCGGCTGTGGTGGTTCAGGAATACCGGGACACTTGCTATGAAATGCACGGAGACGTTTAGGAGATTTAAGAAACACTTTTTTTGTACCTGCTATTAATGCATCCACCTCTGGAAAACCTTTTCGAATAGTTTCTGCCACAAGATATAAAGCATGCACTTTACACGTAACATGTATAAACGTACAACCTTGTTCTTGCAAAGAACGGACTACCGAAGGCATTGTCACGGCGCCATCAGTCACAAACATCAACACTTGACTTTTTGACAGTTCAAATTTTTGTAACCTCTCCAGCACCACCCTGGTAATTGTTTCGCTAGTACACTGACTTAGTCTTTTGCTAGCTAGTAACAGTGGAACTGTCGGTTTAAGAGGTTCCAGTACTCGTACTATAACATAAAATAGAATTTTTTTTACAATCTGTTGTCTCATCAACAGATAACCACAGCCGTGTATTTTTTAATTCACATTTCATCTTATTTACCATGTCTGCGTGTACAGTTGGTAGATAGTTACATAACGTTGTGCGACTTGGTAACTTCACCTGGGCATTGTATTTATTCCAGAACTCTCGAAATGATTGTTTATCGAGTATGTGCAGCGGAACATCACAGGTAATCAGTATTACTAGTAAATCAAACATAAACTGTGTTGTCGAAGGCACGCCATTTTTTTATTTTTATGGTGTACACTATTGACGTGAAGTCCATAATCACGTTTATCCCAGCACATTAAATCTTTCTCGCACACTTTACAAATTATTTTAGCACCATCATAGAATAAATCCGGGAATTTACGTATGAATTTATTCACTTTGTCAGCAAATGGCCGTTTTCTACCCCCTGCGTACGTCTGCCATTCTTTATTATTAAATTAATATCAATAATACAGTACAACAAATAAAATAAAAACACAAAAACAATATGCAATACGCCCAAGTGACTTAACGTGTACACAACTCGAAAGCTAATAATAGACTGGACTGGAGAAAGAGTTTCGCGGTCAAGGTGAATGCCGGCGACAGTAAGTACATCTATACTCTACGACCATGATACACAGAAACGATTTGCAGCCTTAATCATCAGTTGAAACAAGTATTTTCTTAAATAATTGGGTAGAGCAGTTCAACACACATAAAAACAAACAACAATTTTGTTCCATTCGTACCACTAACAATAATTTACGAGTTGCTTCATAAAAAGGCGAATAAAAGAGGCCAACCATGATAACTGCCGGTAGCTCAAAGGATAATAGATCGAAAGGCCATTGTTGTGTTGTAAATGATACTTGTTTTTATTTGTTCCTTATATGTTATTCCGCACTATATCTAAAAACACCCATAATTTCGCGCAAATATATGGACACATTAGACCAATATTTTAGATTTTACTTATGTACCTATTAAATACTTATTAACAGCAAGACAATCATGATATGTATGTATGTATATGATATCATAGAGAAGTTATTTGGATAAACAGGTAGGTACTTACATAATATTTATCAAGTTCATTGTCAATTCAAAGATAATTTGTGTACGTAAAACTTTGTTTTACTACGACTGATTGAAGTATTCCCATTCTTGATTGGTTTATAAAATTATATACTACAGGACATTGAAATTATAACACTAAAGAAATAAAGAATAGGTAAAGTATGTAAGTAACAACAATAATTTGATTCCCAATTATTTTTGCAATGAAATGAAAAATTGGCTTATGTAATTTTGTGTTTATATGACAATTGTCAAAGTAGTAGTTGGCAATGAGGGCTACCGTTATTAGGCTCACCAGTTGGCGCCACTGGCAAGTATGCTAGTTGTCAACAGTTATTGTTTGACGCGGAACAAGTTATATATAGTTTTAATATTCTTTAAAAATATATTAAAGTTTCTAGTTCATTCTATGCACAATACTATTCAAATATCTAGATCGCAGGATTTCGTATCCCCTCCGAGCACCGAGCCTCTACATTCATATTCTTTACATTATTCATTTATAGAATTTAAAAAATCTTGGGTCAATCCACAACTGGTCCTCAAAGCTAGCTACGGACCGAGTTTACAACGAATTAAAGTGCAATAGACTTATACGCGAATCGTCAGAAAGCAAAAGAGACAGAAAACACTGACGAGGACAATGTCCCTGACACATTTTACGGAAACGGTAACGCACGAAGTTCAGAGTAGAGCAGTCTTAATGCTGACTAGGTACCTACGCGTTGGTCGGTAAATTCTGTCGCGTTGTTTTTAATGTTTTTATTTGTGAACATTTTATTAGTAAATTTCTACTTGTCGTAAAATTAAGTAAAACAGTGTTTTTGGTGTTTACTATTAAATATGAGTGTTGTACAAAATATATTAAAATTGAAAGATGGACATAAGTTGGGTATGGGTTAATCAATCTGACTTCATTGCAGTTCAAGTGGATGAAACTACAAATAGTTCCATTGAAGTACAAGTAGTTTTTGTGTTTAGATACGTTTTAGACGGTGTTGTATATGAGAGATTTTGGAAATTTATTCAGCCTCAAGGAACGACATCGCAGCATTTGACAGATGTAATTTTAAAGGAGTTAGAATGTCTGAAAATTAATGAAAGTCCTGAAAAATTGATAGCACAAGTTACGATGGAGCATCAGTAATGAGTGCTGTTTTGGAGGTGTACAGGCAAAAATTAAAAAAAGTTATCCTACAGCAAATTGTATTCATTGTTACGGTCATCAACTAAATTTAATTTTACAAAAAGCATCAAGCCAGGATAAAAGCATAAAAATTTTTTTTGATAATTTACATAGCTTTTCTTCATTCTTTGGAAAATCGCCAAAAAGAACAGCCGTGTTAGATAATGTTGTTAAGGTGAGATTACCTAAAGCGGCTCCAACACGATGGAATTTTAATACAAGGTGCATAGAGACTGTTTATACCTATCGAACAGAATTATTAGATTGTTTAGAAAAAATCACTGATAATGAATTAGAAAGTAACACTCTAAATCAAGCTATTGGTTAAAAAAACTACTTACAAAATGAACATTTTCTTTACTGGTTAAATTTTTTTCATTTAGTTATGCCTCATTGTGATATATTGTTCAATCAATTACAAAAATGTAATATCGATGTCATAACAGTAAATAAGTGTATTGGCGTTTTTAATAGTAAAATTGAAGACATCAGAAATAAAATTTTGAATAACTATTTGGAGGAGACATCCATGCAGTCTGCTCAGAGATGTAAAATGGAAGAATCAAAAGGAGAATTTCATTAGAAGTTTGTGATATAATCATCTGAGATTAAAAACAGGTTTGGCTTCAGTAATCATTTAGCAGTGTCTCAGTTATTTCACGAAGATCGATTTAAAGATTATAAAAAAAGCTTTCCTCAACATATGTTTAAATTAGTTAAAACGGAGTATCCAGTCATAAATCATTTGAAACTTAAAACTGAATTAGGAGTATTATATAGCCGAGCAGATTTTACCAATAGTGAAGGTGCAATTGCTTTGTTACAGCTTTTTATTAACAATTATTTGTGCAATACTTTTTCTGTCAAACTGTTAAAAATCTTGTGTACTCTCCCTATGACTACCGTCGAAAGTGAACGTTGTTTTTCCACCTTAAAAAGAATAAAGATATTTTTAAGAAATACCATTGGTCAGGAAATGTTGCATTTTGAACAACTGTAGTAATGTTTGTGTTCATTTTTTGTATTCCAAAGCCACCTTATGTAAACAAGGTAATTAGAACAAAATTGTATTTTCTTTTAGCTGTAATTTTGTTTGTATTTATCGCACATTTTAATACGACATATGAATAAATTCCTTATTAATAATACTAATAAATGGTACCACGGTACCAATATGGTTTCATTTGAAAAAAATAAGTTTTTCCCCAAAAACCATTTTGATGAACTTTATTTGCTCATGATTCACGTAATTTAGTATTTTTGACGGGATTTCGATTTTTCTAGCATTACACGGGTCATTTAGAATAAATGGGAACCGTCATGGCACACCTAAATGGAAAACTAAAAATTATATTATAAAAAATATTAATGTTTGAAATGTCACTTATTTGATATCGTTAAATTCAGCAAATCATGCAGAATTCAAAAATGCAATAATATATAGGATGTTCCATTTAAAAATCGAAAGTTAGTGTCACTTCCTGCGAAACCTGAAGTGAAAACAAATCACTTGTAAGTCAAAAAGTGCCGCTTATTATGTATATAGGATATCCCAAATTTCAATCAATTATTTTCAAAACTAAAGGAGAAAAGGGGGTGTACCATGATCCTGTTATACCCGGTATAATGCCGGCCCTGAAAAATAGCAAATATATCCGCTGCCTAATGTGATGTGCACATAAAAAGTATTATTAAAAATGACACACTAATAATCTAATATTTTACATCTCACGACAAAAAAGTTTGCAGTTTGTTTTTATCTCTGGCTACATGGCGCCGACCTTGCAGTATCGTAGAGATAAGGTAAAGAGAATATTTATGTATTCAGTACTACGATATATACATGTGGTAATGTAACAAACCGCAATATTATATGCCATACACAAACTGGTCTAATTAAATGGTTTTTCTGTAAAATCTGAAACAAACAATATTTATTTCAACAATGGTGTAAAAAAATGTAAAGAATTTTCGTTTATTTGCTTCCAGCAAATCTTTGATTGTGTATAAAATATTTTTGACAGATTTCTAGATAAGAAATTTCAGATCGATAATTCATAGAAGGCACTAAAGCGCGAAAGACTGACAGACGGTCAGACCGACAGATAGGTACAAATAAACTATCCTAGTTTGAACTGACAGACGGTCAGACCGACAGATAGGTACAAATAAACTATCCTAGTTTGGCATTTGAGTTTGGATGCGCAATGGTCTAAACCGTTTGGCTCGTATCTGTCCCACACTGGCGATATGCTTCTATCTCTGCGCCGCCAAAGTGCCAAGCTAAAGCCGGGTACTCATATGCGCTCCGTATCTGTATCTGTATCATGTATTGTAACAGTTACAGTATCAGTTCGCTGTATGTACGCCTAGGCGAATAGTCGACGTAACGACCTGCGATCATCTTGACCCGCAGTGTTCGAAGCAAGTTCACAGCAACATGTCGTCTCCAGAAGTATCCCGTCTGATGATAGCAAGTGGTGCATATACTCGTACACACAATAATAGACGATTACAAACGTCCACGAAGGTTTTGGAAACATGCCTTGTGCAAAAAGAGAAACGGCTCTGCTTTGCTTTCGGATTTAAAATTTCAGTCAATCAGCGGTTATTACAAAAATTTCACATGCATGAATCCTACAGATTTTGAACATTTAATAAATCTAGTTGGGCCATTTTTTGTTTAGAGTTTGCGGCCGTTGCAGGTGGACCTACCACATTACTTATCGCCACCAAGGCATCTTCTTTCAAATGTTTTTTATAAAAGTTTATATTTTTTGGGTCCCATAAAATTGAGGCATTCTTGTATGCCTCGATTAACTCGAGGCACTTTTCTTCGCTCCACTCCATGATCGGAACACTGACACGTACTGACTTGCGTTCCAGCTACGAACCCTCCACAACACTGGACCGTTCCTCTTTGTGTTCGCGGCGTTTACCGACAGGCGCTCGGATCGCTGTTCATGTTCTTAGTAAGTTCGCGAACATGGAACGCAAGACGTACACATTCAAAATTTTGTTACAGTATCCGTTACAATACATGATACAAATACAGATACGGAGCGCATATGAGTATCCGGCTTAAGGATTGTTGAGTTATCCTATAATTATCAGATTATCCGAAACCGCGTAATTTCATTAAAATCTAATGCTCTCAGCATTAGATTGTCTAAATTACACTATTTGGTAATGCCATTTTCATCACCCTTTTTTTTTAAACACTTATTTTCTTCTTTCTTTTTAATAAAGAACACGCTTCCGATTATATTTTTTCATTGCACAGAGTGATATATTGTGGATGTCTTCTTTTTAACGAGGAAAACTTGTAAAAGATTAAATTTAGTAGATTTTTTTAATAATGACTAAGACTATTGCTGTATTGGGAGCTATAAAGTTTATTATTCTTTTATGGCATACACTTACTTGCATCATACGATTATTAATAAATAATTGATTTATAATTTATCACGAAGATTTCGGATAAGTCAACTTAAATTATTTTATATAAATAATCATTCATGTCAGGAAAATGATCCAAACGCGGTTGCATGCTTATTTATCACTACAATACATTTTAAAAATGCAAACATGTATGGAACGCCGTTTTAATATTTATTCACTATTTATCAATATGTGCTATCAATTAGAAATATCTGAAATTCATTTAAAAATATCAAGTAGATATTTTTAAATCAATTTAAAAAACCGCTGCCAATTACTTGGGGATCAGAACTTTCTCACCGTAGTAAAACTCGACGTGTGGTGGAGTTTATAATACAAGTAATTTTTGACGTTTCAAAAAAGTCACATTTTGACGTTTCAAAAAAGTCACATTTTGACGTTTCAAAAAAAGTTACTTTGACGTTTCAAAAGAGTCACATTTTTTGACGTTTCAAAAAAAGGCACATTTTGTGTATCGTCATAATTCGTCGAGATTCGTCCAGAAATGCAATAAAAATTTTCACAGTTTTTTTCAGGAATATACAGGGTGGGGCAATAGTTCGTCGGACATCGATATCTCGAGTTCTACGATAGCTAGAAATTTTTTAAAAAATTGCAAGTAAACCAGATAAAAAAGTCTATAACTGGAAATTATTTTCGAACATACAGGGCGAGAAAAGACGAAATTACAGGACCAAGTGCCTTTTTTTTAAATAGAATGCTATGTATATCAGTCCATTTTTTTGAAGCCTCTTTCTAGGCTCTATTCATTCCTATATTATTATTGGCTATCTCCCAACCACTTTGATGTAATGAATTTTTTTGTTGAAATAATGCCATCTGCAGTTGGATATTAAAAAAATCACCACAGTCACAATTATGGGTTTTAAGAAAAACTTATGTGAGTATCAGTTACGAGATCTAATTAATGTTTTTGAATCATTTTCATTTCCTAAAAATGTACAGGGTGGCCAAAAATTAGTATTCAATTAAGAACTTTTTAAATTGAATTTTCTCAATTTTGTCAAATGGAACACCCTGTATATTTTCAACGATGTGATGTAAAAATGAAAAAAGAACATTTTTCGTAAGTACTTTCCTATGGCTAATTGCAACCATTTTCGTTTTATAAATAAATAAGTGTTTATTTTTTAATTAAGAACTTTCTATATTGAATTTTCTCAATTTTTTTCAAATGAAACACCCTATATATTTTTAGAAAGATGTGATGTAGAAATGAAAAACGAACATTTTTTGTAAGTACTTCCCTATGGCTAATTGCAACCATTTTCGTTTTTTAAATAAATAAGTGTCAAATTCAAGAATAAACTTAAAAAAAGAGGTTCCTCAAATAATTCATTAGAAAAATTTATAATAGGTGTTCGACGTGTTGCCCATTTTGATTAACACACGTCTTTATGTAATTTTGAAATGAGGCCATTTAGTGGGACCATTTCCATTGAAATGAATAAATAGTATTTAACCAGTCCTTTACTGTAATGTTTTTTTTGTAAATTTTTTTGCTGTTTTCGTTATTCGACAAGCAATAAAACCTCAGTTTGGTATAAATTGTCGTGTACAAAGGAGCATTTATCACACTTATCGGTCGTTAGTTACAATTTGTATTGAATTTAAAATATTTGGAATTTTACAATATGAATTTTAATAAAGCGGAACTTGTAGACATGACTTTTGTTTTAGGCGAGTCAGACAGAAATTGTTCATTTGCCAATAGAATTTATCACCAACATTATCCTGAAAGAAGGCTTCCTGATGTTGGCAGCTTCCAAAACCTTCTCGATAGATTTCTGGAAACAGGAAATGTCGAATATAAAAAAAGTGAAAGAAAATGAGTTTTCTGTGGTGCTGGCAACGGTTGAGAATCCCCATGTTAGTCAAAGAGAAGTGTCCTCATTAGTAGGAATAAGTAGACGGTCTGTGGGTCGAATCTTAAAAACAAATAAGTCACATGCATATCATATTCGAATGCACCAGGAATTATCTGATGACGATTTTCAAAAGCGCCTACAATTCTGTAATTGGGCCAGAGGTAAAATGCAAGTTGATGTCAACTTCTTCAATAATGTTTTATTCACTGATGAGGCAACTTTTCATAAAAATGGATTTGTTAATAGGCACAATTTCCATTATTATGCTTCGGAAAATCCTCACTTTTTTATGCAAGTTGATAACCAACACAGATGGACTATAAACGTTTGGGGAGGAATTATTGGAGAACATGTAATAGGGCCACATTTCTTTGATGGTAATCTTAATTTTTTGGAAAACTATCTGCCACAATTATTGGTAAATATCCCTGGAAGAATTCGAAATAGGATATGGTTTCAGCAAGATGGTGCTCCACTACATTATTTAAATGCAGTTAGAGACCACTTAAATAATACCTGCCCTCATCAATGGATTGGAAGAAATGGACCCACTAAATGGCCTGCTAGATCCCCAGATCTTACAAAAATGGATTTCTTTTTATGGGGATACGTGAAGGAAATTGTTTAAAGAGACACACCAACAACAGTACAAAATATGAAGGAAAGAATAATAACTGCCTTTAGATCTATCACACCGGCAGTTTTAGGAGGAACAGTGGGAACCTCATTTCAAAAGCGCATAGAGATGTATGTCAATCAAAATGGCCAACATGTGGAACATTTATTATAATTTTTTCTACTGAGTTATTTGAAGAAACCTCTTTTTTTGTTTATTTTTGAATGTTGTAATTATTGCTAAATAAAACAAAAATGGTTGCAATTAGCCATAGGGAAGTACTTACAAAAAATGTTCGTTGTTCATTTTTACATCACATCGTTGAGAAATATACAGGATGTTCCATTTGAAAAAATTGAGAAAATTCAATTTAAAAAGTTCTTAATTGAATACTAATTTTTGGCCACCCTGTACATTTTTAGGAAATGAAAATGATTAAAAAATGTTAATTATATGTCTCGTAACTGGTATTCACATAAGTTTTTCTTAAAACCCATAATTGTGACTGTGGTGATTTTTTTAATATCCATCTGCTGGTGGCATTATTTCAACAAAAAAAATTCATGACATCAAAGTGGTTGGGAGATAGCCAATAATAATACAGGAATGAATAGAGCCTAGAAAGAGGCTTCAAAAAATGTACTGATATACATAGCATTCCATTTAAAAAAAAAGGCACTTGGTCCTGTAATTTCGTCTTGGCTCACCCTGTGTGTTCGAAAATAATTTCCAGTTAGAGGCTTTTTTATCCAGTTTACTTGCAATTTTTTAAAAAATTTCTAGCTATCGTAGAACTCGAGATATCGAGGTCCGACCCACTATTGCCCCACCTTGTATAACTTCCTCACTTTGAGGGATGAGGGAGTAAAATATCTAGTCGATATATTTAATTGATTTAAAAATATCGAGTAGATATTTTTTTATTTAATTACAGATATCTGAAATGAATTAGAGATATCTCTAATTAATTTCAGGTATCTCTTAATTCATGAATTAGAGATATCTGAAATTCATTTAAAACTATGAGGTAGATATTTTTAAGTCAATTAAAAATATCTACTAGATATTTTTAAATGGTTCAAAACACTTTCCGAGTATGATGCGAACAATATTTTTTCTGCAACCGTTTTTGCTACTCTCAAAACACTTTTTATCTTGAAATTTTTTGTAAACAAAATTCATATAATTCAACTCAGATGTCAGGAGCTGTTGTCTAGAGTGCTTGATTAAAATGACATAAGGGATCGGTAAAGATGTATTTTCCACTTAAAAAATTGACCAAAAAACAGTTAACTTTCTGGACGGCTGAAGGAAAAGTATTCTTTCTACAACCGAGCGAAAAGTGCAACTTTGCGCTTCCAAAAGAAAGCGTAAAGTTGCACTTTTCCGAGTTGCGAGCGTTTTTTTATTTTGTCGCTCGCCGAGCGACAAAGTAAACGCTCAGTTACCATGGAAACCATAATAAAGAAACGTCTAGTGTATCTGACATTTAATACCCCTTAATTCTTCACCTTGCTTTTCACCACTAAAGAAGGAGGAAGTGTTAGAAGAATTCCAAAAACATTTAGATTTTGTTATACATAGATATAAATCATAAGATGACAGTATTTAAATAAATAATTAATAGGTACTAAAGCAATTTTTTATTTTATTTTGAAGTAAATACCATTTTAACAAACATTTCTGCAAAAACATGTGTAGCGCAAATTGATGCTCACGCTTTGAAATCTGAACTGTCAAATTTGAGGTTATCAATAATAATTAATTTTTACCAAACATTTTTATAAAAACACCGGTTGTAGAAAAAATCCTGTGTGTAATTCGAGCGCAAAGTGACATTGCCGCTCTCGCGAGATAGCCGCGCTCCGCTACGCGTCGCGCGTCAAACTTCTCGCTCAGAGCGACAATATATCACTTTGCGCTCTTAATACACAAATAGCTATTTCGGTCGCCTTGCAACCACAACAAAAAAAGGTAATATCTGTTCAGAAAAAGGTGATCTTTTCGTCCAAATATTAGAACCAAAAAACGGCGCTTAAAAGTGCAATCGAATAAAAAAGCGTGAAATACTGATAGAAAGAGTAGACATTGTTATGGGTCATTACGAGGAATTGTCAATAAAAGATATCACACGATTAAAAGAAAACTTAAAGAAACCATAAATCGAATTATAGATAATCCTGATATATAGTTATGCCTCAAAATTGGGACTTATTTATTCATTCTGTTTTTAATAAAAAAGGAACTAAAAAAAATTTTTGTTTTATCAGTTACAGCTTTTCAAAAAATACATTTTTTTTTTAAATTTCACGAAATTATTGAATATGAAGCAAATTGTGTATAGGAAATTGATTTATTAAATTCCACTCACGAAGAAGCAGACACTAGACCTTTACTACAAATTTTGGAGGCAAAACTTGCATGATATTCAAAATGTAAGTTGATTGCAAATATACAGATGTAAAGTTTACTTCAAACTTATTTGCAACATAAAAAACGTCGACTTCTTTGATCCCTTAATAGCCCTCAAAGAAGCCGACGGTTTTTGTCGCAAGTAAATTTAAAATAAACTATATTAGTATTGCTTGTGCACTTGAAAAGAGAATGGACCAATGAAAGTTGGGTAAAAACTCGGGAAAATTTTAAAAATACCAACAAGTTCTTGGCGAAAAGTTGATATTGTTCAGAGAAACAAATAAATTTTGAGGAATGGAAGGTGAAGAAAGAACTATTTGCTATAGTAAATTTATAAGAACAACGTTTTACAAGATATTGCACGGGCAATATGGCAGAATACTGTGGTAGTACTACCACCGTATAACTCCGAAAGAATTAATGAGTCCAAGTACTCCAAGTGAAAGGTTATGTGGCAAGAAAAAATATTGTAGTAAATACATTTTTAAACTAATAACATTGAACATCTGACGATTCCTGGATGATTTTAACAACTTCCACTTTTACATTTTTAAGGTATAGCATTCTCCTTCTTTTGTGCAATTTAATTTAATTTTAAGTCCCTTCATTCTCCACCTTAATCAAATAAATACCCATTACTTTATAATTTAGCAGACTTCCACTGTAAAACGCGGAGAATTACACAATGCATTTTTCGGCTGTACTATATGTAAGGTTATCGCAATAACATATCGCAGTGAACCGACTTCATGTGTAAAAACTGTCGACGAAGTAAGAAATAATCTCGTATAATTCCACGGCGACAAAAAAATAATCCCGCTATAAAAGGCAATTTTCAGTAGCACTACAATGTCCGCCAACAATGAGAATTTTAATATGAACATGAACAAGTTAAAAAGAAGTGCATAAAAGTAAAAATTACCTCTCCAGCTGTATCACAGAGCTCCACCCTGATTGGCTTTCCATCCACCTGTACTTCAACTGAAACAAACAAAAGAACATCAGTTCATGGCACTCTTGATCCACCGAACCGCTCACGTGCATATGTCATCAAGCGGGTCTATGCAAGTCATTGGTTAACGATCATGCTGGTGGTGACCGGCATAGACGCGGCAGGTGGATTGCTTTTATGATTCATAAGGGACAAGTCAGTCGATAAAAACATATTTGCGTGATGGTTTAGACTGCAGTAGCAGGTTAAATGAAAAATTCTGTCTCAAGTGATCTCATAGGAATTGTCCGTCATGCTATCTGCTTGCCGCAAGGCTGTCTATTGTCCAAAATAGAAAAAAAATTTCAGTTACTCAGATATATTTTTTTAATCGAGTCGTTCAAGTTGGTTGCGATTAACCAATTTTTTTAGTCGAATTAGTCAATTTAGTTGTCGTAATCGACTTAAAGCCGAATTAAAAAAAAATGTGTCAAAGATTTTAGGAAAGCAAAAAAAAATACAGCTACAAAAGTACTTAGGTAATAAGTACAAAAAGAACAATAAATAGATATTTATTTGTATTACGTGCAACTCGTAATAATAAATATATAGATATAGATAGATCCATATTAATTAGGCTGGACAACATATTGATACATCGGAAAGTATTCATACCATTTTCGTATCACAAAACTTCAATATCTTGTATCTTTATTAGCAATTAGCAATCATCAGGATGTAGGGTGATACCCAAGTAACAATTTAAATAATTTTTAGATTTATATAAGTTTTATCAGTGCTTTATAGTGGCCAGCTCATAAACTAGTGATTTATGCCAGATTTATTATATGCCAAAGATGGTATTGTCTTAAAGAAAGTTTTAAAAAAGTCCTCAAGAAGTTATATCAAAACAAAATAAACTTTAGTATTTATTTACTTATAACTGACTTCAAGGCATTTACCAAGCCTTCAGTAAAACTTTATAGCTGTTATGTTAGGTGTATTGAGTATTATAGAGAATTTAAGACGTTGTGGCATTATAGTTGCTTTATGAAATTATCTTAGGGTAGTTGTTAATACCCGGTTATAAATCTACAATGCTTTGAGATCACCAAGTTTCAGGTCTAACCTTCATAAAGCCAACTATTAGAGTTTCAATGAAGCAGACAAAAATTTGTAATAAATCAATCTTAAGCATAATAGAGCTTGGTTCCCTTTTTCCAGAATGTAATGTTTTAAAATGGTCAAAATCATAAAGCCTTCATAAGCCTTCAAGTTTCTAGCAATATGATAAGGCCAATAAGGCTTAAAATATACAAGAACAAATCGTCATACTTAAAGAGCAATTGGTAATTTAATAGACATTTTAAGCCAAAACATGTTTGAAGTAGAATTGTTCAAAATTAATAAGGTTTATATGAACTGCCGCTATTATTTCTAGCCTCAAGAGATTTATGGCTGTCAGCCATATTGGGAATGTTCGGAATTGTACAAAAAATGTAATTTGTATCTAATGGAAATGTTTTCTAAAGAGAATTTACTATCACTGAACCAAGGGCTAATGCTACCGATTTATTTAAGTTACCGAGAAAAAAATTCCCATATATTTTTTAACATTTGTATTATTAGGGAGCGCACGAATTTTTAAGAACTATCTAACCCATGTTTTACAGTAAACTTAGCTTCGTTGAAAATTTTAGCCCTCTATGAGGAGTCCCAATACTTCATTATAAGTAGTCCATCTATAAGCTGAATCGTTCTCAGTTGTCGCCCTATTTTCATTTTATAACTATGCATGACGCTCATATATAACATCGTGCGTGGATCAAGTGAGCCTAGCACTAGATTTATTTGCATTTATGTTCACTTCATTAAATACAAAACGTCCGCTCAAAGCATTTGTGTGCGTTTTTTAAGTTTCAATATCATCCTGGAATGGGTTGGAACGTTTGATGTGAAGATAACAAGTTGGCATCATCTGGATATGATTAAAACTGTTTTAAGCATCTACAGATGATGCCAACTTGGTTGGCGAAACGCGCGTCGAGTGCAGTAAATAGTGTTTTGGTGTTTCATGGAAAACTACGTCAGTGTATTTTTTAATATCGTACTTATCCTAAGCCAATTATGGTTTTATAATACTCTTCAGATACTCTACGAGTGAAGATTTGGAAAATTTAATAAAACTTGAGTTTTAATAGCAGTTTTAAAAAGAGGCATGTAGGCCCTTCTCTAGGTAGGCCCTTGTACTCTTATAAGAGTTTTAAATTAGTTTTATGGAGTTCTTTCAGACTATTTACGTTGACTAGTAGTCTTAGAAATAAACTTCGAGGATATCTTATAGAGCATTTTAAAACTAAAATTGTTACTTGCGTAGAAACTTTTCTACTTATTTTAAGCCCCTCTATCACCTCCGGAAGTTTGTCAGGTACCACCGTACATAAAACCATTACAAGCTTATTTTATTAGTTTTACTGAATTAATAAAAAAACAACACTCTTATTTCATTGGGTATAAAACGTTATACCCATATATGTCGCTACCAGCGGTACATTTTTCAGGATCAACAAGTAAGCCGGTAAAAAACGAACAGATGTACGACGAGGGCAAAGCGACAAAGAAAGACATGTAGGTTGTGTATTTATCTTTATTATAAGGTTCTTTTTAGAAAAAGAAACGTCGCTAGAGGGTGGATTATATTTATGTATATAAGAATTGCATCGGTGAAGAATTTTATTGTCAAAATCACCACCCGCTCGTGTAATAATTTAAAAAATTAATCTACTGAAAAATGCAAAATTGTGACCAAGCTTTAAGTCGGCATTTTTATCAGGCAGCCAACGTAAACCTGCAAATAGCGCTTAAGTTATTTTTTTATAATAACAATCGAAAAACGAAGTGTTTGCATTTTACGAGTTACGTTTTCAGCTTAAAAAAACATTTTTGCCTGTAATTTTGTCTACTACTTAAAAACGAAGTAATTATTTTCGTTTTCTATTATGAATAATAAAAATAAAAGGTTTAAAATCTATTTACAAATTTAAATCCATGGTTAGTTTTAGGATTGGCAGGGAAATTTGTTGAAATATTGGTCTGAAATAATTATTAAACAAATAAGTAATTTTTTTGGGTAATGTGATATATCATGCCACAACAAGGGACTTACGTACACCCCAGATGATTTTCAGGATTTTTTTTTCTATCAAAGAAAAGTCGCAATAAGGCGCAATCTCTGCTAAAAAGCTTCTAGGTTCAGTTTTTATGGACGAATTATTTTCAATACCAAACAATATTCGTCTGAAAAGTTGCAGCTGTCTTTGGAGAATATCTACAAGAAAGAACTTGTCTGTCAACGACAAAGGGTAGTTTTAATTTAGGATTTAATGTTGAGGGAGGATTATGAATGGTATTGTTACCAAAAAAACTCAAGGGACGGAATCGCAAATCCGGAGACTACAAATACTGGAATGGTAAAAAGATTGAAAATTTTATCATCACAAATTTATATTTCTTTATTTAATTGTGTATTATTCTTTGTACAACTAGAGGAGGAACTCGACCAATTATTATTTAAAATGTTTATGTGGAGGGGAAACGTGTTATCTAATGGCTATTTTCGCCAAGAAAGGTGTAAGTATTCTATTATGGTTAACTATGAATATTTGCCGATTGCTTTTTTTATAACCATACGTGGGATTTACCGATCGGTTCCTAGGGATGGCTTTTACAGATATAATTTAATATATTGCAAACAACTACTGAAACATTCCCAAATTACAAAAACATATTAAGTGCATTTTATTTAATTTTACAATATTCATGGTAACTTAGTTTTGTCAGGGAATGCACTATATTAAATTAAAACGTAATGCGTAATAGATTCTTTTAAATTACAGTATACTGATAATTTACATTACTGAAGGCCAACGGCCGGCGTGGAGGGGAGAAAACATTTAACACGATCAAACACTATCTTGCATAACGTGGATTCATTCGGATATAGGTACTAAAAATGCGCAGTTAAAATCTCACGACGTGCTAAACCGACAGAAGCTACTTACAGTGACATGCAACGTAATTTTAACTTAGATTTAGTGGAATTTATGAGAGGATGTAACATATCGTGGTCGAAACTGGACAATCCACTTTTTAGACAATTTTTGGAAAACTGTATTAGTGGCAAATATAGCAATTCTTATTATTACTTACCGATGGAGTGAATTATATGAAAGCCTCTGGAAGAATTTTGAAGGAAACATATCAGAATATACTTCAAGTAACATGGTTAGCACATGAGCTTCATAGGATTGCTGAAGCTATTAGGGGGTGCTACCCTAATGTTGAAAATTTGATATCTAGTGTAAAGAAAGTTTTTCTTAAAGCACCAAGTCGTGTATGGTTATTTCATGAAATTTTACCAAATACTCCATTACTTCCACAGCCCATTATAACACGATGGAGAACTTGGCTAGAGGCAGCATCGTACTATTAGTGTCATTTTGAAAATGTGAAATCCCTAATACAGCAGTTAATCCGAATGATACAGTTGTTATTTCACAGGCGTAACAGGCATTTATGGATCCAACTGTTCAAGAAAATCTGGGGACCATACACGGAAGCTTTTCACGAATATCTCTAGCCACACGGGACCCTCAATATCAGCCAACATCAGAATTTACTACAGTTGATGCAATAAGCGTTGTGTTCGATCTTCGACAATATATTTTTCAATTACAGGGAGAAATTGCTGCAAGGGTACAAACAAAATTCCAAACTGTTTAAAAAAAATCTCGCATTTGTTACGATGACAGGTGTAATAGATCCTTTAAACGACAAAGAAGTAGACTTTGCTACACCGGGCATGAATGTTGTGATTGCAAAAAAGTTTACATATTTTAAGTATGCTCCAGTTACATTTGTCGACGTCGGGCGGTCCTTCTTGCAATATAAATGAATTTTCAACGAAAAGCACCGAAGTTTAACTACAAAACATTTAGAACAGATATTAATAATAAACTTTTATTCATGTAACCGGCAGTGAAAAATACTTGTGTGTGTGTAGTTTACTGTACATCCCGCTATACCTTCAGTTCTCTTTGAGTGAGTGTTTATAATAAATTGACTTTATCTACTTTGGCTCATACGGAATTCGCTAAAAAAATTTAGTAAGATATCGTTTCATATATGCATGCAAATCTGACACATAACCACCTAACGCCAACCCTGGTTTTACGTCATATCCGATTGGTAAATCCTATCTCTATAACAAGTAATAGCTTTTGCAAACTCAAGATTTCGAGATTGCAAAAATTTGGTAAATATGTAAAATTTTCCTTCAGTTTTTGTTTTGTACGTACTTCATATCACATTTATATGCAAAGGACAAAAATACACATATTTAGAACATAGGTAATTAGTCTGCTTTGATCCAAATCTATTCTTCCTTAATTATTGATTAATTTCTTGAAATATTCTGAAGAGTACCGAAATAAACATAATATTGACATTTTTAATGTAAAAACATACCACACTCTCGACTCATGTCAGACCGAGTGTCAGATCTAAGAGTGTGCTCGATTCTCGGGAAAAAGTTAACAAATTTAAAGGCAAAAACATCCGGGTTTGAAGGACTTTTGCGTTATATAACAAACTGTTTATTCCTAATAATAATTAGCATGCCTATAACAAAAGGACAATAAACTAACCATTTTTTTTACTAAATCAAGAAATTCAGAAATATTACGTCAAGTTTAAAATTAATTTATTTAGTGTTTCTATAATTCGTTTGTATTGGCAGTGCCGGACTGGCTCATTGGGACATCAGGTGTCTGCGCGAAGAGGTTCGTTGTCACCATTTAAAATAAACTGATAAAATTACACTGATTTCTTTCATTTTTAATTTCTCAAAAATGTACCAAGTCTTGTACAATAGTAAAACTAACAGAGAACTTCTTTAATCTATATAAACCATACAGTATACCGTGCATGGCTTACCAGTTCGTAGGGGGGTTATCATCAATTTAATTGAAACCTAACTCGGTTTTCTTGCTAAAAATGTGTATACGATATTCCCATTCCAGAAAACATTTTGATATTTTATAATTTACATGTACCTACTGAATAATGGCTGAAAATGCTTATAAATTATTTATTAACTGTCTCCGAAAAGTCACTAAAATCTGCCAAACATTTGAAACTCTACGTAACATCCTGTATATCGAATGCTAATTATTTATTTTCTCACGAACAAAAAGACATAAGTAAATTGGATAATGGCTTCATTTTGCGGGTATATTGATACTCGATTTAGCACGGATACTACAAAAGTTGATTAAATAAATATTACATGGTCTCTGGTTTAATTTTGTGCATGATTTAATTTCAACTTTCATCATTGTGTATACACAAAAATTCCGCAATAAAATGTGGAAGGTCTACTAGTAATAGAAATTATAACCAACTTTCACTATAAATTCTGTGAATGACGATTACCAAATAATTGGTAAATCCGAACAGTCCTAAAATACGTACAGAATAATATAGGTACCGGGTGATCCAAATAAGCCTCCCACCCCCATTTTCTCGGTTATTTGGAAAGATACGAAGAAAATAAAAAATGCTTTATGTAGGGTTTTTAAAAAAAGATGGAGGCCTAAGTTATATTTTTTTAAATAGAAGTACCCAAATATTTAAATAGGGCGTCTTATTCTGATTTCAAATATATATACTTTTTATATAGTATCTTCAGTAAATATTCCGATAATCGATTATTTCCCAAAAGAAAATACATACGTTGCTTAACAGATATCAAGAAATACTATCTAGGTGGCTGTGATAGTAAAACAAAAGTGTTAGTTTGACAGTTTGACTATTATAACTATTAACTTTTTGCCTAATTTACCTATATTTAATTTCTTTTTTATTATCCTCATGAAACTATGCTCAATTATTAGTTAAATTATTATATTGGTAAAAAAATAAATAAATAAAAAACGCTTATGCTGCCCAGCCAGCTAAAAAAACTACAAATATAGAAAATAACTAAAGAACACTATTGAAGTGGTAGATAATTTATTAAAAATAATATTATCCATTAAAATAAGAGTGGTAAATGAAAATATTTAAATTCTTTAACGGCTACAAAAATGTAGTAAACTAACAATAATTTATTGCTAGTTAATTAATAATAAAATATCACAAAAAAATTCTCTATGTGCCCTCCATTGTGTTCTATACACTGAACGTATCGTTTTCTTAAGTTTCCCATTACATTTGCCATAACAGCGTTGTTATTATTCAAATTTCGTAGTTCTGTTCTAATTTTTTCTTTTATTTCTTTCAAGTTGTTGCTTCTTTCCTCATAAAAAATATTTTTTAAATGGCCCCAAAGAAACGTGTCTAATGGAGTTAGGTCCGGACCACGAGGTGGCCAAGCAAGTTCCTCGTTTTCCTATCCATTCTTGATATGTTGTGTTTAAGTAATTTGTATCATTAATATTATGTGGGGGTGCCCCGTCCTGCTGCCAAATAACATCGAATTGCAATTGCATTTCTTCTAATAAATTATTTACATCATATTTAAATACAATGGTCCTCTAAGGGAGCCTTCGTGAAAAATAGGCCCTATAATTTTTTTATTTATTATTCCACACCAAACATTTATGGATTTCCTTCCTTGGAATTGAATCTCTTCAGAAATATGAGAATTTTCGAAAGATCAAAAATGTGAATTTCTTCTGTTGAAGATACCAGATGTGTTGAATGATGCCTCATCGGTCCAACATATTTTATTAAATATATTATTATCAATGTCATACCGAGATCGGCCTGGTTGCTGGGACGGAGTCGTAAGACTCTGAATCTCTTAATCGGTGTTCTGACAGGCCACTGCAGACTTAAGAGGCATCTATCATTGATAGGTATTGAGGAAGACCCTACATGTCCAAGATGCAGGAGTGATGAAGAGACATCTTACCACTTCCTGGGACAATGTGAAGCGTTTGGGCGCCTGAGACACAGTATCTTCGGCTCTGAGGCGCTTCTAAGGGAGGAGATGAGCTCCCTCGCAATGAGTGACATCCTGACCTTCATCAGAAGGTCGGAAAGATTCGATGAGGGAGCAAGAGAAGCACATGGCTGAGGGGACAGCTGGGGGTTGGTAAAAAGGGCCCGTCTGTGGCCTACTTGCCAGGCGTCAGCCTCCCCCACCATTACCATTACCATTACCATCAATGTCATACCTGTTGATCATATTTCTACAAAATTGTTGCCGCTTTTCATTATCTTGAGGTAATAATTTTTGAACAGGCAATATACTATAATCCTTAAGTTTATGTTTTTTTAAAGTTCTCTGTATGGTTTCATAAGAAAAATTTAAATACCTCATTGCGTCTCTTATTAAATTTCTTAGATTCTCTTGAAAATAGAGTAAAATACTGAATTCTCTATCTTCGTTGACTATTCCTTAAACTTAATAGTTTTCCTGTCAGGCAATTTCCTATTCGGATATATTTGTCCATATTCTCGCTGGGCAGCACAAGCGTTTTTATTATTTTTAAAATATAAGTTTACCATATCGTATTTTTCTCCTAAAGTATAATGATTATTCATATTGGTTATTTTTGGCCAACAAAGCAACGTTCAAAAGTAACAGTTGTTGGCAAACTGTTGAATTATTAAATGAGCAAAACTGTCAAAATATTAATTGTTGTTTTGTTATCACGGCCACCTAGATAGTATTTCTTGATATCTGTTAAGCAACGTATTTTCTTTTGGGAAATAATCGATTATCGGAATATTTACTGAAGATACTATATAAAAAGTATATATATTTGAAATCAGAATAAGACGCCCTATTTAAATATGGAAAAATATTTGGGTACTTCCATTTAAAAACATATAACTTAGGCCTCTATCTTTTTTTATTTGATGTTCAGTTGTTTTTCTGTTAATGTGTCTGGATTCCTTTTTAAAAACCCTACAAAAAGCATTTTTCATTTTTTTCGTATCTTTCCAAATAACCGAGAAAATGGGGTGGGAGGCTTATTTGGATCACCCGGTACGTGTCAAACTAAGACCATCTGCAGCAATTTAGCTTTATACAAATATTCACTCATTGTAAATGTATGAATTAAATTATGCCAAGACCATGCAAATTATCGGTAATTTCAACGTTTCAGTTTTCTTTCAGAAAAATTATCTAATTTTCAAACAACAATAGAAGTTAAAAAAAACTTGCGTGGGAGCATATTTGAATACACAATTCTATTACCTATAATTTATAAAACTCATACCCCATGAGAATATTGAGACAGAACTTGCATGATTAAGCACAACTTGCAACTTGAAGGATACGATGCCAGGGAAAAACGATCCGTGGGAACTATTAATGTTTGTCAAAGTGATTGCTTTATAATTCTGATTTAGTTCATTCATTTTAGATACTAGTAAATCTATACAATTTATTTAGTTTCATTAAAAACGGCTCAATTACAAAAGAATAAAATATATTTCACAATATAGAGTGCGCGTGAAATATTAATATTATTTATAAATTTCTTCTGAAAAATTAATACAAAAGTATAACTTGAGAGTTAATCGGACTCCTAATACCAGAGTGCTTCATTAAGTATGATAAACTATCCAATAAATTATTAGGTTATGGTATCAAAGAACTCATCGTCCAAATTCAAATAACAGGAAATAGTATCTGAGTAAATAAATTGACTGACTCCCTCAAGGCCCCACTTTGGACCCTGTGCTATTTTTACTGTCCACTAATGAAGTGTACACCTTAACCATAGCTGATATGCGCAATATATTGACACTTTGTTAATACATTTTGGTTTGTATTAGAGAAACATAATTTGTGAGATTCCTTAGTAGATAATGGCAACTTAAATATCAATACTGAAACAACCTACCATACTGTTTATCTTAAATGACAAACATATATATTATACGTATATACCGGGTGGCTACGACTCAATGTACGCCCCCAATATTTTGGTTGTTTTTGAATTTAAAAATTTGGTATTTGGTACACATAAATTAGACAATACTTTTAGACTAACAGGAATGAAAATATCAACTTTTTTTCTTAAATGGAATGACTATATTTTTTTTGATGGTTTCTCATTAAGCATGAATTTCTAAGTGCAACAGTTTTTTTCAGATTTTAAAAATTCCAAAAAATAAGTGAGATACGAACAATTTTTTAATTTTTTCAAAATGGCCGCGTCAGATGAATGCGATGTAAGAAAATTACTAAGTAGGCTATGGAAATTATTAGTAAGGTTGTAGACTTGTCTGTAAAGAAGAAAATAGTTGTTTGTATTACTGATAGGTACCAGTATTTTTAGGTTTTTTTTTCAAAAAAACAGAATTTAATTTTCATTTTCATTTCCATAGGGGTCCTATGGAAATTTTTTTAATGGAACTGTGCTATTTTTTTATTAATCAGAAATAATGATTCATAAACTATAATTTTTTCGCCATTAATCATTTCTTAACGACATCCTTCGTAATAATAAAAGTATTTTTAAAAGGTAAGCGCCAACAAATCATTTTAATAAGGTACCTATCTACATTTAAATCCAAAATTGCAGATAGCCATGAAAATGACAGACATTCGCAACAACTGAATTATTCTTGACTTACTCACTAATTTTCTGAAGCAAGTGTATTAAATTTGTTATAAACAAGAAAATCAATATAAAATGGCTGACAAATATTCAAGAGATGAAAAAGTTGACATGTTGATTATTTATGGAGAGACTCAACGTAATGCAACTAGAGCACAAACTCTGTATGGAGAGAGATATCCAGAAAGAAGACAACCTGAGAGAAACTATTTCGCCCGGTTGGAGCATCAATTTAGAACTGAATCTGATATATAAATTGAAGAAAGATTTATTGTGGATGAAGACACGGAAATTAATGTATTAGCTTTAGTGCATGTTGACCCAACAATTTCGGTAAGACAAATTGAACATGAATTATCAGTTTCCAGAGAATCAGCCAGGAAAATTTTAAAGAAACACGGCTATCGTTATTATAAATATCAATTGCATCAATTTTTGTATGAGAATGATTATCAACGAAGAATAACTTTTTTGTAATTGGTTACAGTTACGCCAATTAAGAAATGAGAATTTTATCAAAAACATTTTGTTCACTGATGAATCGAGATTTACAAACCTTGGGTTATTTAATCGAAACAACACTCGATATTGGGCAATTGAAAATCCTCATATTATGAGACAGGGGCGGTTTCAGGAGCGGTTTGGCTGTTTGGTTAGGTGTACTGGGCGTCCATATCATAGGTCCAATTATTTTTGACGGAACTCTAACTGCACCGAGATATCTAGAATTTATCCAAAATATAATAGTTCCACAGATTAATCAAATTCGCAATACCAGTATTGACGAGGTTTACTTTCAACAAGACGGAGCTGGATCACACAATGCTATTATCGTTAGGGATTACGTAAATCAATTGTTTCCAGATCGTTGGATTGGGACCCATGGTCCAGTCAGATGGCCTGCAAGGTCGCCTGACTTAAACCCACTCGATTTTTTTAAGTGGGCGCATTTGAAAAATAGAGTCTACATGACTGCTCCAACCACAAGGCAAGATCTGGAAGAAAGAGTTCGACACGAAATTGCACAAATAACACCTCAACAATTACAGAATGTTAGACGTGCAACAATAAGTCGCGCTACTCTGTGTATTAATCAAAACGGTGAACAGTTTGAACAGTTTTTATAATGGTTTATTATAACTTAGGTTTTAAATAGTTTTGTTATTCTATTTATTCATGGTTGTAACGTTTTATTAAAATTATTTCTTGTTTAATTTGTGTTTACCTTTTAAAAATACTTTTATTATTACGAAGGATATCGTTAAGAAATGATTAATGGCGAAAAAATTATAGTTTATGAATCATTATTTCTAATTAATAAAAAAAAACAGCACAGGTCCATTAAAAAAATTTCCATAGGACCCCTACGGAAATGAAAATGAAAATTAAATTCCGTTTTTTGAAAGAAAACCTAAAAATACTGGTACTTATCGGCAATTCAAACAACTATTTTCTTCTTTACAGACAAGTCTACAACCTTACTAATAATTTATATAGCCTAATTAGTAATTTTCTTACATCGCATTCATCTGACGCGGCCATTTTGAAAAAAATTAAAAAATTGTTCGTGTCTCACTTATTTTTTGGAATTTTTAAAATTTGAAAAACCTGTTGCACTTAGAAATTTATGCTTAATGGGAAACCATCAAAAAAAATATAGTCATTCCATTTAAGAAAAATAAGTTGATGTCACTTCCGGTTCAACCGGAAGTGACATTTTCATTCCTGTTAGTCTAAAAGTAGCCCATTATTGTCTATTTTATGCGTACCAAAAACCAAATTTTTAAATTCAAAAACAATCAAAATATTGGGGGCGTACATTGACTAGTGGCCACTCGGTATATTACACGTATGTAAAAAAGAAAGTTAAACTATTTAAATTTCGTCAATGAGATTCTTAAGCGGATACGGAAATTAATTAAAAATACGGAATAGATGTATTTTAATGAATAGAAATGTTTATATAAATGAAACGCTTACAGTCATAAAGTAATGAAGATATTTACAATAAATTAACATTTTTAATAAACACAAATAATGATCAGATATTTTAGAAAAATTTCTCCTTAATATCAATGTATTCTCATAACGTCAAAATATTGAGGTTCAATATAATTAATGACTAGGTACGGAATAATTTATTCAAAATATTCTTTGTAACCCACTTCAGTAAAACTGGAAATATATGTACATCTAAAACATATTATAAAATATTTATATATGTAAAACCAAAAAATATTCTTCTGATTAATAAACGATCAACGATATTAGCTGCCTCTGACATCAGTTTTCCTATGAAACACAGATCCCATGATACAAGTAAAAGAGATGATTATTACCTGGTTTAATGACTTTCTTCGGAAAATGAGGGAGCATTTATCACTTCTCAACATATTATATAATAAATATAAAACATCAGAATTATTGCCACAGCGAAATCAATGCAGACATCAATATCTCCTAATGTTACGAAACAAGGATACATGCTCATGATACCTTTATAAAAAAGTCAAATAACTTTTGCAAAAGTATGTGGAAAATAGTAAATAATTTCAGAAATAATACACAAGATATCCCCGACATTGAAGCCAATGAGTTTAACACATATTTCAATAATATTCCTCATAAAATATTAGCGGATATACCACCCAGCTTGAATACTCCACTAGATTATCTGCAAAATTTTTTGCCGACCTCACATTTCACTTTGAAAGAAACTTCTCCAAACGAAGTTCGCGATATAATCGACTCATTATCAAACACTAATAGTAGAGATATATATGGACTGCCAACTGAAATAATTAAATATATAAAAAACTTTATAGTTATACCTTTAACTAATTTGATTAACGTCTGTTTTCGAGAGGGGGTATTTCCGAATGCCTTGAAGAAAGCGTTAATTATACCGCTATACAAGAAAGGCAATAGAAATGATGTAGCAAGTTATAGACCCATTTCCATCTTACCAATGATATCAAAATGTTTTAAAAAGCCTTAAGTCAGAATAACTGAATACTTTGAAAATAATAATATATTTAATGAGGCCCAATTTGTCTTCAGAAGTTTTAAATCAACTTCCAACGTCATATTGGAATTAGTAGAATTCATTTTAAATAGTTTTCATCGCAGTGAATTTGTGTCGTCTGCTTTCTCTGACCTAACAAAAGCATTTGACTATGTAAATCATGACATCTTGCTTAAAAACTTCGATATTACAGTTTTGATGACAGAAGTATTAAATTTATTGACTCATATTTATCTAGTAGAACCCAAGCAGTTAGTGTTAATGGTGGTGTATCAGGTGAATTAGCAATGACTGTGGGCGTACCCCAAGGCTCTATCTTGGGGCCTGTATTATTCTTAATCCTTATTAAAGACTTTCCTTTATGTATGAATGCCAAATTTGTTCTATTTGCTGATGACACTACCATTACAAACTTGGGTAAAGAGTTAGTTGAGGTTATGTAAGATGCACTGAGTTACAAAAGTTGTCCAAAGCTTGGTTCGATGCAAATGAATTGTGCTTAAATTCTGATAAAACAGAAAATATGATTTTTTCTTTGAGGCACTTGGATGACCCTGAGTCAAAGTCGATGAAATTTCTTGGAGTACACTTAGATCCCACTTTAAAGTGGAAAGTACATACGAACAACTTGGCTTCCAAATTATGTAGTAATACTTTTTTTACTAAAAAAATTATCTAATGTAGTGTCTACAAATATATTGAAGGCTGCATATTTTGCATTTATTCACTCTCTTATGCAGTAATGGTATGAGGTCAGGCAGCAACGTGCGATCGTATTTTTTGGCCTTCAGCGTAGATTAATCAGAATTATGTCTCAATTAGGTTTCCAAGATGACTGTAGGAGTACTTTTGTTCACCATAGGATCATGACATTTATATTATATATATTATTTATTATTATTAAATTGTGTTATGTAAAAACTCACCAAGACAAGTATAAATCCCATCAGGATATACACAGTTACTCAACGAGAAATAATACAAAGCTCTGTCCAGAATTTGTAGGATTAAAGAAATGCCAAAACAGGCCAAATTTTATGGGAATCAAATTTTTTAACGTCCTGCCAGAATCCGTAAGATGTCTCGAAATAAATTTACTTAAGTCTAGACTAAAACAATATCTGATATGTAAATGTTTTTATACTTATGAGGAATTCTTAAATAATAAGTTTTCTGATGTGATATTTTTAAAATAGTGCCTTTATTTTATTTAAATTGTAATGTTAATTACACTTTATATTATTGTTGTCATTATGCCCTATATGTATTACTTTTTATATGTAGATCTTAAGATTATTGACCCGTGTAAATATTTTATGTATATTAACACTGAAATAAACAATTCAATAAACATAATATAATAAATTCTATATAAAAGAAGCAAAGACTTCTTGCAGGCTTTTAAAATGTTATTAATATTCACGCAACTATTGTAGAGTTCCGATAAAACAATGCATTGTATGGATATAGCAAATAATGGTAAATAGTGCACCGTAAAACGAGGAAAAAAGTAGCTTCCTTCTTGAGGAAAAAGTAGCTTCCTTCTTGAAAAAAAATTTTTTAAGGTACAACCACTTGGGACCTTCACAGCATGATAGCCTAGGTCCTTGGCCATCTGTAATGGCCAATTACAACATTTTTTTTGGAGGTCAAACTTTTTTTATTACGAAGAATGTCATAAATTTGTCAAAATTAAATTTTCTTACTTTTTCACACATCCCTCATGATATCTCCGGAACCAATCGAGATAATTGTAGGTATTTTTTTTTAATTGATAAAGGAAATGTGGGCGAAGGTCACTGCTTTAATTTCGTTTTTATGGAAAATTTAATTTTTTTGTAAAACTAGGTGAAACTGGAACGTTTATCTTCCTTGCTGCATTTTTTTCGGTAAGCGAAAAACTTTTTTTATTTTAAGGAATTTTGTCATACCATATGTGTATGAAATAAAGTTTACACTTCAAGGAAGTTTTTAAAAAAAAAATTCAGTTCTCTACGACTTATAGTTTTCGAGATTTTGTTTTTTAAAGTTACGAGTTTTTCGATCCTAGGTGCGCCTCACTGCGGCGCCACTCAAGTGTGTACAGTGTAGACTATTGAATACAAGTAATCTTATATTATACATAATATATTGTCATTTAGAAACAAGCTTTTCTTTGCGTAATGTGAATGCGAATGAGTATTATTTTTATTGAGTTTTTACATATTATTTAATGCTTAACAATGGAATGTTTATTTTATGTTATCAGAATTAAAATCAGGTAATACAAATCTGGTAAAATCTGTTGATACTGATGTCCTGATTTTGCTTTCACATTATTACTGTGAAACACTAGATATGTCCCATAGGAATATATTTATACAATTAGGACATAGTAAGAATATACAATTTTTGTCAATTAACAATATTGTGGCAAATTTAGGAGAGGAAATTTGCAAGAAAGTATTAACGATTCATTGCCTAACTGGTTGTGACACAACTAATGCCATGTATAAAATAGGGAAGAAAACGGCATTCTATGTTTTATATAAAAATTTAAATAATTTAAAAGATTTAGAAAACCTTCCTTTTCTGTCAGAGGATAAAGCGATGGAATTAGGGGTAAAATATACGCTTTATTTATATAAGAATAAAAACAAAAATATAAAATCCCTGAATGAGATGGGACTTAACAACAAGTACAAATCGGCCAGCTTCTCAGCTGCCTCCTACTGACCATGCTTTTAGACAACATTTAAAAAGGTAATAATTATTTTTCTAGATCGCCCATACCTATTAAAAAAGAAACAAAACACCTACATGTAATTATTTTCTTTTTTTGGTATAATATAATAATAACACCACATGAAATTACAACCCTCTTTATCCCTGAAGGTCTGGAATGACCTTGTGTGGGAGAGGGCTACAGATTTAGAGACAATGGACACACACCCAATGTCCGAGTATACTACGATTAATCTCTCTCACAGAAAAATCCCAGTTCCTCGACCGGGAATCGAACCAATTCCAATTCCAATTTAAAACATTTATTGCATATTAAAATACATCACAAAAACTTAATTAGAATGCCACACTCGGCATTGTACAAACAAAATCGAACCCCCGGACCCCGAAGTTTTGAGGCAAGTACATTACCTCTAGACCACGGAGCCAGGTGTCTGTATCAATTAAAAATTTAGTATAATAGCCATATACAATACATGCAGATGGAAGATCCAACTCGATACGGTTGGATATTTGAAGAAAATGTTTGGAAGGCAACTTTTTTCTAGTCAAAAATCTGTGCCCGATATTGTAAGGCAAAGTTTGTCAATAAGATGTTCCGACAGGGTCTGTAACAACAGATGTACCTGTTTTGCTCAAGGTTTGAAATGCTGCAGTGAGTGCAAATATGCAAACTGCTGCAACCAAGGAACTGTCTAGATATTTTTAGATTCCGACGTTGACGATTTTTAAAATATTTTTATAACAAGTTTTAAATTTATGTTTTAAAATAAATAATTATTTCGTATTTTTTTTAATTCAATTTTAGGTTTTAATGTATAAATATAATGGATTTTAAATAATGTGCAATGTAAATAATGATAAGTAAAACCTAAGTGCTTATGAAAATAAAATTTATATTAAAAATATGTCAAAAATAATACTTAATAGTGTGCACCCACAACACGCATAACACACTGATTAAAGCACAGTAGAACCGGGGGAGATATCCTGCCCGCAGAAACTTAATTTCAAATAACAATAACTTGAAACGTACAAGTCGTAGAGTATTGCGTTTTTTTTTAAAAACTTCCTTGATGTGTTAATTTTATTCCCTATGCATATACTGTGGCAAAATTCCTTAAAACAAAAAAAGTTTTTCGCTTACTGAAAAAAAGTACTGCAAGAAAAATAAATGTTAAAGTATTACCTAATTTTATAAAAAACTAGGTTTTCCATAAAGACTAAATTAATTCAGTCACCTCCGCTCACGTTTCCTTTATCGATTAAAAAAAAAAAAAACTTGATTATCTCAATTGGTTCCGGAGATATCGTGAGGGGATGTGTGAAAAAAGTACGAAAAATTAATTTTGACAGATTTATGACATTTTTCATAATAAAAAAAGTTGGACCTCCCAGAAAATGTTGTAATTTCCCATTTTAGATGGCCAAGGGCCTAATCTATTATTCTGTGAAGGTCCCATGTGGTTGTACCTTAAAAAAATTTTTTGAAACGTTTTTGTCGGTTTTTCAGTGTACTAAAAAAGAAAGTAGTTGAAAGCAATTATGGATAAGGAGGTAGATAGGATTAGCATATCGCACGTATAATTCTATAATGGACATGATTATGATATGTATAAGAATGATACGACTAGATGATAACATTGAAAACTAAATGATGCACAGTCAACATGATTCTAGTCTTATAATGCCTTTTTAACGTGTGCGTGTTTTTGTCGTTTCAAAAAGTAAAAGTTTTAAATCATAAGGCCAAAATGTGGCTACAACAAAACGATAGTTCTTTAGGAAATTTTCCTTCTCTTGCAACTTAAAACTGTTACTCTTTCTGAAGAACGCCCTGTATTAATTAAAAAAAAACAGTATAAAGTACACAAATTAAAGTTAAGTAGATATAAGTTGTGTATACGGATTTCTCAAAGGTCTTCGATACTATTAATCCTTCTATTATAATATCTAAACTCGCATATTTTGGGTTTTTGTGCAGTTTGATTAATTTCTTTATTTCCTACTTGGATAATAGATTACAGTACGTAGCATACAATGAGTTTAAGTCGGATATGTATACGGCTACGTCTGGAGTTCCGCAAGGCTCCAATCTTGGACCGCTTTTATTTCCTCTCTTTATTGATGATGTCACTAAAGTGATTGACTGTGATAAGCTCCTGTTTGCAGACGATCTAAAAATATATGCTAAGATTAACACAATACAGGATTGCTTATTCTTACAATCTCAGGTTAACTTGCTTATAGAATGGTGTACTACTTCCAAACTTAATCTAAATGTATCTAAGTGTAAAGTCGTAAGCTACTCGCGAAAGAACAAGCCAATTTTATATGAGTATTCTCTAAACGACCAAGTGTTAGATAGGCAAAATTCAACAAAAGATTTAGGCATACTGTTTGACAATAAGTTATCTTTTGCCGAACACATAAACAATCTAGGACTATCATCCTCAAAAACTAGGTTTCATTATCATAAATTGTAAATCTTTCACTAACGACGCTGCGTGGAATGTTCTTTATTATTCACTTGTACGTTCCAAATTGGAGTATGGATCTCTAATTTGGTACCCAATTTATGAGAACCATTCAACAATTCTCGAATCTATCCAAAGAAAATTTTTAAAATTCTTAGCTTATAAAAATAATCGTGTATATCCTGGTCGAGGCTTCAACCACGAATTACTTTTATCCAGATTCGAGATGTCATTATTAAAGACTCGACGGATTATGAACAGTTTAATTTTTCTCCACAATCTGCTTCATAATAAAATTGACTGCTCACCATTTCTTGAACTCCTTAATTTTAGAGTGTCAACTTTCAATTCCAGACAAAATGTCACTTGTTACACACCTAATGCAAGAACCAATGCCATTAAAAAGTCGCCTATTTACGTTATGTCACATAATTTTAACTCTGTATCTGATCTGTGTGATATTAATCTCTGTTCAGTTCTATCCTTAAAAGAAACCATTCATAGACACTTTCATCCATAGCTTAACTATCCCACCATTATTGTTATGTTACCTACTTTATTGGATACTAATTATGTTTATAACTCGATCTAAACTGCTGTAATTATTATATTATTGTCACCCTCCAGTGCTATATTATTATAGTTATATGTATTACTTTGTTGTTTAAGTTAAGTCTACTATGTATCCTCATATATATTTTTTTCTTATTGTATTTCATACATTTTGTCCTGTAAGTGGATTTTCTGTTGGGCAAATAAATAAATATTATTATTATTATTATCATTATTATAAGTTATCGACATGACCTTTTTGATTGGTATCGAACTTTTCTTATTGATAAAAATGACCAAAATCGCCAAATACAGATTGCGAAAAAGTAAACCATGGGTAGCAAATGTGAGTGTCAATAATGCAATCTCCTCACCATCAGCCCAGAGGCGGAATAACATACAATTGCGCCCATTAATAAATAATTTTTTTCGGTCATTTATATGTACATACATTTAAACATATTTATTTTTGATACTCTTTTGTTATGCTTTAATTATATAATCAGCCTGTGTGGAGGTTTTTTTCCTACTGGTATATTATTATTTCTATACCATCGCTTATCATAAAAAAAACACAATAACTTTCATAATACATACACAATACAACACACTTTTTTTCAACATTTCAGTTATTATTACGCAGATGTTTTTCCCTAGAAGGAAGGAACTTTTGTAAGCAAATTTACTACACTGGATTTGAAAACTCCAAAATTATAAAGCAAAACAAGTTAGAAATAAATAATGTGTATTTTACAGTACTAAAAGCCGGCGCCTTGAGGATCAAAGTGATCAGAGGTTGGTTTTTGTTTATAAATTGTTTCATTATTGTACATGTCATCTCATAAATCCCAAATTATATAATGGTTTAAACTGGTACTAACTGCTAGATATGAGGGACAATAATAATCCATCATTTTTGGCATCTGATAAGCACCAGTGGTAAAAAATTGTTTTAAATTAGGTGATTGTCCTATGTTTTAGTCAACACAATACAAAACGAAAAGTGAGAAAAGCACATTTTTATGAAATGGGTTAAAAAAAATAGAACTTTATGTATTAATTATTGTTTTATTTACATGAATACATTTCGCATGTCGTAATTTAAAATCTGATAACTATACAGGGTGTCACCAGGAACTGGTGATCGATCGATATAAGGAAAAGTACCCACCAGAAAATTTTTAAAATTTAGGAAACTACTAATGGCAGTATGGTCAATTCTACTAAAATAATTACAAGCATCTGGCACTTCCGGTTATACCGGAAGTCGGTACCAACTTGCTTATTTTAAATGAAATACCCTATATATTAGGGTTTTCGAAAAGAACATAAAATTATGAGTCAACCATAGATATCTTATGCCTAAACCCAGCCGTTTCAGAGATATTTGACATTTAAAAAAATTTTTGACAGGTGTAATGACAATAACCTTTATAACTTTCTTCGTGTTAAAGATACCCATTTGCTTTTTGGCATGCAGAAAGACCATAAGGTGAGCTACGCTCTACAGTATAAAGAAATTCAATAATAATATACCAAGTGTTCCATTTTTGACGTTACATTTTGTAAACTTCAAATCGCGAAAACTTGCTTAAGTCTAATGGAACATCCAGTATTTTTTTTACATCAAGTTGTATATAATTAAATTCCTTCTTTCCTGATATAACTATTGTGTGGGTTTAAGTTACAACTTTTTGAAATATTTGTGATTTTCTTAGAAATTCAAAAAACTTTAGTAAAAATTTTATCAAATCAGCCATGATTGGAAACAATCAATAATGTCCGTCATTCCCTTATGTCAAAAAATGCCACCGCATTTAAATTACACCCACGAAGACTTTTTGAATATGTTTATTATTTATGGAGAATGTGATATAGTAATATCATGAACTTGTAGAACATTTACTACAAAAACGGAAACCGTCACCAAACACTGTAAAACGCATACTGGATAATTTTCAAAACTATGCCAAGGCAAGAATTCAAAAGCGGAAGCCTACTGTTGATGACGAAAACGTAGAAATAACAATTCTGGGATATTTTTATACATTTCCAATGATGTCATTAAGACAAGCTGCGCTGGAATCGGGACTATGCAAGGATTCAGTTCACAGAATCTTAATTAAACATAAATTTCACCCGTTTTCGTTTCAAATGGTTCAACGACTAAAAAAAAACAGATTTCCTAAGAAGAGAAAATGTTTGTGAATTTATTCTAATAAGGTCTGTAGGCAACGATTCTTATTTGGGAAATATTTACCAAAAATGGACTTTTTTAGGCGACACAATTCGCATTATTGGAGTGACTCGAATTCTCATGTGTTCAGGGAGCAACATTTTCAAGAAAGTTGGCAGTTTAATGTTTACTGTGCCATAAGAAACGATAGAGTGGTGGCATTAGAATTTTATCAGGCAAATTTAAACAGTAAGTTATAAATATTTATTCTTCTGCTAATATGTATGACTAATTTTTTGTTTTTTTTTTTTAGGTGAAAGGTCTAAATATTTTACAAAATTTGAATAATAACTATTTAGAAAATTTACCTCTTGCCGAACATTGAAACATTTTTTATCAGCTCCCCCACATAACGCGTATTTGATAAATAATTTTTTACAAGAAACTTTTTTACGATCAAAGGATCGCCAATAAAGGACTTTTCCTATGGCTTCCTTGCTCGCCCGATTAATCAATTTTAGATTATTTTATTTGGGGAACTATTAAAAATAAAACAAAGGTTTATTGCTGGTGCTAGTGGAGGTTTTATCCACGCTAATTCTGACGCATTTCTAATTCAGTTCAGAATATTTGTTTGTTTAATACTGCCACATCTCTATGATAAATAGTTTTTTCTTGGTGTCGTCTCTGATGACACCTGAATATTGCTATACTGCTCACTAATACACTCTTGCAAAAATAGAACGAGACATTTAAAAAAACTTAACCTTTAAAAAAACTTAACCTCCGTTGTCTTTAGTTTTGCACTGTTTACCTATCTACGTGTTATTCATTCACATAGACGTTTTATTTAGAGTGCATCCAATGATTTCGAAGTCATTAGTGTATTCATTTTCAATGGGGCAGTGGGTGTAACGTGAGCCAAAAAACGCGATTCGCCTAAATCGACCTATGAATTGTTGTTGGACACTCGACAGTAATCAGCTCCGATATCTAAGTAAAAGTCGTCTCTGGAATTTATCGCTCCCTCCCGATCTCTAGATTTATTTTTATAGAATCAAGTATGTGATAGAACTCCTAAACTTAATTTGCAATTTGAATATATATTTTTCAATAATGTATTCATTAGCACCTGATATAACAGCTATAGATGATGATTTATTTTTATCTATTGCACATTCCTAGTGAATATACAAGTGGACAATAGCAAAAAATATACATAATTAAATATAAAAATTATTAATAAATGATTATGGCATATAAGTTTCCTTTCACAATTTATTACATAAATTAATATTTATTAAACAAGAAAAATCGCAGTTATGATTTTTTTTACCGACTACGTAACGGAATGTGCTGCAACTGGAAACAATTCGTTGAATTATAGTAGTACGAGTAAGTAGGTAATAATTATAATAAAATATTAAAATGGATTATACATCGTATAACAATGCACATATTAGGTTAAAAATTGTACAAAATTATCAAAAATAATGGGCTTAAATAAGAGAAAAGTTATTCTTTAAGGTGTAAATAGCCCTCAATTTGTTTTGATATAATTTTACTGACAAAAGAAGCAACTAATAAAAAGTAAAGCTTCAAATCGTTTCTGTGTATCATGGTCGTAGAGTACAGATGTACTTAATGTTGTCTGCATTCACCTTGACCGCGAAACTCTTTCCCCAGTAAAGTCTATTATTAGCTTTCGAGTTGTGTACACGTTAAGTCACTTGGGCGTATTGCATATTGTTTTTGTTTTTATTTTATTTGTTGTACTGTATTGTTAATATTAATTTAATAATAAAGCATGGCAGACGTACGCAGGGGTAGAAAACGGCCATTTGCTGACAAAGTGAATAAATTCACAGGTGAATTCCCGGATTTATTCTATGATGGTGCTAAAATAATTTGTAGTGTGCGAGAAAGATTTGATGTGCTGGGATAAGCGTGATTGTGGACTTCACGTAAATAGTGTCCACCATAAAAATAAAAAAAGCGTGCCTTCGACAACACAGTTCATGTTTGATTTACTATTAATGCTGATTGCCTGTGATGTTCCGCTGCACATACTCGATAAACAACCATTTTGGGAGTTCTGGAATAAATACAATGCCCAGGTGAAGTTACCAAGTCGCACAACGTTATATAATTATCTACCAACTGTACACGTAGACATGCTAAATAAAATGAAATGTGAATTAAAAAATACACGGCTGTGGTTATGTTGATGAGAAAACAGATTGTAAAAAAAATTCTATTTTAAATGTTATAGTACGAGTACTGGACCCTCTCAAACTGACAGTTCCACTGTTACTAGCTAGTAAAAGACTAAGCTAGTGTACTAGCGAAACAATTACCAGGGTGATGCTGGAGACGTTAGAAAAATTTGAACTGTCAAAAAGTCAAGTATTGATGTTTGTAACTGATGGCGCCGTGACAATGCGTTAGGTAGGCCGTTCTTTGCAACAACAAGGTTGTACGTTTATACATGTTGCGTGTAAAGTACATGCTTTACATCTAGTGGCAGAAACTATTCGAAAAGGTTTTCCAAAGGTGGATGCATTAATAGCAAATACAAAAAAAGTGTTTCCTAAATCTCCTAAACGCCTCCGTGCATTTCATAGCAAGTGTCCCGGTATTCCTGAATCACCACAGCCGATTCTTACACGTTGGGGAACATGGTTGCAGGCAGCTTTTTATTATGCTGAATATTTCCAACAAATAAAAGCTGTGATACTACAATTCAATCCAGATGAGGCTGCAGCTATTAAGGAAAGCCAGACAAAATTCGAAGATATTTCCGTTGAAACAGCTTTAAAAAATATTGCGAAGAACTATAAACCATTACATGAAAGCATAAAAAAATTAGAAAACACTACGTTGTCGTTAGCGGAGTCACTGCAAATAGTGGACGAAGTAAATATACTGCTACACGCTATAGGTGACGCAACAAATGAGCTCGTTAAAGAAAAGTTCGCAAGTGTGTTAAATAAAGACACCGGTTTTACCAAATTAAGACAAATATGTGATGGTGCAGCCCCAGATCCGTTAAGTGTGTTCAAAGACTATTTTACGTATGCGTGTATTACATCAGTAGATGTCGAACGGTCGTTTTCAAAATATAAGAATATATTTTTACCAAAGCGAACATCACTCATGGAGACAACCATAGAAACATATCTGATGCTGCAAAATGGCTACACATCTTCTCCAGTTTGTGATAAGCAAGCTAGTTATGAGGGTAAGTTTTACATACATTGTTATAAATTGTAACGGTTTATTGTTTCTCGGATTAGTTAATTTCGCGTACGCCACTGTCCCACGGAACATTTTTGACAGCCCTAATGATTAGTTTCTACCCGACTTCAAACGGTTGGAAAAATTCGCAGATTCTCCACGGATTTTAGCCTGGTCCTGCGCAGTTTTATTTTAAAATGTCGTTTAAAACTACTTGAATTATAAACGTATTCGTGAATATAACATTTTGTGGTAGCATTCTCTAGTTTCCATAAAGATAGAAATAATTCTCTCCATCTTCTAAAACTATTGTTTTAGGAAATTTAAACACAATTGATTCAAAATAATGGCAAAAACAGAGCAATGGGTTATGTTATTTATAAGTTTCAATCAAATGTCAAATGACGGAACTGAGAAAGTGCGAAAAAGAAGAAGAGAAGCAGAAATTTCACTCCAGCAGCATAAATTGCCAACTAATTTCCGACTAGTTGACGTTTAGACATGCGCATTCAAAAGGTTCATCAAATTGTTTGTGATTTTCTACTGGAACAAACATTATATTTGCTGAATTAGCAGATATTCGTTCGGTGGAAAGTCTGGAAAATATTTGTAAGCTAGTCGTCTGTATCAGGGAGCATTTCCAAATCGATGCTTGCCACATCATGCAACTTTAACGAATGTGAATCGTCATTTAAGACAGGTGCCCTAAAAAAACATTTAGTTTTCTTTACAATTACGTACAGGTTAATTTTAAATGTATCTTTACAATTTGGAAGCATTTAGACGGGTCACTTTGGATGATCCTCCTGGATGAACCATCCAAAATAAAAAACAAGTGTATCATGTTAACAATGAATCATCAATAATGATCACCTAAGATGAAGGATGAGCAAGTCCTACTTTTGATCACTCTGGGTGAACCGTCGTAGATGAATCATAAAAAGTAAACCCCGTCTAAACATATGTATTGCGACAGTATGCAACTAAAATAGCCTCATCTCGCAACAAACCGACTTGTGCGTGCAATGTTGCCACACCGTTTCATTGTAAGAAAATATGTCAAAATTGTACTTAGCGCCATTTGTAAACAATCTGAGTAATTCACTATGGAAGATGAGTCTTAAACAAATATTTATTATTATAAAGTCGTAATCACTTTGGATGATTCATCCAGGATGATCATTCACAGTGAATCGTCTAAATACGCCTTTTTCAGCAAGTTTAGGCACTTTCACCTGATGAATCAAGGAAGTTATTATCGACGGTTTCTAAGACAGTATGATACCTACGCGAAATTTTGAAAATATTGTCTCTTCACGACAGAGATAGGTTTTTCAATTTCCATAGCAATCGCTTAGGGTAGATGGAAATCCGCACGAAATCTTTTAAGGCAGGAATTAGCAACGATTCAATTTAAACGTTTGAACAGGAATTGCGGATAATACGTTAATACAGTTCATTTTCTTATTATTAAGGCTAAATAGTGACATTTACCGAAATTTTTTGGAAAACGACTTGGCTCTGTTAGTCGATGTTGGATAGATAAAACCTGTTAAATTTAACTGATTATTTTTCTTCTTCTTCTTCCTTTTTCCAGTAGCATATACTGGGTAACTAACTGTGTTTTTTAGATAACCACAAATTATTCATGTGGTAGTAAGCCCCAAGGGAGAAAAGAAACATTTAGAGAATGCCACAAATAACGTACAGACGATATTTAATAACTTATTATTATTATTTCGTTACTTACAAGAACAAAAATAATTACCTCCCTTCAAAGATAGTTAATATATTTTTAACATAATTACCGCCACAGGCTACTCTTACAGTTAGGCAATATTAATTTTTGATTGCATATATTTGTATTTTATTGCATAATTAATTTCATTAGAGTATTTTACCATGTTTAACGATCGTGTTTTATGTTTCACATTTTTATTTTAAACCAATAAGTCATTTCATTTCAGTTATAATGAGAATTACATCTCACAACATAAACCACTAGCTGATTTAAAAGTTTAATGATTTAGTACTAAGTAAAATCGAAATGGAACAGGGTAATGGATTGGTAATGATAGTCTTTCAAAGTCTTTCTACAAAGATAGATTTGTCCCTTTATTTTTATAAGGTGTTTTAGGTTAGCATACTTAATCAAAATTGTCACTCTATTTTGGACCCCAAACATCATAAGGCAATAGTCACGTGACTATTTGATGAAGAAAAAGTTACTTATATGTAAAGCTGGCCGAGGTCACCTGGCCGGCAGAGCCGTCATATGACTCATATGTTTACATCATATCATAATACTTGAATAAGTACAATAAATGGAAATAAATTTTAACAATAATGTTACATTTTATAAAAATTTGTATAAAACTCACCCTTTTAAGCAGATTTATGAAGTAGTTCGATTGTCGTCATCACAAAGTGGGGAAGATCTATAGTATAATAGCATCAGGTATGTTTCTACAGCTGTCTCCGTCAGCGATGTTCGCTTTGGTGAAAAAATATGTTTGCATTTTGAAAATGACCGTTCGACATCTACGGATGTAATACAGGCATAAGTAAAACAATCTGTGACCTCACTTACCGAAGTTGTAGATGCACCATCACAAATTTGTCTTAATTTGCTAAAATCAGGATCTTTCTGTAATACACTCTCGAATTTTTCACTAACGCGATTATTTTTTGCGTCATTTATAGCCTGTAGCTGTGTATTTACGTCGTCCACTATTTGCAGCGATTCCACTAACGACAACGAACTATTTTGCAATTTTTCTATTGCGTCGTGTAGTCCTCTATAATTGTTATTAATAGTTTTTAAATCTGTTTCAAGGGAAACGTCTTGAAAGCTTGTCTGGCTTTCCCTAACAGCTGCAGCCTCGTTAGGGTTGAACTGTAGTATCACAGCTTCTATTTGTTGAAAATATTCAGCATAATAAAAAGCCGCTTTCAACCACGTTCCCCAACGTGTAAGAATCGGCTCTGGTGGTTCAGGGATACCAGGACACTGTCTGTAAAATGCTCGAAGCCGTTTAGGAGATTTGAGAAATACTTTTTTTGTATTTGCTATTAATGCATCTACTTCTGGAAAACATTTTCGAATCGTTTCTGCCACAAGATGTAACGCATGCACTTTACACGTAACATGTAAAAACCTACAATTGTCTCTTTGAAGAGAACGGCCTATCACGCGCATTGTCGCGGCACCATCAGTCACAAACATCAATACTTGACTTGTTGAAAGTTCAAATTTTTCGAATGTCTCCATCACCCCACGCGTAATTATTTCGCCAGTACACGCAGTTAGTCTTTTACTAGCTAGTAAAAGTGGAAATGTTGGTTTAAGAGGGTCCAGTACACGTACTATAATATTTAAAATAGAATTTTTTTTACATACTGTCGTCTCGTCAATACATAACCAGAGCCGTGTAGTTTTTAATCCACATTTAATCCTATTTACAATGTCTTCACGAACAGCCGGAATATATCTACGTAACGATGTACGACTTGGTAAGTTCACCTGGGGATTGTATTTATTCCAAAACTCCCGAAATGGTTGTTTATCCAGTATGTGTAGCGGAATATTACAGGCTATTAACATTAACAATAAATTAAACATAAATTGAGTTGTCAAAAGCATGCCATTTTTTTATTTTGATGTTGCACGGTATTGATATGACGACGACAATCTGTTTTGTGCCAGCACATTAAGTCTTGATTGCAAACTTTATAAATTATTTTGCATCCGTCATAGAATAAATCCGGAAATTCACCGATAAATTTATTCACTGTGTCCGCGTACGGTCGTTTTTTACCCTTTGGCGCGTTTGACATTATGTATAATTTATAGGTACATCCTCACGCATTAACCTTTCAAATAAGACTGCAGCGTAAATCACTTCTAAATCGGCACGTGTGACGCCAGCGCAAGACCGTGGCTGTACTCCAGCCACCTCGGCTAGCTTTACTTATATGGCAATAAATACGGGATTATGCCTGAACTATTTATACTGACTGCGCAAATCTTCGTCTTGGTATTTTACATTTAACAGGAAGAGCAAGGAAACATATTTATAATCATAACTAAGCATAAGATAAATGTATAGTTAACAAATCAGTATCCATTTTACACAAAACGCTTACTTTTGCTCATGATTTCTATAAGATATGTTGGTTTTGCTTAGAAATAAGATCGCTAGCGCGCCCTCTAATCTATCCGAAGACATGTGTAAATTAAATTGGCCTGAAGGTGGACATAATGAGTTCTGTGACCACATTAATAAAGTATATTTGAGGTACTTTTCCCACCATTCTACGCCGCCGCTTACTTTCCAAGTTATGGCGCGGCATCCCTATTTTTTGGGATACAGTTTTTTAATCTCTAAGAATATAATTTTTCTACTTAAATCAAGCGCTGTATGCAGAGGTAAGCATCGTACTAAAGCCAATCGTTGGTAGTACACGGTGTGATATTATGCATTTCAAAGTAATTCAGGTTCAATGCACTAGTGACTACTTTAAGCAATTTCAAGGTAAGCCGTTAATATGATAATCATTCAGGGAAAATAAAAAATAACCAATTTCCGCCGACAACTGAGAATGTAGGCACCAGTAGACGTGATAATAAAATATCGATTATTTTGGTGATCCTCGATTATTTTTCAATAATGAACTTGTTAAATTCAAACTGTACTCCGGTGGCCTCCTTGAAAACCCAGTACCAGTTTTCAGATAACTGTTATTTTCAATCTATGAAGTTACCACGTTAGTATTTTTATTCACTTATATTCCAAAAGATAACCGAATCTAGTCTGTTAATTTAATGTATATTTACACAAAAAAATTACAAAATGACCTTTTGCTACCATTTGTTTTTAGGCAACACTGTTATTTTCTACAAACCTGATTAATACTGTCCACAAAATACCAAAACACCATATACTGCACACGACGTGCGTTTTGTCAACCAAGTTGACATCATCTGGAATATATTAGTTTTAAACATGTCCAGATAATGCCAACTTGTTTGACGAAACGCGCGGCGAGTGCAATATATGATGACTTGATATTTTGTGGAAAACCACACCATATACTGCACTCAACGCGCGTTTTGCCAACCAAGTTGGCATCATCTGGAGATAATTAGTTTTAATCGGCCCCAGATGATGCCTACTTCGTCGGCAAAACGCGCGTCAACTGCAGATACCCAATATATAACGTCAAGTGTGGCCAGTTAGAAAAAGAATAAGGGAGATGGCTGCAACTAGGATGAAATGAGATGGAATAAGACACAGTACACACTCAGCGAACGTAAGGACAGGCTCAGTCTGTGCCCCACCAGCCACCTACAATACACTCACACTGTTTCGTCCATCTCGCTTGTTCAATCGATCTTTGTTAACATTTGGCCACATTAGGCGCTTTACACATGGTTTGGTGATTTGGTGTTTTGCGGAAAAAAACTCAGTGTTTAAACCGAGGTTAAATCGTGAAAATTTGGCTATTTTGAATGAATATTTAAATACCAACATTTAAAAAAATTGGTACCTAGTAATTTGTAGTTTTTTTCAGTTTCAGTTTTCAGTTATAATTATTGTCCGTTTTTTCTAAGAGTAAGTTTCCTTTTATAATCAAGCTAATGTATTGGCCGGCAGTCCTGTAATTTGCAGATTGAAAATTAATTGAAATGAAGATTACTAATTTATATCAAAAACCAGTTTTCATATTTTATATTGAAACGCAGATTCTTGGGGAGGTAAGCTTGGCGGGACGTGTTATTATAATATAATATTTTTACCACAGAAATCGTTTGTATGCCATTTGAATTTTTTATATATATTTCTATATTCTACTATGACGTTTCATATTTGTCTAATGTATATCTACACATGGGTTGATTCCACCAATAATTCGAGAATCGTTAAAATTCAACTTGAAAAGGCGTAATCCATAATTTCAGTTGTGAAAGAGAGATGATAAATTTAGTAAGCGCCGAGATTTCATATAATGGCACATGCTGATATGCTCAGCTGCGATTATTTCGACACTCTGACAACATATTTTTTGTTTAAGTATTTTGAATTCTATTAAAAAAAAATTAAACCTAGAGTAACACATTTTAAAAGCAGCTAACGCCTTTTTGTCGTGAAGCCATCGATATTAGAGGTGTTTCAAAACCTTATGACCCTTTCATATACGGAGAGACATAACTCCGGCCGTGCGTCGTCGGTTGACTCAGTTACATACAGGGTGTCCCATAAGTAATTGTACACCGAGCAATGGCAGATTCCTTACGTAAAAATATTACGATTTAATCAAACTTACCTTAGTCCAAAAGTTGATAATAACATATGACGTATAAACGACACGCAAACCACCGTAGGTGGCGCTCTCTACAAACAACAGCAAAACCATGAACAGATTTGAATCTCTCGCCTCAAAAAACCCCCAATCACCAAATTTTGTTCAAATATTTAACTTTTTAAAGAAATTATTTAAAAAAAAAAAAAACAAAAAATAAGTTTACCTTTGACACCCTGACAAGATATTTTTTGTTTAACTATTTCTAATTCTATTAAAAAAAAATAAACCTAGAATAACACATTTTAAAAGCCGCTTACGCCTTTTTGTCCTGACGCCATCGATATTAGAGGTGTTTCAAAACCTTATGAACCTTTCATATACGGAGAGACATAACTCCGGCCGTGCGTCGTCGGTCGGTTCAGTTACATATATCACTTCCTAAAAACATTAGATTCCGTCTCCAGCTATGCAACGAGGTTATATTGTAGACAGCTGTGTGAATGTTTTCAAAATATGTATTTATACCGCGGAATAACCCCGCTTTTGCGCATTTCACGGCTCATAAGATTTTGAAACACCTCTACATATAAATGTCTTCTACCATCAAAATGTGGTTGTCAATTATAACCAAGAACTTTAGGTCATGGTTCTTGGATTACCACCAGTCGATTTCTCTTCAATACCACTGACGAGGGCAAGCCCAGTAGAGCATATTAAGCGAAGTACTTAATAATTAGAATATTTGGCAGTTGGCTGACTAAGGAATACATACTATAGAAAATATTCCAATTCTAATAGGCCTGTGATGTTCCGCTGCACATACTCAATAAACAACCATTTCGAGAGTTCTGGAATAAATACAATGCCCAGGTGAAGTTACCTAGTCGCACAACGTTATGTAACTATCTCCCAACTGTACACGTAGACATGGTAAATAAGATGAAATGTGAATTAAAAAATACACGACTGTGGTTATCTGTTGATGAGACAACAGATTGTCAAAAACATTTTATTTTAAATGTTATAGTATGAATACTGGACCCTCTTAAACTGACAGTTCCACTGTTACTAGCTAGCAAAAGACTAAGTCAGTGTACTAGCGAAACAATTACCACGGTGGTGCTGGACACGTTACAAAAATTTGAACTGTCAAAAAGTCAAGTATTGATGTTTGTGACTGATGGCGCCGTGACAATGCGTTCGGTAGGCCGTTCTTTGCAACAACAAGGTTGTACGTTTATACATGTTACGTGTAAAGTGCATGCTTTACATCTTGTGGCAGAAACTATTCGAAAAGGTTTTCCAGAGGTGGATGCATTAATAGCAAGTACAAAAAAGTGGTTCTTAAATCTCTTAAACGTCTCCGTACATTTCATAGCAAGTGTCCCGGTATTCCTGAACCACCACAGCCGATTCTTACACGTTGGGGTTGCAGGCAGCTTTCTATTATGCTGAATATTTCCAACAAATAAAAGCTGTGATACTACAATTCAATCAAGATGAGGCTGCAGCTATTAAGGAAAGCCAGACAGAATTCGAAGACATTTCCGTTGAAAGCTTTAAAAATAGTGCGAAGAACTTTAAACCATTACATGCAAGCATAAAAAAATTAGAAAACAGTGCGTTGTCGTTAGCGGAATCACTGCAAATAGTGGACGAAGTAAATCTATTGCTACACGCTATAGATGACGCAACAAATGAGCGCGTCAAAGAAAAGTTCGCAAGTGTGTTAAATAAAGACACCGGTTTTACCGAATTAAGGTAAATATGTGATGGTGCAGCCCCAGATCCGTTAAGTGCGTTCAAAGACTATTTTACGTATGCGTGTATTACATCAGTAGATGTCGAACGGTCGTTTTCAAAATATAAGAATATATTTTCACCAAAGCGAACATCACTCATGGAGACAACCATAGAAACATACCTGATGCTGCAAAATGGCTACACATCTTCTCCAGTTTGTGCTAAGCAAGCTAGTTCATCAAGCTAGTTAAGAGAGTAAGTTTTACATACATTGTTATAAATTGTATTAGTTTATTGTTTCTCGTGTTAGTTAATTTCGCGTACGCCACTGTGCCACGGAACATTTTTGACAACCCTAGTAGTAATAAGCCACAGTGCTCTGTAAATTATTTAAAAAAATTTGTTAAATAAATTTTTTTTAGTATTAATGTCGTCACGTCAAAGGTACCAACCCACTTATGGATTATAAAAAATAAAGTACATGAATGTGAAAGGCGGTTTGATTTTTAATATTACAATATTTTGTGATAGTCCTTATCCATTTGGGAGTAGCCAGATTTAATAATTGATTACCAGTATTTTAAATTTCAATGGAGATTATAGCACAGATTACAATAATCCTATTATAAGAAGAGGTTAACTAATACTCGTGAAGTGGATAAATATTTAAAAATTCTGATAAGACCTGTTGTACCTGTACTACTTTAAATCACTGTTGCACAAACATAAACAAACTAACAACTCATCCAGTTTCTTTAGTCAAAATCTGTTCTAAGAAGAAATGTTACGAGACAACTCGTTGATGCAGGCCATATACGACTATGGCCTGAATCATTATTTCTGATTAAAAAAAAAATAGCACAGTTCAATTAAAAAAATTTCCATAGGACCCCTACGGAAATGAAAATAAAAATTAAATTCCGTTTTTTGAAAAAAAAATCTAAAAATACTGGTACCTATCAGTAATTCAAACAACTATTTTCGTCTTTACAGACAAGTCTACAACCTTACTAATAATTTCCATAGCCTACTTAGTAATTTTCTTACATCGCATTCATCTGATGCGGCCATTTTGAAAAAATTTAAAAATTGTTCGTATCTCACTTATGTTTTGGAATTTTTAAAATCTGAAAAAAACTGTTGCACTTAGAAATTTATGCTTAATGAGAAACCATCAAAAAAATATAGTCATTCCATTTAAGAAAAAAAAGTTGATGTCACTTCCGGTTCAACCGGAAGTGATATTTTTAGATTCACAAACAACCAAAATATTGGGGGCGTACATTGACTCGTGGCTACCCGGTATACTGCCCTTTAAGATCGTAATACACTATATATACTATTTTTACACTTTGGAATTTCCAAGCTTTCAAATGCATCCAGCTGTCTAGTATTTGTTGCATTGCTAATTAATCTCAAATTGCTACTACCTATTTTATGGTCACAAAATAATGTTGGGCAACACTAGAATTATCTGTTCTACCATATTTGAGTTGAGCCATATGCTTCTTGAATCTAGTTTGAATTGTTCGTCTAATTTTTCCAACATATACATTTGACTGACAACATATACTAAGGACTGTAGTCCTTAGAACGAATTTCGTAAATCTCCGACTTTTCGCTTGTTTCAATTTTGTCTTTTGGATTGCCTAAAAGTTGTTTTAGTTCATTTCCTGATTAATGACTGCCATACCTACATATATCTTTAAACATCTTACTAATACCAGGGGATTGTATGGAATGTATACAAATTTTGGATTTTTTGTTCATTTTGAGAGTTCGAACAATTTTGAAGTGTCTTTAAATTTTCACTTCTATTCCTAATTATTTTTTCAACTAAACAGAATATCCAGTGCTCACAACTATATACTTAATCAATGCCTCATCTTTTTCAAACCTGTTTTTATTGAGGTGATGAGCAAAAAAATTAAGATTCGCCATTTTGGCAAATGCCAACCATGGCACTGTTTGTAAAAATATTAGATTTTATTTGCAAATTAGTTCGAAATATAAATCACATATTTTTGTTATAAATAGGTACAAGATAACCTAATCTGGATTATTCGTTCCATTCATGAAATTTACTTAATTCACGTGCAATCACACAGCAACATGTCAGGGGAGAAACGTTACATGCCATAATCGCATTTTATATGTTTTAGCTGTAAACGTCTAAAATTTAACTGATTGCAACAGAGAAAAATTGTAAAAGAGAAAAATTTTGATACCTGACAATGCTCCCTTCAGTGTAATCTATTTGTATCCAAGTAGGATTATGCTTCAGAACAGAAACTTTTATTTTTTAGAATCGCGCTACGAGGCTATAATCATTTAAAATAAATTAATTAATTATATCTATTTGTTCATGTGTTTGTTGGTATAGTAATTGCATTTTTTAGCAGGGCTTTCGTTAACATTTGGATATATTACATAATGGAAATTTGAAACCATCTATACCAATTGCCCATTCAGTAACAATGAAAGAGGATTATGACAGTAGTAGCATTATTTTATATAAAATTAATTACAAGAAATACAAATGGCAAATATGTGGGGATTTGGTAATGGTAATGGTGGGGGAGGCTGACGCCTGGCAAGTAGGCCACAGACGGGCCCTTTTTACCAACCCCCAGCTGTCCTCTCAGCCATGTGCTTCTCTTGCTCCCTCATCGAATCTTTCCGACCTTCTGAAGAAGGTCAGGATGTCACTCATTGCGAGGGAGCTCATCTCCTCCCTTAGAAGCGCCTCAGAACCGAAGATACTGTGTCTCAGGCACCCAAACGCTTCACATTGTCCCAGGAAGTGGTAAGATGTCTCTTCATCACTCCTGCATCTTGGACATGTAGGGTCTTCCTCAATACCTATCAATGATAGATGCCTTCTAAATCTGCAGTGACCTGTCAGAACACCGATTAAGAGATTCAGAGTTTTACGACTCCGTCCCAGCAACCAGGCCGATCTCGATTTATAAGTAATAGACATTTTGGTAGGACTTAAAGGAGACTTTACAAAATATTGCAGTTTTCTTTGTTTGTAGGACAGTCGTGCAATAAAAGAACATTATGTAAAAATAATTTGGCCAGAAAGGAAATAATTTAAACTAGGAACTAGTAACGTTAAATATGTGCCTCTTGTAGATCTCTAGAAATGTTCTTTTGCCACCTCTTCATATTAAACTTGGGTTAATGAAAAATTTTGTGAAAGCTATGATTAAAGAGGGTGAAGGAAACACTTAAAAGAACTTTTGCCCGAATTAAGTAATGCTAACCTTAAAGAAAGCATTTTTATTGGTCCGCAAATTATACAATTTCTTGACAATGCAGATTTTAAAGGGACACTCAACAGACAGAAACTCAGAGCTTGGAATTCATTTGTAATCGTAGTCAAGGGATATTTGGGGAACAAGAAAGATGAAAAGTACAATCAAATAGTAGGCGAACTTTTAGATTCGTACCAAACGTTTGGTTGCCATATGTCTTTAAAAATTCACTTTCAGCATTCTCATTTAAATTTTTTCCTGAAAATTTGGGTGCGGTAAGCGACGAGTAAGGAGAAAAATTTCATCAAGATATCAGGACAATGGAAATTCGTTATCAAGGACGATGGGATCCAGCCATAATGGGTGATTACTGTTCGTTTTTAAAGTGAGACTATTTGACCCCCCATAAAAAGAAAAAATGAACTGAGCATATGTTTTTCAAAAATTATTCTCTATATTTGTATCTATGTAAGCTTAATATGTCATATACATCATTGATATATAGCAATAAATAGATTAGTAAAATTAACAATAATGTTATTCTTGACCATGTTTTATTAATGTAACGAGAATACGTTACGTATTACGACTTTTTGCTTGTCATTTCTGTAATTAGAAGGCTTTATTCCAGTGGGATAATATGCTATTCAGGTACATGTTACAACTGGTGTGACAGGGAACAGATGTCTGTAAACCCTCAAAAAACAGTAATAGTCATTCACCCGGAAAAGGAAGCTGGAGGACTTAAAACCTCCCACCTTAATGGGTGAAACTATTCTATTTGCGGAGGTGAAATATCTAGGAATCACTCTGGATAGATCACTTAATTGGAACTCCCATCAGGAAAAGGTAATCCACAAAGCAAAGCTGTCCTATGGACATACCATCGTATTTGTGGCAAATCCTGGGGCATTAGTCCCCAACAAATTTACTGGATCTATGTCACGGTCATCAGACCAATGATAACATGCGGATCCATTGTTTGGTGACCGAAAGGAGCACAACGGACGGCCAAATCTAAACTCTCTGGACTGCAGAGATTACCATGCATGACCGTAACGGGAGTAATTAGCACCACACCGTCAGCTGCAATGGAAATCCTCCTGGATTTACCCCCTCTTCATATATATCTGGAGAGAGAGGCCAGGTGGGCAACAGACTGCAACAAGCTACCATTAATATGCCGCAGACTAGTATCATGGAGCGGAACAGATTGCTGGATGACATAGAGAATCACAGCATCCTGGGAATGCCCTCGGATACTATGCCTACCATGACCAACTACGAACTGACCTTGAACATCCTTTCTCCAGAAAGAGATGAGTGTGATCGGAATAAAGCCGACCTACTGAAGGCAGACAGTTGTTGGTTTACAGACGGCTCCAAACTCCCGAGGGAACAGGAGCCGGAGTACATAACTACAGACCAAGGGTGAGGATATTTTTAAGCCTAGGTACTCATGCAACTGTTTTTCAGGCTGAGGTTCATGCCATTGAACTGTGTGTACGAAGACTGGAATATATGCATCTTACACGCAGATCAATAAAAATTTTCTCAGATAGCCAAGCAGCTATAAAAGCTCTTGGCTCCTACCGGTGTAACTTCAAAACGGTATGGAATTGTCAGAAAGCTCTAAATCATTTGAGCAAAAACAACAAAGTGACTCTGGTCTGGGTACCCGGCCACTCTGGTATGGAAGGTAACGAAATAGCGGACTCCTTAGCCAGAGAAGGAGCGGGATCACGATTCATCGGACCAAAACCAATACTTGGCATATCCTCAAGTACTGCCAAGATGGCTATCTCAACCTGGGCTGAAAGGAAAACTCTCCAGTATTGGCAAGAGTTGCCAGGATTAGTTAATTCGAAGGCGTTTATAAAATACCCTTTGAAATTAAGAGCTAAGAAACTTTTAGAGTTAAACAGGGTAAACCTGAAAACTCTAACAGGCCTATATACCGGGCACTGCCGACTAAACTATCATCTGCATAAACTCGGCCTAGCGGAAAACGCCGAGTGCCGTCTATGCCTGGAGGATGATGAAAAGGCAGATCACATCTTATGCACCTCTCCTGCTGTGGAGAGGATCCGATTCTCAATATTTGGCAAGGGGCAACTGCCGCCAGAGGATCTAAACACATTCTCACCCAATAAAGTTATCAGTTTCATTAAGAGACTGAACATATTGGGTGAAATATAATTAGGCGTGAGTCACAATAGGCCTGCTGATGGCCGCAGTGGTATTTTTCTGGTATTTATGCCAAGTTAGACATACAATCAAAGTCAAAAAAATATATTAATCGGGGTTCTGTCACGCTACACTCCATGAAAATCATAGACATAAAGGTAGGGGTGAAGAAAATTTAGAACATGACAGTAGTATAGTCGCATACTTTTTTTTGTTGCAGCTAAGATATCAAGTATCACGGTTTAGTTAATTTTAATAAGCATAAAAAAAACTATTTCGATATTCATCAACAATTACAATTAGTCCACCGTCAACGATACAAAAATGTCTAACTACCAAATTATTCACAAATTCTCTTAAAACATGCTGATAAGTATAACTACCTACTACATTCAAAAAAGAAAGTTATACGGTCTCGTTAGGAATAGAGTTTTTAAGCAATTTATTTTTATATTTTTTTCTCATAAATTAATATGCCACGCCAATGAATGTAGATTGAAGTAGTGAATTCTTCACTTAACAAGTTAAAGGTCTCCTAGAGCTAGTGCTCTGTACTTTCACATAATCTCCAGTTTATCTCAATTCGTTTCGAAATACAACACACCTTATTTTTACATTAATCAGCCTCCCATAAATTAGGGACTTTCCTATGAAATTTTACTTGAAAATGCGGCAAAAATCAAATAATCAGGTTTATTATATTGTCGTTAAAATAAAGCAGTTAGTAAGTTTCCTGGAAAACGATTATGCATTTTATCTGATAGGTAACAAACATTTTGCCCAACCATTTTTCCCGTAAAAAATGTTATAAACAAGCTGACATTGAATTATTTTTTGGCTGAATTTTGTGCCATAAATTTGTTGTTGAATGTAACATTAGATTACTATTTCCAATGGAATTTTTCGTGTTCTAGGAAATATTGCCCTTTTAGGAAGAAATTTGATATATTTAATTTATGCCATAACGGATATCAACTGACATATTGTAATCGAGAGATTTTTTTTAAAGGCAAAAAGAGACGATTGTCATTTTTTTCAAATTAATGAAAAAAACCGCTGCCCATTACTAGTGATGAGACTCGAGTATGAAAATACTCGAGTGACTCGAGTCAAAATCCGATTCGAGTGACTCGAGTCATATGGCTGTTCAATTCGAGTAAAGTTGTTACTCGAGTCGAGTTATTACTACTCGAATCAAGTTTTAACTCGAGTCGAATTGTAATTCGAGTAAAGTTGTTACTCGACTCGGGTTATTGCTACTCGAATCAAGTTTTAACTCGAGTCGAGTTGCAATTCGAGTAAAGTTGTTACTCGAGTCGATTTATTGATATTCGAATCAGTGAGTTACTATGATTTAAGTTTTAAATCGAGTCGAGTTGCAATTCGAGTAAAGTTGTTACTCGAGTCGAGATATTGCTACTCGAATCAGTGAGTTAATATGATTTAAGTTTTAACTCGAGTTGAGTTTGACCAGAGTATAGAGTCAGGGCAGAGTCGAAATCAAACTCGAGGCGAACTATAGAGTAAGTAGTTGATGATTCAGTGGTTTGCTAAACGGTAAATTTTTAAAGTGTATTTAGGTTTTTTCTTTTAATCTTTCAGCATTTAAAACACTAACATCTAATCCCAACATAAGTTTGAAAAATCGAAAGGATAAACATAAATCGTAATAATTGAAATACAAAATAATAAATATTATTTTTCCGGCAAATCAACACATTTCAAATACAAAATTAAATATTTAATTAACATTGTATATAAAATGACATTTAAAGAAAACCAACATAATTTTTTTTTTATTAAATTAACATTAAATTAAACTCTTGTTTAGCACAAAATATTAAATAAATACAGTATTTAATAATTAATACACACCGATTACGGTTTTTTATTTATTTCGAACTAATTGAATCGAAAAACAAATCTTTATGAACATGAATGTGCCAGTTTGATTGCTGCAGTCGTGTGAGTTTTGAGTTTAAAGAATTCTAAGTTCTAATTTCTAATTTTGTAATACGTCGTAATAACGTCGTATGTAACAATTATAGGTTTGTACGTACAGCTGATTTCTGATAGTTTTCTGACTATAGAGATGCGAGTATTACGAGAACTCTGCAATAACAAACGTTCTGATTGAACAAGCGCATCTCTACAACAATGTGCGCATGCTTCTGATAGTTTCAAACGGTTGGAAACTGCTCAACGAACAAACCTTTTAATTAATAATTATACAATCTGACCTACAAACATGAAACAACAAACCTGGAGGGGAATTCCCGATCCCGATGACCCGATGATATAGTAATTGATTAGTGATTTCATTCATGGTTACATGTTTTCATCTTTATTACTTTTACAAGATTAGTGCCTTCAGTGCCTTCATGTAAATAATCTTTCATATTTATATTATATAAACAAATCACACTGGCACTAAAGAATATTTAAAAATATTAATAAAACCATAAACAATTAAATTAAAGAAACTTGACTCGAGTCAAAAAGCAACTCGAGTCTAAAGGCGTCTCGAGTCAAAAAGCGACTCGAGTCAAAAAGCGACTCGAGTCAAAAAGCGACTCGATTCAAAAAACCGACTCGATTCAATAAGCGACTCGAGTCAAAAGTAGAGTCGATTTTTTGAGTTTTACTCGACCTAACTTTTGACTCGAGTTTTATAACAATGAAACCGAGTTTCAACTCGACTCGAGTTTCAACTTGAGTAAATTCGGAAACCTACCGAGCTATTCGAGTGAAAAAAAGTCACTCGAGTCCCATCACTACCAATTACTTGGGGATCAGAACTTCCTTACCGTAGTAAAACTCGACGTATGGTGGAGTTTATAATAAAAGTAATTTTTGACGTTTCAAAAAAGTCACATTTTGACTTGGTGGAATGTCACTAATATTTTTTTCAGACCGATTTTGCTCTTCAACGAACTCAATCTCTTCCTTGACCTCTAGAATGTGTGTACCAAATTTGAGAGCTTTATCTCAAAAACTGTAGCTGCTATCGCGAACCAGACAGACACACAGACAGAAAATTTGTTCTGTCTGAAATTTTGTGTATCGTCATAATTCGTCGAGATTCGTCCAGAAATGCAATAAAAATTTTCAAAATTTTTTTCACGAATACATAACCCTCACTTTGAGGGGTGAGGAAGTAAAAGACCTTTACATTGCGAAAGTTTCGGTATACACTGTATAAAAATGCCATTTAATATATTTGTTATATTATATTTTAACTCGGTTTTCTTTTGTATTATGTGTAAAGATGATTTTATGGAATGGTTGTAGAGTTCCAATTAAAACAGCCTTTAGTAAATAAATATGTAACCATTTTTTTCCAATTTATATTTCCTATCATAAAAACTCACCAAACTGATTGCAACAATTATGTCTACTTCAGTCGTCATATCTTACCTAGAAAAAAAATACATTATTAGATAAATGAAGCATTCTAATAAATGGAAAAAATATGTATTAAAAGATAAGGTCACAAACCACAATTGAGAGAGAAGCGTGACTAGATAATCAAAATCTAATAAATCATACCAATATATCCAAATGCCTCAATGTTTTTATGTTCATACATTCTACCTAGCATAAACATTGTGATATAACAATATATCATGTGTCTGATATTTTAAAAATATTCCTTCAATTAATTATTTGTTGTTCCCACAATCCGGTATTAATAATTAACAATCAATTACTTTTAGTTAATAAACTAGTCGCATACAGGCAATACTGTGTCTGACTAATGTCGAGTTCTATGATAGCTAGAAACTTGATTTAAAAACATAAATAAAATAGACAGAAAAAGTTTATAACTGGAAATTATTTTCGAATATACAGTGAGCCAAAACGATTCTACAGTCAACTAAATTTTTTTTTAAATGGAATGCCATGTATGTCAGAAAATTTTTTGAAACCTCTTTGTGGCTTCCTTCCTCTCCTGTATTATTATTGACTCTCTCCCAACCACTTGGAAGTAATGATTTTTTTTGTTGAAATGTCATTTACGAAAATAATAAAAAAAATAGAGGCTCTAGGCAGAGCTGCCAGGTACTTCAATTAAAAGAATTGAAATAGTAATTTAATTATTTTTAAGTAATTAAATTACTTTAATTCAATTACTTTTTTGGACGCCTTAAAATAATTGGTATTTGAATTACTTTTGTAAAAGTAATTGTAGTTGGTAATTGTTTTATTGTTTTTGGTAATTGAAGTACTGAACAAATAATTCAATTCCTTTTGGGTAACTCAATTCCTTTCAGATACTTTAATTACCTTAAAATAATTGAAATTGTATCAAAAATATTCCGAGAAAAATCGCAACGCACTCGGCTTTAATAACTTGTCTGAGCTTGTCGTTTGACAGTATTTTCGTTTTCTTTCAGTTATCCAGTGCACTACACAGTATACAGTAGCTGTGATTGCAAGAAAATCATGTTTTTAATTATTTGTGTCCTTGTGTTTTTAATTCTTAAAAAGTTGCCTGGCAAAGTAAGTAAATATTAAATAATAAATTTGTTCTTTACTATTTTTTAAATAAATATCTATTATTTTACCTATTTGATTTAATCAGATACCTATTAATATTAATTACACTGACAAAATTTTTTAATAATGATTGTAGAAACAAAATTTTTGCACAGAAATGCGTTTCACGTTGAACTCAATTATCGAATAAAAAATGTCTGTCTGTATGTATGTCTGTGTGTAGACCATTTCTTGTCAACACAATAATTTCTTTTAGACTTGAAAATTTTATTTTAAATTTAGTACCTATATATGTAAAATAGCTTGGTAGAATATTACCTACATACGTGTTTGAATGACCTAATAATTATTTAAAAATACATGTACATTGTGCCTCTTTTTTGATAGGTATTTGAATTTCTTTTTATTTTCAATCGATATTTCAATTATTTTTGGTAATTCAATTACATTCAAAGTAATTCAATGAAATAGAGTAATTGAAGTATAAGGTAAAGTAATTGAATTCCTTTACTGGAAAAAAATATATTATTTTCGACGAGTAATTGATACTTAAAGTACTGTGTAAAATGAGGAGTAATTGGTAATGGAAATATTTACTACTTTGATTGATAATTGGTACTTCAATTACTTTTAATGGGTAATTGTGACAGCTCTGGCTCTAGGCCACTACCTTGAGGCACTCCCGTATTAATATTTAATTTAGACGACTCGGTTTGTCTGTAGATCACGTTTCTTGAGTCATACTGCACTCGGTTTGATAAGTACGAGTATAACCAATTATGTGCTGGACCTCCAGCAGTAGCACCTCCAGAAGCAAACACCTCACTGAAAATTACTAAAAATATTGTTTACGATTATTTCAGACTGTTTAATTCTGTTGTAAGTAAGGAAATATGTAAAAATATCGATATTTAGAAACATTAATTTTTTTATTGCAACCTTTAAGCTACAATGATATTTATTTCCAGTATTCCATTTGATACAAACATCGATGCAATCATTATTTTGTGCACCTCTACTCTGAACTAACCTAGCGCGCGTGCTGTTTTCGAGCATGTCCACGTAGCACAGGTGCTTTTACTGGCTTGCCGAAGTCGAACAAACTTTCTAGAGCGAGTGCTATTACTGTTTATTACCGGCACTGGCAATGTCGGTGGATATGGTTGTGTGTCCGAATTTTTTTTATCAGTGTAACCCTCGTCCGTGAAGCTTCGGTTTTGGATTCGGGGGTTGTCTAATTTCTGTGGTGTGAGGTTTATTTATTTATAAAGCTGCAAATCATTTCTGTGTATCATTATCGTAGAGTACAGATGTACTTACTGTCGCCAGCATTCACCTTGACCGCGAAACTCTTTCTCCAGTCCAGTCTATTATTAGCTTTCGAGTTGTGTGCACGTTAAGTCACTTCGGCGTATTGCATATTGTTTTAGTGTTTTTATTTTATTTGTTGTACTGTATTGTTGATATTAATTTAATAATAAAGCATGGCAGACGTACGCAGGGGTAGAAAAAGGCCATTTGCTGACAAAGTGAATAAATTCATAGGTGAATTCCCAGATTTATTCTATGATGGTGCTAAAATAATTTGTAAAGTATGCGAGAAAGATTTGATGTGCTGGGATAAGCGTGATTGTGAACTTCACGTAAATAGTGTACACCATAAAAATTAAAAAAAATGGCGTGCCTTCGACAACACAGTTTATGTTTGATTTACTATTAATGCTGATTGCCTGTGATGTTCCGCTGCACATACTCGATAAACAACCATTTCGAGAGCTCTGGAATAAATACAATGCCCAGGTGAAGTTACCAAGTAGCACAACGTTATGTAACTATCTACCAACTGTACACGCAGATATGGTAAATAAGATGAAATGTGAATTAAAAAATACACGGCTGTGGTTATCTGTTGATGATGTCTCATCAAATCAGATTGTAAAAAAAATCTATTTTAAATGTTATAGTACGAGTACTGGACCCTCTTAAACCGACAGCTCCACTGTTACTAGCTAGCAAAAGACTAAGTCAGTGTACTAACGAAACAATTACCAGGGTGGTGCTGGAGACGTTAGAAAAATTAGAACTGTCAAAATGTCAAGTGTTGATGTTTGTGACTGATGGCGCCGTGACAATGCGTTCGGTAGGTCGTTCTTTGCAAGAACAAGGTTGTACGTTTATACATGTTACGTGTAAAGTGCATGCTGTACATCTTGTGGCAGAAACTATTCGAAAAGGTTTTCCAGAGGTGGATGCATTAATAGCAAGTACAAAAAGTTTCTTAAATCTCCTAAACGTCTCGGAGCATTTAATAGCAAGTGTCCCGGTATTCCTGAACCACCACAGCAGATTCTTACACGTTGGGGAACATGGTTGCAGGCAGCTTTTTATTATGCTGAATATTTCCAACAAATAAAAGCTGTGATACTACAATTCAATCCAGATGAGGCTGCAGCTATTAAGGAAAGCGAGACAAAATTCGAAGATATTTCCGTTGAAACAGCTTTAAAAAAATATTGCGAAGAACTATAAACCATTACATGAAAGCATAAAAATATTAGAAAATAGTGCGTTGTCGTTAGCGAAGTCACTGCAAATAGTGGACGAAGTAAATCTACTGCTACACGCTATAGGTGACGCAACAAATGAGCGCGTTAAAGAAAAGTTCGCAAGTGTGTCAAATAGAGACACCGGTTTTACTAAATTAAGACAAATATGTAATGGTGCAGCCCCTGATCCCTTAAGTGGGTTCAAAGACTATTTTACGTATGTGTGTATTACAACAGTAGATGTCGAACGGTCGTTTTCAAAATATAAGAATATGTTTTCACCCAAGCGAACATCACTCATGGAGACAACCATAGAAACATACCTGATGCTGCAAAATGGCTACACATCTTCTCCAGTTTGTGATAAGCAAGCTAGTTCATCAAGCTAGTTAAGAGGGTAAGTTTTACATACATTGTTATAAATTGTAACAGTTTATTGTTTCTCGTATTAGTTAATTTCGCGTACGCCACTGTCGCACAGAACATTTTTGACAGCCCTATTTATTTATTATTAAGACGATTTGCATGTCTTACTTTGCTTTATATTATAACATCAAATAGTCTATTAAGAGAAAACATACTTTTGAAAAGATGGTCAAAAAAGATAAATATAATCCTCCATTTCATGTAAAGCAATCCACCACAAAAGACAAACTTCTCAGTGTTTTTTATTCCTCCTCATCACTCCGTCCGCCATCAGTTTTATTGTCGCGCTGTCGCGACTGTTTCTTGTTCATATACATATATATTACTGCATTACAGTTAAGTAATAATTATATTTAAATATGCCTAATAGTAATAATTAAGACAAGTACAACGTTTAATTGGTCTGAAAACGGAAACATTATTTATGAATATTACGTGCAATTATTATCAAGAATATTCATTCACATGCGGTGGTTTTATTCTTACTGGACATGCTTTTTCTTGATAAAATACGCAAACGCAAAGAAGTGTCGATAGCTTTTGTGGTCTTTATGGCCACAGCATCCTTAAGAGGGCTAATCGAACCAGTGTTTGTAAGGTAATTTTTCAAAATTTATTTCTTCCATACGGTTTGATCAAATTACACCAAATTTGGAAGATCAGTAGTTGAAAGTGTACTAGAGGGTACATGTATATCTATTTTAATTAATTTTCACTTTATGTAGGGAAAATTTATACTGTAAATATGTGAAATTTGGACGTAATTAGCTCCTGAATTATGATACCAATCAGTAAAATTCGAGGTAAAATTCATACATGTCGTCTAGAATGAATCTTCATAATTATGCTCAGCAAGTTTCAAACTTTTATTCCGTACTATTTGGTTAAAATGAATTTTCTAAATAAGTATCTTTGTCACTACAAATGGAGCAAGGAAGTGTTACCTCTATCGGGAATCGCACCTCAATGAAGTCGGTGAATAAAACGTCCAGTGAAGGTATAGTCAAGAGCAAAATTATTCAGCGGCGCATGTATAAAAACTTTCTAGAGAGGGCCACAGCTATCCGAAGCTTTTTCCCGACTAGGCCCCTTAAAATTGATTTCAAATATTTAATACGTAAAAATTTGTTCCATATACCACTCTTCAAAATACTGATACTGATCTGTAATAATTTAATTATTCATTTGCTTGCGGTTTAATAATAGGTAATGAAATGAACAATTAAGTTCTAAGCTGTAATTGTTTATTAACCCGTGATCTCTTGAACTTGAACATCATGTCATACATAAGGATAATAGCATTAACACTCCAGAGATATTACCAGCGTTCCTGCCTTAGATGTTAAAATAAGCGCAAAAGCCGTTACGAAACATTATTGTTTCAATTAACAATTGCAGCAGGACAATGGACATTTGTTCTCATCTGAGCGCTTACTGAATAAACTGTTGTCGAAACTTCTGCATAATGAACGTTTCATTAACAAACACATTGGCAACGGTCCAGCTTCACAGTTCACATCCTGACACGCAATTCTATTCTATTATATGTTTTGGTTAGTTTTCATGACCCATTTGCAAAACTGGGTATACAATTTAGTTTGTTTTATTCACAAGTTTTGTACTTTTACTTCACGAAGATATACCGGTTCTTCGACAATTTTCATGATTATCGCAAAGGTTCTTGTTTATAATCCGTTCTGAATGAATATTTTGTGGGTTTGTCTCGACTATTTTAAGAGAGCGAAAAGTTTAAGAACAAAATAGTAAATTCGGGAGCTTAAAGGGGATGACCCAAAAAAATTTGTAGATTGTTTCAAAAGTTAATAACGTTGTTTCATGGGTAATGTTAAAAATATTATACGCGCTGAATTTGAATTAATTATCCTTAAAACTGTACAAAAAAAGAATAAAAAAAACTAAAAAAAATATCATCCTGTATCTCGAAAACCTAGACGTTTAAGACATGAATATACAGTGTGGAAATTAAGTAACGCATAAATTCAGTAATTCCGCTGATATTAATTTTTTTGGAAAAAATCTCGAAGGAGTATAGCGATTTTAACTTCAGCAAATATTTTCAGTCTATTTTCAGTTTCTCATGTCATTTATTTTTTTAGTTATGACGTCATCGACTTTATTTTTAAATGCCAACCTATATTTTTTATTATTGATTTTGGTAGTAGTTTTTATTCCGGTTCCGACCGTATACAATTTTCAATATGTTATTATTTGAAAAAATCGAGAAAAACAGTCTTAAAGTTCAAATAACAAAAATTCATTAAATTGGGAAAATTTATCTAGTTGCCTAAGTTTGACGGAAAGTTATCGACGGCACATTCGTTTTTATTTTGAAATTATACAAATAGTTGAAAAATCGAACTAGAAATTTATTATCTGCTCAATTTAAAGTTAGTAATAACGATAACTTCGTGCGGCAAACATTGGTATAAAAAGAAACTAAATCGATTAACCAGAAAAAAACTTTAACAATATCATCAAACACAAAAATAAGCACAGAAATAACAGTTGTTAAATTACATTTACACTAAATGTTCAAATTGACGACCCTGTACCATTTGACAATACCCAAGACGACTATAAAATTCATTTCTCACATTCTGAATAGTGTGAGGCGATATTAACCTAATCTCATGTTGAATTCTTTGCCTGAGATCGTCTAAATTATTGGGTCGATTGTTGTACACTTTACTTTTTAAGTATCCCCATTAAAATAAGTCTAATGGCGTTAGATCAGGAGACCTAAGCGGCCATTCTATCTGACCTCTTCTCCCTATCCATTTTGATGGGAGAACTTGGTCCAAGTAGCGTCGCACAATAATTGCGAAATGAGGCAGAGCGCCATCTTGTTGTAACCAAATGGTATTATTTGGTAGGTCAGGGTTATTTGCATTGGGGAATAATGCAGCTAATGCAGGCATCAATTTCAACTGTAAAAATTGCAGGTATCTATCTCCAGTCAAATTGTTTTCAAAAAAAGGAATGGACCTATAATTCTGTCACCAATAATTCCTACCCAAACATTAACTTTCTGAGGATATTGGGTATGACTTTTCTGCATCCAATGGGGATTGTCCCTAGCCCAACATGGCCATTTAAACAAAATGTTGCTTCATCCGAAAATAAAACATGCTGGGAAAACATTGGACGCGGTTGCAAATTTCCATCATTTATTCACAAAACTCTTGCCTATGATCAAAGTCATCTTCTGTCAACTCATGAACCAAGTGCACCTTATATGGGTGGAATTTTTGAACTTTTAAAAGTTTTAGAACTGTAGTGTGGCTTATATTGTGGTTCAAAGCAATGATTCTACTAGTTGAATGTGGATTGTTTTCAATTTCTAGTAGCACATCAAGTTGTGCATCTTCATTTAATGTCACCGGACGTCCAGTTTTTGGAAGATTCTTTACAACGCCATGTTCCCGAAATTTTTTTTCTAAAAAGATGACACACTTCTTGATGTGTTCTAACTCTGTCGCCATAACCAATCATTATTAACACTTCAATTCTCTGTTTGTCGCTCAACTGTACCATTTTTATTAATAAAACAGTTTTTCTAATTTAGAAAAAGCAAAATAACATTTATTCTATTGTGAGATTTACAAATTGTGTAATTCTGACAGCCGTAACTAATGTGATACACCGGCAACTAGATAAATTTACCCAATTTAATAAATTTTTATTATTTGAACTTTAAGACTATTTTTCTCGATTTTTTCAAATAATAACATATTGAAAATTTTATACGGTCGGAACCGGAATAAAAACTACTACCAAAATCAATAATAAAAAACAGGTTGTCATTTAAAAAAAAAGTCGATGACGTCATAACTTAAAAAATAAATAACATAAGAAACTGAAAATAGACTGAAAATATTTGCTGAAGTTAAAATCGACATACCATTTCGAGATTTTTTCCCAAAAAAATTAATATCAACGGAATTACTGAATTTATGCGTTACTTAATTTCCACACTGTATATGAATTGTTTGTCTTAAAATCGTACAAGGAATTATTGCTTAAACGTATTTAATTAACACCCTGTATATTGTTTGACTTTTTCAAATAATTTATGACTAAATAATGATCCAATTTTGATCATATTTATAACATGTAAGGAATCCAATGATATCATCAATTCAACTGTGAAATAAATTTGTGCAACTCCACCATATCTAATAAATTATTTCCATAAAATCTATATTTGTTTAATTACTAATGAATTTTTTGTTTTAAATGACACAATACAATGCAATCAAGTATGAATCATTTTGAACGCAAAATTAAAGGAACTTTTTTTCTCACCCAACTATACTAATACTCAATCCAATCATCACCGTGCATTTTTAATTGATACACGTGCTTTGGAATCATCCTTTTCCCTCGATGTGGAAGTGCCCACAAATTATACCTCTGCCTAAAGTTACTAATCCTGGCGAATTAAAAGATCTCAGACCCATCAGTATTTTGTGCACACTATCTAAAGCTTTTGAAAAAAATTCTTGATAGCAAATACGTCAGCACTTCTACACCAATAAAATGTTGTCCTAGCACCAATCGATAAAAACAAATTATGTCTTTTAGTACTTCTGGACTATTCAAAAGCCTTTGATAGAATAAGTCATGAATTATTATTGGCTATTATGCATTACACTGGTTTCTCACAAAATGCCGTTGGTGTTCTCAGGAGTTATCTAAATAAACGCACTCAGTGTGTTGTGCTAAATAATGGAAAATCCGGCTATTCTCTGATTATGTGTGGTGTACCGCAGGGGTCTATACTAGGACCCCTGTTGTTCACTTTATATACTTTTGAGTTTTATAAAAGCATCTCTCTCTCTGCACCTCACATTTTTACGCCGATGATACACAAATTTATTATGCGTTTGATGAAAAAGATACTCAACAAGCCTGTCAAAATATCAACTATGACCTTCAAAATCTACTTGAAATCTCCAACAAATTTTGCTTAGATATTAATGCCTGTAAATCAAAGGCAGAACTGCCTCACTAAACCGAGCAAGCACTGATGTGAAAATTTCTGTTGACAATGAAATCATTAATCTTACAGATAGTGCCAAAAACCTACGCCTGATTCTAGATACCAACTTAAGATTTTCCGCACATGTATCTACTATTGTTAGAAAATCATAGTGCTCCTTAAAATTAATCTATGCCAATAGACATATCTTAAATAAAAAAACGAAAACAATCTTGTGCGAAGCTTTAGTTTTATCACATCTTAATTACGTAGATGTTGTATATGGGCCATGTCTACTTAAAGCTGATGCCAGAAGACTACAGTTGATTCCAAATTCTTGTGTTTGTCTTATCTGCGGACTTCGTAAACGTGATCATGTATCTGCCAAATTAACCGAGATTGGATGGTTGAATGCTGAGAGAAGAAGGATTTTACACTGCTGCACATTCTATCATAAAATCATTACAACAAAAAAACCTGAATACTTATTAAACAAATTAAGATTTAGAACGGATATTCATAATATTAATGTCCGGTTTAATAACCTCACTCCTCCTCAGCATGCGACTATACTCTATCGGTCAACTTTCACATATAATTCCGCAAAACTTTATAATAGGATTCCTGCCGATCTCAAATTACTTAGTTTACACGTTTTCGAAAACACTCAAAAAACTTCTGCTGCGTGATACTGCTTTCATGGTATGATTTAACCTGTCTAATATTTGCACCTCCTTAGTTTAATTCAATTTAGTTTAATTTAATTAAAATAAACTTTTGGTTCATCTATTAGCGCATAATTTATCAAATTTTTATTTTTTATTTTTTTCTTTGTTTGCAGTATCTTTTCAACTCAACTGTAAAATTTATAAAAGAATTTTTCATTAAAAGAATTATCATTTAATTTAGGCTAGAGATTCTTTATATGTTGTAATTCTTCAGGTTGAATTGAAGAACAAGCATTTTGGATGTCATAATCCAGAATGGTTGAACTCCGCCTGTTCCACAAATCACTAATATTAATGCATGTTGATTGGTATTCTTTGATCATGTATGTAGTATATTGTTATGGAATAAAGACTTTTTATTATTATTATTATTATAACTATAATCGTCTTTCTACCTCTATCCACGGCAATTCAAAAATGCTTAATGGAAAATTGCATACTTCTATAATTTAATTTATTTAGGTTTTTTTCAATCCTGTATGCGAGATATTTTATCAGGTAAATGTGGCGAATTTGTTGCTGTCCACTATAACCGGTTACATTTACGGAATATCAACCACGTAACAGTCGCATCTAGCGAGTCACACCATACATTTCATTATTATACTTATTCCCTCTTGCTGCATCTGGAGGATTACTAATAAAACCTTACAAAATATGAATGAACTACGAATTCTAACAGTAACAAAAAAAAAACAAGTTATATTTAATTTTAAAGACAAAAAAAACATAAAACACACCACATACAACCCCCAAACCAAAACCGAAGCTGCTCCGACAGGGGTAACATAGTGGAAAAAAATTCGGACACACACAACTAAACCCTTCAACTTTGCCAGAATCGAAACCGGGATTTGATCCCAGGAGTCGATAGGCAGCTACGTTTGTCACTTAACGCTCTAGCCCACTGCGCTACCGAGACAACAATGTATTTTCTCGTATAACATGGTTTGTTTTCATATCATTTGTGTACATTGTGTGTCAGAAAACAAAACAAGGAAATTAGTAACTATATACATACCATAAACAACAATATTGAGATAAAAAAATATTAGACGACAGGAAATACCTTAATTAATTTTATATCGGATTAATTTGTCATATATTTCTTACGCGGGTTTATGTTGATAATTAAAAATCAAAAATAAATAAATTGTAAATTATAGAATATATGCGAAAACAAGCTTATCTTGTCTTTACATCTATAGCATAGCGGAAAACTTAAGAAAATATATCGCTTGTATGTTCCATGACGACAATCTCATTTATAATAACCACCTTGTTTAACTAGCATTTTCAAAAATATTAAAAATAGGTTATTGTCAAACACAAAATTTTTTTCAAACGTGTGTGGATATCATATTGGTCCAATACTGTTTCTACGAATCATAAAATTCTAATTTTATTGCTATGAATGTTAAGTGCAGATTTGGCAATTATGTATGGACTAAAATATCGGCCAAAAGCCCTCCTCGAATTTGTTCGCATAATTGCGGCTATATTTCAAAAATTACACAGAAAAAGTCTAACGATGTTACATCGCAAGTTCTCCGTGACCAATAATCGATGTCATCCATTCGAAAGATAACACGACCGGGAATTTAGTACGCAATAGGGTTCGGCCAGGTTGGCGAGCGATTTGCCGCGTGGACGATATAGCGATACAAACTATTTCAAACACATTACGGCAGATTAAAGTAGCCACACCGACACAAAACATTACCGACATGGCTTCGTGTTTTAAAGAAATTTTAATATCAGACGTTCAAAGTAGCAACACTTCAAAAAATAAGATGAAAGATGATAAAACTCTCCATACTTTTCGGAATAAATAAAATATCTTATCTTCCTTCTATATTTATTAATGGGATGTACATACTGCCTATTGCGCTCGAGGAAAAAGTCTGGAAACAAATCGTCTTCCAAAAGAAGAGCAATTTGATGCGTTCGTGACAGAGGCATTGTTGAAACTATATGTTAAACGCTTTGCTTGCGGTGACATGATGTCGCTTGTCTCTCACTACAGTGTCGTCTAAGATTTCTCGCGACAAATCGCTCGCCAGCCTAGCCAAACCCTATAGAGTAGTTTCTTGACTTAATTGAATCTGGTAAGGTTGTAAATTCACTGCGCATTGCCGTATGCAATATTCAATCGCTGTGAACGGCGAGAAATTGAGGTGCTTGGCTCTTCACCTACACTTCCACTCACTACAGCATATTTTTAGCAGACCGACCACTATGTTGATACTGAACCCTTTGCTTATCCTTATCAATAAACACACCAGTTTTTTCGAATTTTTGGATAAGACACGAATTGCACGGACACTTGGCACATTTGCACATTGCATCCAAAAAGCGATCGAAATATTCTCTTCGTAATCGTAAATGAACTCGAGTACTAAATTTTCACGTTATTTTGCCTTGTTAAACTGCATAGAGCTTCAACATTAATTTGCCATGTATTTGGATGACAACTGTCATCTTGAAGAACCGTTTAATTGTATTTCGATTGGTGGAAACAGGATATCCTTGTGGCGAGAATTTTCTTCGACCAATCCGTTCCAAGTATTTCGCAGAAATCCGCCATACTGTAGACCAATTTCGGTTCCCGTTTGAATGCATAATGCTACTTCCTTTTATATAATTATTTCTATATCAATTACTATATCGTCTTATTTAAATTGAAAAAGTTTATGTGTAATAATCGAATTAGACAAATTCGTGAAGCCTGAAAATATTTCAGTTTTTTCTTTTTTTTATATTTTTATATAAAAGGAACCCATGCGGTGATTCATGTATCGTTAAATAATCATCGTTTCAAATGGAATTAGAGGAAGTGAATCCGATCAATCACCCCTGTTATTTGAAGTTTCTTTGTTCGGTGAGTTTGGAGCTGTGAAAGAGAAGAAACCTTAGAACCGGCTCCCCAGCTGTCTACGTTTTGCTTCTACCTGTCCGATGCGGGGCCACTCACCGACTACCTGCCCTTGGTTCAGGGCCGCACTTAGTGCTAATGGCTTAACGGTTTCCATTTTCAAGAGAATGTAATGCTGATGTGATGTATCAGGTAATTGCTGGAATAGTTCTGTACTTATTGTTAATTAGTTAACGAATGAAACAATTATGTAACGAGGTGAAGTTCTCCAAACATTGTATTATGTTGATGGAATAGATGAATATGTAGAAAAGTAAAGTATTATGTTAATGGAATAGATTCATACATTTAGTTGGGTTACGTTTAAAGTTTAATTTTAATTATCTCCTAATTGGTTGGGTTAACGTGTGTCGACTTGTATATATACGTGTTCTGGTCTTTGTAGGAATTGTGTGGTATATTTAAGGCGTTTATTTTAATCGTACAAAAACATTTTCATGGAAGGAGTGTATGTTGGTCTCGACATATTAACTTTAAGTCAAAATATAAAGGGCAAGATCTCAATAAAATTAAAATGGAGTTTTACAAGAAATCCGAAAGTTATTCCGGGTGTAAGCTAACTACCTCACACTTTCTGTAATGTTACAATGTGACCTTGAAATTATGTTAAAAGATCAAACCAAGTCACGTTCGCATTATTTGTACACAATCATCTGGAGACTATTTCGCGTGACTCATTCAAGGTCACGCAGTGACGGACAGTGGTAGGGGGAGGCCTACAACCGTCATAAGATTTCTGATTCCGCGGAGGGATATTTTGACATAATAATAATAGAGTAGTGGTGAGAGGTATGTGAAACTTCTCATATGGTCCAAATGCAACTATTCGACCGACATCATAGATGTCTGTGGCGGATAGCGACTTACGAAGCAAGTACCGAGAGCGGCGACCTCTAGCCCAGGTGGACTAAACTACTGTTATTAAATATGATTTGAACGAAACAACTACTCAGCGGGCAAATACCCCGACATGCATTGAATTATACCTTCAAATCATGATAGATAAGTAACCAATATCATTTGTCAATTCCTAACGATCTATCTCTGGTTAGGAATTGACAAATGATATTGGCTACCAATCTATCATGATTTGAAGGAATAATCCAATGCAGGTCGCTGCAGTAGTTGTTTCGTTCAAATCATATTTAATAACAGTAGTTTAGTCCACCTGGGCTAGAGGTCGCCGCTCTCGGTACTTGCTTCGCAAGTTGCTATCCGCCACAGAGACATCTATGATGTCGGTCGGATAGTAGCATTTGGACCATATGAGAAGTTTCACATACCTCTTACCACTACTCAATTTACCTTAGTCAGTATATGACTGGCAGGTTGGCCACTATCATTTGTCTGTTTCATAACCTATGACATACTGATGAGAACTAATAAGTTCGAAATCGGTCTATGTCTGGTTAGGAATTGACAAATGATATTGGCTACCGATCTCTCATGATTTGAAAGTATAATCCAATGCAGGTCGGGGTATTTGCCCGTTGAGTAGTTGTTTCGTTCAAATCATATTTAATAATAATAAAAATAATAAGTTTATAATATAACGATAATGATAATAGACTGTTTATGCGTGTCTGCCTGCATTTATAGGTACTTAAAGTGGCCTTAACATTTCATACATCATGTGAACGTTCATGTAAAATTACTTTCCTATTATTTACCGCTAGAAATGACAATACTTAGATAAATGTTCTTTATTTCAAGCTTCCCAATAGGTCACATCTGATACATTAATTTAAGGAATGAAACTTTAATGTTTCTTGGGTGATCAATCTCCTTAAATTTGTCTTCAGTGTGGTCCTGTTTTGCTCCACATCGTTTTTAATGGTCTGATCGACTTTTCTTAATCAGCCTTAGTCTCTTATAGGATGTACGTTTTGACGCCATGTAAGCAGTAAGATTCAATAAAATTAAAATTAATGATATAATATTTATTATGTAAATATATCCCTAGATGAAAGATGTATTTTGTAATTAATAAACCTCTAGTAAAAGTGGCACACTGATATATTCTACATGAAACTGTAAAGCTGTTTTAATTTTGAAATTTTTGTTTACAAAAAAACGATTGTTTGAGGTCGCTTCATAAAATTTAATATTGACTTATGATATGATTTTCAAACAACAAATTTTGTGGCAATGGCCATCCTATATTAGGTACTTTTTTTAGTTAAAGTAAATTACAGGAGCAAGTTACGAAACAAACAATGTAAATATTTTAATAATTGTACAGAAAAATGTCTCTTGTATTCTGGCACAAATTACTTCCTTTTTCTAAAATATTCTTTTTTCCTTACTGGTCTATTATATTTAACGTGAAACTCATTATGAAAAATCTACTACCTCTACCTAATAATAGTTCACACTGTACCGGGTGTACCATTTAAGATGTAAGTCTAAATAAAAAAATTATTATCTACAGAAAAAAGTCTTATGCAAAAGTTGTATATCAATCGGACTACAAATTAATGTATTCAAAACTTATACAGGATATTCAAATTTTCTCTGGTTAAATAGTTTTTTTTTTTTTTTTTTAATGGAACACCGTATATCTTATTATATTTTTAGATACCGTGAGAAAAAATGCTTTTCAAAAATATAAATGTGTGTGTAATCTCAATGCTTCGTGAAATACAGATGATTCAGCCACGGTCCACTCCATGATCGGCCGTGGTTCAACATGCAAAATTTACCCCTCAGATTAGAGTCAAAGTAACAAATTATCTTTATTAAATATGAGAAAAATAAATATAGTTTAAAAAAAACTAATAAACACGCTTTTAACGCACATCAAACTAAAAAGTGAAAAATAATTATTAATATAAACTGAAAACAATAATGAACGAAAAATACTAGTATTATTGTGAAAAAAGCGTGGGTTGCTCGATATACGAAAAATATGGCACAAAGCGCCCCACGCTTTTTTCACAATAATACTAGTATTTTTCGTTTATTATTGTTTTCAGTTTATATTAATAATTATTTTTCACTTTTTAGTTTGATGTGCGTTAAAAGCGTGTTTTTTAGTTTTTTTAAACTATATTTATTTTTCACTTTTTAGTTTGATGTGCTATGAAAGCGTGTTTTTTTAGTTGTTTTAAACTATATTTATATTGCTTATTGATGCTGATATTATAACATATTACAATCCAACAGATATTTCTGAAAAAAAAAAAAAAATTTTTATTTCAGCCGTGGAATTTGAACTCACGCCCGAGGAGTCTGTCGTTTCGCGTCGACTGCCTTAGCCCGCCCGACCACCGCAACCTAGCTGACAATCGCGGAATGTACTTACATATTAAGCCTTCGGTCTCACGCAGAGGATACGTGAGGAAAGGACTGGCGATCCTGTTCAGGATAATGATATAAACTTATCAAATTATTGTATTGTTACCGGTTCTTCGTAAGTGTACAAAGTTTCAATTAAATCTGTCCGTTTAAAGTGGGTCAAAATCGAGTCCAAAGAGTCGGTTACAAACAAACAAACAGGTGAAGCTAATAAAAGCGTGTTAAAAATCAAACGGATTTTGTTTTTTGTCGATTGAAGTACAAATTGATGATTTACATAGTATACAGTGTGTTTGGAGTTTCCATGGTCAAATAAGATTATTTTTTATGGAACGCATCTTACAGATTTAAGTGCCTTTTTTAAGATTACACCCCAACATGTTCATATTTTTGAAAATCATTTTTCCCAAGAAATCATTTAAAAAATAAAATTTATTTGACCCGGAAAATTTTAACATTTAGTATAAGTTTTGATTACATTAATTTCTAGTCCGATTGATATATAATCATAAAGTAAGGGGTCTATTTTAAATCATTTTATAGTTTTAAGAAATTATGCTAGTAGCAGAAAGTAAACAGAATCTAGTTGCCTCAATAATTGGATTTTAGTGTATCTAGGGAAAACAAACGAATTGTCGTGACAACTATTGATACAAGTGTCAAACGAAATAATCGTAATTTAGAGAATTTTTCTCAAAATAAAACTCGCGTAACGTAAATTGTAACAATTTCAATATGGATCTGCAAACAAGAATTGATTTATTGCAATGTTATTATGAGGGCGGTAAAAATTACACTACTGGATTACGAAAATGGGTTTGAGAGCAGGGCCGTGCAAAATGAAGGCGTATCGTAATTTGAAAGAACAGGGTCTGCAAAAGACTTTCCGAGGTCAGGAAGACCTAGGATTAGTGATGTCCAAGTTGCAGAAGTTCTTCAGGAAAATCAAAACGTAGCCAATACTAATCCGCTAGCAATCAGTAGTGTGAATGCGAGATCAAAATGATTACAAATTCCATACACCACGGTTTGGAAAATTTTACGGAAAATCCTAAAAATGTATCCCTATAAACTGCAACTGCTGTTTGAATTAAAAGACGCAGATTTTGCTCTCAGGTACGATTTTTCATTACACGTATTAGCTCAGATGAAAATTGAATCCGAATGGTTTACCCGTATTTTATGGACAGATGAGGCCCAATTCTCTCTTAATGGTGGAATTAATACTCAAAACTGTCGAATATGGTCAACAGAAAATCCACATGAAATCGTTCAGCAAGGCCTTCATGACAAAAAAGTCACTGTTTGATGCGGTTTCACAGCTAATTTCATCATTGCTCCATACTATTTCGAGCAAATACAGAATGGGGGGCCGTATCTATAACTGTTACTGGTGAACGATATCTGCAAATGTTAAAGGATTATGCAATTCCACAGTTGCAAAACGAGCACGAAGGAATTGAAAACATGATTTTTATGCAGGATGGAGTACCTCCGCACATTTACCGACCAGTTAAAGAATTGTTAACTGCGCGGTTTTTCAAGATCGTATTATAAGCAGACATTTTGCAAATTCGTGGCTACCAAGATCGCCTGATATTAACCCAGCGGATTACTGGCTGTGGGGTTATTTAAAAAATTTGGTGTTTAGAACACGGCCAACAACGCTGGAGGAATTAAAGGACAGTATTAGTGAGCAAATTCGTGCAATTCAACCATAAATGTTGAATAGTGCTGTATACAGTTTGGAGGAACGGTTGGTAATTTTACAACAACAAAATGGAGGTCATATCGAGCATTTGCGGTAACTAATGTTTGACATCAGAAATCCCATTATGTAAGCAACTAGATTCTATTTACTTTTTCTTATTAATTTGATTTGTTAAGAATATATAATAAGTTGAAATATATCCCCTACTTTATAATCACCCGTTACAACACTTTTCGTACCAAACTTTCTTCTGCATCTAAGATAATAAAGTTTTCATTTGGGTGATACACCCGATACACTCAACTTTTGGTCTTGCATTCATTCTCTATGTTATGCACAAACAGATTGTTAATTAATTAATATTAATAGGAAACCAAGTTTTGCATCTATCTCAGGCAAAGACCAAGTTTTGCAAATAAAATGTGCAAATACCAGTAGAACAGTAAAACAACTTTAATTAGTTATTTGACTATGCAAAAAAGGTGAAAAAATCTGCCCAAAAGTGTATTGCAATATGACAGTCAGTCAGTGTCCGATGGCAAATACGACTAGAAATCTATCCATCGTAACTGCGGGTTTGAATCCCGCCACCGGCACTGGCCATGTCGGTGGGGATGGTTGCATGTCCACGTTTTTCTAAGTGTAACCCTCTTCTATACAGCCTCAGCCTTGGAATCCGGAGTTGTCTAATTTCTGTAATGTTTATTACTATTTGAAGACAGCCAAATACAATTTGAGTTTCAATAATGATAATCTGAGGTTTAGAACTTTTTTTTTTCATTGTATGCATAAAATCTTTATTTGGAAATAAAGAATAGATCATTAATAAAATTTATCAATAACCTAGCCTCGAGTGTAGATCCTTGAAGCACTCCATAACGTAATGTTTTTAAATTCAAATATGCATTCTTACGATTAAAAATACCTTCTTAAATAAGCAAGGGTAGAACTTTTAGAGATTATATTGTAAAAATAACTTCACCCTATTCCACTCTAAGTATAATAACACAGGGACTTCATAGAAACGCCCGCCTACCTTTAACACTTAGTTCTGATTTAATTCCATAAATCTTTATAACTGTCAACTGATTAATGACAACATATTTATTCCCGTCTATTTTATAATTACCACATATTAATCTAACAATAAAGAGGAAACTACTAGAAAATAGAAAATACGTATGCGGAAAATCCAAGATACAACCAGATATATTTATCCAAAACACATAGGATGACATCCAAAATATTTATTTCTACAAAACGTATCGTGTGATTTATTGGCGAGTATTTCAAAATCAAAGCCTGCTTAAAATCAACTATTTATATTAATATCAACAACACCGAATACATGTTTACACTTATTATACGTTTATAGCTTGAAGTAAATCTTGTTGATAAGAAATATTAATACAAAATATTTAAAACATAATTTTCTAATATCAACAAATTTTAAACACGCTAATGATAAATTTAATTTGCGATGAAAACGATCATATTTTATTATTTCAAATATTAGCTAACCTGTAAACCCATACTTAAAATTATTTTCAAACGTTGTAGGTACATATTTTTACATAAAGTTTATTTCAAATTTATTTGCAACATAAAAAACGCCGGCTTATCTGGCGGCGGTAAAGGGGTCAAAGCAGCCGACATATTTTATGTTACAAATAAGTTTGAAACAAACTGTACAATAATAGTTTGAATTTAATAACAAACTGTAAAAGTACAAAAAAGAAACCCTGGATCACCAGCAACAGTATTGATGAAGGTATCTTTATTAGAGACCTTTACAAACAAATAAAAATATCAAATAATCCTGATCTTAAGTTAAGGTATAATATAGGACTAAAAAAAGAACCACGAGGAAAATATTAAATATTCAAAAAAGGCATATTATCAAAACAAAATACTAAATTCTTCTAATAAATCAAAAACCATGTGGGATATAGTTAGAGAAAACACAAATGTTAGTAGTAAAAATAAACAGTTACCTTCGAAAATAATAAATTCGAAAAAAAGAAAGTTTTGACAATGTACAAGATATTGCAAATGGGTTTAACAAAAATTTCATTGATTCGGTAAATGAACTTACCTCCACATTTAATATTGATTTCTCTGATGTAACAACTGTACAAAAAATTAATAATAATTCCATGTTTTTATTGTCTATTACAGAAAATGAAGTTTCGGATATTATCAACTCTGTTTGCAAGAAAAAATCATCTGGCCCGGATGAGGTGCCATGTTGTTTAATTAAAGAAGTTAGTATTCATTTGATGAGTATCTTAACATACCTCATAAATTTATCTTTCCTAAATGGACACTTTCCATCTCTATTTAAAGCAGCACTGATAATTCCAGTTTATAAAAAAAAATTATCCTCACTCGATGGAAAATTATAGACCGATAGCACTTTTATCCGTATTTTCCAAAATTTTTGAAAAGGCATTTGAAATAAGATTAAATGCATTCTTAAATAAACACAACCTGTTAACCCCTGAATAATATGGATTTTGTAAAAATAAATCAACTCAAGATGCTGTTCTCTCCTTTTATAATAAAATCTTACATAATTTTGATGAAAAATTAAGATCAGCTGGCATTTTCCTTGATCTGTCACGGGCCTTTGACACCATTAATCATAATTTGTTATTAAGAAAACTTGAAGCATACGGTATCCGTGGCCTAGCGTTGAAATGGGTAAATTCCTACTTATTGGAGAGAACACAGTCGTATAAGATGGAGTAGAATGCCTTTCGGATAGTGTTAACGTGTTAACAGGGGTACCACAGGGTAGTGTCTTGGGTCCGTTGTTTTTTAAAATATTCGTCAACGATTTAGTAGTCAACATAAATAACTGCTTTTTAACTCTATTTGCAGATGACACCTCTGCTATCATAACTGCTACAAATGTAGACCTTTTAAGTAAAAATGCTAGTCTATGTGTAGATAAAATGTCACAGTGGTGTCTTAACAATGGCTTAATACTAAATGTGCAAAAAACTGTATTTCTAATGTTCTCTCCAATTGGTACAAAGCTGGATTTTAGTCTCTTGGTTAGAGGTAATCATAATCTTCATCAGAATGATTTTGTGAAATTCTTAGGTGTACATATGGATAAGACTATGTCATTGGAGATTCATATAGAGAATCTAACAAACAGACTGGCTAGTCAAAACTTTGCTCTCCTCCAAATGAGAGACTCTGTTAACTCCGATACTCTGAAAGCTTTTTATTACGGCAATATCTATTCGGTTCTGCAATATTGCATATTGTGCTGGGGAAATGGTTCCGGAATAAAAAAAGGTGTTCATTTTGCAGAAAAGAATATTGAGAAGTATGTTTAAACTTACCTACAATACATCCTGTAGGGATTATTTTAGACAGCATGGCATACTCACTATTTACTGCATATACATTTTGCAATCAGTATGTATTATCAGGAAGAATATTAATAATGTTTTAAAATGTGGTGATATAAATAAGTACAGCACTAGATCAGCAAAAAAATATTTTTGTACCCAGCCATAGATTAGAGCAAATAAAGAAAGGTCCATTTATCTCTTCAATAAAAATGTATAACCACCTCCCACAAGTTATAAGAAATGCAAACAATTTTGTAACATTTAAGAAGCTTGTAAGAAAATATTTAGTGGAGCAGTGCTTTTACTCTTATGAGGAATACTACCTCTCTAATTAATGTTATTAATCTAATTTAATTAATTATGCGATAATAAAAATAATTGTGTACCTTTACTTAGTCATAATTATTAATTATGTTTGTTTGTCTTTATGCCATATGTTTAGTAATCTACCATTATATATGTGTACATGTGTTTGTGTATGTGTGTATCTATATGTGTATATATGTGTGTATATGTGTAGGTATATATATTCTACATTTTACAATTTACATTTTAGTATTTGACAATTCCGATACTGTTATGGTCTTATGGAAATAGACATATTATTATTATTATTAGTTCATGCATTTAAAGAAAACCCGATAAAAACCATACTATTTAGTATTTAGCAGTACAATTATCAAAGATCTACACTAAATTATATATATCTACTAATTACCATTATTTTCACTTGACCATATTAGTCATAATTTTAAGTAACGATAAGTCATATGATTCCCATTATTTCATTTCAAAGTTGTTCTTATTGATTTGATTTGTACCTGCTGAAGAGGACCGCTACAATTTTTACCTTGACATTAATCTGTAGTAAATTGTTTTTACTATGACTAATAGTGGACCTACTTAAAGTGTATCAAAGACAAAGAGATGAAAAAAAAAACGAATATTCTGGGAATAAGACCGTTTAACGTCTGCTAGAAAGTATGACACATACTTATTATATATTTTATTTTGGGTTAGTGTTTCAGATCTATTTTAACAAAAACAAAACCAGTAAACTGTGAACAAAATTAAAAAATCTCGTTAATAATATTGTGTAATACAGAATATGGAGCAGGAGCATTGTCGTACCATAACCTTACTATTTTTAATTGTACGCCGATAATAATTTATTATCTGAAAATGTAAATGCCACTTCATCATCATTTTTTTATAATTTTATATTATTTTACTCAAATACATTTGAATTGGTTTATAAAGCGCCATCTAGTTTAAACGAATACTAAATAAATTTAAAAACAATGCTTTGTGAGGTTATGATGAGGCAAATATTGTCTTAAAAAATACGATTTGTAGAATGGTTACATCGGTTTTTAATGTGTAGATGTTTGGAATCAAAATTCAATTGAAGCAAACACACTTAACACGATATTTCTAGGGAATTATTGTTTATTTTTTCGTCGTACTTAATAAATTCTCAAAAAATAAACCGAAAATCACCATATGCATATACAGACGACATATCTGCCTCTTCATACTCCAACATAAAACATAAATCCATTCAAAAATATTATAATTATGTAGGCGGAACTTTTAAGGGTAAAGTAGGAGGTGCCGACTTATGTAAAATTTGATAAACGAATTTTTAACATCTAGATTACGAAGGTAGGTCACTGAAGGCTGAACATTATAAATTATAATTCATTTTATAGAATACACATGGCATGTCTCTTAAATTCGGTTTGTTGTGGTACATGTTTGTGAAATATTAATCTTATGCTTTCACAATACTATAAATTTAGTAGCCTCCACATGCCACAAATTTTGTACATTTTATGATTTTTTTTATATGTGAAGGATGATAGCTTGCATATGGCACTGCCGACTACAAATTCATAGTTGACCAATATTTTACTGATAATATAAAGCCCTTGAAAAAATAAGATTGTTATGTGCCTAGTAGCTTTCGAGTTATTAATCTAAACTTAAAAAAGTTATAATCGACAGCTTAATGTTGGGATTTTGCAGAGTAGGTGGAAGGAGGCATTTATTTTTTTGTCTTACAAATATTAAAAAAAACAAACATAGCAAGATAATCAAAATTTAGGCTCTTGCTATTGTTCTAACGACTAATAATAAATGTGTCGGTAGAACAGAGCTCAGTGGCCAGCTAGATCCTCTGATTTAACACCGTTGGACTTTTTCTTATGGGAACACCAACCACCAGACCTTAGGATCGTTTATTATAAGTCATGAGTGCAGATACTGCGACAAACTACAGATCGTTCCTAGCCATTGACGCGACTCGTATCGAACATAGGTATGCTATAAAGGTAATATATTCCAAATTGCTCTATAATTTGAATATATTTATATGTATATGCATCCAGTGTTGCCGATTATGATCAATAAAATAGGATACTTTGTTGACCATATTTTCAGATACACGATATTTTAGATCCTTAAATTTCTAACCCCGCAAAATAGTGGTACCTATAAACTTTATCTTTTTATATCATATTTCTAATAAATGACTTTGCGTTTTTTATACATTTCAATGTTACTGTAAACCTCAAATAAAATATGTTGTATCCTATTCACAAAGCGTCATATTTCCCTTTACTCGATATGTTTCAAAATATATAGTTTTCAAAATAATCGGATACTATAGCTCAAATTCACAAAAAAGTAAACAGGTATACATAATATAATGGGCTAATTTTGACATGTACCCAGTTTTTTCTGACCTAATTTTATAATTTATTTTATTTCCTTTACTTTACAATTATTACAGCTAATTGTAAGAAGTAACTCTTAAGGGCGCGTTATTTTATTTCCAGACAACTTCATTGGTACTCATTAATATGATTCCAAGGTGAATTTCTTGGTTGATGTTTAAAGCAGCTGAATCTCGAGTCCAGTAGTTTTACTTCTTTCCTTACAAAGTTGAGTATCGCATCGAACACCATATGAGTGAGTTTTAACTTACAGGGTGTCCGGAAATGCCTGTTACAAGTGCAAATACAAATGAGACAAGAATTAAAGTTTTATAGTACTACTTTCAACTACAGTGTGTAACAAATAAATTTACATTTTTAATTATTCATACACATTTTTATTTTTTCTGTATAACTCGCACAATATTTTATTTCCTAACGTTTCGTGAAATTATTCGTTTCTCCAGAGAAGAAACCTCTAAAGTAGCGAAAATAAATCCGCGAAACGTCACTCTAGAAAAATGTGTCTTTTCTACTACCTAGATATCTGTCCGATACATTTAAACTTTTTGGACGCCATCAGTTAACTAGTGCTTCTAAATTTTCGTTAGTATTGTTAAAAGCATAATCAAAGTTAGCAGGACTAGGAATGACATGATTGTATAATGAATTCTGTAACTTTGCTAATTGTGACAAAAAAATTCTTTGTAGACTAGTCCTAAAAACTAAAACCTGTTAGTTAAACGTAAGAGCCGTCGTTGAATAAGGTACAAAACTTTTTCTTAAACGATAAATGTTCTACTTTTGGACTTAATCTGGTTAGTAAAATTGCGATGATAATTAAGGTTAGTACTTAGCTCTGCTATGACACGGAAAATCCTTATTTTATTTTGACTAATTTTCGAATATGTTGAGAAAATAAATGACACCAGGCAGGTAGGTTGGTACCCTATTATTCATAATTAAAGCTGGCCGAGGTGGCTGGAGTACAGCCACGGTCTTGCGCTGGTGTCACACGTGCCGATTTAGAAATGATTTACGCTGCAGTCTTATTTGAAAGGTTAATGCGTGAGGTTGTACCTATAAATTATACATAATGTCAAACGCGCCAAAGGGTAAAAAACGACCGTACGCGGACACAGTGAATAAATTTATCGGTGAATTTCCGGATTTATTCTATGACGGATGCAAAATAATTTGTAAAGTTTGCAAACAAGACTTAATGTGCTGGCACAGAACAGATTGTCGTCGTCATATCAATACCGTGCAACGTCAAAATAAAAAAAATGGCATGCCTTTGACAACTCAGTTTATGTTTGATTTATTGTTAATGTTAATAGCCTGTAATACTCCGCTACACATACTGGATAAACAACTATTTCGGGAGTTTTGGAATAAATACAATTCCCAGGTGAATTTACCAAGTCGTACATCGTTACGTAGATATATTCCAGCTGTTGGTGAAGACATTGTAAATAGGATTAAATGTGGACAAAAAAAATACACGGCTCTGGTTATGTATTGGCGAGACGAGTTTGTAAAAGAAATTCTATTTTAAATATTACAGTACGTGTACTGGACCCTCTTAAACCAACATTTCCATTTTACTAGCTAGTAAAAGACTAACTGCGTGTACTGGAGAAATAATTACGCGTGTGGTGTTGGAGATATTCGAAAAATTTTAACTTTCAACAAGTCAAGTATTGATGTTTGTGACTGATGGTGCCGCGACAATGCGCGTGGTAGGCCGTTCTCTTCAAAGAGACAATTGTAGGTTTTTACATGTTACGTGTAAAGTGCATGCGTTACATCTTGTGACAGAAACGATTCGAAAATGTTTTCCAGAGGTAGATGCATTAATAGCAAATACAAAAAAAGTATTTCTCAAATCTCCTAAATGGATTCGAGCATTTCACAGACAGTGTCCTGGTATCCCTGAACCACCAGAGCCGATTCTTACACGTTGGGGAACGTGGTTGAAAGCGGCTTTTTATTATGCTGAATATTTGCAACAAATAAAAGCTGTGATACTACAGTTCAACCCTAACGAGGCTGCAGCTATTAGAGAAAGCCAGACAAGCTTTCAAGACGTTTCCCTTGAAACAGATTTAAAAACTATTAATAACAATTATAGAGAACTACACGACGCAATAGAAAAATTGCAAATTAATTCGTTGTCGTTAGTGGAATCGCTGCAAATAGTGGACGACGTAAATACACAGCTACAGGCTATAAATGCCGCAAAAAATAATCGCGTTAGTGAAAAATTCGAGAGTGTATTACAGAGAGATCCTGATTTTAGCAAATTAAGACAAATTTGTGATGGTGCATCTAAAACTTCGATAAGTGAGTTCACAGATTGTTTTACTTATGCCTGTATTACATCCGTAGATGTCGAACGGTAATTTTCAAAATACAAACATATTTTTTCACCAAAGCGAACATCGCTGACGGAGACAGCTGTAGAAACATACCTGATGCTATTATACTATAGATCTTCACAAACTACTTCATAAATCTGCTTAAAAGGGTGCGTTTTATACAAATTTTTATAAAATGTAACATTATTGTTAAAATTTATTTCCATTTATTGTAATTATTCAAGTATTATATGATGTAAACATATGAGTCATATGACGGCTCTGTCGGCCAGATGACCTCGACCAGCTTTATTCATAATATATAGCAAAATTAAATTGTAAGTACATTTTTTAACATGCATTTATATTTTAATCTGAATGTATAGAAAGTACCAAAGGTAGTTAGTGTCTAAAACTCGGTGTCATGTTTATTTATATTAGTCATCATCACATCATATTTAAGTAAAATGAAACAGTATGTGAATATTTATAAACAAATCGCTGTATATCGACGTGATACCATTAAAAATTATAAATTATCTGTGGATATATCTAGTTTTAATAAAAAAATCCTCATATTCTTTGAATTTGACAAAGAATTAATCCATAGCCACAGAAATAGCATCTTAAAGATAAAGGAGCTGCTGCTACTAAAACAAATAATGTCAGTAAGTACGCTTTATTTAATTTGATTACTGTTCTAGTTTAGCTACCACAAAAGGAAACTGATAAAAAAATTATACATAATACTAAATTTACAAAAGCTTTTAAGAATATGATAAATATTTACATTTAATTTTCTAAGAAACAAAATAGGAAGTTGATATGTTGCTTTGTGACTTTGTGTACCGTCTAAATATAAACAAAAAATGTTAAGCAGGTACTAAACAAACAGCCAACAATCTGATGGAAAATATTACATCAGAAAGTAAAAATAAAATAATTTCTTATGTAGTTTCTTGAAGGTTAATTAGAAACAATGTAGTTAAACGCTCGAAAGGTCAGACAGATATCTTTCCATATGTCATATTTTAAAACAAACTTTTATTAATATTCACCTCTGACTTTGTGAAACGGGTAGTTTGAAGAGGTCTACTACCGCCCTTGTAAGACCCAAAACAGTAAAAACAGTTCAGATAGAAGAAACTGTCCTTAATGAAATTGAAGAAAATCCTGAATTAGTACACGAAAAAGTGCTGCTCAATTTAACATTACTCCTGTATTAGTATGGAAAATTTTAAGCGAACAAGTAGGTATACGTAGTCTTGCCATAAGTTCTGTTACAAACATTAATGCCTACAGAAGAGAAATAAAATATTGAAAGCTTATATCAAAAGTGTAATTTTATTTATAAACATGTTCTGTATACACAAAAAAAATTATTCGAAATGCCCGCCTCTCGCCTTTACACAGACCTTAAGTCGATCAGGCTACTCTGTTACAGCCGCACGCACTGTCTCATGAGGTATTTCTTTCGCTGCTTTCACGATGGATCGCTTTAGATTGTCCAAATTATTGTGGCGCTTCTTGCAGGCTATGCTCTCCAAAAGTGACCATAATTTATAATCCAGAGGATTTAGGTCCGGGCTCCCCGAGGGCCAATCTTCAGCGGCTATAAATGCTGGAACATTTTACCGGAGCCACTGTTGAGTCGTTTTAGCTTTGTGCGCCGGAGCTGAATCTTGTTGGAAGACCCACTCCTGGCCAGCAAAGAGAGTTGTGTTTAGGGGTTTTACAACACCTTTCAGCACATCTTGTTGATAGACGCGCGCTCCAGTTTTAACACCCTGTTCGCAGAAATGAATTTTGGTATTTAACTCCCTGATAAGACACACCCCACCAAACCATTACTGATGAGGGATGGTGCCCTCTCTGCACCCTCGGTATTTTCGTTTTGGCTTCCTGAGACGAATGTGCATAAATGTTATCATTTTGTCGGTTGTAGCTCTCTTCAATTGTGAAAATTTTCTCATCAGTGAAAAGAATGTTTTCATGACCATTTCTCTCGTGCCACTGAAGAAAGCGTTTCGCTCTTGCTAGTCTGATTTCTTTAAGAGCAGGAGTCAGTAAGTGGCCCGGTGATCTTCGATAAGCTCTCATATTGAGGTCATCCCTCACAATACGAGACATGGTTCTAGTCGACACATTCATCTCTCGTGAAAGAATTTTTTGTTTCCTTAACGGATTTCGACGGAGTCGTTCGCGCACAGCTTTAACAACATTTGGCGTCCGTAAGGTTCTTGGTCGTCCACTTTTTTCTCGGTCCTGTATTCCACTAAGTTCATCGTATCGTTTAATGGCACGGTACACGAACATTCTTGAAATCTGTAGTGGTTTTAAAACTTCAAAAATCTCGGACTGCGATTTATCACATTTAAATAATGCAATCACAGTAATACAGTTTTAATTTACTCCCCATTCCATCCTAACGACTCGAGATATGCAATAATACTGATATGTATCAAGTAACAGGGACTAGACTTTGTGACGTGTTCGACCTTGAACACGCACCGCCTATCTATTTCCAAACATCTGCAGGTGAAATATTTGTGACAGAACTTATGGCAGGACTATGTATTCCCATCACATACAACCTGTACAATCTAATTTGCCCAGGGATTCTCCCCAGATTAGCTTTTTGCACTTGGATACAAAATAAATTATTAGTGACAAGTCCAAGTTTTTATTCCAGGTGTTGTTTACCAATGAGGCATGTTTTTCCCGTAATGTAATAATAAATGTTCATAACAATCAGATGTGGGTAGAAGATAACCCACACACTAAAATTGAAAACAATTCCCACGAGCAGTTTTCAGTAAATATTTGAGTTGAAATTGTTGGGGATTTTCTTATTGGGCCTCATCTTCTACCTCTTGCCAGTGTCGGCGTAAAAAAATTCGGAGGTTTAAAAAAAATTAAGACCCTGTAAAAAATTTTAAAAAAAACTAAAAATAAAATTATCACCCTGTTTCTGGAAAACGTAGATGTTTAGAACATATATTTATATGAACTTTTTATCTTAAAATCACTCGGGGAATTACCGCATAAAATTTGTCCAAGTACTTAGTTAACACCCGTATTTTTTCAAAACATTATTTTTAAAAATTCTAATTCCCATATTAATTTTGTTGGATTTCAAATTAATATTGCTCATGCCAGGAGCCTTTCATAATTAAAATTGTTAGTAAACATGACACGAGAATAATTTGAAAATCATAAATTATTCTGATCTGCTATATTTTACGTATTTATTTGTTTAAGCTTTTGCACCTAACAAGACTTTTTACTTATGCATCATCATTCAGGTTTAATTATGGCCATGGTCAAATGGTTGACTGTAAATTCTTTTTGGAAGGCCATTAAAACATCATGTTATGGTCTCGGTAATTACTGCAATAATAACCGACTTTTAATATCACTTTTTAAATTATTTTGGTTTTGGTTTAACATTTCACGTTGCCTCTGCCATGTCCTGAATTATTATGATTCTTGGCAATTTTATTGTCATCCTTTAAATCCCAACAAAAGCAAAAAAAATCACAGATACCTTCGCAAAATCAAGACACAACTTATACTGAGTAATATCATCTGTTTAATGAAGAACTGATGAGGACTCAAAAATCCAGAAGGAAGCCTCCTTCCAATTAGCATTTTAACTAATATTGTCAAAAAAAGGAAGTCTCAATTTGAGCAAATGGTTTTTTTTCAAATGACTGAAAAATGTGTAGATGTCGTAAATTTAACCAAGATTCTTGTGAAGTTTTAAAAATTGCGACTCTCCTTCCAATTAGCATTTTAACCAATATTGTCAAAAAAAGATGTAGTCTCAATCTGAGCAACTGTTTTTTTTTTCAAATGACTGAAAAATGTGTAGATACGTCGTAAATTTAAGCAATTAAAAATACAAGATTCTTGTGAAGTTTTAAAAATGGCGACTCTCTTTCCAATTAGCATTTTAACTAATATTGTCAAAAAAGGATGTAGACTCAATTTGAGGAACTGTTTTTTTTCAAATAACTGAAAAAATGTGTAGATGTGTCGTAAATTTAAGCAATTAAAAATATAAGATCCTTGTGAAGTTTTAAAAATGGCGACTCTCATTCCAATTAGCATTTTAACCAATATTGTCAAAAAAGGATGTAGGCTCAATTTGGGCAACTGTTTTTTTCAAATGACTGAAAAATGTGTAGATGTGTTGTAAATGTAAGCAATTAAAAATATAACATTTTTGTGAAGTTTTAGAAATGGCGACTCTCCTTCCAATTAGCATTTTAACTAATATTGTCAAAAAAGGATGTAGACTCAATTTGAGCAACTGCTTCTTTTTTGAAATGACTGAAAAATGTGTAGATGTGTCGCAAATTTAAGCAATTAAAAATATAAGATTCTTGTGAAGTTTTAAAAATGGCGACTCTCCGCGACTCTCCTTCCAATTAGCATTTTAACTAATATTGTCAAAAAAAGGATGTAGTCTCAATTTGGGCAACTGTTTTTTTCAAATGACTGAAAAATGTGTAGATGTGTTGTAAATTTAAGCAATTAAAATTATAAGATTCTTGTGAAGTTTTAAAAATCGCGACTCTCCTTCCAATTAGCATTTTAACTAATATTGTCAAAAAAGGATGTAGACTCAATTTGAGCAACTGCTTCTTTTTTGAAATGACTGAAAAAATGTGTAGATGTGTCGCAAATTTAAGCAATTAAAAATATAAGATTCTTGTGAAGTTTTAAAAATGGCGACTCTCCGCGACTCTCCTTCCAATTAGCATTTTAACTAATATTGTCAAAAAAGGATGTAGTCTCAATTTGGGCAACTGTTTTTTTCAAATGACTGAAAAATGTGTAGATGTGTTGTAAATTTAAGCAATTAAAATTATAAGATTCTTGTGAAGTTTTAAAAATCGCGACTCTCCTTCCAATTTGCATTTTAACTAATATTGTCAAAAAAGGATGTAGTCTCAATTTGAGCAACTGTTTTATTTTCAAATGACTGAAGAATGCGTAGATGTGTCGGAAATTTGAACAATTAAAAATATAAGATTCTTGTAAAGTTTTAAAAATGGCGACTCTCCTTCCAATTAGCATTTTAACTAATACTGTCAAAAAAGGATGTAGTCTCAATTTGAGCAACTGTTTTTCTTTTCAAATGACTGAAAAATGTGTAGATGTGTCGAAAATTTAAGCAATTAAAAATATAAGATTCTTGTGAAGTTTTAAAAATGGCGACTCTGCTTCCAATTAGCATTTTAAATAATATTGTCAAAAAAGGATGTAGTCTCAATTTGAGCGACTGTTCTTCTTTTCAAATGACTGAAAAATGTGTAGATGTGTCGTAAATTTGAGCAATTAAAAATATAAGACTTCTAAAGTTTTAAAAATGGAGACTTGCATTTTCCCGAAAAAAATTAAACTAACTGATATCTGCATCTACGTGTAACTAAAAATATAAGATGTTTGTGAAGTTATAAAGATGTGGACATGCATTTCCACGAAAAAAAATTAAAATTACTGATATCTACATCTACAAGTAGGTACTCTTATGACTATGAATCATCAAACAATAACATTTTATTCACGTTATCTCTATGTATATGTGTATAAGTGTTGTTAAATTGTTTATTTTGCTAAAATTATAATAGAGCAAGTAGATAAAAATATTCTAGAACATCTATTGGTAGTAGGTATTGACACCCATTATTAGGTTTATCACTTTTCCATACTTTTTATCTAAAATGTATATTAGTACAACAAATTCCAGAGTAAATACTGTGTCATACGACGAGTCTGATGCTCCCTATCTAAGAAATATTTCAAATGTTTGACTGCAGTTTATTTTTTACAATTTTAAGATATATACAAGCTGTCCCATAATTAAACGCGATATAAATATATCAATTTAATAAATGATTGTACATATATTTGATAAATATAAATAATAAATATGTTTTCAGAATTTATTAGTAATTTATACCCTAACATAAAATTTACTGATGAAATAGAAGCGGAAAATTCTATTAACTTTTAAATTTAACAATCTCTAAAGTTCATAGTCTACATGAATTTTCGATATTATAAATGTTCAATTTTCTCATACCGGCGCCGCCACCATAACAATTAATACCTCTAAACACCCTTTAAAACACAAACAAGCTGATTGTATCAGTATGATACATTGATACATATGTAGATTAATTAACATTCCTCTATCTATTAATCTACAGGGTGGCTCATTAGCGCGAGGAAGTCCAATATCTCGCTAATTATAAGAAATATGAAAAAAATGTTTTAAATAAAAGATAAACATTTTAAGTGCAAAGATAAGAGGTAGCTGAAATATATTTGAGAGGAGCGAACGGTTATTTTAATGTGCAGGGGATTTTATACAGAGGTGTCATCTTGTCATTCTTCAAACATCTAAAACTTCATTTTTTCAAATGGAACACCCCACCCCCTATATTATTTCACCATTTCGTACAACTATTTTATCCCTTCAAATTATGTTATTATGATATAGTCCCTAAAATGGATAGTAAAATTGTACTAAAGATAAATAGGTCTTTTCGCCCAGTTTGCATTTTTTTAATTTTTGGGGGGAATTGGGTGTGTGGGGAGGAACCCGCAAGATATTTTTTTTCTCATTTTCGGCTTCAGCGGAAAATTTTACTAAAGATAGGTAGGTTTTATTGCCCAGTTTGCATTTTTTTTTAATTTTTGGAGGGAATTGAGGTGTGTGGGGGGAACCCACTCGATATTTTTTTTTTCATTTTCGGTTTCAGCGGAAAATTTTACTAAAGAATAGTAGGGTCAGGTCTCTATAACAAAAAAATTTTTTTTTTGTAGTGTAATTTGTAATTTTGCATTCAGAAATAAAGGTTTAAAATTAACACTATTAGAATGTATGGAAATATAATATTAGGTTTGTTCCAACAGCAAACTCGGACTAGTTTGAAACCGTCGCTTAGTACAAATCCTGGGCGATACCACAACATTGCGGTGCGACGACGCATCGCAAATTTCCACGACGTCGTTGATTTCTGCGATGCGACGTCGCACCGCAGTGTTGTGTTTTCACTTATGAGATCGGCAATGATTCTCTCAAGCAACGCACGCGCAAATCACGGAAGTCTGGTTGTCTTTTATACGCGACTTTTGGTGGTATTATTGTCAACCTATAAATCTTTTATTGTATTTTGCGTGTTATTGTTAATCAAATATTTATTTTTATATTTATGCATATGGCTAGATTTGTACTGCGGATTGCGAAACAGAAATCTCGTTTATATCCTTTAGTATTGTATAAAAATGATTTATTTTATTGGAAAAAAATGTTTTATGTTGCCAGCAGCTTATTTGGTTGTTATATTTAATTATAACTCGCCATACATACATCAAACGTGTCGCTTCTGGTATAGGTCTTCTGTGGCCGTGCAATGAACGTTCATCGCAACGCATTGCGGTGCGACTTCGTTTTTGCGATGCGACGTCGCACGGGCAGTGTTGTGGCCTGCAACAGACGTGGGACATGTATTGTGCGGTCCACATCTCACTAGAAGCGTCTTCTCTGCGATGCCGTAGCGATGAAGTTTTAACGTTGCGTCATCGCATCGCATCGCCGTGCGACGTCGTTTTTGCTATGCGATGTCGCATAGCAGAAATCAACGACGTCGTAGAAATTTGCGATGCGACGTCGCTTAGTACAAATCATGGGCGAAACCACAACACTGCGGTGCGACGACGCATCGCAAATTTTCACGACGTCGTTGATTTCTGCGATGCGACATCGCACCGCAGTGTTGTGTTTTTACTTATGAGATCGGGAATGATTCTCTCAAGCAACGCACGCGCAAATCACGGAAGTCTGGTGGTCTTTTATAAGCGACTTAGTCTGCTGTGCCAACAGGTTGCGTGTGTACAAGATTTGGTACATTATTTGGTTTTTATATTTAATTATAACACGCCATACATACATCAAACGTGTCGCTACTGGTATAGGTCTTCTGTGGCCGTGCAATGAACGTTCATCGCATCGCATTGCGGTGCGACTTCGCTTTTTGCGATGCGTCGTCGCACCGCAGTGTTGTGGCCTGCAACAGCCGTAGGACACGTATTGTGCGGTCCACATCTCACTAGAAGCGTCTTCTCTGCGATGCCGTGGCGATGAAGTTTTAACGTTGCGTCATCGCATCGCATCGCCGTGCGACTTCGTTTTTGCGATGCGACGTCACACCGCTGTGTTGTGTTTTCGCCCTTAAGTATGTAAATACAGTGAGCTTAGCATATATGAGGCAGCTGAGTGAATATTTCTGATGGTTTCAAACTGGTCCGAGGCTGCTGTTGGAACAAACCTATTAAATGATCAGCTTATTAATCTCCCTGTACTCTTCAACGTATTAAACTTGTTTTAATTAATTGTAATCAATATTTTATTTACTTATTTTTGATAAATTTTTTAATTATATTTTTTATCATTTTATTAATTTACCATTCTCTCTGTAAATGATACTCGTATGTTACAAACATACAGGATACCTGTAAACATGTTGTTCAATCATAATCTATTCAAAATTATTTTAATAACTTTATTGAACCTGTATTTGTACCCTATGTAGCATTGTAATGTCAGTCTTGTACTTACATCCGAGGAACAGTGGCTTCTTTGCGAAACAATTGTCATGTTTTTTATAATTTTGTAAAAATATATAAATAAAAATTTGTGAAAATCATAAAACAATTTTTTATGTCGTTTCATGTTAACATGCATTTTCTTCAACTAAAGTTCGACTCAATCATATACATATACGTAAACCTAAAATTCAAAAATTTATTCATACTAGACCGAAACCTAAATAATTTTATTTAAGAAATAAATATTATTAAATATTTAGTAGTAGCAGCAAGTGTTTTGTTTCTAATTTATTATTAACCGCAGTTCAAGGCTACTTACTATACCTACATTATTTTTTAAAACATTAAATTTGATCTCATCGACAATGTTTGTTACACCGATAACAATCTATGCATGTTTGAACACCTTTCTTTATCATTTATTCTGTTGTAATAATATAAATAGCACGTCCTTGGCAATATCTAAAACAAACAGTTAAGTACCCTTTTACGATGACACACCGACAAAGCTAACCCACAAAGTAAATTTACTGAATTTACTTTAAATGACTTCGGTGAACCCCATTTGTTTACCGGTTTAAATGAAATGCACCCCTTCCTTAATACCATGATAAACTAGCTGAATCACAAAACGTGCAGCTATATTTACTCAGGACGGTATAATAGAAATCTAGCCATATATCTTTCAAAGTAAAGTCATAAACTACGAGAGATTACTGCAAAAATACAATTCATCAATAATATACAGGGCCCGATCTAAGGGGGCGCAAGCAGGGCAACTGCCCAGAGCGGAAAATTGGGGAGGCGGCAAAATTGGTAGAAAGATAAAATTAGGCAAAGTTGACAATGTAAGGTCAGATGAATTCAATATGGATATAGGCACCCCGCAGGGCAGTGTCCTTGGACCGTTAATTTTTTATTATTTATCAATGACCTTCCATCAAATATCTCACAAGGGCATGTTTTTATGTACGCGGATGATACGACCATCGTCATATCAGACTCAAAACCTGAAAATGTTTACAATAAAGTTAATATTGTATTTAAAGATGTTTCCCTCTGGTGTACGAAAAACAAACTAATGATAAATCACAAGACGATACGTCTGCCAATTTATAATAAATATCGAATTGACCATAATTTAAGTTTTAATTTCATTGAATGTGTATTGTCCTCAAGTACTTCAGCTAAATTACTGGGTGTACTTATTGACAAACATTTTACCTGGGACCTGCATATTGATACGGTATGCAGCAAAATAAATAAAAGCTTTTTTCTACTGACAGTTAAAAAACTCAGTAGATAAAACAGTACTGTTAAATTTTTACTATGCATCTGTCTACTCGGCGATATCTTACAACATAGTCTTGTGGGGACAGTCAAGAGACGTTAATAGAGTTTTTATTCTCCAAAAACGGATCTTACGACTGATATTTAATATACCCCAGCAGTCGTCTTGCCGTGGCGGTTTTAAAACTTATAAAATCTTTACTATTACTTCTATATATCTCTGGAAACTGCTAACTTTCATATACACTAAAAAAACATTTGACTACTAATAGTGATAGACGGAGAGCTGGCGGCCGCGGAGGTACTACGACATTACCTCCGACTGGAATTTTGTGAAGTGGTTGGAGGGACCATGAGGAAGTGCCATCTGCAAGGATTTTGCTCAAAACCCCTGCAAAGGACACGTCAGACGACTCAAAAATTAAAAAATCCTTGCTCAAAAAATGATCATACCTCCGACTGAAAATTTGCACATTACCTGTTTAAAAGTCACAGATAACGTATGTAAATCGTCAGACGTCTCGGTCGCTGCCAAAAGGGGTGTCAGACGCCCTCAAAGTTCTCAAAGTTGTCATTTTTTTTTCAAAAAATTTGTTTTCTTACCTCCGTCTGACGTTTTAACATATTGTAACAGAGACCATTTTAAGCACATTTTAAAATCGTCAGACGAAAATACCGCTGCGAAGTCCCCGTACAATGTTCACAAAGTTCCGACCCACATGGAACGTATATTTTTTTTTCGAAAAATTATTTTCATTACCTCCGTCTGACGTTTTTACATATTATCGTAGAGACAATTTTAAGCATATATATAAATCGTCAGATGAAAATACAACTGTGGAATTCCTCTGTAATGCCGCGAAAATCCAGCCTACATTACTACATATCGGGGTATTTCAAAATAAAGTAATTTACTATTTTCTGACTTGGCATCCCGTAAAAAGTTTACTGACGATGAACTAGAGATTTTGATCAAAGATGAGCGCTCTAGGTGATGTGGAGCATCGTCCGCAATTGTTTTTTGATGAAAAAATCATAAAATTACGTAGAATTTTTGTGACAAATAGGTCAAAAAGAAAATTTTTCAGACGAGATGGTATGTTTTAAGTTTCTTGAGTCATTTTGAAACGAAAAATTTTCTTGACATTATTTAATAAAATCAACCGTTTAACCAGAAAAAATTCAAACAAATTGAAAAAGTGGGTATTCTCAAAACTTCAATTAATTTTTCATGGCGAAACAGTTGATTTTTTCGAAAAAATGGGGAGAGATCATTTCTTTTCCGAATGGGCCAATTTATAACAATTTTCACTTTTTATTTTACAACAAATTACGACTATTACAAAATAAATCGTGTTCCTCCACAAAAAAATAGTTAAAGTTTGGAGACTACTCACTTTTTTCAATTTGCTTGAATTTTTTCTAGCTAAATGATTCATTTTGTCGAAAAAATTTCAAGAGAGTTTTCTGTTTCAAAATCACTCAAAAAACTTAAAAAAATACTATGCCGCCCGTTAAAATTTTATTTTTGACTTATTTGCGACAAAAATTATATTTTATTTTGTGATTTTCCATAAAATGTAGGATTGCGCCAAATTCCACAGTTGTATTTTCGTCTGACGATTTATATATATGCTTAAAATTGTCTCTACGATAATATGTAAAAACGTCAGACGGAGGTAATGAAAATAATTTTTCGAAAAAAAAAATATACGTTCCATATGGGTCGGAACTTTGTGAACATTGTAGGGGGACTTCGCAGCGGTATTTACGTCTGACGATTTTAAAATGTGCTTAAAATGGTCTCTGTTGCAATATGTTAAAACGTCAGACGGAGGTAAGAAAAAAAATTTTTGAAAAAAAAATGACAACTTTGAGGGCGTCTGACACCCCTTTGGCAGCGACCGAGACGTCTGACGATTTACATACGTTATCTGTGACTTTTAAACAGGTAATGTGCAAATTTTCAGCCGGAGGTATGATCATTTTTTGAGCAAGGATTTTTTAATTTTTGAGTCGTCTGACGTGTCCTTTGCAGGGGTTTTGAGCAAAATCCTTGCAGATGGCACTTCCTCATGGTCCCTCCAACCACTTCACAAAATTACAGCCGGAGGTAATGTCGTAGTACCTCCGCGGCCGCCAGCTCTTAGTCTATATTCACTCGTACAACTCTCGAGGTAAAGATACCATTACATCATTAAAACAGGACCACGAATTTTATAAAAAATCACCCCTGTATGCGTGATCTCGTATTTTTAATGCACTACCTGAAAGCGTTCGAAACAGTATCTCCCTAATTATTTTCAAAGGACGTTTAAAACAAATTCTCACTACTGAATCATTTTATTCAATTCGAGAATTCACATTATTCTTAAAAAAACAAAGCCTCCTGAAAGTAGACTATTTATTTATAATTTCCTATATTTGTATGTTTCTACGATGTTTTTTGTTATACACAATTTATGTATTATATATTTTATATACCCCCCACCCCCTTTTTTTTAACGTATTCTATTTACAATGATTTGTAGTATAAGAATCAATAAAGTTATTATTATTATTATTATTATTAATTATAAACGACCAGTTTTATGACACCGGTTGCGTCATTTCGCATCCGTTTGCACAACCTATCATTAATTTGACTATTTCTCGACTACATTAGTAGGTACTTGCCTTTTTTTTATATAAAAAAAATTCTATTGCCTACCTGTATCATCTAGAGCTCTTAATATCTTCTCCCATGCGGCGTCAACAATATCTCATTTCGTATAATGTTTAAGTTGAGAGCGAGGTTAATAGTTATACAATCAAGGATATTTCTTTATTTCTTGCACCAGAGCAATATTCAAAGCTTGCTCGTCAGCAGACAAGGCTCGAAGCATTTTTTAAATCACCTGTACACTGGCCAAATAATTAAAGAGACGAGAAACAACGCTCTTTATCACAGATGATCATATGCAACTAGTCAATAGATACGCAACCAACAGGACTGTTTTCAAGCGACTGGTTTCGTTTGAGTTACATCGCAGTCGCGTTAGTGGACGGACATGCATTGCTTGTATAGCATAATTCAATTCACGACTGGTTGCATAAATGGACGAGCCACCTTCAAATCAATAAAAACCAACAAAAAAGTAAACATTTTTGAATAAGCGCCAAGCGGTAAAAAAATTAGTTAATATACTACATCACAAATATTTATGTGACGTTTCTTCTCGCTGTCAACAATTTTGGTTGTTTCTGTTAGCGTTAGCGTACAGTAAATTTTAATTGTGAGGATGAGTTTCACAAATGAGCATGCAGATTATGCACATTTTTTTATTCGACGAGCGAGACTGGTACTTAATTTGAAAACAGCGTTTAACAGTTCTAACATAAAGATTTACTTTTTTCTCGTTTTAGTATGTAACCAAATTGCAAACCATTTCATTCCAATTTGTTGTTGTCTGCGATGAATTAAGTTTCTGCCAATCTAGTGCAGATGGCGCCACTGATTTCTACTGGAACAATTGGTTTGGTAGATTTTTGCGCTTATAAAAAATGCCTAAATATCTATTTGTCTTTATTGTTCATAATCGACTCTCGAATGTTTGACTCTTTCCAAACGATATTCGTGTTTAGGTAGCAGAACACTACGGTGCTACTTCCTTCTTACTAGTGTAGCGTTCTGAAGACATCTCTAGTTCAGCGGTCTGGTAAAATTTATATATTTTCTGGTATTATCGTGTAATTTTATGATCATCATTATTTAAAAAGTTGCTATGTTGATTTAACGTACCTTTGAGGTAATTTTCATAATAATATTGTACCGTACTTCCTTGGGCAAATTTGCTTTTCGGTGATCAGTTCACCTTGGTTGTTTTTTGGAACAGCCATCATTAATATTGATTAGTATCGATTTATCGTGCCTTGTTGGCAATTTATCTAATATCGCTCTGATATTGTAATAATTTCGTGTGCTAATTTAAATTAACTTTCGGTTATTGTAAATTTTAGATTTACCCGGCAACGGATGTCGCCATTTTTGTATCGTAGTTAGTTGTTTTCTGTCTTTGTCTGTTGTTGTTTTAGGTCACTTGTGAAAAGTGGGGACTAGTGACATTTGGAGATTGGTACCCCTTTTTGAACTAAACCTATTTGTTTATAACCTTTGTGAGAGTTACCTAATGTGGTGCATTTGTTTTGTGGTGGATCATTGCATCTATTTACCAACCAGACCTCAGTAACGTAAGGCTTTTCTAAATATAAAATATTGAGTGCTTACTTGAACGTTTACTTAGTATTTAGTCAGGAACACTGCTCTAGTGGAGCCTTGCCTAGTTCTCTGGCAAAGATACCTGCCTAGTCATTTGGCAATTGATTAACTTTTGATTATCTGCAGTAAACACATAGTCAAGCTATATATCTTTATTTAACTTTATCTGGAATTCATTATTACCTCTCTACGAGGAACTAATAAATAATTTAATTTAACGTTACCTTTAATTTGAAAATTATCATATTGTTTTATATTTAACAAATATTTATTTACGTTATCATCTTCCTAGTTGTCTGTCTGTATACAGACATTTTAAATTCTATTTTCTTGAAGATTACCTTATTTTAGTAAAAAATATCTTAACATATAGCGAATACCTATTTCACTTTGTTTATTATCATAGCTACACCTAGTTTATTTATTGGACTAGTATTATTTTTATTTATCGTAACTTTTATTGATACTTAAGTTAGTTGAAGTCTTCAACTTCCTAAAATATTGTGGGATACTGATCCTAGTTTGTTTAGTTTGCAATTTACTCTGTAAATTTGGTTAACTCTGATATTTTGTCTACGTAGCTGGACAATTCAAACGTCACAGCTTTTTACTTTGTTTTGCCTATAATACTGATCTTATAAAACTCTTCCTTTTTTATGTAAATACCCGGACCAAGATAAAAGGATAACTGGTGGATCGAACTGATCATTATATACTGGGTGGAGCAGGAAAACGATATTTTATACAACTGGCATTCGTCTCAAGGGTAACTGACAGTGGTAAATCAAACTGACACTGAACCCATTAAGAGCTTAGCCGTTGCTGGATTCTTCGCAGGACTAACCCATTTGAAGTTACGTAATATCTTCGTCCCCAGTGAACATTTATAATTGGTCGAAAGAATTTTTGTAAGAGATCAGTCACTTTTTTTGTTTCTTTCGGGGTCTTTAACAAAAACTAGTCTTAGCCTATATAAATTTTTGTATATATTCCTACAAGTTTATTATACTTTTTATTAAATAATATATTTTTATTCGACTTCCTTCCCAAAAGAATTCAAGTATTAACGTTATCTTTACCTTTTAAAGTAAACTTTTCATTATTTGGTACTTGCAAAAGTCCTGGCGCCCAGCCTAGATTTTGGTGAGAACGCAAATCAATCTAAGCCCTTATTCACGACCTGCTAACTGAGCTACCAGTCAATAAGTACAACCCCCAGCTAATTGTGTTATGCCAGCAATTGGACGGGGGTGTTGCAAGTCTTATTCGATAAAGTCACCAAGAGGCTGAGTTTTGACACACCGTCTAAATCGTAATGACTGGTTTCACGAGTCTATCATTCGATCACTAGAATTTATAGTGAAAAAAAAAAGATCTTGAAAATAAAACATTGCTTTCTCTTAACCATTTTCTTTATTGATTTATAACCATTGCCAATTAATAATTTATTAGGTAGCTACTACTTCCGACAATGTTGTTATACAACACAATGAACTATTTATAAATTAGATAATAAATTATAAGGTGGGTACATTTTTTGCACATAATTAAATAGTTATTGTCTCTTTAAAATAAGCGTTTAGTATAATTTTGTTAACTCAATGACACCAAGGTTAACTCCACTAAAAAAAGGAGAAATAAGTACCAACACACCTTGAAAAATACAAATAAGTACCGATAAATCACTAATTTGAGTCTTTAACATCAAGCAACTTAAACCATGATAAATTAAGTTATTTGGATAAGGCTTTTTGTGTATTTGATATTTTCTCTGACGGCAAACCACAAACAGAAAATAAACGAGTGAAAGTTGTTTTCAGACGACCGCAAATAATATATAGGTATAGTATACTTCAAACTTATTTACAACATAAAAAATGACGCCGACGTTTTTCATGTCGCAAATAAGTTGAAATAAACTGTACTTATTTGTCTAATAGCATGAGTTTTGTACGATTTTAACTCCATATCAACACCCTGTATAACGGGTAGAAGTAATTTGTTCTTACTGATAAACAGATTTCGTTAAATCGTTCATGTTCTTTAATTCTGCATGTCACTGACCTTCTAGATTGTCCAACACAGCTTGTTTCACATGAACACGTAAATCGGTAAATGCCCTCCGTTGTAATTATGAATAGAGCTGTCCGAGGTCACCTGGCCGACAGAGCCGTCATATGACTCATATGTTTACATCATATCATAATACTTGAATAAGTACAGTAAATGGAAATAAATTTTAACAATAATGTTACATTTTATAAAAATTTGTATAAAACTCGCCCTTTTAAGCAGATTTATGAAGTAGTTTGGTTGTCGTCATCACAAAGTGGGGAAGATCTATAGTATAATAACATCAGGTATGTTTCTACAGCTGTGTCCATCAGCGATGTTCGCTTTGGTGAAAAAAATATATGTTTTGCATTTTGAAAATGACCATTCGACATCTACGGATGTAATACAGGCATAAGTAAAACAATCTGTGAACTCACTTAACGAAGTTGTAGATGCACCATAACAAATTTGTCTTAATTTGCTAAAATCAGGATCTTTCTGTAATACACTCTCGAATTTTTCACTAACGCGATTATTTTTTGCGTCATTTATAGCCTGTAGCTGTGTATTTACGTCGTCCACTATTTGCAGCGATTCCACTAACGACAACGAACTATTTTGCAATTTTTCTATTGTGTCGTGTAGTCCTCTATAATTGTTATTAATAGTTTTTAAATCTGTTTCAAGGGAAACGTCTTGAAAGCTTGTCTGGCTTTCCCTAATAGCTGCAGCCTCGTTAGGGTTGAACTGTAGTATCACAGCTTTTATTTGTTGAAAATATTCAGCATAATAAAAAGCCGCTTTCAACCACGTTCTCCAACGTGTAAGAATCGGCTCTGGTGGTTCAGGGATACCAGGACACTGTCTGTGAAATGCTCGAAGCCGTTTAGGAGATTTGAGAAAAACTTTTTTTGTATTTGCTATTAATGCATCTACCTCTGGAAAACATTTTCGAATCGTTTCTGCCACAAGATGTAACGCATGCACTTTACACGTAACATGTAAAAACCTACAATTGTCTCTTTGAAAAGAACGGCCTACCATGCGCATTGTCGCAGCACTATCAGTCACAAACATCAATACTTGACTTGTTGAAAGTTCAAATTTTTCGAATGTCTCCAACACCCCGTAATTATTTCGCCAGTACACGCAGTTAGTCTTTTACTAGCTAGTAAAAGTGGAAATGTTAGTTTAAGAGGGCCCAGTACACATACTATAATATTTAAAATAGAATTTTTTTTACAATCTGTCGTCTCGTCAATACATAACCAGAGCCGTGTATTTTTTAATCCACATTTAATCCTATTTACAATGTCTTCACGAACAGCTGGAATATATCTACGTAACGATGTACGACTTGGTAAGTTCACCTGGGGATTGTATTTATTCCAAAACTTCCGAAATGGTTGTTTATCCAGTATGTGTAGCGGAATATTACAGGCTATTAACATTAACAATAAATCAAACATAAACTGAGTTGTCAAAGGCATGTCATTTTTTTTATTTTGATGTTGCACGGTGTTGATATGACGACGACAATCTGTTTTGTGCCAGCACATTAAGTCTTGATTACAAACTTTACAAATTATTTTGCATCCGTCGTAGAATAAATCCGGAAATTCACAGATAAATTTATTCACTGTGTCCGCGTACGGTCGTTTTTTACCCTTTGGCGCGTTTGACATTATGTATAATTTATAGGTACAACCTCACGCATCAATCTTTCAAATAAGACTGCAGCGTAAATCACTTCTAAATCGGCACGTGTGACGCCATCGCAAGACCGTGGCTGTACTCCAGCCACCTCGGACAGCTCTAATTATGAATTGTCAATGAACAATTCACCAATATTGATTTAGGAAGTAATACTTCAGTATCTGCTGGCACAGGCAGGTTAAGCTGCTGAATACAATATTTAAATATACCTCTTCATAATCATCCAGGTAGGTGGCAAAAAGCAGGAGCGCAAATTTAATTAAACTTATCTTAGTTCATTATCTACGTAAAAGCTCGTTATCTACGTAAAAACAAAAATTCACCTCAATTAACTTTTTTTAACAAAGCATTCTCTACCTGGCACGTCTGTTATGTTCGTTAATTTCTTTCATTCCGCGAGCTCTATTTTATCTGGTTCTTATTTCATTTCGGTTTTATTAAACCCGTCATTACAATGCCTTCGGCATTCCTTCCCCGGTGGTTGAGGTTTGTTTATTTTTAAGACTAATTCACAGACGTTAGATATATGAACGTTTTATATAGGTCTGAGTTTGTGTGTTTTCTAGAGTTCCCGTTAACAAGCGGGCGATTTAAATTCTTAATAACTTTTGCATGAAATAAAAAAAAAAACAGTTTACAGTAGCAGCGTTGATTGGGGGATTCCTTCAATCGACGGTAGCAGGACTTCGCCACTCGATAGAGGACATTATTTTAAGCTAAAAAGTTCGATTTAACATGTGTCGTTTAAAAAGAATTTAAGTTTGAACATGATATTTACATTTAGCAACCAAAAATGTGCAGATATCCATTTTATGTATAGGTTTGCAAATGGAAATTCGACAGCTGCAGCAAGGGAATATCAAGGACGATTTCCAAATAGAAGGCAACCACTACGAAGCGTTTGTGTTAAATTTCATCTTTCATCAACGTTTTGTTGATAATGGACAAAAAAATAAACATAGGTAGAACCAAAATAATAACAGATATAGAGGTCGTTGAAACGGGACCATAGATATTCCTACCATCTGCAACTGTGCAGGCTTTACTTCTAGGTTACAATGAACGTCGTCCTCGCTTTTGTCAATGGTTTCTGAATTTCATTGGAGATGACCCAAACTTTTTTTTGAAAAAAATATTGTGGTCTGATGAGTCTTGCCTCACTCGAAGAGGCGTTGTGAATTTTCATAATCAGTATGTTTAGGCACATGCAAATTCACACGTGATTAGACAAAGAAATTTTCAACAGAAGTTTAGTGGCAATACTGCTGTATTAAGCACAAAGGGCCTAAATGCAAAATTTGTAAATTTTGATATTAATACCTTAGTATTTCAATAATGTTCTTTTGTAACTAACACTAAGAGTTTTAGGGCCTATTTGTAAAGAGAAAAGCTCAAAATTGCATTTTAAATAAGGGTTTAAATGCATTACACATGTTTTTTACTAAGCACTATGGGCCCATCTCTCAAAACTAAGGCAAGGTTATCCAAAAATAATAATTAAGAATTGACATTTTATTTCTGGGGTTCATTTTTTACCACCGATGTGTTTCGGACATTTATCAGTCTTTCTCTTGCCGTATTCAATGCTTACATTAAATTTTGTTTTATAGAATTAACCAAAATGGCAAATTCATCAAGAGGAAAAATGTTGGTTCAAATGGCTTTAAACAATTGGACCAGCCTTCACCCGAACCTGAAACCGTAGAAGCTGAGATGGATTGCATTACTTTTGAGTTTCCCGATTTTAATAAAATTGATGAAACGGACAATTTATTGGAGCAGTAACCAGTTACTGTTCTTGAAGATAATGCACTTGAAATGAACACTTGCGTTAGTACCTGTATTAACTCAATAATAACAGAGCAGCAAACTGGAGCTGATTTCTGGGAGCTTCCAAGTACAAGTAAACAGAATTTTCCAACTTTGCCAGAAACGTTATTAATGATGTGATTACTACAAGCTTTTTGGATAAAGTAGACGGTGAACATTCGAAAATTATGCAAAAAGACACTGATTCCGACTTGCAACTCCGATTATACCCCGGAACAGAAAACCACCAGTTCACCGAGCGAAGATGATGAAAGTTTAACATCAACCGAAGTGGAAAACGACAAGGAAAATACCGTACCTAATAATAATGATCAGGTGTCTAATGGATTTATTAAAAAAAGAAAACCGAGAATGCGAAGAAAATTCGAAAATACACCAGCAAGACGTAAAAAATTGAGAGTAATAAAAGATAAGGAAGATCATAGTGTAAAACTTGGATGTGGTGTGACCTGCAACAAAAAATGCTTTGAAATATCCAGGAAGAAAGAAGACAAGATATAAATAACCAGTTTTGGGATATGCAGAGAGGACAGAAAAAATTTGTTTTACAAAATATATCAAAATGTAATGTTAAAAGAAGAACAATCATTAGTGAGAATCAATATAAAAAGAAATAAAACTGTCAAATATATACTAAAGAAAGAAAATAGCGAACATGTGTCCGTCTGCAAAATTTTCTTTTTAACGACTCTGGGTTTTCAATCAAATCAAGACAAAATGTTAAGGAAAACTCTCTCAGTAGATTCATAACGTCTGACTCCTAAGCAAGACGGAAGGAAGGGTAAAATTCCAGCAAATAAAAGTGACCACGTACCTATTATTGAACACATTGAGTCATTTTCTCCAGAAATATCACACTGTCGCCAAGAACATGCCCCAAATTGCAGATATCTCCCTTGTGACCTGTCAGTAAAAAAAAAAAAAAAATGTTTTTATTACGGTGTCAATTTGAAAATTTCCCTATTAACTAATATTCAAGTTAGATCGAAACATGTTTCCTGCATTTAGATATATTATACATACCTATCTATTTAATTTCTCTACACTTTTCAATTAAAGTAATGCAAAAAAATTTTTTTCTAATTATATTTTTGATCATAGGCCTAAAAATGCAAATGTAAAAATGAATATTTTTAGATAATGTCGTTCTTTGACTGTATTCGTACCGTTCGTTACAGAGGATGAGATCAACCTTGAGATCAACGATAAGAAAAATGTTTTGTGGTGGGTAGATCTCGTACAACACAAACCAATATGTCGGATTCAAAGAGGAAGTGCAAGCAATAAACTTAACTACAATCTCAACTATAATAATTATAATTATAGGTCGTTTTTTCACAAGGCAAATAAAAATTCGGACAAACCCAATTTAAACTTTCTCCATTGTATTTGCGTGTAATAAAACACAATTTTGTAACAGTATCTCAAAGGGACATAACTAACAATAAGTGCGTTATTTTGTGACATTTTTTTTTTTATTATAAAATTTCTTGTGATAAAAGCGCAGTTTTTAAATTTAGTTTTTGAAGGTCGATATTAAGGCAACTGAAAAAACTGTTACAATTTAACCTAGCTTATAGAACTAATCGGCATAAACTAAATGGAATTATTAAGGATGACAAAACTGGGCCGATGCTATTTTCAGTATTAACAAACTCAGTTTGATATAATTTGTTAGATTGGTTTTGTGGTCTATATAATAATGATGCAATTATTTTTTAAATCCATTAGTGGTCAAACAAAAACAAATTTTGAAACCTCTTAATGGCTCGCATTGGCGCCCGTAGGGGGTGGGGGCAAGAGAGGGCAGTTGCCCCTCTCGGCTAATCTTGTTTTTGTTTTTACCACGCCGTTAAATTTTTACAAAGCTCATATCGCCCCATCTCCATTCGCCCCCACAGAACTTATACGCGTGTGCAAATACATAACATGTACCCGTGTGGTAGGCGGGACGGTCGCATGTCGCATCGCAATTTCTGTCCTTCTGTCGCTAGCAATTTAATTCTGCTCACAAGAGTATAATTATACAACACGTTAAATTATCGTTTTAACCGTGAAAGAACTATGAGCGCCTAGACCCTAGACATTTATTTTCTGTAAGTATAATAACAAATATACAAAGGGTACAGAAAGTTATTACAGAATAATAATTCTTATTCCATACATTGATTTTGTAATAACCTCCATTCGCAAGCGTTTTTCGGAAGAAAATGAATCATCATATTTAATATTTCAGTTACTACCGAGGTTGCTACCTAAATACATGATGAAGTTAAACCAAACTGAATACGATGGTATAGCAACAAAAATATTTGATAAATATGGCTATGTTCTTGAAAATTTTATTGCAGAATCTAAGATTTGGTATAATTTTTGCAAAACCCAGTCGCCGAATGCGAATATTTTAAATATAACATCAATAAAGGCTGTAAAAGAAGCACATCTATTTTATCCATCAATTTCCTTGGCATTATGTCTGGCATTGTCGTTACCAGCGACTACATGTACTGCAGAACGGTCATTTAGTTCAATGCGAAGAGTTAAGACCTGGTTCCGGGCTACAATGACAGAGGATCGCCTCGATGCCTTATATACTATGCACATTCACAGAAACTTAGTATATAAACTTAGAGAGCAAATTTATGAGGAAGTTGTGAATCGCTTTGGACAGCAGCAAAGATGATTGCAGTTTCTGTTTTCGCAAAGCAATATATAATATAGTAAACCTAGTGTAAATAGCATTTTACTCATGTTTTAGTTTTGTACCCATGTTTTAGTAAATATTAGATATTATTTATTATGTAGATTACGTCCTATTTTGGCTATGTTTTAATATTTTTGTTATATTTTAATATGTTTTATTTAGATGATTTGATTATATTTTTATTTTATTGTTATATTTTTCAAATATGTTTTATTCTAATTTTGTAGGTGAATTTCTGCGGGCGCCCATGATGGTGCGGTCAGCGAACGAAGTTGATACATACCTTACCTAACCCGACCCTGCAAATGGCAGTATTTCTAATTAAAAGAACTCCAGCTTGTTCACCTAGGCCTAAGAGGTTGGTCTTAAGGCTGTTACTCTGGCCTCGTATTGCAAGTTTATTTTCCTAAATAGAAGAAACAAACTTATGGCCTTATCGACGTATATGGGTACAAATCGGTCACATTATTATGTGTTTAAGATCATTATAAGGTTAACCGGTGTCACAGCAAGGAATGATAATTTCATCGCTAATCATTTTGTAAGGCATTTTTATTATTTATTTATTTATGTTTATTAAACTAACCCAGAAGTCCTATGAGTGCAGAGAGAATGGAGGCGGTACTTATTTACTAAATTTCCGATTAATATTGGAATCTATGATTGGATGATACTGAATTCTATAATTTTGTGGTTCGTAGATTCACAGATTTTGATGATGTTGCATGGTATGTGATTTATATTTGGATTAATGGAAATTAGTCAATTTAAGTCAGATTAGGTCATTTTGGAACACACAAGCTCAGATGGTGTTAGATGGGTCACTTGACATAATCATATTAATATGAATACAAATCGAGAAAAATGGTCGATTGAATATAAATCTGGTCAATTTGTTATACATATATGTTCAGATTGTGATAGGAATTTGATTTCGAGGATATGATCTTTCTATTTAGGTATATTGTTTCCTTAGCTGTCTGCTTCGGTTCAGTGTCAAAATGAGGCGGGTGTCAGTACGACCCAAGAATAAAGGTAAATTTAAAAAAAATAATATATTATTTCGTATCAATTTGAAGAAAAATGAAGTCTTCTTTTAAATACATCCAAGATTAAGTCCCAATTACGGTCCTGACCAATTATGTAAATTTGATAATTAACATAAACCGACAACCCGATTAATACTATATTTAAAAAAAGAGAAGTTAAACTGGTATTTATATTTTTATACTGATACTTTCATTTGTAACGGCTTTAAATAATAATTTATGGTGTGAGAGTGGGCGCCTAAACTAACAGAAGAGATTTTGGATAAATCACTTCCATTTTTTAAAGGACTGTTGTCTTGATTTTCGTTAAATACTTACATTAGAATTTAAAATATTTCAAAATTATCAATAGATTCATTAGTAAATTGTGGGAAGCTCTTACCATATAATAAAACGTGCAATTCTGACTTGATTAAAGTCAGTGAAGAAAGGTGTTAACCTTCCTGACACCTGACCTAAGAGGAAATAATTTTAATGACCCTAAAAGGGCGCCGTACCTTATTAAGGCCTATTAAAATATATTTATCGCCTTTGATGTGACCTCTTCTATTAGCTGATTGTGTTAGCTTAAAATACAATATTATTGAAAGTAATCTTGTCTCACTTCATCCTTATTCAACCTATTATGATAATATATGGTCATTAATATTTTCAGTATTTTTACTATTATTAGGTATTAAGATAAGAAACCTATTTCTACTATTTCTACTGTTTTCGACGCGTCGTCGTCGTCTCGATTTACATGAATCGATATTCAACGACTTATACCGACCTGGCGCCTGTGGACCAAATAAAACTAATTTGAGTGGGCACATACCATTCTCATGGCGTGTTACAACCCAATTTAAAAAAAAATAATTGTAATTGTCAGTTTCCCACGTATACCGAGATATTTTAAAATTGTTTAAAATTCAACACATGGTCGAATCTTGATATATTCTGAATATTGATCGAAATTCAGAAGACTTACACGGCAAGTGAAAATGTAAAGTAGCAACCAGCAACAGGTATCTAAGAATTGTCAGGTTGTTTACTTTTAGATACCAATTCCAATTCTCAATTGGAATTGGAACTGGTATCTAAGAGTAAGTCATGTGACGAAGGACAAATAAAATAATATTTTAAGTAGTGTAAACATCTCAGTTAGCGGTTTAACCTTTAACCCTTGGATAATTCTAAAAAAAATTATACCTATTTTTTTTCATTTTTAGCGTAAAATCATTGGATTTTTTGCTTATATCTACGTTCAGTACAAGAAATACTAAAAAAAATAACATGGTGCAACAAAACAAAAAAAATAACATGAGTGCTCCTTAAAATAAAAGTCTTTTTACAACACAACTGAAAACGTGATCAGTGAATGTCAATGATATTTCTCTATATAAAGAAACTGAAAGCATACTTTACTTTTTAATTGTACCATATCGCTGTTATATGTTGTTATAAGCTGACATATGGCAGCAACATACAGAATGTAAGTTGGCGCTATCTAGCGGTATTTTATCGTGATCTTAAAGACAACTCAGACACGCAAACCATAGTCTTAAAATAGAATTCATGTAAGAAACATTTACTTTTTTATTAAAAAAAATATCATGAATGGCGCATAAATGTCCATAAATTGACAGGATATCATTATTGTTAGGCCACTGGACTGTGTAGACTGGTTAGATGAGAATGGAATTGTATGAGAACGGCCGGGAATATTCTGGAATGTTCTAGACCGTGTGAATGGATGTATAAATAAGACGCACGGTGGGCCGAGACTCAGCCTTAAGTTGAACGTAAACGAGTAAAGAGGAAATAAGAAACAGACTTAAAAGTGTAAAATTGTGTTTATAGTTAAGACATTAATTAATCTATTGTTATTAATTATTAATTAGTCAATAAAGTAGTGAGTAAGTGTTACCTGGACTTTCAATCAACGAATCTACGAGTATAGGTGTTTGTGGGGATAGCAAACACGTGAAAATTTGGTGTTGGAAGTTGATTGAAAGAGAAATTTCTGGAATATTCGAAAAAGTTCTATAGTGTTCTTATCAGGAATTAGTAGTGACACGAAGAATTAAACTACTGGACAGTGTTTGAAGACTATTTCTGGACCGAAGAGAGACTTTAAAGTGGATTTTCGAGAAGTTTCTAGAACATTCGATTTAGAAATAACTGCAGATACGCGAGTGGACTTGGACTCAAGACTAAGTGACTTTTCGAGAAAATTCGAGAACATTTGATTTGGAAACCACAGAAGATACGTGAACTGTGTTAACGAGAATGGGTTATGGACTCAAAGCAAGACTTAGTACTGACATTTCGTGAAAGTTCTAGAATATTCCATTGCACAGTTATTGGAGATAAATGAATTTCGTGAACGAAAAGTAATATAGTCTCTAATAAGACTTTTTTAGTGCTGTCTCGAAATTTTTCTGGAACATTCCATTACTAAAATAGACGTGATAACAACATTTTACGGATTTTATAGTGTAATAAACTTTATTTTGAACTGATTTACGTGTAGTGAGTTAATGCCAATAACAAGAAGTATGGCGGAGAAACAAACACAGGACTTGCTTGCAGCGTTATTAGAACGGATGAACAATTAAGAGAAAATATGACAAAAAGAGAAAGACAAACAAAAAAAATTATGGAAGCTCAAGAAAGAAAACAAGAAGAAAGAAAAGAACAAGAGAGGAAACACCAGGAAGAAAAGGAAGAGCAAGAGAGAAAACGACAGGAAAAAAAGACTTAATAAAAATTATGGAAGGCCTGGAAATAAGACGACAGGAAGAAAAAGAAGAACATGAACAAGAAAACATCAAGAAGAATTAAGAAAAATGTTTGAAGATCAAGAAAAGTAGCGAGTCGAGTAAAGAGAAGATTTCATAAGAAGCCTAGATGAAGAACAGGCAACTATTTTCTCCCTCACTGAAAAATTTAAAGGAGATGTTATCAAAAAAGTCACTGAAGTTGCAGGGAAAGTCTGTGAAGTTGAAGGACAAGTTAATGAAGTTAAAGAAGTTAGTAAAGTTAGAGGAGAAGTCACTGAAGTCAGAGAAGTAGCCCGGCGCAAACAACAATTAAGAGAGAAGGGTGGCCAGTTAGGGGAGTGGAGGAGGCATGCGCTGTTATAAGTGTGACAGAGGGGGCCATATTCAGAGTAACTGTCGTCAGCGCAGCCCTGAGAGGGTAAATGTCGCAGTAATGGAGAAGCCGCAGGAAAACTGGCGAGCTGGTACTTCGGGGAATATGGCAGATGGCCTTTCCAAAAGACCGTGTCAGAAAGACTGCATGCCTTGCCACCGTGAGGAAAAACAGCAAAATGTACAAATAATGAATACCGGTAAGATTGATGTTCCAGATTATAGGACGAAAGAGTCGTTAAGGGAAGCGAAGTTGAACGATAAGGAAACTGATCCTATGTTAAAATGGAAAGAAAGAGGAACCCGACCCGATTGGAAGGGCATTTCAAATAAATCAGTGAGGCTAAAGGCTTTATGGGCACAATGGGGCTCCCTTAGAGTAGTGGATGGACTGCTGAAGAGAGCATGGGAAAGTTCAGATGGGAGGAAAGTTACTTTGAAATTGGTAATCTCCAGGTGTCACGTAGCAAATGTACTTCAGCAAGTGCATAATGAAACGTCTGGCGGACATTTTGGCACCAACAAAACCCTGAGAAAAGTAAGAGAACGTTTCTACTGGGTAAACAGTCGTCAAGATGTGGAGGCTTGGTGCCGCCAATGTGAAGTTTGCGCGGCAAGAATGGGGTCACAAATAAGAAATAAGCAATGTAACGCCAGGGCTCCTTTTGACCGAATTGCCATAGCAAATGATCGCATTAAGGCTCGTTATTATCTTAAGACGAATTCAGGAGGGTTCCAGGCTGGAGATCTGGTTTGGCTATATAACCCACAACGAAATCAAAGATGAAGGTGGTGCATATAGAGAGACTACCCAGGTATGCAGGGAACAATGAATTGCCTGATAGGCTGTTCAGGCAAGGAGAGGACAGTGTTACGCGACTAGACTGTGTAGACTGGTTAGATGAGACTGGAATTATTGTACGAGAACGGCCGGGAATATAATGGAATGTTCCAGACCGTGTGAATGGATGTATAAATAAGACGCACGGTGGGCCGAGACTCAGTCAAAAGTGAGAGTAAACGAGTAAAGAAGAAATAAGGAAAAGACATGTGTTTAATTGTGATAATAGTTAAGACAGTCATTAACTTATGTTATAAATTATTAATTAGTCAATAAAGTAGTGTGTAAGTGTTACCTGGAGTTCCAATCAACAAATCTACGAGTATAGGTGCTTGTGGGGATAGTAAACACGTGACAATATTTATTTTTCCAGGAAAACACGACGTGGACGTGGTAAACCCAGAACCTTTTAAACCACTACTATGTTTATTAAATAATTTGAAAATGTCGTCCGAGAATTTATATATTTGTTGGTTAGGTTAGGTGATCGTTTCTGATCTAGTATTATACAGGGTGTTTCAATGATGTCACAACAAACGTCGAGGGGTGATGCGTCTCATCAAAATAGCAAAAAACCACAAAGAATAATATTTCTTCCTAAAATGCTTCAAGAGATTTACGTCGCTTTGGAAGTATAACATTAAACAAGCTTTTTAAATAATAAAAATAAATAAATAAATAAAAATCTGTTCGGTTGCAAATAACTTTTTATGTAATTAAATAATACTAAATAATCGTAGGTATTTCTTATTAATAAAAAAAATGCATTAGTATGGTTTGTAATTTTATGTAGGTATTAATTAAATCTATATGGTTTTAGGATGAATCATTTGTTTTCGTTTTTCAATAATACTAACTACTACTAAAATGTAATTCTCGCTTTTTCGCTGTCTATATCCTCACACAAATAATAATAATTATTCTTACATTAGTATGAACAACTCGTTTTGCATGTATACTCCAGTACTTCCTGTTAGCGCTGTTCAAGAATTATAATATTATGAGGGAAATTTGATATACATATATTATGTGTGGAACATTTTTATTTATTACATTACACAAATCAAGTTACAAACAAATAAAGTTGGTTCGTTAGAGTGCAGTATCTGTAAACCAGAACATGTAGTCTCGTGTAGGTAGAAGAGGAACTGATTACTTATATACAAAAAACAAACTAGGTATTTGTATAATTTGCAATAGATCATATGTATGATCGCGAGGTAAAATGTGGGTAAAAGGTATGTAAAGTAACAAAAATACAACTTTGGTGTACTACATCCATAGCTAAATAGACATCAGGAATTTCAAGTCCAATAGAAGAATAAGAAATAGAATGTCTTGTCGAAATTGAGGACAATTATTTTGAATCGCCACGGCGTCTCCTGGTATATATTTCTCTATTTCCTTTGTTGACAGCGGCACAGCGAGAAAGGAAACATAAAAATGAATATTATTAAAGTTAAATAAAATAGCTTCAATAATTGTCTAGATACGATTTCCAAAATATTATTAAAAAATCTTGTAACTTTTTTATATACTATTTTTGAATACTCAGAAAATGACAAAGTTAACGGGGGTGGGGCTCACACAAGTTTCCCTCATATTTCCCTTAGTATTAGAGATACTAATATCATTGTGTTCTTAAGAAAACGCTCCATTCAAAAATGTGAAAATGTATAATTTTAAAATAAAATTAATGATTGTTTTTCTGATGATGAGTTTTAACTCGGTTTTAAATTTTTTCGTAATAACAGAAATAACAAAATTAGGGGGGGGGGGGGATATTCACAACATCACCCTGTACCTACCTGTTAGATTATTTTTATTAAAATTAAAAAAAGATCCGATAAATAAAATATTTTTCTTAATATCAATCGGTTTCAGTTTTTCAAAAAACAGCGTTATGTAAAAATGTTTGTAGTTTTCAAGTGTGCCATTATACGAGCCATTATATTTTTTTCTATCTTGGAAAATGTACAGGGGGAAAAAGTTGTATTTTTTTTAAATGGAACACCCTGTATATTTTTATATTTTTGAATTCGTTCCTTCCGAGGTTACTTCCTTCCAATTGCAATGAATTATGTTAACACCGAGGTTAAATTATGCTGTTTCCTGTCATGGCAATCTTAGGTTAAATAGGTATTGTTAAATTAATTCTCAACGAGTTCTTTTTGAAATTGTGCTTTACTATACTGTTATCTACTTATATTCAATTCATAAAATTTTGCAACATAATGTGATAATTTATGACATTTTTAAGCGTCATGTTTTTTTTAATATCTCCGTTAATTTTGGAATGAACACGTAACTAGGTATTATATCATTGTAATTGGAGAGGAGCAACGAATTCAAGATAATATTATATAAAGTATAAAAAATACAACTTTGTTTTGCTCCCTGTATAATGTTCAGAGATAGAAACACATAATAGCATATTTAAAACTAGGGTCAGTAGGGGTAAATATAATTATAATATCATTATTGAATGATCGTTTAGAATTTGTTTTGATTTTACATACAATTTGTGCCAAATGTACATATTCATTAAAAAATGGTGTCTATATTTACTCAAGCTTTAGGAAAATTATGACACAGAAGTTGGGAAATTATAAGACACACTTATATTTAGGAGGCTATGAAAGCAAATGTAATTCCAGGGTAAATTTGAGACAGACCAGGTAAAGAATAACACCAAAAATTTTACGGATTATAAAAACCATATTTAATATTTGTTTTATTGCTATTTAAGCACAAATAAGAAACATACAATACAAATTAAAATATAAGGCAAATAATTTAACTAGTGTCACTTTAAGCTAAAGTAAATTATTCTAAAAATTTCTATTAAGTATAGGCTTCAAAATTTTGTGATAGATATGTATAAAAAAGGAATAGAAACATTTTAAATTCTCAAAAATCTATAATACTAACAAAAACAAGATATTCGTTTGGGGTTATAAACAAAGTAAGTCATCTATTTTAAGAGGAGATACCTATGTATTGCATTCTATCACCTGACTGGATAATTTCAAGATATGGTAATTTTCCTAAAATATTAGAAGCAGGATCAACACAAACATCTGTTTCTTTCATTCTGAAAGTATTTTTTTCTTATCCACACATCTCATACCCATAATTTCAAAATCTGTATCCTCCAAAATACGCTGAATTACACAAACATCTAAAAGTCGCAGTATTCCTTTTTTTCGCCATAAAAAATGTACTAACACATAATCACCTGCTTTGTAATTAAAGACTTCTACTTCCTGAAATTCCTCCTCCGCATCACATTCAAATAAATCTATATCATCTGATTCATCTGTACTATCTCCACTTTAACGCCACTCATCTTCCGAAGTAGAGCACCCACCAACTATTGTCCTAAAATTCCCCACGAACCTGTCTCATATTTTCCTCTTTTGACGTCTTATATTTACCCCACAAATATTTTTGTCATTAACACGCAAACTATAACAGTTTAACACAAAGAAAATTAGTATAGAAAGCTTTGGCAACATGCCTCTACCTCAAATAAATTTTAATTCTTATTTGACCATAAGTTGCAACGAAAGTTGTTTCATAAAAATAAAAAGTTTTTCAACCCAAAAAAAAACATGATTACTCTTAACATTTGTTTTATGGATAAAAATTTGTATAGAATTTGATAGGGCAAACGTCTTTTGAAAAAACAAAAAAACATATTGTTTTTACTTCTGATTGCACATTTTTTAAAACAAAATACACTGTGCAGACCCACTTTTGTGGTGTCTCATATTTACCCCTACTGACGCTACAACAAATTTTAGACAAGGTCGTTTTGAAAAATTAAAATCGATAAATATTAACAAAAATAGGGGGGGAAGGCTCAGTTTTAATGGAAACAACTTGTACATAGGTATTCGAGTATTCGATCAATAATAAATTTAGTTACAAAGATATTATACAAAAAAAATTAATATTTTCTATTTTCATCATAATAGTACCTGATGGATTGTAGTAATAATTAGGTAAGTACTTTTAAATCACTAGTCAAATTAGATCCCGTCAATTACTAGAATCAGTTCAAATTTCGAACTAAGGTAGGTAGCTAGTTAGAAATTAAACCACAAAAAACCAATATGTTCCGAGACCACCTACAGATTCTATAAAAATTAAAGATTTTACCTATTCAATAGATAGGTATTCTTATATTTACGCAAGCTGATGAGAAAAATGCAATAATTCTTCACTTTTTCTAAATGGAATTAACTTTTTGGTTAATTTATCCAATTATCTAAAAAACATTATCTTAAATTACACAGGTACTTAATTAAGATTAAAAATGAGTAGGTACCCATAAGGACCTACAATCGGCAACCTGTTGGCTTATATTTTATAATAAAAACTCACCGTTATAATTATCGTACGCCGTAGGAACATATTCACTTGGAAAACTATCATTACTATATGAAACTGCTAGAGACGTTTTTCCTACTGCCTGATCGCCCACTATCACACATTTTATTTTATTTTGTTTTTCCTTTTCTGTTTTCGGTTTTTTCTTGCTTGTCGTATTTGAGTTAAACAAAGTCACAGGTGTAGTTTGAGTTAAAAGGGGTTGTTTTGTATAATGGAGAGCGGGATTGCATTGAGGGGTCATTGTTACTATTTTGTTTATTTATTTTGCAGTAAAACAATGTCAATGCTTTAACTGTCACTGAACGTCTACTATACGCATACCCGGAGCGCAGTAAAACACGAACACTTCTAATCGAGACAAGACGACTGTAAAACTGACTCATTTTCGATGTGCAAAGCGTAGAGAATCCAGAGTGAAAGACGTAGATCTAAAGAGTGAGATGGAAAATACATACCTGGATTTTTTTGAACGCGTTATCTAACACCTCCCGAAAAATCCGCTGTACAGAATATTTATAGTTTATACGATTAAAAACATCGCAATTACTACAATATTATATTTTATGCTAGATTTTACATTTTTATTGATGAGTTTAGAGTAAAATTCATTCTTATAAAAACTTATCCCCCATCGTTTTTAGGCAACATAGAATACAATCATATCGGCGCGCGGCTGATAAAATCAATATGCAGAGACGGTCTCGCCCTGATCTTAGGTTTTCGTATCTAAAGGATAGCAGACCTGTTTATAATATATAAACAAGGATACCTACGAGGTAGTTAATTTAAATATGAAACATTATTGTCAACTTCAAAGTAACATTTTATTAAGTTTTTAAATTATTTATGGTGAATAACTAAACAATTGAAAGAAATCCTTGTAAGCAGATGTAGATTTTTATATACTGCGACGAAAAGTCTTGACGTTACCATTATTTCTTTGGAACATAAGCGTAGTTTTGATCTCATTCTCTTTAATCAGCTTTTGCACAGAAATTATTCAATTTATATAAATATGTGTCTCATCACATCATCAGTCATCAATGTCATCACTATCAGAGTCTGTACCTATCTTACTTCTATTCTACCTCTAAAATTCAAGCTGCCACATATATAATTTGTTCATATTTATTGCTACGAATTGTGAAATTAATGCCATTCGTTGTTCAATTACTTTTTTACTTTAATGTTGCAAGTGCTTTTATAAAAAAACATTTCTTAATTTTGAAAATATAAAATATTAGAAATGAATTTATAATTTGATTACGTCTCTGTGTTTTAATCTGTGGCTCCATCTATGCAGCTTGTCAGAGCCTAAGAATGTCAGTGCCACACAACTCTACTAAATAAGTAGTTTATGTTATTTTCATTAATGTGGAGTATAGTTAGTTGTCTAATCACACGTCAATAAATCTCTAATATACAATACATAAATTATTTAAAATTTCGTGTTTATTGTTTGTGCTCTTTTGAAATAATAAACGAAGAACTGACATTGTACTAAATTATTTACAACAGTATGTAACAAATAAGTGTTTATAAACGTTTTTTAAATAACATCATTGATTTTAATACAACACGAAGTTCAATGCACCATATTATATTCTTTTATTAGAAGGGATTGAAATTTTATTCAAGTATGCGGAAGGATAGTAACTGCAGTTATAGAAGAGAATATTAGCATTAATAGGTGGAAAGATTTTTTTGTGTAGATGAAAGTAGTAAACATATTTGCAATCCACATTATGTTAATTGATTGAGGATTCACATTGTTAACAAGATATTCAGTTAATAATAAATTTAACTGTTTTTACATAGAAAACATGCATTTCAATTATATGCATCGGTTCTGTTTGGCAGCATATAGAAAGAAAACTGCATTATTGGTTGCCTGTGGCCTGTCAATATTAATATTATTCGGATTAGAGTATTCAAGATTAGAAGAAAATAAAATTAGTGAATTAATGAAAGAGGAACGAGATGCTCAGGTGGTAGCAGATGCATTAATGAAAAGTATAAATGTTAAATTCATTGAAACTGCTAATAAAATAAACAAGGACCCAAATACACCTTCGAAAATAGTGACCGAGTTAGATATAACAGGACTGTCCAAACTTGAACAACCTAGTAGAGATGATATTGCAAGGAAAAGAGAAACTGAGATTGTAGGAAAACAATTTGAAAATTTGGAGACAGAGCAACAACTTGGAATACCATATGTTAATCTGGATACCAAAAATCCTTACGTTCCAAAGAAACGAATAGTGCATTTGGATTTAAAAGGGGCACCACCAATTATACCCTATTTTAAGAAACTGTTTCCTTTAATTAAAACGTTGGGTGCGACAGGCATATTGCTAGGTAAATATATATTTTTTACCATTATAATTAATGTGCATCAAGTGCATTTTTACCAGATTAATATAAAGAAGCATATACTAACAGTACTTACTCAGTCCAGAGGAATAGTCTTACATTTTAATAATAATAATTAATATTGGAAATTACTCTGATTCAATATAAAATATTTATTCAAATAGTTATTTATGTAATAAGACCGGAAAGTGATTCCTTACTGGACGAGCTGGCAACTTCTGGGGCGAGCGTCCACAAGCCCTGGAAGCCAGGAAGCCCAGTAAAAACACTTTCTAAGTGTGTTGCGTTCAATATTTATGCTGCAACCATTCTTGCTAGTCTCAAAAAACTTTTTAACTTGATATCTTTTGCAAACAAAATTCATAAAATTCAAATGATGTCAGACGCTGTTGTCTAGAGTGCATAATTGGGTACGTACCCTACTGTTGTCAACCAATAGTGAGATAAGAGATCGATATAGTATATTTCATTACGAGTTCAGAAGCTAGGCTTTTCTCATGCCTGCATTACAAGTTACCATGTAAACTGAACAGGGGAATCATGCAAGCACGGGGGAAGCAGTTTATGAACCTAATATTTTTCATTATACTTCTCCAAAAACAACACATTCAAATAAAATAAAAATTTTCATAGGAACACGAGCAATGCCTGTTTAGGATATTGTTAATTTTAAAATAGTATATGCATAGAAATGGTCCATATTAAGGTATTTACAGTTTCGAAATCAACATAATCCTATATAGGCACTACTCACGTTGATATGAAAATATTACGTCCAGATTTTAGAGCGGTAAATATTTACATATGAAGTAACGATCCATGTATATTCCTAAGTAATAATGTCTTTTTTTTTATTGTTTAAGAATATGAAGATATGTTTCCATTTAGCGGAGCTTTAAAAAATTTGTCAGCCAATAATGCCTATACCATCGAAAATATCAAAGAACTTCTTAAATTAGCTGATGATTCGAAATTAGAAGTTATTCCCTTAATACAAACCTTTGGACATGTTGAATTTGCTTTAAAACATGCAGAATTTGTTCACATCCGAGAAGTAGTTGGAAGTCCCCAAGCTCTCTGCCCCAGTAGAAACAGTGCACTTGATTTTATAAAGGAGATGGTTAATCAGGTAATAGAGACAATAATAATGATAATAATAATATATTTTTTTATCACCTAGTAAATGAAAAAAATAGTACATATTCTATACTTAATCATGTTGAATATGAAGAGTAGTAAACATGAAATTAAGATAAACTTGAAGAAAAAAATGAAACATTTGCCTTGTTCTCTTGCAGGTTATGGACTTACATCCTGCAGCGAAGTTTTTGCACATTGGCTGCGACGAGGTTTTTCAAATGGGAGAATGTGACATTTGCCGCCTAGAAATACACGAAAACCTTTTCTTAAAACACGTGAAAAACGTTGCCAACATAGTTCATGCCAGATACCCCCACATACGTGTAATTGTATGGGATGACATGTTAAGGCATTTATCTCAGCAGGCCATGCAAGACATCAACTTAGGTAACTTGGTAGAGCCTATGGTGTGGGTGTACGCTGAGGACATATACAGATTTGTTCAACCCAATGTGTGGGACAAGTACGCCGCTGTGTTCAAAACTGCTTGGGCAGCATCAGCTTTTAAAGGTGCTTTTGGTGAAACACTGTACGTGCCAAATGCCAAGCGACATCTTGAAAACAATTTACGATGGTTGGATGTAATGTCAACGCAGGCTCTTACCTTCAAACATGGTTTAATGGGGATAGTCGTAACAGGTTGGCAACGTTATGACCATTTTGCAGTTCTTTGTGAGCTGCTACCCGCCGCCGTCCCGTCGTTAGCTCTAAGTTTAACCACAGTGTCTCATGGATACTTTAATTCTTCTCTGAAGGAAAAGTTTTTGACAGCTCTTAGTTGTCCGCAACAACAGAATATTGTCCATAATTCTCCTTTCATTAACCTCGATTCAGATCCTTTTATGTGGGATAAATTGAGTCGATGCATGTTTCCGGGAAACTCGTTTTTTAGGGTAACTAACAGGTTGCATAATATAGAAACTGAGGCCACGGAATATTTAGATATAACCAAAAGGCAAAAGGGATGGATGACCGCCTATAACATTCGACATAATTATAGTTTACCATTGAGGGTGGAAGAGTTAACCGCAGATCTGCCCAGGGTATATCATGGTATGATTTCGCTAGCTAGATCTGCTGTCGACGCAATGATAGACCTGTTCGATAATTATACGATATCAGAGTGGATCGAACAAAGGATTTACCCTTTTATTATAGAGTTAGAACAGTTACAAAATCAAAGTATTGCGTTGAAAGGTGTCAATCGTTGGCCGTCAAGGCCGTTACCTCCTTTGAAAGATTTACAAAGGCTAGGTGTTGCTATAAATTAGGGAATAATATATTTATATTTATTACAACACAATATTTATTTAAACAACTCGCAAAATAAATAAGATTTATTGTACTCACTTATGACTTCTTTAAGGTTGTTTCTAGAAAGACTGAAATTTTTTTATTATTATTTATATATCTACCTTTTTATTGTATAGGGCTTGACCCAAAAAGTATGGTGAAGAAAGTGAAAAGAACTTGTTAGTTTCTATATATTTCAAGAACAGTTTTTATTTCTTCAAATGGCCTAAAAGACCTTTTTGGCGTTAGCCATATATTGTTTAGAAAATAATTCTCAACATTCCTACCAAGTTTTGTTTCACTGAAGATCAATTTTACATTTTTATTGGATGGACATAGTGATTAAAAATAAAGCTTTTACTTTTAAATATTACTGATTTAAGTTCACCATTTTCTGAAAATGTCCATTGATATGGTTCTTTTTTTACAAATGGCATACTTTTTGGGACACGCCGTATAGGTATATACTTTTAAATTATTTTTTTTCTATTCAAGGTATAGTTAAATTAAATTACAAATAAGAATTGTAAAAATTTAGATTATGTTTCATATTAAATAAGTAAATTCCCAACTATAAATAAAAAATATTTTACATAAGGTGGATGCAAAATAATTTTTAAATAAATCAGGTCAATAAAAGTGATACTATATACAATGGATGATGGTAGCCCTAAATTTTTTTAAATACTCGAACCTTGTTAGATTTTACCACAGAAGTCTCTGATTCTGTGCTATGCAATATTAAACAAGGGTTGTGTAGGTGGTATACCATCCTTCAGAAGGGATGTAAAGCAGATGGTCCCTTGTCTATTAAATGTTAGGCAAGTGAAAAAAATCCCCACTCTTCGACAAAGAGGTTCGGCAAAATTTCCAGGTTGGGAGTAGCTCGTCCCCTAGCATTAGTGATTGGCCCTGGTAGCAAAAATAGGCCTACATTAAATAATTAAAATAAAATTTCGTGGAATGAGAAAATAAAATCCTGCACCTGTGTGCAAAAAATCCCGTGAATGAGAAAAGAAAATCCTGCACCTGTGTGCATCAGAAAATTAATATGACAATTCGCCAACAGTTCATATATTGTACTACCAAGTTTAAAATTGTCTCGTATGCCCTCACATTATTTTGTTGTTTAATAATGTGTGTTCTCCCCTCCGGTACTTTAAGAAGATTATGTTTTTACATTACAATATTTTTAGAAAAATTTCAAATCCTGAATTAATTTCTGATGGTACAAAAATCACTGCAAAATAACAATACTCACCTTTATACATAAAAAAACTATTCCTAACCATAGTGGGGACTTTTTAAATTAAGTTTGCATCTATCTTATTTAAAGTACTTCTAAATTAGGTACCTATTATTCTTTGTAACAAAGAAGTATTAGATAAAGCTTTATGTTTTTTTTAAGAGCATGCAACTCCATGACGAAAAATGATCCATATAAATATATGCATATATTTTTTACTCTGATGAATTTTGAAAAATTTTGTTGTTGAATCATTGTTGTATTAATTCAACTCTTAAGAAATTAATTTTATCATTACATTGCCTGATATGCCCAGAATTGTTTTAGTACGGTGAAATATTAACAGATATTAACAGTACCCTAAAGTTACTTATTGTAATGTTATCGAAACGATAGAAATCTTTGTTTAGAGATGAACTAACATTAAAAGATTTTCCAACATAATTTACTTTGAAATTAAAAAAAATACATTCAGAACACATTTCATCATAGCGTTGCCCGTTCTTAAATTATATGTGCGATACATAAAAAATATTATGAAATAGTTATAGATACAATCTAAAAAGTGTTTCTTTAAAAAAACGTTGTATAGAGGCAAAGATATGTGAAGTAAACACTCCTATATCAAATTTTTCCATACAGCCTATACGATCATGAAGGACCTCTGTGGGTTCTGTGTGTGATAGCAAAATGGTGTCAATATTTCCCCGGGATAATTTGCTTTTGCCATAGCTTAGATTTTGTGGGATTTTGGTATGCAGTTTTTATTTTGTAGGTTAGAATTTTCTCAGATGTTTCAGTAAAGAAATAAATGAGAACGATGTAAGTAACGTAGTACTAGCAGCTGAAATGATAAAAATATACTTAAGAACGTCCCCGTGTATATGTGTGGTTAAGAGGCCATCCATGTTCATGCAGGCTGCAATTCTGTCTCTAGTTCCAACAACTATCAATTATCATTTTCATTTCCAGAGGTTTTCTATTAAATAGAATTTTTTATTTTTTTGTAGAATAGTAAAATGTAACAAATAGTGGTATAGTATTTCCAAAATCAGTTGGAACACTATAAAAACGCTGACAAAGGAATTTAAAGGCCTGACAAGGGGATTTACTCATTTAATGGACAAATCCCTTTGTCGGCGTTTTTACAGCGTTCCAACTTCGGAAATACTATACTTGGATAAACACTAAGTCGTCGTCAATTGAACTGTCAATATGAATAGATAATAGATATTTGTGGGAACCAAATAGCAAAAGTTGAAATGTTATAGATAGATAAAAAATAATTCTTGCATAACATCCTATTTTTTTAGCTGTTACGTTTATTTCTGGAAATTTTGGTGTCAATAATCCTGTTTATAGGAATAGAAGCACAATTTAAAATATACCACTTTATGGATTACAGTCACAAAGCAGCAAATATTTTTCAGGAATAGTCATAACGGCATTAACTACTAATGACGTAGCTATTGTTCATGTCGAATATTGTGACATTTGTAGATCCATACAATTTATTTAGAAATAGGCCTTATAAACTTCGTATTCTTATAGAATATTTGTACAAAATAAGAGTTTTATATTTTTTTGTAGATTGCAAATGAAATGTTGAAGGTGGCATTTTTTTTTTGATGGACAACGCACAAAATTAAATTTTCAAAAATTTGTTTCAAATATTAATTGTCACAGAAAGAAATTTATTTAGAAACTGTAGTGATTTTTCATTGGTTAACTGAAGTTTTACTACTTCTATATACAGGAAGTATCAGGATAAATGTCACTTTATAAGAAGTGATAGCACAATACGCATATGTAATTTTCAAGAAATTTTGTTATAACATAAAAGTTTCGATAAATACGAGATAAATTTAAGCGATAAAATAGCTCAATCAGAGACTCCAATACAAACATGAAACAAAAGTAATTATCTCATGCTTAATAATAATAAAACACAAAACCTAAACTTTAAATTTAAATTTAATCTATATCAGAAAAGAAACCACACTTAATAACACATTTAGAAATGGCACTCACCATGATTATAACACCAAAGGAAAAGAAAACAATAGGTTAGTTAAGTATGGCTCACAAGAACTCAAAATTCTTACAAATACCTATCAGGAAAATCTTACAACGCTTTGCCAAATGAACTCAAATGTGATACTCTAAGTTTGAGACACTTTAAAAAATCAAGTAAAAGATATTTTAATAAATGAAAGTTTTTAATCATTTGACGAATATTTTAATTTCTCACAAAAATTAGAAATGCCTGAATGTTTTTACAACTATTCCTTCAATCTTTCTTAAATCTTCTCGCTATTGTAATTTCTTGTAATTGATGATAAAAATGCTACTTCATTTTTATTTTATCTCATTTCAATTTATTTTTACACTAAATTTACTGTTTGTTTTACGATAATAATTTCATTCTAAAACACTTATATAGGTACTGTATGCGTGTAGATACATATCTAAATATGACAGTATTTTACAAATTTTCTTTTAATTGACGTACGTGTAAAAACATGAATAAACTATCTATCTATCTATAGACGCGGGTTTTATATAATATTAAAGGCTGTTCTATTTCTCCAGTCAAGAATTGAATAGAATATTTATTTTCACTTGACATACAAAATATGTGCGTGAACGTCAAAAAATACTGATATGGTTCCTACTACTGAGATACATAAAGGTTTAAACTGCTATTCAATTTAAGATGTGATACGCGTTCAAGTCTGGTGCATACTTTCGAACTACACTCTGTGGGTGACAAATAATGGCCACACTCAGGTTGTCGATAGTTCCATGTGTTTTGCTTAGAATCTTTACTTATTAATGTTTACTACTGATAAAGTCTCCCGATCCACTCCTTTCACACTTGGTGCATTACTTACTTAGTGTGTATTGAACCGGGTAGAAAAACGACATCTATATTAAACTATTTTTCAGTAACGAGCAAAGCATGCTGCGCCATGGCTATTGACTAACCCACATCTATCTTATGCCACACAGTTGACCTATTCAAATTTAAAAAGTGATCCGTTTTGAGATACCAACTCAACTATTCACTTGCAATGTGTACCACTTTTTTAAAATTTAGAGTATAAGTGGTACTCTGTAAAATATTACTCTTGAATCACTGCCTATAGCACAAATTTTCAAATCATTCACCAATTCACAAAAATCATGAGAACTGGCTACCTATCTTTTTGTCATATTTATTTGCATTATTTATTTGGTTGTGGTATTTAAAAAGTGATGCCTAACTTTTTATCTATTTTATAATTTTTTTAAATTTAATAGATGAAAATGCGGTAAAATATTAAAGTGAATGTAGACATTATGGATTATTTTCTTCATATTATTCTTTTATTAATAAGTTGCAAGTAAACGCAGATGTGTCATTATCTAGCATGATAATTTAAGGATTAACATGTCAGCTGCCACAATTACATGGGGTTGGGGATTCTCCCAGTGGGGCATCATACAGAAAAAGGCTATTTACACATTCTTGATGTCAAAAAGTTGAACGTCAAAATAGCCAAAATTTGAATTTTAATTTCTCTTAGCATTTTTAAAATATATGCCAGTTATTTTAAAATTTTTTAAATGGAGTTTTGTTTGATTTTTTTAAAGAGTTTTATTGTCAATCATTAAAATTTTACAAAAGGTCATGTGGTAGATATATAATTTGTTCGATATATTTGTCAATACTGAAAAATATGACAAAAAAAGATATGTATACTTATTTTTTTTATAGAATGTAACAAATGTAATTTGTTTTTCACATTTTCAAAAACTGATTCATTTTAATCACATTAAATTAACTATTTATTACTTAAAATACTCATTGGTTATTTAATTAAATTTTTTAGGCATTCATTCTGCATAGATGTTATTTATATGTAATTAAAATTACGTGTACCTAATATTTATTAATAAAATATTCCAAATAAAAAACATTTATTAATTCAAAATGAAGGGTAGTGCAGTCAATCCGGAATGATCATACGTTTTGGGTAGGTAGCGAATTCTTTTCGATTCATAGGGGGGTTCGTTCGTGAGTGTAAAAGTGAGATTCCACACCTGGGGATGTTTCAATGAGTAGGTCGTGAGTATAAAACTGAGTTTCCGCCTGAGGGTGTTGTCTTTCGGCCGCCATCTTAAAAATAAGGGTACAATTAGTTTTTTTGATTTTCATAACCATGAGTCTGACAAAATATTTTTAAAGGGCATTTTTGTAAATAATGCAATTCTCTAGAACTTTTATTAGTAACTTTTCAGCGTAGTACAAATAATAAAGTAATAACTTTTTTATTATTTATGTTACACTGAAAAGTTACTATAAAAGTTGTAGAGAATTGCATTATCTACAAAATGCTCTTTAAAATTATTTAGTCAGGCTCACGATTACCAGGGTAAATCAGAAAAACTAATTGCACCCTTATTTTGAAGATGGCGGCCGAAAGACAACACCCTCAGGCAGAAACTCAGTTTTATACTCACGACCTACCCATCTAGGAAACCCAAAAAGAAATTTGCTACCTACCTAAATATGGTTGCCCATTTTTCAACGTCAGATTGACTATACTAGGGTGAACAAGTCTGAAACACGTGTCCACAGGCCTTATCCATTATTATTTTTTTCTGGTGCGATGTATATTTTTGTATTTGATCGCATCAAAAAATTGTGTTAAAAGTTGTTGAGAATCGCCCCAGTAGGTCAATTTATAAAATTCGTGAAAGAAAAAATGTTTTTTTTTTTATTTTTTTAATTGTTTTGATGACATTTTTTGTTTCACTTTTAACCTAATTTTAGATTTGACCTTTTGGAATGATTCTTACAACTTTTATTAATAAAATTTGTTGACAAAAAATGCTTAATATATTTATTTATAATTATAATGAGACAGTTTTTTACTGGGGCTAAAATGTAGTTTACTCATTTAATAAAGCTTTACAAGCTTTTTATATAAAAAAAAGAAAAGATCAAATTCACTGAAAAATAAATAAAATGTGTATTGTATTGTTTAGGCCCTGAAGTGAAGTAATGTACAAACAGTTGATTGATTCGACCCTTACTTGATGAAAATCCATTTTAACATCGAACTGAATAAAACTTCACGTTTTAAGATTTTCACAAAAATTTTTATATTCATATATTTACAAAATATATATAAACATGACAATTGTTTCGCCAACACAGTGGCTTCGTCAGATGTGAGTACTAGACTAGCTATTACAATTATGTATAATTGTGTAATTATGTATAATTGTAATTGTAATAATATAATTGTGTAATTATGTATAATTGTAATAGCTAGTCTAGTACTCACATCTGACGAAGCCACTGTGTTGGCGAAACAATTGTCATGTTTATATATATTTTGTAAATATATGAATATAAAAATTTTTGTGAAAATCTTAAAACGTGAAGTTTTATTCAGTTCGATAATGTACAAACATTTATATGGTTTGATAATAGTTTTCTTCAGATTTTTGTGTAATGTTTTTATACTGATCTTTCTGTCTGTTCGGTCAATTACCAAAACTTCACATTTAATTTGACTAAACATAGGTGCTGTTGACGCCATTGTCTTTAATATAGTCAATGTACATAGATCTACAGAAAGTGAATGAACGTTATATATAAATACAAAACTTTCTGTCCAATTTCACTGTATAACATTTTTTCTGATTAGACAAATTTCTGTATATTTCAGGAAATTTTGCTAATGTGGCTACGAGAGCTGGGAGCTGGGATAAATGAAATTCGTCGATTGGGGTTTAAGTAATAAAAAATTTAACCTACTCGGCCTTTATTTTTTTTTCACTGTATATTAATCAACATAACGCAAAAGCATTTTTGCTGTTTTATAAATAAAAAGTAATTAACTAATACATTTTTTGTAAAAAAGTTTCAGTCCTGTTCAAACAATATTTTTAAAAATACATAAAATTCACTGCAAAAAAAAATGATTTTGAAATACATGTATATACGAATAAATTCTGATTTTAAAATTTCAATATAAAGAAACAGACATAACTCACAAACACATAAGTCTCTTTTGGTACAAAATATCATATACATTTTTAGGAAAAAAGAATTTTCCTACCACCTTAATCGTTAGAGTAAAATTAGGAAAAAATGCCAAACTAAGCCCTCATTGATGCAGTTGAAAAAAGTAGCAATTATGTTGTTTCTAACTCGTTAGATGACTCCTCACATTTTGAAAATATCTTTATTGAGTTACAAGGATGATAATAGCTATAAACACTCATTTTGTCCTGCAAAATATGACTCTTATACATAAATCCTATGAGTTTCAGTAAAATTAAACTTCACGATTGTATTTCATATTTTTCATGCGCCTAAAGAATGTAAATTTTAAAATCTATCAGAAACTTTAATGAATAAGTAAAATAATGGTATAAAACCATATTTATTTTTTTCCTCATGCTTTCTTTGGTGATCGTTTACATCTGCACCTATTCATTGGGAGAGACATTAATATTCCTAGTGTATGATTTTGCAAAAAGCTGGCGACTTATCTGCAATCTATCCCTTGCCGTGCAGGCCCTCTTTCGCCAGCTGGACGATATGGTGTAACATATATTTTATAACGCTTATGTGATTTGTGAGTTAATCCAATGATTTACTTGCTATGAGGTTTTTCAAAAAGCAAAAATTATTACACTATTGACACTCATTAGGGTAACGTTTTAAAAATTTCCATTCCGTCAGCACAATTCACCAGAATTCTCCACTTGATGAACCTTCCTATGTGCAGCAAACTGTCCCGACTGTGTATAGCTTTTTCCACAAAGGGTACAGCTATAAGGTTTCTCTCCCGTGTGTGTTCTGTAATGACATTTTAAGGTACGAGGATCCCCAAAAGCTTTTCCACAAACCGTACAAACCTGATCCTTGATGCCTGTATGTGTTCTTTTGTGTGTTGCCAGGTTACTTGAGGTGTGATAGCGTTTTGGACACTGATTGCAGGCATAGGGCTTCTCACCTAAATAAAAAATTTTATTGAAAAAATCAGGAAACTAATATTTGACACAAACCTCATGTATATCACTGGAAATCTTAAAAACTATTTATCTACTAGATGGTAATAATAACAAACTCAAAAATCAGTTAATATAAAGTAAATTATAAGTTACCAGTATGGGATCTCATATGAATCTGTAAATCGGCAGCTCGTCCTGCTCTTTTACCACAAAGTGCACACTGATACTTCTTTTCTCCTGTGTGAGTTCTATAATGGGAGGCCAAAGCACATTTACTGATGAATGACTGCAAATAAAATTACAACATATACCTCAAAAGATAAATAGGTTTTATTACCTTCGGGCAAGTTTCGCATTTGTAAGGCCTTTCTTGGGTGTGAGTACGGGTGTGGATAGTCAGGTACGATGAAGTTGCGAAAGCAGCATTACACATGCTGCAACAATAGGGCTTCTCACCAGTATGTGTTCTCTTATGAGTTTTAAGTACAAATGAATGAGCGAATCTCTTTCCTAGAAACAAAAAACAATAGAGGAATGAAATTCTATAGGAAGCATGTCAAGACATGCCAAACGACTTTGCCGAAATTAGACTACCCCATAGTTTTTTGTGTAATGGTTGGCAGGCGTTAACCGCAATCACGGCACGCATAAGGCAGCTGTGGCCATAAAGCATTAAACGATACTCGCTGGATGTCTGTCCCCCGGACCCCCTGTTGCGAGACAAGGTCCACCGGTTAAAACACTCAGAGTCAAAGGAAGCTGCATGTTGCATCATCGACATCTGGCCAGACTAATCTACCAGCTGACCGCTCGAGATCCGCTCACAAGGAGTGAAATTTGATTAATTTGCTGACATTGCAGATTCAACTGAACACTAGTTATTATGTAAAAAGTGATATAATAACTATTTATTAGCGTTTGACCCTATTCTTAGTAAAGCTCTTACAACTCTACGTGTTTATATTGGTTTGTTTATGTTATCGGTTCTCGGCTGGAGAATGCTTTGAGATTTTGTAGTTTTGTCAACGTTTTAAAATATTAAATGAATACTGTGTGTTCTTTTACTTAGCTGAATAATTTAGACTCTATAGTTTGAATACATAAGTTTTTCTAAGCAAATTATAAGAAAATGGTTTATCCTTTTTATGCAATAATTAATTTGGAATTTAATGAGATAAATGCTTGGAAATAATTTAGTTTTATGTAAAAATTGTAGGAAATTTATCCGTGAAGAAGCAGCCCAGGACTGGGGTGCTTCAATGGATACCTATTTTAATGTTTTTAATTTTAAATATGTTTAATATTACACTTACCACAAAAATTGCATTCGTGTTTTCTTTCTCCTGTATGTATTTTGTTATGCGTCGTTAAACCATGAGGATCAGAAAATCTCTTGCCACAAATACTACAAACTATAGGTTTCTCTCCTGTATGAGTACGAAAATGAATCTAAAAAGAAAAAATATATAGTAAAATTTAAAAAGATGTAAAACGCAAGTTAACAATCAAACTATTCATAGATATATATAGTCCATTCATCCTATATAAGCACAAACAATTCTAGCATACGCACAATACATTTTGTGTATTTATAGTGTACCGTGTGCCTATGCTAAAGAACTATGCAGGACTGAATGCCGACAAAGGGTTGCTCTGCAAGCCCAGGGACGCAATTTCTTATGTGCTCATATGAAATGAATGGAGTATATTTCAAATCACAAATGTTGGCGTTCCCATCTACTTCAAATTTCAAAATCGATTAATTTCTACTTTATTTCTGAACGGTCAGCACTGCTGTTAAAACCCCAGAATACATGTTTCTATTATTTGCTTCAATTCTGCGCATGTATAATACAATAATCTGATAAAAAATCTGCACGGCTTTGAAATGTAAGTATATAAATTGATGTTATGAATGCCGACATTCGTGATATGAATGGTGCATAGGAAATACCCTAAATTTTATGGATACTGCACACTATTCTATTTAAACTTACAGTGAGATGGTTCTGTTCATAAAATCTTTTTCCACAAATCGTGCACAGATGTTTTTTTTCTCCTCCATGAGTTCTCATATGCTTAACAAGACTAGTTGAGGTCGAAAAAGTTTTACCACATATTTTACATTTATACGGCCTATAATCAGGATGTGTCCTTAAATGAGCCTTGAAATCTTTCATCACTAAAAAAATAGTGGCTATTTAAAATTTGTAGGACACATTAATATTTAATGTAATTCGTTCAATATTGGTCACGTAAAGATTCGTGCCTGGCTATTTAAATATTTTACACTGTTTATGTCAGCAAGGTAAACTATTTTTATGAAGCATGAGACGTAAGTCACCGTATTCTAAGAAGTAAATATTTGCCACTCGAAATTTAAGGGATGACAGACTTACTATTAAATTCTTGACCACATACTTCACATTGTAGTTTTGTTCCATGTTTAATCAAGTGTGTTTTTAACCCACTTTTAAGCCTAAATGTCTTCCCACACTGGTTACAGGTAAACTGTGAGGAATTTTCATCGTCATCCTTCGAATTTATAACCGTAATAACTTCCACATTACTTTCAGCTTGTTTACTTTGGTTTACTTCTGTGGGATTCTCAGATTCAATATCATTATCTGAAGCTGCATTATCAGAGTGTCCATCATTAGAATGTCCATTTTCAAAATTGTTATCAGTAGTAATACTTGAATCGATAAATTTAATTTTGTTTGGTTCACCTTCAGTTTTTAAATATATAGTTTCAGATTCAGTTTCCCCATTAGCAAAATTATTTGTAATTTCTATCGTTTTTGTTAATACTGACCTCTAAAATTTAGAAAAATCATCAGCAAATTCATAATTTTTACCAAAGAAATACCTACATTATTTACTTCACCTTCATCCTTCAAGACAGGCAAATCAGATTCAATTTCCTCAAAATTTTCTATTTGTAACTCCTCAGAGTTGTTTCCTAATATCGTTATCGACCTATAAATTATCGTTTGCCCAGGACATAAAGCACTTCGTAATTGAGATTCAGACTTCTGACACTGATCTTTAAAGTTTAAGGCCACGTTTAACGTAAAATAACAATCGTTACATATATTATTCGGTAAACCATCATTGTGTTCCACCTAAAATTATTTTGGTAATCATACCTGCATACACATTTGTTGGATTTCCTTACTTTTATAGATGTAATCTCTGTAAATTGTGTTTCTAGAGAATTTTCAAATAATGACCGTAATTCCTCTGTATCCTTCTCAGATAAACATGTACGACACAGTTTGTCAAAGCATGTTATAATTTTAACATCGTCGCTCATATTTTAGCAAATATAGCACCCTATTAATAGTATTTATTTACTCAAGTAAAAAAAAATAAAACAAACATCTCACATCTGACATTTTCCTTGAATCCTTTGACATGTTTTGATTTGACGCATGCTTAAGTCAGTGAGTACCAACAGTCAGGCTGCTCCGCCAACATAATATACTCAATATTACTGGATTTTATTAAACAGCAACAGGGTCGGACAAGCCCACAGGAATCTACTTTGATATTTTGTCGTCAATAATTTCGAAGGCAAAATTTGAAAATTATTTAGTTTTATAAATACGTTTCGTTTTCCTTTTGTTTGTAGATAATATTACAGCTTAAGCATTGTTTTAATTTGAAAAGATTGCATTCTGCTTTAACTATTACTTTTTTTTAAGTTGACTCTGGATCTGTTAAAATTGTGTGTCTTTGAAGAAAGTTGTTAACCTTGATACTTAAATAGTTCCACAAACACAACAAAACGTTTGGTGCTCTATTCTAGGCGCGTTTCGTCAATCAAGTTGACATCATCTGGAAATTTAAATTTTAAATAATCTTCAGGTGATTCCAACTTGGTTGGCGAAACGCGAGTTGAATACATGCAATGCCAAGTGTTTATGAAAAATAGTTGGTATTATTAAAACTGTGTGGCCAACATTGAAATTTTTCCACGAGCATTTTCAAATTTATCGTGTAAATATATTCGAAACAGGACTCTTGCTTACTCAATGAGGGCTACCGCGCTTGAATTCACCAAGAGAGGCGCTAGTGTACGAAAAGGTCAATGCCACTGAACGTTAATGTTTACTATGGCTTTTTAACGCTAGTTTTTAGTAATGTTTATAAAAATTAGCTGAAAAACATTTAACACAATGATAGCAGAAGAGGAAAGTAGTAATTTACTTGTTCAGTAGGGAAATTATTGTACTTATCAGAGGTGTCTTATGTCATTAGAGTACTATTACACTAGGCCACCGGTGGCGCCACCAAGCTGAGACACTGGTGGCGCAGCTGGTGGAGCTGCGAAAAAGAGTATAGCCACCGGAGGTGCAACCGAAAATATTCAGTTCATTTTAAAAATGTCGTGGAACGAGAGTGTGCTTCTTCTTGTTTTGTTAAGAAAAAGAAAGAAGAGATGCAGACATAGGAAAATGCATATACATCCAATGCTAGCACTAGGAGAAGAAAAACGAATGGATTATACTTTGTTTCAAGAAGTTTGTATAGATAACAAATTTTTTAAATTACTTTCTTATGTCAAAACCCTCATTTTTCGAACTCTTGGGTTACATAAAGTTAGATATAAGCAGCATTAACACGAAGATGAGAAGATGTAATCCACCTGATTCCGTATCCATCACATTTTCACTTTCCACTACGTTATTAAACTAAACTATCAATATTACATCAGTTCCATATGATGTCGGTGAAGCAACTGGTGTCTAAGTGTAATAGGCTACACATAAAACAATACCTCCCTTTGTAATCACGCCACCACAAGTTGCCCGAGCGGTTGCCAGGGCCGTCCACCAGCACGTCACCAATTTTCGGTGGAGCCACCAGTTACCCTAGTGTAATAGGTCCTATTTACTTAAATGCCCCGCGACGCGCTAAGCCACCGGTGTCTCAGCTTGGTGGCGCCACCGGTGGCCTAGTGTAATAGTACACTTAAAGTTAGGTTATATCAAGAATTAGCATGATGAAAACAATGGATGTACATGATTATTACTCTTGATTTTCTGTAGTAACGCATAATCATCAGGATTAAAATATTTCTTACAAACACACGAAGGAGTAAAGTTATCTCTATCAACCACTGTTTTAGGTGAGTTTTGTCTCTCGGAAGCATATGTCCGCCTTATGTTTCCGAACAAAATGAAACTGCACAACACTGAGGCATAATTAACAAGTTTTTTTATTTACTGGTGCACGAAATAATTATAATAAAACCCTATAAACTTTTCCCGCGCCTAACAATAAGTTTTGACATGTGTTTACTCGGCCAGTGGCGCCAACTGGTGAACCTAAAAACGTTAGCCCTCATTACTTTTCACCATTCAGTAAATTAATGGACACAACTTGTTTTTGATAGTCAAATAATATTTGCATGTACGATTTCTATGGCTGTTTAGTTTAAAAAATCATAATAATAATAAAACGAAACATTATTTTAAATATTTTATTAACAAAACACATTAACAAATTACATCACATGACATTTCTCCAAAGTAAGATACAATGAAATATATATTATACAAAGTGATAATAATATATTTTAATATAAATACAAAAATATGACTAGATCCTTAACAATATGGCTTTTGGTTGTTCTTAATTAATAACGTTTAAAATTTTTAACTGTATATAAATATATATGTGGTGACCATAAGGTATGAATCTGAGATAGATTGACATTAAATCAACTTGGAAAATAAATAAAGGGATTGGTTTTGTTTATGCATGTAAAAATAGCATTAAGAATTACAATAATTAAATTATTAGATGCAACACAGGTATAACAATAAATCAAAAAAAATATTTTCATTATAGAATTTGAAAAGTGTGGCGTCATTGGCAGTCAATTCGCATTGGCAACAATGAAAAATTTCCAAACAATACTAGAACACTAGTGTTGCAAGCCGGCAATATCTTGTTATTATTTCATTAGCTTATAGTTGGCAAGTATATATTGCATTTCATTTTACTGTATATTTAAGATTTAGATATGCCCATATGACTAAATTATCTGCTAGTTTTATCAGTTTTTTTTCTTCACGTGATAAAACAAAAAATTTTACACTTCCTTTTGTAAAAGTCACATATGGCCTATTTTCGTAAAAGCTGAAGTAAGTTTCAAAAGATGTATGTAATTTCTGCACGTTAGGTCGCATTTTAAAATTAATTAAACAAATGAGACAATATATGTTTGCCTTTTTATTTAAAGCCACTTTGAGAGAGAAATTCTCTCGGTAATTAGAGTAGAGTTAGATTAAGAACACGGTCTTGTAAAAACTTTAATCCGGTTTTTGGAAATACTTTTCAAACTGTTTTGTATTGAAGATTTCGAAAGTGCAATATACATTAGTTAACTTGAGAACTTTTATTATTTTTCACGTCTTCTTTCTTAGTACTTAACGGCTTTGCAACCCCTTGCAAATTAAGTAGATTACAACACTAGATTAGATTTATCTTTGTTGTGTCTCATTATCAATTATCATAAAAAAAATTTTAACGTATTAATAAAATAATTAAAAGAACTCTTTAATACACAGATGACTTTTTGTTATATTTTTAAACTGTCATGACGTGACAAAACATGTAAACTTACATAATTACGAGTATTTGTATCATAAATTACTGTCACTGAATCATATGGTTTTTATTTGGAAATTTTTCAGTGTGACATATCACATTTCGGGTTCATTTACTATCTAAAATTAAAATTAACTTAATGAAAAAAATTATGAATCTGTTGATTCTCTTTATTTGATGGTTATTTGTCTGTTTATGTATTGGTATTACTCTATGAAGAAACCTATTATAGTTTTCTTAATAGAGTAATACTATAATTCTCTCGATTACATCCTTATTAATAAAATAGTTTTTAACCTAAGTGACGCAAAAATACCTCCACATCAAGTATTTAATAGAAATTTTCCTAGTCTAGTTGAATTTTGGCGCGTTATTAGTGTCTGTCTTTATAATTAAATTATCTTAAATATTAAAATTTCTTACAATTTATAATGTACAAATTATTTCTACTATTCACGCTGAATAAATATGTACGTATTAATACTTTTCATTTTAACTGAAAATAAATTAAATATCATAAATAGCACCAATAAAATACTCTATTGTCTATGTTGTCTTTTGACTTTGAACTAATCGTATACATAAATTCTTAGTTAATTATACAGGGTGAGTCAATAGTGTGTTCTCCTTCGATAACCTTTGAATCGTTAGTGATACATACATTTATTAAATACAAAAGTTTTTTGGCCGATAAGATCTATCATTTAAAGTTATTGTAAAATATACAGCGTGCTTAAATTTTCTGTTACACACAAAAAATACTTTTTTTAAATGGAACACCCTGTATATTTTGTCACCATTTTATTAAATGAAAAGAGTACTATACAGTGATATTTTGTTTTTTGCATTTGCATGCAACGTTGTCAAGTTATTTAACATTTTCTGGAAATTTAAGGATTTATAAAAGGTCCGTTTAATAATTTTTATTTACCTATGAAAACAAGCTGGGTAAGCAAATATTATACTATTCTTAGTTCATACTACACGCTAAGTATTAGTACCTTTTTTACATTATTCTATTTTACAGGGTGTCCATGATGGCATGTCAATTAATGCGAATTTCAAATGGGAAAACCTCTGTTTTTTTAAATGGAACATCCCGCATTTTTTTACGTGATTAGATTCCTCCTTCAAATTTCTTTCTTCCTATACCTATCTGTTGTATTTTTGGAGATAATTAAGGTTTTCTCTTTAACCTCACAATCATACTAAAAATTAATACAATTTTATGAAGAATGGCTTTGGAAAAACAAAAATTGCGGTTACGCGAATAATTATTTTCTATAAAATCGTAAAGGAAACAGTAAAAGTAGCAAATTTATTGAACTTGAATGACAAAATTTACAAGTTATGCTCAACGTGACCTCCTAGTTGTAAATTACAAATTCTGATTCTATGAAGAAATGAGTCACTTACATTTTGCGTGATGGTGTCGAATACTAGTCGAATACTAGTCGAATTCTTTGCTACATGTCTTCTCTTGTAGTTGATGATGTTTTGTACACTAATCCTTTAATGTACCCCCTCCCCCAAAGTCCAATTTTGTCAAATCTGGCGACCTTGGTGGCCATTGAACTGGTCCTCCTCGACCTATCGAATTGTCACCAAATATAACATTTAAAAAGTTTCTTACGGCAATACTATAATGGGGTGGAGCTCCGTCATGCTGGAACTACAGCCTCTGTAAGACATTTTGAGGACACCCGTTTAACAATCCTTCCAGTACATTTTGTAAAAAATCGAGGTACATATTTCCAGTCAAGTGACCATTAAAGAAGTGTGGTCCAATTACATATTCACCTACTGTACCTGTCCACACATTGAGTGACCATCGGTGTTGATTATCTACAGTTCTCGTAAAATGAGGGTTCATGGTATCATAGTAGTGCAAGTTATGTCTATTAACACAACCATTTTTATGAAATGTGGCTTCATCAGTGAATAGCACGAAATCAAAAAATTGCGGCTGTTGGTGAATCTTATTGAGTGTCCACTCACAAAATATTACAATTCGTTCGAAATCATTTGGCTCTAGTTCCTGAAGCACTTGATTATGATAAGGATGAAAGTTTTGTGTCTTCGATATTCTTGTTACAGAGGATTGACTTATATCAAGTTCTCTATTAATTTCTCTCGTATTTTTATGCGGATCTTCAACGACACTTAAAGTAACTTGAAACACTTTTTCTTCATTTGTTGCTAGTTTTGTACGTTCATGTTTTTCATAATTTACATGTTCAGATGAGGATGTCTTCGTTCTGGATAACGCTGAATATAAATTCTTGATGCCTATAGCGAATTTCTCTCCCCTTCTCCCAATGCATAAACCATGTCGATCAACTCTTCGTGTGAAAAATTCATAATTTATTTAACAAAAATAATTAACTCAATTAGGAAATACAGAAGAATCACCACCAAGAAAAATTAATTACGTGTAAACCACAAAATATCAGTTTGACAGCACAATTTTTGTTTTTCCAAAGCCATTCTTGATAAAATTGTATTAATTTTTACTATGATCGCAATGTTAAAGAGAAAACCTTAATTTTCTTGAAAACTTCAACAGTTAGGTATAGGAAGTGTTATACAAAAAAGAAAGCAATTTGAAGGAGGAACAGAGTTCTTCCCATTTGAAATTCGCATTAATTGACATGCCGCCATGGACACCCTGTAAAATAGAATAATGTAAAAAAAGGTACTAATACTTAGCGTGTAGTATGAACTAAGAATAGTATAATATTTGCTTACCCAGCTTGTTTTCATAGGTAAATAAAAATTATTAAACGGACCCTTATAAATCCTTAAATACTCTTCTCTTTTAAAAAAATGGTGACAAAATATATAGAGTGTTCCATTTAAAAAAAGTATTTCTTGTGTGTAACAGAAAATTTAAGCACCCTGTAGATTTCACAATAATTTTAAATGATAGATCTTATCGACCCAAAACATATTATATAAATTGTTGTATCACTAACGGTTCAAAGGTGATCGAAGGAGAACACACTATTGACTCACCCTGTATGTCGTTTTGTTAAGGTCGTAGTTTACAAAAATGAGGCAGATACGAGTATATCGCTGTAATCATTCAATACTGTTATACCTAATTAAATTAAGGGAAAGCATCGGAATTATAATTACAGTTCAAAATATTCTGTCACAGATTGCCTGGTTATGATTATTCCTGTACCATTTGGGCGAAATTGCAAATCATACATAATATATCTATCCCATTTAATATTACCAAACCAAAATAACGTATTTTCTGAATTTCTTAAATACATATAATAGATATATAGAAAGTAATGTTATAGTCGGATATAATTGGACATTTTTGAAAAAAAGTTATGTGAAAAATAATATAATATATAATATTTTGGAATTTTAAATCAGATAAAGATGCGACATTAAAACTGTTGGTTTTGTCGCTTTCTGTGAGAACTAATGTACTGTTTGCCATATCACCTTAATGATAAAAATTGAACTAAAAACCATTTTAGATGATAGCACATTTTCAATATCTTGCAAGGTACGGATTTGCCACCACCATGAAATTATAACAGCTATATAGTATACTTGCCCATTAGAAATCGGACAATTTTAACTTAAATTACCTAGAAAGTATTGTGTAACCAGAATTTTCTACGAATTCGTCATTTCTTTGCCCAATTTTCTAGTTGAACCAAAAAACAAAGCAGACAAGTGACAGAATAAGTACAGCATATAAGTCGAAGGAGTCATGTAGTTCGCGTAGCGAACTATGTAAAGTAAATTATGTCTTGAGCTTTGTACTATAGGGCAGCAAAAATAGTTATGAAATGTGTTCTGTGCTCCAAAAATAGGGTATCTCAAAAGTAACAGCCTTCTTAGGGTCCGGTTCAACAAGTAAATATAAATTGAAATTCTTAATACAGTTGAACACGACACTCAGAAGAAAGTCCTCGGGTTGATATAACGTGTAACCCAAATTCCGAATTTCTCGAAAACTGTAACTGAAGCGATGCAGCTTCGTTTACTTAAGAGAATATCTCAAATACTCATATTCCCCACCAGTGATCTGACGAAAATCTCATTCAGTTTGAAAATAGTCGTTTCAAAGGCAGTGGTTTGTAAATACTTGGACTAAATTATTAAATAACGACGTAATTTTTCCACAAATTATGTCTACTCGTCTTACTTCTATATAATATTACGTATTTTTTAGAAACCCTTACTCGAGGATGTTGCATCATTCAGAAGACTAAGTTTATGGTACCAACAGAAAGGGGTAGCAATAAAGTTTGGCTCGCAAGTTAGACATCTTTAAAGAATTTCTATGGCTGTTGGATCGGAAGACGCGGATAATTACATTGCCTCCGGAATTACCCGATTTCAACCCACTTGACTTTTGTGAGTAGGTTTATGCTTACTCAGTTGACGAACATGATGACATAATTTCATGCATTCAAGCAATAAATTCCTAACGGGGTTGCTTAATTTTTCAACTCAATAGAATTGTTGTTAATTATTGTATCAACATCTTGGTAAAGAAGGTCAATCGGACATTTTAATTATTACTTTACAATGTCGATTAATTTCTACCTGTTGAATCGGTTCCCAAGACGATGCACGTTACTTCTGAAACATCTTGTATAACATCTATATCTGCAACATAGTATCGTATCTGACATTTTAGTTGTACTCCAAAATGGGTTGCCTTTTTTCATTGAAACTACATCAGAATATTATATTTCTTATTATATAAATAATAAAAACATTACATTACAACATTCAAATTTCATGTCTTAAAATATTAAGGTAAAAAATATGTCAGTATGAAACCTTGAACCTAGAAATATACAATTTCAGTCTAACTACAAATACATAACATGTTCAGATTTGCATATTGTCTAGGTATAGTTTATTTGTTACATCGTTTATTGAAGAATAATAACTACCAATGATACAGAGGAACAAACAACAACAATCAACATACAGGGTGTCTCACCATCGATCGATATAGAGAAAAGTACGCCCCAGAAAATTTTGAAAATTTAGGGAATTACTAGTGGCAGTGTGGTCAATCCAAGTAAAATAATTACAAGCATCTGGCACTTCCGATTATACTGGAAGTCAATACCAACTTGCTTATTTTGTCATGGTTTACAATAACCTTTATAACTTTCTTCGTATAAAAGATACTCTTTTACTTTTTGGCATACAGAAAGACCATACGGTGGGTTACGTTCTACAGTTTAAAGAAATTCAATAATAGTATACCAAGTGTTCCATTTTTGACGTTACATTGTAAAGTTCAAACCGCGAAAACTTGCTTAAGTCAAATAGAACACCCTGTATTTTTTTTCATCAAGTTATGTATAATTAAATTCCTTTTTTTCTGATATAAGCATTGTGGGGGTTTAAGTTACAACTTTTTGAAATATTGCGATTTTCTTAGAAATTCAAGAATTTTTAGTAAACATTTTATCAAATTAGCCATGATTAGGAACAATTAGTAATGTCAGTCATTCTCCTATGTCAAAAAATGCCACCGCGTTTAAATTACACCCACGAAGACTTTTTTGAATTTGTTTATTATTTATGGAGAATGTGATAAAGCAATATCAAGGACTTGTGGTACATTTGCTACTCGATATCCACAAAAACGGAAACCGTCACCAAACACTGTAAAACGCATACTGGATAATTTTAAAAACTATGGCTCTGTCAAGAGAAGAATTCAAAAGAGAAAGCCTATTGTTGATGATGAAAACGTAGAAATAGCAATTATGGGATATTTTCATGCATTTTCAGTGATATCATTAAGACAAGCTGTTCTGGAATCGGGACTATGCAAGGATTCAGTTCACAGAATCTTAATTAAACATAAATTTTACCCGTTTTAGTTCCAAATGGTTCAAAGATTAAAAGAAACAGATTTCCTAAGAGGAAATTTTTGTTAATTTATTCTAATAGGCGACGATTCTTATTTGGGAAATATTATATGGTCAGATGAAGCTAAATTTACCAAAAATGGACTTTTTAATCGACATAATTTGCATTATTGGAGTGACTCGAATCCTCATATGGTCATGGAGCGAAATTTTCAAGAAAGTTGGCAGTTTAATGTTTACTGTGCCATAAGAAACGATAGAGTGGTGGCATTGGAATTTTATCAGGAAAATTTAAACAGTAAGTTATAAAGCTTCTTCTGCTAATATGTATAGTTAATTCTTTTGTTTTTTTTTTTTTTTTTTTTTAGGTGAAAGATATCTAAATATTTTACAAAATTTGAATAACTATTTAGAAAATGTACCTCTCGCCGAAGATAGAAACATTTTTTATCAGCACGACGGTGCTCCCCCACATAACACGTATTTGATAAATAATTTTTTACGAGAAACTTTTTACGATAAATTGATCGCCAATAATGGACCTTTCTTATGGCCTCCATACTCGCCTGATTTATCAATTTTGGATTATTTTATTTGGGAAACTATTAAAAATAAAGTTTATGAGAGCCGATTAACAGCTATTGAAGATTGTATGCAGAGAGTAAGAAATGCATTTCAAAACTTATCACAGGATTCAATTAGAAGAGCTACCCATGAAGAACTAATTCGAAGGTGCGAACAATGTGTGGAGGTTCGAGTGCGGAATTTTGAAAAATTATTAAATCAAAATGGAATCATGTTTTTAGTTGATTTTATCTTAGCTATTTTAGTTTATGCAAAGTGTCTTCGATCCAATTAGTAGGCGTGTTACAGTGTTTAGTGTTATTTTCCGTTTTTGTGGATATCTAGTGACAAATGTACTACAAGTTCTTGATATTACAAAATATGTAAAAGAAAATGCTGATGTGCTGAAAAATTCAATATTCAATAATTAATAACAAAACCATAGTGCACTACAAACTGCAATGAACTTTTCATTTTCTGTATCCAATATAAATTTGCTATTGAATTTTTGCAAGGTATGTCAAGTAGTTCTCGACAAAAATGTTTGAGCTCATGAAGCTCCTGAATCCAATTCATAGGCAGTTATAGATTTGTGCATGTTTGAACGTTTTCCATTTGCTAATATATTTATTTGGCTATGACTGTAGGAGCTAACGCATTATAACATAATATTATCGATAAAAGATGAATTTTCAGAACAAACAATGTACTTTGAAAGTAACGAATGCATTTCCACAACTAAAAATCTACGTACAGTATAAAATTATTCCTTATTTTTATATTATAAATATATTAATATTAAAATAGATTATTTGGACCTACCTGGATAAATAACTATAAAGGTGTATATTCCATTTTTTCTGTATTATTTGAAATAGGTGCGAGTACTTGCGTCTCAGATAATATACATAATTGTTCTGTGGATAGAACATTCAATTCTGAGTTAGACAATGTGAGATGCTTATGTGAAGTCTTTTGTTTTTATTTATTATTAACGATATATCATTAAACGCAAAAAACATCAGATTTATTAAAATTTTAAATATAAAAATTATTTTAGACTGTTGTTAAGAAACAAAGAAACAATCGACTCTCATTTTAAACGTATGTTTTAAATTTTAATATATCGCGAATAATACAGAAACCGAGGTCCGTAAAGGAGTCCTCCTTTACGGACCTCGTACAGAAACAACAAAAGTATGTTATATTGCAGAACTAAATATTCTATCCAAAACTGTAAACATATATAGGACATCAATTAAAAGTTGAAAGTTTTTATCATTTCCGGTAAAACTGGAAACGATAGATACAGTGATACCTGGTATGTTCCATTTATTTACCTGCATCTCTGAAAAATAAAGATTATCCTGTTTTGGATATAATTATTTTTATACCAGAATTTAAAAAGTGACATGGAAATTTCATTAAATTTGCCAGTATAATCTAAATGAAATTAAATAAATTAAATTCTATTTAGAGACCTGTCTTCTTAAGAACCTTTCTGTTTGTAAAATAAGAAATTTAAAGTTGGATTTTTCACAACATGAACTGAATTATAAATTCAGTTCATGTAGCAAAAAAATACTTTAAGGTTCATGGTATTTTATTTCATCATGAAATAAATTTTGAGGGCAGATTATTTACTCAAGAATATGCCGATTACATCAAATATAATAGGATTTGTTTCTCCGTAAACTCAAATGTCTTCAAAATAAATGACCTTTTTCAGAATTTATTTTGAAAACCTAGAATATACACCCATTATTTTTACAATATTACTACTTAACACAGACAATTTTTAAGTCTTTTTATACGAATATTTCACCGTTTGGAAGTTTTTGGCCGCAAATGCCATTTACTATGTGTAGAGGCGCTCTAATATAAGCGTTCCTAGCTAAATTATTGGGTTTAATACTAGTTGAACATTCGCCCGCCATGGGCACCTCTTTGACCTCCTTGAGGCTACTAGAATACCTGGAATGATTCCTGCTGTTTTTAAGATTAGTGTCCGACGTGTGCTGTGACGACGTGTGGGCAGAAGAACTGGTTGTGCTTTTCCTATTAATCTCAGGCCTCCTTTTGTACCTTTTGCGTATACTCTTTGCACCGCAAAGCTTAAAAAATCCCCCCCTAAATTTGGAGCTCATGACGTTGTACAAGATAGGATTTACAGCTGAGTTTATGTGGAACATGATTCTGGAGAAATATAGAATGTTGTAATAATTTTCGAAACCAATTTCGAAACTGGAACCTGCAGGTGCTATTATTATCCACAGCGTAAGTGCCCTGAAGGGCAGTAGGCATATAAAAAACGCTAAAACTACTGTTCCTAGCATTAGTATTACTTGTTTTCTATATTTTACAACGCTCTGTGAAGGAATTGCGTTGGATCTTGTCGTCACCACCATTGTGGGATGGGACATTAACGATTTGGCTATGAGGGCATATATACATATTAAAATGGCTAGAGGGAATATAAAAAATACTACTACAGATCCTATGAAAAATACACAGGGGAGCAGGTCTTCAACTAGCGTGAAGCAGACAAAAACAATGGAACCGTCGACGTATTCTTCCGGGCCGTGCTGGGTGATAGCCAAAATTGGACTGAAAATGGTAAAAATATATTAACATGGGCTCAAGTGAATTTGCAATTATCACCAAAGTACTTATTTTGTGCTGAGCAATGGATCAATTTATTTTCACAATTTGCAATAAAAATAAGATTTCCAAATATTCGTTCTTATAATAATAATAACACCACATGAAATTACAACCCCCTTTATCCCTGAAGGGGATTGTTAATAAAGAAATTGTGTTCATATGGAAAACGATACTAATTGAAACTCACTGCAGTAGTTACGGTCATATTACAGTGACTATATTAAAGACAGTGGCGAGATCGGCAGCCATGTTTAGTCAAATGATGACGGCGTGCCGTTTATACAGTGTGGAACAGCCAAATGGAATATATTCAGTATCTCAATTATTATGCATATTATTTATAAATAATCCCGAGACACGTCGATTTTGGATTCGAAAATGACATCTTGCAACGTAAAAATTTCATCCCTAAATTTAACCTCCTTTGAGTGGCAGTTGTAACCCCTACATTTTTAAATGGGAAATAGGGGCTTGTGATACTTCATTTGAAAGGTCTTTTCATTCTCTATTCATGAATGCTATTAATCTTAACCTTTATTAATTACATGATTATACATATTACATATTCAATACAAATTTGATTTAAAATAAAGGTTACAATTAATTTTAATAAGCCATAAAATGCTATATATGCACCTAGGTTAGCAAACACCTGTATGTGCAGTAAGAAAAAATATATATAAAGACGTACCTATATAATTGATTTTACAAACATAATAATACTGCCTATAATATACATGAATATTTGTATTAAATCAAAAGTAAATCAGAAGAAATCACTGTGTTAAAAGAAGAGATAAATAAAGTAAATTTAACACAAATACAAAAACAAATTTAATTACAAAATTAAATTATAATGATATTAATATTTATTGCAAAAATTAATAGTAAAAAATAAATTCATCTGCTTGACGAAATTCGCTACAGCAAACTAAAAAAAACTTAATATCAACGTAGGAGATGTTCAAAATGAGTTCCTTGAACATCTTGGCAGCATCCTAATCTTAAATAAAAATGTCTTCTAACGTTTTCCAACATCCGAGGCGTGACCGACCTTATCGCAATCATTATTTTTCGTTAGCTAGTTAGCTATATCGCTTGGCTTAGTTTTGTATACCATACTTTTTACATATCCTCATAGAATGAAATCTAAGGGTGTAAGATCAGGAGAACGTGCTGGCCTATCCACCGATTTGGAAATGTTACGTCGAAGTATTGCCGGACATTGATTCGGTAATGTGGTGGTGCTTCATCCTGATGGAATCATATCACATCAGCTGGAACTTGCGGGTTTGCTTGAGCAGGATATAAGTTTGCCAAAGTTGGTACGACATTATTTTGGAGCAGAGCTAAATAATTATCTCCATTCAAATTGCCATCAAGGGAAAAGGGACCAATGACATAGTCTCCAATTATCCCCACCCAAACATTAACCTTTTCAGGATTTTGCGTGAGGATTTTCATTAGCCCAGTAGCGACAGTTTTGACAATTAACATGGCCGTGAAGAGTAAAAGTGGACTCATCAGAAAACAAAACATTTTCTAGTTGGATAACATTATTATCTAACCTTTGCATCATTTGTTCAGAAAAATACGTTCTTCTATCAAAATCGTTTTCACTAAGCTCCTCAGTTGGGGTCAGTTTATAGGGATGTATTTTATTTTATTTTAATAGGCGAAAAATCGAGTCATGGGAAACATTCAATGCTGAAGCTGCTTGTCGACTTGAACTATGTGGGTTTTCTTTAAACTCAAGCAGTATATCTAATTTGGTATCGTTACTCATTGCATTGGAAGTTTTTTTTATCTGCCGTACATGTCCATTTTCGCGAAACTGCTTTTCAATTTTGCCAATCGTACCTTGGGATATAAGCGGCAAATCGGGAAATTTTTCTTAAAATATGCGAGCAATTTCGGCCTATGATCGCGTTCTATCTCCGTAACCAACCATCTGTATAATTGTTATTTTATGCATATCTGTTAAATAAACTATGTTTAGGAATTGCAGTTAGCAAAACTCAAACAATACGCAAAACACTGACAACTATTTATTGCTGTCAAATCAAATAGCAAGTAGCTACGGTGTTTTCAATAAAACTGGCAATGCCAGCTATGAAGAAGTTTTTATGTCTTCTTTTTAGTTGATAATGTTGAAAAAGAACACAAATTGTTTTTGCTAGCCTGCAAGAACGAAACGCTGGAAGCTTTTATGTTTTTCGTTTATTGCAGTGAATTTCGGCAAGCAGACCGTTAAATTTTTGCAATAAATATTAAAAACCATAGCATTTTTGAATATAAGATGAGAAGAATTTTCAAATGCGGTATCACAAGCCCCTACTTCCCATTTAAAAATGTAGGAGTTGCAACTGCCACTCGACGAAGGAAGTTATATTTAGGGATGAAATTTTTACATTGCAGAATGTCATATTCGAATCTAAAATCGACGTGTCACGGGATTTTTTATTAATATGCACAATAATTGAAATACTGAATTTATTCGAATTGGCTCTTCCACACTGTATACTTCACTAGTCCTGGATTTGGAAAACAAATAAATAAACAACTACTACAATAGTATATTGTGTATCTAGTAGTAAAAGCAATACACACCCGGATGATGATGTAAATAAAATAAATGGATTTTGAGCGACAGGCATCACAAGTTAATTGCTGGTGACGCTGCTAATTTACTGGAACTCTAGATATTACTAGTGTGCAGTGTTGTGTGTTCAGTGAAATACTTACTGCTCCTGTTATTTTGGATACTACAAAATCACCAGTATATGTCAGCGCTGTCCTGGATCAGCCCCTGGTTTTACGTCATGTACGATTTACTCGCGTATTACTAGCAAATCTATAAGTTTACTATTTCTTTTTACTTAACTTTATTTATATTCAGAACCACCTATTAAATGTGAAGTTTTGATAACAACCGATAGAGGTCTGCGACCTCGTGATTTTCGCAAGTTGCCTAATAATTACAAATTCGTTTCGATAAACGTAACAAATAACAACCACGAAAATTTGAAAAACGTTATTATCAAACCATATACCTCACTTCACATCAATGATTTGACCAAACATGGCGCCGAAAAATCAGAACTGATATATCGCTTGTCGCCACTGTCTTTAATACAGTCACTGTACCAGTCATCATAGTATTATTTTGACGTTCATGTTTCATATTTTCATCGCATTTTATTTAAATTTAATAACGTGATATAAAATGAATAATGATATATACTCTGGCATATAGTTATTTATTTCGATAAATAACTAAAGCAAACAAAATAAAATAACAGATATTGAAATCTAATATAGTTTCGGAATTTGTCAAGATCACAATTTAGTAGTTATTGTGCATAGATAATAAATTATTGTATTTAAACTGGCACCTCCGCCACAAATTAAATTTAAAAATTAATTAAAAATGATTCGAAGCAATTATTAGCAAAGCACAATATTAGTTTGAATAATTAATAGAGCCAGTAAGTTCTTATTAAAAAAATTTTGCAGTTAGTGAATGTTAAAAAGGGATTAAATCAAATATTTCATTATTAATATTATTTCAACTGGGAATTTTAATCCAAAAAAGTTATGTATTTTTATCATTCTTTCATACTGAATTTCCTTAAGAAATTTGCCTAAGATCTACGTAGATTTTATTAAAGATATTCTGGAGTTACCAATTTAGGCACATTTAAATAAAACAGCTAAAAAAAAATACTTTTTGGGACTGGACCAAGCAGATACAGCTTTTATTGTTATTTAAAAACAAGAATTTTCTTAACAACTTTGACCCTCGATGGCGATTTTTATTTTGGTTTCGGATATACATGTGGAAGACTTTGTACACACTGTATTGTGTAAAATTTGTATCTCTTTAGATATCAACTGTTGAACCGTAAGGCATTCTGCTTAATTTTAATCACAGAATGTACAAAATAAGTACGTGTATGCAGCGATAATTACACCATATATTACTTATACTATGTGCTATATACAGAGTGTTCATAAATTGGCTTTCAAACGCCAAGATAAAAAAAAGTGAATATTTGGTACCATTCTTTTCTAGAACAAAGATGGTAATACATTTAATTATATAAATTAATTTGCTCACGATAAAATAGAAGCAGATTGCAATCCTCGGTTTGAATGAATTAGTGAAATTTTATACTCCAATTGCTGACCATGCTTAATAAAAAAAACCGTTGACATTCTTTTAAATTTCAGTAAAATGGAGAGAACTCTTTTCAGAAACCAATTTTACAAACTAAACGTTGCTCTATCGGTCTCATTCGTCTTAAGATATATATTTCTATGTTTTATTCACATGATTCTTAAGATGAGGCTGGCTTTAAATTTGTTTAAAACCAGTTTATGAACTTCACGTACCTATAACAAATTATTTTAGTTTTAAAATCCTTAGATCAATTAAAAGACAGCATTGTCAACTAATCTAATGACTATTATGCTAGAAAACTAATAAAAGTACAAAGGATATACTTACTGTTATGTAGAGCGAGCGGTGTTATGTTCAAATGAAGCAATGTAGCAGGACGGAATTTTTAAATTATAGTTTCAGGAAATGTTATCATAGTTTAGTTCACCATAAAGCATTAATAAAACCATTGGTCTACTATTTATTATATTTATTTTCTTCAGTTACGACACGAATGTAACAGTATTCATTTTTGATTTGGAATAAGTAAAACTATTATGACATTTAGTACTTTTATTAACAATTATTAACATTAAATCTTTGGTAAACATCAATATACAGTACAAATACTAATAAATTATAATGAATGCAGCACATACATACATATAGAAGTAATGAATCGAATGCAGTGGACAAGATGGTATAATTTGTTTTTATATTTTGTTATGCCTTTGAGGAACAAAAATTAATTGACATACCAAGTGGTAATATCTCCCTAACAAGGTTTTTTCAGAACCCTGTTAATAGGGACATTTTCTTCCAATCTTAGGAATCAATGATTATTTTTCTTTTAATATTTTGTAATATTTAATTTAAATAACTGAATTTTAATGATTCTCATTACTATAATATGTTTCAATTAAGTTTGTAAGTAAAACTAGATTTTTTATCTCGTGCGGTAAAGAAACTTTATCTACTACTACGGTAAAGTAGGCTTTATTGGGACTCTTTGACGTGTTAAATAATTTAAATAAAATATTGATTTTGTAAATCAAAAATAAGGTAATATTTTTAAACATCCGAAAGTGCCTCCTTTTTTTAACACTGGTAGAAAAAAAGTCTATTTATTTTCCAAATTGACGACTCACGAAAAGTCTTTGACCGAGTATAAACAGTTATTTCTAAAATTCATTTTCATTTCCATCCAGTAAACAAATTGAGGCGTAGAAATGTAACTAATTAAGGTCTAATAATTTACAAGAAACTAGCAATTCATGTGAAAATAGAAACTCCCATACAAAGTTTTCTGGCGACAGAAAATTTGCATTTGGAACCTGATTAGTAGAAGATGTATGGGACAGGCCCAAGAGTAAAGTTGAAATGAATGTCAGCTTCGCTCTATATACCAATAAAAAAAGTTTGGGATTTAGAAACCCCTTTAGTTGTGAACATTTCTGGCGAATAGTCCTAAATATAACGGGGAGTGTCACAGCAGAATTGTATAAATTTAATAATTGATTGACTCATCATAACTGACTTTCAATAAAATATTAATATTTACATCATATTTCTCTGAGGGTTTCCCAATCATTTAGGCTCCAAATATTTCTCTGAGGGTTTCCCAATCATTTAGGATCCAAAGTATCTCAACAAATAAAATACAATATTATATCAAAGAGATTGAGGAACCAAAAATATTCCGATAACATAATTTTTTCTTTATATCTATTTCGTCTCAAATATTTTAAATTAATTCAGATGTTGCCTTTTCAATAGCTAGTCTCTTTAAGTACTACTGTCATGACACATCAGTTGCCTACACATCACACTGGAACTTGACCCCAAAGTCTATAAAGTCTATGAAGGCGACATTTTCGAGGGTTGGACACAGCGTAGAATTTTATTTAATTTCTCCCTTGCAATAAATATTTAAGAACTTTCAGTTACCATTTACCACGCACAAAGCATATGAAAATATACGCGATTATGACGCATTACAGAGGATATTTCATTCGTTTTTAATATTAATTATATTAATAATAAAATATCCTCCAATAGAAATAAAGTCAAAACTTAATAGCTGCTAACTTCATCATCCTGTCAACTTGTTTGTGTAACGTTTTATAACCTAACTTTCATATATTTAAGGTCAAGTGTTGTATTATCGATTTAAAAGACGTTTTCGTATTTATTTTGAACTATGCTTTGCTCCACAGTGTGATCATATTGATAAAAGTGGATGTAAAATGTTTAATTTTGCGAAGAATACCAAAAAGAAAAATTTTCTTCCTTCTATATGATTTTACTTTCTTTGCTGCAATCAAATATGTCACTCATACTACCTTGTATGTTTCAAAAATATTTTATTAGAAACTCTACATGTGTTTCGGCTTTTTAGGCCTTTGTCAAGAGTACAGTAAAATTTGTGTTCATTGCTTATATAACCACATCTGGTACCTACTATAAAACTATTGTAATATATGTTTTTATAAGTTGAATATTACTTTATTTTTTTTAAATCTAAATCATTTTATTTAAAATATGGTGGCCGGTAAAAATTTTTTGTTCATTCGTTAAATTTTTATTATTTTTAACAGCCTTACTTATTTCTAATTGTTCTAATAGATCAAGTTTCTTTCCTTTCTTTTCCGAATGGAGTAATTTGACATTATTTAAATCTATAAAATAACTGTTTTCTATACAATGTGTTGACATGCCCGTGCTATATACGTTTACAATAGATTTTCTGTGTTCCTCGAATCGCTTTTTTTACATTTCATCCAGTTTGTCCAATGTATATAGCATCACAGTTACTACATTTTAACTCATATACTCTTGTTTTTTGTAGCTTTTCAGTTTTGTCTTTATTATTAATTAACATTTTACCTAAATTATTTTTATTTACTGAAATTGTTCTACATCCCAGTTTATTTAGTTTATTACTAACTCTATTGCTGATCTTAGGCCTATAATTAATGCATTTATATCTCTTATTGCATTCCTTAGAAGAACCGGCATAAAACTCTTTACGTAAATTTCTCTTTTGTTTGATTTTTATTAGATTATCGATTAGGTTTTCTTTATAGCCATTGTTTTTCGCAATTTCTTTGATTGCGTTAACTTCTTTTTTAAAATTTTCTTCGCTTAATGGAAATGTTAATAGGCTATGTATGTAGCTGTTGAATGATGCCATTTTTATTTGCAATGATTGTTTAGATTTACTATGAATTATTATATCGGTGCAAGTAGGTTTACGATAAATGTCAAACTCTAAGCTATTATTGATATGTTTTATATTTATGTCTAAAATGTTTACATCCTCGTTATTTTCCATTTCTAATGTGAATTGAATTTTCCGATTAAGTGAATTTAGAAGACCTAAGAATTTATTTAACTGCCTTTCCGTACCTTTCCAAATGCAAAACACATCATCTACATAACGGGTCCAGAAAAAATATGTTTTCAACTAAAACGTTTTTTGTATTAAAGAGTACATTTTCAAAATCGGAAAAAAATTTCAGTTAGTAAGGGAGATATGGGTGAACCCATTGATAATCCGTCTAATAATTTATAAATTTCCCCGTTAAATTTAAAATAATTTTGGTTAATACAATTTTTAATCACTAAATTTAGTTAGTTTTTAATGTCACTGTCAATATTGGAGTTATTTATAAGTTTGTCTATTATTTTAAGTAATATCTGCAACGGGATTGAAGTAAAAAGACTTTTTTACGTCAAATGAAACTAATTTTGCGTTACTAGGAACTGTGAGATTTTTTTACTTTTTCTATACATTGAAAATTTTTTAAATAGAATACTTAGATTCGAAGCTTCTGAGGGAAGGCAATAATTTAGTTTTGTGTATGTAAAATATTGATGTTCTCTAATTTTGGCAAAGTGTGACTAGATTCTAAAAAGTGATTTGAAAAAATTTAAACAGTTTTATTAAGTCTAAAAGAACGTAAGTGTTCATTATACCGAATTTTAAATGTACGACCAGTTTGACCTAAATAAGTGGCATTACAATCCGGGCATGTTAATTTATAAACTCCAGATTTCTCCAGATTATCAGTTTTATCTTTTGCATTAAACAATAAGTGTGAAAGTGTTTTTATAGTGTCTAATTCTGTTTTTAGATTTTGCTCTGAAAGAGGTAATGATAGAGCTCTGTGTATCATAGAATTATAGGCTGCTAGTTTATGAGATTTAGGATTCAGTCATGAATTTGATATTGTTTTATCTGTGAATGTCAGTTTTCTGTAAGTATTAAATGTAATTTTGTTATTGCTCCGCGTTAAATTTAGGTCTAAGAAATTGATTTTATTATCTTTTTCTGTTTCTAATGTAAATTTAATATTGAGGTGAATACTATTTATGAAGTTTAAAAAGGTATTTAATTGCCTCAATGTACCTATAAAACAGGTCTACGTATCTGTACCAAAATTTGATGTGTGTTTTTGCTAGATAGGATGACATTATTTTTTCTTCTAAATGAGACATAAAAATATCTGCTAACAGGGGGCTTAATGGAGATCCCATTGCCAGATTCATATTCTGAGGTAATATTTATTGTTATATTGGTAATAATTTTGACTAAGACATAAATCAAAAGCTAACACTAATTCATGTTTTACTAAAAAATTTATATGCGATTTGTCCAAAATGTTTAAAATAAAAGACTTACATTCTTCCGCGGGAATATTTGAAAACATATTTGAAACATCAAAAGACACTAAAAAACAATTTACGAGAATTTCTTCCTTATTTAGTGTGTTTGTGACTTCCATGGAATTCTTTATTGTATGTTTAGGTTGAAATTTAGTAGTTTCTTTTTTAAAGATAGAATTAATTTGAGTTCCTAATTTGTGTGTGGGACTGTTAATACATGAAACAACAGGTCGTATTGGATCATTTTCTTTCTGGTTCTTAATAAGGCCATAAAATTTGGGTGAACGAGGGTTCATACTAGTTAATTTCTCTTGTTCAAAGTTATTGAAAAAAAATATTACTATTTGATAAAAACTGTTTACTTTTTAATTGGATATTCTTTGTGGAGTCACTTTTTACTTCTGATAATTCAGATTGGATGAAATTGGATTGAAATTTTATTTGTTTTATTTTTTGAAAGATTTTTCAATTTATTCTTCTGATTGGTATATTTCTTATGAATTAACCTATTAATATTATTTCTAACATAATCGTCAAACAGATCAAACGCAACTGGGTGAAGTTTATAAGTCAGCTCAGAGTGTAATACCTTAATGTAATGAAGTAATGTGTCCCTCTTCTGAAACAAGGTCCTACTTTCTTCTTTTAACCATATTTTATGGGCCGCCTGAGTAGCTCGTTGGACTGCTGCTGCTGCTGAACACTTACGTTATTTTAAAACTGACTCAACTTTTTCATATCATTTTTTAGAATCTAGTCAGACTTTTGCAACATTAGATAACCTAAATATTTTACATACACAAGAAAAGAGCCTTAAATTAAATTTATTAAACTTCTTAAGGACTACTTGGATCTATATCATATACCTCTCTTTGATGTATTTAAGCTATAAAATTTCCATTACCCAAAAAATTTTTTGTTAATAATGTTTAAGTACCCAGTTATCATTGTTAAATTCTTAGATGTCCGGTCACCCTAGGGTATAAAACTTGATTAATCCGAATTGAATTTGTAAAATTTGCGTAACTTAATTGTATTTTAAATACTTAGATAATCCGGTCAACTTTATAGGTATAAAACTGCAAACATTCTTTTATGTTCGTTATTCACTTGTTATGAATGGTTTGAAAATGGCACGTTGAGTGTCGAAACTACAGTAATGTTTAATTACAATAAAAAACAGTGATAAAAAACAAATTAAAGTGTGTTATTTTATCAAAGTTATTTTATAGAAAGAGAAAAGGGGCCAAACTATGTCAACAACTTGAAGTTAGCAACAAACTAATTGATACATGTAATTTGATTTTCACAGATCGTAATTCCTATTGGTAGATACTAAATCCGTGTTGATATCAATTTATTAAATCAATAATAAAGTTTTTTTTAATATGTTGAACATTGTACATAATCAAACATATTATTCTGTGTGTAAATTAGTTACTGGAAGTTGTTAAATATTTCTTCCAAGAGGAGAATAAATTAAAATTCTACGTTGTGTAAAGCCCTCGAAAATGTCGCCTTTATAGACATAAGCATTAAGGGTCAAGTTCCAGTGTGATTTTTAAGCAAACGGTGTATCATGACCGTGGTACGTAAATTATATAATTATTTGACGCCACAACTAATAGAGTCCATTATGCCAAAGATCAATTAGATCAATTTATACTAACTACAAATATACTGTGTTAGGATATAGAACAAATTATTATTATTATTACATATCCTCTCCTGTAAATTCCTGCATGTTTTTTTTAACTTTCCCATAATTAATTTTTGGAGGTATTGTGCTTGATATTTCCGTATCTGTTAAACTAACTACTATAGAAATGAAAACATTTAACCTCCATGGTTGAACGCGAAATCGTAAAAATAAAGAAGAGAAAAATTTGAAGAAATCAGAGTTAACTCTTTCCTGAATTAGGTTGTAACTTTTGTGACATTATAATACTACAGTAATATTCACAACCACCAAAAAATGCGGTATTATCCTCGCACGCGTTTTGCTAAACAAATTGGCATCATCTGTAAACGATCAAATCTAGTTTTAGTCTTACAAACATAACAAGTTTGCATATTCTTGGTTGAGTTGCTTATTAGTTTTCAGTTCTTTCTATTACATATTTTTCAGAAACTAAAAACGACTCAACACACAATGTCCACGCTTAGCAGGTAGTTGAACAATATTGAAGTGTGAGAAATATTTGTTGGCTCCACAATTTTCGCGATAATAGCTTTCAAACTCTTTCAAGTTCTTCTGAATCCTATAAACTAAATTATTACGTGCATGTTCTTACCGCAGTATAAAAATTACACAAAACTAGACAAAACTCTCCTCCTCGTGCTTATGGTTCTGTTTCAAAAATTTTTCATGCAAGCTAATATGCTCCTCATTTTCTTTGAAACATTTAGTATCAAAAAATTTCTGCAAATTGCTCTTATGGCCCTGCGGGCAGATAATAACCTTTTCTGTAAAGACATTAAAGTCAGGACGATCACGACTATTTTTCGTATCATCATATTCCTCATCGATGCTATTGTTTTTCAAGGATTTCGCGTTCCTAGGAGCCGGGCTATCCTTTAAAATGGTAGAATGAGAGTCGCTACTCCTGTTGGAATCCGGCGACTCGCTACAATTTTTTTATCAAAATCGAACTATTTCGAGGCCTGTAGCAAACCTTGTAATTGTAATTATCGTGACTGTTCCTAAACGTGCTACTGCTTCTAGTGGTAGTGGTAGTGCTAAATGTGCCATTCCTAGCTCGTTTTAAATACAGTCTTCTCTTAGTTTCTGAACAAATGATGAAACCACTACGGAATTTGGAGCTCATTAAATTGTACAGGATAGGATTAATGGCAGAGTTTAAATAAACCATGATTCTACAAAAATACAAAATGTTGTAGTACCTCTCCACGCCCAGTTGATACACATTTTCCTCTGGAACTATAATTATCCACAAAGTAAATACGCGGAACGGTATCAAACACAAGAAAAAACTTAAAACTACAGTGCCTAACATAAGTATGACCTGTCTTCTTGCTCTTATTGAGTAGTTATCTATGTGTTTATTTAAAACCAGTGTGGCGGCGTTGGAGATTAGATTTTTCGCAATAATGCAGTAAAGGACTAGGAGGATTATCAAGGGAGCTATGAAGAATAGGAAAATGCTGCTAAGGAAATATAAGGCGGACCAAAATGTGTTGGCCAGTGTGTGGCAGGCTGGCACCTTGGAGCCGTCGAAATATTCAACGTGTTTGAATTCTGCTATCCCTAGCAATGGGCTGGAAATAATGCATAATTTATTTTTTTTAATTTACCACAAAATGCGGAAAGCTTTTCATTGGCTTAAGATCAAATACCTCAAAACAAAAAAGTGCAAAATCCAAAACCAACCCTTTCACCCCACCAAAAAATATTTTGTATACAGGATTTGCGTGATGTACAGGGACCTACATTTATCTGGATTCATTTTAGTCCTGACATAAAGCACATTTTCTAAGTTTCTGTCAGTCCTGGTTAAATTTATTTTAACTATCAGTAGCACCCAACAGCTAGATTCTGCCATCAGTTAATGCTTCCATCGTGTTGTTCCCCTAAAGGGAGTTTCATTTCTTTGATATTTTTGTATACAGAAATTACGGAAATATTAGGATTTCTCTAAATTTTGAGGACTGACAAACAAAACAATTTGTTCTCAGATTCTACTTATTTTATTGTTAAACCACGTTTCATGCTTTGTTTAATTTTTACAATCAAACATTTTTAAAACGTTTTGTTCTTCCAAAATCAGCAAATTAATATTTTCATATTATTTGCCACAATATGTTGTCTGTGCAAAAATTATTAAATAAGTACACTCAATAAAATACCAGAATATAAAATTGTATTCATATAAAAACCTCAGATAAATGAAACTTTTCCATATTGTGTATCATTTTAAACTATTTGAGACTACATCTAAAATTTTGAATTACTGTTAAAACTACCTAATATGCCAGTTAATAAAGTTGCTGGTACATTCGAAAAAACACCTAAAATTCAAAATGGTGAAAACAGAAAATTTTTTGGTATGATATTCACCATAAGTTGGGCTGACCATAAAATGTAAGTTCGACGATTGAAAATCGTATAGGGGTGTGGGGGCCTAGACCATTTTTCGTTTAATATTACTGTGGTTATTTTTTTTAAAGAATCTATATTAGAAGGCATGCCTGCTGTACCCCGAGGGCACCGTGAATGTAATCAGCTAAGAGAAAATAAGATAAAAATATAATAAGAATAAGAATGATAAGAAGATAGAAAGAATATAATATATTCCCTATAACTATAAAAGCTGAAAAAAAAAATCAGGGAATGAATTCAATAGTGGTGACAAATAAATACACACTACAGAGTTTCTCCATGTACATTTTGTGAAATCCTGTATACAAATTTTGTGACCAGTACTCCAAGGTTTTATTGCACAAAGGTGTGATCGTGTTATTCTGTAACAAAGGTTATACAACACAGACACAAATACAGCTACAAAGAATGTTAAAAGGAATACATAAATACATGACATACACAAACAGAGGTCTGAGAAGGACATATTTTCACAAACACATAATGAGTCAAGGGTGTAACTTAGGCGTACTGCATAACTATTTGTATTTTTTATAAGAGTTTTAGGATTTGCATGACCAAAACTTAAAGTAGCGCTGTCTTAGTTTAGGTGTGCCGTGATCTGTTAGGACCGGGCACAGTCAAAACTGTAATTAAGTAACGATTAAAAATCGGATTAGTAATTTTACATCTACTATCATTCATAGTATAGTGTGAGACTCTTAAACTGCTTTTGTGAAAGTAATAATCGTTTGTTTGATCGTGATGGACGTAAGTACTTTTCAATGTACCTTATACTATTGTTGCTGGCAGATATATCAGGGAAATATACTTAATATACTCAGTAATATTTTATATTGCATCGTTGATGACGACTTCAACGATTCGTAAAAAGTATGACAAATATCGAATGCAAAATATGTTATTTATATAGTTCCTACTTTTGACATTTGGCAAGTAGAAACATCAAACAAGATTAACAAAAAGTAGTGCAATTTTATAATATGTTTCAATGTAATTCTAATAGCTTTTAAAATATACGTTCTGTAAAGAGACCAAAAAGACAAACTATAAAATACATTTAATAAGAAAACCAAATCATATGTAATAATCTTTTACTTTAACTTTTGTAATTTGTAATTTCAGTCTGACTAAATGGAGCCCAATATAGAACAAAGTTTTCTTTTTTGGCCACTCTAATCCAAGTTTTAATCAAATAACAAAGCAAATTAAGGAACTATACTAGAGCGATTTGGTATAACTTAATATATGACCGGAAAGAAATTATCTTCAATAAGTAGTTTTTCGCCGCGTAGATTATACAAAATTAATTTAAGACATTGAGGGCTATAGCGTATCCTTTATAGACATTTAACACATTCCGAAAGTATAGGTGAATACTTCAAAACAACTATCCCTCACAGTTAATACTAAGAATGATTGATTTACATGACAATTCTTGATATTTTAAAGCAAAAAATAATGCAAGGAAAATTTAAGATGAAGAAGAGAAGTGAAATTATTCTACAATTTAAAATAATATTTCCTTAAAAATCAAGACTTCATTTTGACATCAACCCTATAAGATATTACATATTTTATTACGTGTGTACCAACTAATTTCTCCATTTACTCCGTATATCTATCGCCTCCTCATAAAACGAAATTAAATCCTGGCGCATCCGGCACAGTTTTAAAATAACTATTAAATCCTTTCTTCTGTCTGTATAATTAACATTTACTCGTCCTTGAAGGTTTGTATACATTAAAATTATGTACTCTCTTGTGTCACATTTTAATTCCAGAAATAACATGATATATTAAAAGCTTGACTAGAAAGTTTTACGTACTGTTATTAAGAGGTTAAAAGTAAACATTAACAAAAAATTCGGATTACACAAGGAAACTTTATCGAATAATTCCTGTTTATTTCGATTTAAATAATTTTTAAATCATCAAATCAAATGCTTCATCATAAATTCTATTAATTTATTAAAAACAAAGTTAATTTTTAAAATCTTTATCTTAACGGGTGAATAATTTATTTTCTGATATTTGTACAGGGTGTACTTATTTTACCTATTGCATCAACAATCTACAACTACACGATTCTGCATCGAGAAATAGGAAATTTTTACTAATACTGTTTTCTCTTCCAAAAATGAGGAATGAATACATTAAATCCTCAATTTCACCAGAATAAGGCTGTTTATATAATTTTCAATTGGCCATAACTTATATGAATCACTGACTTTAACCCCGTACTATGCTATATTATTTACATCGAATTGAGGAAAAGCTTAATATTACTTTGACGATATCATTAAACAAAATTACATGACCAAGATATTTTGTAATATATACGTAATATGTTTCCCCATTTCTGATTATTTTATCATTAAGGCTATCTCGTCCATTCAAGCCAAACTGCTTTTATCGCATCACAACTTTTTTCATGCTAAGCTTTTTCGCTTGTCAGCCGAAGTTATATGTCAAGCGTGGATTCGAACATTACGTCCTATATAATTTGTCAACAACTCCAACGAGGAATTCATAAAAATTGTATCAATTCTCTAAAGTATACTCTTTGCAGTGCACTCTAGTCAGTATTATTTACCATGACAGGAAATATTTCTAGCTGCTTTTATACAACTTTTTCTGCAATTGTGACTCATTTACATTGTCTTTTTTTAACCGCACTTGTTAATAGTTTTTACATATTTAACTACGTAATACTAAAATGAATACTTTTTTTTTAAATTATTTGAAAGAGAAATAGTTATACAGGGTGTTTCGTAATTAAGTATTTTAATTATATTGTGCCTCAAGTAACCCAATTCACTGCTGAGCCTACTAGATTTCCAGCACGGGCGGATCCAGGAGCTCCCTAAGGGAGGAACACTTGGCACAAATAATGAAAAATATCTAATAAGAAATACCACAAATAATGTGTAAAGGAAAAAATACACGCATTATAAGACTTCTTTTTGTGGTAATTTCTTATGAATTGAGGCAGTATTAGAAGCATGGTAATGTATATTAAAGAGAGTCCGATTTTAAAATTTGTTGTCCTAACACTCATTTTTGCCTGCTGAACATGAATTTCGAACAAAAAAATTCCCAGTCGGCTATATTTTTCCGTGATGTTAGTACTTGTTTTTATTTATTTATTTAACGTCGGCCTATTACCAGCGCCAATCACCGACACTAGGAGACGAGCTACCCCAACCTGGAAATTTTGCCAAACCAGCCGATATCGGGACCTAAAATGCAAAAATATCACATTTTCTCACTACCTACTGCAGCATTTATTCACCATTTTTTTTTAGTTTATTAATATCCATAGGGATTCTTTGAACACTCTTAAACACTCCACCATATTCACATTAATAATATTGACCTGCTATATTCGTTGGAAAATGCACCAAAATATAACACAATATTCCAAACTGTTTTTGCAGATTATCAGATGAACCAACGGAAATTTGCGCCGCAATATCTCGAAAAGTATAGCCCAGCAGGAGTTTTTTATTTGAAATTCGTGTTCAGCAGGCAAAAATGGGTATGATAGGGAAAAAATTCAAAAACGAGACGTTTTCTAATATATATTCACATTACCAAACGTATTTATATTTTCGAAACAACATCTATGTCATTATCATCTTTAATATAAGATTTTTTTGATGGTCGTAGGGGGAATCCACGCTTGATTTACAGACATCGAACCATCTTGGTAACAGATATTTTTCTAACTATCAGTACCCATATTTATAAGATTACCATGTCTGTCTACTGGAAAACGCAACTTTATTACAATTACATGTTCCTGTCATTCCATTAATGGGAGAAATTTTACAACTAAGACTGTCCCCACTCTTGTAAAACGAAATGGCTCCACAGTGACGTCATCAAGAGACAAAGCTGACATCTTATTGATGCATTTTGTTCTAATTCGACCCACGGAAAAGTTCCACTCGTTGACACGTTAAAAAGCTCCTCTCGTTGATACGTTAATGTCAGACGACGCCATACTATCAGGTGTATTCTCCGAAATATAAATACCAATAAATCAATAGATCTCAATGATATCCCAGAATAGATATTTTACTTAAAAAGTGTGCCATAGAGCTAACTCCAATACTTTCCCAACTCCTCAATATTTCCTGAAAATTATTTTCCCGTTCAAGTAAAGTAGGTAGCTATCCATTTATTGATTTAAAAAATTATAAACACTTTTTTATTTGTCTAATTTTCACTTTATTTGTTATTTTACAACTAGTTTCATCCTATTCGGACATTTTCAAGTAAACTAAATTATACACAGATTTTACGTTAATTTAAATATAAACTGACCTGAATAGAGGGATGGGTCACTTTATGGTTGATAATATAATAAAAATTTGTACAGATGCTTTGTTTTTAAATGTAGGGGTTTTTCCAAGCTAGTAAATTATATTATGGTGTGATTTTTTTAGCAGTAGTTTATCTGAATAAGTTTAATAACGGAGAATTATTTAAATCTATTTGGTCGTTTAATATGTTGTAATTTTTATTTCTACTTAATTTATTAATTTCTAACACTTCTAATAAATTAAGTTTTTTACTTTTCCCACAAATATGTAATATTTTAGGTTGATGGTCGTCAGTTATTGTATGACCAGAATCTGTTAGATGTTTATAAAAGTTGGAATGTTGTTTTTGTGTGTGAATATGTTCTCTATATCTTACTCCGAACGATCTGCCTGTTTGGCCTACATATGAGGCGTTACACTCTGGGCAATCTAACCGATATACACATTTTTTAGAGATATCAGTTTTTTGTTTTGCATTGAAAAAATATCTGCCTATATTTTTGTTAGAACTAAAAGATGTTTTAATATTAAATTTGGAAAAAGTATTACTAATTAAATAGGAGAGTTGACCTGAATATGGTAATGAAATGTATGTTTGAACTTTTTTCTCGTTAATAGTGGGATAAAGTTCTTTCAAGAGGGACTTATTTTGTTTTTTATAGATTAAATTGTTGATTATATTTTGAGGGTACCCGTTATTATGTGCAATAAGTCTTATTGTGTCTAATTCTTCTTTTAAATCTGTCTCAGATAGAGGTAAGCTGAAGGCTCAGTGTGTCATAGATTGATATGCGGCTAATTTGTGGGAGAGAAGGTTATAGGAATTAAAGGGTATAGTGGCGTCTGTAAAAGTTAGTTTGCGGTAAATATTATAGGAAAATGATGTTTTATGTCTTTTTATAGTTAATTCGAGAAAGTTTATCGATTTATTGTCGTTCTCTGTTTCTAAGGTAAAGGATATATTATTATGTGTGTTATTGATAAAATCTAGGAGTATTTTTAATTGTCTGTCTGTCCCTTTAAAACTTATTAGGATGTCATCAACATACCTGTACCAAAAGATAATATGTTTTTTTGATATTGGAGAATCCAATATAGTTTTTTCAAGATTATCCATGAATATATCGGATAAAAGGGGGCTAAGTGGCGAACCCATAGGGAGCCCTGTTTTTTGTATAAAGATGTCCTCATTAAATTGGAAATAATTTTGATCTAAACACAACTTGAATGTTTGCAGTATTACATTTTTTAATTTTGGAATAATTTTGCATTTTTCTAGTATATTTGAAATTAGAGGAAGACATTCGAAGGGGGGATATTGGGAAGCATATTCGACACATCAAACGATACTAATTTTATAGAGTTGGGGTCAATATTTAGGCTGTTTAATTTTACTGTTAAGTCTAAGGAGTTATTAATTGTATTTTTTGGCTTAAATTTTGTAATAGATTTAAACTCGTTATTAAGTAATTCAGATAACTTACGTGTCGGTGCATTTGTGTATGAAACCACTGATCTAATGGGTTTATTGTCTTTGTGTAATTTAAGTAAGCCATACAACTTTGGGGCTTCACAGTTCATATGTGTAAGTCTTCTTTTTTCAAATTCGGAGTGGCACAAATATTCAAAACTTTATATTAAGGACTTTGTTTCTTTTGCAAATTTGTTCGTAGGATCTTGGGTTGATTTTTGTAAATTTTGTTCATCTAGAAATTTCTCAATTTTATTGATATATTTTTTTTTATCCATTTATTCTTACACTCCATAACGAATTTTTTTTTTATGAAAATCATTGCTTTTGAGATATCATTAGTGCTTTAAACAAGAATAAGTATTCAGCGGTTAAACTCGAGTTTATCATACGTACAGAGTAAGTCACATAAATATTAACATCCCTTATTTTTGTTATTTTTAACCCAAATAGTTCGTAAAAAAATGAACTTGAACGATTTTTGATGTTGACTTTACTTCTATCGGCGCAAAATATGATTTTTTTTTAAATAGAACAGTCTATATATTTTTTGAATATTTGAAGTTGTAGATTTTTTTTTTATTACAAATTTATGTGATTTATTCTGTACTTATTTTCAACTTTTACATGTCAATAAAGTTTTGAAAATCATCATAAAGATTTAAAGACACCATTTAGAAATTGAACCTCAGCATATGGTCCTGATCCACGGCACTGATGAAATTCAACAAATATTTATCGTCTTCATACATGAAAATCGACAAACTTAACACGTGGCTGGCTTACAGGAAAAGTAATATGTAGGAAGTGATCCACAGCGTCTGCAAACAAATACTTTGGCAGTTAAAACGTAAGTAAACTTTTAACCAGACAGCTTTCAAACACAAGTTAGTTCCCACCAAATTGTTTACGATGCTTTCTTTTCTGTAGTCTGGATTATCGTATCTCGACTTGTTCGACAGCGTACGATCTAAATCATTGTCTAGACAAAGAGTATTTTCCGAGGAATATCTTCAGTGAATTATACGAATATATTGAAATTCTAACAATAGCAAACAATGTCAGAAAGTAGGGCGATCTGAAGTTTCTGAGTGGCACCTTAATGCCAGCATAAAATTATTTCAACAAATGGATTCAAACTCCAAACTAATTATTTGAGACAGTAAAACAAGGTTTAATTAATTTGCATTTGTATCGAATGCTAAGTCCATTGACGCAGAAATAAAATCCGCTGCGAATAAAGGTGGGTGTTAAGAGTTTCTACTGCTCGACAGATAATGTAGGCAGAGACAACCCGAGACGTGCAAGTGGATAGAAAATTTTGTCCGATTTTAACATTTATTCGCTATCTCTATTTAATATAAGAATAGTCAAATATAGCTGTCCTAGTCCGATAAAATGGAAGGTGAAAGTAGAGGGTAGCACTTGCACTGCTGTCATTTCTGTTCTATCCCGCGCTTTTTCTGTGGTATTTATTTGTCAACTTCAACTGACGAAAGAAGTGTTTGTTATTTTGTCGTGATTTTGATTATTTCTCGTTGGATTTTGTGATATTTGTGTGTTAAAGACTATTTCTCTTCTTAAATACTACCAATGTCATATAACTGGTAAGTTATAAAATTATAAATAATTTTATCCGCTATATCTAACCTATATATTAATCAGAAAGGATAAACAGTATTAGAAAATGTGCTAACTGTATCCTTTACTTATTTCATTCCTCATAATAAATTTTGAAATTGGTTGTAGGTTATTATTTCTTTGAGATGGCCACAGAGTCTCGAATTAGATTGTGTTATGTGTGTGGTTCTTCGGAGGACGATGTGGCAAAACTTCATTATTTTCCTTCAAGGTTGGAAAGGTAAATTAAGGCCTGCACTAAATTAACAACACTTCTAACAGCACAATTTTTTATGTTTTACAGGTCATAAATTTGGCAAGAGAATATGGGTATACATTACACTGAAGAAACTCTTCAAAATTATAGGATATGCTCCCGTCATTTTACTGTTGAGAGTTATGTCGACCTAAGTAGTCATAGGTTGACCCGCAATGCAGTCCCCACACTTTTTCCATGTCGCCAGTGGGCAACATACCAAGTGCAAGCAGGTAATATGTGTTTTAGAAAATGTTGGTAGTGAGGGGTCCTTAGATATCAATCCATAGTTGTTACTAATTAGCTTGGTAGAATTATCGCAGACTTTTTACTATTATTTAATTTATTCAAAATAAAGAAATATAGATTTGAACCAATAAACATGGTCGCTAATATCTATCTCACTTTACTTCAGATCTAGCCTCAAGCGAGGCATCAACTTCAAAGAATATACCTTATGAGTTGGCGGAGGAATTTCCTAGCATAGTGAAGGCAGCTAGTGAATTTTTGGAGAAGATTCCCAGCACTTCTGTATCAGATCAGAATGTCACCGTTCGAAAACGACCGGGGAATTATTAGAATTGCGATTCCTTGGTGGTGTAAGAGGCACAATGAGGCACAGAAGCAAAATAAAAAAAGATGCTCGTGAGGCAAAATGAATAAAAGAATCATAAAAAAATGGTGCTCGTGAGACAAAGAGAAAACTGAAGATTCTTTCGCATAATTAGAACCTTAATTTTTATAGAGCCACGTTGCGTGCCACACAATACATGATTATTTTATCTAGCAATTAATAACATTTTAAGGTAGTATCTGCAAGTCAAGCCTAATAAATATTTTAAATTTAATTATAAACATTAAATAATATTCTTTTTCTGCAACCTTCTAGAAATTTAACTGTGAACAATTTTTTGAGTGGAAAATACATATTTACAGCCCGGCAAAGTGACATAAGGATTTATAAAGTCTTTACCAATTCCTTATGTCATTTTCTGTTGACAAAAAGTATCCGATAACAATTAAAAATGATTATTCCAGTCTTCCTTGAAAGTAAGTTTTTTGAGACTAGCAGGAACCATTGCAGAAAAAGCATTGTACACAACACACACAGAAAGTGACTTTACTGGACTCGCCAGGGCTTTTGCAATGGAAATTGCCAGCTCGCCCTGTTAAGAATCACTTTCCGGTCTTGTTGCATAAATAACTATCATACTTTCTTGATATTTTCTGTAATATATTGACAAAATGTCCTAAATTTGCTTTTTTTGTATTTTTTCTGATTTTAATAAATTTTGTACAAAATATTATTACCTACCTATTTGTGTTTTGAGTGTTATGTTAATTATCCAGTACAAAAACATATTTCTTTTAAATCTTATGTTAAGCGGTTCAACAAGGTTACAATTAACCTTTTAATTAGTTTAACATAAAAATTAATTGACCTCTAGTTTTGTAACTAACTTTAAAATAGCTTTGTTTCTGCAGCAGTTGGTGATCGTTTGTGGATCATCAGTGATAGTCACTCGGTTAGTTTTTAACTTCCAGCGAATAGAAGTATTTAAAAACAACTAATCGACTACTTCTGGTCCACAAACGATCACCAACTGCTACAGAAATAAAGCTTATAAATAATATCAATAAAATAATATAAAGGGGGGTTTTGAATTTTCGCGGGCGTTTGCTTATTGCGCCATCTACTTTCACCTTCCATTACAATCGACCAATTTAATACTGCGGATTAAATTTTAGCACGTACTTGCGCGTCTCGGGTTGTCTCTGATGTAGGTTCTTTAATACCAATTGTCAATAAATTCAGTAATTCCCCGAAGCTTGTAGGCCAGTCTCTTAAGTGTCCTGAGGGGATTAACCCAGGAAGTTAGCATTGTTTGACCACGGAAATTAGATAAATAAATACTAATCTATGAACACTTCAACTAATCAACTCACCTACCAGAGTTCGCTCAGAATCAGAGTCTATTCTTGATCTAATTATAATAAGTGAAAATTTAAATATCATGAAATCCAGTGCTTTAGATCATAGTATCGTAGATCATAACAACTGTGTTGTAGATACAAACCGTGAAAATTCTAACACAGCAAAAACTTTCCAATCTTTCTCAAATTTTGACGGATAAAAATTTCTTCTTGATCTAATTAGCATCGATTGGGATATGTATACAATAACTGATGTAAACGAAAAGTTATCTTTTTTCAATGCTCAACTTATAGCACTTTTTGACGACCATGCCCTATTCATAACTAAGATTATTAGCAACAAAAAAAACCCATTAACCTTGGTTCACTGACACTCTACGGGCCATAAAGAAAATCAGAACTAAGGCTTGGAATAGGTTTAAAAGCAGTAGAAGACCTGTAGATAGAAAATACTACTGTGAGATGGGAAACAACTGTAACAATTCATTGAAAAATGAACAAAAAGCCTTTCTTAATTTCCTTATTAATCAAAATATTAAAAATCCAAAAAAAAAATATATAATCTACTTTAAAATTTAACGGAGTCGGTAAATCTAAGCAAAATTTTGCATCGCTTCCTGAACACCTCTGCGATGAAAACAATATCAACAATTTCTTTATTGATTCTATACCACGTAATAGCATTTCTACTTTGCTTTTGATGTGATGAGGTCTGAGGAGGTCCAAACCAAAACTAATCATGATTTAAATGAAATAATTAATTAGAACCTTCAAAATTCATTACTACTAAATCCAAATAAAAGTAAAAATATAGTCTTTGGCACAGCAAATAAATTAGGAATTTTCACTCACTTTCAACTGTTAATTGACAATATAATTATAGAACAAGTTGACAAGGTGAAAAATTTGGGGCTAACCTTTGATAAAAATTTAAACTTTATCGGAAGTTCTTGGAAAATGTTTCTGCTCTTTTAAACGGATTTCAAGCTTTAGAAATATCCTTGATAGGGCCACTAAACTGCTGTTATGTGAGTCATTAGTCTTATCACGTGTCAACTACTGTGATTATGTTTATGAGCCTTGCTTAAGAGTCTTATATACCCTATTAAATCATAATTCTCGAATATCTCGGTTAAAAATTATCCGATTTGAGTGCGATTTTTACAAGATTTTTCAAAAATATGTATAAAATGTCGGAATGTAATTTTTTTTTTTTTTAGAGTCGCCAAAAAATTTTCGCATGCATTTTAAATAGTTTGTATCAAAATTTTTTAACATTCCGACATTAGTCACTATTTGTAACGTTTATATTCATGTGACCCAACTCTTGGATTAGTTGAAAATAAATTTATTAGAAAACTAAAAACTGCATATCTGTATTCCGATAATAGCTGCCATCTCGCATGATATTTCGGAAACACGGATGCACTTGCATACACTGGACTCGTTTGCGGGAGGGGGAATCGGGCACTAGGAACCACGTTGCGATTTACGTAAACAACAGTGGCGTGTGTATTCTAGAGATATCTCAAATTTACTTATTTGTTATAAAGTGGGTACACTTGATTTCAATAAAAACTGGTACACTTCCTTTTAGCTATGTAAATCATTCGTTCTTTGATTGATATTAATAATCTTACAAATGTCACTTTGACGTTAATCAGTGGCGTCATTATTAAAAATGGTTCGACATTTAACAGATATTCAAAAATTTCGAACTGTTTTGTAAAATTGAGGATGGTTGGTCCATAAGAAGACTTGCTGCTGAATACAATGTGAGTAAAATCACGATAATGAGTGTTAAAAAACCATGGGAAACCAACCAAACGATATCCCGTAAAGTTGGTTCCGGTAGGCCCAGAAAGAGCAATAATCAAGAAGATGAAAATCTTTTAAATTACCTAATAGAAAACCTTTTTCAGACTGCAGTAAATGCAATTTCAGAGACAAATTTCCCTGCTTCGGTATCTACTGCTTGCAGAAGAATAAAACTACAAAGCGACTTGAAGAGTTGTTCAGCGGCAAAAAAAATACAAACTTTCAGAAGAAAAGAAGCAGGGTAGGATTATTTTTGCACTCAACTATATAATCAACGATGAAAACTTCTGGGGACAAGTTGTCTTTTCTGACGAAAAGGTTTTTAAATCCTGTAACGATGGACATGTTCGCGTATATAGGCCTCCTTCCACTAGATACGACGAAAAATATACTTTCGATCCACAAATATTAGGAAGGTTTTCAGTTAATGTCTGGGCTTGGATGAGCCTAAATGGGTTAGGTGTGTGTTGGAACAGTGGTGGTCATCTCAATTCCATTAAATATATTGAAATATTAGACAACATTATGTTGCCGTCAGTAATAGAGGTATTTCCGGAAAATAATTTTATTTTCCAACAAGACAACTGCTCCATACATACGGCCCATCGTGTCAGGCAATAGTTTCTTAATAAAAACATAGAGTTGTTACCGTGGCCATCTAAAAGTCCGGATTTAAATCCAATTGAAAATGTATGGGGACTAATGGTGAAACATATAAGAAAATTAAATAACTATCCAAATAATGCCCAAGAATTGGAAGAGATAATTGAAGACGCTTGGGAGAACTTGTAGCAAGAAGTTGACCTTGCAAGAAATCTGATTTTGTCCATGCCTGCAAGACTTCAGGCAGTTTTAGACGCTAATGGAGCAATGACAAAATATTAGTTAATTCTGTATTACGTAATTGAAATTTATTTATTTTATTTTTTTATTGTATTTTTATGTTCAGTTTGCATTGTTCCCTTTTTTTTAATCTCAAGTGGTATTTTTGTGTTCTTATTTTAAAAATAGAATTATCATTATTCAGTTAGTATTTTAATTACAACCATTAGTAGAATTATCCGTAACAAATATTATTTTTTTAAACAATAATATGGAAGGCTTGAAAATGTTTTGAAAAAGTTATTTTCTAATTATTTTTTAAAATTCCATTTGAATAAAATAAAAGAGAAAGGTTTAATAAGTTTAAAAACACAAAGAAAACCGATCTCCTCCAAAAAACCTAGGTCCGGTATAAATCACTTCTTCTCCACCCCCCTCTCGACATGTCTGGCCAGCCCTATTTACAGACATATGCACACAACTAAACTATTAAGATTTTCGATTACAAGAGTTGTACCAGTTTTTTTTTTAAATCAAGTGTACACCTAAGTAGACGTGTTATTGAAAGTGATTATTAATGCAGTGAAAGAACAATGGGAAAAATAAAAACATATAATAAGCGTAAATACCCTAGAGAAAACCGAAAAATCGAACATTAGCCCAAAAGAGAAAATATAAAAAGTAAGTACTAGTGAAAATTGAATTTTTTTCGTAAATTAATAAAAGTAATAATTTTCTTTTATTTCCGGTAATTTCTGTAGAGAGACTAATATAAATGAAAGTTTTCCCATTTTGTCATCTCTAAATATTGATATGGAGAATGAAAGGCTCAATGAAAGGTGAATATGATAATTTTTATTTTTGATTTATTTTAAGCGCAGTAACCTCATGTACAGGGTGATCATTTTAAGTGCACCTTACTCGATTTTTCTGCTGTATTTTTAACATATGAAAAAACTTCAAAAATTATACTTATGTGCTTTTTTCTAAGGAATCCGAAAATTAAAAACAATTGAATGTCAAATAAAAAAAAAACACCGAAAAACTGAAAAATAAAAAAATTACACCCCGCATTAATATGCGGAAATGGACATATGACATTCCGAATACTGATTAAATATGCGCGTCGCATACATATCTTTTACTTCCGGTTTGACCGGAAATTGCCTTAATTTTTTTTATTCTAAATGATATATCCTGTATATTCGGCTCAATTTAAAAAATTTCTTTCTGAATTCAACAATATATGTAACATCATAATAATCTTTCATATTTGATAAAAATATTGGAGTTTAAATTTAAAATAACACAAATATATTTTTCATATTATTTCATCGCCTTTTCCATTCTGAGTTGAATGATGTGACACACATTGATACTTCCATTTTATAGGAAAAATTTTTAAAATAATACTATGCATTAATAAGAAACGGTAAAATGGAAATTTTTTTGTAGATTAACGATTTAATTGTTTTGTTGTTCAGTTCTTTAGCTATTTTTAAACAAAGTAAATAAAATAATTTCGGGTTTTTTTTATTATTTTTACATATTAATTGCAGGACAAGGACGCATGAAGGGTAAGGTTAGCTACTGCTTAGCTTATAAGCTTGACGCAATACAACTTTTTCGTCGGTTTATGTCGTACGAAACCTCTAGTACTCCGCCTCTGATATTCATATTCATATTCATATTCACTTTATTCATCTATAAGATCATGTTACATGATATTAGATATGTCAAATAATATATAATATACAGAAAACTGCATATTTGCATTATATAAATAAATATATCAGATATGTGCTAATAATATATAAGGTATGAAACTAACAATAAGAATAAATAATAAAAAACAACAACGTATCATATATATACACACATATACATATACATGTATATATACACACACACAAACACATTACATATACACATATACATATAATATATACACACATACATAACATACAAAAATGAGGAAACTAACCATCAGGTTTATTTAAAAATTCATCTACACTATAATAACCCCTTAGTAATAATAGTTTTTTAACTTCCATTTTAAATTTATTCATTTTAAGACATTTTATATTGTCAGGTAAGCTATTAATTCAACATCTCCCGATCTGAAATGTTCCACTATGCCGTTCTGTAACTAGAACATCGGCCACCTTCGACATTCGCCGCGATAATTTCGGTTTGGCTGTATATATGCACCGTGGCCTGCGCGGGGTGTGGTAAAATCGAGACTATATTTCACTTGCATCTGATATAGACTCTTAAATTTATCAGAAGCAAACAAACTTCAAAACGTCCAGAATATCTGCGTTAGATTTGTTACAAATAGTTCTAACCATGAGCATACAACACCACATATCCTGCGGTCTCTTGTAAGTTTATGTAAGGAAGTCAAGTTATTAAAAATAAAAAAAACTTTTCTAAATGTTTAAAAAAATTGAGAAATTTTCCTCCCACTGTTTTTATTACTTTTTTTGAACAATTCGAGATATACATCACATATATCTTTTGTCACAATACAGCATTCCCTGAGCAATAGGGCGGGAAAATTAATCAGATCTAACTCAGAGATATACAAATTTAACAAAGAAACGCGCAACATCGTACACTATTCCAGTCTTAAGATTGTGTTCATATAATTCTGACGACATACATAAAAACGTCACTTCGAAAATAGTGTAAACGAGCTTCCTGAAATAGGTTACACCTATAACAAAGAAATAGTGAATTTGTTTAAATAATTAAATTGGTGTTTTTTTTTTATTGGAACATACATAGTGAGTGATAAGAAGAGTTGGCATTTCGATCTGCAAATCATGGGCGATGCCAAGTAGAGAAATACCCAAGTACGTAAGCGAAACTTGTTTACTATTTTAGCCTACTGTTATACATCGAGGTGTCAACAACGTAATTTATTTCTCCCCGTTGTATTGTTAATAATTTTATTTTTTGTATTTTATTCTTGATATTAATTTAATAATAAATTATGTCAGACCTGCCCAAGGGTAAAAAAAGCCATCCGCTGACAGTGAATAAATTTATCAGTGAATTCCCGGATTTATTCTACAATGGTGCTATAATAATTTGTAAGATGTGCGAGATAGGCCTGATGTGCTGGGACAAACGTGACTGTAAACGTCACGTAAATTCTGTGCAACATAAAACTAAAAAAAAATGGCGTACCTTCGACAACACAGTTTATGTTCGATTTACTCTTAATGCTGATTGCCTATGATGTTCCGCTGCACATACTTGATAAACAACCATTTCAGGAGTTCTGGAATAAATACAATCCCAAGGTGACGTTACCAAGTCGCACAACGTTGCGTAACTATGTATCAACTGTATGCAAAGACATTGTAAATAAGATCAAATGTGTACTAAAAAATACACGGCTGTGGTTATGTGTGACGAGACGACATATTGTAAAAATTCTAATGTAAATATTATAGTACGTATATTGGATCCTCTTAAGCCAACATTTCCACAGTTACTAGCTAGCAAAAAACTAACTGAGTGTATTGGCCAAACAATTACGCGGGTGATGCTGGCGACGTAAGAAAAATTTGACCTGTCAAAAAGTCAATTGTTGATGTTTGTGTTGTGTTGTTGTAGGATTAGTACATGTTACGTGTAAACTGCATGCTTTACACCTTGTGGTAGAAACGATTCGACAAGGTTTTACAGAGATAGATGCATTAATAGCAAGTATTGAAAATGTATTTCAAAGACTATTTTAAGTAAGCTTGTATTACATCAATAGATGTCGAACGCTCATCCCCAAAATATAAGCATATCTTTTCACCATGTCGAACATTACTCTCGAAGACAACCATAGAATGATACATGATGCTACAAAGTTTTTACACATCTTTTCCAGTTTGTGATAACCAAGCTAGTTAAGAGGGTAAGTTGTGCATACATTGCTATAAATGTAACAGTTTATTACTTTTATTACTAGTTAATTTCTTTCCTTACACTTATTATAGTACGTACGCTTATGTCCTGCGGCGCATTTTTGCCAACTCTAGTGATAAGTGTATCCCTTTGGTGGTCAGTGCTACTACGAGTCAGACATCACTGGTATCTTAGTGACTGATGGCGAACTACAAAGCAGGTACCAAGAGCGTCGAACTCTAACTCTGGTGGGCTAAACTATATACCGAATAAGATTTGCAGGAAGAAACTACTCAGTGGACGAAAGCCCCGACCTGCATTGAATTAAACCTGCAAATCTTGTTTGGTAGCTAAGATATCTGACTGGTAGTAGCACTGACCACCAGAGGGATACACTTATCACTCACTATGTCTGCTTTGCTTAGTCTGCTATAGGCTAGCCTGGTTTGCTATTATTATTTGTCCTTTCCATTACTGATGGTATACTGACGAGAACATATAAAGTTCGAAACCGGTTTATGTCTAGTGAGGAACTGACAAATGTTCTTAGCTACCAAACAAGATTTGCAGGTTTAATTCAATGCAGGTCGGGGCTTTTGTCCGCTGAGTAGTTGTTTCCTGCAAATCTTATTCAGTAATTCGAACATGATTAAAAGTATGTTTTTATATAAGATATAAACTTTTTTTTAATTTTCTTACAAAAAACTGTGTTTATGTGTTGATAGATACGAAAAATTTAATATTTTACTAGTATGTTTATACTTATTGCGATATGCATAAAAGCAAGTAGGGAATTGTCTAACTAGATCCATTCTTACGTCACTTTTTATTTTATTTATACTTTTTATATAAAACCTATGCACTACACAGAGATGATAATAATCGTTGAATAAAATTACCATATAAAAATATTCATTGGAGATCTAGTCAGCATTTTATAAAATGCACGATTTTCCGCTACAATTCTATAGTTTTTCATGTGGAAATTATAACCAACGTAACAAATTACGAACGCTCAATTCTTGACATAGTAGAAAATAAGTTTTCGCTACATTAATGTCGTTTTAGAAGAAAAGCTTTATTGTATTTAGGCAATGCAAATTGTATGATACAATAAATTCTTTTTATATAAAGTTAAATACCCCAACAGGTCAGTTAACGGATACATGCTGATAAATAAAGCTGTCAAAAATGGTCCGTGGGACAGTGGCGTACGCGAAATTAACCAATACAAGAAACAATAAACTGTTACAATTTATAACAATGTATGTAAAACTTACCCTCTTAACTAGCTTGATGAACTAGCTTGCTTAGCACAAACTGGAGAAGATGTGTAGCCATTTGGCAGCATCAGGTATGTTTCTATGGTTGTCTCCATGAGTGATGTTCGCTTTGGTGAAAACATATTCTTATATTTTGAAAACGACCGTTCAACATCTACTGATGTAATAGACGCATACGTGAAATAGTCTTTGAACGCACTTAACGGATCTGGGGCTGCACCATCACATATTTGTCTTAATTTGGCAAAACCGGTGTCTTTATTTAACATAATTGCGAACTTTTCTTTAATGCGCTCATTTGTTGCATCACCTATAGCGTGTAGCAGTAGATTTACTTCGTCCACTATTTGCAATGACCCCGTTAAGGACAACGCACTGTTTTCTAATTTTTTTTATGCTTTCATGTAATGGTTTATAGTTCTTCACAATATTTTTTAAAGCTGTTTCAACGGAAATATCTTCGAATTTTGTCTGTCTTTCCTTAATAGCTGCAGCCTCATCTGGATTGAATTGTAGTATCACAGCTTTTATTTGTTGGAAATAATCAGCATGATAAAAAGCTGCCTGCAACCATGTTCCCCAACGTGTAAGAATCGGCTGTGATGATTCCGGAATACCGGGACACGTGCTATGAAATGCACGGAGACGTTTAGGAGATTTAAGAAATACTTTTTATGTACTTGCTATTAATGCATCCACCTTTGGAAAACCTTTTCGAATAGTTTCTGCCACAAGATGTAAAGCATGCACTTTACACGTAACATGTATAAACGTACAACCTTGTTCTTACAAAGAACGGCCTACCGAACGCATTGTCACGGCGCCATCAGTCACAAACATCAACACTTGACTTTTTGACAGTTCAAATTTTTCTAACGTCTCCAGCATCACCCTGGTAATTGTTTCGCTAGTACACTGACTTAGTCTTTTGCTAGCTAGTAACAGTGGAACTGTCGGTTTAAGAGGGTCCAGTATTCGTACTACATTTAAAATAGATTTTTTTTGACAATGTGTTATCTCATCAACAGATAACCACAGCCGTGTATTTTTTAATTCACATTTCATCTTATTTACCATGTCTACGTGTACAGTTGGTAGATAGTTACATAACGTTGTGCGACTTGGTAACTTCACCTGGGCATTGTATTTATTCCAGAAGTCACGAATTGGTTGTTTATCGAGTGTGTGCAGCGGAACATCACAGGCAATCAGTATTAATAGTAAATCAAACATAAACTGTGTTGTCGAAGGCACGCCATTTTTTTTATTTTTATGGTATACACTATTTACGTGATGTCCACAATCACGCTTATCCCACAGATCAAATCTTTCTCGCACACTTCACAAATTATTTTAGCACCATCATAGAATAAATCCGGGAATTCACCTATGAATTTATTCACTTTGTATGCAAATGGCCGTTTGCTACCCCTGCGTACGTCTGCCACGCTTTATTATTAAATTAATATCAACAATACAGTACAACAAATAAAATAAAAACACAAAAACAATATGCAATACGCCCAAGTGACTTAACGTGTACACAACTCGAAAGCTAGTAATAGACTGGACAGGAGAAAGAGTTTCGCGGTCAAGGTGAATGCCAGCGACAGTAAGTACATCTGTAATCTACGACTATGATACACAGAAACGATTTGCAGCTTTACTGATAACCGAGAGCTGTTATTCGATTATCGAACAATTTTTTTAAATTGGATGGTATTACATAAAACCTAACAATTAGAATGGGAAATAAATATATTATTAAATACAATGATTGGTTTAAATTGAAGTATGTTGTCAGTCTATTTTAAACCAAATTACTGCTAGCTTTTCAGTTTACAATATTTTTTCAGGATATTTTATTCGAAAAATATCATCCAAACCAGTCTGAATTGATGAGTCTACAAAGATCTATAATAATCATATTTTTTATTTAAAGTCAATAATATTTGTGTAACTTTTGGGTGGTAAAAATGAATTCATAATAGAAAAGGATCTAAATTTTTAATATATTGAAAATCTAAACAAAAAAAAAATAGGGGTCCTAACACCGAACCCTGTGGAACGCCTGAATAAATTTCAATATTTGAGGAAAATTTATTATCTAGTAAAAGTAAATTATACAAACGGTTGAAAAGTTTTAAAAGGTTAGCTTCCAATTTGTAAGTTATATTATTATATACAAATGGACAAACCATGCTAGACATGAAATAAATAAATTAAAACCTAGGCCCTTATGTAAAATTTAATATTTTTGCCGATATAAATTTTAGAAATTGTTCTATTTTCAGTAAATTTTTAGGCGTTTACTGTGTAATTGTATCATAAATCAAATAATTTACAGACTGGATTTTTATGTGTTTCGATAAATATAAATTGTTGTTGTCTACCAGTAAGTAAATCTTCCAATATGAAATTTCTAATTTGGAAATTCGCCAGTGCGGAACCATTCTGTAAGAACACGTAAGTAAGCCCATCACATATAAATTTATAAGTAAATAGACAAAAATGTTTTTATTAATTTCCGCATACGATACCAGAAATTAAGTAAAATGTTTGATTTAAATATTTATTTATGGATCACGGATAATAATAACGAAGTATTTGATGTGACCAATATATGTATAACTTTCTTATAAGATATTAATACTTCCATCTACTGCTTGTTTTAGATCAAATGTATTCTTAATATTAAGAAATCGTTACAAATCGTCTTAACATCAAGATATTCAAGTAAATTAACAATCTCCACATAAAGTGTCAGTTTTGGTAGTACCACAATAACAAAATTGCAAGAAGTTGTGGTTGAAGCTATGAAAAAAGAAAAAACTTGTGTCTTAGACTGTAATCACGATATGTATTATTGAAATCTTAAATAGATGGCCGTCTAAGGTAACAAAAATAAAGGGTGTAATATTAGATTGACAATGAATAGCTAATTACATTCCAAAATTCATTAGATCTTATTAAAAGTTGAGATAGTTTAAAGAAAACAAAAAAAGAAGATTAGACCTCTTAGGTTACAACGGCATGAATTTATTTCATTAATAAAAGTTAAAGCTTGTTGTCTGAAACTAGAATATGTCACAAGAGAACATATACAATTTTAAAGTTTGTAAACGCCAAGGACTAATAAATATAAATAATTCATGTGAGTAGACGAGTGGGGGAGGACATAAAAATTACTTTTAAATTTATGTCGGACCCGCCTGGTTATTAGATGTTATAATGAAAAATTTATAATCAAGCAAAGCCAAATTATATTATTAAATAATTAAATACCTATCGAAGAAAAACAGATTTCATATTTTATCTAACATAATTGACAGTTGACTCTTACGGAGATATTGAACAAAAACTATTTCGTTTCTAAAAAAAATATTGTAAAATTTTTTAAAAAAAGTTGAGAATAAATTAAAACGATTATTGAAATAGTGGCGGTTAGTGATTTTTATTATATTATTGCAGAATCATAAACAAACAAATACGTCTGTCTGAAAAAAGATTAACAATTAATACACCTTTGTACCCAGATTAAGTGTTACACCCTGTATGCAACGTTTCAATATAAAACTTGTATTTCATATTAGCCATACCGGGTGGCCACGAGTCAATGTACGCCCCCAATAGTTTGGTTGTTTTTGAATTTAAAAATTTGGTTTCTGGTACACATAAATTAGACAATAATGGGCTACTTTTAGACTAACAGGAATGAAAATATCACTTCCAGTTGAACCGGAAGTGACATCAAATTCTTTTTCTTAAATGGAATGACTATATTTTTTGATGGTTTCTCATTAAGCATAAATTTCTAAGTGCAACAGTTTTTGCAGATTTTAAGAATTCCAAATAATAAGTGAGATACGAACAATTTTTTAATTTTCGCGTCAGATGAATGCGATGTAAGAAAATTACTAAGTAGGCTATGGAAATTATTAGTAAGGTTGTAGACTTGTCTGTAAAGAAGAAAATAGTAGTTTTAATTACTGATAGGTACCAGTATTTTTAGGCTTTTTTTCAAAAAAACGGAATTCAATTTTCATTTTCATTTCCGTAGGGGTCCTATGGAAATTTTTTTAATGGAACTGTGCTATTTTTTTTTATTAATCAGAAATAATGATTCATAAACTCTAATTTTTTCGCCATTAATCATTTCTTAACGATATTCTGCGTAATGATAAAAGTATTTTTAAAAGGTAAACAAATTAAACAAGAAATGATTTTAATAAAACGTTACAACCATGAATAAATAGAATAACAAAACTATCTAAAACCTAAATTATAAACCCTTATAAAAATTATTCAAACTTCTTCACCGTTTTGATTAATACACAGAGTAGCGCGACTTATTGTTGCACGTCTAACATTCTGTGATTGTTGAGGTGTTATTTGTGCAATTTCGTATCGAACTCTTTCTTCCAGATCTTGCCTTGTGGTTGGAGCAGTCATGTAGACTCTATTTTTCAAATGCGCCCATATAAAAAAATCGAGTGGGGTTAAGTCAGGCGACCTTGCAGGCCATCTGACTGGACCATGGGTCCCAATCCAACGATCTGGAAACAATTGATTTAAGTAATCCCTAACGATAATAGCATTGTGTGATCCAGCTCCGTCTTGTTGGAAGTAAACCTTGTCAATACTGGTATTGGGAATTTGATTAATCTGTGGAACTATTATATTTTGGATAAATTCTAGATATCTCGGTCCAGTTAGAGTTCCGTCAAAAATTATTGGACCTATGATATGGACGCCCAGTACACCTAACCAAACATTGAAGCCAAACCGCTCCTGAAACCGCCCCTGTCTCATAATGTGAGGATTTTCTATTGCTCAATATCGAGTGTTGTTTCGATTAAATAACCCAAGGTTTGTAAATCTCGATTCATCAGTGAACAAAATGTTTCTGATAAAATTTTCATTTCTTAATTGGCGTAACTGTAACCAATTACAAAAGGTTATTCTTCGTTGATAATCATTCTCATACAACAATTGATGCAATTGATATTTATCGGAACGATAGCCGTGTTTCCTTAAAATTTTTCCGGCTGATTCTTTGGAAACTGGTAATTCATGTTCAATTTGTCTTACCGAAATGGTTGGGTCAACATGCACTAAAGCTAATACATTAATTTCCGTTTCTTCATCCACAATAAATCTTTCTTCAATTTCTATATCAGATTCAGTTCTATATTGATGCTCCAACCGGGCGAAATAGTTTCTCTGAGGTTGTCTTCTTTCTGGATATCTTTTCTCCATACAGAGTTTGTGCTCTAGTTGCATTACGTTGAGTCTCTCCATAAGTAATCAACATGTCAACTATTTCATCTCTTGAATATTTGTCAGCCATTTTATATTAATTTTCTTGTTTATAACAAATTTAATATACTTGCTTCAGAAAATTAGTGAGTAAGTCAAGAATAATTCAATTGTTGCGAATGTCTTGTCATTTTCATGGCTATCTGCAATTTTCGATTTAAATGTAGATAGGCACCTTATTAAAATGATTTGTTGGCGCTTACCTTTTAAAAATACTTTTATTATTACAAAGGATATCGTTAAGAAATGATTAATGGCGAAAATGTTATAGTTTATGAATCATTATTTCTGATTAATAAAAAAATAGCACAGTTCCATTAAAAAAATTTCCATAGGACCCCTACGGAAATGAAAATGAAAATTAAATTCCGTTTTTTGAAAAAAATACCTAAAAAACTGGTACCTATGAGTAATTCAAACAACTATTTTCTTCTTTACAGACAAGTTTACAACGTTACTAATAATTTCCATAGCCTACTTAGTAATTTTTTTACATCGCATTCATCTGACGCGTCCATTTTGAAAAAATTAAAAAATTGTTCGTATCTCACTTATTTTTTAGAATTTGAAATTTATGCTTAATGAGAAACCATCAAAAAAATATAGTCATTCCATTTAAGAAAAAAATAGTTGATGTCACTTCCGCTTCAACCGGAAGTGATATTTTCATTCCTGTTAGTCTAAAAGTAGCCCATTATTGTCTAATTTATATGTACTAAAAACCAAATTTTTAAATTCAAAAACAACCAAAATATTGGGGGCGTACATTGACTCATGGCCACCCGGTAGAGTTTTTCGTATCATATAAATTACATTTTAATTTTCATTGTAAGAATTATATCAATATATTTCACTCAATTATTTACTAATAAACAATATTAACACAGTTTATCTTGGCATTCTGAAAAATTATATACCATTGTTTCATTGCCACGTCACACACTTAACAAAATCACATTGTATTCCTAACCCTTTTACAACTAATGTCTAGGCGTAGAGTAAAATATGATTGTAGAACTGGACCTAATATCTTGTCTGCGGTCATGACATGAAAATGCACAGGGAATTAGATGACAAATCCAGTTACAGTGTACCAATTTTTCTCCACGTCTGAGGATTACGTAAAAATGTCTAACAACTAACAAGAAAAGAGACGGCTGATAATGCTGTATGGAAATATTAATCCCTCTCGAAAGATATGAATCCCAGCGTGTCGCTATGTCCATTAGGTCTTTTACAGAAAAGATTCCCAATCCAAGAATTCAGGCCAATTAGTTTTTTCATTGTTAGAATGCCTGTCGTTACTTCGTTTTTTATAGGAAGGTATAATGATTCCATTTTGGCGAAGTGGAATTTATATACTTAAATATAGATAAGGGAGCGAAAGGGAACTGTTTATTGAGTTAGAAACGCTCTGTTAGTGAAAAATTAACAATTTACTTTGGGTTTTAAATACTCCTCAATGTTTTTATACGTATTAGATTCCACATCCTTCAAAATAAATTTCCAATAAGAATCTTCGACTTCATTTTTAAGAAACCATCAATACTACTTCAATGTGAATACATAAATTGTAACCAAAATCGATTTCTTTTTTAATCGAAAGCTGAAGCTGTTGGCAATTAGAGACTGTAAAGTAATTTTAGTCCAATGTTTTTGTTAAATTCATATAAAAGAAATACGCTCTTACAAAATTTCAGTACCCTGTTAAACATTTCTTCACAAACAAAAATCACAACCATTTAATCACATAATTTTATAACCTAGTCTATTTTATCGAAACTGATTTAGATATGTGAAACCAGCTCACTTACTAAAAGAAATATATAGGGTGTCCCAAGCAAAGGTAGTCACCCTGAATAACTTTGGAGATAAAAATGTTTTGAAAAATTGGTGAAACATGTCGACCTTGTTTCCAAGGGGGACATATTTTAATGTAATACTTGTAAACTTATCATCATCCCTCTACCCTACACGGCCACCCCCTCAAAAAATTCAAATGGTAAAGAGGGTCGAGGGATACATCTTTTGAAAGGTCTTTCAATTCTCTACATAAATGTATATTTTTTTTAAACTTTTATTGATTCGTTCCTGAGAAATAATTGTTTCATCATTTTAGGTTCGGGAAATAAAAATAAAAGAAGCAGTTTAAATTATCGTACGTATTGTTCAAAATGACCCTCATCGACTTCCATACAGTAGTATAATCTGTCTTGATGTTCTGTACGAACATTTCTGAACACATCTGGAGTCAATAAACGGCATTCTCGAACAATTCTTTTACGTAACTCTTCCAGAGATGCGGGTTTTGTTACAAATATCTTCGAGATATCATATGTCCCCACAGAAATAAATCCAAGAGAGTTAAATCGGGTGACCTAGCGGGCCACTCCACAGGACCTCTTCTTCCAATTCATCGCTCAGGAAACCGATTATCCAAAAATTGACGGACTGCTATAGCAAAATGTGGGGGTACCCCATCCTGTTGAAAAAACAGTTCGCCCTCTAAACGATTATCGTCTTCTTCGAGGATTTGGGTAATCATTGGGTCGATGTTATTTTCTAACAGATCGAGGTACCTTTCGCCATATAAATTGTCAGGAATAAAAAACGGCCCGACAATGTGATCCCCTAAGATGCCAGCCCAAACATTTAACTTCTGAGGCCTTTGGGTATGAGTTTCCATGACCAAATGTGGATTGGTTTCACTCCAATACCTACAGTTGTGCCTGTTCACCTCCACATTTAACTGAAATGTCGTTTCATCAGAAAAACACGTATTGTACAGTAGATTGGCATTACCGTTTAATTGTTTACTAAAAATCTCACAGAATTCAAGCCGACGATCGGGATCATCTTCGTTTAATTCGTGTACCAATTTAAATTTATATGGATGAAATTTGTGGGCATTTACAATTCGATGAACATTGCTTCGTGATACCCCATGTATCAGCTACTTTCCTGATCGATTGAGTATTATCCATCTGCAAATAACCTAGAACTACCACTTCGACTGCTTCATTCCTAATAGGTCACTGAGGTTCATGCTTTTTGTTTCCTACAGAACCTGTTCCCATAAATTTTGTCAATAATTGTAAAACATACTGAGAACCAACCCTTATATCTGGGTGATTTCTATTGAATATGCGCTCCGTAGCTCTAGCACAATTATCGTTTCTAAAATAAATGCTGGCAATTTCTATTCTCTCCTGAAGGGTATAAACCATTTTGAGAACTCACTCTGGTAAAATGTATCTCGATTTAAAATTGGTTGTGAACAAATTAATGTTCAAGGACTATCAAATACTTATGAGTCTTTTATTATTCTAAAACTAAACGGACAAGGAAAGTGTGTTTTGTCGGAAAAACTCGTGTTGATTTGAGATCACTAAAAAATGTAGTTTTTTTATAAATTCCAGTACCCAGTGACGTGTATTTTAGATTTTTTTAAACGATTTCGATTGTGTGTAATCATCAAAAATAAAATTATTTTCCTTAAGAACGCATCGATAAAAGTTAAAAAAAAATACACAGTTATGTAGGGAATTGAAAGACCTTTCAATAGATGTATCACTCGACCCCCCTTGCCATTTGAATTATTTGAAGGGTGGCCGTGTAGGGTAGAGGGATGATGATGATAGGTATACAAGTATTACATTAAAATGTGTCCCCCTGGGAAACAAGGTCGACGTGTTTCACCAATTTTTAAAAAAAAATTTTATCTTCAAAGTTATTCAGGGTGCCTACTTTTAATTGGGACACCTTGTATAATAATTTCGCTTATGAAAAATTCTTCACTCGATATGAGATAATACTCTATAAATTAATATGAAACGGAAACGCTTATAAAAATTGTTAAATGAACTTCACAGCCAATTTGTATATAATTACATAATAAAAAAAAAACTATTCATTAATAGCTAGACATTAAACTATGAATCGCGGTATTTCTTCCAAGCGAGCAAGATCAAGAGATCCTATAAAAGGAAACAAGTATATTATACGGAACTTGATTTCTTGATTTGATGTTGCGATTAAATATATCGTCATTTACGGTGTATATTATTTAATTACAAATTAGCCTCAAACGCCGGATGTTTTTACAGTGTAGAATTTATCTAAATAATTTTTTTTAATAAATTAAATAAAAAACTTTACAATTAATATAAACGGAATAATAAATAATCAATAAAAATGTACTGGGTTGAATTTTTTTTGTAAAGCAACGTCGCGTCGTATATACATTATATCACTTGGAAAAAACATACAAAAAATGTTTGGTATAATTAAATTTATCAGAAATAACCATCGCTATTTTACATATTTTTTCTAATCGAATAATATATTCTCCCACACCGAAAGTAAGAAAACTGCCTATAAAGCTACAATGTAATTGTTAAATTTCCTTACTGAAGTAGAACTTGCTTGATAACATTTCATGGTTAACTTTTCTTTAGGTCCAAAAGGTTACACTTTTTATTTCGTTATAAATGTCAAGGATGTGACATGGCGCCGTTACAACCTACAGAATAGAATTATATAAATCTAATATATATATATATATATATATATATATATATATATATATATATATATATATATATATATAAAGTTTGTTCTAAAGTAAAGTTAGAAACAACTAGGAGATTCAAAGAATGCAACCTGAAAATTATCTGTCAAATATTCTCTAAAGATATTTTTCGTACACTGTCTGAAATCTGCAATTAGTTCAAAAGTAATTAGTTGTTGATTTCTTCACTTACATGCTATAGTAAAACCTGTGCCCTTGATGGGAATATAACTATCAACATATTACGTGAAAACGAGATCAGATAATCCCAAAGTTTCGCATATATTTTGCAAGTTGGAAATTTGAAAACATCACAAATTAATACACAAAAAAATAAAGAAAAGGATCTTTCCTTTATAAAATCTTCCAATATCACCTACGTATCATTTTTTAGCATCAACTATATTAGTGATTGTTCGATGTATAATCATAGTTTTCGCAGTAGGTATCGATTTTAAACATATTTGTGTAAACGTCAGCACTAGTTTTTTACCAATCATTTATTCTAAATTGATTAATAATAATTGAAAAGTAAAACTGAGATATACATGATTCAAATACCTTATATGTTCCGAATTATTTAATTGATATTCAATGCGGACATAGTGAGTTATAAGTGTAGCCCTCTGGTGGTCAGTGCTACTACCAGTCAGACATCACTGATGCCTTAGAGACTGATAGCGACCTGCAAAGCAGGTACCAAGTGCTTTGACCTCTAACTCTGGTGGGCTAAATTATATACTGAATAAGATTTTCTGGAAACAACTACTCGGCGGGCAAAAGCCCCGACCTGCATTGAATTAAACCTGCAAATCTTCTTTGATAGCTAAGATCATTTGTCAATTCCTCACTAGACTTAGACCAGTTTCGAACTTTCTATGTTCTCGTAAGTATGCCCTAAGTAATGGAAAGGACAAATAATAATAGCAAACCAGGCTAGCCTATAGCAGACTAAGCGAAAGCAGACATAGTGAGTGATAAATGTATCTCTCGGGGATACACGTCCTCTGAGTAGTTGTTTCCTTCAAATCTTATTCAGTATTTAGTTTAGCCCATCAGGGTTAGAGGTCGAAGCTCTTGGTACCTGCTTTGCAGGTCGCTATTAGTCACTAAGACATCAATGATGTCTGACGAGTAGTAGCACTGACCACTAGAGGGATACACTTATCACTCACTATGTTTGCTTTACTTAGTCTGCTTTGTCTGCTTACTCTCGTAAATCTTTCTAGGACCAAGTTGAAAAAAATTTTCAACACATAATGTGAAACCACAACAGTGTTGCCAACTGGAGGGAAATTTCCCGTTTTGCGGGAATTTTTAATTCAAGAGGGAAAAAGGGAAAAAGCTAGGTCAAAACGGGAATTTTTAAAATCTATATTGAAAAATATTTAGCCTAAACTAGACCAGAGATATAACTAGATACATATTATAATTATTATATGCAATTCGGCGGACGCCTATGACACCGGTTCAATCCTTCATATGTGCCCGGTGACGTAGTCACGTGCTCATAGTGGGGATATTACGGCGCCAGAGCTTATCTCTTATTCTTAATATCATGATTCCACAGATTATGATTCATTCTACTAATACGTAATACAATACATGTATTAGAGCGTCGTAGGTCGCAGCATAGCTATTGGTATTCCTCATTATTATAGAATGTATGGTTTTAAAAATAAACAAACTTGAAATTTTTGTTACGATTTGTTTATATTCAATTAGTTTTTATGTTAGAACTATGTCCGTTTTTTATTTGACAAAATAAAATTTAATTTCTTTTAGTATTTGTTTTTGCTATTTTTTAACGTTGTTACTAAAAAAAAATATTCTGTCAACAGGAGGGAATTTTTTATAAAAAAAGGGAATATTTTAGGTAAGTGGAGGGGAAAAGATTTCTTAAAGGTTGGCAACACTGAACCACAACCTCGATGGTTTAGTGAGGAGCTCAGGCAAATGACGAACAAATTGTCTTGTTTAAAAACAATTTCTAGCAACAGTAATTGCATTGAAGACAAAAATAACTATAATAGATACAGGCGAGACTATAAAAGAACCATTGAAACCAGTAAAAAAATTCATATGGTGAAATATAGCTACCTATGAGAATAAAATAAAGGCTAGCTGGAAAATAATTAATGAGCAAAGAAATGTCACAAAAAGTGAACTTAACACAGATATAACAAATAATGATTTTAATGATTTTGCTACTATTGCTGACGCTATTGTAAATAATATAAGATACACCGGCTATGCAGCTACTGATCTATTAAAGGAAACACAAAAACCTCCTCATTCGTTTTTCTTGCAGCCCACTACGCCCCAAGAGGTCACTACTGCTGTAATGTCACTTAAAAATACCGCTTCAATGGATATTTACGATATCAATACAACCATGCTAAAGGAAACAATCGACACTATGGCTTTACTCTTAAGTAATTTATTCAATACCTGTTTTGCTATTGGAGTGTTACCTGACGAGTTTAAAATAACTAAAGTGATACCAATTTTCAAAAATGGAGACACGTCACTTCTTGACAATTATCGTTCGATATCCATTATACTTATTTTTGGGAAAATTGTGGAAATATTGTTGAAAATAAGATTGGTTAAATATTTGGAAAGGAATGATATTTTGAACCCGTGTCAATTTGGCTTTAAAAAGAACTGCTTCACGATCAAGGCTATATCATATGTAATAAATAATAGGAAAGTCTAATATCGACCATCACATTATGTGATGTAGGTAAAGCTTTCGATTACGTTTCACATGAAATATTAATCCAAAAACTTAATTATTATGGTATTCGTGGACTGCCGTTATCTCTTTTTAAATCCTACCTCAAAAATAGGAAACAATGTGTTATGATTGATAATGTCAATTCAGAGGTAAAGATTATTAAAGATGACGTTCCTTGAGGATCCGTAATGGGCCCTATTTTCTTTCATTATATATATAAACGACTTGTCTGTCTTTTTAAACATAATGAAAAACACATTGTTTGCCGAAGACTTAACTCTGAATAACTCCTCTAAGGATACAGGAGAGCTGAAAAATCTGGAACATGCTGCAATAGAAAAATCAGAACTGTGGTTGTCAACGAATAAACTAAAGTTGAACAAGAACAAAACCCAAAGTTTAACAGTCGGCTCTGTTTCTGCTGGAGAAAATAGTGTAAAGTTATTGGGCATAATAATTATCGACGATGGTTTGAAATGGGATGTGCATGTAGAAGTTATTGAGCACAATATTTGTTATACGGAGACTAAGTAAGATAGTAAATGAATCCGCCGTATATTCTGGAGTTATCGAGGTTCAGCTATTTTGTATTTGTTAATATATTGCACAATATATATATATATATATATATATATATATATATATATATATATATATATATATATATATATATACAGGGTGAGTCTTAAGTGCGTAGTTATATTTAAACCACGGATTCTTGACATCTGTAGAAACCCACTGACACATTTTTTTTCTCTTAATTCCCACGTAAAATTGAGTTATCGACTTTCAAAAAAAATAAGATGAAATTGTTTTGGAACTGCTGATTACTAGAAACATTCCTCATTTTATCTGAAATAGTGCATTGACGTTTAGCAGTGTTGCCGCATTTCATATACAATTTAAATAATTACCTACTTATGCGATTAAGTGCTCCATTTGAAATAATTTTTAAACATTTTAAAATACCTTTTAATATAAGAAATGTACAAGTTGCCTTTTTCTTGCATCAATTAAACTTTCAAGTGTTTCGTAAACTAAAACCAAATTTTCCGAAAAACAGTAAACACAAAATGCTACTGACAATTTTAATTTCGTTTTTTCAAAGTTTATAAAAGAATTATTATTTTTTAACAAGTAGTAGTTACTTACCCTGCGATTATAATAATTTGAAGTAATCCTGTAATTTATTAATAAATAAATCGTTTTCTAAGTCATATGTTCGGCTGGTTCATTGACCTGATATGTAGGTCAATGGGCGAGTTACACAAACCTATCTTTTAGGTACATTACCTTACCAACCAATTTATGATTCAAATTACAGACATCAAGCATATTCCTATAAATTAAGATGGAAAATCTAGTTCAAATCAGTAACTAAAAGTCACTAAATAAAAACAACTACGTAACTTTATTTGTAAACAAAATCCAAGCTTTGACGAGAACTATTCTAATAACAAAAAACACTTTTAGGTACTGTTAAAATATCGCAAAACTGAAATAAAAACAAGCACAAAGAGAACAACACGCACTTAAATCGAAACTAAACTTATTCTCGATTTACCAAACACTTAATGTCAATGACGCTAAAGACGTTTACGTAAATTCACTCTGAACGATTTCCAATTATTATTTTCTCTATTGCTATAAGAATAACAAAGACAGCGAGAGTGAGTTGGCCTCTCCAGGTATATTTTCGTAAACCGCCATGACCGATAAAGAAACAATAATTTGCTTGTTTACATATCAACATAGATTTATGAAAGGGGGAGATAGAACATAATTCACGGCGCACGCTGCCAATTCTCCCACTGCTGGCACCCACCAATCACAGGCAGTGTGTCGGTATCTTCGACAGTTCGATAGCATCCATATTGTATTTCGATGTTCGTTGTGGAAGTGAGGTTTTGATTCAGTGACTATTTTTGTGACTATATAGCGTGAAAAATGCTCAGGTGCGTTATAAAAAGTTGTGTTTACCACAAAACTGCAAACTGTGTGAGGGATAAATCATCTATTCATTTATTTCGGTAAGTTACATAATAAACATGTTTGTTTTGGAGGCCATATTCGATTGTTTAAGGAGACACAGAGCCGTATTTCCCATTTCCATGAGATTTGCAAAGATAATTATTAATTATTGCAATAATGTGGATTAATCAAAGGGGATGAATATATTTAATGTTGGCAGTAGCACGTTTTATACGATTTTACATAATAGGTACTTTAAGATTGTATTATTTTTAGTGTTCCAAAGGATACTGAGAGAAGAGAGGCTGGGAGAGTATCTTTAAATTTGGAAAAAGAAGATATGTTTGTGAATTCCAATGTATGCCACTTACATTTTACCCAGGAGTCTTATGATTTTGAGAAGTCACTCCATTTAAAACACCTATTTTTGACATTACGGTAAGTAGATTCGAAAGAAATATATATGAGTTTATTCAGATCACTAAAATAACTATTATTAAAAATACAGTACCTACCTACTTAAATTATTAAACAAAAAGTTAATAGTGTCCAAAAAATTACCTTTTCCGAAGTTCTCAAATATTTACTTACATAAAATTTTATAAAAATTAGAAACGTATTTAAAATTTTGTGCCTAAATTATTTTTACAATAATGTATTTATTCATAACTTTTGTTTATTTACTGTTTCCATATGAGCAGAAAAATTATTTTATAAATACCTATTAAATTTATTCGAGAATATAATTAAAAAAATTGGTGTGTATTATTTAGGTATACTATTATTTTCAAATATATTTTTTTCGAGGATTTATTTTTGTGATTTTCTTACAAAAAAACAAATCAATATAGAAAATGTAAAATTTTCCAAGGGCCTTTAATTTTTTTTTAAATTCAGGTGAATGATGTTCAATAAAGCAGAAGGATAGTTCAATTAGAAATTTTACATTCGCAATATTCATTTATTTTTTCTGATTGCAAATTATGAAAATTGAGAAAAATCCATAAAACTTAATATTTTTCGATAACTCCTAAAATGAAGTCTACAGGGGGCTCGACAGGGGTAGTGTCAATATATGAAGAAAAACCCCGTAGATAAAATATCAAAAGGATTTAAACAATATAAACAATAACACATAGGTATAATACATCTTATTTTTTATAGGATACTAGTAAAAGCTTGACCGAAACTACAGCTGTTTCATCTCAACCATCGACGAGTGCTGCTATATCTTTGTTAAATGAACCACGGCCATCAACAAGTACTGGATTTTATCAGGACATAGAAAGGACAGAATTGCCACAAAGGTCATTTACTAGTTTGGGTTTTGTGGAAAATAAAACACCCCCAAGTTCTCCTATTCGAGGGCATTCTAAAGTAAGTTAACTAAGTAAAATTTATTATTGATTACTATTACTAAGTATTTTAACTTATTGAAAAATAAAGTATACTTATTTAAAAAATATTAAATAAGTTGTTCAAATTGTTCAGTCAGCATTGCCAGGGCCTTTATTATTTAATATTGGCATTCAGTAAGTAATAGACGTATGTTAAATTAAAAAAAAAAAAAATAAACATCTTACGTAAAGTAAGTCTTCATTCAATCTATAATCAAAAATCAATAATAGTGCCAATATTGTTTATTAATTATGTAAATTTTTTTAAGGTTGAAACACCCCGAAAACGAAAACTGAAGTCTCAGTTGACTAAAGCTCGTAAAAAAATTAAGAGGCTTAGAACAAGTCTTCGCCATTTTAAGAAAAGAGTTGCTAGGCTTGCTGAGGTGATTAAATCACTCAGTGGCAAAGTCACCGATGAAACATTAGAAACTTTGTGTAAGATACGACCTAATGAAGAATTTTTGCAGACAGATGTACCATAAACATAAGTATGGCGAACAGCTTAAAGCCTTTTTATTAACTCTTCATTATTATTCTGTTAAGGCATACAATTTTGTTCGTAATACTTTTAATTCGGCTCTTCCTCACCCAGACTATATTGTGGTGGTACAAAAATATAAATGGCGAGGCCGGATTTACAGCAGAAGTTTTCGACCTATTAAAAATCAAAGGACAGAATACAGATTATAAACTTATTTGCAGCTTAACTGTAGACGTAATGACAATTCGTCAGCATGTGGAGTGGTATGGAACGAAGTATTACGGATTTGTAGATTTTGGAGTAGAAACTGAAACTGACTGTCATCCTGTAGCCAAGGATGCACTCGTGTTCATGCTAGTTTGCATTAATGAGTCATGGAAGCTTCTTCTTGGATATTTTTTAATAGATAGTTTAACCGGTCAACAAAAAAAAATTTAGTGCTACAGTGTCTAAAGTTAGTCAATGAAACGGGGCTACTGTTGGTTTCGATATGTTTTGATGGAGCTACGAACAATGTTACGTTGGCCAAACAGGGTGTAATTTTGATCCCAAAAATATACAATCTACATTTGTTGATCCCAGTTGTGGCAGAAGAATTGCAGTCTTTTTTTACCCCTGTCATATGATTAAATTGTTAAGAAATTTGTTAGGAGATAAAAAAAAATATTATTGATGATAACGGTGATATTATTCAGTGGGAATATTTAGTAAAATTAATGAAATTGCAAGATGAAGAGGGTGTTCATTTAGCTAATAAATTGAGAAAATAACATATATTCTTTAAAAACAAAAAAATGAAAGTTAAATTAGCCACCCAACTATTTAATACTTCTGTAGCACATGCTTTGGAGTTTTTAAACGAAACTTTAAAATTAGAGCAGTTTAAAGATTGTGAAGCTACAGTAAAATTTATTAGATGTATCAATAACTTATTTGACATCTTGAATTCCAGAAATATGTATCGGTATGGTTACAAACAGCCTGTTAACAAACAATATTTTGAGGGTTTTAATAAATTTTTGTCAGAAACAGCAGACTATTTAAAATCTTTGGAATCAGCGATTGGCAAACCTGTTTGAGAGAGTGTAAGAAAAATGGGGGTAATAGGATTGTTGTTTTGTATCGAAAGTATAACATTTCTCTATAACAATATTATTGAAGAAAATCAATTATTGTTGTATATTCCTACTTACAAAATTAGCCAGGATCATGTTAAAACTTATTTAAAAACCTAAATAAACTTTGTTTTTTTAATTATATTGATACATAGGTTTATAGAGTACTATCTATTATTTAAAATACACAATGCATAGGTTAGCTAATATAAAAATTGTTGTTTTTTTTTTTTCAATAAAATCACTTTATTTTCAATACTAATTTTTTTATTTGAATTATATTTTAGAAGCCAAAATAAAAAATGTATATGGTTTTAATAAAAATATTTAAATAGTCTGGATGTTCTTTATTGTGTTATTTAAAGAAATATACCCAAAAAAGAACTACAAAAAAAAGCATCTTATATTTGAGACACAAAAGATTACATCTAGTTAAATAAAAAAATAAATATAAAGCTAAAACTTTCTTAAATACCTTATTTTTTAGTTCTTGCAAAGAAATTAGGAGTTAAAATGTTTTGTTTCTTGTTGTACCTCTACAATATAATGATATTAATATATTATTATGTTGTATACATAAAACCGTTTTATGGCATTGTAATGACAAAAAAATACCCAGAAGAATACTATAAATTAAAATAATGCTGAAAACTAAAACAAAACTGTTACTGATGCTAACCTCTAAATTGTATCAGTTGTAATTGTAGTTCGTGTTTACAAGTGCAGTGATAATTCAGTGGCGGCTGGTGGATTTAGGCTAAACCATATCTCAATATTGGAGCATGGAATCCAAACATTATTTTAAGGCACGGCTACCAGTACTGAATGAAAAAGTTTTGAAAAAAAAATTAAATAAAAATTGAGAAAAGGTTACAAAAATACTCTGCCGATCCAGATAACTTCTAGACCATTAGTAAAATATTTGCAAACTATTTTTTTTCCTAATCAGAAGGAAAATTTATCACTCCGGTTTTTTGGTTTTCGAAAATTGTGATTTTTTGTAAAGTTATGACATTTTAAAATTTAAATTCTTCATTGTGTAAATTTCAGATTGTCATAACTTTACAAAAAAATCAAAATTTTCGAAAACAAAAAAAAAACGGGGTGATAAATTTTCCTTCTGATTACGAAAAAAAATAGTTTCCAAATATTTTACTAATGGTCTAGAAATCATCTGGATCGGCAGCGCATTTTTGTAACTTTTTTCTATTTTTTTTCAATTTTTTTTTTGCAAAAACTTCTTCGTTCAGTAACTGGTAGTCGTGCCTTAAAATATTACTTGGGTTCCATGCTCCAATACTGAGATATGATATAACCTAAATCCACCAACCGCCACTGTAACAATTAATGTTTCATCTGTGGGAAGATTGCAACGAGTAAAGTTGTGACATTGTAAGTGTGATATTTTTATTAGTGATTAGTGTTATTCTCGGAAACTGTAATATTATTTAATAGTTATTAGTGTGTGTTTTAGTCCTGTTATTGATTATTATTAGTGATTTATTTTTGCTGTGTACCAGGGTATGTGGATTATTTATAGAAGAGATTATTTTATTTCAATTAGGTACGTGCAGAATGCCAATTTTTTATTATCTATTTCAGTAAGTATTAGAATTTTTTATAGTTTAATTTATTTATTAAGGAGTTTAAGTTTTTGTTTTCAGAATTTATTGTTAATTTTACTAACATAGCCTCACCCAAACTAACACCCCAACCACTTCCTGGCAGGTAAAGCTCATACCTCCACGTGGTACTTACTGGGCAACAATAATAATTTCTTATTTAAAATTTTTTTTGTTGGCTAAACTGGACAAAAAATTGTGGATGGATTATAGCAATTAATAATTTAAGTGAGTAATCATAATTCATTATTGCAAAAGTATTATATGATCTTAATACGGTCCTGTCCCACCAGACTTGGACGTTTGATTGATTCATGGAACCAATCAGTTTCTCTCAAAAGTGAGATAGACAACTTATAACCTCGCATTATACGAATTGCGAGCAAGGAACTTGTTAGACGACAGAGAATATACTCGCCTAGCACGCAGGTTCGAATCACACTTATTTTTTTTTTTTTAAATAAGTATTTTTTAGTTCGTTAGTAAGATTTATATGAAGATTACATTTTTTCCTTGCCCTTTATTATAGTTTGTTTATTTTTACTACATTTTTTCCTTGCCCTTTATTATAGTTTGTTTATTTTCACGGACATCGTCGGGTATGTAGTCCTAAGTCTGCGTTATTTCAATACTCGCAACTGATGTTTCTGTGCCATCCACGTGTTAAGTAAACCAATCTACCTTTCCGTTCTTTAAAGTATATGCTTCTTTATAAAATGATTATTTTCAATTTTGTTTCATTTTTAGTAAAGTGAAACCAAATTACCAGATGTGTACTAATTTAAAATAGATTTGTGACAGTGGCAACACTGCCTTGAGTTACGTAATTTCTATGAACCGTGTTTCCACAGATATCCAGTGACCATCAAAATGTCGGTTGCCGGAGGACGAAAAAATTATCAGAAATTCAAAAATTTTTTTTGTTTAAAAAAATTTTTTAACAGTGCCAATCAATTGTACTCGACGAAATATATTGAGGGTTAAAATATAACTACGCATTTAAAACTCACCCTGATATATATATATATATATATATATATATATATATATATATATATATACATATATATGCATTTTTTTTATTTATGAGGATGCGGTAATAAAAAATAAGCTGTTTGTTTTTTAACTAGTCGTCCACTACGTCTACGTATATGTATATGTATATGTATATGTATATGTATATGTATATGTATATGTATATGTATATTTCCCTGATAAATTTGAAACCAGCAAATCAATAAAATAAGGTATACGCATTTGTAAGATTTTTAAGTGAAATTTATTATAAAAAGTATGTTGAATTTCAATAAAAGTATTCAATAATTGCACTAAAATAAAAACACCAATGTGCAGGGTGTCCCAGCTAAGACGTCACTCGCGATATTCTCGGTAATTTTCAAGACAAATTCGTAGTTCAAAAACTAATGTAATGCAATTGTTTCCGAGGAATCTCATGCGGCCAAGAAAGAAACAATTGAATAGCAAACAAAAAAAGTTATGGCCGAGAAACCGATTTAAAAAAAATCAAAATGGATTATTATATTTTTTAATACACTGAACTGATTCTGCGGTTGGCTCCTTGTGAAACATTATTAAATATTTTAAATATATGAAGGAAATTTGCTTTTTAATGTTTCAAAAAATATTTTATTAGAAACTCTACACGTGTTTCGGCTTTTTAGGCCTTTGTCAAGAGTATTCCCTGTACTCTTGACAAAGGCCTAAAAAGCCGAAACACGTGTAGAGTTTCTAATAAAATATTTTTGAAACATTAAAAAGCAAATTTCCTTCATATATTTAAAAAATTATATTTTCTGTTATAAAATACTACCGAAACAAATTCCATATTTTCAGTTTTTCTATATCACTTGAGATTTAGCCGGAAAGGAATTTTTCTTTCAAAATTTTTGAATCTCCCAATATATTTTGGTTGAATTTGTTCCAGTAATATCCTGTAACAAATAATATAATAATCAGCCATTTTCATTTTTTTTTTGAAAAAATCGGGTTTACGGCCATAACTTTTTTGTTTGATGTTTAATTGTTTCTTTGGATTCTTCGGAAAAACTACATAACACTAGCTTTTGAATTTCGAATTTGTCTTTAAAATTAACGAGAAAATCGCCAGTGACATCTTAGCTCCTCACCATTTATATGTAATTTTTGTTTACATGTATTTTGATAATTTTTTTTTGGACAACAGATTATATTTCTAACGTTTTTTGTTATTATTACGATAGCAATAGTAACAATTAGTGTTACGTCACATAATTATGTAACCTACGTAAAAGAGTCATGACACACTGGCTGCCTGTATGTAACACTGGAACTTGACTCTTAAGCTCATGAACATAAAGCTGACATTTTTGACATTTTGAACACAGCACAGAATTTTATTTTTTCTTCTCCCTTGAAAGAAATATTTAAGAATTTTTGGTTGCTATTCACCATACACGATATACATATATTAGAATATTTGCAATACGGCAATAGAAATTTTGTTATTAATAATAATAATAATAAAATTACTGCAATACGCGTATTCTAACATATTTTATGCATGGTGGATGGTAAGTAAAAGTTCTTAAATATTTCTTTCAAGGGAGAAAAAAATAAAATTCTGTGCTGTGTTCTAACCATCAAAAATATCGACGTTATGTTCATGAGCCAAAGGCTCCAGTGTTACATATAGGCAACGATGCCATAAACCTTTCACTTAGGTTGCATAATTATTATTAATTAATCAATTACTTATTAAATGACGTCACAATGAATGTGGTCCATTTAATAAATTTACAAGATTCATTTCATTTAAAAATCATGCGTATACATTATTATACGTAAAAACTCAGAGTATTATATTTTACTACAAAACTCTCTTCCAAGTGTGATGTATTGACGCCTACCTATTACAATATCTAAAAAACACCATTAATCTTTCGCATGCCAATAAAACAGATTATATTTTTTATAACAAAAATTTGTCATCGCACTCTGATTTCATTATACAGATATTTGAATTTCCCAGGAAAATATCCTAGAATATACTTCATATCAGGAACGTGGACCGCACCGATACTCTGCGAGTAGAAATAAGTGGTCGTGTCTGCCACAGGATGAAATTCGGTGAAGTTTACATAAAATATGGATTTATAAATCACTTAGACAACCTTGGAATAATAATGAAGGAATCATGAAAAAAGAATACGGATAACCTTCCCAGTAGTGCATTGTGGACGAAAATTATAGCAGTTTAAAGCACTTTATGTATAGCTTTGATAAATCCATACCAAGCGTGGATGCATGCATGTCTTCTACTCTAACTTTAAAATAAAAGCTAAGTTTTGAAAGAGTTTTATTTCTTGCTATTAGAACAACTACATGTTTTTAACTTCGACTTATAGTCGAAGTTTTTGGATATAAAGGATGTCAACCACAAAACTAATTTAGGAAATGTTATTTACTAAATTAGAAATTCAAATACAATATGTAAAAAAAATATATGAAATAAATTCCATAGGTATATTTTTGTTTAAGCAATTCTTTAGAAAAATACGTAGGTATTTAAACAAGTGTCATACATTGTTTCAAAGAACTATGACATCAGGAATGTTCTTTTTTAAATATTATGTCATGTATATTTCTCAGTTTCAGGTAAGGCTTTATCTTTAACGATAATATTGGAAATAAAAAAAAAGTCAGATTGGTTGTACCTCAACATTGAAAAAAATCGAATAAATATTCAAATTGTTCTCCACTGATTACTAGTCGTAAAATTAATTCTTCTTACACATTTTTTAATATCCAGAGTAATCCTAGAAGTTCACTGCATAGACATGTAAGAACTTTTGTAAACTATTTGTCATATTGAATGGAACAATTGGAAAATTCTGTTCCACTATTTACGGACAGTTTCCATTTTATCCGGAATGGTTATGGGTGATATTTTGCTATGAGCAAATAAGATTTATTCAAAAATGAACTAACTGTTTATTCTTAAGTTTATTTAACAGTATTTTAAAATTAGTTTCCAAATACTTTAATAGGTATGTTATTTTCATAGTAATTACATTAAATTAAATACATAGCTAATAAAGCTTTTTAGTATCACACTGATCCAACACTTGTAGCTCCTTTATAACTATGTTAAGGCTTTTAGAGTTTTTAGTTAGAGTAAAAGACTTGTAAAACTTTATTAACAGTAAAATAAAACGGCCATGCGTACATTTAATTGCCTCAGCCATCTATAGCACGGTAGTTTAACTTTCTTTTCATCAGTATTATGAGTATACGATTAAAAATCTACTCTAACTTTATCGAGCAGGTTAGTGGAAACATTTCACACACAAAATGTAAGAATAATTATATTTTTATTGTTTGTAAAATTATTTATATCAGTTTCTAATCTTTAATACAGAATATTTCTTTTTTACGTTTCATATTAAATAATATTAGTCTGAGATAAATAATGATACCAAAGTAAGTAAGAACTCGCTGACGCTCGCCCTGGAAACTCGCCCACTAAAGAATCACTTTCCGCTCTTGTTAAGTAAATAACTATTAAAAATCACGTCGGGTTGCTTCACACTAAATAAACAGTTGGTAACAATTTCATATCTTGATATCCTGCCAAAAACGGTTTCTCATTTCTTTCATATTACATCATCATTCCCATCAACTTTTCATATAATAAGAAAATGGCATTATAAGTTTGGGTCTCTTTTTAACTGAAAACAAAGGACGGCTATAAACCTTTTTTATATTTGTTTTCAAACAACGCGAATGAAATTTATGAATTGAGTTGAAAAGAAATAAAACTGTACAAACGGAAAGCTCATATGAAAAGGTAGTGAGCTTTTATTAAATATTTTATCTCTTTGACCTTGCCATATAATACACAGAGAGTGCCATAAACTTTTACACGTTTAAGAAATGGACAACTGGATTCGCAGCTTAATACAATACAAAAATGTAAAATTATGCAGGTTATATTAGTTAAACATATAAATTCAAGCTGGATTTCTGGATAAGAGTAAATAAAAAAAATTTTGATATTATTACGTCATTACGTCAGGTGTTTGAAAACAATCACACAGCGGACTAAAGCCCCGACCAGTTGTTTCCTGTAAGTCTTATTCAGTTTGATCTATCTGTATACCAGACAAGGATCCGTTTTCAAATTTAGATCCTCCAGAGCTCCATATTTAGTTAGTGGTCAGTTCAAATATTCACTCAAATTCGAACTCCGCTGACACCTTGTCAGTAGATTTGGTCATTAAGACTGAAATTCATTCAGAATACTCAGATGTTCAACCAGATCTCCTGGTTTGAATTTTGTTATGAATTGCGGTCTTTAAGCGTTGAGGGTTGCTTCCTTCTTTACATGCATAAAGGAATAGATCGAGCCACTCTTGCATTACTGCTGTTGGACAGATTCTCATTGCTCCTATGATTCCCAGATACGGTAACCGTTGCACTTTTAGCAACTTGTTTTGTGATGTTTCATCATTTGTTTTTTGCTACCGGACTAGCGAAAATGTACGGAAGAACCTGCGGCACATCCAGAGGGCCGCTGTTGCTCATTCAGTAACCATTGTCAGGTGTTTGTTCTAGGTGAGTTTTTGGTTTAAGATTACGCCTAGATATTTTATTTCATTAGAGAAATCAACTTGTACACCATTCATATTTGAGGCTATTAGGGAAAGCTTCCTTCTTTTTTGTGAATGGTATAATAACTATTTTGCTTAGCACCAAGTTTTGATGATGTTGATGAGTTAAAAAAGGAAAACGATGATTTATTATTTGAAGAGTTTGCTGCTTTTATTACTCTCATGAATTACTGTGATGTGAACCATAACTTTTTAATTTGTTTGTGGAGTGAGAAATGGGAGATTATTTTTAGGTTTTCATAGATTTGCCATTGAAATCGAAAACCATAACCTCAATATTACATTTTGCCTTCAAAAGTTCTGGAAAAATCATACGCCTATAAATCATTTGATATTTGTATACTGAATATGTGATGGATACATATGGATATTGAAAGAAGACTTCAATTTTGTATATTTAACAAGACAACTTAGACTTGGCAGTCTCAACAGATTTGAATTAGTTGACGATTCTGTAAAATTGTAAGTATATACAGGGTGAACAAATTTCGTTATTTGTATAGGGTAACTCGGTAACTGTAAGACATACAAAAAATGGAACACATTCTCGATCTCTTCTTTTGAGACAAATTCATTGCCGAAAACAAAAAATTGCTATCGTCTTTTGTTTTCGAGTTATAAACAAAAGTCGATTTTTCGACTATTAGACACATGTCAATATCTTGGATGTTTGTAAAGTTAACAAAAAACAACTTTGACATTCTTGAGTCATTTTGTTCAGTCCATAATACAATGGCGTCGACAATATTTAAAGAAAAAAGGTGCAATTTCGAGTTATGGCATAAAGTTGAATTTTTTTAAATAGGAATTATAGTTGGCTATGGTTTGGTTAATAACACCACATGAAATTACAACTCCCTTTATCCCTGAAGGTCTGGAATGACCTTGTGTGGGAGAGGGCTACACATTTAGAGACAATGGACACACACCCAATATCCGAGTATACTACGATAAATCTCTCTCACAGAAAAATCCCAGTTCCTCGACCGGGAATCGAACCCGGGACCCCGAAGTTTCGAGGCAAGTACGTTACCACTAGACCACGGAGCCACAGTCAAAAAGGAAATATTTTTTTCTTTGGCCATCAAGATTTTCTTGATATATGTAATATACACGATTGCCGCGTAGAGCACACCAAAAACTAAAACCAAAGCGTCCCTGAGATCGCACGTCATCGGTACGGTGAGGGTTCATATCAGACCAATAGTGCGCATTATGCCTTTTGAAAATTCCTGCACTGCTAAGGTAAGCTTCATTTGTTCAAACTACATTTCTATAGAAGAATGGATTTTGTTGACTTTTTTGACGATACCATATGCAAAACTCCAATCGTCGCTGAAGATCAGTTGGTTGCAGGTGATGTTGTTTCCTTATTGTATAAGGCCTGAATTTGTGTATCTTCAAAATACCCAAAGGTCAACGTATTGAAATCCCAGAATCAGCTTCAATTTGACGACTTGAAATTGAAGGATTTACAACCGCCATTCCAATTACAGTTACAGAAGTTTCTTCAGCATATTCAATGTTATAATTTTTTGGTCTTGGCTTGTTGAAGGAGCCACAATTAATGAGACTTTCTTTTAACCTCTTAAGGGGCCTAGTCGGAAAAAAGCTTCGCATAGCTGTGTCACTCTCTAGAAAGTTTTTATACATGCGCCGTTGAATAATTTTGCTCTTGACTATACCTTCACTGGACGTTTTATTCACCGACTTCATTGAGGTGCGATTCCCGATAGAGGTAACACTTCCTTGCTCCATTTGTAGTGACGAAGATACTTATTTAGAAAATTCTTTTTAACCAAATAGTACGGAATAAAAGTTTGAAACTTGCTGAGCATAATTATGAAGATTCATTCTAGACGACATGTATGAATTTTACATCGAATTTTACCGATTGATATCATAATTCAGGAGCTAATCACGTCCAAATTTCACTTATATTTACAGTATAAATTTTCCCTACATAAAGTGAAAATTAATTAAAATAGATATACATGTACTCTCTAGTACACTTTCAACTACTGATCCTCCAAATTTGGTGTAATTTGACCAAACCGTATGGAAGAAATAAATTTTGAAAAATTACCTTACAAACACTGGTTTGATTAGCCCTCTTAATAATAGCTTTATTAGGTTGTCTTCTTTCAGGATAGCGATTGAATATATTTCGGATACAATATCACAATTGTTATTACTTTGAATAAAGCATTCTAGTATATCTAATTTCTCGTAATTTTCGTAAGACATCTTCACTTTTACGATTAAATGGGGTGTAATTATGACGGAAAAAAAAAATTATTAATATGCAATTTACTGACAAACGGATAAACACTGTCATAGATGACACACGCCTACTTGGAATAAATATAAAAAAACGCAAAAAAGTAATCTATTCAAAGATTATTTTCGCTATTAAATACTTACACATCAAAAACGACCCCACATGCGATATATAATTTGAAAGAGAACAAAATTTCCTTTTTAACTAAACCATAGCCAACTATGATTCCTATTTAAAAAAATACAACTTTATGCCATAACTCGAAGTTGCACTTTTTTTTTTAAATTTCTCGACGCCACTATATTATGCAGAAAAAGTGCCTGAAGAATGTAAAAGTTGTTTTTTCATAAATTTACAAACAACCAAGATATTGACATGTGTCTAAAAGTGGAAAAATCAAACTTTTGTTTATCACTCGAAAACAAAAGACAATAGCAAATTTTTGTTTTCGCTAGTGAATTTGTCTAAAAAAAAAAGAAGATCGAGAATGTGTCTTCCATTTCTTTGTATCTCTTACAGTTACCGAGTTATCCTATACAAACAACGATATTTGCCCACTCTGTACTATTGAAATTAAGCGACTTCGTTTTAGATATAAAAAGTTGTATGTGTATATTTACATCATGTGTTTCTGTGATGAATAAGATAAGCGTATAATAAATAATGACAAATCTTAGGTTAAAGGTGTAAGCTTAAAGTTTCTGTTATTGTTTCAAACTTCTCCTTCGTATCTGTAAGTCGTGCTCTGAAATTTGATTAAAAATACCTTAAGAAAGTTAAACCGCCGCACTAATAGTATGCTCATACCATGCCATGCGTTGCGCATTTTCAAAAAGCACTAACGACACCCTAATTGGACTTACCTCGTAAATACGGCCGCTATAAACCAAGCCAAAAGGCAGATAAGGGAGGCCCTAGCTTTCGTACATATATATCCAGCTTTTAAGGGTTTGCAGATCGCATAGTAGCGTTCAAAGCTGATGGCGAGGATGGTTAATACGGACGCATGGGCGACGGTTAGCTCGACGAAAGGTACAGCTTTACCTGGAACAGAAAAAATAAATGTAGGTGGATATAATTATTTTATAATTAAAATAGCTTTAGCAAGGTTTACTGATACTACATCCTCAGAGGTTTGAATTTTATGTAAATGCTTCTAACAGAATAGTTAAAAACTCAAATCCAAAGAACGACAAGTTAACAAGGCGTGTTGCACATAGGTCAGTGAATAGGGTGATTTATTTATTTATTTATTTATTTATTTGCATACATTGCTCAACAGGTAAACCCATTTCTAGTGCAGGAAAATACACAAAACAAAAATACAGTACAGTATAAGTATATAGTAAAAGATATTTAAAAAGGAAAAAAAAACGTATAAAAATAACACTAAAACATTTTATAAAAATAATAAAATAATTTCAGACAGTTTAAGACGGAAAAAGAAAAAAGAGAAACAAAGACTTAGTTATTATAATATTTTTTAGTAAAATTAAGGGTGCAATGAAAAATATCAAACTGTCCACAGTTGTCGTAATTGTTGCATATAGTAAATAGAAGAGAGAATCTAAGAATATTAGAGTGCGAAAATGAGAGGTAAAAAGTTTGTGTTCTCCGAAAATTCACACTAGGAACATGAAAATTTAATTTCCCTAATAATTCTTGGCAGTCAATTTGATTTTGTAAGATTTTATATAGAAATACTTGAGAATAATATTCGCGTCTATTTTCAAGAGATGTCATTGAAAACTTAGTCAACAACTCTTGTTGGGGAACACCGATAGATGGGTATGCTTAAGCCATAATAGTTTTAAGAATCGTCTATGCACTTTCTCCAAAGAGTCTACGTGATTTCTGTAGTGAGGGTTCCAAACAAGAGACGCATATTCAAGTTTAGACCAAACAAAAGCAAAGTATAAAGTTTTAAGTGTACTGATATTCGAGAAGTCTCTGCTAGTTCTAATTAGGAACCCAAGAGTCTTAAGAGATTGAGTCACTAAATTATTTATGTGAGGTATAAGTGAAAGTTCGCAATCGAATATTAAGCCAAGGTCAGCAAGAGTAGAAGGTCGTTGAAGGACTGCGTTGTCAATACTGTAATTAAACATAATAGCCTCGGATTTAGTTGTGTAGGTCATAACGTTACACTTAGATACATTCAGATTTAAGTTGTTTTCAACACACCAATTAAATAAGTTTGAACGGCTGTTTTGCAGAAAATCGCAGTCCTCCAAACAAGAAATTACTTTAAAAATTTTGACATCATCAGCGTAAAGTAGACAAGACACATCAATAACATTCACAATATCTAGTGCCATATCCCCAAAAAAACAACTATGCAGCTACGGACACGTGTTTCGGAGTTATTGCCCCTCATCAGCGTAGCGTAGCTAAAGAATTGGATCTAGGATGGGATAGATCAGGAACAAGAACTAAAATAAGGCTGGAAAGTACAGTACACAGTACTCAATTAGTGTCTTCATGTTCCCATGTGCCACATTTGGGACCTCGATGAGCACAGTCATGTGGCACATTCTTGTTCCTGATCTATCCCATCCTAGATCCAATTCTTTAGCTACGCTACGCTGATGAGGGGCAATAACTCCGAAACACGTGTCCGTAGCTGCATAGTTGTTTTTTTGGGGATATGGCATTAAACATTCTTTATTTTATTTTGACCCCAATAAATCTATATTATTCACAATATCGTTAATGAATATGTTGAACAACAGGGGACCGAGAATTGACCCCTGTGGGACTCCGGATGTAGCAATATATTCGACAGACTGGAAACCATTATACGCAACATATTGTCTTCTATCCAAAAGATAAGCATAAAAAATAATGGAGACTCCTGATTCCAACGTGCTGTGATCTCTCTTAACGTAGTTCTTCTTAAATACTAAACATCGTTTATACTTGTCCCAATATTTAATTGTCACCACATATCAATACTAAATTAAGTAGTTAATTTCGAGAAAATTTAAGTTAAAATGAAAGGAAATATGTTGTTATATGCAGTTTTAAATTTGAAAGAAGAATCATCGTACTTATTTAAGTAATCACGCACGTTTCTGAAAATTAATAGTCTGTCCCAACATATAAATAGTTGTTAAGGCTTGTAATATTATCGCAACAATTCAGTAAACTGCATATCACGACAATAATTATTCACACATATTGTTCAGCAATTTCGTAATATATGTATAATAACTATTTATATAAATTGTCAACGAACAACTAACAACATTCTTTTGATATTTTCTAGAAACGAAAGATCTGTTTTCGATAAATCAGTGTCAGAAGATTACATTTAGTTAAATCTTTTAAGATCTTATACGACGTATAAGCCGTTTTCGAATAAAACGAAATTTTATTTAAAAAGGAGCTTAACACTTTCTGTCGCATTTTTCGTGTTAAACGTGGAACTTCTGGAATGTTGTCGTTATTTATTGGTTGGCATTTACATGGTTTACGTAAAACATTGTTGAAATTTATTAAACAAATTGTTTATATAAAATCCCAGCTATCTGACAATATAGTGATAAAGTTTTCTTCAAGTGAAAATTATTTGAAATAGTTTATTGTACTTATATGAAACAGAATACGTTATTGAAGAAGATGCACACAATTTGAAATATGATTGAAAATATTTAAATTTGACACCGATGGCGCCGGAAACAAATTAGTGGCGTCGGAATGTACGTAACAATCTAAGAAATTTTGTTTATTTTCACCCTAAAATATTGTGTACGTTAGAGATGAGTACCAATTTTGACCAAAGGTTACACCGCTGCCATTTTAATGCTCTACCTTGGACTTCTTTGGAATCCCAATCTTTGGTGGAATTTTACATAAGTAAACACTTGGAGAGAATTAATTAAATGCGAGATTTTTACCATTTCAATCGAGTAGTAAACAAAGACACGTAGTAGGATTCCTCAATTCTTTCACCTCGCATATCTTTGCGGCTATATGTATAAGAATGCTTTTGACAATAAACCACGTATAAATTAAGGCAATTATTTAAGAACCGCAAGAAATTAGTTTATGATACAAATAATTATACCGTAAACATTATACAGGGCTATTTACAAAAATGGGGAGGCTATTAGGAAAATATGCTGAACAGAAAATTTCTTTTGTATATTATTTATTTATTATTATAAAGTTAGAATATAACCAATTATGAACAGTTGTCAATGAGTTTAAAATCAAGTTGTATTGTCGTATTGAGAACTGTCAGATTTATTTGTTTTCATTTGATTTTCTTAAATGTCGATTTAAAAATAGTTTTATAAATTTCTAATTATTATCACTGTCGTAGCAAAAATAGTGTATAAAACACGTGTTAAAATATATTTTATTTCGGTCGTGGGGTTGCTTTGCCACTTCCCCACTCATAAAATAAAATGACCCTTTTAACAGTTGTATCATAAATAGCTATTATCTTCTGGCAAAATGACATCATTATAGACATCATTTTCAGTGTCAAAATGATATACTTTATATAATGATTAAACAAATAAACAACTTATAAACAGTTCCTCAGTAATTTGGACGCATCATAGACAGTAGCCTACTTAAATGTCAGTTTGAATTAATTGCTGCCCAGAGATTCTAAATACAGTAGAGATAGTAATTTACCCCAGATGATAAAATTTTCTATGAAATTTGGATCACAAACAATCATTATGTCATACGCTGTGTTATCATACATAATATCACGGCTAGTACCATAATGATCGTCATTATGTTCCTTATAACATAAATAACTATTATTTACTGACAATAACTGGTTGAAGAACTGAATATTTTTACTTTTAACATGCTTCCCCTTAATATACCATTTTTAATTCGATAAATTAACTCCTATATGAAAAAGTCTATCTGAAAGCACATTTTTGTCACTTTGACAGCGATAAAAAAGGTGCATCGTTTTTTATCACCGATAAAAATATATAACGATTTATAACAACTGTATTTTTAATAACTGTTACTTTAAATAATTGTATAAATAAAGATAATTATTGTTGCTGTTCGTTCACATATTCTGTCGTTAATTTATCTTGCCAAAAAACACTCGAGCTTTTCTTTTTATGGATAAATTTCTTTTTAACTAAAAATTTTGCCAATCAGTAATTTTGCTCGAAAAACTGACATTTGACAAAATCACTCGACCTGCGGTCTTGCGATTTTTTCATGTCAGTTTTTCTTATAAAATTACTGATTGGCAAAATTATTTCGTTACAAAGAGAAATTTATCCGATAAAAAAAAGCTCTTGTGCTTTTACTGTTGATAAATTAACTTTAAAATGTTTACTTTTAATAGTTGTCGTAGAAAATAGTTATTTATGATACGTGTTAAAAATTACTTTTTATTTTGTGAGTGAAGTTTACGAAACGAGCGAAAGCGAATGAAACAACTCCACGAACAAAATAAAGACATTTTTAACACGTGTATCATACAATGTTTTTTCTACAAACACCATTAAAAGAACAATAAAATTTCTTTAAAAAGATTTCAAACCTCATAATTCTAGTAGTTTGTAGGATTTATGAAATAAATAAATCAAGTTTGCCCGTTGTTTGACACATACTTGTCAAATGTGAAAAACTATTGCAATATGATGAGTTCCAATATTAATTATAGTACAGAAGGAAGCGAATCGATTCCTCAAGAAATTGGAGAAGCAGCTACAAGGGCAACTTTAGATTTGTTGCCCACAAAATCCAAACAACAATATGAATTAGCGTACAAACGCTTTGTGGAATGGTGCGATCGGAACAATGTTGCAGGCAAGTACAGTGAAAATGTAATGTTGGCCTATTTCGAGCAAAATTCTAAAATTTGGAAGTCTTCGACGCTTTGGGCACATTTTTCAATGATAAAGGCTATGATAAATGTCAAGAACAATCAAGATATAAGTAAGTTTTATAAACTCATCACATTTTTGAAGCGCAAAGGAGAAGGATATCGTCCAAAAAAATCAAAAATTTTTACACGCCAAAATATTGATGTTTATTGCAGAAGCGCCAGATGACAAGTATTTGATGTTTAAAGTAGCTGCTGTAATGGGTATACTAGGGGCGTGTCGCCGTGAAGAACTTTGTCAAATGAGTTTAAACAATATTGAGGATTTAGGAAATACACTAGTGGTAAACATTCCAGATAGCAAGACTAGAGTTTCAAGACCCTTTATTGTTAGTACTGAGACTTATATTGACTTATATCATAAGTACTTAGCATTACGTCCAGCTCATATCAACCACCAACGTCTTTTTATTAAATACACTAGGAACAAATGTACGATTCAACCTGTTGGAATAAATATTTTTGGAAAGATGCTTACAGATATTGCAAGATTTTTGAAATTACCAAATAGTGAACTTTACACCGGACATTGTTTCCGTCGAACATCCGCCAGCTTGTTAGCAGATTCTGATGCAAATTTATGTACAATAAAAAGACATGGAGGATGGAAAAGTTCGAGTGTTGCAGAAGGATACTTGAAAGATTCGTTAGAAAACAAAAAAGAGGATTGCTTGTCACATTCTTCCAAATAATTGCCCTTCTTCCAACAATTCAGAAATAGAGCATATTAATAGTATTTCCTCCACTGCTTCTAGTTCAACCTCAACAATTTCTTCTTGTGAAGTAGCTTCCTCACAAGGGATAAATATTACTCATTGCTCCAATTGTACAATTAATATAAATATTTCTAAATAACTTAATAATTTTTTGTTAATAAATATATAAATGTCATTATGACAAACGACTTGTCATTTCACTTTTTGCACTAGTGTTAAAAGTAAATCATGTGATCATTTTTAACGCGAGTTTATATAATATTACATATTTAATTCAAGTATGCCGTGTTAAAAATTTAGTGTTTAATGGTGTTTGTAGAAAAAAGAATTTTAATCCTTTTAAATTGTAAATGGAGTACTGAAAAATAGCTTTGTGTTAACGGATAAAGTTTTTATCTCAGCGTATCGGAAGATGATTAAAACTAGACTTTTAGGAAGGAACATTAAGATTTCCCATTTACTGTTAAATAAACAATAACAATAGATATAAATAAATAGTAGGATAAACCATTGATATTAATAGAGTTTTGAAGCATTCCAGAGTAATTTCCATCATATCATTTTTATTACTAAGTTCATAATACCCAATTTAAATATGATTATAATAAATTTTAATGGTCAGCCTATAGCATCATAAAAGCCGACTCCTCACTGCACCACATAATTGGATTCTTTCTCTTAATAATCCTAATAATAATTCATAGTCGTTTACAAACAGAATTTAAGACTGTTTTTACAACCAATTGTACCCTACTTGTTAGTGCCCTTTTTATTAAAATTTTCATTCGTACCTTGTTTGTGCTGATGGTAAAAATCATACCCAAAATATTTAAATAATGACACAATGATACTGATAATTAGAGCTGTCAAAAATGTTCCGTAGGACAGTGGCGTACGCGAAATTAACTAATACGAGAAACAATAAACTGTTACAATTTATAACAATGTATGTAAAACTTACCCTCTTAACTAGCTTGATGAACTAGCTTGCTTATCACAAACTGAAGAAGATGTGTAGCCAGCAGCATCAGGTATGTTTCTATGGTTATCTCCATGAGTGATGTTCGCTTTGGTGAAAATATATATTTTGAAAACGACCGTTCGACATCTACGATGTAATACACGCATACGTAAAATAGTCTTTGAATGCACTTAACGGATCTGGGGCTGCACCGTCACATATTTGTCTTAATTTGGTAAAACCGGTGTCTTTATTTAACACACTTGCAACCTTTTCTTTAATGCGCTCATTTGTTTCGTCATCTATAGCGTGTAGCAGTAGATTTACTTCGTCCTCTATTTGCAGTGACTCCGCTAACGACAACGCACTGTTTTCTAATTTTTTTATACTTTCATGTAATGGTTTACATTTCACCTGGGTATTGTATTTATTTTAGAACTCTCGAAATGGTTGTTTATCGAGTATGTGCAGCGAAACATCACAGACAATCAACATTAATAGTAAATCAAACATAAACTGAGTGATCGAAGGCAAGCCATTCTTTATTTTTATGGTGTACACTATTTACCTGAACTCAACAATCACGCATTTCCCAGCTCATCAAATCTTTCTCGCACACTTTACAAATTATTTTAGCACCATCATAGAATAAATCCGGAAATTCACCTATGAATTTATTCACTTTGTTAGCAAATGGCCGTTTTCTACCACTGCGTACGTCTGCCATGCTTTATTATTAAATTATTATCAACAATACAGTACAACTAATAAAATAAAAACACAAAAACAATATGCAATGCGCCCAAATGACTTAACGTGTACACAACTCGAAAGCTAATAACAGATTGGACTGAAGAAAGAGTTTCGCGGTCAAGGTGAATGCCTGCGATAGTAAGTACATCTGTACTCTACGACCATGAAACGCAGAAACGATTTGCAGCTTTACTGATAATGATGTTTGAATGATTTTTACATATCTGATCACGTGTAAATAGAGAATTCTCCAACAATTCATACAATAAAATATTTAGAAGTAAATTATATAAGAATTTTGTAATATTTTACATATAAAAAAAGTGTCTGTTAATTTTTCTGCAAAAACAGCATGTCATCTTCAAAAAATACGGTCCGATAAAGAAATTAAATATTGTAAACACGACAAAATAAAATTCTCTGTCAATGTGACTGGATCTATTGTTTTCATAATATATTGCCACGATTTTGAAACGATGTGGCAGTGTGTATCAGGACATCTTAAAACTTTAGTATATACTCTTTAAATCGGCAAAAAGGTCAAAGAGAAATAATTATTAACATAAAAGATATAGCTATATAAAATTGCAAAGTAAATTTTGGCACACCCTGTAAATAAGGGATAAGAAAATAAAACATTAAATTAAATTCAGATTGACCTTCTTAAATACGAGTACATGAACAAAAACAAATCACAGCAAATGTTTAATTTGTATTCCATTAATCTTTTGACAATATCCTGAAGATACACAAATTTTTCCTGCATCTTTCTTATAATCCAGAGTAGTATCTTATTTTCAGTCATATTCACACTATTGAATCATCCAAATTTTCTATCCTGTTCGTATGCACTTTACTCTACAAATAGTTAGATGATGTCAAATCTGGAGACTTAATCGGCTATTCCATAGTTCTTCTTCTACTTATAACCTGATTTGAGAAAACGTTTATCAAATTATGCAAATTATACCTGTGAATAGCATCTTATTTTGATAAGAACGTAATCCGAATACATCAGTATTTAATTCGAATCAAAACTGTGTGTTAAAATCAGTAAAGTGCATGGACTAGTTTGACATTTAAGAGTGCGATTTTTCCATCTGAAATAATGCGATGTCATAAGTTTTTTAAATATATACGAAATAAATTAATTTCATCCATGCATTTTTTTCACATCGTACATATGCATATGCAATGAATATTATAGTTTTTAAGTTTTTAAAATCTATGTTTTAAAATACATTTAGTTCTCTAGAGAATAGTATTTTTTCCATTTTCCGGAGCGAAATTATTCTCTTCATAGATAACCAATATATTTTCTCGGGTTAGGCTATCAGAGGATCCTTGTATACGTAAATGGTCAGTATGCCCCGAGGTAAACCCACATTTATGTCTATGAAGTGGTGATATTACAGTTTCTATAAAATTCTTAGGTTGAATAAAAATTGTAAAGCTTTCCTGTGGGAAATAGAAAGAAAGCTGCGAAAACTTAGGACAGCCGAAAAACAATTCCCTCGGAATATTTTTTTTATATATATTTTATATCGACTTCAACAAACTATTTTTCAGTAACATTGTGTATCATTTTCACAGTTCATATGTTTTTACATTACGAAGTATTTCAGCTAACCATTTTTCTCCAAAATAAACTAAAAAAAGATAATTGTATTGTATCTACTATGTAATTTTCAATATTTTGAGTTTCTAATATTCATATTTCTCAAAACTTTATAAATGTAAATGATGGTCCCTAGCATTTTGTCACATTGATGCACTAGGTGTACCATAGTCCTTAAACTTAACGTTTCGAATTTATTAGCAACTAATGCCAAATCCATTGGCAAATATTTATAAATACCCAATTTATTTTTGATCATCTTGTGAACTTGAAGTAATATAAATTTGAAAATTACTGTAAATAAAAAAATATGTTTTTTTGTCCTTAAATTAAATACTTCATTGCATAAAACGATATTTTAAATTGCAGTACAAAACAATAGTTGAAAATATTGTGAAATTATTTTTATAGAGGTCCGTTATTGTATACCTATAATCCTATATTGCAATATTAAAATACAAATAACTCCAAAACGATGGCTCCTATCGAAATTTTGTAAGAGCACCTTTTTTTATTCAGTTTTAACCCTGGTGCCTTTTTCCGTTTGAAATGTTAAAAAAAAATAAGACAACAGAATTATAGCAAAAAATCACCCTCACCCCTCCTGCAACTGTGTAACATTTCAAATTCTCATATAACTATTCCTCGCGAACCTCGCTCCTTATTTATTATTCTGAGCCTTAAATCTCCCTGAGCTATAGGCAACCAATAATACCTGATTTTGTCTGCGCACGGCGTTATCGTCACCCTTCCGGTATTTTGAATTTTGTCGTTCAGCGTGGAATACGCCGGCTACAAGATCGTAAAGGCCGATTTCCATAAGAATAATCTACGGTCATCCGATAGAAATGTAAGGAATTTTGTTCTGAAACTTAAGTTCCTTGTTATGAGCGCAGTGTAGAATGCGTTAATGTTGCTTTAGGAGGGAACTTTTATTGGAAACAGGATATAATTGCGAACTTTGGCTGGCTTGTAATAAACGCTTACTTAAAATACCACAATATAAATATTGCTTTGAGGAATGTTGTAGTCTGGCACACAGCAAATGAGAAGTGAGGTTATGATTTTGGTGGTTCTACTGCAGAATTTGGATGACACATGTACCCTCTGGGTTTGACGGTGCACGCCTGGGGCGAAGTGTGCATCATTCTGCACGTCTTAGGCGAAGTATGTGTCGTTCTACCAGCCTGGGTGCGAAGTCTGTATCGTTCTGCACGTTGGAAACGCGGTTTATCATTATTTTGCAAGCGTAAGACTAGACAGAATATATACCAACGTAAACAAGAGGTGAAGTTCCAAATCCAGGTAAACGGGCACGAGGGAAAGTGTTTGAGGAGAGTACCTATCTTTATGTATCGCTGGAAGTTGGTAATTGTGTATTTATTTTGGATTTTTATGATAAGGGAATTTCAACCCCATTTTGTTTAGTTTAAGTTTGATAACGATAACTTTAACCTCGTATGTCACCAAATACGCTGTGAACCTTCAGTGTGGCCACATTCAAGGTATTTAAAACTTTGACTTAATCACTGATATACAATCTGTAAATAAGGGTTGTGTTTTTAGTAAATATTTTAATCAACATTTGAGGCACAGTTATCGTAAAGTAATGTAAATAGTTTTTATAAGTGTTATTCTCTTTAATGAAAGTTGTACGAATATAGCCAATTTCATAGTTGTTGGATTAGATATATTATTTTAAAGCACCACTTTATAACGAGAACGAATAATTCATGGTAAGTTAAAGTTTAAGTAGAGTAATTAATTTTACAATATTGAATTTCAGATAAACTGGGTGTAAACGCCCTGAGATGAGCTAGTTTTATTTTATCGTACTCTCATTACCTTATACGGGCTAAGTAGTCTCTCGACTGGCTACATCCCCACGCCCAGTTGTTTTGTGATCACATACCTCCTACAAGAAAGGGGTACGAGGATAAAAAGGGTAGAAACTACTCCAACAAATCATGATATTTAGATTACAATTTGACAAAATATATAAATAACATTTCGAAATTAATAAAATGTATAAATTTAATTTTTTGCAACTTCAGACGTTTCGAATTTATTGGCATATAACTATGCTGTACTTATCCCCTTTAAGGGGTTGTGGCTTTCTTATGAGCTGAGTAAGGCAAATATTTATATACAAAACTCAACATAATTTTTCTAGTTTTATCACCCTCTTCAAAGAAAGTACTTAATTATGGGACACCCTGTATATTAGATTCTCCCTATCCCACGTATGGACGATTTTTCTGTTGAACATGCCTGATATTGTAAATGACATTTAATCGGTCTATAAAACATTTTTTTAAAAAAGGTATTATCTAAATCAATCTCAGATATAATTCTGTTACAGAATCACGATCTTTTTTCATGATCTGCATGTATTATTCTTTCAACTGGTAAAGTTTTGCTTCAGCATCTGATTAGAATCTGTTTGTAAAGTGATATATTGTAATCTGATTATAATTTAATTAGGATTTGATTAAAATTTTATTGAGATCTGATTGTAGTCTAGTTAGAATCTGATTAAAATGTGATTAGAACCTGATTATAATCTGTTTGTAGACTGATTATAATCTGATTAAAATATGATTAGGACCTGACTATAATCTGATTAAAATCTGATTATAATCTGTTTGAAATCTGATTATAATCTGATAAGAGTCTGTTTATAAACTGATTACAATCTGAACAATCTTTTGTTTCCCCTCGATCAAAACGAAATTTTGGGCAAACAGCTAGTTTGAACAATATTAATTTTGAAATTTTTTAAAGGGTTGTTTTAACTCTTGGGACCTTTTGCAAGTCAACGAAAATTTACAGGTACATTAGTAATGAATTTATTTACCATCAATCAAAATTATGGACAAGTTGCTGGTTGTGAAGTTACAAATTTTTTAAACGCTTAAAGTCTAGTTTTAACCCCTAGAACTCTTTGCAAGTCGATACAAATTTACAAGTACATTACTAACGATCAAAACGAAATTAGGGACAAATAGATGGTTGAGAATTTCATTATAATCTAATTAGAATCTGATTATAATCTGTTTAAAATCTATTTAGAATCTGATTGTAATCTGATTATAATCTTACTAACATCTGATTAGAATCTGATTAAAATCTGATTATAATCTGATTATAATCTGTTTATAATCTGATTAGGATCTGATTAGAAAGTGATTATAATGTGATTGTATTCTGATTGTAATCTGATTAAAATCTGTTTAAAATCTAATTATAATCTGATTAGAATCCGAATAATCTTTTGTTTCCCATCGATCAAAACGAAATTATGGACAAATAACTGGTTGAAAAAATAATATAAAATTTTTTGTTTTAAATGGTTGTTTTAACAATTTGGATGTCAATAAAAATTTATAGGTACCTTACTAACGAGTTTGACTAACATCGATAAGAACGAAATTATGGACAAATAGCTGGTTAAGAATTTAATTATAATCTGATTAGAATATGGTTGTAATTTTATTATAATTTGAATATAATCTGATTAAAATCTGATTGGAATCTGATTTTTAACTGATTATAATCTGATTAGAATCTATTTGTAATCTGATTATAATCTGTTTAGGATCTGATTAAGATCTGATTATGATCTTATTGTAATCTGATTAGAATCTGATTATAATCTGTTAATAATCTGATTAAAAAATGATTAGAATCTGATTGTAGTCTGATTAAAATCTAATTAAAATCTGATTCGGATCTGATTAGAATCTGATTAGAATCTGATTGTTATCTCTTTAGAATCTGATTAAAATCTGATTATAATCTGATTATAATCTGTTTATAATCTGTTTGTAATCTGATTATGACATGATAAGAATATCTTTATAAACTGATTAGAATCTGATTAATCGTTTATTTCTCATCGATCCAAATGAATTTATGGACAAATAGCTGGTTGAAGAGAATTGTTTCTTTAGAAAGATTTAAATCTTTTACCGTATAACCTGATTTTCAATAATTGCTGTAATTTGCCTTCTGCGATTTTCCTGTTCGCTCCCCCAAACGCCGCAAATGATAATGTATCTGAATCAACCAAACTTCTGTAATTTTTTAAGGACTATGTGGTCTGCGTATAGTAAAACAGACAAAATTTATTTTGATACTTTACTCGTGGTATCCAAATAAGGTTTAATGTTTTTTGTATAACTATGTGTGTATCACTTAAGAATGTGGATCAATCTAAAAACATCATTAATCAGAGAGCTAATGAATGCCGACATATGAAGACAAGCAGAGCGTGAACTTGCTCAAAGGTAAGAGAGTGACAGGTATGCACAATACGGCCTGAAATAGTGCCAAGAAAAACACCCGATAGAAAACACCTGGCCAATATCACAACATATATGCATTAATATATTTCTCAGTCGTCGCGTCCATTATAGTGCAATTATTACCTATTTTATTATAAAAGTTGCCATAAATTGAAAATTTTTGACACATTCGTGATTAAAAAATCCTATTTACCCATTTATTAATTTAAAATTTTTAAGCTAATCTGTTTATGACCCCAGCTTAGCTCCAAATCTCAACGTAAAACCTCATTCTAGTAAACTTATACAAGGCTGACATGCTTATATTCTACAATTACAAACAATTTTGTCAGCATATGCTAGCAGTGGTATTATTTAAATTTCAGTTCACCCTTGTTTTGCTCTTGTAGTTAGTAAGGATTCTAAGGTTAAGCTACATTGTGACAGTGTACATGTTTCATTCGATGTCAGCCAGGCGCCCCTGTATTTTAGGGAAAGGCTGCGATTATATTCTCGGCTTAAACTAATGCTCCAAATTAAATCAAATTATAAATACTATTAATACTAGTATTATTTAGTTTTAATATCCTTAAGTTAAACAGGTGACAAATAATCATAATTTCCGATTTTAATATAGTTATTAATTTTATGACTTTTATTTTATTATTGTTATTTAGTACCAATTTATTTAAAAATATTACTTGTCACAAGCCTATATACTGCATACACGCCGAAAACCCCAACATGCTATGATATTTATGTCATTTATAATACAGATTTATCGATCTTTAGTTATTTTATAGCTTTTTTCTGTTCACTCGGCAATTTTTATAGATTTCCTGTAAACATAATAAATACATTGTTTTCTAGAAAAAGAAGTAAAGCGTTACTTCGAACAAGATTGTATGTAAAATATTATATATCTATTAAGAAACCATTTACGGTAATAATTAAACCAATAAACTTAAATTGTTATTACTTTTTCCAGTTATTACACATGAAAGAATCTAGAAAAGTGGTCGGAAACAATTTTATGTAGTTGGAAAAAAGATAGAAAATCAAATTAAATAAATTAATAGCTCGTATAACGTAATGTGACGGTTTTACGAGCTTATAAGCACCCAAGCATAAAACAAATAGATGAAATATACCTTGATACGGATAATTCGCTAGAGGGACTCCACACAACTACTGCTTTTTGACTTACAGGAAGATAAGAAAACTTTTCGTTGATGTATACTATATAATGACCGTATAGTAGTTTACTATATGTTGCTACCTTTGAAAATTAATAGACATTCATTTAGTATTTTCGTCATTTGTTTATGACTCTTGTTGATATGATGTCATATATTTGTAAATTATATACTGAATAAGATTTACAGGAAAAATTACTCAGCGGACAAACTGACCACCAGAGGGATACACTTATCACTCACAGTGTTTGTCTTGCTTAGGCCGTTTTAGACTAGCCTGGTTTGCTATTATTGTTTGTCTTTTCCAACACACATAACAAGTTCGAAACCGGTCTAAGTCTACTGAGGTATTGACAAATGATCTTAGCTACCCAACAAGTCTTGTAGGTTTAATTCAATGTAGATTGGGGCTTTTATCCGCTGAGTAGTTGCTTCCTATAAATCTTATTCAGTATATATTTAAGTTATTTTTCAACATGGCAGCCGAAATGTAAAATAATACACCTGAGTACAGCTTTGAATTTTAAGCAAATCGAAATACCAAGCACTTCTAAGTCAGTATCTGATACGCAGAAACCAAATTAACTGTTTTAATAGCCTTGTATTTTATAATAGACATAATTGGCACTGCAGACGATGTTTTTGGTTTCATTCTGATGCATCTTTTTATAGGAAGGAATTTTTAAAATTAGGTTAACTGTTTAATTTTACAACAGCTTTTATTATTGTTAATTTCGGTTTATGACCATAATGCCATTTGCATGTACGTAAATCATAAATAAAATTTAATGAAATGCCATAATTTATTGTTGAAGATGCTTAATAATATACATTTGCTATTAGAAATCAATATCAATAAACAGTTGTCACTCACATATAATAGTAACAAGAAATGGATTTTCATTAGAAAATGAAAACAAAAAAATTGCCTATAATGACCACTGCTTTCAGGAAAATGACGAAAAATTCTTTCCACATAATACAAGTTAGTTTTACCAACAGAATATACAACTCAAGGAGTAATAGAGAAATTGATGGGAAGCTTGCGGTTTCAAGTATTGTCCAGCTGTGTACAATCATTGTTCAAAAATGTCTCCAAATATTCCGAAATATTTCTTTATATTAAACAAACCTCACACATACACATAGTTTTACTGAACTATTAAATATGCTCCGTATAATTGAAAGAAAACATAGAGGCTAAGTATTTTCTCCAATTCTCTGTTGTTCTTGACTTTTAGAATAACATTTACATTTTCACTAGTTCATCGAGTTTGCAAACAAATGTCTAGAACAAATTTTGTTAAGTCCAATATTTTAGCCGGTAGTTGATATAACAAATCAAGACGTGAAGTTTCATTTCTATTTATAAAAACAGGACTACATGTATGTACATGATTGACTGATTACCCAAAATAACAGCTCAGTGCAGTAGCCCACGTTTGCAACTTATAATAAATTCTTAACCTGATTCTGATAAAGCATAATAAACCAAGTAGCAAATAATATTTTATTGGTTAATAAAATTTTAGATGTTCCCAGTAGCAGAAATAACAAACTTGATTTGATTAGTAATTTCGTGTCATCACAAACACATTCGGCATATAGTAAGTATCAATATAATGGTTTCTGAAACACATTATATAGGGGTGTAATAAAAATTGCGTAAACACGAATATATATAGCACAATCTACTTAAATTATAAAAGCTTGCTTGTCCCCAGGAAGCACCCTGTATAATATACAGTATTTATTTATTTATTTATTTATTTATTTATTTATTTATTTAACTATACTATCCCACAGTAAATTACCAATTACGGGATAGGAACACAAACTATAAACAAAATAGTACAACAAAATAATTACACAATATTCAACATTTAAATACATTATTTTACAAAATACAGTTTTAAAATAGCAGTATATAACATAATACAGAAATGATTGACAGACAAAATTAGAGGAAAAAAAATTTTATAAAACAATTAAATTAACACAAAGTGACTAAAAGCTAATAATAATAAAAAAAAGAGGAACAATAAAAAAAAGAATTAATAAACAGATTACTAATACATTAAGTAGTCCAGATCTATTAGGTAAATTGGTAATTTTTTAAGAATTTGTTCTTTATTTCCCTTATTTTACAATTGAATATATCAATATTGTCTTTAATTTCTGAATAATTAGAGCAAGCTTGAAAGAGTGGCGATACTTTTAATAGGTTAGTTCGAGGAGTGGACAGATGAAATGTTTCTGGAGAGCGCGAGGCTAATTTCGGTACGTTAAAGTCAAGGTGTTGGAGAATTTGTGGACAATCAAAATCATATTTAATTATCTTGTGCAGAAAAATGATAGAGTGCATGGATCGTCTTTCCTTCAGTGACACAAAATTATATAAGTTTAATAGCAAATCGTGGGGAAAACCAATAGTGGGGTAAATTCTATATATACGGCATATGTTGGACACCATACTATGGACACATATTCCAGGCGTGATCTTATGAATGCGTTATACAGGAGTATCACTGTGCTAGGGTCAGCAAAATCTTTACTATTTCTTATTACAAATCCAAGATTTTTATAGGCTACTTTTAGTGTTACGTTAACATGTTCATTAAAAGACAGTTTACTATCAAATATAACTCCCAGATATTTTATAAAGCAGGGACGAGCCAAGAATACATTGTCTATTTGATAAGCAAAGGCTAGAGGATTCAATTGCCTACTAAACGACATCACATTGCATTTCTTAATGTTAAGAGGTAGATTATTGGCAAAACACCAATCATTAATTTGATTTAATACATCCTGTAACCGATCTCAGTCATCATATGAGTCGATTTTAGAATACAATTTCATGTCGTCAGCATACATTAGAAAGACGATTTTGAGAGAGGATGTTATGTCATCTATAAATATATTAAATAGAAGGGGACCAAGAATGGAACCTTGCGGGACTCCTGACAGTACATCTATATTGTTAGACTTATAACCATGATACTGCACATATTGTACTCTCTTGGAGAGATATGAGCTAAGTAGATTTATGACATCTGACGATATTCCATATTGGTCTAAGCGATTTATTAAAATTGAATGGTCTAGGCGATCAAAGGCCTTGGAGAAATCCGTATAAACAACATCAGTATTAGAAGTTTGACAATCATTGTATTTAAGTCTTGAGTGAAACGGATTTATTGCATTTTTTTTAGATTCTTAATAAACTTGTTTTGTTTGTGAGGTTATGATATAATACAATTTTAAATAAACACCACAAAAATTAGATAACTCCCGAATTCAATGCCGAGGCTGCACGGCCTAGGGTTACTCTGATGAAAAAACGAGGACACAATCATTTCCACCGACATTGGCAGTGCCGGTGGCAGGATTCGAACCTGCAGGGCGATGGAGAGATTATCTAGTAACAGTTGCTATAACACGCTCTACTCCACCGAGCCGCTTAAATATACATAAATGTTTGATTGAAATAAGACTCAAGTCTGTCAGACCGCCTTAAGAGATCGTCTGAATCTAACCAAATTGTACGCGCTTAATAATCAGAGAAACAATATCTCTACAATGCTATTAAAATTAACTTAAAATTTATAACATGAAAGTTATGTAATAAAACTTTTACTACAAGGAAATTTTCATTTCAGAATTATATTGTTTCATTTTATATCCAACAATAAAATAAATTTAACCGAAATTACTCTTACGTTTTCCTTCTGGGGCGGGGGGGATGACAACGACATGCTTTTATGGTAAATTTTATACCAGCCGTAACCATCTACAGATTATTTAATGTTTTTGGCATTCCATAAATAACAAAACTATACGCAGCTAAAAAATTGTATAACAAGAATATATAAATGTTTGAATAAACCATACAATTCTACGCAAAACTGTAGTGTGTTTGAATTATACACAAGTTTATGTAATAAGTTTTGGAATAAAAAACTTTCATGGCCCCTGTGCAGAGCTTTTCGACACTGTAATGATCTTCCATTCGTGATTTCTATTTCTTTGATTTATTCACCGATACTTGTATCATTATACCATCTTATAGTGAAAATTATCTAATCAGCTGCAATACATTAAACAGTGTATTAAGAAAATTTAATGACCCAGTTTTAATCTACACAGATGCATCAAAAATTGATTCACGTACTGATGGAACTTATTTCATCCCATTTCAAAACGTTGAAAAAAATATTTCAGTTTCAGAGGCAATAACAATATATGAGGCGTTACAATCTATCATTTTCCGAGACAATCGCCAATATCAATTATTCTATCCGACTCTCTGTCTATACTCACGGCAGTACAAAATCAAACACTTCTATTTATAAAACCAACCCGTATGCCATTAAAATAAAACACGTCATACACCTAATAAATTTATCTAACACAAACCTAGTTTAACAGACTTATACACTATAATAAAAACAAACTAAAAAGCCAACTGGAACTACCAATAGAATGAATATTCTTACGTGTTTGCTATTCCCACAAAAACCTATACTCGTAGATTCGTTTGAAAGTCCAGGTAACACTTACACACTACTTTATTGACTGATTAATAATTAACAACAATAGATTAATGACTGTCTTAGCTATAATTACAATTAATAACTTATAAGTCTCTTATTTCTTCTTTACTCGTTCACTTTCAACTTAAGACTGAGTCTCGGCCCACCGTGCGTCTTATTTATACATCCATTCACACGGTCTAGAATATTCCAGAATATTCCCGGTTGTTCGCGTACAATTCCAGTCTCATCTAACCAGTCTGCATAGTCCAGTGGCGTACCACTGCCCCTCCTTAAGCCTGAACGTCCCGATCAGGCAATTCATTGTTCCCTGCATACTTGGCTAGTCTCTCTATGTGCACTATCTTCATCTTTAATTTTGGACTTTGCTGAATTCGGTATACGACGTCGTTTATTCTGGTGACGACAGTGCATGGTCCTTCCCAAGGGTAGTGAAGCTTCAGGGACCTGCTTTTCTTTCGTTCTGGGTTATATAGCTAAACCAACTCTCACACCGGTACCCTCCTAAATTAGTCTTAAGATCATAACTAGACTTCATACGGTCATTTGTTATTGCAATTCGCTCAAAAGAAACCCTGGCGTTATATTGCTTATTTCTTATTTATGACCCCATTCTTGCCGCGCAAACTTCACAGTGGCGGCACCAAGCCACCACATCTTGACAACTGTTTACCCAGCAGAAACGTTCTCTTACTTTTGTCAAGGTTTTATTGATGCCAAAATGTCCGCCAGACGTTCCTTTATGCACATGCTGAAGTTCACTTGCTACGTGACACCTGGGGATTACCAATTTCAAAGTAACTTTCCTCCCATCTGGACGTTCCCACGCTCTCGTCAATAGTCCATCTTTTACTCTATTGTTGTTTGAATCGGGTTACTTCTTCTTTAACTACAGTTATTTCTCCTTCCTAAATTCACTGACTTCAGCGCGTATGTCTTCCTTCAATTGTTCAGTGACCGAGAGCATGACTAGATGCTGTCCCTCCCTAATTTGTCTTAATTCTTCCTGACGTTCCCTTTTTTGCTTTTCTCTTTCTTCCTGTTGTCTTATTTCCAGGCCTTCCATCTCTGTCTTTTTCTTTCTTGTTCAGCCTTTTCGGATTCTCGTCTTCTTCTTGAGATTCCATAATTTTTCTTTGTTCGTCTTTCTCTTTCTGGCGTTTTCTTTCTTGATCGTTCCTCCGTTCTAATAACGCTGTTAGCAAATCTTGTGTTTGTTTCTCCGTCATACTTCTTGTTATTGGCATTAACTCACAACACGTAAATCAGTTCAAAATAATGTTTACTATACTATAATATCCATAAAATGCATCTATCACGTCTATTTTATTAATGGAATGTTCCAAAAAAATCTTAAAATAGTATTATCTCCACTAATTAATGTGTAATGAAACGTTCGAGAACTTTCACGAAATGTCTCTATTAAGTCTTGTTTTTAGTGTATACTCTTTTCCGTTAACACAGTTCACGTATCTTCTGTGATTTCCAAATCGAATGTTCCAGAATTTTCACGAAAAGTCACTTATAGTATTGTTTTTAAGTCTATAACACGTTCCCGTCGACACAATTCACGTATCTCATGTAGTTTTCAAATATAATGTTCTAGAATTTTCCCGAAATTACATTAATGTCCTTTTTTTCAGTCCACAACACGTTATTACTAGCGGCACTCGCGTATTTGCAGCTATTTCTAAATCGAATGTTCTAGAAAGAAAGATTCTCAAAAAAATATGGTTACCGCTCGTTTAAATAACAAGTGCACCAGCATTTGTATGAAGATGATGACAACCGAAGATTACCTTATTGTGACTGGTTACTTCAGAACAATACCGCTAACCCGAATTTTGTTTCTTTGATATTGTTTTCTGATGAGTCGCGATTCACCAACAATGGAATGTTCAATAAACAAAACAATAGATATTGGGCTCAGGAAAATCAACATTTAATAAAACAAGGTAATTTTCAGCAAAGATTTTGAGTAAATGTGTGTACTGAGGTGATTGGAACAAGAATTATTGGACCTATTTTCTTTCAAGGACCTTTGACAAGGGAGAGATATTTAGAATTCCTACAAAGTGATATTGAGGACATTTTGATGGACTTACCACTTGCAGTTTCTGAACAAATGTGTTTTCAACAAGATGGGGCTCGGCCTCATAATGCCGCTCGAGTTATGGCCCATTTAGACAACCGGTAATAATTGCAACATATGAACCTGTACTTTGGTATGCCCGCTCACCAGATCTAAGCATTTTAGATTTTTTTGCGTGATGTTATGTGAAAGAACGAATTTTTTTATACCCCTTCAAACACTTGAAATTTTACAAAAACGTTTCCGTGAAGTTTTTGTAAGTATAACTTCTGCTATGTTGCGAAATGTTATGCGAAACAACATTGACCAAGCCAGAAAATGTCAAGAGGAAGGGGGGATACAATTTGAACATTTACTACCTTTTAATTAATCTTTCAATATGTTTTTTATTGTTAAATTAAATCATTTCGGACAGCACACTTTTTTATTTGCAGCGTTGTTTTGTTGACAAAATGAATGTTTAGAATCTAGTATTATTCAATTTCCACGGCACACTTATTTGACAATCGTATTTTCTCGATATTTTAATTATTATCCACCAAAGAACTTGTTTATTTGGGTTAATATTAAGCCGATTTTTGATTTGAAGGTATCAATGGGTTCGTCGTGAAAATTAGTGTTAGTAATATTAGTATTTAACTACTCGGTGTCTAAAAGATGTTGCCATTTGAAGAAGTTGACATAATTACAAATTAGTGATTTCGGAAATTTTGTTGGTCGTAGCTACTAAACCAATTCGAAAAATCTCACGATTACATTTTTTCTTATCGTTTTGGTCCATTTGATTGATTTTTCACTGTACTCTAGATGAAAAAATAAAAATAGCCCTAAAAATCAAGTACTCACAAAAATTTTTTTAAATTACACAATCCTATTTAAAATCGTCTCCTGAATCCAAAATGTAAGAATATACAGGGTGTTCCACTTAAAAAAAAGTGATGGAAAAGTGTCAAATAATGGAAAATTGGCCGTTTTTGGTATAAACTGCTGCCAAGTTTAACACTTACATCTTGACACCCAGTATATCTCACCAAACTGTGATGCATGTAATACACAGTGGACCTCGACTACATCTTTGGATGTGCGAAGTATCTAAAGGTTTTTAGTAGATTAATTAGTAATATTGCAGAAAACTGCAATATGTTGGATCTAAAGTTAAACTGTATGTTAGTTTTGTTCACCTTATGTTTTTTTCCCTACCAACCCTGGTCTTCCCTGTATTGTCTAATTCCAAATGTCCTTATAGACCGCAGGATGGGAAGCCTGTGACCCTGTTATATCCTTTTCGTTTATCATCATTTTTCATACTCTTCTTTTTTTTTTGTCTTGTGATTAGGTTAGTTATAGGTATATACGAAATTAGTAAGGCATTTTGCTGTGTAATTAACAATTAAGTACATTGCGGCTGGCTGTATAGTCCTTCACCGAAAGCCACTAAGAAATATTTATACACAAAAAATAGCAATTAGCATTATTTGTCAGCAACAAAACGAAACTAGGAACACAAAGAATATATCAATTGTTTGACAAATACGTGGACTTGCTTTGGCAAATCTTGATTATTTACTAAAAAAACTTGTAGTCGTACGTAGTGTTGCTTTGGAACAATCCATTCCTAAAGAGGAATATACGTAGGTAATATTATTGACACTTTTTTTTATTTTTTGTTAAGTAATGCCTATCTACGTGCCTTGTCTTCTTTTGCTTTTTATAAGTAAGCTAACTAACCGAAAATGAGCTATCTAATTTAATTATTAAATATTTACAAGCATTATTAATTAATCTAACACAAAGACTTTATTAAAATCCCTGTTTAATTAACTTTGCGAGCATTCCCACTCACTCTAGTTTTATTTAAATATACATAACCTCTTTTACGTAGGATTTTATTAAAATGAACAGTATTAAATAAAACGAAATTTCTTAATGAAATATGATGAAACTAGATTATTTTTTAATGTTACTTTTTCTTTGCATCATAAATTACAAAAACCATTTAAAAGTAGGCGTAGGAGAATCGATAAAGACCTAAAAATGTGATTCTTTATCATCTTGATTATGGTGGTGCCTGGAGGAGAAAATATAATATCTATAATAAAATATCTCACTGCACTGAAGAATCATTTCATCTTCTGTAGTTGTAAAATATGACGTTATTTTTAAATGGATAAATTCTTAACGTTCCTAATGTAATGAAACAGAATAATTAAAAAGTGACTAAATAATTTGCTGATCACAATAAAAATAATTATTGCAAGTAACTTAAACTGTTCGTATTTTAATATCTGAGGAATATGACAGCGAATTTTATTTTAATTACATTTTAAAAATGAATTGAACAGCTCAGTTCTAAATTAAAATCAATTGTTTATTGTATATAAATAAATTTCAATCGAAATAGTCGGGCATTGAAGATATTACTACAGTTTAGACAGAGATCAATGGCAGATCTACCAGGAACTAGTGAAACCTAAGCTGTTCGATGATTTTTTTGATTTACTGAAAATTTTCCGCGAATCCCGGGACCAGCTTCCTAATCGGCCTGCCTTTCCCATAGGAAAGCGGAGTAGCTGTGTGTGCGCAGCGAGATCTAGACCGTATTACACATTCGCTATTCAGACTTAGTTTATCTACAAATGTCGGAATGCGTAGATGGGTGACGCTACTTATTATCAATATCGTAAGATCAAGTAAAAATAGTATCTAAATTATCAAGGGACCTGTACCCATTAATATAGACTAAAAAATATTGCAGCGTATTTCAATTCACGTATACTACATCTTGTAGTACACGGAGGCATACTAATTGAAGGCTGCGATCTGAAAGCATCAAGATAGTGACATATATGGAAGTACCTAGTGTTCCCGTAGAGTAAACGGCCCACAAGAGTATCATACATTTTAAAATCGGAGAACTGAAACGTGTCTATACACTCACACACACATAATACCAAGATACAAGTTGTACATAAACCTCCACTGGCGCATATTTTAGTTGTAAATGGTTATCTCTAGCGATCCTGCTTTTGCTATTTTATGTAAGAACGGACTACTGGTAAGACAGCTTCTGCTTTATGTCTGACATTCATTTAATGGTATTTATATCCATGCTTGAAGAGTAATTGCACATTTACATCGAGAAGAATTGTATGTTCCTTCTTAGATTTACAATTTATGTCTTTGTAGGTGGCGTCTAGGTATTTTTGCGTTAAACTAAATTGAAATTTATGTTGAAATTACACTTGAAATAAAAAAATTCTATTCTAGGACTTGGTGAATTTCATAAAATGCTTCGACGCGACGACGCTTCTTATATTTCATTTCAGCTTTAACTCAAGCGGGTTGTTGATTTTACAAATTAGGATCACATACTTTGCGACCCTCTAAATACATATATAATCAACGCATCTATATTTTTGGAGATGTGTTGCCTTCTAACACTGCATGTTTCGTATTTACTTTGCAACAGAGTTACTGATTTATTCATTTTAAACAAGATTGAATGGTTTCCTCGCTAATTTTAATAATGTAGTTTTTCCGAACTTCTACCGCGAAAACTTTTTTTATTTCAAAAGGAAAACCCTCATTTATATTAAGTTATATAGAGTTAAATTATCTTTTTTCTAGTATAGGCATTGTGAGGGTTAAAGCTACAGCTTTGTGAATTATTTGCAATTTTCAAGAATTCTTCGTAAAAATTGCTATCAACTTAGCCATGACTTAAAACAATCAACAATGAAAGTCATTCGCAAATGTCAAAAAAATGTCAGCACGTTTAAATTACATCCCCGAGGACTTTTTAAATTTGCTACATGATACTAATAAAAAGAAAAACCGTCACCAAATTCTGTAACACGCATATTGGATAATTTTAGAAACTCTGGCTTTGTCAAAAGGAATTATAAATTGATTAAGAAAAAACGAATATATCCAAAACCCGAAACACACTGCGTAAACTAAAATAGCAGACTAAATCAATTAAAAGTATGTCTTCATTTTAATTCAAATAAAATTGCACCCACGAACCGATTTATCGCATCTTCGGACTAGTTCTTCATGGGTATTCTAACTGAATTCAGCGATCAGTTTTGAAACACACTTCTCACTTTCTGCATGCAATCTTCAATGGTTGTCAATGGACTCTCATAAACTTTGCTTTTAATAGTTCCCCAAATAGAATAATCGAGAATTGCCAAATCAGGCGCGCAAAGATACCATAGAAAAGGACCATTATTGGTGATTCATTGATAGTAAAAAAATTTCTTGTAAAAAATTATTGAACAAATATGCGTTATGAAGTGCTGATAACAAGTTTTTCTATGTTTGGCGAGAGGTAAATTTTCTGGATAGTCATTTTCCATATATTGTAGATATCTTTCACCTTTAAAAACAAAAAAATTGACTACATATTTGCAGAATAAGAAAATATTTTAACTTACCATGTCGATTAAAAGGTCCATCTATTTAGCTTCATCTGTCCATACAATGTTTCCCAAAAAAAAGAGTTTCTAGAATCGTGATGTCACTTTACCGGGCTAGACCAATAAATATAGATATAGAGTGCGATCCATATGTATGAAATAAATTCATTTTACGCGTACTTATGAACTTTTAGGAAAAATCCTGAAACCGGTCGATTCTTAATTTAAAATTGCCATTTTTTTATCACGAAAATTATACACACCGCGTTCACGCCCTCTGAATTATGACTACCCCCCGAAAATTTTAAATTAGAAAGAGGGTCGAGCGCACCTCGCTCAAACGGAATTTTGAGTCTCTAGCAGTATCAAGTTTTTAAATTTGGGGTATTAATTACTGAGAAAATTAACTTTGAAAATGTAAAATTTTGTGAATATCTTGTAAACTCAGTTAAGGTATTTTTTTAAAGTTTTTAATACAAAATTGTGCTCAAAAAGCTTTTTTAAAATAGACACTAAAAACCCAAAAGAAATAACACCTATAACTGTGCCTTAAGAAACTACCAAGTGGGTCATGAAATATTTTTGTTTCCAATTATTGTCACTTTATTCTCAGTTACTCATACGTGTATTTAATAAGATTTCTTTATCTATTCAACTTTATTATGGCTCATTTATCCGAAACTCAGAGAATAGGTATTCTAATTATGTAAATAAATCATCGATTCTGCGAGTTTTAAAGAAAGAAAAAATACTATCCTTATTAAGATAAGTTGGTTCAAGAGTTACATGAGGATGATCCTGATCGAAGGCAAGAATTATGTGAATTTATGATGAACAGAATGCTAGCAGATTTGCAGTTTATAAACAAAATTGTTTTTCCGATGAAGCCACATTTCAGTTAAACGGAACGGTAAACCGCAAAAACTGTCAATATTGGAGCAGAGAAAATCATGATGGAATCCCACACATAATTTCCTTAAAAAAGTGGTATCATTAGCAATCAAATTATTGGCCCTTATTTTTTTGAAGACACAATTAACGTGATGTTTATTTAGATTTCTTGACGAAGTTTTTAGTACCTACATTAAAAACACTTTTTTCTGATGTTAATTATTCAAATTACAGGTCTATTTGGTACAGGATTATTCATTATAAACTATCCACCCCTTATCATCGTTATTATTGCCTATAGAAAAAAAAAGATTTAAATAAAAGTTGTGTGGTTATGACTAAATTTTATTAAAGTTCTATCAAAAGTACAGTGGCGTGCAGATTTCAGGGGATACAAAAAAATATATATTTTTTTAAATAGGATACCCTATATATTTCTAAATTTTTGGAATGATCCTTTTTTCCTGATTTCAAAAATATATCCTATGTTACCCATACCATATACCGTTTATGAGTTATTAAACGCCGAATATCTTAAACCAGTTACTGCAAATATGGAAAAGTTAACATTATTAAAGTGAGCTCTGAAAATGATAACTTAATTATGTGTGATAAGTGATACATCTTTAATGAAATAATCAAAATGGTTTACAGTGAGGAAGAAAGAGTCCAAATATTTACTTGTTATATACAAAATAACAAAAATAAACGTGCAAAAAGGGCATATAGGGTGCTGTGTCCAAATCGTACAACACTGTCAGAAAATACGTTCAAAAATATTTACCGAAAGGTGAATAATACCTCCAGTTTTAGTAGAAAAAAAGCGTGTAAATCAAGCAAACCAGGAAGAACAGCTAGATATACTACTTCATTTCGAAGGTAAGCGCATCCATATTTAATCGCGAACAGACTTTTTTGACACATTGTATTATATTTCAGAACATTCTGAATGTAGTATAAATAATGCAGTCGATCAATTAGGTAAAAGTTATTCCAAAATCCAACGTACGTTAAAACATAACAGCTACAGACCATATAAAGTTTTACCCGTACAAGTTTTAACAGAGGCTTATAAAAAGAAAAGCCTGTACTTTTGCCGCCAGATGTTTCAAAAGTTGGATGAAGATCCCGATTTTTTTACTAAAATATTATGAACTGATGAATCATCCTTTTATAAGGCAGGAGTTTTTAATAGAAGAAATCGAAGGTCGTGGGAATACAAGCACAACAGAAAAAGATTGGTAAAACAAATAAAAAAAATCAGGAACAAAAACTGTTAGCGTTTGGTGTGTAATTTTCAGAAACAAAATTGTTGAGCCTATATTTTATGATTATACTTTAACTGGAGTTACCTATCTGGAAATAATTATCCCTGAAGCCGAACTTGATGATATGATTTGGATACAGGATGGGGCAACTCCGCATAGTGTCCTACCCGTTCGAGATCATTTGAATAATGTATTTCCAATATGGATAGAGAATAATGGACCTATTAAATTGCCACCTAATAGTCCGGATTTGACCCCTATGGATTCTTTTTTTTTTTTGGGGATTTCTGAAAGACATTGTCAATAATAATACTAATAATACCATTCAAGTTATTAAAAACAGGATTCGACTTGAAATAAACAATCTGAATGTAAATAATGAAGCCATTTCTGGTGCAATTATAAACATAAGAAGACGTTATCAATTATGCATTGACAATAATGGTAGACACATCGAACATCTCTTATGAGTTATCATTTACTTATATTTAAATTTCATAAATAAAACTTTGTTATCTATTTTGTATAAATATTTGGTTTTCTTCTTCATCACTGTAAATCATTTTGTTTATTTCATTAAAGAAATGTCACTTAGCAAACATAATGGTTGTGATTCTCATAGCTCACTTTAATAATATTAACTTTTCCATATTTACAGTAACTAGTTTAACTAAAATATTCGCCGTTTAATAAATCAAAAACGGTATATGGTAGGGGTACCATATGGTATATTTTTGAAATCAGGAACAAAGGATCATTCCAAAAATTTAATAATGTACAGGGTATCCCATTTAAAAAATATATTATTTTTTTGTATCCCCTGAAATCTGCACGCTACTTTACGTTTGATAGCATTTTAACAAAATTCAGTCATAACTACACAACTTTTATTTAAAACTTTTTTTCTATAGGCAATAATAACGATGATAAGGGATGGGTAATTTATAATGAATAACCCTGTACCAACAGGATGGAACTCCACCGCATTATTCACATATAGTGAAAAATTATTTAAACGAAGTTTTCCCTAATAGGTGGATTGGAAGACATGGAACTATTGAATGGCCACCTCGGTCTCCCGATTTGACCCTTTTCGATTACATTTTATGTGACAATTTAAAATGAAAAGTGTTTGTTAATCGACCAGAAAATATTGCAGATTTGAAAATAGGATAACCGAAAAAATTTACAAAATAAGCCCTGAGGTCATACAAAATGTCATCCGAGAATTCAAAGATCGCTTTGCTTATTGTTAAGAGGCGAACATTTAATTTAATTATAAAGTAAATTAGAAATACAGTCAAATAGATTGAAAATACATTCTCAATATTATGTGATATTCTGCGCTTCATTTTATGTAAAGGGTTGAGGTGTGTATAATTTTGTATTAAAATCTTTAAAAACAACAACAGATTAGTTTAAACTTTTCTTGAAAACCAATAATTTAGCAAAAAAATACCTCAATTCAGTTTACAAGACATACACAAAATTTTACATTTTCAAATACAATTTTCTCAATAATTAATGCCCAAATTTAAAAACTGTATACTGCTGAATAGAGAATCAAAATCCCTTTCGAACGAGGTGCAGCACGAACCCCTTTTTAATTTATAATTATCTGGGGGGAGGGGTAGCCATAATTTAGAGAGGGCGAACGCGAGAGTATTATTTTCATGGTAAAAAAATGACAATTTCAAATTAATAATCGACCTGTTCAAGAAGAAAAATAGGGGTTGATATTAAAAAAAATATAGAGTGGAATGAAAAATAATATTAACTGAAAATTTTTCGTTAATTATTATTTACTAACTTTTACAAATCACAGATAAGTATAACATATATCTTTTTAAACAATTATTTTCCCGGCTATTTGCCAAAACGCTGAAACTTGGATTACAAAAAAGATAATATGCACATTATGTTCAGTACTACTGACTCAATAATGTTATTTTTAATTTCAACTATTCTGTCTAATAAAACCAAAAATAAATAAAACACAAGGTACTCACTAGTTGACACTCACTTTAAAAAACTTTAAAATATTATCTTTTTTTGTAATCCAAGTTTCAGCGTTTTGGCAAATAGCCGGGAAAATAATTGTTTAAAAAGATATATGTTATACTTATCTGTGATAAGAGTTGTAAAAGTTAGTAAATAATAATTAACAAAAATTTTCAGTTAATATTATTTTTCATTCCACTCTATATTTTAACTTTTATCAAGAAGAGGAACTTAATTTGTTTTTAAATTATTTCATTGACCCTAATAAGGGGTATTTCCACTATATAATTTCAATTATTCTGTTCTCTGAAGCCCTTAATGTTTATTACATTGGGGTTTACAAGTTTCCTTACTTTGGATTCTTTAAATGTGCTGGCTACCCTGACGACGCTAAGGCAAGCAGAAACACGTGTCGGTAGATATTTTAAAGTTTTTTAAAGTGAGTGTCAACTGGTGAGTACCTTGTGTTTTATTTATTTTTGGTTTTATTAGACAGAATAGTTGAAATTAAAAATAACATTATTGAGTCAGTAGTACTGAACATAATGTGCATATTATCTTTTTTGTAATCCAAATTTCAGCGTTTTGGCAAATAGCCGGGAAAATAATTGTTTAAAAAGATATATGTTATACTTATCTGTGATAAGATTTGTAAAAGTTAGTAAATAATAATTAACAAAAAATTTTCAGTTAATATCATTCCACTCTATATTTTAACTTTTATCAAGAAGAACTTAATTTGTTTTTAAATTATTAAAAAAATGTCGACGACGTAATTTCTCGAATACAAATAATGTTCGGAAACTGAAATTGATATAAAAATGTATGTATTTTCATAAAATAAAATCACCCTATATGAGGTTTCTTCCAAGAATAATTTGTTTCAATTCGTTGTATGTTGGTAAAATCACAGAAACTAATTGCAAAAACCTGAGGATACCAACATTAATACTGCCTATCATCAAAAATCCATTAACATTGTTGTATTATACTAATTTACATACATATGCCCATGTTAAGCGTTTACTGTATAATAAAAATCAAATGTTTTTAGTAAACAAGAGTTTAGCTATTTAATTAGTACTCCTACAATAATATATAGCCAGGCAGGCTTCCATTAATTTTCTTGCTCATTAACGTTTTCCAAATTACTAAATGTGAGACAAAATGGCTGCACACACTCCACAGAATATTATATGTGAAATTCCTCAACAGCTTAATTAAAAATATGTTTACAAGAGGACAGGAAGGTCGATCTTCTCGGTTCTTGACTTTAGACAATATGATTATAATACAATACATTTATTTTGTAACAACGGTAAAAATATGTACGGGGTCTTCAAGAACTAATGAAGCTATTCTACTGCCGTTATTATTTCAGTCCACCTTTGTTTCTGAAATTTTAATAGGTTAATTTCTTTTAATTGCAATGCAATACTATTATAATGATGATACACCGTTTTCATATTTAATATGTGGTTCAGATTTTAACATGAATTGTAGGATCCGTCTCCTCACACGGAGATTTCCTAGATTCTTGAAGATTACGCTGATCACTTGGAATGAAATTAGTTAGCAATGGTACTTGAATTTTAGAACAGACGAATTAGATGATTTTAGTTATGTAGACTTAACGGAACTTCCTGGAATCGATAGCATGTGCGAGCTTACCAATATATAAAACTTGTGTATCCAATATCATTATTTCGACCAGAGTTCAAAAATTGTTCCAAAAATGTCAAACAATTTCGGCAGTTAGTGCCTTTCATCAAGTTATTTTGTGAGATATGTAAAAACCACACATTACAAAAAACGTTAAATTTACTTAAAAAAAAGTTAAAAAAAGGATATCTTTCGTCTTTAAAAAATACATGCGAAAGGAGAAATAGACGTGGTTTTGGCGGATGCGCCCGGAATAATATTTTTCCTGCTCCGATGCATAATATAATAATTTATAAGAATTTTGTTTAGTTTCTAGTTATTTCCATTTCCTTTCCTAATTCTCGTGGATTATACAGTTTGTTTCAAAAACACATCGAATTCTCTCATAGGCTACTAAGACCAAAATCAGAAGAAATGTTTCTATGCATATTTTGTATTAAACTTTTAATTTTCCTAAACAAATATGTAATCCAAAGTTTCGAACGTGTTTTCTACAATAAAATATATGTGTATACAGGTACATATATTCAGCTAATGCTCGGTTTGACGTTTGGAAATGGTTTACAAGCCAAATATCTATATCGGGAAGTATTTCCAAATCGTCGCGTGCCAAGATGGGCAGGTAGCGATAAATGATGTTAATTCCAGGGTTGACTGTAGGAAATGCGTGATCGCATAAATGTGTTCATGCACATATGACCAATATCTTCGTACCTTGTGGTTATTTTGGTGAGTCCGGTAACATCCGACGTTAATAGTATTGGTGAATGTAACTCTATCACACACATATTTATTTTTAACTAGCGATCACAAGAGTAAAATCATATTACTAATACTAATGCACCCACTAAAATATTTGTCATCTTCGAGCCGCAAGCATTGGTGGTTTCATCTACGATAATCCAGATGTATTTGTCATTCAGTTCGGAATATTTTTTTTTGTTTAATACTGTCACATTTATATGATAAATATATTTTTCGATGGCACCTGAAGATTGCTATACTACCCACTGGCGGTTCTTCTATAGGGTCATTTGGTCAATGACCAAGATTAATAATACTACATCCGATTTTTACCAAATAAGGGCGGGGGTGCCGCAAGGGACGGTGCTCTCCCCGGTTTTATTCAACTTATATGTTGCTGATATTCCCACACATCCCCCTAACACAAACAATAATGTATGCTCAAACCGCAACTACCAAGTTGCGGTATCACCTTACTAATATTTAAAAATATTACAAGGACTGGAAAATCGTAATCAACGAGACAAAAACAGAGACAATCAACTTTACGAAGAAATTTACTAATATTAAAACTTTCACTCCCTTGACCATCAATAATAGAGTTATTGAGGAAGCCAAAGTGGTAAAATATCTAGGGGTCCACCTCGACCAAAAACCACATATCACCAAAATGCTTAACAGGGCCTATATGACCCTGCATAAATTGTACCCCTTGGTGAACAGGAGGTCCGTCCTGGACACCAAAAATAAGCTATTGATTTATAAAACAGTCATTCGACCTATGATAACTTATGGTTGCGTCGTCTGGAATAGGATGTCGGACACCCAGTTCGGCCGCCTCCAGACGACGCAAAACAAGCTGCTTCGCCTCCTCACTAACTCTAACAGATACGTAAATACTCAATAACTACACGAGACTGCTAACATACAATACATTAGAGATTACATTACACAGACGGCTTTAAAATTTTTTAGACAAAACGTACAGAAATCCATACTCACTGCACCCATTACAGACATTCGACATTACCATCAGTACACACATACTCACAAATTAATCCACGAAAATTTGCCTATCTTTTTTGAATAACCTTAACTTCAGACATACAATGACAGACATCCGCATTCTACCCTTTTCCATATTTATTATTACCCACCCCCAACCGTAACTTTCTGGATGACCGCCCCTCCCGCCTCTTCACCCCATCTTTTACAGACAATCTAAATTTCAATTCTTTTAAGCAGGTTTTTTCTATAGCATTTTCCTGCATGACCAGACTATAACGACATTTATAGTATTGCCCTTATTTTAATTTTCAATATGTTTTATACAAGTTTATTTATTCACACGTTGTTACAGGAAAACGTCTACCCGCCAAAAAACAACAAAAGAGGCACACCTGAGCCGCCTTGGGCCATAACATCGGCCAGTAGTCTAGGTCTCCCTCTATTCTACTGCTTTTCGCCTGAAAATTATTTCAGGCGAGTCTATTGTAAAGCCAACCGGCTACTATCACTTTGTGTATATATTGTAAATATTTTTATTTATTGTTATGCACATAGTGTACTATGTGCTTCATTTAAGTTCCTTATAATGTAAATAATGTTGAATAAATGTATTAAATTGGAAATTGGAATTGGATTGGTCAATGACCTCCCACATGCAAATAAAAAAATAGAGCTATTCATTCTCCGAAGTTTAAAAATATATAATATATATATTTTTAATATTCTTAAAAAAATATATTAAAGTTTCTAGTTCATTCTATGCACAATACTATTCCAAGATATAGATCATTACATTATTCATTTATAGAACCTAAAAATCTTGGGTCAATCCACAACGCGTCCTCAAAGCTAGCTACGGACCGAATTTATAACGAATTATAGTGAAATAGATTTATGCGCGAATCGTCAGAAAGCAAAAGAGACAGAAAACACTGGAGGGGACAATGTCCCTGACGACCCTGATACGGTAACGCACGAAATTTAGTACAGCAGTCCTAGTCAGCAGTCTTAATGTAAGCGTTGATCGATAAATTCTATCGCGTTGTTTTTAATGTTTTTATTTGTGAACATTTTATTAGTAAATTTCTACTTGTCGTGAAATTATGTAAAACAGTGTTTTTGGTGTTTAATATTAAATATGAATGTTGTACAAAATTTATTAAAACTGAAAGATGGACATAAGTTGGGTTATGAAGACTGAGTGAAATTCAAAGGTGGTGGCCATCCAAAACCTAATATGACGATAAAGCAAACATCTCTTGATAAGAAAAAAGAAGTTAATAGGTATGTTTAATTAAAAAAAGTTAACCTTCAGCAAATTTTATTCATTGTTACGTTCATCAACTAAATTTAATTTTACAAAAAGCATCAAGTCAGGATAAAAGCATACAAATTTTTTTTGCTAATTTACATAGCTTTTCTTCATTCTTTGGAAAATCGCCAAAAAGAACAGCCGAGTTAGATAATGCTGTTAAGGTGATATTACCTAAAGCTGCTCCAACACGATGGAATTTTAATACAAAGTGCATAGAGACTGTTTATACCTATCGAACACAATTATTAGATTGTTTAGAAAAAATCATTGATAATGAATCAGAAAGCAACACTCTAAACCAAGCTATTGGTTTAAAAAACTACTTACAAGATGAACATTTTCTTTATTGGTTAAATTTTTGTGATTGTGATTGTTCAATCAATTACAAAAATGTAATATCGATGTCATAACAGTAAATAAGTGTATTGGCATTTTTAATAGTAAAATTGAAGACATCAGAAATAAAATTTTGAATAACTATTTGGAGGAGACATCCATGCAGTCTGCCTAGAGATGTAAAACGGAAGAATCAGAAAGGAGAATTTCATTAGAAGTTTGTGATATAATTACATCTGAGATCAAAAACAGGTTTGGCTTCAGTAATCATTTAGCAGTTCTCAGTTATTTCACGCAGATCGATTTAAAGAATATAAAAAAAGCTTTCCTCAAGATATGTTTAAATTAGTTAAAAGGAGTATCCAGTCATAAATCATTTGAAACTTAAAACTAAATTAGAAGTATTATATAGCCGAGAAGATTTTTCCAATAGTGAAGGTGCAGTTGCTTTGTTACAGCTTTTTATTAACAATAATTTGTGCAATACTTTTTCTGAAAGTGTCAAACTGTTATAAATCTTGTGTACTCTCCCTATGACTACCGTCGAAAGTGAACGTTGTTTTTCCACCCCAAAAAGAATAAAGACATTTTTAAGAAATACCATGGGTCAGGAAATGTTATCTTCTTTAGCTATGCTTACCATAGAAAGGGCATTAATAAAGAAGATAAAAGACTTTAATGAAAAAGTAATTGACCACTTTGCAAAACTTGGAATTTAAATCACTTTAAAAGGTAGGTAATACAGTAAACTTTTTTAATTGACCTCCCTATCTCTTGACCCACGAACCGCCGTTGATACTACCCACTAATATATTTCTGCAAAAATTGATTCAGACATTTTAAAAAGTTAGCCCCCGTCATTTTTAATCTAGCACTGCTTACGTATTTACATGTTATTCACATAGACGGTTTATAAACACTACTTATGTATTTAGAGTGTATTCCAATGCCTTCGAAGTCACTCATGCAACCATTTTCAACATGGGGCAGTCGGCGTAAACGTGACCCAAGAAACGCGATCCGCCTATATGTATCTATGAATTGTTAGGACAATAGACAATAACCAGCCCCGTCAGCCAGTAAGTGTTTTTTATAGCTGCGAGCCGTCCAAAAACCTGACAAGAGCCGTTATTTTTTTGATCATTGCATAGCACATAAAAATGTTTTATCATTTGATATTGTTTGGGAAAGTTTCATTATTAGGCGCTTAGAATATAATATTATATCCACGTAAAAGTCGTCTCTGGAATTTTTCGTTAGTTACCGATCTCTACATGTCACCCAACTTTAATATCTAAGATTAAATCGTTAAAAACATTTCTATTATTTGCCAGGGCATTCATTTTAAAATAAAGTGGCTGATCTATGTCATTTGAGGATAACTGGGACTCCAGAAATCAAATGGCAGGTGGAAAACAGTGTAAAAGGAAGTTCCAACAAGTAGTACCGGAACCATCGCCAATTTGGAAAGATTATTACGTAAACGGTATAGAAAATCCTACGCGAACAGTTGCTGTATGTGTACCATTTTCAGCGACTTTGGGCACTTTCACGTGATGACGATTTTTTTTCGATGGTTCCTGAAAAAGCATGTTTAATACTAAAATTAGACAAAAATGTGCTAAGGTACCCTGTCCCTCGATAGAAGGCATGGACATCCGAAGAAAGAAAATGTGTTTTCCATATAAAAACATTCACCTTCATTTGTCGGATCTAAAGAACAGAACAATTTATTAAGAAAATTTTCATATTTTTGAGAAATTGAACTATGTGTTAGGAACATCTTGTATAAATTTGTTATTTTGTTTATAACTAGAGTAACTGTATGTAAGAATTTATTCTAAAAATAAAACGAGTTTTATTATCATCTCATATGCTAAAATTAATTTGTATCAAACACATACCTATATTTTTTATTTAATTCTCATACAAAATCGAAAAAATATTGTCCTAGAATGGGAGGAAAATTAATAAATATTTCATATTAACAAAATTGTACAAGCGTTTTTCTTATTCTACATTTACAATTTATTCAGTTTAAATATTTTAACACCAACAATGTTTCTCCGTTCAAAAAACTCTCACATTTCAACATAAATCTCATAAACTTACAAATTTATATCACCGTTCCATACAGGCCGAAATCTGAATGTCACAATGTTTTACATATGAAACAGTTTGTGTCATCATTTCAATCCATTTATAAGATGCATGCTACAATTTATACCTCAGTGAAAACGGTAAATTTAAAAATGTTGCAATTAAAATGAATATGATTTTAAATTGTTTTTAATTTTCATATTAATCGGAACGAATTAGGAAAATATGACAGGCTAAATCCAAGATAGGACTTGTTAAATTAGTAATTATAAAATTTATTTCTAGATTTGCCTCTTAAAATCATGGAAAATTATTAAGAGGAAAAATAATGAAAAAATATAGTGAATACTGACTATTTTAGTTCAAATCAGATATGTTTAATTTATGACCACTATATCTGTAAGAATTAGGAAACATAATTTAGTTTAGGAAAGTAATAAATGGTATATAATTTAGGTACCAGGCAACATGTGATAGCTACAGATGTACCCAAGACATTCTATAAGGCCACTTTAACAAATTATTTTGCAAAATTTGTTCTTTAATCGTGACCTTTATATACAGGGTGTTCCACCTAAGAGGGATTCTTCTGTAACTATGTAACTGTAAAATTTATAAAAAAAATGGGTTCAATAAAAGTTGTCTGGAATCATGTGGGCCATGTAAAGAAAATATTTTTAGCTTTGCAGAGTGTTCCATTTCGCGTGGGCGCTACATAACTTTGTTATTTTAAATAGAACACCCTATATGTTATTACATTTTTGAATTCCTTGGTTAATATTAGGTAGACTTTATTAAATATACATGGTGTTTAAATCTTACCGTTTTCGAAGCATTCAGTTGTTTTTGAAAAAAATCACGATTTCAGCTCTCTAAATGAGGCTAGATAGCATCTAAACCGTAAGAGTTAGAAACGGGCAGTTTTCACATTTCGTTTTGGCATAAATTACACAATTGTCATCTGTGAGCAAAACGTGTACGTTATTCAGACTCGAAAATACTGAGACCTACATTTAATAATCTTACGAGTTGAAAAACTTTTTTTTCAAATGGAATGACCCATATTAATTGTCATGGATGAATTCAAAAGTGAATGCCCTTTCGACTGATATAAGATTGTCCATACTTATCTCTAACAGCTTTCCAGAAAAATCAGGTTCTCTTCTAAAGTACGAAAGGCCTTGAAAACAATGTTTATTGCACTGTTTGACATACAATGTAAATTAAATGTCACTCTAGTTTTGATTAACGTTGACGTTATAGTTATTTTGCTAAGTAGAGAGTAAAAGTTTATTATAATATTTTCAAAATGTCGCTGACGCAGGAAGAAATGATTGATATAGTTTTTGTCCTCGATGAGTGCGAAAGAAATCCGTTATTGGCATCACGAATTTATGCACAGCGCTATCCAGACAGACTACATCCACAGCGTAAAGCCTTTCAACTAGTGCTTGATAGGTTTTTAAATACTGGTAATATTCGTCATACAAAACGAAATCGCCATAAAACTGTAGTTACAGAGGAAAATGAATTTTTTGCGCTGGGATGTATTCAGAAAAACCCGCAAATAAGTGTGCAACAAATTAGTTACACAGCGGATATTAGTACAACGTCGATACATAGGATTTTAAAAAAGCACAGTTATCATCCTTATCACATTCAATTACACCAAGAGTTGCTAGAAGTAGACTTTCAGCGAAGACTGGAGTTTTGTCAGTGGGCACTTGAGATGTTAAATCAAGATGATGATTTTTTTAAATGGGTCATGTTCTCCGATGAGGCTGCTTTTCATAAAAATGGTTTCGTTAATCGTCATAGTTGCCATTATTATGACACAGTAAATCCTCACCAATTCCGGACAACTCATAGCCAACACAGATGGTCTTTGAACGTGTGGGGAGCAATTTTGGGAACCCATATCATTGGACCAGCATCTAATTGGAGCAGTTTATTTAAACTTTTTAACAAACACTCTAGAAGATTTGTTAGGCGACATTCCTTTAGCTACACTTCGAAGAATGTGGATGCAACATGATGGTGCTCCACCTCACAATGCCGCTGCGGTTCGTCAGTTTTACACGAAACTTTTCCCAACAGATGGATTGGGGGGACCAGTGAGTTGGCTTTCAAGGTGTCCAGATATGACAAGTTGCGACTTCTTTTTATGAGGATTTATAAAAAGTAAAGTTTACGTTACACCACCAACTACCGCGGAAGATATGCGGCAGCGCATTACATAGCATTTCAAATTACGCCACACATGCTGACCAATGTTGAACAGTCTTTTAAAAACCGAATTCGTTTGTGTATTAATCAAAATGGAGGACACTTCGAGCAGTTGATGTAAATCAGAGGTCTAAGTATTCTTCTCCTTGTTGTGTTCCGAGCTTCAGTTTGTTTCGTTTTGAGTTTTGTTTTAGTGTTGTTAGTGGTTTACTTTTATTTGTCAAACCACTTTTTAAACATGCCAGTAAATATTGACACTGTCAGTCCCAAGCCTGATAAAATGTGAGGGAAAAGTTGTTTTGCAAGGCCTTCTTGACGCTGTTACATAGCTACTTTTTCGGCCTTTAGAAAAGAACCTGATTTTTCTGGAAAACTGTTAGAGATAAGTATGGACAACCTTATATCAGTCGAAAGGGCATTCAATTTTGAATTCACAGATGACAATTAATATGGGTCATTTCATTTGAAAAAAAAAAGTTTTTCAACTCGTAAGATTATTAAATGTAGGTCTCAGTATTTCCGAGTCTGAATAACGTACACATTTTGCTCACAGATGACAAGATAGAGTAATTTATGCCAAAACGAACTGTGAAAACTGCACGTTTCTAACTCTTACGGTTTAGATGCTATCTAGCCTCATTTAGAGAGCTGAAATCGTGATTGTTTTCAAAAACAACTGAATATCTCGAAAACGCTAAGATTTAACACCATGTACATTCAATAAACTCTACCTAATATTAACCAAGGAATTCAAAGGTGCAATAATATACAGGGTGCTCCATTTAAAATAACAACGTTATGTAGCGCCCACGCGAAATGGAACACCCTGTAAAGCTAAAAGTATTTCTTTTACATGGCCCACATGATTCCAGACAACTTTTATTAAAACCATTTTTTTATAAATTTTACAGTTACATAGTTACAAAAGAATCCCTCTTAGGTGGAACACCCTGTATATACATGGGTAACGTCCGCATAAAGAGTGTAAACCATAGACACGTGTTTCGACACTTGTTGATCCTCATCAGCATAATGCAGCTAATTTGCAAAGATAGGAAACACTTTAGGTCCCTAGAGGGACTTCCGGTTGAAACTACTAATGTGCGACTGTCACCCGTCAGTGGTTTCCATTTATATCTTTTTCTTCTTATCTTATCTCTCTCTTCTTATCTTTTTTTATATCTTTTTACTTAAGTTGTTTCCCATCTATGCAACTCTACACCGTGCTGATGAAGACCAACAAGCCCGAAACACGTATCCACGGTTTGTACTCTTTATGCGGACTTTACGTATGATTTAGTGGTAAGCGTATTTTTCTCCTCTTTCTTTGTGATGACGTTCATGCATCCGCAAAAATGCGCTCTTGTGCTGTATATACGTATACATGCTGTAACAAATTCACCTCTCACTACAGGGATCTTGGAAACGGTAAGAGATACTTTATTGATATATTAAACTTTCATGTTTTCGTTTCGTAGCTGTAAAGCATCATCAAGGAAAAAAATCACATTTGATGATGGTTAACAGCTACGAAGCGTTTAGCAACATAAAAGTTTAATACGTCATAGAAATCTGCTGGTTAAATTCTACAAGAATGCAATAAAATTTAAAATAACGTACTATATAATGGTCGCGAAAAGACGAAACGTCTCATAAAAAAACTTCTTACGATAAATTGTAAAGGATAACAAACGCCAATAAAAAAGTGTTTTCAGTTTTTCGATATATCTTCAAATAACGCCAGGCAAAAATTCAAAATATTATTTTTTTTCAAAAATCAGAGATATTTTCGATTTATCAACGGCGTATTCCTCATCGACAAACTTTATAACTTTTCCCCAATTTAACCGATGCTGCATATCTTACCGTTACAGAGATCCCTGTGGTGAGAGGCGAATTTGTTGCAGCCTGTATATATAAATAAATGTCATGACTAAGGAATATCAAATGAAAGTGCCGTAAAACATACACATGAAACAGCAGATATATGGATTTTCTTTTTATTAGTATTTTATTTAAGATGTTTTTTTTACTCCAGTATAACAAACAAGTGGGTAACGCAGAATAAGTAATGTTTATAATGAAGCGACTGCAATATTAATGATAAATTTCCCTAGTGAGAAGATAATTTATTCGGCAATTTAAATTCATAAATTTCTTCTCAATTAAAGAACTGCTGCTATAAATCCAATTAAGCATGAGGCAAGTATAATATCTTGTCAGACAAAATGACTAGTTATTTTTTACAAAGCACTAATAATTAAGTATATTGTTTGATAATTGTTAATTAAGTCATCGGAATGAGATATGCAAATTTGGGAAGTGGTTCATTACCCATTTGAAAAGGAAATGTAATGAAAGCAAAAATCGTTTAATAACATTATTGGGACTAAATTTTATAAAGCAAACTGGATAGGGAAAAGTGTTCATGGAGAATTATAATTTTACAGATTTAAATATGCACAAGTAACATATTTTTCGATTTACAAGTCATAGATATACAACAGGAATTTTGAGATCTACTGTGACATAACACAGGCCTGCATGGTTTTAGAGGTCTACAATTTTTTTACATTTTTAGAGTAAGTACTTAAGTCGTTCTGAATTCTGCAGTATTATTAATTTTCGTGTATCACGCACTGTTTACTCTAAACATACATAACGACATTATTAGTAATTAATACATATCTTTTTAAAATAAAATTGTTAAGGACCACATACAGCAGTCAGTAGTAGTAAGTTAACTGTGGTTGAACGTGTGCTTACAGTATATAATAGCGTGATAAAGTTATTAAAAATTCATCATGTCCTCAAGACATTGTAAAAACAGTGCCGATGTGTTTTGTTACATTTGTGGTTCATATACAGTTAAAAAAGACAAAGAAATATTACGGAACTCGTGAAAAGAAGTTATCATGCGTACTTTGGTGTAATGCTTAGAGACCAAGACAAAACATGGGTGCCACACAGAGCTTGTCGTACATGTGTTGAATCGTTACGGAAGTGGACTCAAAATAAAAAGAAATCCTTACCTTTCGGCATACCAATAGTGTGGCGGGAACCCAGCAATCATGCAGATGATTGTTACTTTTGCTTGTGTGACGTAAGTGGCTTTAATACTAAAAATAAGAAAAACATATTTTATCCGAATCTTCCATCAGCAATAAGGCCAGTAGCGCATGGACCAGATGTACCTGTACCTGCTGTACCAGAGAATTATACTCTTTTGTCGTCTGATTCTGATTCGCAATTAGAAATTGAAGATTCGGATGAAGACTTTTCATTACAAAGTACTCAGCCTCAGCTTTTTACTCAGAATGAACTAAACGATTTAATTCGTGACTTAGGACTTTCAAAAGAGTCTGCTGAACTTTTGGGATCTAGACTGAGTGAAAAGAATTTATTTCTTCCAGGAACGACATTCTCATGGTATAGAAAACGTGAAACTGAATTTTTAGACTACTTTGATCAAGAGGGATCCCTTGTTTACTGCCATGATGTTTCAGGATTAGTTAGCAAGTTAGGAGCATCCATTTATCAACCAAATGACTGGAGGTTGTTCATAGACTCATCTAAAATGAGTTTAAAGGGTGTATTGTTGCATAATGGTAATATATACGCATCAGTCCCGGTTGCACACTCTGTTCATTTAAAAGAAAGATATGAAACTCCTACTTGAAAAGGTGAAATATGCAGACCACAACTGGATGTTATATGGAGATTTTAAAATCTTAGGTATGCTCTTAGGCCAACAGTCTGGCTATACTAAAATGCTCTGTTTCTTATGCGAATGGGACAGTAGAGCACGAGGTGAACATTGGCAAAAGGAAGAATGGCCACGTAGAATTAATTTAGTACCTGGTTCAAAAAATATTGTACAAGAAAGTTTGGTCGATCCGAAAAAAAAGATCTTCTGCCTCCGTTACACATTAAGTGGGGTTAATGAAGCAATTTGTTAAAGCTCTCGACAAAAACTGTAACCGCTTCAAGTATTTATGTTCAAAGTTTATCAGAAGCTAAGCTTAAGGAAGCATTTTTGTTAGGCCACAAATTAGAGAGTTAATGAAAGAAAGAGTGTTTGACTCAACATTGAATGATAAAGAAAAGGCTGCATGGGTTGACTTCAAAAATGTAGTTCAAAAGTTCTTAGGTAATAACAGAGATCCTGATTTCAAGAATATAGTCAACGATATGTTAGAAAATTATAAAACATTGGGGTGCAATATGAGTTTGAAACTTCATGTTCTTCATTCCCATCTTGACTAATTTCCAGAAAATTCGGGGAGCCGAGTGAAGAACAAGGTGAAAGGTTTCACCAGGACATTAACCAGATGGAGATGAGATATCAAGGAAGATGGACCGTCGCCATGATGGCTGACTATTGTTGGTGTTTAAAGAGAGAATCTTCTGAAGGTGAAACTTCACATAAACGGGCTTCAACTAAGCGTTCATTTGAAAGTAAAAGAAAGCGTTTTCATTCGCAAAGAGACATGTAAAAATGTTAAAAACTTTTTTGTAATATTATTTTCTTGTAGGTACTTGTAAATTTTGACTTAAATTTTGATATTAAAAATGAGAAATATTTTACTGTAATGCATTATTTTAATACATTTTATTAGAAAACCGTTCATGTATTTTTACTTTGTGAAAAAACCTTGCGTGATAGAGCAAAATGCAAGTCATTTTTGGATTCGGCATGAAACAGTCATACAGAATTACATTAAATTATAGAAACCCCCCCACCATCAGTTTTATTTTGCAGGCCTGTGAATCATTAACATTAAGATATAAAAGTTCACATAGCTCTAACGCATCAGCTTTAACATTTTTTATTAGAAACAAGACCACTGTTTAATAACTGATATGTAATAATAGGTGCCAATAACACATCTGCCTTGTTGAGGTCGCCACCAGGACTCCCTTGCTGCACATATAAATCACTTTTAAAATTTAGTCGTACAACTGCTCTTAACGAAAATTTATAATAAAACAGTTTTATAAATACTTTCATAATTGTTTTTAAGCAGTTCTTGTAGCAATCGTTAAAGAGCAAGTACTTTCTAGATACTTTTGCTTCATTGCAGTTTCAAAAAGCTATTGGCAGCAAGAATCAATATAAAACTAACCCCTTGGCCTTATGAGACTATATTAATAGCTTTAGGGAAAGTTGTAATGATAAAATTATAAAACAGTTTTGTACACAGGGACCAAATACGCTTTACAACTGCTTCAGACAAATATTTTCAGATATTATAAAGACCGCTAAGGAACTTGAAAGGCTGGCTAAATGATGTAGCTATACGAACTAGTTCTAATTGTTAAATTCTAATGGTTATTTACATATTCAGAAAAGTGTATAACTGCAATTTTTTCTTATGGTACACCGGTATATACTTTTGTCCCAAGTATGCTATTTTCAAAATTTAGTAGTGATACGTATTTTTCTTGCTAAAATGGATGTTTGTAGGACTTTAGGTTTAAACGAAAGTGCGGTAATCTTTAATTTTTTTAATGGAATGCTATAAATTTTTTTAGATATTCGTAATATCTATTATAAATTCCCTTTACAGCAATGTGTCGCAAGAGATATTTACAAATATACACTACTAGTCTCGATTTCATGTAAAACTTGCGTTTAATGCAATATAAAGTAAAATAATTAGAGTTTAAATATTTATTTATATTTTATTTATTTATTTATTTGCCCAACAGAAAATCCACTTACAGGACAAAATGTATGAAATACAATAAAAAAAAATTATATTATAAGGATACATAGTAGACTTAACTTAAACAAAGTAATACATATAACTATAATAATATAGCACTGGAGGGTGACAATAATGTAATAATGACAGCAGTTTAGATCGAGTTATAAAACATAATTAGTATTCAATAAAGTAGGTAACATAATAATAATGGTGGGATAGTTAAGCTATGGATAAAAGTGTCTATGAATGGTTTCTTTTAAGGATAGAACTGAACAGAGATTATTATCACACAAATCAGATATAGAGTTAAAATTATGTGACATAACGTAATAGGCGACTTTTTAATGACATTGATTCTTGCATTATGTGTGTAAAAAGTGATATTTTTGTCTGAAATTGAATGTCGCCACTCGAAAATTAAGGAGTTCAAGAAGTGGTGAGCAGTCAATTTTATTATGAAGCAGATTGTGGAGAAAAATTAAACTATTCATAATCCGTCGAGTCTGTAATAATGACATCTCGAATATGAATAAAAGTAATTCGTGGTTGAAGCCACGACCAAGATATACACGATCATTTTTATAAGCTAAGAATTTTAAAAATTTTCTTTGGATAGATTCGAGATATGTTGAATGGTTCTCATAAATTGGGTACCAAATTAGAGATCCATACTCCAATTTGGAACATACAAGTGAATAATAAAGAACATTCAACGCAACGTCGTTAGTGAAAGATTTACAATTTCTAACAATGAAACCTAAAGTTTTTGAGGATGATAGTATTAGATTGTTTATGTGTTCGGCAAAAGATAATTTATTATCAAACAGTATGCCTAAATCTTTTGTTGATTTTGTCTATCTAACACTTGGTCGTTTAGAGAATACTCATATAAAATTGGCTTGTTCTTTCGCGAGTAGCTTACGACTTTACACTTAGATACATTTAGACTAAGTTTGGAAGTAGTACACCATTCTATCAGCAAATTAACCTGAGATTGTAAGAATAAGCAATCCTGTATTGTGGTAATCTTAGCATACATATTTATATCGTCCGCAAACAGGAGTTTATTACAATCAATCACTTTAGTGACACCATCAATAAAGAGAAGAAATAAAAGCGGTCCAAGATTGGAGCTTTGCTGAACTCCAGACGTAGCCGTATACATATGCGACTTAAACCCATTGTATGCTACATACTGTAATCTATTATCCAAGTAGGAAATATGCGAAAGACTGCTGACTGTATACTAGTGTTGTCACTAAAAGCGCCCTCGGCGCGATACAATGAGCAAGCGAATGGCGAATTCAGCAGGAGGTAGAAGAGACTACAATAAATAACATTCATTCTCGTTGTCTGCGTTTATGTGGCAGTAACGCAGAATCCTGTCTTGTCGTCTACCAATTTTTTATTATTGTATCACTGTCTGCTACATTAAACACAGATGTTGCATGAAATCGAGACCAGTAGTGTAGGTGTCCTCAACAGACCAAATATCAGGTAGCGGGCGCCAGAAATTTCTGTGAATTTCATGAAGCGAGACCACAGGAGCGGTACGGATTTAATATTTGGTTAGGTGTTACTGGAAGAAAAAATAATAGATCCATTATCTTTGACGGATCCCTGAATGGAGAGAGACATTTAAAATTTCTTGAAGACGAAATTTTTAATAGCATTGCCTAAAGAGAATCAAATTATATTCCAATAAGATGATGCCCCTCTGCATAATTCTCGGGTTGTATCTGTTACCTAACTGAAACGTACGGAGAAAATTGGCTTGGTACTAATGATCCAATAAGGTGGCCTGCAAGGTGACCACATCTGACTCCGTTAGATTCTTTAATGTGGAGTCATATCAAAGAAACACTTTCCGTAATTCTACCCAGAGGTAGAGAAAATTCAGAAGAGAAAGTAATAAGAGTCATTAGAGATAAATCACAATAACACTTAGATGATATTATAAGAATCACCACAAGGCGAATATGATTGTGTCAAAATAATAATGGAGAACATTTTGAGCATCTCCTAGTTCAAGAGTTTTTTACATGCAATTTTAATTACATTAAATCATGTTAATTAATTTTTGTGCCTAGTTTAACTAAATATTTTCTCATAAACCACTTAATTTTTATAAGCCAACTTGACAAAATATTTAATTATCTTAGTAGTAACGGCCGCAATGGATATTTACAGTTTACTGCAATTTCTTTCGCCATTTTTAATTAAAATATCTAGCATTTCACTTAAAAAAACAAAGTTATCCACTTTTCCGTTAAACCGGGAGTACTACAAACATTCAATTTAACTAGAAAAATGCCCATTTACACACTCTGTATCACTACCAAACTTTTTTTTTTTGTTAAAAATTATGGAAATAACATGCTGTTACATACGGTATGGGACATCCACGGCTTGGGATACCCAGTATGTCCAATTCATATTGTCTTAATTGATTTTACTGTATTGTGACCGTTATAGATAATCATAATTTTAATTAAATCTTATTACAAACGAACTCTAGTAAAACACCCAGGACCCATTGAAATGGCGGCACTAATTCTATTTTATACAAGAAACTTAATATATTTATCAGTTCCTTTTGCGATAGTTATAAATTTTGCAACGACATACACAAGAAAATTGTCTATTAACGTATTTTTCCAAAATTAGTCACTATTAAACCCTTTGAAGCAGAACAAAATTTGATGATGATTAAAAAAACTTGTGTTTACTGAAACAAATCGGCAGCTTCTTAAGAACAAATCGACCACATACCTATGCATATTACTGCGCAGATCAATTAAGTTAAATCTCGGGTACACGACCATATAACACGAAGAATGTGGCCGGTACATAAATATTAATCATGTCCAAAATAAAGATAAATTCATTACAATCTGACAACTGCAACAACACATTGCACCGGATATTTAAATGTACACATATATATATATATATATATATATATATATATATATATATATATATATATATATATATATATATATATATATATATATATATATATATATATATATATATATATATATATATATATATATATATATATATATATATATATATATATATATATATATATATATATATATATATATATATATATATATATATATATATATATATATATATATATATATATATATATATATATATATATATATATATATATATATATATATATATATATATATATATATATATATTCTTGCTGTTTTTTCTTGGGAATTTGGTTCTTGTTTTAATAATTAATTTTTTAAATTGTGATGGAATTCATTTATTATTTTTTTCCGTATAAACGTTTCGGTATGGATTTATACCTTTTTCAATATATTCTTAAATTTAGATTCTTAAATGTGGCACTAAAATACTTTATTCACGTCTTTTTTTTAATGGTTCTTGTACACTTTTAATTATATTTCTTTTTGTATATCATTGTTCTGTTCTCTCTATGAGCACAAACGATGAACTCCGAACAATATATATATATATATATATATATATATTGCATTTTTGCAATTTTTGCATTTTTCACCTTGCAATTTTTTCTTTATGCGGGCGTACCCGATTATTGATTGTTTCTTTTTACTGTAATGTAAATAAACCCGCGTCTAGCTCTTTCTCTGTTCCTATATATATATATATATATATATATATATATATATATATATATATATATATATATATATATAAATTGTACGCATATAATAATCTTTCTCCTGGTTACAATGTTGATATACCTACTTCTAAGGGTAAAAAGGCGTCCAGTTTAATTTGAAAGTATCTAATTAAAATGAAGGAGATTTATTGAATAGCAAAGTTAGTTTCCCGACGGTGCAATAAATTAATCTTTGCGTTACAGCGCGTATAATTTGGTAAGGGAAGATTTCCATTGAGAGAATCATCTATGCTGAGGTTAAAAAAAAGGCAACGTAAATTCCATCTTAACTGAATTTTTTGGAAATTAATATATTTCACCAATGAATATAAAAGTTAATGTTTCGGAATATTCCCTGGCCAATTTAAGGAAAATTCCTTTGGTAATAGATTGACTTTTGTCCAATCTCGAGCATGACAGTTTTATGTTTATATATTTCCGTAGACACCTATGATATGTTGTGATGATAAGTTAATATTTTTTAGGTATGAGACATTTTTACTTTCTTATACCTAATATAAGGAAGTATAGTAATCGTGATTTTTTTCGATCTCGAGATTCTGAATCCATTCTGATTATTTCCTGAAAGATATCTGTCGGTGCGTGTGTGTGGATGTGTCTATGAATCTGTGTGTATCCGCGATAACTAAAAAATACTAATGGAAGATTTCTCAAATTTGGCAGTTAAGATTGTCAACAACATGTTAGTTGACATTAAATTTGGTGAATGTGGTACCACCAGCAGAGACATAGTGAATGAAATAAGAAAAAAGGTACAATTTCGGGAAAAAATTTAAAAAAAATTTATTGCATTTCTGGACGAATCTCGACGAATTATAATGAAGAAACATAACTTTATGAAAAAGAATCTGTCCGTCTGCAGTATCGCGATAGCAGCCACAGTTTTTGAGATAAAGCTTTCAAATTTGGTACACTTGTTTTAAAGGCCAAAGATGAAAAATACGGTGATGAGCAAAATTGTCCGGCTGTAGAGGGTCCATGAGACCCAATCTTTTTTGTATTGGACTTTACAAAATGATGAAAGATTATAAATCAAGTCTACTATATCAAGCGAATAAAATATATTTTCCAAGTACTTAAATAAAACTGATGTAAACTAAAATATTTTACATATTTGGCCTCATAAAATGGGGTTAGGATAAATTTAACAGTTTGACATTTAAAAGTTCTAATTTAGTTACAAAAATGTCGATGTCAATAAGAAGAAATTATTAAAATATATGACATAAATTATTATTGAGAGTATCGAATGATAATTAATTATTTAAAAATTTTAATGAAACATATCAAGGTACGCTATTAAAATTTAATTGAGGTAAGTGAGGTAAATAGAATGAGTTTTTTAATTCAGGATGATATATACTGGTATAAGTTAGTTATGTGCTGGCCACATCAGATATTTTGGATAAGCAAAAACATTTTTTCAAAAACCAACATTTGACTATTCCTTTTGGTGCAAAAATTTACTTAACAATTTTTTAAAATAATTTATAGGACAGTGGCTTAACATCCAAAGAAGTTTTGAGGAAACATTATAGGCTTCCACAAATAAATAATTATAGGCAGAAATCATATTATAGCCTTACCGCATACGAGGACTTGAAGATGATTCACTTATACAAAAATTTGAATAATAGAGAAGACATTATTATTTGTATATTAATACATACAATATATACTGAATAAAATTTACAGGAAACAACTACTCAGCGGACAAAAGCCCCGACCTGCAAGTCTTATTTGTCAATTCGACACTAGACATCGACCAGTTTCGAACTTATTATGTTCTCGTCAGTATGCCATAAGTAATGAAAAAGACAAATAATAAATAATAGCAAATAGAGATGTGACGACGATCACCATCGCTGCTACTTATCACCGGTTCTTTTAACTGAGCAATCACTAACAGTGATTGACGAAAAAAGAACCGGTGATTAAATCACTCCTTTCTTTTTCGCCAGTTCGGCCGTACTCGGTAATTCTGCTGCCCTCTACGTTGTCGCTCGGCGCATATCGTAGTCAAGTCGCCAAATAGCTACCGCATGAATAGATTACTAGAACGGATCATAATAGTCGTGACGTCATTTTCTAGGCGGTTAATTTGATTTGCTGTTTTTGAGGAATTTTATGTTTGTTTTGAAATGTGTTTTTGAGAAATTATATTTTTGTTTTAAAATGTGTTTTTGAGGTATTTTATTTTTGTTTTAAAATGTGTTTTATACCTCGTTTTGTTTTTATTTTCATTAGTATATTGTTTTCTTTTTCCTAAACGTAGATTTTCTAATTTGTTTTATAATAACCCAATCTATAAATATATTTTAATATCTTTACATAAATGTCAAAGCTTAAACTACACTAGACGCATTCCCTTGCGTTCGCAATTCACGTACGTATTACTACTAAATATATATAATGCATGTGTGATTATCAACTGTGAGTGAAAACGAAAACTGACCTAAGAAAAACAGTTAATTGAGAACGGACGAACAGAGAGACAAACCGTGTGTCGTGTGGTTACGTGTGACTGCGACACGACAATCGTGAAAGCACCAAATTCTAAATCGTTTTGAACTTTGAACAAACGACCGCTCTCCGCGCTCCCACTTGTTCATTAGTCGCTGAATGGCCTAAAGAGTGATATAATCACTGCTAAAAAGAACAGTGATTGCTGAACAATCGCCGTAGTGATCATTGTGATTAAAAAATCGCCGTTTGCGCCATCTCTAAGCAAACCAGGCTAGCCTAAGCGGACTAAGGAAGACAGACATGGTGAGTGATAAGTGTATCCCTCTAGTGGTCATTGCTGCTACTATTGTTATTTGTATTTTCCATTACTTATGGCACACTAACGAGGACACTATAAGTACGAAATCGGCCTATGTCTGGTGTGGAATTGACAAATAATCTTACCTACCAAATAAGATTTGCAAGTTTAATTCAACGCAGGTAGGGGTTTTTATCCGCTGAGTAGTTATTTCTTGTAAATCATGTTCAGTTTATAGTTTAGCCCACCAGGTTTAGAGGTCGCAGCTCTTGGTACCTGCTTTGCACGTCGTTATCGATCACTAAGGTAACCGTGATGTCTGACGGGTATTAGAATTAAATACCACTTATCACTCACTATGACTATTATATATATTTATGATAAAGTTGAACAACCTTTAGAGAATGCTATCGTAAAGTTGATGTAGTTAAAGATCAAATATTTTAAATACTCGAGAGGCATGTAAAGTTTACAAGTAGATTTATTACTTTAATATTAAAATTCATGAATTATTAATAATATTTGCATAATAATATAACAGCTAGGTAACTACTTTAGGAAAATAAATCTAAAAACATGATAACGCGAATATCGACAGATATATGCTTTTCAAACTTAGCCTGAATTTTTCGCATTGTTTGCCCAACATGTTTTTTATTAGAGTCATTATAGTCATTAGGGAAATACCAAAGAGCGCTGATATTTTTCCTACACTATTTTTATTGCAATTAAAATGTTAGTTAGCCACTTGGCTTTAGTTACGTATGTGAATTTTACTGATGTAAAATCACTAGTTACTTTGATACAAAAACAAATGATTCAAGCATTGTAAAAGTATCATGCACATATCCCTAGGAAAATCCGATTTTTCTTTTGCTTCTATTTTGAGCATCAAATAAAAAATTACTGAATTATTATTAAAATATACAAAACATAGGGATACATTTTATTTGGCAAAGTACTAATCTAAAAACATGATAACGCGAATGTGGACAAATCATATGCTTTTCAAACTTAGTCTGAATTTTTCGCATTGTTTGCCCAACATATTTTTTATTAGGATCGTTATAGTCGTTAGGAAAATACCAAAGAGCGCTGATATTTTTTCTACACTATTTTTATTGCAGTTAAAATGTTAGTTGACTACTTGTTTTTAGTTACGTATGTGAATTTTACAGAAGTAAAATCACTAGTTATTTTGATCCAAAAACAAATGATTCAAGCATTGTAAAAGTATCATGCACATATCCCTAGGAAAATCCGATTTTTCTTTTGCTTCTATTTTGAGAATCAAATGAAAAATTACTGGATTATTATTAAAATATACAAAACATAGGAATACATTTGATTTGGCAAAGTACTAATTGTAATATGTAACAATCAGTCTTCGTATTAAAATTTACATCTAAAATGAAGAAGTTATGATTTCACTTACTGTAACTGTGATGTATTACCGACAAAACAAAACGCTTGCTTCATAAATTATCCAAACAATGAATAATTCTCAATTGTCAGAAGCTATAAATACGAAGCAATTATGTTTCTTATTATGGGCCGACACGAGAAAGTATGAACAAATTATCGTCGAAAAATATTTAGTGTACCTTACTGGTTGAGTTTTTATGTAAACAACAGCTACTGTTCCCATAAATTTTACTACCGTGTATTTATTTTTCAATATATTATATATGTGGAAAATATACTCAACAGAGAAAGATGGACGAGAGATTTTATTTTTCAGGGCACTAACGAAAGAGTGATATGATTCATGATTCATGGTGATAAAAGGTGTTTCAAAAATCGCTCAAGATTTGAATTGCGCGCCAGTTTGGTTGTCAGGATGTCACAAGATTATGACATACCGGGTCGATAGGAGACAGATGGGAGTTAGTAAACATGGAGCATTCCTCGACAGAACAACACGTCCTTATTGTTAAACATTCTTAATAAAATGGTGAAAGTTTGATTGCCACGATTCGTAAAGTGCGTCCAATTTTCGGTCGAAATAATGTTCCTCATTCATTTACTATGAAATAAATAATGGAAAAATTCGATAGTACTCGTTTAGTTAGTAATGTGAAACACACGACTCGAGCTCGTAGAGGTCGTTCAGAAAAAAATATCACGGCAGTTCGCGAGAGCGTGGCTGAGAGTCCAGGGACGTCGAATCGTCATCGTGCACAAGAATTGGCCGATACAACAGCCACTCTTCAGCGTATTCTCACTAAAGATTTGCATTTCCATGCCGACAAAGTCCAATTGACTCAACAACTTTTGCCAACAGACCATGCACAGAGAAGATAGTTCGCCAATTGGATTCTTGAACAACAAGAAGTGAATACCGATTTTGCAGACAAAATCATCTTCACTGATGAGGCCCACTTTCACCTCGATGGCTTTGTTAATAGGCAAAACTGTCGCATTTGGGGCTCAGACAATCCACGAATGATTCATGAGAAAGCAATGCATCCAAAACGCGTCACTGTTTGGTGTGCACTGTGGTCTGGAAGAATCATTGGGTAGTTCTTCTTCGAAGACGAGGCAAGTAATGCAGTAACGGTGAATGGCGAACATTATTGTACTATGATAACTCAGGTTTTTGTGCCTTAATAGAAGGCACAAAGGAAGATATTGCTCTCGACGACATGTGGCTTCAGCAGGACGGTACCGCTTGCCATACCGCCCGTGAAACATTGGCAGTCTTGCCCGAGTCTCTTCCTGGTCGAATCATCTCTCGGTTTAGTGACCAGAATTGACCGCCATGCTCTTGCGATTTAACGCCTTTGGACTTTTGGCTGTGGGGTATCTGAAATTACAGTATTATGCCCACAAGCACGCGACCACCGAAGCATTGAAGGCCGAAATTAGACGCTGTATCAACGAAATACCACCACATATATGCAACACCGTTATTCAAAATTTCGCCAATAAGTACGCATATGCCAACAAAGCCGTGGTGGCCATTTCCCAGATGTGTTGTTCCATACATACCTCCCAAATGTCTACATTATAACTCAATAAATATTTCAATACTTTGCTCCAGAAAACCATGTTTTATTGAATCTTGAAATATTGCGTTTTTATTGAAACACCCCCTATGTTATTTGTTACATGCTAATACTATTATAATATTTTTTAATTTTTAATAGAATAGTTATATGTGTACCCGCGGTTCTTCTATACGGTCATTTGGTCAATGACCTCCCATATACAAATAAAAAAAATAGAGCTATTCATTTTCTGAAGTTTAAAAATATATAATATATGTATATACATATTTTTAATATTCTTAAAAAACATATTACAGTTTCTAGTTCATTCTCTACATTTATATTCATTACATTATTCATTTATAGAATTTAAAAATTTTGGGTCAGTCCACAACTTGTCCTCAAAGCTAGCTACAGACCGAATTTACAACGAATTAAAGTGAAATAGAATTATGCACGAATCGTCAGAAAGCAAAAGGGACAGAAAACACTGGTGGGGACTATGTCCCTGACACATTTTACGGAAACGGTAATGCACGAAGTTCAAGAGCAGTCTTAATGCTGACTAGGTACGCGTCAGTCGGTAAATTCTGTCGCGTTGTTTTCAATGTTTTTATTTGTGAACATTTTATTAGTAAATCTCTACTTATCGTGAAATTAAGTAAAACAATGTTTTTGGTGTTTACTATTAAATATGAGTGTTGTACAAAATATATTAAAACTGAAAGATGGACATAAGTTGGGTTATGAAGACCGAGTGAAATTCAAAGGTGGTGGCCGTCGAAAACCTAATATGACGATAAAGCAAATATCTCTTGATAAGAAAAAAGAAGTTAATAGGTATTTTCGAAATTTAATGTACGATTTATCCGAGTGGATTTGCGGATGCGAGGTAAAAAAATGCATTTTTTTCCCATGCCTGTTATTTGGTGATGATCTTGATCCTATATGGTCCAAAATAGGTGTAACTGACTTGAAACATTTAAAAATAAAAGTACAGAAACATTCGCAAGTCATATGAATAACTGTTGTAGTCTAGCAACACTTGGTACAGTTGATATTAGAATGCAGTTTGACAGTGCATATAGAAAAAGTTTAAAAGCTTACAAGGAAAACGTTTCTAAAAATAGATATATTTTAAATAAAATAATAGACTGTGTATTATTCTGTGGAAAATCGCCAAAATGAACAGCTGTGTTAGATAATGTTGTTAAGGTGAGATTACCTAAAGCGGCTCCAACACGATGGAATTTTAATATAAAGTGCATAGAGATTGTTTATACCTATCGAACAGAATTATTAAATTGTTTAGAAAAAATCACATTGATAATGAATCAGAAAACAACACTCTAAACCAAGCTATTGGTTTAAAAAACTACTTACAAAATGAACATTTTCTTCACTGGTTAAATTTTTTTCATTTAGTTATGCCTCATTGTGATATATTGTTCAATCAATTACAAAAATGTAATATCGATGTCATAACAGTAAATAAGTGTATTGGCGTTTTTAATAGTAAAATTTTGAATAACTAATGGAGGAGACATCCATGCAGTCTGCCCAGAGATGTAAAACGGAAGAATCAAAAAGGAGAATTTCATTAGAAGTTTGTGATATAATTACATCTGAGATCAAAAACAGGTTTGGCTTCAGTAATCATTTAGCAGTGTCTCAGTTATTTCACGCAGATCGATTTAAAGATTATAAAAAAAAGCTTTCCTCAAGATATGTTTAAATTAGTTAAAACGGAGTATCCAGTCATAAATCATTTCAAACTTAAAACTGAATTAGAAGTATTATATAGCCGAGAAGATTTTTTCAATAGTGAAGGTGCAGTTGCTTTGTTACAACTTTTTATTAACAATAATTTGTGCAATACTTTTTCCGAAAGTGTCAAACTGTTAAAAATCTTGTGTACTCTCCCTATGACTACCGTCGAAAGTGAACGTTGTTTTTCCACCTTAAAAAGAATAAAGACATTTTTAAGAAATACCATGGGTCAGGGAAGGTTATCTTCTTTAGCTATGCTTACCATAGAAAGGGCATTAATAAAGAAGATAAAAGACTTTAATGAAAAAGCAGTTGACCACTTTGCATCTCAAAAAAGACCGGAGGATCGACTTGGAATTTAAATCACTTTAAAAGGAAGGTAATACAGTAAACTTTTCTAATTGACCTCCCTATCTCTTGACCCACGAACCGCCATTGTGTGTACCAAGTGCAAAAAGTGAAATTTCATGTACTCCACTAGAAATTGAAGAAGCCTCGAAATCGCAACTTAGTTCTATTTTTTTTATTGTAAACTGTTTAAAATTGATTTTTGTCTTTGAATGGTAACTCTAAATTACTTTGCATACATTCTTAAGATACAATTTTTGTTGCCACGAGAATAAAAACCATAAACTGTTCGAAAAAAAGGCTACTTTCTACACCAAAAATGAAAAAAAAAATGAATTAATTTCCATAACAGGAGTAGATAAACCCACTTTTTGCACTGAACTGAATGATTAATAGTCTACTTTTGCGCTAGGTAATAGAACGTAAAAGTAAATAACTATTTACTTTTTTCGGTTCTATAAAAATTTAATTTTAAACATCAGTTTTCTTACAACTTATGTAGAACACTTAGTATCCTACTGATTGATTTTTTAAAAACAGTACTTTTCTAAGAAAATTGCGTCCATAATTTAAAGAAAAATATCTGATGTGGCCAGCACATAACTTTCTTATACCAGCGTATACCCAGCTTTTAGAACATGTATACCAAAGTTGAATGCTTTATCTCAAAACTGTGGCCGCTTTCGCGATATTTAGACACTACGCACACACGAACGAACAGATAACATTTGGAATAGTCAGAATGGATTTAGGAAAGTTCAAAACATACAAATCAATCAAAATCTCGAGGTCGAAAAAATTATACTATACTTGTTTATACTATATAAGAAAGTAAAAAGGGAGTTAACCAAATAAATATACTTCTGTTTATCTTGTGTTGTTTTTCAACTGAAATTTTTTCACAAATCAGCTTTGTATATCATTCTATATTCGGCCGTAAATCACAAAATCAACAACCGATTTAGAAGTCTGTCTAAAATCTTGCTGTTTGGCGAATTATATTAAGTGACATCCACATAATCGATAAGGAATGTTATTTATTTTCTTCTGGTCGTTCTGTAATGGATGCGTTCACAACAAATATACTTAAAAAAGTTGCACAATAAAACTGTTTTTTTTTTTTAGTTTTTATGAGATAAATATGTTAATAAATGTTAATTATAAATTTAGTAATGAGTTTTTTTTCCATAGGATTATTGTAATTGTCTTTCTAAACGACTCACAAAAAAAATCCTCACCTATCCAGCTGTGCTGTTCCCCATCTTGGAAAAATGGCGAATTTAGGGTAACTTTAACTTTGTCAGGTTTTTCCAATTATTTTGGGAACGGTGCACGTTTTAACCAATCATTGCGAAAATAATATGCTTGGGAAGGTAGACATAGTTCATGTTAAAATACTTTTGTTCTCTGGAATATATAGACATACCGAAAAATGGAAATATGGACCAACAATATGGACATAATTGTTCGGCCATCCTTGAAGATACAGTTTTATAAACTAGTTTAAAAATACATAAAAAAATATCTGATGTGGCCTGCACATAACTTTCTTATACCATTATATATCATCCTGATCTAATATATCATTCTATTTAATTCTTCTCTTACTTCAATTAAATTTTAATAGCGTATATTGAAATGTTTCATTAATTCTTTTAAATAATTAATTATCAGCGTCATTCGATACTGTCAATAATAATTCATGTCATATATTTTAATAATTTTTACTTTCTTATACTTAAGGGGCCTAGTCGGGAAAAAGCTTCGGATTGCTGTCACTCTCTAGAAAGTTTTTATACATGCGCCGCTGAATAATTTTGCTCTTGACTATATCTTCACTGGACGTTTTATTCACCGACTTCATTGAGGTGCGATTCCCAATAGAGGTAACACTTCCTTTGCTCCATTTGTAGTGACAAAGATACTTATTTAGAAAATTCATTTTAACCAAATAGTACGGAATAAAAGTTTGAAACTTGCTGAGCATAATTATGAAGATTCATTCCAGAAGACATGTATGAATTTTACCTCTAATTTTACCGATTGATATCATAATTCAGGAGGTAATCACGTTCAAATTTCACTTATATTTACAGTATAAATTTTCCCTACATAAACTGAAAATTAATTAAAATAGATATACATGTACCCTCTAGTACACTTTCAACTACTGATCCTCCAAATTTGGTGTAATTTGACCAAACCGTATGGAAGAGATAAATTTTGAAAAATTACCTTACAAACACTGATTCGATTAGCCCTCTTAATATAAGAAAGTATGGTAATCGTGATTTTTTTTCGACCTCGAGATTTTGATTGATATATACGTTTTGAACCCTCCTCAATCCGTTCTGACTATTTTCCTAATGATGTCTGTCGGTACGTGTGTGTGGATGTGTGTGTGTATGTGTATGTTTGTATCCGCGGTAACTCAAAAAATACTAATGGGAGACTTCACAAATTTGGTAGTTAAGAGATATAATGAGTGAAAGAAGAAAAAAGGTACAACTTTGGAAAAAAATTAAAAATTTGTATTGCATTTCTGGACGAATCTCGACGAATTATAATGAAAAAACATAACTTTATGAAAAAAAATCTGTCCGTATGTCTGTAGTATCGCGATAGCAGCCACAGTTTTTGAGGTAAAACTTTCAAATTTGGTACACATGTTCTAAAGGCCAAAGACAATTTTTTGTATTGGACTTTACAAAAAAATATATTCTTGATGAAAGATTATAAATCATATGTACTATATCAAGCGAATAAAATATATTTTCTAAGTACCTAAATAAAACTAACGTAAACTGAAATATTTTACACATTTGGCCTCATAAAATGAGGTTTTGATAAACACACACACACGCACGCACGCACGCACGCACTCACACACGCGCGCACACGCACACACGCACACACGCACACACACACACACACACATCCACACATACACGCAGCGACAGACATCATTCGGAAAATAGTCAGAATGGATTCAGGAAGGTTCAAGACGTATATATCAATCAAAATCTCGAGGTCGAAAAAAAATCACGATTACTATACTTCCTTATATTAGGTATAAGAAAGTAAATATGTAAGAATTATTCATCTCATGAGTAAAATATTTTCGATGTAGACGAATTAGCGAAAAAAGAAATAATACGTTCTTAATCACAGTAGAAATTTAACGCTCCAAATAAAAAAATCAGTTTCTTAGTTACTTTTTTCTTGAAAATTGCCATTTTTTTGAAATTGAAATTTCTTTTCTTGACAATGAGAATAAATTGAGCAAAACTGAAGTAGTTATCTTATAGGAAATTTTATGCTCCCTCAATTTCGGTTCATACGTTTTTTCCATAAAATGAACCGTCTTCGAAATAACTGGAAAAACTTGATAAAGGTACCCTAGATCCGTCATTTTTCCAGGGTGGTGAACTTATCACATATCGGATAGGTGTGGACATTTTACTGGTTATTTAGAAAGACAATTAAAACAATCCTATAAAAAAATCATTATTAATTTTGTCGCAGATGGATACTAATTCGCCTGCACTAATAAGGAAGTAGACGTCCTCGAAAATTTGGATGATATTTTAAATAAATTAGTATTTATGAATATGCGCAACGAGGAAGCGGGGAACCCTTGGGAGCCTCGCTTATTCTGAGGGATTGTATTTGAAGACTACAGTTTCGTAACCGTTCCGACTGACCGATCAATTTCCCTTATCCTCTCAACATTTCTGTAGTGACATACCATGCTGCAGTTGTATAGTATCTTAATTACCTACAATCCTTATCTTGTGTGTAATCACATGTACATACTTCACTCTTGTATTGTTGAATAATTCATATTTAATATACAATTTAATATTGGATCATCTTGTTCTTGATAAATTATTATAACGTTTCAGAAATTTCAGTTATAGTTATAAAATATGTCTAATGAAATATTAACAATCGAATATTGTCTTCGATTCTCATAAAACAAAAACCACTACGGAGACATTGTATTAATATGCGTATGCAGTGTATCATTTCAAATGGCTTATTATACAGTTTTTTAACGGTGTAGTTTTATCTCATCATTATTCCATAAAGGTGAACGATAAGAAATTTTACGTGCCTTCAACAGCATCCGGCATTGATGTCTGTATATGGACAGCTCTTCTCTGGTAACATGTTTGTTACCCATATAGCATGAGTGACTGCAGTGGAATACAGGGTTAACCCACTTCTACCATTCTCATTTATATTTTATAGAAAATTTATATCATTCATTTATCAAAGTGCCATGTCTTTGCCGTTTCTACTTCTTCTGCAGTGCCTAATTAAAGTGAAATTAATTGGCAATAGGTGTATAATAGCAAAAGCATGTGCTGGTTTATGGTCTAAGTAGCAGCAATTTTATGTCTAGTGATATTTCTTTATCTTCTGTCTGATGTTGGCGATTAAGATTTAATATCTTTTTGTAGACTATCGCTTTATAATAGGTTTATTGTGGCGTTTGATTAAAGTTATTTTGTCGATAAATTGCATACAAGGTGGTCCGCTTATTACTCAGAAATTACAACAGATTTTTAATTCTACGAACAGAGCCTTGTGAACAACCTTATAGTCCAGTGCCCAAGTAACAACTCTAAGATACTTTTGATTTATTTAGGTTTTAAAAGTGCTTTAACATGTTCAATAAAATGATAGTGGTTTTAAAATTACCTTAAGATAAACTAAAAGTTCTTAAAGACCACTGATTCTTATGCAAAGGATTTAATGCACTCTTTAAATTAAAATAAAATAACTGTTTGCTCCTAATGCCCTATTGATCTTATACTAGTTTTATAATACTCTTGACATTGGCTATTTTAAAACTAATTTGCCTTTTAAAAGAATTAAATAGCAAGTTGGTTTTAAAACAATCCATTTTGGAACAAATGGTTTTAATGTAGTTTTATGGAGTATCCTTGATGTAGTCATTAAAACCCATTAAGAAAACTATTTCATCTTAAGCCTATATGCTCAATGAAATTCCATATTAAATCCTAAAACATAGTTTTTATTTTTTAAAGAGTAAATTAAGAATATTTTAAAGTTCAAAGGTTTTAATTTAGTCAATTTGATTAAAAGAAATGCCTGTTGCATTTGTGATGTCTTTATTAAAACTAATTCTACCCCCTCCATAATCGGAGAAAACACGCCATCTGCTCAATAAACTGATTGCTGATTTAGTGAACCAGTGCAGTCCGTGTACCTACTTTATGCATGAATGAAAACTAGAAGACATATTTAAAATGGAAAATATTAGTGACAAGTATTTTAAATTAAAACGAAGTCACTAAATACAGCAATCACAAAACCGGCACAATTTTAAGGTTAAGATTTCATACGCGCGCCAGATCCCTTTAAATCAATAAGGCCACGAGTTTGAACATATTAAAGCAACTCAGTTTTAAAAGGAAGAGTAAATAAATGTCTGGGAGAGTAATTGTACTTAAAGTGGTAAATAAAACGCTACTTTAAGTCTTGTAAGATTTAAAATGTTCTATTAACTTGCAATCAGTTCTTATCTAGACCACGCCATTTTTTATATAAGATACAGACCCGCCATGATAAATATTTTCAATAGCCAAAGAAAAAAATATTATTAAAATATATGCGCTTTAGATCCTCTTAAATAACTGAAGGACGGTATGTCCAAACATGCAATTCAATAAAGAGAATGCATTTGGATGTTTAGATGCAAAATAAAAATTGACGATATTTTTTAAAAAAATTTTTAGATAATAAAAAAAACATTATATTGGTGGCGCTCGAGTTATGTAGAAGTATTTTATTATATTTTGTCAGAAAAGTGCCATCCGTTGGTAATTTTTACCAGAATAGTTTGCATTTGAATATTATTTTTGATCAGCTTTATATGCGTTACGTTTAAAATATTACCACTCTGCCCCATTAGAGACTTGCCGTTGTTTTAACTATTTCACGCATAAAGTTGTCCGACTTTAAAACAAAATAAAACCCTTTTAGGATTAATTATAATGATTCTCAAGGCAATTTATCTGCTGCAATTTTATTTTAAATGCAAAACGTGTTAATACATAAATTTAAGGTTGCCTTGAAGAACTCTTTAAGAATATGAAATTAAAACTAAATGGTTTTTAATACAGTTTTAAAATTTAGTCTTCAAGACCCTTTTAGGATGGGCACTTTTTGGCTAGAAGCTGCTTTATGCTGATCCTAAGCTTGTCTTGAAGATCATTTGGTTTTAATCGAAGTTTTATTGTATAATTTTAAAGCGACCTTGGAGATCTTAATAAGAGCATTAGTGTTACCTGGGTGCTTTTAGTATCCGTTAAAGAACAAAGTCTAAAGCAGATGCATTTTCTTTTACACTTTGATGTCGTTGTTTTAAACAACGTCTCAACCGTCTCTGGTGATCCTTTGTACGCACAATTTTTTATGGTGCATAAGAGGGTTAAAAAAGTGGTTTCTCAGGATTATCTCCGTTCCTTTTAATTTTACGAATATATTTTAATATAAGATCGAAAGATTAGAAAAGGACCTTACTCATTTTGTCATACGAGTTGTAGTTTTCGCGAAAACTTGATGTAAAAGTTATCCTTTATATATTAAATTATAGCTGTTAATGTTGTCTTTAACCCTTTATGAGTTATTTTCTTTTTTAGTTTTTGGGCAATTGGGCTGGGAAATTATACGTGGAACATCTTGTACTGTTGTTTTAAGAAAATTGTGTATACTGCTAGTAGTAATGTTGGTAACAACCTTAATGCATTTTATGTATGATGTTGGGGCTGAAAATAGCATGTAAAAGAGCTCGATAAATCTTGGTCGTTTGTAGACAGAACAAAAAAAGACAATTATCACCTTTAGGATCTTTATACGTGACTGCTTGATCAAAAGCACTTATATCTCGGTTAAATCGGAGATTAAACACTTACTCCCGGTCTTTGAACACTCATGATTAAATTATGAGCAAAAAATCTTTAGTTCTGGCGTTTTATATTCACTATTAGCATTTTTTCATGCTAAAATGTTGAACAGAAAACAATATGTGAATTATTGTATATTTCAATGTTGATATAAGGCGTACATTAGCACAAATAAAAATAAGTACTTCGAAATGAAACAGATGTAGGATATATTTGTAAATTAGTCCCGCCTTGCAAAATATCCTAAACAGTACGATACGATGAAATTAATAAAATGGTTATAAATGCAATATTCTCAATGAACTCCACAGCATATCTTTGCATTATGCGAAACAAACTTTATAATTACTTGAAGTTTTGCCATTTGTTGGATTTGAATACTTTAAATAAATACTTACAATTCCGATTTAAACCGAGTTGTTTTATATATTGCACAGCAGTTCAATCATATTCATAAAATAACTGAAATGAAACATTCTTTACAAATTTGTTTCCGCAGCTACGCAAATTTTATTCAAAATGCAGTTGATTTCTATTATCATTTTTTATTTTTGACACCACTAGCTTTGTTTTGATTTTCATTACAATAAAGTGCCGTGAAAGCATGAATATTTTTTGAACACCAAAAAAAGTATCCAGTGAAACTATTTTGTGGTGGTTATTTTCTGTTATATAGAGTATCTGGAAATAATGGGATACCGTTTTAGGTACAGGTCAAAATACACTAATTAACTTACAAAAAGTTAAACTAGTTATACGATCCAGCTGAATAGTTTAGGATCTTTGAATATTTTTTTTAAACGAATATTGCCAGCACCATTTCAAGATTAGAAATCTCATAAGTGCATGAGTTACCAAGGAAACTACATCTAATGACACCCCTTTTATATTTAAACCGGTTTTTGACACAAGCATTTTCGTTATTCCGAATGAAGACACATGCCTGCAAAATAAAGCTTATGGTGGGGGTTTCTATAATTTAATGTAATTCTGTATGCCGAATCCAAAAATGACTTGCATTTTGCTCTATCACGCAAGGTTTTTTCACAAAGTAAAAACATATGAACGGTTTTCTAATAAAATGTATTAAAATAATGCATTACAGTATAATATTTCTCATTTTTAATTACATAATTTAAATCAAAATTTACAAGTACCTACAAGAAAATAATATTACAAAAAAAGTTGTTAACATTTTTACATGTCTCTTTGCGAATGAAAACACTTTCTTTTACTTTCAAATGAACGCTTAGTTGAAGCCCGTTTATGTGAAGTTTCACCTTCAGAATATTCTCTCTTTAAACACCAACAATAGTCAGCCATCATGGTGACGTTCCATCTTCCTTGATATCTCATCTCCATCTGTTTAATGTCCTGGTGAAACCTTTCACTTTGTTCTTCACTCACCGCCCAGAGATTTTCTGGAAAATAGTCCAGGTGGGAATGAAGAACATGAAGTTTCAAACTTATATTGCACCCCAATGTTTTATAACTTTCTAACATATCATTGATTATATTCTTGAAATCAGGATATCTGTTATTATCTAAGAACTTTTGAACTACATTTTTGAAACCAACCATGCAGCCTTTTCTTTATCATTCATTGTTGAGTCAAACACTGTCTTTCATTAACTCTCTAATTTGTGGCCCAATAAAAATACCTTCCTTAAGCTTGGCTTCTGATAAACTAGGAAACTTTGAACATAAATACTTGAAGCAGTTACAGTTTTTGCCGAGAGCTTTAACAAATTGCTTCAGTAGCCCCAACTTAATGTGTAACGGAGGCAGAAGAACTTTTTTCGGATCGACCAAACTTTCTTGTAAGTGGCCATTCTTTCTTTTGCCAATGTTCACCTCGTGCTCTACTGTCCCATTCGCAAAAGAAACAGGGCATTTTAGTATGGCCAAACTGTTGGCCTAAGAGCATACCTAAGATTTTAAAATCTCCACATAACATCTAGTTGTGGTCAGCATATTTAACCTTTTCAAGTAGGATTTCAAATCTTCATATCTTTCTATTAAATGAACATAGTGTGCAACCGGGACTGATGCGTATATATTACCATTATGCAACAATACACCCTTTAAACTCCTTTTAGATGAGTCTATGAACAACCTCCAGTCATTTGGTTGATAAATGGATGCTCCTAACTTGCTAACCAATCCTGGAACATCATGACAGTAAACAAGAGATCTCTCTTGATCAAAGTATTCTAAAAATTCAGTTTCACGTTTTCTATACCATGAGAATGTCGTTTCTGGAAGAAGTAAATTCCTTTCACTCAGTCTAGATCCCAAAAGTTCAGCAGACTGTTTTGAAAGTCATAAGTCACGAATTAAATCGTTTAGTTCATTCTGAGTAAAAAGCTGAGGCTGAGTACTTTGTAATGAAAAGTCTTCATCCGAATCTTCAATTTATAATTGCGAATCAGAATCAGACGACAAAAGAGTATAATTCTCTGGTACAGCAGGTACAGGTACATCTGGCCCATGCGCTACTGGCCTTATTACTGATGGAAGATTCGGATAAAATATTTTTTTTCTTATTTTTAGTATTAAAGCCACTAACGTCACACAAGCAAAAGTAACAATCTTCTGCATGATTGCTGGGTTCTCGCCACACCATTGGTATGCCGAAAGGTAAGTAAGTAAGCTCTGTGTGGCGCCCATGTTTGGTCTTGGTTTCCAAGCTTTACACCAAAGCACGCATGATAACTTCTTTTCACGAATTCCGTAATATTTCTTTGTTTTTTTTAACTGTATATGAACCACAAATGTAACAAAACACATCGGCGCTGTTTTTACAATGTCTTGAGGACATGACGAATTTTCAATAACTTTATCACGCTATTATATGCTGTAAGCACACGTTCAACCACAGTTAACTTACTACTGACTGCTGTAAGTGCTTTTCGAATACTATGTGTATATTTTGGTTCTAACTAGCAACGTCTAGATTAAAAGACAGTGGTCCTTAACAATTTTATTTTGAAAAGATATGTATTAATTACTAATAATGCCGTTATGTATGTTTAGAGTAAACAGTGCGTGATACACGAAAACTAATAATACTGCAGAGTTCAGAACGACTTACTTACTCTAAAAATGTAAAAAAATTGTAGACCCCTAAAACCATGCAAGCCTGTGTAATTTATAAACGGTAATTTTCAATTTCTAAAGTGAAACAAATACACTAGCATACCAATTTTAAAAGTAGACTGAGAAATTTATCTGAAAAAAATTTTGTATAGGAGGGAGCAGAAATTGAATAAAACCATAAAAAATGAGCATATAAAGCGTTTTGTAATAAAAAAAGGAATTTCCTCTTTTAGAAGTCGATGTGCTCGGAAAAGGTCACTTTTACGATTTTTATAAGTGCATTCACCCCAATTATTGCCAGGATAAGGCAGGATTATAGAAATAAGAAAATACATGCTAATAATTTTTTTATTTGATTTTTATTAAATACTATTTTACCTTGAGATATCATGTTACATGAAAAAGTATGGAGTAGTAGGTAGTGAAATATGAATATTTTACTTTATGTTTATATCTTGGTTAATTCTACAAAATTATACAGGGTGTTGCGTGGCACAAATTACGTTGGAATAAGGTAAAGACTTCCTATGAAGATGGCATCGAAAACACTTTAACAAAAAACGGTTTTATGTTTTCACAATATTTGGTGTAGTTGATTTCTACTTAGATTTAATGTTTGGGTATATTTTTTATTCCATATACTTCATGGGGGAGGACAGATAAGGGTACCTTAAATATATCAGTAATTTTAACTTAAAAAAATTTCATTAGGCACTAAGCCCGCCTTTCTAAAGCGCACTTGATGTCTCAACAATTTTGCTACATAACAATTTTAAAACAAAATAGACCCCTTTGTTTAATTATTGTTTTCTTGTGTGTTAATGTAAATTGAAAACTAAATGAGCGCCAAGACCGGATAGAGCTTTTTAACATTAAAATGGTTTCTAAGATCTTTTTGGATTTACTAGGAAAATGACTTTAACGTTTTTGGTACTTTAAAGTAACAACTGATAGTAGCAACGACGATTCAATATTACTTATAGGTTACCCAAAAGTTAGCTTTAAACTGGCTCTATTTGTTTCTGCAACGTCTGCGGAGCATTTACTATTCCATCTAAGTTACGGAACTTTTTAGTAATATTTAATATGAATGCTACATTCTTGCTTAGAAATTTTCACCAACCGTATAATATCAAAACGACTGAACAGTTGCAGTTACTTTTGAAAATGCAGGGTCGGTCTACCACTACTAATCTTTTTTGCTTAACGCAGTACATTTCCGAATCTGTGGAGTCTGATGGACAAGTTGACGTCATCTATACAGATTTTAGTAGGGCGTTCGACAGTCTTGATCATGGTATTCTTTTGTATAAACTTAAGCACTTTGGTTTTTCAGATAAAATGTCTAAACTTTTTTCACCATACTTGCAGTGCAGGCGCCAATACGTGGAATATCGTGGTTTCAAGTCTGGCGAATTCATTGCTTCATCTGGTGTACCACAGGGTTCCATACTTGGGCCTCTTCTTTTCGTTATATTTATCAACGATATTGTAGATATGATTGACGTCAATTGTCTTCTGTATGCAGATGATTTATATATAAACCACATGATTAAAAAAAGCACATTTTCATCTCGAGTTATATACAAAATTTTGTATCGCTATTCGAAATTAGAAAACAGTATAATGTTGTAAAAATACGGCAAATTGACAAAGTTATCTTGTCGTAATGACTAAATTCTATTGCTGTTTCCATAGAAAACAATAATAAAACAACTAAATATTGAACGATTTAACCGTCGTATTTAACTCATTCTACTTTACAATAATTGTTATTATTTGGAAAAAAATGAGTGATAATGAGGGAAGTTTTATTCCTGATACTCCTCCAAAAATAAGGGAGCAAGCATTTGCTGTAACTTTAGATTTATTACCAGCGAAATCTAGAAAATTGTACGAAAAAGAATATGATTTATTTATGCACTGGTGTAAGCAGAAAACTGTGACTAACACATGTGAGTCTGTTGTTTTGACTTATCTATCTGAAAATGTTCAAGTCTCTGGTCCAAGTTTTCGATATTTAAAGCAGTTTTGAATGTAAAGAATAATGTAGATGTATCCAATTATCAAAAAGTAAAAGCTTTTTTGAAACGACAATCCTCTGGGTATCGGGCTAAGAAATCTAAAGTTTTTGACAGAGCAGATGTCGAACGTGTTTTTACTAGAAGCACAAGATGAAAAGTTTTTAATGTTGAAAGTTGTATTAATAATGGGCTTGGCTAGCGCTTGTCGTCGAGAGGAACTCTACAATATGATCATTGATGACATTGTGAGAAAAGACTGCATGCTAGTTGTTAAAGTACCTGATTCGAAGAACCACATTGAAAGGACCTTTATGGTAATTAGTGAGACAGTTAATGGAATAAATCCACTAAATACTTATGACAAATATGCAGCTATTCACCCTACTCATGTGAATCACAAAGGGGTTTTTCTTTAATATCGAGGAGAAAAATGTTCGGTTCACCGAGTTGGTATTAATACATTTTTAAAAAGTATTATAGCTAAATACCTTAACTTATTTAATCCTGAACAATATACGGGTCACAGCTTTAGGAGATCTTCGGAATCACTATTAGCTGGTTCTGGATCTTACCTTAAAACGTCAGGGGGGATGGAACAACAGTTGCTGAGGGATATATAGAAGATAGCATCCAGAACAAAAAGGAAATTTCAAAACAGATATTTTCAAACAATACTACAGAAATGACTATGTCTGCCGATGTAGTCGTTGGTGAAAATCAGACCAACCACCATATTAATATAAATGAATGAAATATTTTTCGCACATCTGAACCTATAATTCCAGAAATAAATAGAAATAATGTTAGTAAGAGTACTATTTATATAAAATTTCGTTAAATTATGAATAAAATTGTTCATGAAATTTGTTAATAATTAATAAATGTAAGAACTTTAATTTGTTGTCTGTTGACTATTAAGTTTTATTTCACACTATGAAATAAAATTTCTTTATTTCACACTTTTTCAAGCAAACACATTTTGTATACCTACTAAGCTTTAAGATATGCAAATGCATTAAAATAAACGCTGAAGCCTGGAGCCGCCTCCGATTTGTTTTGGATACGTAAACATGCAAATTGTTGTTTATGTATCGGTCATAATAATCAGTGTATCTCTTATGGGTGTTACTTATCTTTATATTATTAATCTGAGGTCATGACAACCAAGTTTTCGTATAATTAAGAATCTATCCGATAAAATCGAAACCTCTTGTGGTATTACATGAAAAAATTTACATTATTGTTGATTTTAAATAAAATCTCCCAATATTCATTACCGGTTTTTGGGTGAAAATAAAAATACATAAATTACGATTCAATGGAGAAAAATATTTAAATAAATCATTACTTTAGTAGGTACCTACTATTTATTAATTACTTTAAAGTAATGACTAAAGGTTATGGAAATTTATTAATAGAATAAATTAACGCGAACTTCAATCTACTAAATCATTATTTTCAGAAGCACATTAGTGTCTTACATAAAAACGAAGCTTAAAAATTAAATCCCTTACATTTATAACCTGATTATCTTGTCGTCCTGGCTACTATTTTGATCCTGTACTTTATTTTAGTCAATGGATATCTAAAAATAGACAATGCGGTTTATAAATTATTCATAAGCTTATGTTATCATCACGTCGGTCGGTGCAAACAAGCCGTGCAAATTTAAAACAGAACTGCTAACACGTTCTATAAATTCTTACAAGATTCTTGTGGTACTACATTTTTTTATTAACATAATATTAGTATTGCTCAAATTTTTTTTAGGTCTTTCACGACTACTTCGATAAGGTTATTTACCAATGATAGTTTCTGTTTTTGCATAATACTTTCAGCAATAACAATTATACGAACATGTTATCAACATGTCTTTTTATTTAGGCCACTTGCTACACTTCTTGACAGTCTCATTAACATCGTCGAATTAAAACTGTGCGGCCCTTAGCCCCAGCACTATATCCTCATGCTAAATTTGTCATTTGCCCAAAAATGTTCAAATGTTCACTTTTAACCTAATTTGTTCTCTAGGCATTAAACTAGACTAATTTTTTTTTATGGTATTTTTTATCATTATTCAAATTTTCCTCTAAAATCACACTGCTAGGAATTTGAAGTAATTTACTAAAATTTATAGTGAGCTTTGAACCATAAAAATTCTCAACCAAGTCATGGTCTCCATTTTTGCTAGTTTTAATTGAATCGGAAACTTTCCAGAGGATATGGAAAAATTTTAGTAACATGTATACACAGGGTGTCCCAACCAAAAGTAGGCAACCTGAATAACTTTGGAGATAAAAATTTTTTGGAAAATTGGTAAAACACGTCGACCTTGTTTCCAAGGAGGATATATTTTAATGTAATACTTGTATACCAATCATCATACCTCTACCCTACACGGCCACTCCCTCAAAAAATTCAAATGGCAAGGGGGTCGAGTAATTCATCTTTTGAAAGGTCTTTGAATTCTCTACATAACTGTGTATTTTTTTAAACTTCTATCGATTCGTTCCTGAGAAATAATTGTTTCATTATTTTAGGTTCGGGAAATAAAAATAAAAGAAGCATTTTAAATTATCATATGTATTGTTCAAAATGACCCCCACCGACTTCCATACAGTAGTATAATCTGTCTTGAAATTCTGTACGAACATTTCTGAACACATCTGGAGTCAATAAACGGCATTCTCGAACAATTCTTTCACGTAACTCATTCAGAGATGAGGGTTTTGTTGCAAATACTTTCGTTTTCAAATGTCCCCACAGAAATAAATCCAAGGGAGTTTAACCGGGTGACCTAGCGGGCCACTCCACAGGACCTCTTCTTCCAATCCATCGCTCATGAAACATTTAACTTCTGAGGCCTTTGGGTATGAGTTTCCATGAACAAATGTGGATTGGTTTCACTCCAATACCTACAATCGTGCCTGTTTACCTTCTCATTTAACTGAAATGTCGATTCATCAGAAAAACACGTATTGTACGGTAGATAGGCATTACCGTTTAATTGTTCACTAAAAATCTCACAGAATTCAAGCCGACGAACGGGATCATCTTCGTTTAATTCGTGTACCAATTTAAATTTATATGGATGAAATTTGTGGGCCTTTACAATTCGATGAACACTGCTTCGTGATACACCGGGGCCTCAGCTACTTTTCTGATCGATTGAGTATTATTCATCTGCAAATGACCCAGAACTGCCCACTTCGACTGCTTCATTCCTATAATCGGTCGCTGAGGTTCATACTTTTTGTTTCCTACAGAACCTGTTTCCATAAATTTTGTCAATAATTGTAAAATATACTGAGAACCAACCCTTTTATCTGGGTGATTTCTATTGAATATGCGCTCCATAGTTCTAGCACAATTATCGTTTTTAAAATGAATGCTGACAATTTCTATTCTCTCCTGAAGGGTATAAATCATTTTGAGAACTCACTCTAGTAAAATATATCTCGATTTAAAATTGGTTGTGAATAAATTAATGTTCAAGGACTATCAAATACTTATGAGTCTTTTATTATTCTAAAACTAAACGGACAAGGAAAGTGTTTTTTGTCGAAAAAAACTCATGTTGATTTGAGAGCACTTAAAAATGTAGTTTTTTTATAAATTCCAATACTCAGTGCCGTGTATTTTAGATTTTTTAAACGATTTCGATTGTGTGTAATTATCAAAAATAAAATTATTTTTCTTAAGAACGAATCGATAAAAATAAAAAAAATGCACAGTTATATAGGGAATTGAAAGACCTTTCAAAAGATGTATCACTCGACCCCCCTTGCCATTTAAATTTTTTGAGGGGGGTGGCCTTGTAGGGTAGAGGGATGATGGTAGGTATACAAGTATTACATTAAAATATGTCCCCCTTGGAAACAAGGTCGACCTGTTTCACAAATTTTTCAAAGAGTATTTATCTACAAAGTTATTCAAGGTGCCTACTTTTGATTGGGACAGCCTGTATCCTAATTCGTTATTAGAATCTTTTATTAATTTCATTGGTACCTCATGAGCTTTTTTAAGGCTTTTATTATATCGATTACCCCAAGTTCAGTTACTAGCCTAAGATTAATACAGTATAAAAACGTGCAGAGATCTGCATCATTATTTATAGAATAATCAGTTATGCACAGAGTTGCTAAAGAAATCAGCAAAAGTTTCGGCTACCAGTTTAGGATCAGATATTATAGAGTTATCTACTTTTAGATCAACATATACTACTTGAGTTTTGTTATTGTTAAGTTTTTCATTTATCAGTTCCCAAAACCTTTTTATTTTATATACCTGAGTGACATTGTTTTAAGCTAGCAGAGCAATTTTAGAACGATGATTTTTAGTGTTAGCTGCAAGAAATAGTTGCTCTTATAGATTTAACAATACTACTAATTTTAGTACTACTACTAGTTTAGGATGCTATTTTTTATTATTTTATTTTTTGGTTTAATTTTTAATACATAGATGAAAAGTTTCTATTTTTGACAGATTATTATGTTTTTAAAAATTATAACAAATTAATACATGTACATATATAAGTGTCGGACAGGTGGTGTCACCACAAATAGATATTCTATAAAACAGTTAATAATACATTTATAATAAGACCCATTCATGAAATGAAAAGTAAGTTATTAGCTAAAATACCTAATATACAGAACAATACACGACGGCGCCAGTATAACAGTTATATTATCAAAACTAATTTCTTTGGACATGCAAGTACCTCACAGTGCAACGTCGGACAATTGTCATCGAGATATCATTGGGGGTGGGCAAGTGTGCGATAAAGCAGCAGAACGTGTTGTACTCGAAAGAAAAGCAAACCGATAGAAAATTATTAGATTTGTGCCTTATTATGACACCCAAACCTCATACTTCTACAGACATACGAAATTTGGTTATAAAACACCATGTCGATGGAAAATCTGTCAGACAAATAGCACAAATAATAAGCAAAAGTAAATCTACAGTTCACGATATCATTCGTAGATATAAAAATGAAGATCGCATTGAAAATAAAATAAAAGTATACTCTAAAGAACACAGTAGAAAAATTTTTAATATACAGGATGAGCGATGGATAGTACGCCAAGTAAAATAGAACCCCAGAATTAGTGCACCAAAGCTAGCTGCAAGAGCTGCAGAGTATTTGGGGAAAGATTCTAATCTAGAAACCATACGTGAAGCATGATTACCATGGACGCGTTGCACGAAAGAAACCACTCTTGTCCAAGAAACACCAACAACAGAGACTGGAATTTGCAAAAAAGTATGTACACAAGGATCTGGCCTTTTGGAGAACAGTGATATTTCTGGATGAAAGCAAATTCAATATCTGGGGGTCAGATGGTCGAGTAAGAGTTTGGAGAAAACCCTTAGAAGAGCTAAAACTGCAAAATATCTAGGGCACTGTGAAACATGGCGGTGAAGGTGTTCTCGTTTGGGGGTGTATTTCAGCTGCAGGCACGGGCAATCTTCACTTTATAGAGGGAATAATGAACCAGCACGTCTACCTCGATATTCTAAAAACACATTTACGCCAGAGTGCCGAAAAATTTGGTTTGGGATCAGTTTTCACTTTATCAAGATAACGATCCCAAACACACCGCCCGTCGTGTTCGTCAGTGGGTGATTTATAATTGTTTGTCCACATGTCCTCAATCCCCCTCCCCAATCGGCTGATTTGAACCCTATAAAACATGTATGGCATGAATTACATGTTCGATTACTAAAACATGAAATTTCTAGTCGAGAACAGCTCAAACAAGCGTTACAACATGAGTGGAATCAGATATCTCCCAACTTTTTAAACAAATTAGTTTCTTCCATGCCACGGCGACTCCAAGCAGTCATCAACAATAAAGGTGGACCCACAAAATATTAGAAATTAAATTTCTTGTGTATTTCTAGGAAGCTCTGGAGTGTCCGACCTTCAGATGTGAGCTAAAATTTTAAGAGCACTGTTTCTTTATAAATTATTACCTTTAACGCTATTATTTACTAGTTTTTTGTGGTATGGCAAATTCTACATTTGAGATCTTTTTATTAATTGAAACGATTTGCCAATAAAAAAATACTAAATGATTTTAGTTTCATTTTTTCTCACTTTTTCATGCTGTCCGACTTTGAATGTGAGACATTTTTAAAGCTTTTTTTAAAAATGTTTCGTAATCACTACATTTTTAGATACAAACATAAAAATGTGCTTGCATTAACAAATGATATGAAATGCGCAGGGAGAGCGCGATAAATTATTAATTCTTACCGCTCCCTTATCGGCCCCTACAATCTAAAGGACTTGTCCACACCATATAACGATGTAAATGATAAATTATTAAAGTGTATCTTGAATTTTCCCAATTACTAAGGTAAACAAACACTTATGTTTTTATTGATTACAACTACTATTAATTTACATACCTTCATCTGCAATATTTTTTTCATGTAATTTTACCAGTGTAAAACTGGACACCTTTATAGATCTGTATAAAAGTAGAAAGTAAGGAAACATGCTGGATAATTTTAAAATTACTAAACTAATGGCCGATAAAAGTGCATGTTTCTGAATCATAGGCGTACACATATATAAAATGGTTTATTTTTTATATTAATATTAAAATAAATTATCCATTTTTGTGTAAGGGGGAATTTTATATTTTCTTGAAAGCCATTTATATTAAGAAGTAGGCAAGAAATACAAATACAATTTTTTTTCTTAAGAAAACCTTTGACTCCTAAATCACCTCTGTCATGATATGGCACCACAAACTCGCCAACCAGTTCTCCTGATTTGACAGATCCAATTTTGTTCTCTGGGACTCATTGAATAAAACATATACGTCAAGCAATACATTATTGCTAAATTTTGCCACAGAACTTCTTGTTACGAACAAAGTTATTAATTTAAAAACAAATTAAGTTCCTCTTCTTGGTAAAAGTTTAAAATATAGAGTGGAATGAAAAATAATATTAACTGAACATTTTTTTGCTAATTATTATTTACTAACTTTTACAAATCTTATCACAGATAAGTATAACATATATCTTTTTAAACAATTATTTTCCCGGCTATTTGCCAAAACGCTGAAACTTGGATTACAAAAAAAGATAATATGCACAATATGTTCAGTACAACTGACTCAATAATGTTATTTTTAATTTCAACTATTCTGTCTAGTAAAACCAAAAATAAATAAAACACAAGGTACTCACCAGTTGAACACTCACTTTAAAAAACTTTAAAATATCTACCGACACGTGTTTCTGCTTTCAGAGCTTCATCAGGGTAGCCAGCACATTTAAAGAATCAAAAGCAACAAAACTTGTAACCCTTACTGTAATAAACATTAATGGCTTCAGAGAACAGAATAATTGAAATTATATATTGGAAATTCCCCTTAGGGTCGAATAATTTAAAAACAAATTAAGTTCCTCTTCTTGGTAAAGCTGCAAGCAGAAACACGTGTCGGTAGATATTTTAAAGTTTTTTAAAGTGAGTGTTCAACTGGTGAGTACCTTGTGTTTTATTTATTTTTGGTTCTACTAGACAGAATAGTCGAAATTAAAAATAACATTATTGAGTCAGTTGTACTGAACATAATTTGCATATTATCTTTTTTGTAATCCAAGTTTCAGCGTTTTGTAAAAATAGCCGGGAAAATAATTGTTTAAAAAGATATATGTTATACTTATCTGTGATAAGATTTGTAAAAGTTAGTAAATAATTATTAACAAAAAATTTTCAGTTAATATTATTTTTCATTCCACTCTATAAAGTTATTAATCATTGAGAATAGTGTGTACAATACGAAGAGATCCATCTAATCTGTTCAACACCCTGTGTTGCTGTTCTTAAAATGACTTCTGTTTCTCTCTGCATAAGTTCTGACAAATGTACTGTAAATTTTTAACGATACTGTATATTCTTTTAAGATGAATATATCGGAAATACTTCTAGGGTTTAAATCTTTCCTCAAAGTTTCTTTTAAGCTCATCAATATTTCGTTTTCTCTCAACCTTTTACATACTCTCAAAGAAAATACTTACACCACGGGATTATCCGAGCACCTCGAGACTTCTTTTAGAATGTATTACTTTCGGGAAAGTAATTACTTATCTTTTATTTATAGGAAAATTCCTTTTTTGTTTACTCAGAACGGCAATGGATAAACTATTTGTCTTGTTATGCAAAGTCAGTTTAGTTAGAAAATAGTTTTTTTCCTTATTTGGAGTCTTGTTGTGTAGAATTTAATTATTCTTATGAGTACCTACCACTCTGCTTTTACTTCAGTTGATGGAAATATTTATATTTGAGCAGGTTTTGTTATAGTCTAAATATATTATACTATACCTACCTACCAAATTCCTCACGCATTACGTCTTACCGTTTCTAGTTGTGAAAGTAATATTGAAATATTTTTAACCTTAAGAAAACTTTTATCTTTTTCGTTTCTTAAATTTATAAGAGGTACTTGAATTAATTATTATGTATTTGTTCGCATTATTTCTTGGTGCTTTCCAGTTCAGTAGCTCATTTTCTTAAAATGTTTAAAGTCACCAGAGTAACCCCCTGAAAATAATAATAGTAATAATAATAATATCCACCACAGAAAGTGGCAACCCTCGAAATCTAATGCCGAATCTGTATTGAAGGGGGTTATGCTTAGAAAAACATGGACATACAACCATTCCCGACAACATTGCGGAAATCGAGCCAGCAGCCACGTTGAGAAGATTTCTAGTCTCACTTGCCATCGTGATACCTATCCAACTACACTACCGAGCCGGTAAAATCCTAGGATTTTGTGTTAGGTGAAGAGAGACATTTTATCGTGGAGTCCGAACCATATTTAAGGTATCGACAATTCCCTAACTAATCTTAATCTAATCTTAGTCCGAAACAAATTACAAATAAACCAGAGTTCCATAAATCCATAATTCTGAATAATTTAACAAAATTGTTTATATTTCTAATGCAAAGAGTTTCATCAAATTCTTCTTCGTCTTCATCTTCTCATCCTCCAGAGTGTGCTTCTATAGTAATTTCGAATATTATTATTTTAAAAATTATATAATAATTACGGATTATGTTAACATAAAAATCTTAGTAAGGCGACAACGGTTCATGATTGTGTCTGACAGGAACCAGAATAATACAACTTTAAATTATCTGATGTGGCCAGCACATAACTTTCTTATATCAGTATATATCATTTTGATGTAAAAAAATCATTCTATTTAATTCTTCACTTACCTCAATTAAATTTAATAGCGTACCTTGAAATGTTTCATTAAAATTTTTAAATAATTAATTATCAGCGTCAAGAATAACTCATGTCATATATTTTAATAATTTCCTTTTTATTGGCATTGACATTTTTGTAACTAAATTAGACATTTCAAATGTCAAACTGTTAAATTTATCCTAACTCCATTTTATGAGGTCAAATGTATAAGTAATTGGAAAATATATTTTATTGGCTTGATATAGTGGACATGGTTTATGATCTTTCATCAAGAATATATTTTTTTTGTAAAGGCAAATACAAACAAGTTTGGGTCCCGTGGATCTCCTTTCAGCTGGTCAATTTTGCTCTTCATCGAATTTATCATTGTCTTTGGCCGTTAGAACATGTGCACCAAATTTGAAAGCTTTATCTCAAAAACTGTGGTTGCTATCGCGATACTACAGACATGCAGACAGATTTTTTTCCATAGTTATGTTTTTGTTTTTTCATTATAATTCGTCGAGATTCGTCCAGAAATGCAATAAAAATGTTTAATTTTTTTCCTGAAATTTTACCTTTTTTCTTTCATTCAGTGTGTCTCTCTGGTGGTACCACATTCACCAAATTTAATGTGTCACCTAAAATGTTGTTGACAATCTTAACTGAAAAATTTAGGAAGTCTCCCATTAGTATTTTTTGAGTTATCGCGGATACACACATACACACACACACACACACACACACACACACACACACACACACACACGCACGCACCGACAGACATCATTCGGAAAATAGTCAGAACGGATTCAGGAGGGTTCAAAACGTATATATCAATCAAAATGTCGAGGTCGAAAAAAATCACGATTACTATACTTCCTTATATTAGGTATAAGAAAGTAAAAACTTGGTTAATTGTATATTTAATATATTTAATTATTAAACTAAAATTTATCCATCTCCCTATTAGCTTTTAAAGAATTATTTGTTGTATTTGTTTTACTATTTTTTTAATTTAGACAAATTAACATACAATATTGGACGTAATGAACTTTATAACGGTCATCACCGTTGCTTTTCATATTTCTTATGTTCTTTTGGGTAAATTTTTCTGACAGCAACAAATTGTACTAATCTATTTACTTTATGTCTGGAAGTGAGAGTGTAAATAAATTAATTCAAAAAATAATTAATTTATCTGTCATTCTCACTAAGTGTTACAAGTAGGGGATGATGAAAAAATAAATTGAACGTTTTTCTCAAATTAACGTAGTTAATTTTAGTATGCAAATTTTAGGAGAATCATAAAATTTACGATATGCTTTAACTTCATTACCTAAAGGAAGAAGTGCGTAGTCGAGTGCAATGTTAAATTAAACAAACTTAGAACATTGTCTACTTTCATTGCAACATCTTCCATATAAAATACAGACTAATCGAAATGCCTAAGGAGAAAGCTATATTTTGTATTATTTATACAGAAAATTTATATTGGCCAAACCACATAACATACAGACATATGGTTAATTGAACATAGATGCATATTCAGAATAATTAACATTAAATACAGAGTAGATTTTGCAGAAAAGCAATATAAATAAATAAATAAAAGTCTAATATCAATCGCAAAGAGCAAAGGTTATTTTTAAACGGCATACTGGACTGGCAGCATAAAATAAAATTTAATTTAACAATAATTTAATATCACATTATATTGTATAGTTTACATAAATTCTTATAACTTTACCATTTTTCAGATCAGAGAATTTCGAAATTTGCAATTACCGAGAAATTTGGACTAAAATTCATTATTTCTTAGATATTGTAACAATGGTCATTTTATCTTGATAACATTTCGATCTGATATAATTTTTTTTATTTTTAAAGTTATTAATATGAACCAAAGACCAAATTACCGTCAGTAAGTTTTCTTTTGTCATCAGAAAAAACAAAAGACTATCAACATAAATTGTATTTTTTTTAAATGGAACACCCTATATATTTTTAACTGATTGGATAGCAAATTTCATTATAATTTCAGTGATGTAGCATTCTTTATACTTTGATCCAGTAGTTTCTGATTTATTCGCAAAAATGTAAAATATTTATTGCATGATATAGTGTGCCGTGGAAACAAAATGATACTAATTTTTGACATATAAACAAACAATAAATAAGTACGTCCATATGATCAGAATTTATTGTGCTTTATTGAACACTAAACTGACGGAATACCATTGTAGAAATAATAATCAACTTGAACGAAATAACTACAAAAATCACAATAAACTTTTTGTAGTTAGGTATTTCATTCAAGTTGATTATTTTCACAATGGTATTCCTTCAGATTAGTGTTCAAGAATATTTGAAGCAAGACACTCCTTTATTGAACACTAAATTGACGGAATATCATTGTGAAAATAATAATCAACTTAAATGAACTACAAAACTACAAAAAAAAAACAATAAACTCTGCGTCGCACTGACGCACTTAATTATTGTTTGTTTATATGTAAAAAATTAGTACTATAAATTGGAATGAAAAATAATATTAACTGAAAATTTTTGTTAATTATTATTTACTAACTTTTACAAATCTTATCACAGATAAGTATAACATATATCTTTTTAAGCAATTATTTACCCGGCTATTTACCAAAACGCTGAAACTTGGATTACAAAAAAAGATAATATGCACATTATGTTCAGTACTACTGACTCAATAATGTTATTTTTAATTTCAACTATTCTGTCTAATAAAACCAAAAATAAATAAAACACAAGGTACTCGCCAGTTGACACTCACTTTAAAAAACTTTAAAATATCTACCGACACGTGTTTCTGCTTGCCTTTAGTGTCGTCAGGGTAGCCGGCACATTTAAAGAATCCAAAGTAAGGAAACTTGTAAACCCCAATGTAATAAACATTAATGGCTTCAGAGAACAGAATAATTGAAATTATATAGTGGAAATACCCCTTATTAGGGCCATAATTGTTTAAAAAGATATATGTTATACTTATCTGTGATAAGATTTGTAAAAGTTAGTAAATAATAATTAACAGAAATTTTCAGTTAATATTATTTTTCATTCCACTCTATATTTTAACTTTTATCGAGAAGAGGAACTTAATTTGTTTTTAAATTATTTCATTGGCCCTAATAAGGGGCATTTTCACTATATAATTTCAATTATTCTGTTCTCTGAAGCCATTAATGTTTATTACATTGGGGTTTACAAGTTTCCTTACTTTGGATTCTTTAAATGTGCCGGCTACCCTGACGACGATAAAGGCAAGCAGAAACACGTGTCGGTAGATATTTTAAAGTTTTCTAAAGTGAGTGTCAACTGGTGAGTACCTTGTGTTTTATTTATTTTTGGTTTTATTAGACAGAATAGTTGAAATTAAAAATAACATTATTGAGTCAGTAGTACTGAACATAATGTGCATATTTTGTAATCCAAGTTTCAGAGTTTTGGCAAATAGCCGGGAAAATAATTGTTTAAAAAGATATATGTTTTACTTATCTGTGATAAGATTTGTAAAAGTTAGTAAATAATAATTAACAGAAATTTTCAGTTAATATTATTTTTCATTCCACTCTATATTTTAACTTTTATCAAGAAGAGGAACTTAATTTGTCTTTAAATTAGTACTATGTTTCCATGGAGCACCATATCATGAAATAAATACTTTACATTTTTATGAACAAATCAAAGTACTGGATCAAAGTATAAAGTGTGCTATATCACTGAAATCAGAATGAAATATGCTATCTAATTAAAAATATACAAGGTGTTCCATTTAAAAAAATAAAAGTTATGTATATATGTCTTTATATTAACAGTCTTTTGTTAAAAATAAAAGTGTTATATCAGATCGAAATGTTATCAAGATAAAATGCCCACACTGTACATAATTTTATTTTTATTATTGTAATGAAATAACTTGAACTATAATGTATCTGAAAAGCAAATTGGGTTCTTAATCAAAAGTCAAAGATAGAAAATGAACAACAAGTTAACTGTTAAAAGAAACAAATAATATGAGAAAATTATACAAAAAGTCTTCTAGTTAGTTTGATTAACTTTTCGTATTTGTTTTTGCCAAAGGTAGTATTATTTTGCTTATAAACATGAGTCACTAAACAACCGCGAATACAAATATTTTTTATATGGATATATAACATAATATGTATTTATTTATTAATATTTTGTTTACATCAACTTTATCAGTTTGACTCATCTAAAATATGTAAATGAGAAACTGAGAGAAGCGTATCTTTATTAAATTATGTTTTTAATATACTATACATTGGAGACAGATTTTAATAAAAATAGCGATTTATTAGCGATGTCTTGTTCATGTACATACAATGGCACACTAGAGTAACTGTTTGTGATGTTATAAACATGATAAAAACCAAAATGTTAATTATTATATCGATGACCTCTTCGTGACCTCAAATTCTTCTACGGGAATTATACAGCCGAAGAAATTGCTAAAATTTTGTTTACTATACACGTTCTCAAATATTTTGTCACTGCTTTTTGTTTCTTTTAAGGAATTTAATTTGTTAAGAGATTAATAGGGAATAATAAAATCTTTAAAACTTATTATTAAAATTAATTATTGTAATAAACTTAAAAACATTCCTCTTTCAGTACTTAACAATGTGAAAAAATATTTGTTATAACTAAAACTGTATCGGTAGCTTGGCAATGAACTAACGACACCATTTTGATTGAAATTTATTATTAAGGGCCAAAAATAGTTCCTTGAATCACTTCATAAGTTATAACATGTCTAATTTTATTTAATTTAGAATTTTACTACTTTTTGGATATATTTTTTAAGCTCCAGAACGTGGAGCCATGGCAAAATGTCAAGACAAATAATGAAGATCCTGCCACAGCCTCGCAAACAACATTAAGTTTAAATATATTATACTTACAATAAATGAAGATATATTTAGTTTCGCGAGTTAACGTTTAGCTTGAACGAAGAATGTGTGCTGGAGAAGCATGCGGTCTCACACGTTGAGTGTTGTTTCGTTTTTAAAAACGTTTACAAAGCCAACATGTAAGTAAGAAGAAGGGCGTAAGGTGGGTCAGGTAATAAGATTACGTGGGAGTTCACATTCCTTGATGGTTCAAGGCCCTAATTTGGCGAGATCCTTACAAGGTAAATACAGGGTGACGAAAAGGTCCCGTATAACTTTGTAAATTGTATGAATAAATGACCTAATTGAAATTCAATAATTGCCGATAATCGCTTGACCTTGAACACTTTCTCAGTCTTCTCTTGTCACTACTACGTCATCTAAATTTTTTTTAATGGAAATGCAACTGTGTATTTATCATTAAAAGACATATTTTTATTGAACTGACACCATAATATTCTGGAAAAATCGGTGACAAGTGTAGAGATAAAATAGCCAAAAAATCCAAATTGATACAATTAAAATTATTTATTATTTTAACTGACAAATGTCAAGTCAATGAGTTTATTAATTTAGAGAATATTAGAAGCGAACATCATTTACAGCAAGACGATATGCCAATCATCCTTGAGAGATTTTAATAAAGAAAATTTTAATTTACAAATAGTAATAACACTGACGTACTTTTCCAGAAAACACCAAAACACCATATACTGTACTCGACGCGCGTTTCGCCAACCAAGTTGGCATAATCTGGAAACGATTAAAACTTAGTAAAATTACCACTGTGACTTATTTCAGTGTCCTGAAGATGAAATAAATTATTTCGAAACATCGACTTTTTTAAAAATAGTTTGTTTTTTTTTAATTATTGGCCTCAATCCCACTAAGTCTAAAGAAAATATACATATAACAGGCAACCAAATATTCAGTTAAAATTAAAACTAACCTTATGTTAACAATGTATCTTATTTATACCTAAACTCGAGGATCATATAGAATCGATACAAATTTCGGAGTTTTTCTTTAAATCTGAAACTAAACTTACAGAATATGCATTACTCGCAGCTATATCCTTAATCAATGCCTTTTCTTTTTTTAAACCTCTCCTTATTGAGGGGGAAGCTTAATAGACGACGGACTAGAAAATTAAAACTCGCCATTTTGTGTTGAGCACAATGGTGAATCCTTAGGAAAACATCTTAGAGTACTGGTATCTTTTCTGCATATTGTCAAATTCTAATTTATTTTCTTGAGGCAGACTGGTTTCTGATTATAGCGTTCGTCAGTGCGAAGTAGGAACACACAATGTCAACAAGAAGAATCCAAGAATCATAAGTCTCTATTTGCTATTAGAGTACTAACAAGTTAATAATAATTCCATCTACTAGTGTCAATTACAATGTAATAAATTGGAATAATGCACCGACAATTTTGTTGTACCCATACTACCAAAATCATTGCCTGGACTATTGTGTTTATGAAATAAATTACTGCAGAACTAGGACCTCACAAGGAGCTACAGTAATTAAAATGTACTTTCATGAGTGATATAAACTATATGAACGATAAAATTGCAGCAATTAATTAAATTAATATAAGGCTGGTTTGATAATTACATAAAGAGGTTCGTAATTAATAGTGCGCGACTTAGCGCCACATAAGTCAATATTACATGTTAGCTGTGGCACATTTAACTAAATTTACAATAATTTATGCATGTGCGTTGGTATATGCATGAATTAACTCCAAAGATTAAACATTCATATACAGATTTCGTGAATTAAAATTAAATGTTTATTTATTGTTATATATTAGTTGCAGAAAATGTAAAACAGTTTAAAAAAAAATTGTTGTGGGTGTATGATGTATGTTAATTTTATTGGGCTTTTGAAGCAGAGTCTGTTTTACGATGCAACGGAAAGCAACCATAGATATGAAGTTTTTACGTGCTTTAATTTATGGATTACTAGATGGAGGGTAGTCATACTCACACTTGTGCTGCTCCAATAAGAAGATGTAGCATATTTACCTATATCTCACGCCAACCAACACAACACTAGTAATATAAATCTGAGGATGAGTCGATGCTGGCGATAGTAGACCAGAAGTCTCCAATATGGATCCCATTTTTGATAGCCCTGGGCAGTGACATAACAATTCTTCTAAATCACATATACTGCACAACCTCCAATATACAGAGTGGGGCAATAGTGCGTCCGTCTTTGACATCTTGAGTTCTATGATAGCTAGAAACTTGATTTAAAAACATATGTAAACTAGACGAAAAAGTCCATAACCGAAAATTGTTTTCAGCAGGGTGAGCCAAGACGATTCTACAGGGTCATGTAACATTTTTTTAAATGAAATGCTATGTATATCAGAACATTTTTTGAAACCTCTTTGTGGCCTCCTTTCACTTCTGTAATATTATTGACTTTCTACCAACCACTTGGATGGGTGATGTTTTAACACGCTTTATATTAGCTTCACCTGTATGTATCTATCTATGTAACGGAATCTTTCAACGTAATTTTCACCAACTTCAAGACGTCTGATTAAATAAAACATTTGCACAAGTATTAAGGACCGATGACAATACAATAATGTGAATGCGAATCGACGCATTTCTAAGCATTTTCTAAACGGATGTCAAAGTTATGTGATCGGCGCATTCGCCAGAATAACGGAATCTGTCAAAGTAATTTTCACCAACTTCAAGACGTCTCATTAAATTGAACATTTGCACACGTATTAAGGACCGATGACAATACAATAATTTGAATGCGTATCGACGCATTTCTCTTAAAAACATTTTTTCTAAGCGGATGTCAAAGTTGTGTGATCGGCGCATTCGCCAAAATGTCGCATCCATGGTTGGCAGAAAGTTAACCAGTAATTGAATACCGTAACTCATACTATACTTGAAATACAAGATGAACTAGTTACCAATTTACGATAAGAATGTTTTTTTTTTTTGAAAGCATTTAATTCTTTCGTTTTGTCAAAATATACAGCAATTCAACAAAAACAATACGATAATTTGATAAAAAAAGATAAAAAAAATTCCGAAATAAATTCAACTCAATAAATTTTGAAAAAAATGTAAATAAAAAAATTTCGACAAAAATTCTTGAAGACTATTACATTTGTTTTTGTTTCATTACTAAAGAATAAAAAAATAAATCATGGTTTAAAAAACTAAAAATATGTTAGTATCAATTATGAGACATCTGTGTGATGACACCCATCCATTTTCACTTCCTAAAAGTATACAGGGCGGCCAAAATGGATTTTTATATTTACAACTTTTTGAACTGAATTTTCTCAAAATTTTCAAATGCAACACCTTGTATATTTTTGGACGATATGGTGTAGGATTGAAATAAGAACATTTTTTGTACGTACTTTCCTATGGCTATTTGTGATCATTTTCAATTTTTTGAACAATAAATGCAAAATTCAGCAATAAAAATTAAAAATAAGGGTTTTTTTCAAATAATTCAAGAGAAGGTATTATAATAAGCGTGTCACGTGATGTCCATAAAAACATTACACCAACAACAATCCAAAATTTGAAGGATAATAAATGCTTTTAGAAGTATCACTCCGGCAATTTTATGAACAGTAGAAACCTCATTCCAGAGACGCATAGAAATGTGTGTCAACCAAAATGGACAACATGTGGAATACTTTTTATAATATCGTCTTTTGAATTACAAAAAAAAATGTTTTTAATTTTTATTGCTAAATTTTGCAGTTATTGTTCAATAAATCGAAAATGGTTACAAACAGCCATAGGGATGTATGTACAAAAAATGTTCAATTTTCAATTCTACATCACATCGTCCAAAAATGTACAGGGTGTTCCATTTGAAAAAATTGAGAAAGTTCATCAAATAGTTGTAAATTTAAAAATTATTTGTGGCCACTCTGTATACTTTTAGGAAGCAAAAATGGCTGAGTATCATCACACAGATATCTCGTAACTGGTATTAACATACTTTTTCTTAAAATCTATAATTGGGAGTGTAGTGATTTTTTTTAATATACACGTGTAAATGGTATAATTTCAACAAAAAAACCATCATATCCAAGTGGTTGGGACAGAGTCAATAATACTACAGGAGTGGAAGGAGGCCACAAAGATGTTTGAAAAAATGTTGACCCTGCAGAATCATCTTGGCTCACCCTGTAAATTCAAAAATAATTTCCGGTTATAGACTTTTTTGTCTAGTTTATTTATGTTTTTAATTCAAGTTTCTAGCTATCATACAACTCGACATATCGAAGTTGGACACAATATTGCCCCACCCTGTATAGAGGTAATTGTTTAATCTACGATGCTCCGTTAATAAACACACAATAATCCAAGTATCTGTAGGTTATTCCTGGACATGTGGAGACAATAATTACCAGTAACTTAAGACTGGGTGCAGTTATGTCTGCAGCTACTTTAGTTAGTCCATGTTTTATTTAATTTTAAATATCACTATCAGGATGCCATAGTGCTCTCCACAGTAATCAAAAAAAAATTTCTGAATGAGAACATACAGATTGTCCATTCGTTGTTGTAACTCGAAAGGAATGCAAAGAAAACATTTGCTGTGATGCCATAGTAACTTTATAATTTGGAGTACTTAGCGCATTAAAACAAATATAATTATAACATGGTTTCAACCATGTTTTTTGTACGTTTTTGCTCCCCTTGCTCTTCATACGGAAATGTCCAGCAATGGATGGGTGCACCGTATTAAGAGCGATATATGACACTACTGAGACGTGCCTGAAGAAGTACAATAAAATATCATGAAATGGGGGTGGAACCTTTGATGTGAAGCTAACACTGACGTCGTTTTCCACTGCACACGACGCGCATTTCGCCAATCAAGTAGGCACCATCTGGAGATAATTATAACTTTAGTTTTAATCGTCTCCAGGTAAGAGTGCAGTATATGGTGTACTGTGGAAAACAACGTCAGTGTTATAGTTCAATATGTTGTTACAATTGTAGCAACATATTTAATTGTAACACTGACAAGAAAATCTGCAAGGCACTACACGAGCGTTGGCTACTGATAATGAAATCATTAAACTTATTTCCAGAATACATATTTTGCTCGTCAATGAATTTATCCTTTTCCTTGGCCTCTAGAACACGTCACATTGACATAGAGACATATTTCCTTTCAGATTTTTTTTGTTCCTCATAATTCGGTGAAATTCGTCTAGAAACGCAACATTAGTTTTTCAGTTATTTTGCGAATGCATACTTTTCTCATTTGGGAAGTGAGAAAACGATTTACCACCAAAATTTTCTAAAAATTAAAATGTTTTCCTCAAACTCTATCGTACATACACAGTAATAAATATGAAATTCCTAGTAGAAAAACAACAAAATAAATCCATCCACATGCCTCATATTCCCTCACATCCACTTTATTATACTCATTCATTAATCAAAATGAAAAAATATGCTGACGAGTTTATATCAAAACAATAAATTTAACAAATGTGACTTTTCCTTTTGTTAGTTTGTTAAATAGAAAGCCGTGTATCTGATAATACTTTGCTTTTCTGTAATATATTTTTATCGTCACGCGTTCGAAAAACTTTTTATAGCTTTATTCACTTATCTTCCATGTTTCCAGTGACCTTGACGGGCAACTGAAACAATGTTAGTCTGGTAATGCCCTCTCATAATATTATCCTGCCGTTTCTGGTTTAGCGCGAGGATAAAGCCTGCTGTAAGCTAAGGATATAGAGCAAAGTCTAGTCAAAGTTTTTTCTCTTGCAGTAAAATCAGAAATTGCCTAAAACAAAATATAGAATGGGAAAGTTTTCTTGAAAACTACTTATTGTTATAAAAAAATAAAAACACATCCCATCAGTTGCTTGTTTAGAATTGGCAAATGCAGTTGAAAATGGTTTTATTTTATGAACGCAATAATTGTCCTGAATACTTTGTTTTTAACCGGATTTTTTCAAATGGGATGCTTTATTTTAACAGATTTAGATTGTATATACACGATGGGGTTAAAAAGTAGCATACTTTCAAATATACAGTCAATACACTAAATACCATAAAATATTTGTTGGTCCTTCGGGCGGATATGAACCAGAGATTTATGGAGAAGTAGTTACAAAAAAGGTTTTAAATGTTTGCCTCTATCACATCCTGCCTTCATTTTTCTCTATTTCTAGCACATTAACAAAATAATTTTTGGTATTATGATTCTTTTTCTCAGAGATGCAAATGAAAATGTGCATGTTGCACATTTATCATTTAAGATTCACCAATTTGTAATTGTTTATTTTAATCTACAGAGTTAAAGTAGTATATTATTTATTGCAACAATGTAGGTAGGTTTATTTAACAAACCAACAAGTTATTATTACTACTGCATTATAGCTATTCATGTAACGAGATTATTATGTGATTTATAATAATAATCGAGGACGTTGCCAGGCGACGACGACGCGATAGCCGAGTTGCCTGGCAATGTCTGAGATGGTTTAAATCACATAATAATCGAGTTACATTCAAAGTTTTATCGTATCATTCACAATAATGTCGTGAAAAAATCAACAACTTTGGTTGTCATTTTAGCGTGCCACAAAAATTAAGATAGTCTTAATTACAGCAAACTTTGGCGAAATCATGGAAGATATTGATATTCCTGAAAATATACTTGCTGCTGCTAACACTGTAAGATTAGATTTGCTTCTGGATAAATCAAAAATCCATTACGAAAAAGAATATCTTCAGTTTTACGAGTGGCGAGATAGAGAACAGGTTCAAGGTGCTGGAGAAACGGTAATACTTGCTTATTTTGTGAAACTCTCAAATCAATACTCCCCGTCATCTTTGTGGCTTAAATATTCTATGTTACGAGCTTGTTTGGAGTTGAAGGAAAGAGTGGAAATCGACAAGTATGGCGCTTTGATACGATTCATTAAGAAAAAAAATGTGGGATATAGAGCTAAAAAATCGAAAGTATTCACGAAAGAGCAGGTTAGTGAATTTGTTTGTACTGCCCCAGACGAGACATTTTTAATGATGAAAGTAGCTTTTTTAATTGGAATTGGCGGAGCTTGTAGAACCAATGGAACCACGGAAAATGTTGAAATTCTAGAAAGCAAGCTAGTAATCACAATTCCTGACTCAAAAACCCACAAGAAAAGGTTTTTTGCGGTGATATCTGACGGAGACGTTAATCCTGTGGCTTTATTTAAAAAATATATAGCATTACGTCCAACTCATACTCCACATAGAAGATTGTTCGATCATATAGAAACTGAAAATGCACCGTTCAGCCTTGTGGTATCCATTTCTTTTCTAAAATACCTGAGAAAATTGCTATGTATCTCAAACTTGAAAATCCAACTATCTATACTGGTCATTGTATTAGAAGATCTTCAGCAACTTTTCTTGTTAATGCTGGTGGAGACATATTAGATTTGCAAGAACTTGGTGGTTGGGAATCGAGCAATGTTGCATGAGGGTATTTAGAAGATAACTTGAGTAAAAAGGTTTCCATTTCGCGAAAAATTCAAGTTGAAGATGTTTCTGTAAACACTGTATCATGTACTAAAGAGACCATCGAACTGAAAAAAGAATGTTGCTAGGCAAGATTCAGTGGACATGCCCATCATTTTGGACAAAAATGGTATCAGGTGTATCTATTAAATTTGAAAATTGTCAAAATATTCACGTCAATGTTCATAAATAATAGTTATAAAATAAAATTCGTATCTAGGGTATTATGCTACGGTAACTAACGTATTATATATTGTAACTAACGTATTATGTGCTACTAAGTTATTGTGAAGTTGTAATGTTATGATATTAATAATTATCAATAAAGATTTAACTTAAAGGAACCTTAATTTTCAATGATACGATAAATAATATAGAATTTCACCACGTAATACATAAAAGACAAACAAACAAATACAAAGAGGTCAACAATATTTACATTTAAACAACCTACGATCAATAAATTACTAGCCGCAAGTAAACAACTTATTAGCATCAGGTATTAATATTAATAATAACCGTTAATCAAATTTGTGGTATATAATTCGAATTCAGATTTACAGAAAATGTATTATGCCCACACTACAGAATAATCTTTCGTGCACGTGGGTAAGATTTATAAATTGCTTGCAATTTTTTTGTTGCTGTGATGTAAAGGTAATTATTGCTTTTTTGTGTAGATAGGATATATCATTTTGTGATGAAACATGCCTAATTTGATTTTCCAGTAAATCGTTTCTTGAAAGCGTGAATGATGTAGTGAAGGCATGAGAGTGGAATTATTTTATTTTAAACATAATGTAATTTTTATTTCAGGAATCGACCAATTTTACTGAAAAAAGTTCGCGTAAGGCTGATTTTTTCAAGGAGTATTTGTACAGCTGTGGTAACGTCGAAAACTCATAGAGTAAGTAATTGTAAGTATGTAAGATTTTAAAGTGTAACAGCAAAGTTGAGGAACAATTTTGCAATTAATTACCTTTTTCTATTAATAGACATCAAGCACACACCTTTTTTCTCTGTTCACACTACATTACTCTCAGTAAATGTTAAATTATAGCATTCCTTCATTTCAATTAATTTTATGCTTTTAGTTGATCAAATCATCCAACAGATGTGAACTTGATGAAGTTTATGATTATATATAGATTGCTAAGCAAGATTATTCCTAAAATAATTTAACATTCAGATGTCTTGGCTGTTTTCAGCGTAATTTTACTGTTGGCTGATTTCTAGTTTCAGTTAGTTTGTTTAAGACACCACGGAAGGCAATTACATAGCAGGAATATACAAACATACTGAAATTATATCACTAATTTATTTTACGAAACTCAAGTTGTGTTGTTAAGTGAAAGTACGTAGAACACACTTTTTAAATGCATTGCAAAATTTTATCGAGATGAAGCAAGTATGATTTTTTAAAATTAAATTTGTTACACGAATATCTGGTTAGAAAAATCGTAATTAAAAAACAAAAACATTAGTTATTTACGTGACAAAATCGGAAAGTGATTTTTTTAGTGGGCGAGCTCCGAGTTTCCAGGGCGAGCCTGAGCGAGCTTTAAAAGCCAGTGAGCCCAGTAAAGACAATTTCCGGGTATGTTGCGTACAATATTTTTCTGCAGTCGTTCTTGCTGGTCTCAAATAACTTTTTAACTTTAACATAACAAAATTCATAAAATTCAACTGACAGATGTCAGACGCTTACTTTCAAAGAATACTGGATTAATAATTTTTAATTCTTATCAACCAAAAGTGACATACGGGATCGGTATTTACCGATTCCTTATGTCAAAAATATGTGAAGTAGCTGTTAGCATAGTTTATATCAAAACCATTCGTAATGTTTGCTGTCCTTTAAGATATATTTTTACCAATTTTCACCGATCTAGAAATTACAAATTTTAATGTAGCAACAATAAAAAGGAATCATTTGTCTTTAAATGTCATAACAATTTCAAGAAGAATTTTTATCTATCACTCCAGTTACGTTTATTTGGTCTATTTTTAAATAAGTATATTTAAATGATGTGCCATTCATTTCGAATATCTAGATCTGTTATAAATTTTTATTAAAATAATTGAAATGCACACGTGGGCAACTATAGCAACCAGCGTGGATTTCCGTGTGCGATGCTTGGTTGATGCTCTAATATAGAGCCATCCAAGTGGAAGCCACAAAGGTGCGACTGGCTTCCTGTCAGTGATTTGCCCTTTGTGTTCTTCTTTTTAAGTTATGTCCATCATTTAACTTAGCTACACCGTGCTGAGGACAACCAATTAGTCAGAAACACGTGTCCACGATTTGCATTCTTCTGCCATTTGCAATTTCTTGCATTCTTCCACCTTGCATTCTTTATGCGGGCGTACCCGTTCATTCAAGTTATTTTGTACTTTAATGTATATAATTCCGCGATACAGTTTCTTTCTCTATACTTATATATACAGGGTGTTCCAACCAAAAGTAGACACCCTGAATGAATTTGGTGATAAAATTTTTTTAAAAAATTGGTGAAACACGTCGACCTTGTTTATAAGGGGGACATATTTTAATGTAATACTTGTATACCTATCATCATCCCTCTACCCTACACGGCCACCCCTTAAAAAAATTCAAATGGCAAAGGGGGTGATACATCTTTTGAAAGGTCTTTCAATTCTCTACATAACTGTGTATTTTTTTAAACTTCGATTCGTTCCTGAGAAATAATTGTTTCATTATTTTAGGTTCGGGAAATAAAAATAAAAGAAGCAGTTTCAATTACCGTATGTATTGTTCAAAATGACCCCCACCGACTTCCATACAGTAGTATAATCTTGTCTTGAAACTCTGTACGAACATTTTTAAACACATCTGGAGTCAATAAACGGCATTCTCGAACAATTCTTTCACGTAACTCTTCCAAAGATGCGGGATTTGTTGCAAATACCTTCGATTTCAAATATCCCCACATAAATAAATCCAAGGGAGTTAAATCGGGTGACCTAGCGGGCCACTCCACAGGACCTCTTCTTCCATGCCATCGCTCAGGAAACTGATTATCCAAAAATTGACGGACTGCTATAGCAAAATGTGGGGGTGCCCCATCCTGTTGAAAAAACAGTTCGCCCTCTAAAAGATTATCGTCTTCTTCGAGGATTTGGGTAATCATTGGGTTGATATTATTTTCTAACAGATCGAGGTACCTTCCGCCATTCAAATTGTCAGGAATAAAAAACGGCCCGACAATGTGATCCCCTAAGATGCCAGCCCAAACATTTAACTTCTGAGGCCTTTGGGTATGAATTTCCATGAACAAATGTGGATTGGTTTCACTCCAATATCTACAATTGTGCCTGTTTACCTCCCCATTTAACTGAAATGTCGATTTATCAAAAAAACACGTATTATACTGTACAGTAGATTGGCATTACCGTTTAATTGTTCACTAAAAATCTCACAGAATTCAGGCCGACGATCGGGATCATCTTCGTTTAATTCGTGTACTAATTTAAATTTATATGGATGAAATTTGTGGGCCTTTACAATTCGATGAACACTGCTTCGTGTTACACCGGAAGCCTCAGCTACTTTCCTGATCGATTGAATATTATCCATCTGCAAATGATCCAGAACTGCCACTTCGACTGCTTCATTCCTAATCGGTCGCTGAGGTTCATGCTTTTTGTTTCCTACAGAACCTGTTTCCATAAATTTTGTCAATAATTGTAAAACATACTGAGAACCAACCCTTCTATCTGGGTGAATATGCGCTCCGTAGCTCTAGCACAGTTATCGTTTTCAAAATAAATGCTGGCAATTTCTATTCTCTCCTGAATGGTATAAACCATTTTGAAAACTCAATCTGGTAAAATGTTCTCGATTTAAAATTGGCTGTGAAAAAATTAATGTTCAAGGACTATCAAATACTTATGAGTGTTTTATTATTCTAAAACTAAACGGACAAGGAAAGTGTTTTTTGTTGAAAAAACTCTTGTTGATTTGAGAGCACTAAAAAACGACGCTGATAATTAGTTATTTAAATTTAAAAATTTTAATGAAACATTTCAAGGTAAGCTATTAAAATTTATGATAAATCAAAAAGAAAAATTCTCATAAAAATTCCTTTATTACTGTGACCGGTTTCGTGAACAAATTAATTACGAAACCGGTCACAGTAATAAAGGAATTTTATGAGAATTTTTCTTTTTGATTTATCATGAATAATTACTCATATGGGATCAACCTACCTACGTTATTAAAATTTAATTGAGGTAAGTGAAGAATTAAATAGAATAGCCTTTTTAGATCAGGATTATATGGTATATACTAGTATAAGAAAGTTATGTGCTGGCCACATCAGATATTTATTTATTCAAGAGACTACGAAGTTTTAGGCAGAGCATTATGGTTGAAATAAAAGTCTTTGTTTCTCTTTGGTTTATTTTTTCTGTTATTATTACGCACGTGACTATGACTAACTGTAAAAAGAGTAAAGGTTACTAATAAAAAATGTACATAAAAGAAACATGAAAGAATTATTTGAAGTATTATTAAATCGTAAAATATTAGGTGCAGCTGCAAAAATGTATGAAAGCTGTATTAGTAAAATCAGAAAGAATTATACAGAGTGTCCGTAAATAAACGGAACACAGCAATTTCTCATGAAAATATGTATAAATAAGAATTAAATAAATTGTAGCATTTTTTAATGTATACGAGTATTTTCTTAAAAAAATTTTAAGATTTTTTTTATTTCGTCTAAAAAAAAGTTCGCATGAGTCTTCATACAATTGAAATTATTGCAAGTTATTAGAGATCATAATAATTGTTCATTACCTTTTGAGGGATTCTGTGAACAACGTTACAGTTTATTAAAAGTTGTCATGCTTTACACTCAATAGATTTTCTTTCGATATTTTTAATTTTAAAATTTATAACCGATAAAGATGTCTATCGTGTTAACATGTAGTTATCTAACTTAATTAACAATAACCTACACAAGTATTGATACAGAAACTTAGAGGCAATTCAAATATTTTCACAAAAGTAAATTGAAATTCCCAACCCCAATGAAAATGTCAGCGGTAGATTTAAAATAATGAGAACTGAGTCTATCTCTGGGAATATTAGCTGCAAGTGGATTTGTATCATGACTCCTATTTTGTTGAAAACTTTTGTTTTCCTCAGATCCATTTCATCCTCTCCTATTTAATTACAACCTCTTAGTGTACTTCTTCGTAAATTGATTAAGAGACTTTATTCTGTATCACAAAGAAAATTAGTAGTAACTGGATTAATGATCAGTGACATAAGGACAAATAAAAGCTGACTAACAAACTTATCGTGTGACACATTTATTTTATAAGAGTGATTTAATTTTTATAATTAAAAATAATTAAAACATATGGTAATCTCTTTTTAAGACAAAAAAATCAACAACTCAACAGAAATTTCAACTGAAAATAGAAAGTACAACAAATCGCCGGCAAAAAGTTCGAGGCAATCGATAAAATAGAAATTAAACTTCGTGGATATTGATTTTCGAGTGTGCTCTTTCATTAAAAAAAAATAGAGACTATCGGGATCCGGCCGCCACCTTGGAAAATGGCTCCCTTTTCGCAGTTTTTCACAAATAATTCGGCTAATAAACAATATAATAAATTTATCGATTAGAAGGCAGTTTTCAAAATGAGAATTTGTTAAATTACGAATAAAATGGTACCACGTCGGTTGCTCTAGGTATCATAGTTACTGAGTAAATATTAAAAGTAACAGAGAGTTATTTTTCATTTCACATTTATTATGTATATGCTTGAAGCATATACCAGTTTTGCTGTGATGAGACGCGATAACAATTTCATATTAATATTTTTAATCATATTTGAATGTACTAGAAACAATATACCGGAGTCTATTATATCACAATTTTCCAGAGAATTCAAAAACGAAAATACATACAAGGCGCGTCTCATTTTAAAAAAAGTGAATGTCATTTGCTGCTAAACCAGAACCTATGCAGTAAAAATTATACGTGTTTTGATCTTCCCTTTGATCTTCCCGAATGTTTCTATCTCTGAGCATTAAATTTTATTCCAATTAAAGGAAAACTGACGGAGATGTAAAGGCTTTTTACTAACCCTGAATGTATAATCTACAGTTTAGAGCTTATTTATTTGAAGGAACTTAGAATATGGGATGTGATGATACTAACTATGAAGAAGTTTTTATAAACATTAAAGCACTCAGATATATATATATATATATATATATATATATATATATATATATATATATATATATATATATATATATATGTATATATATATGTATATATGTATATATATATATGTATATAGTATATATATATGTATATACATATGTATATATATATATATATATATATATATATATATATATATATATATATATATATATATATATATATATGTATATATATATATATATATATATATATATATATATATATATATATATATATATATATATATATATATATATATATATATATATATATATATATATATATATATATATATATATATATATATATATATATATATATATATATATATATATATATATATATTATTAAATATGCGGGCAAATACCCCGACCTGCATTGAATTACACCTTCAAATCATGATTTCGAACTTATTTGTTCTCTTCAGTATGCCATAGGTTATGGAACAGACAAATGATAGTGGCCAACCTGTTAGTTATACACTAACTATGGTGAAGTGAATAGTGGTGAGAGGTATGAAACTTCTCATATGGTCTGAATGCTACTATCCGACCGACATCTTCGATGTCTCTGTGGCGGATAGCGACTTGCATCACAGCAAGTACCGAGAGCGGCGACCCCTAGCCCAGGTGGACTAAACTAATGTGATTAAATATGATTTGAAGGAAACAACTTCAATGCAGGTCGGGGTATTTGCCCGCTGAGTAGTTGTTTCCTTCAAATCATATTTAATAATATATATATATATATATATATATATATATATATATATATATATATATATATATATATATATATATATATATATATATATATATATATATATGTATATTATATCGTTATTTGAAAAACTAATAACATTTAACAATTTTCACTGAGTTTTCATTTTTAGCGCTCAGTATCTTTTTTGTAAGTTCAGGTTCGCTTAAACTTATCAGCTGAATTTCGGAATATGCACTACGACAACACCTATACAGACAACATATTAAAAAAACAATAATAAAATATAATTAGCATTTACGCATATTTGTGTTGTGAAATTTATTTGTTTTGAGATGAACTTCCGTAAAATAATTTACAATATATTACATACAACTTACTGCTACATTATGTACTGGTATGTACCTTCATTAGAGCTCGTAAATAATTTCTGTATTACGGTCTGCTAGGTTGAGCTGTTGTAGTACAGCACCTTTTGGTGTAACACCCAGAACAAATTAATAGATAAAATAATAATAAATTACAAATTCTTTGCTATTTATTGGTATGTGAAAAATTATTGGTAAAATAATGATAATTAGAAATGTTTTAAAAATAACACATAAAATATAAGAAATACCAGAATGAAATATATATTGTCACGTCATAAAATTATAAAGTTTATTGTTTAATGGACAGATGTACAAATATATTAACGATGAAACGATCTACAAACAAATCAATGGGATGACTTATTGTTACAACATCCTCTTCATATTCGCATTTCATAAAAATTCAATAAAATCGGAATCTATCTGCAATTAAAACCATAAAGCCATTTAATTTACGACATACATATGTCCAGTTTTGTTGAACCAATACACCTTACCGTAGCTGGGCTATAACAATCCTGCAGATTGGCATGTGCCCAAAACAATCATGAGAGGCTGATAATCTACATCTGTACGTCTACTTCTGCACTATTAATATTTAAAATAAAATATTAGTTTAGAGAGTCGTACTGACTCATTTTGAATGTCCGTATCTCTAATTTTAATATTTCGGAAAACATTGCTGCTGAAAAGCCAAATTTTAAAGATGATGCTGATGAAAATCGATTATGGTTAAAGAAATTGACAAATTTAAGAAAGTACAATTTCGGAAAAGACGAAGACATTTCTTTACCAGCAGAATTTAAAAATAACTTTATTAATTCAGCATAAACCATCGCTAGATACGTGAATGTCATGATATAATACCGTTGATAATGCAGTCCAACACGTGTCACACACGTATGTAATCGTAAGGTTGTTTCCTGTGCAATGTTAATGAATTATTCCCTGGCTTAATTTGTATGCAGAAAACAAAGTACGGTGGAATATCTAATCAGATGTGTCCATACAATAAAGTGGTAAAGATTAGATATATTACTTAATTTAATGAAAAAATTATTGTATAATTTCTGATGAAATTATTTCCTCTAGCAGTTTTCTTTCGAAAAAAAATTAATTAAGTTAATTAAAAGTAATGAACCTTATTATAAACTACAATTACTGCTTTGTTCAGTTAAATTAATTCGAAATTATTTGATTATTAATAAACTTTTAATCTTTTCGTTGAAATTTTTATACAATACAAACCATAACATTAGGATAAATTACGAATGGCCGCTTGGCTGAATACGAAGTCTGAGCGAAAGTTAACGACTACACATTAGAGTCAGGGCGCTTGCCAGAGCACGCAGGCAACGAGACTACAGACTAACAAATTTAATGGTATCATATCAACCGCATCCGACATTCGCGCTGCGATCGCCCCATCGTGCTGGCAACAGACGGGGTACTATAAACTACGCATACCGCTAGTCGTGTTCCTCGCGGTGTGGCTTAATCTGTATAGTATCTAAGTATCCAGTCAGACATAGTTGGTTGTCAGTGCTCCTACTCTTCAGACATCACTGATGCTTTAGTGTCTGAGAGCGACCTGCGAAGCAGCATATGAAATCGTCTAAAAAAAAATTTTTTTGTTGCTCCACTATTTTAAATTTTGCTTAAACTTTGTGAGAATCTTCTTTAGGGTTCCATAGAAGGAAATCCACCGTCATTTAATTTACGCATGCGTCAGTTTCCGCCTGCTCGAATTAAAGCATTTAAAAAACGTAATTTTTTATACTTTTATATTTTTAGCTGTAAAAAATTTTCTATTAAAGATATCTACACGTTCAAGATGGCATTTTAAAGCTAAAACTTAGTAGTTTTTGTACAAAGAATATAAATTAACACAATCAATACCCCCAAAAAAATAGCACGATTCTGAAAATACGTATATTTTACTGATTTTTCGTGACTTTTAACTCCAGTGTCTCGACTGTTGAATGCAAACAGTTGGCTTAATCGGCTTACTCTTTATAAAAAAAATCTCTGCTTGAAATTTTGAAATTTTAAGAAATCGCCTTATTTAGGCTATAATATGAATGTGTCGGCTACGAGATAAAAATATAAACTTACAGAATATTCAGTTCTTACGTTGAAAAGGCATCAGTAATGTCTGATGGGTAGTAGCACTGACCACTAGAGGGGTACACTTATCACTCACTATGTCTGTCTTGCTTAGTTTGCTTCAGACTAGCTGTGTTTTCTATTATTCTTTATCTTTTCCGTTACTTATGTTATGGCATACTGACGAGACAAAAAATTATCTTAGCTACCAAGCAAGACATGCAGCTTTGATTCAACGCATGTCGGGACTTTTGTCCGCTGAGTAGTTGTTTGTAGTTGTTTCCTGTAAATCTTATTCAGTATAGCATGGAGTGTGAAAATTAGGAGTGATATCCATTTATTCCGTATAGAAAAGGCTGATGACTAAAGCTGGCCGAGGTGGCTGCAGTACAGCCACGGTCTTGCGCTGACGTCACACGTGTCGATTTAGAAGTGATTTATGCTGCAGTCTTATTTGAAAGGTTAATGCGTGAGGTTGTACCTATAAATTATACATAATGTCAAACGCGCCAAAGGGTAAAAAAACGACCGTACGCGGACACAGTGAATAAATTTATCGGCGAATTTCCGGATTGATTCTATGACGGATGCAAAATAATTTGTAAAGTTTGCAATCAAGACTTAATGTGCTGGCACAAAACAGATTGTCGTCGTCATATCAATACCGTGCAACATCAAAATAAAAAAAATGGCATGCCTTTGACAACTCAGTTTGTGTTTGATTTATTGTTAATGTTAATAGCCTGTAATATTCCGCTACACATACTAGATAAGCAACCATTTCGGGAGTTTTGGAATAAATACAATCCCCAGGTGAACTTACCAAGTCGTACATCGTTACGTAGATATATTCCAGCTGTTCGTGAAGACATTGTAAATACGATTAAATGTGGATTATAAAATACACGGCTCTGGTTATGTATTGACGAGACGACAGATTGTAAAAAAAATTCTATTTTAAATATTATAGTACGTGTACTGGACCCTCTTAAACCAACATTTCCACTTTTACAAGCTAGTAAAAGACTAACTGCGTGTACTGGCGAAATAATTACGCGTGTGGTGTTGGAGACATTCGAAAAATTTGAACTTTCAACAAGTCAAGTATTGATGTTTGTGACTGATGGTGCTGCGACAATGCGTTTAGTGGGCCGTTTTCTTCAAAGAGACGATTGTAGGTTTTTACATGTTACGTGTAAAGTGCATGCGATACATCTTGTGGCAGAAACGATTCGAAAATGTTTTCCAGAGGTAGATGCATTAATAGCAAATACAAAAAAAGTATTTCTCAAATCTCCTAAACGGCTTTGAGCATTTCACAGACAGTGTCCTGGTATCCCTGAACCACCAGAGCCGATTCTTACACGTTGGGGAACGTGGTTGAAAGCGGCTTTTTATTATGCTGAATATTTTCAACAAATAAAAGCTGTGATACTACAGTTCAACCCTAACGAGGCTGCAGCTATTAGGGGAAAGCCAGACAAGCTTTCAAGACGTTTCCCTTGAAACAGCTTTAAAAATTATTAATAACAATTATAGAGGACTACACGACGCAATAAAAAAAGTGCAAAATAGTTCGTTGTCGTTAGTGGAATCGCTGCAAATAGTGAACGACGTAAATACACAGCTACAAGCTATAAATGACTCAAAAAAATAATCGCGTTAGTGAAAAATTCGAGAGTGTATTACAGAAAGATCCTGATTTTAGCAAATTAAGACAAATTTGTGATGGTGCATCTACAACTTCGTTAAGTCAGTTCACAGATTGTTTTACTTATGCCTGTATTACATCCGTAGATGTCGAACGGTTGTTTTCAAAATACAAACATATTTTTTCACCAAAGCGAACATCGCTGACGGAGACAGCTGTAGAAACATACCTGATGCTATTATACTATAGATCTTCCCCACTTTATGATGACGACAACCAAACTACTTCATAAATCTGCTTAAAATGGTGAGTTTTATACAAATTTTTATAAAATGTAACATTATTGTTAAAATTTATTTCCATTTATTGTACTTATTCAAGTATTATGATATGATATAAACATATGAGTCATATGACGGCTCTGTCGGCCAGGTGACCTCGGCCAGCTTTACTGATGACACATTTTGGAGCTTAATTTTTGAGAAAAAATCAAACAGACAAAAGTTCATTTCGACATCTCTTACTGTTTTTGAAATGTAGAATAGTTTTATTCGTAAAATAATCGAATTCCAAAAACAGTTTAAAGAGAAATGACAGAAATCTTCTTAGATATGCAATAATTTTACTGCCCTTGAAAAGTGTTTTTTTTTGTTTTTAGGAAGGGAGGGACTATGTAATGCAAGAAATGAGACACGACATGTTGAAGTAGATAGGCCGAACCTAGTCAGATTCAGTTTGATACAAATAAAATGCAGAATTAAACGATATATTTTTTAAAATATTATTACCGAGAGAGACGCAAATATTTTCATATATTCGAAGTTAAAAATAAAATTAGTCTCAAATAGTCAGTTAGGAGATGACACCTTTTTTTACACGTAAATTGTTTACCCATACTATTTTGTTGATTTTAATCGGATTTTATTGTTGTCATCTCAAAAAAACTGTTGTTACCACACTAACTTTAATTTAATCATTCACTTTTGATAGGGAAATTTTGAGCAAAGACATATACTACCGATCGTAAATGTTCCTACATTTGTATATATTACATCATTGTTTTAAATTACGTATATAATAAAATATATTAACTAATGCACTGGCACTAAGATTAAAGTTCTATTAGATCGTTAACTGAACTACTTCTTGTTTACAATTTATGTCAACATTTTTCGTTAATTAATGTTTTATTTTATTTATTCGTACTAAAATATTAATGGAAGCTATTACTGATATATAAAAAAAGCGATCGTGGTGTACTTTTGTCATCATTAGATAATTTGACCTAAAGACAAATATAAACCCTGCTCTGTCTAAAGCTAATTGACTTATCCTTTTACTAATAGTCATGTAATCATTTCAATTAAAATTATTGCGCAGCGTCCTTTAAATAATTTATTTAATACAAATAAGTAAAACACAACTCGCGGTGAAAAGTAATGAAAACAAGTTCTATGTTTACATTTTTTGTAACACCAACAATGGTCAATACAATAAATTTGTATGAAACATCCCTATGCATCGAAGAGCCCTGTTATAATTTAAATGAAGGTAATGAATTGTTTCAATTATTACAGCGAGGTAAAAGCCTTATTGTGACTATTGTGTTGTTAATTAGAGTGCTGTTTTTATACTACACTGGTATTCTTATCATCATTAACTTTGGGTGGATCTGAAAATGAATGCAAATAAAACTATGGTAACTGTTTTCAAAGTAAAGTGACTATATTATCATCATATAATACAGTGAATATTTTATGAGAAGAGAAAGAATCTGATTATTTTCGTAGTGTGTTTGCAATGCGTATTATCGGATTAATTGAACCCATTCGGGTATAATAAGCAGCATTATTTCTAAAGCATTAAACAGAGTATGGTACCAAGACGTCTTCAATGAGTTTCCATCCTATTTCTTCCAACTAAGTTGTGCTTATGGACTTCGAATTTTCACTTTAATCCCTTCAGCTATAGTTGCCTCCGTGGCGATGTTGGTTCGTTCCCTGTAAAACTCAGGCCATTCCAATTGAAGCCACAAATGTGCCATGGCTACCTGTCAGTGATTTTTTCATTTGTGTCTTCTAGTAAGAGGAGTCTATCTTTTCAACTATTCTTCACTGTGCTGAGGGAGTACCGGAAGGTCGAAACACGTGTCCACGGTTAGCTACACATTATAAGGGCATACCCAATCACGCAACTTTTCTTTACTGTAATGTAATGATCCCGCGGCGAAATTTTAAATTTTGTGCAAAGTGTAAAAAGGACTTTTTTAATTAAGAAGCCGAAGGACCAAGGATAGACCCTTGCGGAACTGCAAAGGTAGCAATGTATTCGACAGACTTGAAAACATTAAACGCAACGTACTGATTGATATCTATTAGACAGATAGGATCGACCCAGAAATATAAAATTTTCAGGAAATCCTTGCCTACCTCTCTGTTACATATATAATACTTATAGTTGGGATCCGTGGGGTACATGATATCAATATCAGAGGCGGATCCAGAAGAGAGTAATACTACACTTACATAAACGCTCATACAAAAATGATAAACAGATTTTTTACCATATAAATGTGACTGGTTACTAATATTTATGGGATCCAAAATACCGGAGGAGTTAAATATTTCACAAGACATTCTGCACAACGGCCGATGTTGCAATGCTACAAGAATTCTCTACAATTATTTACTTATACCACTGGTGTTAAAATAAATTATTAACCACTATTCCATGTGGTCTGGAGTTAAATTGAGACGTTTACTACTTAATATCTACTTATATACAGAAAACGTCTGAAGACGTGATTGGGGCATATTTGAGGTATATGAAGTTCTTCACAGAGGGCACGTTTATATTATGTTCCGAAAGGTCTACCTCTTTTCTTGTAAAAAGATCCAAATGATCAAAGTGAATGTAATAATAACTTGCTGCCTGCAGCCATGTATCCCAACGGCTGAGGAAGTAGTGGTATATTTGGTAGATGTTTGGAAAACAATTTTGTCCGGGTTGGTGGTTTTAAAAGTACCTTTTTGACGCTGGCTATTAATTTATCTCCATGAGGATAACAATTCCTAACAATTTCGACAATTCGATGGAGCCCATGTGCCAAAAATGTCACATAAACTAAATAAATATATGTTTTTTTAGGCGTTGTCCAGCGGCCTTTATATACGCCGCTGCGTATGTTACAAACAGCAAAACACGTGCTCGCCCCAAAGTATTTTAAGACTGCCGTGGACACATTGACGTTGTTGCTGCATTTGTGCGTTCCAATACTCTGAATGATATTAAATGAGCTTGCATTGGGACAAATTCATCCATTCCACCAAGCAAACCATTTGCGACCTTCTGGCCTCTAGCATCAGTGGTTTCGTCGACACTAACCCAGATATGTTTCTCATGCAACTAGATTTCTGCTTTAATTTTGTCGCACACTGTCGGCAAATAATTTTTCGCACTGTTGACCCCACTGGCAAGTTAGCAGCATTGTATTTGCCACTAATACAGTTTTGTAGAAATTGTCTAAACTCGGGAAGTTCTACTTTGTTCCTTGGAATGTTACACCTTACCATCAATTGCACTAAATCTAAATTAAAACGTTTTTCCCTATTACTGACACTAATATCACCACGTACAAGAGTTTTATGTTTTTTCGCTGTTCATATGCCGTACAACGCGCGTTTTAACTTTCCACGACAGTATCTGGTCACAAATTGTACATTTTCGATACCATCGAATTCTAGTTCTAACGCTTTACAGTAGCTCGAGATGGAAGCTTCTGTGACACTGTCACATACAATACTCCCGAGGAATGATATAGTTTATCAATGTAATGTGATACGGGCTCGATAGTTATACTTGAACTGAGTTACGGAGATTGAAACAAGTGACTGCGGGGTGGAATGGGCACGAATGGGGTGTCTCCGTGACCTCTGATATTTACTTTGACGTACCTACTAACCAATATCTGACTTACATACGTCTATTGCCTTGTTTATTCATTGGCATTTCATTGTCTTTGTATGAAACTGTTTTATTTAAAAAATTGAACAGTATTGTTAGAATTACTTTAATTAGAATTAATTAAATAATATTACTACTAATTACCATTATTTATTGTGGGAGTTTATTATTAGTTTCGAAAAGGCGAATTGTCTGTCATTAATCGAAAAATGTTGTGCTCATATTCAGTTCGTCTCTGGAATGCACCCCGCGGATCCCGACTATAATAATATTTATACGAAGGTATATTTTTCGTTTATTTTATTTTCTGCGAATGGTCACTCACTCACAGCCATACTGAAATATACATATACAGAAAATATAGATAGATAAATACTAACAAACTGAATACCTTGTGTTTTTTCTAAATTCACGATTCAGTTCTATTTCATTTATATTGGCCACGTTGAGTTTAAGGGTTAAATTTCAAAAGAGGTCTAACAAAACCTGTATCCTAACCATCTTTTATCTCTACTTATAAGTCGATTCGATATAAATGTTGGTGTTTTTAATATATTACAATTTCAATTAAATTACTTTTTACATATCTATGTAAATAGGCCGCATTTCATTAATCTTTGTTATCATATTCACCAATGTTGTCATAAATGTACCCACCCAGTGCCTATCTAATCTAAAATGGGTACATAAATTATAATAAAGTATAGTGTTTTTGATCTCCGGTTTAAACGCGCCATGTACTGTATCTTGTTATTACTAAAAAACACAATTTACCAAAGTTACAATCAATCTATAAATTTAGAATGTTAAAATAAATATGACAATAAATGCTCATATTTTGAATTATGCAATTAAAATATATTTTTAAATAATATATTTGTGTTTACCAACTCCCTGAGGAGTTCTGAAAGAATGAAAAACGTTATATAGCGTTCTAGGGGTTTTCGTTTTAGAGAATTATTTCTTGAATATAAAATTTTTCCTTTTGGTGAGAACGTTTTTTAAACAATATTTTTTTTGCATTAAAAAATAAGAATACTATTACTGTTTAATCCAATGTCATCTTGCATCTAAGTGAGGTAGTTGTTTTAATAGTTTCTATGATAAAATGTATTTTAGGTATCATGTTTGATTTATTATCTACCTAAAACTTTTATACCAGCACATTCAGATAAGAATGACAGTATAAAATGTAAGAAGTTCTAGATATTTATTAACAATAATAAATCATATTGGATTCGAAAGGATGCTTATGTAATACCCAAAAATTATTTGTTTATTTTTTTAGAAATGCATAAATATGAAGCAAATAAATATATTATTCTACCAAAAGGCCTTAGATTTAATTTAATGTATATTTTTACTTTTTTATGAAGATTAGAATAAAAATATTTTTTAAAATCGTTTATCCATAAACACATATCAATTAGGTAGGTACCTTACACAAAACAAGCTAATGCTAATACATTATGTGATCAACGCAAATATAAACTAGAAACTATTTTATTCAGCTATTAGTACAACACGTAAAACTAGAACAAATAACAAACATGATTTAATGTAAATGTATTTTAATTAGATAATTAATGCAATACAATCATTTGCCGACCCTTGGTTACAAATTAAAGCTTGATAAGCTCATTTGAGGGTAAAACTGACAACTGCACCATAATATTTTATTAATTAAAATTAATTTGTCCGGGTAATAAGACCCTTATGTAAAACAGCCCAGCCAAATAATAATATAAACGTTATTTGATATTATTTGTTCAAATGGCGGTCCGCCGACCATTTGGTCTTTAGGAGCCCTCCGAAATACAATTGCAAAAACATGACACATTACGATTACCGGAACTCATATATGCTTTCTTCTTCTTTCAGGGTCTACATTTTATTTTCAGCCTTCGCTTCAGCTCTCAATGTTGCTGTAAATTATAAGCTGCACTGTCAGCGGCTTTAAAGCCTCATATTTTTGTTTATAATTTTGTTGTTAATAATAGCTGCTTTCGTTCGTGGTGAACAAACTAATTATGACTCACTTTCTTACATTCTGACAAAGGAATATCAGCTCTATGTTCAAGGTAATTAGAGAACTGTCGGAAGTACTGGAACGAATCATGATCACTTTGTTCACGAATCATTGGCATGAACGAAAGCAGCTATTCTGATCATTCTGACCAGAAATTAGAATGGGTAGAAGGAAGAATATTGTTTCTATGCACTTCCTCGAGTAAAGTTGTTAACTTATTCCCTTTTTCGAGGACATTTAATCCCCCAGAGATTAAAAAAATTGATTTAATCTCCAGGAATTAAATGATAAATAAACAAGTAGAAACGATTTTTTTTTCTTAATGCATTTTGAATTAATTAAAGTTAACAGTTATCTTATATTAACATTATTAAAACTAACAAAATGAAATAAACAATTACATTTTCAACTTTTTGCGAATTATCTACTGAATCCATCGAGTGATCAGAAGAGGTCGTGCAACCTGAAGTACTAGTAGATGCCTGCATTGTATCGTTCACGGTTGTATTATCATTTAGTTCATGTCTAAAAATGTTTTCGGCAATATTTTCTTTGCTATTAATTGATCTTTCAACACACCCCTCAACTACAGTTGAGAACTTCCATCCACCATGATGCTTGAGGATATCTATATCTGCTTCTGCATCAGCTAACTAAGATGCAGAGATACACCTAAAACAGTAGCCTGTGTACGAAGATGCCTCTGGGCGACTTAGGAAAGAAGATATTTTTTGGCACCTTTCTAAATATTTTTCCCAATTGGTGTCAAAATACAATTATTATTCCTATATTGTACAAAAAACAAATACATAATATATTTCTTGCACAATTCTACAAATCCAACTGCATTGTTTCTGAATTTTTAATAATAAACTTTCTATCGATTCTAGTTTTGGTATTCCTTGTATTAAATAATAAACCTAAATCCTCAACATCATTATAAGAATGCATACTATATCACAAAATGTTATTTGTCAGTTCAATGTTTTTAAATATGTTGTGATTTTATTCAATTTATTACAATACCCATCATATGGTATTCCTAGACCTCGTATCCTACTGAAAATATGAATGTTTCTGTCGCCACTACAAGGCAACCCTTTTCTTGACGAGTAATTATTTTCCGTCCAATTTTAACCCCAATCCCAGTCCATTGTCTCAAATTCACTCTGCTCCAAATTCATAATAATTATATTTAAACCAAACAATTAGTGTAAATAATACGTTTATTTATTCTTAGATAAAAATACAAGTAAATTTTGTTACGACTATAAATTTGCATAAGTGACATGTTAAAATTTTTTAGTAATTAAGCTGGTATCAACGATAATAATATATCCTTATATATTTTTTATCAATTTGGGTCAGGACATGAAAGTTCGTCATTTTTGATGGACTATTTATTTTGTTAAAAATGAACAATCACAATGAAAATTATTATTGACGAACGTTTTTCAAATATCATGCAAACAATAATAATTGAATCCTCAGTATAGGCTAATAAAAATTTGGAAATTATTTCCAAATTTTTACTAGACTGTTTAATAAACAGAAATGGTTAGCCACGTCTCACTAATTTATGGTTGCGTGGAACAGGTACACAACAACCAGTTTCACACGATACAAATTAATAAAAACGGAGATTGTAATTTGAAATATAATTTTTTGAGGAATTAAAATGATGAAATGTCAAGTGTCAAATAAGTAAGTATATAGAATTCAAAATTCTTTATTGTTTATAAAATTTAATCAATATTAATCGTTTTCATTTCGTACCTTAATATACTTACACAAATGTACACCAGTCTTGAAAAATACAATTTTTTTTATGAATATGAATAACAGCAAATCGCAACAATGAATAACTGTGATCTCTACAAAACACAATGACCTACGTCGAATATAAGCTCTTGAGACAGTCAAGTCAAACGGTTGCTTGTGTCATGAATTTTAGAAATACGACCAACAGAAAAATTTCATTCAAATATGGCGCGCATTTGTGGGGAGTGGCTTAATTATTTCTGTTCATTAAACGGAGTATAGTATTTGAGATTAATAAAGTAAAAATCGTTACAAATGAGGAAATGGAACTATTAGTTTTTTCAAGAATGTCCCAGATGTGCAACTTACAATGCTGCCAACTATTTCGAAATATTACAAACCAGTATTGAACGAAAGAGAAATAAATTGAAACCATACCTTATTCTTCCCCATTCAAAAACTTCGACAAAATGATCTGAACAATAGACGCATATTTTGTGCAGAAGTTTTAAGAAGACACGACTTTGACGAAAAATTTGCTGAAAAGATTTTATGATGACTGATGAGTCATCCTTCTCAACCTCAGCCATATATAACAGAAAAAATGATCACGCCTGGTCTACAGAATATCCGCATGCTATTGGGAAAATTGAAAAAAAAGGGAAGAAGACTGTCAATGTGTGGTGTGGAAGTGTAGAGGAGGATTTGACTTGTGTTAATGATCTTCTAAATGGCGAAAGGTATTAAAACTGACTTGAAGAATATTTGGACAATATTCCTCTTTCATATCAAGAAAATATAATTTGGCGGTAGTTCATAATGTCAGAAATGTGATAAATTTTCTTAATAAAAAATACGAGTTATAGATTGGTGGTAATGGAGTCATTTATTGGCCTCCAAGAAGACCTGATCTAAACCTGTTAGACTTCTTCTCTGGGACACATTAAAGATAAAAATCTATAAGGATGAGAATATACATTCCGTAGATTACTTAATAGTAAAAATAAGAGACGCAGTAATATTACATAATGAACGAAACTTAGAAAGCGTTCACACTTAAGATGTCGATTGTATATAGAAAATTTTTTTGTAAGTTACAACCTAAGCAAAATTTACAATTTTGTAATTCTTTTTAAAGAGTATTAAAAGAAGTTAATATATTATTTGAAAAACAAATAGAATTATTTTAAAATTTTATTGTTCTTATAGTAATATCTTTCTTATTTGTGAAACAAACATGTTAGAGTTATAAATATTTATGAAATCGCCTCGATAAGTTCTATGGAGTTATTGAAGAATATATGGGGTGTTCGATTTTAAAAAACACATATTTTTGACCACTTTGTATACCGTTGATTAAATTTTAAATTTGAGCCCAGATTCAAAATGAGCCATAACATAAAACTAGAAAATATGTTTAGAATTAAAGAAAAAAATGGAGTGAACCTTTTTCTGAGACTTCCCCTGTACCTCTTCTGTAAGAATGTCAAATAAATTTCTTAACTGATACTAGATATTGCGGTTTCTATTCAAATCAGTATATGATTTAGAAAATTACCATTAAGAAATGTCAAGAAGAACATATTGCAAATTGCGGCCATAACTGGTTATATCACACAAACCGTATATCTCATCTAATAAATTCTGGAGATATAATCCTACAAATCAAGAACTGGATGCGTTACTAATCTCTAAGGGCCATAATGTCACCCCAATGCCACATTTTGTATTATCTCGAATACTAAAATGAAATCAGTACGTGCATTACACATAACTGAAAATTAATTAAAAAGAAGGCTTCTGTTATTTTTCAGCAATTTAGGATATACAACAAAAAAATTCATTACGTATATGAGATTTTCTACTTAAAAATATAGAAAATCGATTAAATTATTTTCGAAATTAATGAAACAGATATATTTCTTTCACTACAAGTCATTTAAAAAAATATTTTTTCGTCTTATAAAAACATAGATAATTTTGAAAGGAAATACGATGTACTTTATTTTATCATTTTCCTATGCACAATAGCTTCTAACAGAGTTACATTATTATCTACTAGAATTTAAATGGCTTTATTATGTTAATCACATATAAAACTAGTGAATAATGTAATATACGTGCTATAATAGAACATTTTTAAAAAAGCGTTAAATGAATATTATTTTCTAATTATTTTTTCAACTTGATAAGTCTCAAACAAAAATACAAAGTGGATAAATTCCGTTTTCCATACTGTTTTGTTCATTTATCACATTACAAATTAATGACAATGAGCCATTTGTTTACATGTTCCCTGTTCAGTGATAGCCTCATTTGTAAACTTGGTCCAGCCTCTGTCATAGCTAATGTGAAATGGTATTCCAGTACCTAAAGCTTAATTTTTTTCATTTGTATCAACGACCAAAATTAATTAAACCACAAAGCCCACATAGCAGGGGCCAGTACTGTAACACCTAAAAAAAAGCAAACAATGTAGCTACAGATGTGTATTTCCAAATTATTCCTCTTGAGCGATTTGAAATCAGAGGATCTGCTGAGAGATTATACCCATAAAGATCAAAATACCCAAAATTCTTTTCGCTCTAGGCAAAGTTTTTGACTATGTTGCTGAGCATAATGTTAGATTGGGGTACTATTTCGTGAACAAGAAATTCTGTGAAAGACAGCGAAAAAAGCTAATTGAGATTTTAAGTCGCTGGAGCATTTAGGACCAAACTCTTCTCTGAAGTTTGTTTCCGGCAAAAAATAAATTAGGATCTTTACACAGTATTGTTTAAATATATGTTTCGGAATCATCTCTATCATCTAACACCTCATAATGTTAATCCTCACTATACAATAGATCTTCAGCAGTGATGTGTCTTGTGAGAATTTGAGTCTTGTCATCAGTATGGCTAAAACTAAAACCTTTTTTTTTTAGTTAGTGTTGCAATAGAAACTTGACTCATGTCCTTCTCCGTTCATTGGTAGCTGTATCTTTTGATGTAGATGGAAGTTCAGAATCTAGGTGTACAATTTTTTAGTGAGGTATTTTTCTGTCTGTGGTAAATCATCTTCAGCGTAAATATCACCTCCTATATCTAAGTTAATATGTTCATCAATTCAAATTCTATGGCCATCTCGTTTAGGAGCTTCTAAAATTCTCTACTTGCCATGTTCGTGTGGGAAATTAAAAAGTTCACATTTAATTTAAAATATAATTTGGCAGTAGTTCATAATGTCAGAAATGTGATAAATTTTCTTAATAACAAATACGAGTTATGGATTGGTGAAAATTCTGTGAAAAATTGCGAAAGAGCTAATCGAGATTTTAAGTCGCTGGAGCATTTAGGACCAAACTCTTCTCCGAAGTTTGTTTCCGAAAAAAAATTAGGATCTTTGCACAGTTTTGTTCAAATATATGTTTCAGAATCGTCTCTATTATGTAACACCTCATAATGTTAATCCTCGCTATACAACAGATCTTCAGCAGTGATGTGTCTTTGAGTAGATAAGTCTCGTCATCAGTATCGCTAAAACTGAAACCGTTCTTTTTTTTTTCAGTTAGTGTTGCAGTAGAAACTTGAATCATGTCCTTCTCCGTTCATTGGTGTCTTTTGACGTAGAATGGAAGTTCAGAATCTAGGTGTACAATTTGAGAATTTTTTGAGAAGGGATGGTGAGGTATTTTTCTGTCTGTGGTATAAGTAAATCATCTTCCACGTAAATATCAACTCCTATATTTGAGTTAATATGTTCATAAATTCAAATTCTATTGCCACCTCGTTTAGGAGCTTCAACAGTTCTCTACTTGCCACGTTCGTGTGGGAAATTAAAAAAGTTCACATTTAATTTCACGGTTAGTGTCAACAGCAAAGCAGTCTTTACCTCTAGAGAAAACTTCATACTTACATCGGGAACGAGAAGCTTTGAGTCTACTTATTTTGTAGTACAAATTGTACAGCTTTTTTGAATTTGGGTCTATTGTGAGACCCGTATTCATACATCTTGCACTGGCTATTCGAACTTATATGAATTTTGGCACACCTATGAAGTATGTCCCTTTTCTGAGTGAATACAGACTATAACACAATGGAGGGAGGTAATAATATCTAAAAAAACAAACCAATAAGTTTTCAAGGCGTAGATTATGACTACATCTGTCAAGAATGCTAGTTGTGGGTTGTATTCACAATGAAAATAGTAGTAAGCATTATCTAAACTTGCCAATATGGGCACATGATTAAATTATATAAGTGTTATCTTACCCTTGCGAAAATTTTCATCAAAACATAAACATTAAGTGAAATTTATTATATTGTTCAAAAATGGATGTGTAATTTATAGGGCGTATTTAAATTTAAATGTGTTGTTCTGGTAATAAAAGCAGTTGGCTTAATATTGTGTTCTATATATCATATTTTGCCTGCACCACTATTATACAACAGTCAAGATATATACTAAAAATAGTAGTTCTCATTATAGGATCGAATAGAACTATTATTAAGTGTATATGATGTGATTTTAGGATGACGTGACAAATATTTTTTATTAACAAGTTCAATGATCGTCAACTTTGACTAAATTGGAACAAGTCATATGATTTCGTTTTAACATAAATCGTCAGTTGCCAAATATAACGTGTCGTTAAGATGTTTGTAGATAATAGTTTTAAATTTCAATTTAAATTCTGAAACAGGGATATTGATGATTGTGACATCCCACATATTATGGTTAACATCCTGTAAACAAGAATTATATATTGCAGTGTCAGTACAAATATGTCACTGTCATTTGTAAATTTAATTTTTAAATTGGGGATTTTAAAATAAAACAAAATAGCAGATATGCATATAATACCACTGGACATGAATAAATCGAAGCCTTTTTTAATATGCAAAACAAATGGATACAAAATTATTAAATTTTGCACACAAGTACTGAAAATTAAAAATTCATTAATCGAAAGGAGAATATTCATAATTTTTCTTTTACATTGGTTAGGTAATGTTTTACCCACACTTAAAGTGATTTCAAAAATAAGTCATTTTTTGCACTCCCGAGCATAAAATGCTACAATTTAGACCTAAAGATAGGACGCAAAGTGAATTTTTCGCCCTAGAGCACACTTTAAGCCTGTTTTACGCCCTTGAGACATAAATAATTATTTTTCTACTCCCTTGAAAAAAAGTAAGCCCTTCGTTCCGCATATGGGGGTTGTAAGTAAGATATTCTCTCTCAATGGTAGGAAATAGTTATCTCTTTATGCTAAAAATGAGGCATGTGCTAGTTAGCATTTATCAGTCGAGGACAGGTTTAGCAATAGAGTCTAAAACTGGTACTAACCTCCTAAGTCGCATATTAATTTTTTTTCCACTCTCGAGTTCAAAATAAAGTAAAAATACTCTGTTTTTGTTTTTGACGTCAGTAAAGGTTTTACCGACTCCTTATGTCTAAAGCTGCAAATTGTTTCTGTGTAACATGGTCGTAGAGTACATATGTACTTACTGTCGCCGGCATTCACCTTGACCGCGAAACTCTTTCTCCAGTCCAGTATATTATTAGCTTTCGAGTTGTGTACACGTTAAGTCACTTGTGCATATTGCGTATTGTTTTTGTGTTTTTATTTTATTTGTTGTACTGTATTGTTGATATTAATTTAATAATAAAGCATGGCAGACGTACGGATAGGTAGAAAACGGCCATTTGCTGACAAAGTGAATAATTTCATAGGTGATTTCCCGGATTTACTCTATGATGGTAAAGTATGGAGAAAGATTTGATGTGCTGGGATAAACGTGATTGTGGACTTCACGTAAATAGTGTACACCACAAAAATAAAAAAAATGACGTGCCCTCGACAACACAGTTTATGTTTGATTTACTATTAATGCTGATTGCCTGTGATGTTCCGCTGCACATACTCAATAAACAACTATTTCGAGAGTTCTGGAATAAATACAATACCCAGGTGAAGTTACCAAGTCGCATAACGTTATGTAACTATTTACCAACTGCACACGTAGACATGGTAAATAAAATGAAATGTGAATTAAAAAATACACGGCTGTGGTTATCTGTTGATGAGACAACAGATTGTTAAAAAAATTCTATTTCATATGTTATAGTACGAGTACTGGACCCTCTTAAACCGACAGTTCTACTGTTACTAGCTTGCAAAAGACTAAGTCAGTGTACTAGCGAAACAATTACCAGGGTGGTGCTGGAGACGTTAGAAAAATTTGAACTGTCAAAAAGTCAAGTGTTGATGTTTGTAACTGATGGCGCCGTGACAATGCGTTCGGTAGGCCGTTCTTTGCAAGAACAAGGTTGTACGTTTATACATGTTACGTGTAAAGTGCATGCTTTACATCTTGTGGCAGAAACTATTCGAAAAGGTTTTCCAGAGGTGGATGCATTAATAGCAAGTACAAAAAAAGTGTTGCTTAAATCTCCTGAACGTCTACGTGCATTTCATAGCAAGTGTCCTGGTATTCCTGAATCACCACAGCCGATTCTTACACGTTGGGGAACATGGTTGCAGGCAGCTTTTTATTATGCTGAATATTTCCAACAAATAAAAGCTGTGATACTACAATTCAATCCAGATGAGGCTACAGCTATTAAGGAGAGCCAGACAAAATTCGAAGATATTTCCGTTGAAACAGCTTAAAAAATATTGCGGAAAACTATAAATCATTACATGAAAGCATAAAAAAATTAGAAAACAGTGCGTTGTCGTTAGCGGAGTCACTGCAAATAGTGGATGAAGTAAATCTACTGCTACACGCTATAGGTGACGCAACAAATGAGCGCGTTAAAGAAAAGTTCGCAAGTGTGTTAAATAAAGACACCAGTTTTACCAAATTAAGACAAATATGTGATGGTGCAGCGCCAGATCCGTTAAGTGCGTTCAAAGACTATTTTACGTATACGTGTATTACATCAGTAGATGTCGAACGGTCGTTTTCAAAATATAACAATATGATTTCACCAAAGCGAACATCACTCATTGAGACAATCATAGAAACATAACTGATGCTGCAAAATCGCTACACATCTTCTCCAATTTGTGATAAGCAAGCTAGTTAAGAGGGTAAGTTTTACATGTATTGTTATAAATTGTAATAGTTTATTGTTTCTCGTATTAGTTAATTTTGCGTACGCCACTATCCCACGGAACATTTTTGATAGCCCTATTTATGTCGCTTTTGACTGTGAATCCAGTCTTCCCTGAAAGTAGGCCTTTGACATCTATTTTATGTTTGTTTGCAATATGACATGTCTTGTTTTTGCCTTTTTTGGCTCTGTAACCTATTATTTTGATGTTTCAAAGAGACTCCAAGACGTATTCAAAGGCAGGCAAAGAAATTCCCTTGTTTAGGAAACTTAGTTATCATTTTTTATCAAATGGTTGCGGGGAATGATTTTCCACAACGTTAATTACTTCCTCACCCCTCAAAGTCAGGAAGTTATGTATTCTTGAAAAAAATTTTGAAAATTTTTATTGCATTTCTGAACGAATCTCAACAAATGATGACGATACACAAAATTTCAGAGAGAACAAATTTTCTGTCTGTGTGTCTGTGTTACTGTCTGGTTCGCGATAGCAGCTACAGTTTTTGAGATAAAGCTTTCAAACTTGGTACATGCCTTGTAGAGGTCAAGGTAGAGATTGAGTTCATTGATGAGCCAAATTGGTCCCATTGTCTAAAAAAAATATTAGTGACATTTCACCAATGTGACTTTTTTGAAACGTCAAAAATTACTTTTATTATAAACTCCACCACACGTCGAGTTTTACTACGGTGGGGAAGTTCTGATACCCAAGTAATAATTGGCAGCGGTTTATTTAAAGAGATTATTAAAAAAAAATCTCAAGATTTGAGAGATTATAAACTCTTCAAACAGGAATCAGATAAGTTGTGTTATTCTGTCAAATTTGAGCTCCAGAATACTCTGTTAAGATTTTTTAGTGCCTTTTTGAAACACCCTGAGTAATAAAAAACTTACCAACGTATCATTTTTTCTTGTGTTCAAGTTTGTTTAGGTCTGTTCCCGCAATCATTGCAAACAGAAAAGAACCTTTAACAAGTAAATATACCACAGTTTTTAGCAGCATAGTTTGTCGTTAGCTACATTATCCGTTCGACTATAAAGAGTACGGCTCGTGATTGCAAAAAGGTAAAGTATTTCGATTGGACGATAGTCGCTTATAAGGATCGCTTTACGTGCTCCTTTCTTTTTGTAACCGCATTGTTTTCAGATAAAATTATGGTGCGTAGATAAAAGCTACAACTTTTGCTTCCACTGTTATTCCTTGTTTCTTATACGTACAATAATTTTTGAATATATAGATTTTGTAAAGCAGTCCTTTTTATAGCGTTTGCAATTGATATTTGGCTCCGAGATAAAATCAGTTAATAAATAACAGTAATTTAGAACTTTAAGAGTACTATAAATGTCTCGTAAAATTGCTCCTCACTTTGCATATGCATCTGATAAGTGTTTGGGCAACAGTCGAAAGAAAGAGAATCGGAATATGTAGTTCTGTAGAGAAAGTTATAATGTGTTTGAACGAAGTTACGTTAACTAGTTAACTATTTTTCCTAGAAAATACACTCACATGCAAACACAACAATTAATATTTGGTAAGATTTGAGGTCTTTAAATTTTTTTATTTTTATTTCAATTTTCATAAATTTTTTAGCATATCCAGTCTTTTGTTAAATGCTGACGTATTAGTCTTTATACAGGGTTCATTAAAATGTTGTTGTATAACCCTAATTTTAAAACACCCTGTGGAATAATTTCACCGGTAATATTTCTGTAGCTTCCAAATATAGGCTTACAAAGACGAATAACAGCTTGTGTTGGAATAGAGAACCGTTTTTCTTCATCTGTAACATCTTCTAATGAGTCAGTGCCCTTGCCACAGTAAATATACGTATTGTAGATGTAGTGGGTTCGAGCATCAACAAGGCATTGGATTTTCAAACCATATTTCACGGGTCTGCTCGGTAAATACATTTTGAATTTGCAGCCTCTGAAGCCGACCAACATTTCATCGACCGTTGCATTAGCTCCCAACGAGTAAGCTGATTGTGAATTTTGATTAAATTTTTCAAAGATATGTGAAATCGCTGCAGTTTTTACTCTTAGTATTCTCTCTTCATGAGTATCGAACCTCAGGCAAACTAACAAAACAGCAAATCTTTTTGCTGACATTACCAGCCGAAAAATTTCCCGACCGGTTCCGTCTGTTGATTCAATAGCCTCGGAATTAGATTTAAAAGCAGCAGTTAATAACAGAAGTCCCAGAAAACCATTTATGTCAACAGAATTTGTTTCCCTGTATTCTGTGCGATTCTCACTGCCTGGCTTATTACGAAATTCCTGAATTTTCAAATTTGTATAATGCACAACGATATCTAGTATATCTTATAGAAAAAATTCTGCCATGCTTTCGCCGATTCAATTTTTGGTGAAGTATTTTTATTTCCTGGCAACTTCAATATATTGTGAGCTGGTGTTCTTACCTTTCGGGTTGGTTCAGTGGTAGCCCATTTGTATCTGTTTTTTCCGTAGACATATTTCTTAACTGGATCACTTGTGTCACTGTCCTCTTCACTTTCAGTAACCTGCATCTCATCTTGGTCATCAGATTCACTGCCGGAAAGCTCACTAGCTGTTTCATGATCACTTGTGATAGCATTCCCAGTAGTAATGTTGCTCTCAGGATCGCCATCTTGGTCTGACAACTCTGTGTCACATTCCTCAAATCATCTTAGCACAGTTTCCTCAAAGTTAGAATCTGTAATTCTAACTTTTTTTGGATTGTCGGACATAGTTACTAAATTGAAAATATTACACTAACTTTGTCGCGGAGTCCCACGGATTCTAAGACCTTTAAAAGACGCACTTGCTTTGATGATATACTGAAGTCGACTGAGCACGTGATTGGTCCCCTCACGACTGGAAGCTACTAAAGAACGCGCGATGCCTGATTAGCAAATACGATAGTTACTAAACAGTTTATTCTTCCCAGAGTCCCAGGGACTCCGCAACGTCGGTTAAGGGTTAAATGTGTTATATAACTGACTCTCATCTGCATAAGAATGAGTCTTGCAATATTTATCGGATTTGCCAAAGTCGGAAGAATATATTAAAATAAAAAAACCGCTGCCAATTACTTGGGGATCAGAAATTCCTTACCGTAGTAAAACTCAACGTGTGGTGGAATTTATAATGCAAGTAATTTTTGATGTTTCAAAAAAGTCACATTTTGACTTTTCAAAAAAGTTATTTTGGCGTTTCAAAAAAGTCATATTTTTTGCCGTTTAAAAAAAGTCACATTTTGACGTTTCAAAAAAGTCATATTGATGGGATGTCACTAATATTTTTTTAGACCGATTTTGCTCATCAGCGAACTCAATCTCTTCTTTGACCTCTAGAATGTGTGTACCAATTTGAAAGCTTTATCTCAAAAACTGTAGCTGCTATTGCGAACCACACAGACACACACACAGAAGTTTTTTCTGTCTGAAAGTTTGTGTATCGTTATAATTAGTCGAGATTCGTCCAGAAATGCAATAAAAATTTTCAAAATTTTTTTCACATTGAGGGGTGAGGAAGTAAAAGTATATATTAAAATATAAAAGAGGTCCTAATATCGATCCTTGCGGAACACCAGCTTCCAAACCGTAGACTATATTCCAGGCCCTGGCCAATAATCACTTTTTGATTTCTTTGATGAAAATATGACCTCATTATTTTAAGCGCATTGTGTGAAAAGTCATAAAATTTCAGTTTGGCAAATAACAAAGTATGGTTAAGAGTATCAATAAATGATGTATAATATTTATATACCTTGTTTATCATTACGGTAATCAATCTACTACTCACTGCTGAAGAAGTGTTGGTGAAACAAGTATGTATACTTTGCAAAAATATATAACTGAAATTTGTGGAAATCATAAAACATTCTAGTTCTAGTTTTTATTAATATAATTTATAAAATTATTTATAAAACGAACTACATATTACGAAATAAACGTTTCCGTTTCATATGGTCGTAAAATATCGATAAATGAAATATGAAGAAAGCTTCAAAGTTTCAGCCAGTATAATAATATAAATCGTATACCGTATTAAACCACTATACGTTTTTTATATCAAACATATCAAGATCTCTAGACTAAAATGGAAAATTTCTTTTTCCACATATGGTACTAAACGTAATTATTATACAATGAAATTGAATTTAAGCTGACATTAGTACACGTTAGCTTCATGGGGTGCCTAATAGTTTATGTATCTATTTACTTGTTTTGTGCAAAAAGAAAATTGTGAGATATATGTGTTTTTACTTATACCACTGGCTAGAATATATAATTTTATCTGTCTGAGACCCTAACCGTTAACCAAAGAAGGCGGAAAGAATGGAGAAAATAATATTAATATATAATGTGACTAAAACACCATATCCTGATGATGCCAACTTGGTTGGCAAAATGTACATCTGGTATAGTACCGTATTTTAGTCTCTATGAGAACTTATTCATGTTAGTTATGTATCTATATAACATTAATCATTTCAAGGCGAGTCTTAAAATACCAAAAGACGATTTTATGCCAGGTAATGCAGTTTCCTTCACTAAAATATATGAGAAACACGATAGATTATTATTATCTATGTTTATTCAGCATGTAAGAATTGAATCGCCATTCTGTATTATTAAAAATAGTAATAGAAAAATTTTTAGACCGACTTATTAATTGTTGGAAAATTTTTTTGGGTAAGGGTCCTTATTTTGAGAAAAACTACTTTTTTAACTTGCCGACGTTTCGGTATTTTTTTATTACCATCTTCAGGGCAATTAATTATGAGTTTTTCCTGGTCACCATAAAATATATATAAAACAGGAAACAAACAGATAAAATCGTTGGGTATTAAGAAACCTTCTTTAGTGTACTTATGTAACATATATACACATATATATATATCACTTATAAAGGTACAATTATCAGACTGTAGTGTGTAATTAATTACACACTACAGTCTGATAATTGTACCTTTATAAGTGAATATATATATATATATATATATATATATATATATATATATATATATATATATATATATATATATATATATATATATATATATATATATATATATATATATATATATGTGTATATATGTTACATAAGTACACTAAAGAAGGTTTCTTAATACCCAACGATTTTATCTGTTTGTTTCCTGTTTTATATATATTTTATGGTGACCAGGAAAAACTCATAATTAATTGCCCTGAAGATGGTAATAAAAAATTACCGAAACGTCGGCAAGTTAAAAAAAGTACTTTTTCTCAAAATAAGGACCCTTACCCAAAAAAATTTTCCAACAATTAAAAATAGTTTCCAAACAATAAAAAAATAACGTTCTTTAAATATTTTGAGTGTCATATTTAGTTTTTATGTTAATTTTTTCGTGTCCTTGAGAAACATTTATTGATGGGAAGTTTGCCGGGGTAGGACAAAAAAGAAACTAATTCAGTTCAATCGCTAACGTTTCGACTATAATTTAGTCTTCTTCAGAGTTTTGCGCAATATAATTTAAATGAAAACACAATTTGGGGCATCTGCAATTTACATTGAATATGAACAAAAGTGAAATAATCGAAATCTGTTAATATTAGCGATTGAACTGAATTAGTTTCTCTTTTGTCCTACCCCGGCGAACTTCCAATCAATCAGTTAATTTTTTCAGAATATTATTTTACGGAATCGAAAATTATCTACCTATAGGTAGTAGGTATGTGATTTTGTGATGTGCATACTTTACGATATTGTGCTTTAAATGTACACACTGATGATCCTACTTGTAATGACCAAAAACATTAAAATGATTTATCTCCGAAGAACTTCGAAAATTGCAAATTTTAAGGAAAAACAAATTTTCGTATATCTGACCCTAGTTTTTCTTTGAAGGATAGAAGAATTAATAACTGCAAGATCTGAACAAAACTGTTATAAATTTCCGCAAAAAAAGAATGTCGCAGTAATTAAATTTATTACAAAAAAATCCACATGGTCTGTCCAACTAAATTTTATAAATATAAGTGTTTCAGTGATAAATGTGACCTTTATGATGTATTTAGTTTGCTTTTTGACGGTTACAAGTAAAATATTTATATATTTCTGACAAAGTACAAATCATTTGTGACATTAATGTCTATTTCAAACGAAAAAAATTTCCGAAATATCTGAATCAGAGCATTATTTTTAGTGTAGCAAAAGAATTATGTTAATAGTTTTATGATTTGCCACTCGCACTCTATATACTATTTTTAAATCTAAATAGCCTAGTCGTTTGTTTATTTTTAAGAATTGATGTAAACAAAAATATGAAACATACTTGTTTGGTACAAGTCGATGAATCAGTTTATCCGAAAATATTATATTTGTTAGTAAGAAATATAACATGGGCCAATAACATCTATGTAGGTTTAAAATTATAGATATATTCTTATAGCCCATTAGAAAGGGGCAAAAAATTACCGAAACCGACAAATCATTCCACAGAGAAGTTATGGACATGTATTGTAAAGTTGGAGAATTAATTAACTGTCGAAGGTCCTGTTATCAGTCTTTTCTTCTACAAGTTTTCAAAAACTAGAGTGAAATAATATTGGCTTATAACGTGTTTTATTTGTTCAAATATTCTAATTTTAAATGTTCTAAAAATGTGTCCTATGAGAAAGGACTCCGCAGCAAATACACGTAAAAACGGTTTCGGTGAAATTCCCTAAAATTTTTGTGGATTGTAGATCTAGTCCTACTAATTGAATTGCCCATTAGCAAAACCCACCTTCCAGGATTACTTTCGGATTTATGGTCATCCTAGTTTTAGATATTACATGGCTGCAGCCCTACAATATTTTCTAAAAAATATTTTATAGGTCGAATCAAGAATAATAAAAAATTTTGTAATGGGGTATAAACTTTTACTTTTACTAAATATTGCTTTAATACTTACAGAACCTACAGGGTGTACAAGAAAATATTTTTATTCAAAAAATTGCCAGTAAATATTAGTGATGATGCTATTTACATCTTTTATGTCGATTTAGTCCATCAATTCTTGAAGAATAGCCACCAACTACGGTATCTATGTTGATCAAGTAACTTATGTCTAAAACAATTTAAATCTAGTTGACGGTTATTAGTTATCAGTGCATAAAATGACGCTAACCTGCCTATGTTTGTTGCTGTATTTTAAGTTTATTTGTTGATTTTGTTATCCCGAGGTAAGTACCTTATACGAATAATTAAATTAATTTTCTTAAAGTATTTAATTTAAGTTTGAGTCATGGCCCTTCCTGCAAACCGGAGGCACTGTTGTACTTGTCATAGTGTGAACTTTATACACAGAATGTCAAGAATTGATGGAGATAATAATGCTGCCAAAAAAGAAATTGCTACGACTAGGCGTGAGACATTTGGAAGACCACCACTTCTTATTAACGATCAGACAAGAATCTGTTTTAATTGTAACGTTTCAATTCTGATGAAAAAAAGGCAATTGCTTATATTGACGGTACCTATTGTTCAATAGGGAAAAGTAATAATTTTCAAGCTTTGCGTCAATCATACTGCGTGCATAAAGGTCATCATTTAATAAAACCTGCCTTAATTGTTGCTCCAAATGGTTATATATTGGCCATACATGGACCTTATTTCTCTGATTCTCGGAATAATGATTCGGCAATGCTGAGAAATGAAATGGAACGAGACAGAAATGGGATCAGAAACTGGTTTTTAGAAAATGACATTTTTGTTGTTGATAGGGGCTACAGAGATGCAGTACCATTGCTGAAGGAACTGGGCATACACCACAAAATACCTTGTAACATACGTGCTGGAGAAACTCAGCTTTCGACCGAAGAAGCGAATGAATCTCGTTTAATCACAAAAACAAGATGGATTATAGAGTCGCGTAATGGTCATTTTAAATCGATGTTCAAGTTTTTTACTGATGTTATTCCCATGCAACACGCTATACATTTAAGGGATTTTTATCATATTTTTGGTGCTATCATAAATAGATTTCGCCAGTCAATAAATATGGAGGGCGCCAATATTGAGTTTGCGAACCAGTTATTAGAGAGAGCTCGACTTCCAAATACAGTACAAGAAATTGTTTTAGGTGAAAATCTTCATCGTAGACGAGGCAGGTGGGTTAATTTGGAAGCCAATTAAATTGATGACTTTCCTCGTCTCAATTTAGAATATTTAAGAGATATTACTGTAGGCACCTACCAACTGAAACTAGCTCCCTCCTATGTACAAGACACGACACAATGGGAAGGAATTGATTTACAAATAGATCTGACACTGGAGCAACGTTCTATTATTAGACTTAGAATATATTCGTGACACCAAAATGCTACTAAGTACCAGTTATGGATACAGTATAGTAATATAGGCGATCCTATCACTGGATATTACTGTACTTGCAAATCTGGTGCAAGTACAGCTACATGATTACATGTGCCAATAGTTCGGCACATGTAGTCATGTAGCTAGCGTTTTGTGGTTCTTGGGTTACTCAAGACATGAGCCGAATGTAAAATATCCGTCAACCATGCTCTTACAATCTATCCAAGATGCAAGTGATAGGTACAGATAACAAGATTGAGTAAAAATCAATATTATTACTGTTAGTCGGTACAAGTTTTTTGTTTGTCATAGTTAAGAATTTCTTAAATAAAAATATTTTCTTGTACACCCTGTAGGTTCTGTAGGTATTAAAAAAAATATTTAGTAAAAGTGAAAGTTTATACCCTATTATAATTTTTTTTATTATTCTTGATTCGAACTATAAAATATTTTTTAGAAACACTTGTAGGGCTGCAGCCATGTAAGATCTAAAACTTTGGATGACCATAAATCCGAAAGTAATCTTGGAAGGTGGGTTTTGCTAATGGGCAATTCAATTAGTAGGACTAGATCTACAATCCACAAAAATTTTAGGGAATTTCACCGAAACCGTTTTTACGTGTATTTGCTCTGGGGTCCTTTACTAATGTAAGACGTTTTCATATGGCTTTAAACATGTTTAAAACATAATATGTCAAAAATGTTTTTAAATTGACCTAAAATTCGCTCGATGTGGTCGTCTTTTTATAACAACAAAAATAAAAAAGGTGTCTACATGACCTCTTATCCAGTAATATGATGAATTACACCGGCACACAAAAAAAAAGTTGTTTGTACATTTGACGCCACCTACCTCCCGACATGTATTTCGGCCCGCTGAATCCGAATTTGAAGTTAGTTTGGACCGTACACCCTCAAATATCGAGTAAATTGAAAAACCGTAAAAAATAGCGAAAATTGGGTGTTACGGTAATAAAAAAAAATTGTGGATCTAAACCAAGCCTAATTTTTATGTATTTCGATCCGCTGTATACGAATCTAAAGTATATTTAGACCATAAGCCGTTTTAAATCTAAGTAAATTGTAAAAAAACCCTCGAAAATTGCTAAAAATGGCAAAAAATTGTGATTATGTTGATGAAAAAAATTTTGTAGACCCGGATCGAAGAGAATTTTTATGTAATTTGATCTGCTGAATCCGAATCTGAAATATATTTGGCCCGTTAATCCCTCAAAATCGCAAAAAACCGATAAAATATCAAAAAATTGCAGTTGAGAAAATTGAAAAAAATCTATGAAACACGATTAAATACGTTTCTTGTATTTTTTTATGCATAAAATACAAGTTTAGAATCTGAAAATGTGAAAAATTGTAAAATCTATAAAAAATGACGTCGGGTCTACAAAATTTTTTTCATCAACATAATCACAATTTTTTGCCATTTTTAGCAATTTTCGAGGGTTTTTTACAATTTACTTAGATTTAAAACGGCTTATGGTCTAAATATACTTTAGACTCGTATTCAGCGGATCGAAATACATAAAAATTAGGCTTGGTTTAGATCCACAAAATTTTTTTATTACCGAAACACCCAATTTTCGCTATTTTTTACGGTTTTTCAGTTTACTCGATATTTGAGGGTGTACGGTCCAAACTGACTTCAAATTCGGAATCAGCGGGTCGAAATACATGTCGGGAGGTAGGTGGCGACAAATGTACAAACAACTTTTTTTTCTTTGTGTGCCGGTGTTATTATAATAATAGTTAGATATTCTATAATTTGTATTTAAAATTCCAAGTTCCATCGCAATAATAAAATAATAATAATCAGTTGTGCAATTATATATAAATAAAAATTATTGTTGTGTACTTAATTATAACAATAAATTACAAATAATGGTGATCCAACTTTAAACAATAGGTGTTATTGGTCAACATATAATTTTACTTGTAATTTATTGATAAAATGCATTATTATCTTTTCTAGTAAAGTAATAAATAAAATTATTTTCTATATAAAGTTTCTCTTCGTCATTATAGACAATTCCACAAAGAATGACTTCGCCCTGTATTATCAATATAGTAATAAATCTCTAAGCAAAAGTTAACATAATGTTATTCTTGGACAATGAAACAACACTAATTCTTAGCCTTTCTCTAAACATATAATTATAGAGGAACTAAATAATAAATTAGTACAAATAAAACGATGGTGGTTTAAAACGAAACTGTATTAAGTGAAATTTATTTGTTATGGGAATAAAATTCTATTTAAATCAAGAAAAAGATGTATAATAATTACTATCACTCATAATGAACCAAGGGTAGTGATAATCACGCGATAATTTTGTCAGCAATTTCCGAAAGTATGTTGCTTAAGAGGGCTAATCGAACCAGTGTTTGTAAGGTAATTTTTCAAAATTTATTTCTTCCATACGGTTTGGTCAAATTACACCAAATTTGGAGGATCAGTAGTTGAAAGTGTACTAGAGGGTACATGTATATCTATTTTAATTAATTTTCACTTTATGTAGGGAAAATTTATACTGTAAATATAAGTGAAATTTGGACGTGATTTGCTCCTGAATTATGATATCAATCGGTAAAATTCGAGGTAAAATTCATACATGTCATCTAGAATGAATCTTCATAAATATGCTCAGCAAGTTTCAAACTTTTATTCCGTACTATTTGGTTAAAAAGAATTTTCTAAATAAGTATCTTTGTCACTACAAATGGAGCAAGGAAATGTTACCTCTATCGGGAATCGCACCTCAATGAAGTCGGTGAATAAAATGTCCAGTGAAGGTATAGTCAAGAGCAAAATTATTCAGCGGCGCATGTATAAAAACTTTCTAGAGAGTGACACAGCTATCCGAAGCTTTTTTCCCGACTAGGCCCCTTAATAACAAAATTATGAATGAGGACTTATCGTTGCATGAGGTTCATTAGTAAGATATTTTTTTTTAATTTCAAACATTTATTGATTTAAATTTAACAATTCATTTCAGGTAGGTACTAAAAATATATCGCTAGTAATATATTACAACATATTATAATAAAAACGAAAATTTACAATCATTAAATGAACAATTATTAAATGTAAAATTATCCATACGTTTCTATTAGAAGAACTATTGCTTGTAACAATTTCTTGATTACAAGTTTTCTGAACAACATCGTCTACCTGATTTGCATGCATATTGTTCATTATTTGTTCGCGATTTGTTTTATTAATATTTAGGTATAGTTTTATTGAAGTTGTATTTGTATGACTGGTAATCTGTAACAACAGTTTTAATCATCTCCAGATGATGCCAACATGGTTGGCGAAGGCGGTAAAAATTACACTACTGGATTATGAAGATTTCGTACGAAAATGGGTTTGAGAGCAGGGCCGTGCAAAATGAAGGCGTATCGTAATGTGATTAGCAAATTTGAAAGAACAGGGTCTGTAAAAGACCTTCCGAGGTCAGGAAGACCTAGGAATAGTGATGTCCAAGTTGCAGAAGTTCTTCAGGAAAATCAAAACGTAGCTAATACTAATCCGCTAGCAATCAGTAGTGTGAATGCGATATCAAAACGATTACAAATGCCATACACCACGGTTTGGAAAATTTTACGGGAAATCCTAAAAATGTATCCCTATAAACTGCAACTGCTGTTTGAATTAAAGGACGAAGATTTTGCTCTCAGGTACGATTTTTCATTACACGTATTGGCTCAGATGGAAATTGAACCTGAATGGTTATCCCGTATTTTATGGACAGATGAGGCCCAATTCTCTCTTAATGGTAAAATTAATACTCAAAACTGTCGAATATGGTCAACAGAAAATCCACATGAAATCGTTCAGCAAAGCCTTCATGACAAAAAAGTCACCGTTTGGTGCGGTTTCACAGCTAATTTCATCAATGGTCCATACTTTTTCGAGGAAATACAGAATGGGGAGGCTGTATCTGTAACTGTTACTGGTGAACGATACCCGCAAATGTTAAGGGATTATGCAATTCCACAGTTGCAAAACGAGCACGAAGGAATTGAAAACATGATTGCTATGCAGGATGGAGCACCTCCGCACATTTACCGACAAGTTAAAGAATTGTTAACTGCGGTTTTTCAAGATCGTGTTATATGCAGACATTTTGTAAATTCATGGCCACCAAGATCGCCTGATGTTAACCCAGCGGATTACTGGCTGTAGGGTTATTTAAAATTTTTGATGTTTAGAATACGGCCAATAACGCTGGAGGAATTAAAGGACAGTATTAGAGAGCAAATTCGTGCAATTCAACCAGAAATTTTACAACAACAAAATGGAGGTCATATCGAGCATTTGCGGTAACTAGTGTTTGACATCAGAAATCCCATTATGTAAGCAACTAGATTCCATTTACTTTTTATTATTAATTTGATTTGTTAAGAATATATAATAAGTTGAAATATATCCCTTACTTTATAATTACCCGTTATATTAATATTAAATTCTTTATAGAATTTTTTCTTGAATCATCGGTTACATTCCATATAGTTTTAATTGTAGTTTCTTTATCATTACCAACATCGCTTCTTTTCATGTCAATTGCCCAGTCTTTCAAAATTAATGTAAGTGTTTCAACTGAGTTATTTTCATTTATCTGGTATATATGTTCGGCTATAAAATTCATAAATAACTCCCAAACACATTTTTTATTACGTTTAGTATTCATAGGAATACTATTTTCTATCATTTCATTTACGGAATCACTACTCTCATTTCCAAAGCGCGACATTTTTCTAAATATTGATGTACAAATGTCAAAACTGACAGAAGTGAAAGAGACCCCCCGATAAACGCCCTTGCGGGTTGTTGTCGGTTTAAACACACATTGATTTGTTTATTTTGACACACGTGGTCAAAAATTTATTCATTTGATTGGTTTATCTGTCAAAAACTATCAGGAAAAGGAAACTAGATCAGAGGACCAGTAGCTACTATTGCGCCTTATGGTTGACAGAAGACACACGAAGACAAATAAAAGTATAAAATGAATAATGAAATACATGTCGCTTGATACAATGTATTATTCAGAATGACTGTAGTCTGCCATCGTATTAGCATACATGGTCACAACTAATATTTGTTCTGCATTCGTGGCTCGTTTACTGGCTATTAATATCGGAGACAAAGCCTTTTGAATACTCAAAATTCTTAGTACAACTTTAACAACCTTATCACACCGAAAGTTAGTTGTTTCATCCACTGTCACCCACAAAAATTTATTTGGTACGTCCTCTATAATATTCCCCAAAACATTTTTACACACATCCAGTAGATCTGTTTTACGCAATGTATGGCTACTAGGTAAAAGAAAACCTGGTACGTATTTTACAAAGGAATCTCTAAACTCAGCATTGTCGACTACGTTCCAAAACAAACTACATGCACAGAACATGACACAAATCATAAAAAAAATCATCCTTTGTAACTGTAGGGCAATATTACGTCGATGGATGGGAGAATTTAAATGTCTTTTACGATCACAACGTGTATGAAATACGTAACATCGATTGCATGGAGTACCCATCTCCTGTAAGGTCATCGTAGTTTTTAATCATTTTTTGTAGTTTATGCACAAATGGTAGTGATTGCATCATTACTAAAAGCGTCTTATACTAGAATCAAACCAAACACGGCTTCACGAAAATAACCACACGCTTTCGCATTGCTAAGTTAACTGGGGAGAAAATGCCAAGCTATGTATAAAATTACATACGAGTACCCCAGTTTCCTGTACCTTTCTGCCTTGATACTGGTTATACTGGTTGCATATATTACAGGTACATAAATAAACACACCACATGCATTTTTATATGGTGTTTTTATTTATATTTATATTTTTTTTAACTGCCGGTTCTGAAAAATGGCAAACATTTCCGGCACCTGGTGATTATACGTTTATTTATAAAATGTTACAGTGCCTCAAATTTTTATCAAAATCAAAGAATTTCTGGATAACTTTTTCATTGTATTGTGATTTTTTACTCAATATAAATTGAAGTGTGAAAAAATTTCAACAATATGGTGTTGAATCGTTTGGATTTCTATTTTTACCCACATATTTTTTCAAATGTTTTCAGTTTGTCTTGAATTGGCTCTTTAAGTAAATGCCTGATTTTTGAAAATTCTTGTAGAGATGATGTCAAGTTGTATCCACACAATGTTTAGGTTATTTTATTGAATATAACTGATAGTGACATGTAACAAACCATATCGATGCGTTGGTGTAACGCACACATGTGGTGAATGCGTTTTTGGGCAAAAATGAGTTAAATACATTAATGCAAGTATTTGCACATATTTAGGTATTTAACTTATTTGTGCCCAAAAATGCATTTACCACGTATGCGCTCACAATCGATGTTGTCTTGCGGTTATGTACATATTTTGTTTGCATGTGCTGGCACTGGCCATAAGCCTCTCAGGAATATTCCGCTGTCAAATTATACTATCGATTTAAAATCCCTTTTGTCGTTGCTACGAACGCCCCTCTCCATAACATATTATATTGTTTTAAATGTTTTAAACAAGCATAATAAAAAAAATAGTAATCACTTTTCGTGTGTATCGTGTATAATTTAAAGATATTTCAGTTGTTTAAGTTCAACCTCATTCAAAGTGAGAAATTAATCAAAAGTGTTCCTAATTATCTTCTCTTTCACTTTATAAACTTCTCCCATTCATAAAATCTAATTTCCCAGAGTTGGAGTTGATTATATTATGATTATCTTAGAACGTTTTAAAGAAACATTACTTCTTTTCGAAAACTTCCTATTATTTATCGGTTACAGGATATACAATTGTAAGCTTATATTCTATATTAATTAGATTGCAAATTTATATTACTGCTTTATTTCCGATATCAAATAAGATTGATTAAAGATTTAAAAAATGATTAGTGAATTATTATTACATCTCTCAATTGAATTTTTATGAAAGTTTATTAGAACTTTTTTAACAATATTTATTAATATTACTTGAAAAATTACTCAATATCTCATTTATCTAGATAAAAGCAAATGTATAGAAATATTAATCGCGATTCGATAATAGACAAAAACGTGCCAAGAATATTACGACTTTTGTAACAAAAACCATCCCCGATTTTCCGTCTAATTCTGGATATTCTACTGTATGATAAATTTAGGGAAACAGATCACATAAAAAATAATATGTGGTCTATTTGAATAGCTAGACTAATATTAATGGCATCTACGAGATAACGAAAAATAAACGTGCGGGAAGGCTTGCTAAACAATGTTTTCAAATACGGTGTGTTTCATTTGGCAGTCCTATATATAAACCCTTTATTGTTTGTCAAATTTTAACGTTTCTTTAGTTTAGAACACAATCTGTGTCCAGGGGATAAGTCCAGCAGGGTCCATTTTGATTTTTTTCAAGTCAAAAATGTAGTATAGATCAGGTCTTGAACATTTTTTAGCCTAATTCCGTAGACTGTAGGCGAAAAACCTATTGCTGGTAACTACACTGGGCAATAATAGCTATGTTAAATCGTCAGGTAAGTGATGTGTCTCTCGTCAATCGTGATTCGCTCACAGATCTGCCTCATAAAACTCTTTGGTACTTGCAAGACGGTTCTCTTCTTCGCAATGCCACCAACGTTTGTCATTACTTGGACCAACCTTTTCCAAATGGATCGGTTAGTAGGAGAAAACCTAGAGCGTGACCTGTAAGGTCACCAGGCCTGAGCTCATTCGATTTTTTGTGGGGTGCTGAAAAGTAAAGTCTACAACATAAGACTACACTACACTACAGAAGTTCTATAAGACCGAATTCGGCAAATATCCCATTCTGTCAGATTTCATTACAAACAATCAGGGAGAGTGGATTTCTCATCTTAAATACTACCAAGTGGGCAATGGGGCACATTTCGAGCATCTAATTTAGTTCATTATGCTATAGGCTTTTAATCAAATTGAAGAAGTTCTGTAAATTTTGATTTTATCTGAAAATATTTGTTATGTATCTATCTAATATGTTTGCAATACTATACATAAAAAATATGCTCTATGAAATGACACAATGGAAAACATAAGTTGCAATTTAAAAAAATGTATCTGTAAAATGATATCTTGGGCAAATATGGGCCTAAAAATTCAATCTCTAAACGTAACATTTAAAACGAAATTAATGGTCTAGGTGTATGTTATAAACAAATAAACTACTTACACATCTCTCTCCCAAGCACCCATGTTTCCGGTCTGGAGTTAACCTCTACCAGAACGGTAGGTGTACACACTAGCAGCACCATCAGATCCGCCACACTTAAGTTCACAAGAAAAATGTTAGTACTGTTCCTCATATCCTTCGTTTTAAAAATCACTATTGGCACCATCACGTTTCCGATGACACCGAGACACATTATTATTATACAAAACACCATAGAAGTTGTTCGTATGTAACTGGGAAACACAGGGTACGAACCGTCCGAAATGTTGGTAACATTGCTGCTGTTGAAAACGTCTAACGTTGATGAGGGGGTGTACAAGTAGTTCGAAGTGGTGGTGTTCAGTTCTATTGAAGGGGTTGAATTGAAAGTCGATGTCGTTGTAAGAGACACAATTGATGAAATCATATCATAGTTTGGAACGGGTTTTTTCTTTCTTGGGAAGTGATGGAGGCGCCTTTCACATTGCTCTGCACAAAAAACCTGGTTTTACTACTAATTCAGTTACTAGAGACAGAAGAGGCTTTCGCTTTACAAAACAAAGGTGAGGTAGAAATCATTTTGATATGTGTTGTTTAGGTCGAGACCCTGAAAAATCTAAATTTTCGAATTAGGGGGAGTCGCGAATCGCCATCTTGGATGAAAGGTGCAAATAATTGGTTTTTTCAAAAAAACTCCGCAACGGTTGATCCAACGACAAAAATGTCAGGGACAAAGTTAAAAAAAGACAAAAATTTGAAAGATGAACATTTTCCAAAAAAATCGTTCTAACTCCATTTTTATTGGTAATAGTTTTTAATAGTCTGTATGATAAAATATATTGGAACTGTTGAAGGAGTTATTTTGAAAAATCAAATTTTTTGCACGCTTCATTCAAGAGGACGCCCGCGCCTCCCCCCCCCAGGTGGAAAACTTAGGTTCTTCAGCAGGGTCCCAACCTAAACAACATATATTAAAATCGTTCCTACCGCATCTTTTGTGAGGCAGAAATCTCTATTGACTGGATTATACGTATAATAAATAACAATATTAAATAAAATGCATATATACATTTAGTGGTAATCCTAGATATAAAGTTTAGGTATCAAAATTGAAACACCATGGCAAATAGAAAGTGCCAAGAGGATTCTTAGTTGAGATGTCACAATTTATGCAACCAACATTACTTAAGGTGATAACAAAATTATTTAATTTGTTCATGTGCGAATATGTTTCTCATGTATTACGTCAATAAGGGCCAAAACAAATATAGAAGATATGAATTTTATTCAACATTTTATGTATTTTATTCAATCTTTCATATTTTTTCTCTCCAAAGCAGTTTTCAAAATATTTTAAATACCTTAAGTTGTGAAGAGATCTATTAAAAACTAATAGTGTGTTTACAATTTGCTAAATTAAATGAGACTGAGGTTCAACTTTAAGTAATGTCGGTTATTTTGTGCTTTCATTTCCAAATATTATATGCGATTCGTGTCTTATATTCTCGGACTGAAAATAAAATACTAGAACAGCAACAACAATTTATTATTATTAGTATTAAATCGTTTCAATAATCTTTAATAAGTGGTAAAAATATACAATTAGTTTCCTTACAAAATGGCCCCCAATACCTGCTATAAGTTCATCATTATCACTAAATGTAGTCCTCTTAACTGTTTTTTGAGATTCGGAAATAAATACTAGCCGCTGAGTGCTAAATCTGGATTGTAAGGCTTTTGTTCAATTTCTTAGATGTCACAATCAGCAACAGCAGCTCTTTCAAATCTTAATTTGTGCACTTGAGAATTTTCGTGAAGCAGCAAAACACTTCGAGTCAGTTTTCTACGTCTTTTCACTTTAATAGAATCTCTCAGGCGATGCAATAAGTTGGAGTAATACCTTCTCGTTACTGTACTAACCTTCTTCAGTAAATCAATACCTACACAAAATTCCCCTGACAGTCCCAAAAAAATGGTGGCCTGCAAAAGGGGTGACTTTAAACTTCTTGGAGGGCTGGAGCCCATGACATGTCATTGCATCGACTCTTGTTTCGATTCAGGATCATAATAATGACCCACATTTCATCTCCAGTGACAAGTCAGTTGATAATTAAATCTGGATCGTCTCCACAAAGCGTCAAGAGTTGTTCACACGCCTCTACCCGAACACGCATTTAGAAAGACAAACACGTTCGCGGAACTCATCTTGTACTAACCGTTGTCATTGTCATGTAGAATTCTGAAAAGCGTGGTTTCCGAAACTCATAATAAAGCTGATAATTGCCGCTTCATCAATCTTGCATCCACCAGTACCAGACACTTGTTTTTTTTTTCAATAATATCTGAAGTGATCACGTCAACAGTACGACATAGACGAGGATCATCACACAATGATTCTCGACCATATTTAAATAGTTTGGAACAGACAAGTGATAGTGGCCAACCTGCTAGTCATATACTGTCCAAGGTAAATTGAGTAGAGGTAAACTGAGTAGTGGTTGGCCACTATCATTTGTCTGTTCCATAACCTATGGCATACTGAGGAGAACTAATAAGTTTGAAACCGGTCTATGTCTGGTTAGGAATTGACGAATGATATTGGCTTCCGATCTATCATGATTTGAAGGTATAATCCAATGCAGGTCGGAGTATTTGCCCGCTGAGTAGTTGTTTCGTTCAAATCATATTTAATAGCAATTCTGTAAGTTCAAATGCAAGTTTCCAAGGCATATGTGATTAGATAAACTTAATGGAAAATTGTATCAAAATTTAAAACTGCTCGTTGGGTCAAGCTCGCGATTACCTAGATACAAAATATGACCGTAAATTTGCCACCATGCATCGGCCAGCTTTGGAGTCCACAAAGATCAGGAATAAATGCATTCCATGTTCTCCTTCCGAGGAATTTACCAGTTCGAACGAAGCTTCTTCCCTATGGAGTGTGCAGATATGAAAACACACTAATGAAGCCTATATGACAGGATATTGAGTATGAGAAAGACTTAGTGAAAAAATAATATGCTGAATGCAAATATTTTCAAACAGTGAGTGGAGATTTGACCATGCATCCATCCATCTAGTCGTTCTCCGCCATTCAGCAATGAATGAGTCATATATTCCATACATTAGACTCATTAATTAATGAGTGGCGACTGGCGAGTCGCCGGAGAACGACTATGCATAACAGCATAAGTAGCAAAAAGAGGAATAATTAAAACTGCCATACCAGTAAACTATAGTATACTATAGTACGCTCCTTCTCCTACTATAGTTTTTACAAAGTGACAGTCTAGCCTGTACTTTACTTTCTGTTCATCACCGTACCGTGTTAACGAATTTGGTGTGAAAACTAAAGAAAAATCAGATTCAGAAGGACAAGAAAATTCACAATGGTGTTAAAATGATAAAAACTGAGAGAAGATAAAATAAATCCATGAAAATGAGTATAACCAGCATTGGATATGAGTTTAAGTTTTAAGTAATTTTTCACTAGGACACCGCGGAGGTTATTTAACAGTTTTCACCACGATTCGATACAAAAAAGTTGAAGTATGAATCATTTTTTCACTATAAATATTTACAATGGCATGTCATCTCGAAACTTTTTGAACTTTGGCGTAAAAATCAAATACATTTAGCAACATGAAAGACACATGTAGTAAATTAGAATATTACATGATTAATGTAGAAAAATTTATAAATAGTCTTAGTGACAGACAAAATTTAATTTTTTTATTTTAAGTAACTTCTAGTATCCTGTTTACTAACGATTCTTTAGAACTTCTAGGAATATTTATATACATCCTAGTAATCTTTTTAATAAATGTGAGTTTAAACGATTGTTTAGAGAGCAAAAATCTGAATAAGTGAGTGTTAACGTATTTTATAGGATCTTTTAGCAGGAAAAATCATTCTTCAAATTGTGCAGAACATCACTGATGTACACATTGAAAATTTGCAAAGAAATAAAATAATTCTGGTTTTTCTCATAATAAGATGTGTTTAATATATAAAAAATGTTAAGAAATATTAATTTAATCAAAATGAAAAATACAAACTCCTTCCTTGGTAAAAATTTTATACAGTGCGATAAAAATGCCTTCAAGAATTTTTGTAAAAGTTATGATATCATCGAAAATTTTATAAATATTATCTTCCATTTTTATAGTGCGATTTAAAACGGCGCATTTTTTACACTCATTAAAAATAATATATAGCATTAAAAATAATATGTAGCCATTTTTTATGAGAAAAGAGATATTATTTTAGATATTTATGAATATTTATGTATAAGTGCAATACAATCGTTTAAAAAAATATATAAAAATCACTGTGACAAATGAAATTACAAACTTAAAATTTTACCGCAATTTCTGTTGGTTACAAAAAATAATAAGTAATTTAAACTAAAGTAAATGTTCAAAATATTCTGTGTTGATATCCTGACAATGATGTAATGGACTAACAAACTCCCTTTGAGCATTAACAATGACATCAGCTCTTATCTGACTAACTTTCTACCGAATATAAACTTTGCTTTTTAAGTAGCTCCATAGGAAATAGTCCAACGGGGTTAGTTCGGTTGTATTATTTGACCAATCGATACTTCCTCTTTTTCCTATCCACATATTAGGGAAAGTCTTATTTAAGTAATTTCAAAAGCATGCCTCGTAGTGTGAGGGAGCACACTAGTCTTGTTGAAAATATCATTATGAGGGATGTCAAGATATTTTTGGTATGGAAAAAGAATTGTTGGTCAGGAATTAACTCCTGAAGAAAAGTTCTGCAATCAGAGTGTTTTCAAAAAAGTCAGGACTCACAACTCCTTCACCTACAATGCCATATTATACATTTACTTTTTGGGGGCGTTGTGTGTACTTTTCCATCATCCAATATGGCTTCTGTTGTGTCTAGTGCCGACAATTTTGAAAATGCCATTTAAGCAGAAAGTTGATTCGTCAAAAAAGTATATTTTTAACAATATCTGGATTTCTATTGTACATATGTAATAACTCCTCTCAAAACTGAATCCGGCGATCAAAATCATCCTCATTTAACTCATTTATAAGGTGAACTTTGAATGGATGATATTTTTTCTTATGAATTATTTTTACCAGAGTAGATGTTGTCGTCAAAATTTCTTGTAATTCTTACAGATTAGACAACAACAGATTGATTTGAACTTCTTCACTTACCACTGGTCGTCCAAATTTAAGTAAATATCAACATAACCATTAAGATTCAAATCGGCTAACCATAGTTCGGGAAATTGGTGATGATCAGGAAATTTACTACCTCCTGCTTAGGTAGTAATCCGTACCCAAAATCTATCATCATCGATTATTACTATCTCTTTAGATTTTATTCTATATATAGCCTCACAAAAAAAAATGAAGCGATTTATATTTGGAGGTCTTGGTGGCCATATTTGGTCCATTTCTACCTATCCATTCATTAAAGTGTTCATTTAAGTAATTCAAATTAACAAATTCGGTAACAACAAAGCCTACTTGAGGTCGATTGCCTTGTAAACGGTTTCAAATAAAAGAATAAGATTATTATTCGCGCTATATGTCTAAAACTATGAACAACAGATATACAATGTTACATATTTTTAAAATCAGGAAAAGAAGGGAAATTCGATTCTTAAATCAAATACAATTTAAAAAAGTGACATTTACTTTGTATCTCCACTATTTTCAAAGCTCTTTCTTTCAAAAATCTTGGAAAAATAAGTCACAATGTTTGAAATATTGAAATACGTTTATAAATAATGAAGATAATGGAGGAAGGAAGTCCTTTTTATGTCGAAAATTTTAAGAAGTCTTCTATAAAAGAGAATATTTCAGAACGGTTTTTGTAAGAATTTTATTCAGTTTAACATAGATGTTCATAAATGTCTAAAATAATTATTTCTCAAAAAAAGTTGTTATGTAACGTACTTCTGAAGTGGGTTGGAACCTTTGATGTGAGGATAACACTGACTTGGTTTTCCGCGAAACACAAAAACAATAAATACTCTACTAGATGCGCGTTTCGCCAACCAAGCTGGCATCATCTGGAGATGATTAAAACTCAGTTTTAATGATATCCAGATGATGCCAACTTGGTCTGACTACGTCATTGTTAAGTAACATATTGTAATTGCTAGTGCTATATATTTAAAAAATGTATTCTTTGAAATGGGGAAGTTGTTATTTATAAACATTGTTGTTCCATCTTATCTTAGAGTGGCTGTTAGATATCTAACAGATTTATATTAATTATCTCTACTTCTACAAACAATTAATCACAGCCAACTATTATTTTACTGGTTTAAAAATATTATTCTTAAATTTATCTGTTCTGTAACTTTAATAGACCCTTAATAAAAGAAATTATTAAGTGCATCTTGTATTGCTCCAAATTAATTAAAGAAGTTTGCACCGCTGTGTTGAGATTGAAGAGGCCGTTATATAAGCAGGAGCTTGACATCACCACTGCTTTAAAACAGTAGTCAGTAATACTACGGTGTCAACCCTCTTACCTATTTCTCACGAACCCCAAATGCGCCTCTACTGTGTGATTGTCTTACTCTTTAAGTTTCTTAGTTAAATGCACGTTTGGGATTTCATCGTTTTTCAACATTAAGTTAGCGGGCTTTAATGGTACTGCAACTTTAATCCTAGCAAACAATTGTGAGAAGTTGACTGCATTGTTTAGACGGTTTGAAGTAGTGTATTTTATGAAATGGGGTACTGCGAGTAATCTGAAGCGCATTACCATTGAAAAATCATTATCTGATCGAAGTTTCCAAATAAAAATCTGTTCATACACCCTAAACCCCAACACACAAAGAGATTTAATGTCTAATTTAAACAGTCATCAATCATGACGTCGTCAAACAAGATGTCAATGTTAACTTAAGCCTATATTAATTATTGGAAAGCTCTTATCAGAATTCCACAGGCAGTTCCTGAATTACTATATAATTTCCTGCTGAAAACACCCTTTTAAACTGCGTAATCAAGCATATATGTATTTTTATAAGGAGCAGTCACAAAGTGCAAGCCGCAGCGACGAAGATGAAGAAAAATGTCGCGTCACATGATGATAATATTTAACAATCTTTATTGTTAAAAGATTGGTAAAAAACATAATATACAGTGTGGGGCAATAGTGCGTCGGACTTCGATATCTCGAGTTCTACGATAGCTAGAAATTAAAAGGAAATTCAAGAAAACTAGATAAAAAAGTCTATAACCGGAAATTATTTTCGACTATACAGGGCGAGCCAAGACGAAATTACAGGACCAAGTGTCTTTTTTTTAAATGGAATGTTACGTATATCAGTAAATTATTTAAAGCTTCTTTCTAGACTCCACCACTTGGATGTAATGAATTTTTTTGTTGAAATAATGCCATCTGCAGATGCATATTGAAAAAATTACCAAAGGAACCATTATGGGTTTTAAGAAAAACCTATGTGAATACTAGTTACGAGACATCTAATTAATGTTTTTGAATCATTTTTATTTCCTAAAATGTACCTATAATTCTTTTTCAATTAAGAAGTTTAAATTTAATTTTCTCAATTTTTTCCAACTGGAACACCCTGTATAATTTTCAACGATGTGATGTAGAAATGAAACACGAACATTTTTTTGTAGGTACTTCCCTATGGCTAATTTATTGAGCAACAAGTACAAAATTCAAGAATGAACTTAAAAAATAGAGGTTTCTTCAAATAATTCATTAGAAAAATTTATAATAAGTGAAGTGATCCACATGTTGTCCATTTTGATTGACATATGTCTCTATTCGCTTTTGAAATAAGGTTTCTACCATTCCTAGAATTGCCGGTGTGATTGATCTAAAAGTAGGTATTATCCTTTCCTTCATATTTTGCACTGTTGTTGGTGTGTCTTTATAAACAACTTCCTTCACGTATCCCCATAAAAAGACATCCATTTTTGTAGGATCTGGGGATCTATCAGGCCATTTAATGGGTCCATTTCTTAAATAATGTGGTGGAGCACCATCTTGCTGAAACCACATCCTATTTCGAATCCTTTCAGGAAGATTCACTAATAATTATTGTAGCAGATAGTTTTCCAGAAAATGAAGATAAATAGCTCCATTCCATCAAAGAAATGTGGCACTATTACATGTTCTCCAATTATTCCTCCCCAAACGTTTATTATAGTAATAAATAGTAATTTTTGGCCACCCTGTACATTTTTAGGAAGTAAAAATGATTCAAAAATATTAATTAGATGTCTCTTAACTATTATTCACATAATTTTTTCTAAACACATAATTGTGACTGGTAATTTTTTCAATATGCATCTGCAAATGGCATTATTTTAACAAAAAAATTCATTATACCCGAGTGGTTAGGAGATAGTCAATAATAATATAGGAAAGAACAGAGTCTAGAAAAAGGCTTCAAAAGATGTGCTGATATACATAGCATTCCATTTAAAAAAAAGGCACTTGATCCTATAATTTTGGCTTGGCTCGCCCGATATCTTCGAAAATAATTTCCGATTATAGACTTTTTCATCTAGTTTTCTTGTATTTTTTTTATTTGATTTCTAGCTATCGTAAAACTCGCGATATCGAAGTCCAATGCATTATTTCCCCACCCTGTATATTTTGGACTAGTCAACATCGACAAATTTTATTAATAATTCAATATGGATCTGCAAACAAGAATTGGTTTAGTGCAATGTTATTATGAAGTCAGTAAAAATTACACTACTAGATTACGAAGATTTCGTACAAAAATGGGTTTGAGAGCAGGGCCGTGCAAAATGAAGGCGTATCGTAATTTGATTAGCAAATTTGAAAGAACAGGGTCTGTAGAAGACCTTCCGAGGTCAGGAAGACCTTTCGAGGTCAGGAAGACCTTCCGAGGTCAGGAAGACCTAAGATTATTAATGTCCAAGTTGCAGAAGTTCTTCAGGAAAATCAAAACGTAGCCAATACTAATCCGCTAGCAATTAGTAGTGTGAATGCGATATCAAAACGATTACAAATGCCATACACCACGGTTTGGAAAATTTTACGGGAAATCCTAAAAATGTATCCCTATAAACTGCAACTGCTGTTTGAATTAAAGGACGCAGATTTTGCTCAGGTACGATTTTTCATTACACGTATTGGCTCAGATGGACATATAACCCGAATGGTTATCCCGTATTTTATGGACAGATGAGGCCCATTTCTTTCTTAATGGTGGAATTAATACTCAAAACTGTCGAATATGGTCAACAGAAAATCTACATGAAATCGTTCAAGAAGGCTTTCACGACAAAAAAGTCACCATTTGGTGCGGTTTCACAACTAATTTCATCATTGGTCCATACTTTTTAGAGGAAATACAGAATGGGGAGGCCGTATCTGTAACTGTTACTTGTGAACGATACCTGCAAATGCTAAGAGATTATGCAATTCCACAATTGCAAAACCAGCACGAAGGAATTGAAAACATGATTTTTATGCAGGATGGAGCACCTCCGCACATTTACCGACCAGTTAAAGAATTGTTAACTGCGCGGTTTTTCAAGATCGTATTATAAGCAGACATTTTGCAAATTCATGGCCACCAAGATCGCCTAATATTAACCCAGCGGATTACTGGCTGTGGGGTTATTTAAAAAATTTGGTGTTTAGAACACGGCCAACAACGCTGAAGAAATTAAAGGACAGTATTAGAGGGCAAATTCGTGCAATTCAGCCAGAAATGTTGAATAGTGCTGTTACAATTTGGCGGAACGGTTGGTAATTTTACAACAAAATGGAGGTCATATCGAGCATTTGCGGTAACTAGTGTTTGACATCAGAAATCTCATTATGTAAGCAACTAGATTCCATTTACATTTTGTTATTAATTTGATTTGTTAAGAATATATAATAAGTTGAAATATATCCCTTACTTTATAATCACTAGTTAAGACTTCATGGTTGTTTATATACCTTATGGACAAGGTTTGCAGTATCGTCAACGCAGAAGGTGTAAGTCAGGCAGTGATCAATCAGGTCACTGATATGTAGGATAAAAAGGGACGGCCCAAGAGATGAGTCTTGGGAGATACTGAAAAGTATTGGATTCAGGGAAGAGAAAACCTGCTCGACTGGCATTCGGAAACGGTAGGAATTATATAATTTTAACGATACCTGGAAACCCCCCATATGGGGATTGTAATGTAGTCCAGGGTGTCAAACTTGGTGAGGGTATTTTGGTAGTCTAGAAAGACAATCCCTGTGAAGTAAATTGTGTTGTTCTGCAGTGTTTTATCAAGTATAAATGTCTAAATGCGTATCAAAAACGTACAGCAATTAAGCAAGGCTTGTCGCCATCTAAAGGTCTGCCTTTATTGTACATTTTGGTAGTATATGTAATCCTAGTGTATTGGAAAATTTTGAAACTAAAATTAACGATATAAATATCAATTTATATTTTCTATCAGGCCAACTACTTGTTAACTAATAACAACAGTCATTATTATTACTAATTTTGCAATAACTTTTTGTAGACCAAAGAGAGTTATTTTGTGAAATAGTAAAACTTTTGTTTGTTTAAATATGTGTTTTAATGAAGATATTTTATCCACGCTTTGGGCGTATTTTAAATTTATCTACCTTTGTCGGTTAGAAAATAAAGATAATACGTAAATATGTTTGTTTTAAAATTGCATTATGTCATGTACGCCATATTTTAGAAATACTACTTTATAATGAAACCTCTCTGGCCACCCACGTGTTAGTATCCACAAGAAGGCCCCATCTCTAAATAAACAAGTCGCTGCCGCCTTATAGCTGACGCTCACGCGAAAGTTAATCAAAACAAGTGGTAGTTGACTCAAATATACCAATTTTGAATTTTCTTATGTTTTCATTAAAGTCATTGACAGGTATAATTTGTATTAAAATGTCTGGTACGAATGTTTATTTTCTCTCTCTCTCTCTCTCTCTCTCTGCATTGTTTAGTTTTAAAAAATATTAATACTATCAATGATGGTTTTGATACAGAACATCTTCGCCTACTTATTGTTTACTAACGCCCTCAGTTATCTGGTACATACCTTAACTACATTATCTCACTCTCTGTTTGTTATGTGAAATAGTTTCATTTGCAAAATCCCAACATAATTTTACGCATTCTTTAATCACGGACCACCTGTTGTCCTAGTCAATATCGCGCCATTAATTTCTCAAACGCTTTGATATACCGCATCATCATCAACAACTCTTCTTCTTGACATATTCAATTACTGTGAAGCGAGCAGCTTCAAACAATGCAATGCAGACGCCAGTGTAGTGCCAATTCGTCTTTGTATAATGGTTTCAAACGTGCTTTGTTTACACCTGTACTCTTATAGTAGCCGCACTATATTTATGTCATCAACATATCAGTAGTTTACGACTGCCGGTGCCGGCAGAAATGAAAAGCCGCAATTAGCAATTATCGGCATTCCTCTGATTTGGTGTAATTACTGACACTAGTTATCAGTGGTGGCTCGTGATATTGCCCACAGAGGAAGCTTGAAATTTAAATTTCAATATGATTACAATTTGCACATTTCCCCACCACCCTTGAGGTAGTACAACGGCGCGTTACATTTTTTTCTCGTGTGTTGATCGCCAGAATAGCCTACTATCCCACTAATAATTAAATTATAATTTCTAATAGAAATCAAAATAGTTTTGGAAAAAAATTGATAAATAAAAGAGTTTTTCTACAAACAAAACATTGTTTTCATTATCACTGCCAGAGTATAAAATTATTACTTTTGATAAAAATTAAAATAGTTTTGGAAAAGAAGTTACATAAAAAAATATTTTCTAAAAAATAAATAACGCAAATAAATATTTCTTTTAAAATAATAACTAACTATATTAATCTTTGGTGTAAAGTCTAAATATTTTTATAAATCAGTGGTAACCTGCGATTTTCAGAACTAGCTAAATGGTTGATTATTTCTTCATAAAATGAAAATAAATCATTTTTCTTCAACTCTGACAAAAAACGTTTTTCTATTGAAATAAGCGATATATTTCACAGGCGGTCTTGAGCTATTGTGTTTCTAGTAAATGTTTTTATAATATTAATAATAATAATAATAATAAGTAATTTATTTCCTACAGGTTAAAGCACCCAATTACAGAAAAAGCTTAAAACTGAGTATACTGTGATATAAAATGCACAAATTTGCAATACACATAGTCATTAACATTACATTAAGAGTTTATAAGAAAACTCATACATAAAAGTAAAATATATTATAGTGTTATGAAATAATCTAATTTAATAAGCACAGTTTTCTACATATATATGAATTATTTTAGCTAAACTATCATAGTTGACATTACATAAAGCCGAAATGGTGTTAAAAGTTTTACACATATTAAAGATTGGTGACTTTATCATAAAGTTTGTACGAGGAGCATCGCAGTAAAAGAGATTGTTTTGACGGGATTCTAATCTCGGGACTGATAGGTTTTGGTTACTTAATAGAAATGAACAATCAACATTGTGACTAATTAATTTATAAAGAAAGGATAAAACGACAACATCTCTTCTGAATCTGAGAGATTTAAGGTCAAACATATTAAGCAGTATATTGTTGTCTGTACCTCGGGGAGGATAAGATCTATTACATTTGAAAAACATAAATTTCAGACATTTGCGTTGAACTGATTCAATGCGTGACAATGAATTTTGATATATGGGAAACCAAATAATACAGCCATACTCCAATTTACTTCTTATAAATGATATGTATAACAGTTTTAGGGTGTCAATATTCACATAACCGCCCCAATTTCTTACTAAAAAACCTAAGGCTCTAAGGCTCTTGTTGAAAGTAAGTTTTGGGTCAAAAATAATTCCCAGATCCTTATAATTCACACAACGATATAAAATGTTATTATCTATTTTATAGTGAAAGGTAACTGTAGTGTCCTTCCTTGTATATGACATAACCTTACATTTGCCAATATTTAACTTTAGAGAATTGACCGAGCACCAGCTGGAAATTTTATTAACTTCATTTTGCAGTAAGATACAATCCTCTATAGAACTTATCTCTAGGAAAATTTTGAGATCATCAGCAAATAGTAGGTAGTGAGAATTAATATTAGCTGTTAGGTCGTTAATAAAAATAAGAAATAAAAGGGGTCCTAAATTTGATCCTTGCGGAACTCCCGATACTGCTGTATATGATTGAGAACGATAGCCTGCATATTCAACAAATTGATGTCTCCCAATTAAATAGGACTGAAATAAACAAATTAAAGAGTCAGAGAAACCAATTCCTCTCAGCTTTGATAGTAATAAAAAGTGATCTATTTGATCAAATGCCTTCTGTATATCTGTGTATATAACATCAACTTGACCTTGTGAATCTTAGGATTCTGATATATACTGAGATATCGAAGCTAGATTGGTAATTGTAGATCTCTTATCCATGAAACCGTGTTGAGAAGGTGATATTGTATTTTTAACAGACCAGTAAATGTATTCATACAGAATAATCTCTAATAATTTGCCAAAGTTACATAATATTGCTATTGGTCTATAATTATTTAAATAAGAAGAATCACCGGATTTGAGTATGGGACATATTTTTGCAATTTTCCATATATCTGGATATTTACACGTAGTTAACGAGAGATTAAATAACAAAAGCAAGGGTTGAACAAACGCTGTAGCACAATCTTTGATTAAAAAACTAGGAACTTTATTAACGCCGCCGGCTGTCATTTTGTTTTTTAGTTTTTTTATGCCTTTAAGTCTTCGTCCTCCGTTATATATTGCAAATTAATAAGATTGTTGTTTAGCAATAAATTCTCTTTATTATTGTCGGGGTTTGAATTGATATAAACGCCCGAAAAATAGTTTGAAAAACCGTCAACGATGGATTGAGGAGTTTCGTAAGCTTTGTCATTGTAGTGGAGAATTCCAGGTATTCTTGACTTACCCCTTTTGACATTAAGAAATGCGGTTGAGTGCTGAAAACGATTGTTCTACAGAAGCTGAAGTTACCGGAATTGTTGACACTAAAGATAAAAGTTTGTTCGGAGAGACATCTTTTTAAATTATTATTATATATAAATGTAAGCATTTCTTGAGGCGATTTTGAATTTGCTAAAAGTTGCTGGTCAGAATATAACACAATTAGTTCATTTCTTACCGAAATACGGTTAAAAAAGGGATACTGGTCCATTAATTTGTCCATTAGACTGTTAGGATATGATTTAGAAAATATTATAAAATTATTAGGATTTACTAAATCGAAACATTGCAAAGTATTTAAATCGGAAAATCTAATTTCAATTTGAACTATAATGGTGCCCAAACTGTCTGTAAAAATTTGTTTGTAATGTATGCCGGTCTTGTCAAAGTTATATGTTGTCTTTCTTTTTTTAACTGTGGCTCATCATCTAATTCTTCAATATTATCTAAAAAAACATTAAGTATTGAAATGTATTTCGTTATAGCGAAATTCTTTTAATTTAGATATAAGTGAATTAAGTCTATTTTTAGAATGTGTTATATCAGTTAGTTTATTCTGTAAAATTTGGAAAACAACATCAGTTTGCTCAAAAATCATTTTAAAAATCTTTAGAAAAAATATGAAGTTTTTATCCAACTATAACGAGTTTAATCCGTAAGCTGCTCTTAAAGTCTGATCGTCGTTTAAAAAGTCTTCACTTTCCGAAATAAAATTAAAAACGTCAATAAGTTTTTCCTGTATGTGTCAACAGTGAAAACAACTCTAGATGAAAAATTTCAACAAGTGGGAGCATTACTCGGAATTCTGAAAAATATGACGAAAAACCAGTAATATTTGAAAAAAATATTCTTTAATTAGGTTACAGGCTTTACCTAAAACCAAATTTGTCTGCGTTACAGTGAGTGAAGTAAGCTTGAGGAGCAATATCTTTTATTTTAGTTTGGAGTCCATTAAGATGTCCTGATATAACCGCAGCGCCGTCATAGGTTTGTGCAACTAATTTATTTTTCAAATCAAATTTACCAAATTCGTCGATTAATAATTTAAATAAGCTATCCGCGTTTCTTCCACTACTCACAAAAAAAAAAACATTTCAACAACTTCACTGTTCATTACATATCAAAAAATTACGGAAAGTTGAGATTTACAAGCAATGTCCGTCGTTTCAACAATTTGCTACGAGAAAAATTCGCAATTATGTAGTTCTTCATAAATTTTGCCTTTAATAATGAAGCTAACCCTCTCAATTAGGTCATTTTGAATTGATTTAGACGTCCCGGAAAAGATAGTGGCATTAATCAAAAAGTTCTCTAATTTTGATTCATACGTTTTTAAAAAATCTATTAGCTCCTTGAAATTTCCTTTATTATACGAATCGCGTTTTTCGTCATATCCTCGAAAAGAATTTTCTTGAGAAGATAAATATATAACCGCATCAATTAACCTCTTTAATATTTCCCTATTTTCATGAACTTTTTCATTAAAATTTTCTATTTCTCTTTTATGCGCAGAATCCAAGAAATTTACAATATTTTGTTTATCCAACACTTCGAATTTAATGCAAGATGAAATATGCTCCTGAGATTTTTCATGCCTTTCTAAACCTCGTGACAAATTTTGCAAATTATTAAACCCGGCCCTGCCCCAAATTGAGGATTGATCATTAGTAAATAAAAACATTTTCAACAATATAATTTGTTTCTAATTGCTGATGCCGTTAACCACTCGATTTTTTGATAATTACTATCGCTAAACCCTCTGTTTTGTTCACCACTTGTGAAAACTACTGACGACATTGACGGTGTATGTAGGTCTGACAATTTTTTTAATTCTTACCTTTCGATCATAACTAAGAGTACTAAATCCATTTAACAACAAATAAATCACTACGTCTGGACAACAAGACATGTCGTTGGGAATATTTTACCTAGAGCACTCATTTTTCAACCACCTGTTAAATATTTTATGTATGTTTATGTTCTCCCACGAAATCACAAATTGCCACTGTCCTTGTTCTATAAACTGTTCATACTCTTGTGAGAGAAGGGATCAACGCTCAACTGAGGTGTACATGCGCTAGAAAGAGATGGGATACTAGAGGCTAGCTACCCTAACTTTACAGAACCAGAATGTTTGCTGATACGCGCCGTAATTCAAGGTCACGAACAATGTATTGAAATGGGGGTTGGCTCGCCGCTAGCCTCAGTTCATCCAAAGCGCGATGAGAGACCGGAAAATATGCATACGTGGAGCCGACCTATCTAGACTACAATGTTACATGTTTGTGGAAAGGAAATGCAAAATTTTGTTTTACACTGAAAATTAATTAATGAATTATAAAGAACATTGAGAATTGAGATATACCTAAGTAGAAATTTCTACTTGTGAAAAATATTAGTTTGGAGATATTCTGCTTCTCCCAAAATTGTAGAGGAGGCTCAGCCTCCCCTGCCTCCCCTGACCAGCTGCCAATGCTAGTTATATATACTTGAATAATATTCTCTGGGCCTCAAAACAGAAATCGACATTCTTACTTGTTTTCCTATTCAATTTTAAGAGAGACGAACATGGACAGGACACAATCGCTATAAATGTACATTTTTTAATAAATTCTATGCAGTACATGAATAAGTAATTTTTTAACAAATACATTACTTAATATTAATGTTATGTCAGTTACTTACAAGGACAGAAACCTTGTAATTTAACGACAAGTAGTTTCAAACATTGTATTGCAAAATAATTCTGTTTTTCTGTTTAATTTTTCATCATGCTTTAATGTAAACCAGAAGAGATTCTATAATAATAAATAAAAATATGCTATTTTTATATAACTTCGTAAAATAAAGGTAAATTTTGCAGTAACAAATGTGCATTTCTTTGGTAATTGAAGAAAAAACAGTTAATGCAATGTATAGTCTCCACGACTACGAGTATTAATGATTCCTCTTCATCTGTTTGGTATGCAGAGAACCAATTTTTTAATCGCTTCCTATATTCCATGGTTGTGTAAGATCTACATTCCATGGTTGTGTAAGATACTCAAAAAGTTGTTCACTCATTTGATACACTATATTTGGCTTCACAATATATCAATCTACTAACCCCTACATATTAAATAGGGTTTCAATCGGGCGACTGTGCAGGCCAGTGTAGCTTATGTTGATCAGGCAATCACATTTCCTTCCTGGTAGTTATTGCTAGACGCTTTACTTGTTTAGGTGGTCTCCATATTCTCATACATGTAGCATCCGACATTAAGGCAAACTGAGATTCATTGAATGAGGAATCAGAGGCCCCCTCTTGCTGTTGGAAACTAAGGTCACCCTGTTCCTTAGCTGATTCAAAAATGTATCTTTAATTTAAATCTAAAATGTTTCAGTATGGTGCGATCTTAATTGCAATAAATATAATTCAGATAATATTTACTATTTCATCATCAAAATGCAAATTGTCGTTAAACAAGTGTAAATTACATATTAAACCTGTCCTGTTGCTTAAGATTTCCATTTATATGCTAATAAGGGTCTACGTGCATATTTAGCAAAATATACACGAAAAAACCGTCAAATTTATTGACATCTATCATTCATTACTAACTATCACAAAAAACATACCAAACCAAAAAGCTTATAATTTATTAAAAATAAAAGGCAGTTCTTAATTACATAATTTTAAAACGTTAAATGATAATAAACCTATTTGGAATTTAACCTAAGAAAAATGTTAATTAAAAATATCACACTACGTAAAAAGCAGCACAGACGATTTTGATGTAGGTCAGACAGAGCGACAAATTATGAAATTTCTAAAAGAACAAAACAGATATATTTCGACCAGTCAAAAATTGCAAGCACAATAAACAATTGTGTTGGCAACTATTACTTTGCCTGAAAGAATGTAAAATTCTTGTTTTTTAAATGGTCGAAAATAAAACAAATCCCTAAACAGATCAAAATTCAGGCAGGTAAATATTTATGACTCTTAAAGTATAATAGCGAGTGTCTTATCCACATTCTCTGACAAATGGGATGTCAATTACAAGATATTTAATTTTCATTTAGTTGTAAATTTTTTCTGGTTGAGTGGAAAAGGGGGAAGACCCGAACTCCGCCATTTTGTATGGATGATTAATTATGTAAGTTGTAATCTATAATTCGTATATCATGTGGTACCATACATATAAAGGCAATAATTATTATTATTTTTTTTTTTCGGTTGCTCGTCGCTTGACAGTCCTCTCGTGGCCTCCAACGCATCACGGAAGTCGCGTCAGCACATTATCCACGGCCACTCCCAACATCCCGCAGGGTTAGTGACTGTAAATACCAAAATTGTGTGCCTTAAGCAGACGGAGAGAACCCAGATTGACCGCCTTCTGCATTTGGCCTGCCAGCCACTTGGCTAACTTTTGTCAGATCGGTATGGTTTTCAGTTTCGAGAGCAGCGTAGGCTTTATCCCTCCAAGTAAACCGATAAATAGGACGACCATTTGTACTAAATAGCCTGGGTACAGCACATGGAGCTCGTACCGGAGATCGCGATTTTGGTACGTTTCTCCTTTTCTTTCAAGGTGATGTTTTTCTCCGCAGGTGCCGAGACCTCGGTGACGTACATCATCTTGAGTTGATGGTCGAGGATGACTCTACATGGCACACGCGGCTACGGTAGACCAAGGTGTTGATAACACCATCTTGGCAGGCAATACTGAATTCCTCGGTGTCCGACTTAAGCACGGCTGACCTTAGAAAGGCGATTGTAAGCCTGATCGATAAACACAGTGTTTCTATGTTCTTATAGAAGACACCATGCTGGGATTTATCGACGTGCTGCCGAAACAGATTTTCTTGTTCGGCAGCTCTAATTCGGGAGTTCAGGCGATTTGGCTGAAGTTCAGTGACTGACTCTAAATCAGCATTTCGCCAGCCATCTCGCCTGGTGTCGAATGCGTGACCGAGTTCATCTGCTGCTCTTCTTGCTGTCTTGAACAATCCTGCTCCCACTCCTGCAGTTTCGTAAGAAGGGATCTGTGCTCTTGAGGATGTTATATGCCATACTCAGTACTACTCTGCCCTGCGTACATTCCAGGCTCAAGAGTCCTCGCCCCCCCTCCTCCCCGTTGACGTGGGAGGTACACGTGAGGAACGGACGATCTAGAATGAATACTACTGTAAATATTCATCATCTCGCGGGTATCTCTGTCTAATTCGCGCAGCTCGCCTACCGTCCACTTTACTACTCCGAAAGAGTAGAGTAGAATCGGAACAGCAATCATATTAGTTGCAGACACCTTGTTCTTCCCCGATAGTTCAGAAGACCAAATCTTTTGGAGGCGGTGTCTGTACTTACCGCGGAGAGAATCCTTCACTTGTGTTACATCCTGAATGTGCCTTTGTTGCACACCCAGATATGTATAGGTCTCTCTGGCATCCAGATGTTTTAGGATGCTTCCGTCTGCGAGCTGCGCATCTTCAAAGTTATTTATTTTTATTATTATTATTGTTTTTTTTTTTTATTTTTTTCGGTTTCCCGATGCCGATCAGTCCTCCCGTGGCCTATTATTATTGTTATTATTATTATTGTTATTATTATTAATTGTCAAAATTCAATAATAAATTTAATATTTATGTTTGGGGTGGAATTATTTGGTCCTGTAGAACAAGATACACGCTGATATTCTTGCACTACTAGAATTATTGTTCGAGAAGATAGATAACATCCTGACCGTTACAGTAATACAGGAACTGACACAATTGTACATTGCCAACAAAGTTACCAGACTTCAACTCCACAGATTTTTTCTTTTGATGTACGATGGAAGATAACGTCTGTGCTGTTCCTGTTAATGGTAAACAAGAAATAACTACTATGAGTAAAATTTTAGCAAACAGTATTTTGACTGTATCCGATCTGAATTGCTTTTAGATATTAACAATAGTTTATTAATAAAAAGCAAATGCTCTTGTTAAATGAACTTTAATAGATCAAAGCAATCATGCGTATTTAAGCCATATAGTTAAATACAATATTCAGAGAAACGTTTTTGTATCTGTTTGATCTTTGGCTTTAGCAAATTTCAATTAATGTGTCAATATTAGAAAGAATCTTTTAGTGCTCTAAATGAGCAAGTATTTACAATTCCTTTCTATGCGATCTTAAATTTCGTATTTGCTCGCAGAAAACATTTTAAATCCCTATTGCTGGTTCATAAATGTTAACAGTAGGAATAATCCTTGAAAATATGTTTGGATCTTATCCTCGTTGAAAGGTGATTAATGATGTGATAAAAGGATAATTTATATTTTATAGAGGTGTATATAAGAGACTCAATGCATTAGAATAGAAGACTAATCTATTGAATAACTTCTTGTGCTAAGGATATCTTTACCTCTAGATTTCAGTTTCGAATTTCTTATCACTCATCAGTACAATAGCTCTATAATTTTGGAGACATTAATATAAACTTTCATTATTATAGCATATTTAAAAATAAGTTATATACAATGTTTTTGAAAAACATGCAATAGATGCCTAACATATTTAGTTATTTTCTTCTTCTGTTGATAACTCGTTTATTATGTATATACTTGAATTTCGATATGTTTAAATAAAAACTTGTTCTGTATCTGCCGGTAATTCAGTAAAGGAAAAACTGACAAAGTTTACATTTATTATAATGTCTAGTACGCTACGGATTTTGTTTCAAAATCTGAAAGTATCTAGAACAGTCTCTGAATTTAATCAAAATCCTAACTTCTATAACTATTGAGATCCCAAAATTTAAATACGAGACGCCCTGTATAACATAAAATGTTGTATTCTTCGAGCACACGTAGATTATTAAGTAGAATGTTATTATTCGAAATTATGATAATTCAGAATTTATGGCAGTCATATTTTCCTCTGATCAGATACTGATAATCGTTTCAGGACGACACAAATTAAATGAAATATGAGTTTTATATTTTTTGCAGTCTTAGTCTCGACATACAAATTTCAAGTCTATAAAAACACATAAATAAAGTCCTTGATCTTGCTCATTTACAATAAACTTGATAGTTTATTTAAGAGCAGCGATAAAGTTTTACTTAATTTTAATCGTATATATACGGTGTCTCACGTTATACAAAATAGCCAACTGGATAGAAAAAGACTACATGCTCATTTTCGAGATAAATTTTCAAGGCAAATCGAATACTCAAAAGTTTAGATATATTTTACCGATTCCGACATATAAGCAAAAATTGTGCATTTCAAATTTTTGAAAAATTTTTTAATTATTTTTTTAAATTCCAATATAAATGACAAAGAGCATAAAACATTAGATAAAATTAGATTATAAGTGAATCGTGTTCTCCATTTACTGCGACTTAAAAGATCTTTTATGATAACCCTTATATTTATATATACCCAGCAGCTTCTAGGCTTCCAAAGAAGCCTAAAATTTTCCTGGGATGTGATTCCCACTCCGGCAGATGTTGTGGATATCCGTTCCTAATGTCGTAGTATTTTGCGGCTTACGACTAATCTGTTCAGAAGCGACATATGTCGCTTTCAGTTTTGCCCATTTTTTGAGATGGTATATTAGTGGGCAATGACCTGTGGGAAAGCATGTTAGTATCCTTAACTCTGGTTAACTGAATTCAAGTAGCTGTCTAGCTAATTTTTGCGAGTAGTTTATAAACTTGCTTCGTCGTCTTTGACCTGCAGTTAAGTTCCAGTAGGACGATTTATATTCCTTTTCCCATTTTCTGACCTCGTCTGTTGTATGGCTTTTAGATGTTTCACAAAACGGTTCTAGTCTGATGCATTTTCCTTCGCAAGGCTATCAGCAATATCATTCTCTTCTGTCCCTTTAGTCACATCAAGGTAACCTTGTTATTCCTTGCCAGTTGTTTTACTGTTTGTAGACATTTTCAAACTACATTAGACTTATGAGTAAGAGAACTTAAAGCTTTAAGTGTTGCCTGGCTCCTGGCTGTTTGACAGGATACAGATTCTTGCTCCTCGAATGCTCTTTTAATGAAATCTAGAGCGGAGATGTCTATGGTGTGAATGTTCGCCTAAAAGATGGTGAAAACTTGGCCTAAAGCTTTTCATAGCCTATATCAGAATACTCAAATGTTTAACCAGATCTCCTGGTTTGAATTTCCTTATGGATTACAGTCTCTGAGCGCTACTTTCTTCTTTACATACATATCTAAAAGGAGCTGAGCAAGCAAGATTTCCATTGTTACTATTAGCCAGGTTCTCATTGCTTCTGTGATTCCCAGATAAACTGGCCGTTGTACTTTTAACAACCTGTTTTGTGCTGTTTTATTTTTTGTTTTTGCTAGCATACCGGTGATGTATAGATGTTAATAGGTCTGATAACTGTTAAGAATGACCAATAGATCATTTTCGGTTTTAGCCCCAAGTTTTACCAAAGAACCTGCGACACATCCAGAGGGCCTCTGTTGCTCTTTCAGTAACCCTTGTCAGACATTCATCCCAGTTGAGTTGTCGGTCTAGGATTATACCTAGACATTTTATCTTATCAGATAAGTCAATTTGTACACTATTCATTTTTGGGGCTATTAGGAAAACTTCCTTCTTTTTGTGATAGATATAATGACTGTTTTGCTTGAATTAACGAGTAAATCTTCATCTGAACACCAAGTTTTGATAATGTTTAGTGCAATTTGTATTATGCTTGAGATCATCCTATCATACTTGCTTCTTTTGTTATTATAATGACTAGGTCATCAGCGTGTCACTGGATGTCGATTCAAGAGTCGCTTAGTTTAGTGAGAACGTCGCCAGTAACTATAGACCATATCATAGCTATTAATTAAGTTGTGCATTAGCCGCCTAAATCACCCGACATGAGTGCCCCAGATTTCCCACTGTGGAACTATTTAAAAAATAAATTCTATGTAAACTACAGACAGGCAACAAAGTACTAACGTAAATAAAATTAATGTCACAAATGTTAGAAAACATTTAGATCCTAGGGAATAAGTAAAAGGAAACATGCACCTTTTTGTGTCAAAAAATTTATTTAAATATCTACTAATTTTGTACATAATTATTTAAACAGAAATTGTGTACATTATACCAGAAGAATAAAAATTGTTTTGTCAATTGCGACATTAATTTTTTACGCCACATACCTAAATAGTACGTAATTTTTTAGTTAGACGTCAGGGTGATTTTTTTTTGCTCTATGCTAAAAAATGTTTCTTTAAATTAAATTCATTGTTTATTATATATTATATATTATTTATTCTAAAAGTTGCTATGTATTATTATTGTAATTGTAAATTTTGGATATTATAATTCAACCTTCATAGAAATGTTCTAAAAAAATATGTTCCTTTATATAAAGTTTTCACCTTTTGCCTTGTGTGCAATATAATATATATTTCAGTTTCAAATGATTTAGTAAATGAAGTAATAAGTGAAAACGTGATGAATATAAACGAATATAAAAGTACCTCATTTTAGAAGCTCAAGTTTTCCATTATCTTCTTTTAAGTTTATATCCCATATATTATTCCTTATCTAATTATTTTCATTTTTAACATATAATTACAGGTACTTTCCATTTGGCCCAAAGATTATCTTTTAGCGTTTTTCTTACAGTCGATTAAGTTTTCTAAATAATTATTTTTCGTTGCTATTTTATTATCACAATGATTTATGACGTCATCGACTTATTCTTTATGAAAACTCAATTTTTTTATTAGACTAATTGATTGCCAATGTTCTCCTGCTTACGTATGAATACAAATATGAATATTTTTGAGAAGAATGACACCAAAATTTCTGAAAATTTTCTAATGTTATTTCTTTAAATGTAAACCCATGCCACCATTTTATGTATTTTATCATTTGCGAAACTGAAATAAGCAAAAGGAAAAACTTTATTAATATTCGGTTATTTTGCAAGACTTGTGAAGTCAGAGTTAGTTGAAATGAAACTTACAATACAAAATGTTACGTATGGACCTTCTGGAAACAACATAAGTGGACACACACCCAATCCGAATGTGATAGAATTCATTTCTGCTCGGAAAACGTCCAGTTCTTCGACCGAGGAACGAACCTAGAACTCCAGGATGAAAGGCAAATGTGCCTCTCAAACAACCACGGAATTATATGACTTATCACTGTAAGTTGTCAGTGTGTTGTAAAACATATGTAGTTTTTTTGAGTTTACTGAGACCATTGTGTCAACATACTTATCAATAAAGCACAAAAACGTTCATACTGGACAGAAATTGATATAGATATTGAGGAACTCCAAGTCGAGAAAAATAACTCTTTATAACTTTGTTCATTTAATATATTTGTGAAACTTATTTTTTTATAAAAAGAGAAACGGAACACTCACTTCAACATAATGGATTTACGAAGCGAAGTATTAAACTTCATGCCATCCAGAAAACGAAAATAAAGGTTTCAGACGTTAACAGCACATTTGCCAGAGAAAATACGAGTAAAATAAACAAAGTAATCCGAGTTAGCTCATATGGCTTTATGATATTACAAATTTCATTTTTGGTAAAAAAATAGGTAGTTAAAAAAATATTTTTATCAACTAATTCAACCAGTCTCACATTGAAGTGTGTAAAGTGAATACTAGTTTATTTGTAAAATCGAAAAAATACAGTAAATCCGGAGAACTGAATAATTATCAACAATTATATTTACTGCTGCTTTTATGGTATCAAAGTAATAAAAATCGCGTTAAGAACTACTCTCAATTATTTCTAGAAATGCTATACCACCCAAGAAGGAGGCCATATATCTCAATTCAAACTGACACTTTACATCTGATAGTAATGAGTGGATGTCGCCTCAATTTTAATAATAAATCTGGTATTGCTATAGTAAATCATAAAGATAAATCTACTTGTAAATTTAAAGACGGGCATAATCATCTCTTGGTTTTTCTAATTTCTAATTCTAATAATAATAATTTTTTCTAATCCCCTTTAAATAAAACTTTTGCATTGCAATTTGATTCATAAGGCGCTAAAATTTATATACAATTACAAAAATGTTGTCTATAAGGAGTATTCTCCAAACGACACCATTTTAAGAAAAAAAGGGACTTACAAGTCTATACAACTATATTATATCGGATTATATCGTATCATATCGTACCGTATCGTATCGTATTGCTTCTCTTTACAAAAATTTTGAAGAAAGAAGGTGTAATACGTACAGAATCCACTCTTATTCTATTAAAAGCAAATAAATGTGTATTCAATTCCTCTGCACTAGTTGGTTGTCAATCTTTAAAGTCGTGAATTAGTAAAAATAACATCAATATAATAATATATAATGGTCACGTGTCTATACAAAAATATGTAAACAAAAAGCTGTTATGTTTGACATTGACACAAAGAATACAAGACATTTTTTAAATAGTTCTGATAACGAAAGTGATCTTTCACAAAATAATTTTTAATATAAAGTTTGTAATAAATAATTTCATTTTAACATTGATGTAGTTTTAGACAATCGTATATTGTTTTATTAGGATTAAAAGTGACACTTTGTTTGACGAGCAATTATGTTTGTATTTGCGAGGCGAAGCGCAGCGTAGCCGAGCGAACGCAAAAATTGCGCGTCAAACAAAGACACTTTAAATCAGAATGAAACATGTTATTTTTTTTCAAACGCAAAAAAAATTCGAAATATTTAAACATTAAGTACATACATAATTATTTTCGATTATACGACTTATAACAGTTTCATCGTGTTGCTTGTGACAAACACTATGTGATTGCTATGGATATTGTGTTGTTGCTAGGGATGCCAATAAATATAAACAAACATTCTATTTAAGCAAATAAATTGTGATTCATTATTATAGTCCATTATTAGAAAAAATGTCTGATTGTGAAGATTTGTCGAGTATACCAGCAGAGATGGTTGAAATTGCTAACGAAGTGACTTTAAATCTTCTACCACCAAAGTCGCGTGAAGTGTTTGAGTGCTCATATAATCGTTTTATGCAATGGTGCTCTGAAAAGAATATAAAATCGTATTCGGAAAGTGTTTTATTGGAATATTTTGCCAGTCTGTCCTCAAAAATGAAATGTTCCACTTTGTGGTCACAGTACTCAATGGTGAAATCGACACTGACTCTCAAGAATGGCGTAGATATAAGTAAATTTTTCAAATTGAATGCATTTTTAAAAAGGCAAAGTAATGATTATACCCCTAAAAAAGCTAGAGTTTTAACGAAGGACCAAGTTGAACAGTTTTTGGGTGCTGCTCCTAACATACATTATTTAATGATGAAGGTATGTTTAAAATTAAAGAATGAAGTAGGCAAATTTTGTGAAATTTTATTTATAGGTTGCCTTAATAATGGGAATTGCGGGCGCATCTCGTTGTGATGAACTAATTCATTTAAAAACTGATGACATTGAGGATGTTAAGTCTGCTTTACTGATAAAAGTTCCTCATACTAAGACCGGTAAGGGTCGGTCATTTACGGTTCTTGGAGAAAAATATTTGAGTATTTACAGAAAATACGCTGCTCTTCGGTGAAATGGTTTTGACGAAAGTCGTTTTTTTATAAAGTATCAAAATAGAAAATGTCAACGGTCAGTAGTCGGTATTCATAAAATTAGTAGTGTTGCAAAAGAAGTGGCAAAATATTTAAATTTACCAAATTCAAATGAATATACTGAACACTGCTTACGTCGAACTTCTGCCACTGTTCTTGTAGATTCTGGTGGTGATGTCACTTGTCTTAAAAGACATGGGGGTTGGAGGTCGAACACTGTTGCAGAGGGGTATATAGAAGAATCTATAGAAAATAAAAAAGGTACAGCAAGAAAAATATTTCGACTCGATGAACCTAGTACTAGCACCAATGGGCCTAGTACGTGTAATAGTATCAATCCCTTGAATCTCGATAATACAGCTTCTTGCACTAATGTAGAAAATCAAGGAAAAATTAATCAAGAAATGTGTTCCCACGATACCATCAAGAGTGTAACAGTTTCAGATATTGCTACCACCACCGTTAAAAATGTTAACAGTGTCGATTCTTCTGGTTTGTTTAATTTTTATTCAACTTGCTCAAACTGCACTTTCAATATTACTATCAATAAATAATAATAATTGAATAAATTTATATATCTAGCCTAATCAATAAGTTTTGTATTTCATTTCATTGTTTAATAATTTTGGATTGTAAGAATTTCATATTTTAATTTAAATAAACTGAATTAATATGAAAATGCTTAATTTTTACCTAAATATACTTTTAATACTAGGATTAAAAATACTTTTAATCCTAGGATTAAAAGTGTTGACATTTTTATATTAGTAACAAAAACATCAATTTTTGTGTCAGATTTTACCTACCATTAAAAATGATGACTTTTGTGACGTTTGAAGAAAAAAATATTTTTCTTAAAACCAACTTGTCACACCCTATTGGCTCACACGATTATTAATAATACTACTAAATAATGTGTACAATGATGGCTTTAATACCCACGTACAATGTTTAGAAAGCCTGCTGGAGTGAAGCAAATTAAACAATTAAACTGAAATTATGTAATTAAATCAAGTAAATGAATTTCAGAGGCACAACGACTGTTGAATATATGTTAACTAAATAAATTATAAAATACATGAAACGTTTAAGCATATCTGGGTAATTTGAAATTAAAATACAATTTATTGAACCTTTATTTTACTTAGTTTATTCAATATATCACATTTCAATAATTTTTTCGACTAACCAAATATAAAGTCATCAAAGTTTCCTACAGTTTTATAGCATCTTCAGATAAATTCTTTTATTGAAAATCTATGTTAAATATCAACTTGAGACGCAAAAGCTACAATGGATTATTTATTCTCTTTCTTAACTTATTTATTATCGACAATATCAGATTTCATTCAAATGGACAATATTGAACCCAAATTGATCGCTTCTAAGTGATTAATTAAAGTGGGTTCAATTCTGCAATGTTTACAAGTTATTTCGTATTTTCAAAGGTCATATATATTTTTCAGCTACAGCTTCCTACGCCGATTACTGGAAAACTAAAAATGATATTGAATTTCCATAAACAGCAGTAAATAGATATTCCTCACACCTTTTGATATTCAAATATCGTCGTTGCTATTACGGTATGATCGTCACGATATTGAGAAAAAAAATTCGTGACACGAACTTTGAAATTGAGATATTCCAATAATGCATTGAATCCTAACACTTTCTTGTGTTATACACATTTTTGTTCAAATATAGCAATATTTTAATAACCCTTCATAGGTCTTATAGTCGTTATATAATAATTTCAACAAACTATGTCGTCGCAGTATAAAAGCTGGAACATTATTAGATTTGATTATTTTCTTATAAAAGAAGAAGACAATATGGTTCAAGTTCATGATTATGATTTACGATGATTGTGGAAGAAATTCAAAGATGGCCTTAAAACTTTACAGACTGCATTACCAAAATTACAAAAAATTTTGTTACAATGTAGAATATTCGAGACAGTATCAAAGAAAAACGAGAGTGTATTCAAGCAATTAGAAATTAACTGCGGAGATTTTACACTATTCTGAAAATAATCCATATATTTCACTAAGAAGGGCTGAAGACGCGTTGGAATTTCGATTACTTCTTGTTAAAGAATGCTTTCTGAGAACAAATTTCATTCTGACAAAATGTATCTTGTACCTAATTTACGTCCTAAAGATCCATAAAAAATATTAGATTTTCTATTCCCTTCTTCAGCAATATGTGAGGAAGATAATACATTATATTCCAAGGCACAGGAATGACAAGATCGTATAGGAAGTTCCATAATTCCCACCCAGGGCTTTTATTTACTAAACGGAAAGAGAATTTGAAAAAAAAATCTGGTGCAAATCATGTTATTATTGCATCGATGCTAGAGGTCGCGAAGCGTTTTATATACATTTTTTATGGATACCCAATTTTTATTACACAGTATCATAGAAGGCATTAATTTGAAAAACGTTTTCTAATAATTTTTTTCCTAAAAATCATTCTTTAATTTTTGTGCTATGAGCAAACAAAATGTCTGATACTAATCCTAACACATACCTTTATCACCAAACAAAAAAAGATATTTGAGACATTCAAAAAACATTCTTTTGAGCACAATATGTTCTACGAATCTAGTGGTAAATAATGTTTTTGGTATATCGGTGTTAGGCATCGCGACACCTTTAATATGTTTTTCTTTATAACCCAATTATAGTTATTTTCCATTGACATCCAATTTTCGTTGCATCTTATGGAAATATTATGAGCTTTTTGCTAGTTTAATTTTATTTATTCATATTTGAAATATGTAAGAGAATTAAAAACCCTTTCAAATGAGCTATCACGCGCACCCTCGCTCTTTTTAAAAATTTTAAAGGGGCAGCTGTCACTTCAAGGGAGTTGAAGGGGGAAGTATAAAATTATGTTCAAAAATTATCATTTTAGAATTAAAAATTGACGTGTTTCAGGATTTTACTCATAACTTGTAAATTACGTAGATAATGAATTTTTCCGTTACTTGTGGACCTCACTCTATATGGAAATTTCAATGAGTTAAAATGTTTTTTTATTCTTTACGAATATTACACATTGATATATAAAAATACTGTACAAAGTTATTATCCTTAGATTTTTAAATATAGGTTTGCAATGTTCTCTGTTAATTGCTAAAGCCATGATTCTCACTGCTGTTTTCTGAATTTTAAAAGTTTTCTCAAATTCTGCTGAATGACCCCGAATTAAAATTCCATAGGAAATCAGACTATAAAAGTTACTGTAGTAAAACATCATCGTTGTTTCCAGCGTTGTTAGCTGCAAAAGTTTTCTGATTTCTAAATGGTTTTATTTAATTTTTTGGATAAATTATTATCAATGTGACTCTGCCAATTAAGTTTAAAGTCTATGTATATGACTAGGAATTTTGCATGGGAGTATTCTGCATTAGAAGAAAATATGACATACCGTGTTTTGTCAGGATTATCTTTTAATTTATTGGAATTATACCAATTGACAACATAGTCTACACTTCTTGTACTGTTGATTCCAAATTAACGATAGTAGCATCATCAGCACACACAGTTAAAATATTTGATGGTACATTTAAAGAGAAATCATTGATAAGAATCGGAAAGAAAATTGGATCAAGAATTGACCCCTGTGGGACGCCACTAGGTTTGTAGAACAAGTTGTGCTCAAGATAACGTTTTTAGAATTTTTCAAAACATCTGTTTCCATTTAGGAAATAAAAATCCTGGGCGGGAACACCCTGTACAACAATGGTGTAATAAGTATATATATAATTGTTATTATTGGCTGGATAATATTCGAACGGATAATGGTAACCAAGGCTTGGATTTCTATAAATTTCAAAATTCGAATAATCATTTTGGTTTTCGAATTTTCGAAAAGCGGCTATTTGAATAATTAACTATTCGAATATTTTAAACGTCTGTTCAGTTAATTATTAGAACTTTTCATGTACCTATTCAAGTTTGAAATTGGTCGGATATTGAACTAGATAATAATTATGCAATAATAATGAAATATTGATATGATATGATTAAGACAGATGACAAACTGATATTTATAAAAACTTAATATCGTTTCCAGTTTTCCAGTAATAGTAATTGGCCTGAAATGCTCTGTATAGATACACATTATTAATTTCGTTTTCTTGTGACACATCAAAACAGAAAACACCTTTATTTTTTCGATTATGAGTGGAAACGCCGATAATATTTACGAAAACAAAATCATAATTCATACAACTTTTACGAGTTGGGAAATAAATATTATTATAATAATAATAAAAATGTATAATAAAAATGTAGTGATTTTAATCAAAACAACTACCTAGATAAAATAAATATCTCATCTAAATAAATTTTTATGAATTAAACAAAATCTTACCTATGTTTTATATTCCTCAAATTTGATTTGTAAACAATAACTATTAAAAGAATGGAATTTCAACTTTATGTTTTAAAAAATTTATCAATATTTCAAGTTAAATAACTTCTTCTTCCCTTCTAGACGAGTTAAATCATTTGCGAGTCAAAATGCACTCAAAATGTACGTTTTCGTTTTGGATGGCAATAAAGCTTTCAACGAAACGTGATATTGTCTTCTTTTTTATAATAAGAATTAACTTACTATGTTTTCTCCAATAAGATGTGCAGCTGTCATCTCTGATCAAAAATAAACAAATAAAACGCTCAGATCTTTATACCGCATTGCCTCTAATATTTTGACAACTCCTCACTCTGTTACTACATAAGCGGAAATGGGGAAGCAAATGTTTGTTTTCTTTAGAATTGTGGCAATTTTCCAGTGTATTATCGTATGCATTTTAACTTGCGCTTTCACGTAAAAAACATCAAGAAGACCGCCACACTTTTAAAAACACAGTCGGAAACTTTTTTATTTGACATTTTCCTTTCGTTCTCAATACTTGGAACAGCTCACACATTTACTAGAAATGCCATTTAATGGCCTTAAAAACGTATGTCCTAATTTATTTTAGTTTTTTTATTAATGAAACATGGGATCGCGATGAAATTTTGAATCGCGGGTTGTAGGAAAGTGTAATCTTAGCAAGCTTTCAAAACAGACTGGCATCGGCATGGGTGAGTGGTAGGCGCCGTTTCATTCAGTACAAGATACTACCTAGATATGTAGTCACCCAATCATTTCCTGAGGTCACTGAGCGCAGTCGCGACTACCACGCGGTTTTAATTTATCGTATGGGTGTCTAACATACCGAATTCAGATGACTGGTATTTTTAAATCTTCTCTATTTGTAATAAATAGTAGAATGTAATGCTCTGCAGTTTGTGGAAAATTAAACTAAAATTATTATATTATTAATATGTCTAAAATTGTGATGCAGTGGAGACAAAAGTCGTTAGAAGCAGTTTTGGGCATTACGTTTTTCTTAAACATTTATGTACAAAATAAGTTACAACATGATTGGTCATATTTTTGAAAATATATTAGACATTTCTTCGGTAACATTAGTATCCATGAGATCCTTGATCATAAAAGAATCCTTGCATCAACTTCACGTGAAATGGATTTTTAAGGATGTTTATCATTTAGATTATAGTGCTCTTACGCTTATAAATATCCCTTGACAACTTGTGGAGTCTAGATAAATGCTTAATAGTTAGGTTAAGATTCGAATCAATCATTTTTTCTTTCATTTCCTGCAGTAGTTAAAAATGAGCGTTTCACGCAGCCGTGGCTACTTCACTATAGAAGCTTTTATACAACTGTTTATTTATTGAGGACTCCTGATGATTCATTAATCACATGTGTTAGTATATCTGTAAATATATTGCTGTGGGGAAAGGTCCAATATTTCGGCTTGTTTAGAAAACTGGCGCATCCACCATTTTTAAGTCGAGAACAGCTACTTTTAAATCAAAATAAACATGACACATAAATTTACTAATTTTATATTTTTCTGCAAACTAAATAATAACTAAAAAGTAGGAGACAGGAGACAAGGCTCTCGGGTTTTGCACATTGTGGTTCAAACTCGATACTTTTGGGGGGCGTCTCCTATTTCTCGAAGAGGTAGTAAAAAGTAACTTTAAGGCGTCTATGGCTAGATTTTTGAGATAAATTTAATGGCGTAAACCGCCTTCCCATATTCATTTAAACGATACAGATTATTTCTCATTCTTACTAATTTTTTAAGATATCCCATAACTTTCTTGTTTGTTAAAATTTTTTTTCTGCTAAACGTTCCATATTCAGTTTTTTGCGTACAATGTAGTACAGTAGCAGGCTTCGGTTTTTAACTTATAACTATAACACAATCTTATATTTTTTTAATAGAACACCCTATATATTCAGAAATATCCATACAGTTTTCTTTAAAACGATGTATCATACTGGACATTTATGTTAAGAACTTTTTAAGATATTAGACATTAAAATATTTTCCATATGTATTGCCTTTACAAAACGTTTAAAAAAGATTTTGTTCACTGCTCTGAAGAATTAAACTAAATGTAGTTTCGGTTATTATTAAAATAGGCACCAATATTAAATTACAAAAATCGAATGGTTAGATTGCCTCCAAACAAAAAAAATAATAGAAGTTACTGATTACATCATGTTATTTCTTAGAATCATATTATAAACATTAAAAATTTTAAGATCAAAGAATTTTCTATTAATTATAACTTCTAATTGTTTCTCTAAATATGTAAACTTTCCAAGAAAAACATTAAGATGTGTGTTACGGTACAAGTTGTGATAACAATAGCTGTCTTAGCTGTCAATATGCTACAGAACGCATGGTGAGAGATTAAGTATATCCAGATACCTGTCAGTCAGTGAATGGAACACATATGGAGATTAATCTCAATCTTAATCGAGTGATATATGTTTTGCGACCATAGCTGAGCTTTTTGGTATGTTATAAGTAGGCAAGTAAATATAAGTTATAAAACCAAATCTACATTAGTCAATTAGAAACTGAACAATCTAGATCAGTATAATCATTTTGATTTATTAACATAGAGAGTATAAGAAAATATGCTATTCAATCATCTTTAGTACCGACCAAAGAATAATTGTGAATATAAACTTTTTTTAAATTACATACTATAGTAATAATATTTTTAATAATATCAATATTGTTTTGAAACGAAACATCGTAATGACATTAACTACGAATATCTGATTACTATTTCAATTGGTTTATATTATTTAAATAGTTATCTACAAATCATAAATTGGAATTTTATAAAAATGACAACATAAATATTGAAAGCAAATTTGAACTTTTTATACATTATATAACAACTGCTGTGGAAAAGGCATTCCCTGAAAAATCTAAATTGGTTAAGGACACTAATACACATAAAATTAACTGTTTTAATGACAACTTACAGCATATGAGAGACACCCTTCATTGCTTAGAGGAAATATATAAACAAAACCCCACAAAATATGTAAAATTATTAATAAAATATCATAAACAACAATATAAATACGAATTGTCGAAAGTCAAACGAGATGCTCACGACAAATTTATTGCAGAAGCAAGTAATTCTCAAAAGGCTATGTGGCAAATCATTAATAGCAGCAAAAATAATTCAGAAATCAAATTGGATTGTAGTATTACCGCAGATCAATTTAATACACATTTTGCTAATTTTGCTAAAAATATAGTAAATAATCTGCCAGCGACCGATAAAAATTATATCGATTTTTTAGCCAGAGGGAAAATAAATGATCGTAGTCACTTCAGCTTCAGAGAAGTTGCTTATATTGAGGTAAATGAGGTTATCACAAATTTAAAAAAGACTAACTCTAAAGATGAATACTTCTTAGATATGACAATTATTCTTAATGCTATCAAATATATAATATTAATCCCACTGACTAATGTAATTAATTTGCATTCGTACAAGTACGTTTCCCCATATACTTAAACTTTCGAAAGTCATACCACTTCACAAAAAAGACTTTATAAACGATGTTGGAAATTTTAAGCCTATTTCTATTTTACCTTTATTTTCAAAAATATTGGAAACCTTAATGAAAATCCAGTTAACATATTACTTTTAATCTAATAATCTTCTTAGTTCAAGTCAGTTTGGTTTTAGGATAAAAATGTCAACAACTTTGGCAGTAAAGAAATTAATTGAAATAATAAAGGTTTTGAGGACGCAGAATACGTATTTGCTCAGTTTCTTGACCCTTTCAAGGCTTTTGACTGTGTATCACATGATATTTTAATAGGCAAACTAGGTTTCTATAATTTTGACAAAAGCAACAGTAACTTAATAGAGTCGTATCTTGCAAATAGACATCAGTTTGTCACATTCCAAAATACGAATTCAGAATTGCTAAACGTGGAATATGGAGTACCACAGGGTTCGGTATTGGGGCCGATCCTATTTCTCATCTATATCAACGACTTAACTGACGTTACTTCTTCAAAGTTTGTCTTGTTTCCGGATGATACCACTATTATCCACTCTCACAAATATCTTGACACACTACATTTTAATATGAACGAGTCACAATCACACGCCCAGGATTGGTGTGTAGCAAATAAACTTAGCCCAAGTAATTCAAAAACTGAAACTATGATCTTTAGTCTAAAAAATGTTGCTGATAATAACTACAAGGATAGTGTCAAATTTCTTGGGATTTATCTTGACTGTAAATTATCATGGGAACAACATATAACCTTTCTCTGCAATAAAATTTCAAAAAATATATATCTAATCAGAAATCTAGTAAATAACGTATCCCAGAAGGTTCTTACTACAGTATATCATAGTCTCATCCACTCATCATTATCTTACGCGATTTTGATTTGGGGACATTCCAGCCATAGCGCTAATGTATTTGCCTTACAGAGAAAAGCCATACGAATTGTATACGGCCTAAAATATAGAGAAGATTGCAGACATGTTTTTAAAAAAACTGAATATATTAACTTTACCTTCTGTTTATATATTGCAATGCCTGTTGTATATTAAAGAAAATCTAATAAAATATACTCCTCATAATGAAATTCACAGTTACTCGACAAGAAATATAAGCAACCTTTACCTTGATTTTTTACGTCTTTCCAAAACTCGTAATGGAACAAACTATTATGATATACAATTTTTTAATTACTTACCTGCAAGTATCAGACAACTTGATTACACTTCATTTAAAAATATTCTTAGAACATTTTTATTCGCCAATGCCTTTTATACTATTGAGGATTTTTTAATATAATTTTGTAAAGCTGCATGTTACCATTTCTAAGTGTTGTGTCATGACCTTATTTACAATTTTATTTATTTACAATGTGTATTTATTTACAATGTTGGTTTATTCACAATGTTGTTATATGAAATATTTGTTTTATTTACAATGTTTGTTTATTTATTCGTTTATTTTTTATGTTGTATGTTATATTGTTCCTTGTCTGACTTGTGTACATACTTTTGTATTATCAACACCAATAAATTATGATTATGATTATTATTATTATTATTATTATTTAAGGGTCAAACTTAGTGATATATGTAAATTAATGAGCCTGAATATGTAACTCTCCATAATAATTTTCAAAATTGTACGTGACAAGTTTTTTAAGCGAGCTTTGATCCCCTCGGTTGGCTTATAAGTGCAACTAACTTTCCCGCTTGCTTTGTGTTCTCGTAAGGACACTTACAGCAGTAAGAAGTTTGTTCCACTAAATAGCACTTGTCACATTACTGAGTTGCAATGGACAATCGATTCTATGATACAAAAACGCCCTAAATGGTGTATCAAGTAAGTGAACACCGTTACTGCCTCAATACATTTTTGTTGTTTAATTTCTTATACGCTCGACATTTCCATAAAGGATGAGATAGTAAAAAAAATCTCATCACGATAATAATTTTTTACATTACCTAAATATAAGAAGCATTTTATACTGAACAACAAAACTCGCTTGTTCTGACAGGTCGCAAAGGAAGGAATTATATTTATTTTCCATTATCCCTTCTTCTTTCACTACCAAAAGGATCCAATTTGTTTGGTTATATTTCGTAACAATAAGTCGGAAAGTGTATTAGTTTAACAGAGTGCATGTCTTTGTACTTTCAGTTGTTTGGTGATTTTTGATATGTTTCTGTACTTTTACTTTACTAGAAATGCAAGAGCCATAGTAGAGTCGTTTTTAAAGAATATTATTGATTATGAAATAAACGTTTCTCATTTTTAAGTGATGATTTTGTAAACTTATTATGAATGCAATATATATTTCATATACTAATTTCTGACAAGTGTAGGATCCCACCACCGAATAAATGTATTCATCATACATCACTACGACTAATAACTGTGTATTATCTATCTTTTGTATTATGTAAGAGGTTTTATAGGACAACTATGATACAATTTTGAGGCAGCTTCATTGTACACTCCGAACTAGATGGTTGGTGTTATATTTTCGTCAATAAAACGTTGTGTCGAGCGTTATGTGAAATGCAGTCGTTGTGTATTAATTATACTAAGAGTACCCTGCACTCCAAATATCAGAAGTGGTGAAGAAATATGTCACCATCAGATAAAAAAAAGACATATCAGTACTAGTGATAGTTCTAGTTATAGTTTTAGTGATATAGTGAGGCTTTTTACCCCCCGATTATTTAACTTAACAAGTCAAAAATTATTTAAAGGAATAAAACAAAATCCATAAATGAATACATATATTAAATCAATACAAATTCTGACTCTTTCTCTCCGGGCGGGGAAGCCAGTGATTAACTAGAACAAGGTTTAAATAAAGCTTAAAACTAAACAAATCATAAACTTCCAATTTAAGCATTAATTATCATCCAATATACTTAAAGAATTTTGTTAGGCGCCACCTTTTCTTTATGTATTTTACCAAAGTTCTAACTAGATCAAAAACCAATGTTACCATTAAAAAAATTAAAACCGTGTAACGACCTCAAACAGTCTCTCATTATGTTGATTATTAAAGTCCACGGAAAAAGTCAAATTAACTTTATTCGTAAGGTTCCTAAATACAGGCAGATTCGCAAATCATTAACGTTAAGTCATTCATTCAAGGCAACATATCTCCAACAGGATACGGCAACACACCCAAAACTCACATAAACATACAAAAAGGCAAAGGTAAGGCAAAGTATTTAATGCAACACAGAAACATAGGTCCCCACTGGACCGTGGCTCAGCCGCAATTTTCCTTCGCGCTTGAAAACACTGACCGAAACATCGTCTCCTCAACGCGCGCACTAGTTACACAACATCTTGCAAATACAATGGGCCAGTAGCGCCACACTACAGGGGTAATACAGCAATGTTTAACGAAAATATTTTAATCGAGTCTGGAATTTAAGGTATACTCGAACCAGTTTATTTAATTTACAACGAATGCGATCCAAATTAATTATTTCCTAAAACGGACCGTTACAATCAAAGTTTGCATACATCTTCGGCAACAAACAACAGGTCAAGACGAAATGATACTCCAGAGAAAAAGCACCGCAAACGAAAATCACGTTCTTCACTGATAAAACTTAATAAAAAAGGAAAAGTTCTGCAGAGGCAAGTAGTAATTATTTTTCAACATTGGATTCGCTTACACAAACGAATCTCACTACAATTAATTATACCGGAATTTAACACTATATGTGAGACTATTACCAAGTGGTTGGAGGTCTATAAGACCACACCGCTACAATTTATAATTGGAACGAAAATACAACAACTTTTCAAGCTCTTTCACAGTTACATCATCTGTGGTGGTATTTACGCACTGTTACGCCCTACGTGGTAGTGCTTACATACAGTTACATCCTCTATTGTGGTATTTACATACAGTTACACCCTCTGTGATGGTATTTACATACAGTTACACCGGCTGTGGTGGTATTTACATTCATTTATTCATCATACGTCACTACGACTAATAACTATTTATCTTTTGTATTATGCAAGGGTTTTTATAGGTAGACTATGACATGGTTTAGAGGCAGTTTCATTGTATATTACAAATTAGACGATTGATTATTATATTCTCGTTAATAAAACGGTTTGTCGAACGTTGTGTAAAATACATTCGTGTACTAATTATACTAACAGTAACTCGCATACCTAACACAAGCCACTAACGACAAATAGTCAAATGAAACCTAGTAATGAACTTTGTGAGACTTTTTCGGGGGAATAAGATCTCATTTTTGAATAGGTAATTTAGTGGCCAATAAGAAAATTCCAGAACCTCTTGCTTAATGTACCTTTGAAAAAATCCAAAAAGCAATTATCATTTTTTTAGCAATGCCTAAAATCACGTCTCTTTGTACTTTACTCCCTTAATGGTCTAACTACCTGATTCCTGGATTAGTCTTTAGAAAAAAAAGGAATGTTTGACTCATAGTTTTCATAATCTATTAACCTAATTGCAGTAATTTAGCACATTCATTTATAAACCTAAAAAAAGTAATTCTAAATGTATCAAAAATAGCTGTCATGTTTTATTGAACAGTATGTCAACCATTTCACAATGTGGCAGCTGAAGCCAGCCAGAAATTTAAATTGACTTCTGTTTACTTAATGCTCTCATGAAGAATAAGATTCAAATGAAGCAAAATAATCGTGGATCCTCAAACAATTCCTAGAGACTTTTCTGTTTGACTTGTCTATACTATTTGTCCTAAACTCTCGAATAAAATTAAGTAATTTTATATTTAACTCAGCATTTACGCTACTAAAACAATAATGATTGCTTCATTTAATTCTCTTAAGTATACACGTGATAGTTTTACGTATCGTTTTTGGAAAAAAAATAGGAAAGCCTACTAAATATTATCTAAAATAACATTTTAAAATAAATATTTTATCAATATGCAAATCTACACCTGACTAGTTTCAATATTAATTTAGATGAAAACTTAATTACTATTTTCTTTATTCGAGGCAATAAATATGTTAATAGCTGTTGGTTACATTAATGGACAAATATAAATTACTTAATATTAGTCAGTTTGGTTTTCATATAGGTCATTCTACTTATAGACCAGTAAAATTAAGGGTTTTTCAAAACGGTAATTTCCAACCATTCTCGACCAATACCATTCGATTCAGTATGTTTTTGAATTCTCATGGTCAATTTTGCCGTACATTATATGAGCAAGAATTTAATTTATAAACAATTAAAGTAGTGAAAATGATGAAAATCGATGTTTCTGAACGTTCAACTTCAAACGCTGCGAAAACGGCAATAGATAGAGAAAAATTGCTCAGAACATTTTTTATAGATCATTAAATTCCCTTCAAAAAAGTCCGCGACGGCATATCTTTACGATGAATAGTTAAGGCGTTACAATGAGTTAAATATTTATTATTTTTCTGCTGTATATCAGTCAGCTGTACAAGTAACGCGCATGCGCGATCAACAGACTCGTATGCCGCGTAATGGCCGCCTGCGCAGAACATTTGAAAGTAGACTTGCTGTAAATCTTTCATAATTTTCTTATTTTTACAACGTTAGCAAATGTATTTATCACTTTTTTTGGTCTAGATATAATTATTATATACTTTTATGCATACTCAAAGACCTGGAAAATTATTATTAAGTTATAAGATAAATTATTATTAAGTTATGAGCTGTTCAGTTTGATGCTAATAGTCGTCGCAGTTATAACGCAGTTATACAGTGTACTGGTTGTGAGCAATTTTTACATTATCATTGTGGTTGTGCTGTTGATTAATATAAAATAAACCGATCAAAAATGTCGCTAGAAGAAAATTATTTTATATGTGAAGGAACTCTGCAAATGGGCAAGACTGTAACAGTAAAACAAAAGGGAATCGAATCGTTTATAGAAAACAGCAAGAAACGTGAGGATAAGAAATGGAATCAAATAGAAAATGTTAATGAAGTTACTGTTCATGATAAGTGTAGAAAAGCGTATTCCTCAAAAGATAATTTGAAGCCTGGCTCTGGAATTCCAAAAGAGCGATACCCACGTCGTTTAAGTATGCCGCAATTTAATTTCGAAGAAAATTGTTTCTTATGTGGAAAAATGTGGATACGCGTTGCGTATACAGCTGACCAGTACGCAGTAGAAAAACAATAAACATAAGAAGGTTTAGTGCCATATCCCCAAAAAAACAACCATGCATTTCGGAGTTATTGCCCCTCATCAGCGTAGCGTAGCTAAAGAATTGGATCTAGGATCTAAGTTGTTTTTTTGGGGATATGGCACTAAACCTTCTTATTTTATTTTGACCCCAATAAATCTATATTATTTTGTTTGTATTTGCGAGGTGGAAACGGGCAGTACACATAGAGCTCTGTGTGTTGACTGTGATCATTGAGGCCCTAATTGTGGCACATGGGAACATGAATGCACTAATTGAGTACTGTGTACTGTACTTTCCAGCTTTATTTTAGTTCTTGTTCCTGATCTATCCCATCCTAGATCCAATTCTTTAGCTACGCTACGCTGATGAGGGGCAATAACTCCGAAACACGTGTCCGTAGCAGCATAGTTGTTTTTTGAGGGATATGGCACTAAACCTTCTTATTTTATTTTGACCCCAATAAATCTATAATAATAAACATTTAACTCATTGTAACGCCTTAACTATTCATCGTAGAGATATGCCGTCGCGGACTTTTTTTGAAGGGAATTGAACGCTCTATAAAAAATGTTCTGAGCAATTTTTCTCTATCTGTTGCCGTTTTCGCAGCGTTTGAAGTTGAACATTCAGAAACATCGATTTTCATCATTTTCACAACTTTAATTGTTTATAAATTAAATTCTTGCTCATATAACATACGGCAAAATTGACCATGAGAATTCAAAAACATACTGAATCGAATGGTATTGATCGGGAATGGTTGGAAATTATCGTGAAAGTGGGCCTGATTTTTGCTTAATTTGATTGGTCTATTATAGTGCAATCTATCACTGAATCTCTTTATTCTGTGTAGCAACTTAGATGGGGAAAAAATGTGTTGGTGTATTTCTCAGTAAGGCGTTTAACGAGGTGGGTCAATGTGAAATTATTTTTAAATAATTAATAGATTTCTCCCGTAAAGTACATCAATTATATTGTCCAAGCGTTATTTGTGGCATTCTCTAAATTTTTCCTTCTCTTTTTTGAGACTTACGCCCACATGAATAATTCTTCGTTATCTAAAAAATGTAGTTAGTTACCCAGTGTGTTACTGGGTAACCTCTGCCCTTGTGACTTTACGTCAAAAGGTTAGTCAGAGGGTGTTTTTTAACAACTAATAGGAGACACAAGAATAATAATATAATTCCCTAACGTTTCGGAAAACAAATCTGTTTCCTTTTTCAAAGGTATTTATCTTTTTTTAGAATATTTCAAGAACTTGACACATATATTATTTGTTAGACACGAGTATTACGGTGTACGGTGTACATGCAATAAACTGCTTTAGTCATATCTTACAAACAGATCTCAGGTCACTGCAATAACAGTTTTTAAGGACGAAGTACTGCAAACATTTTTTTCCAATAACGTTTCTATGCGACAAGGCGTACCACAGGGGTCTATATTGGGGCCGCTCCTGTTCATTCTATACATTGATGACTTAAAAGATTATTTAAATACAGACAATTTGTATCAATATGCTGATGACAATTCCTGCCTGGCAACTGAAGTATCGACAGTACTTTGTGCGAATAAACTTAACACAATAGCATCAGATATGTCAGAATGTTCAACCAGATTCACTGTAAATGTAAGTAAAACTACCCTTGTTATGTTCTCTCCAAGTATTAATCTTGATTTTTCATTGTATATCCAGTTAAAGGATACTTCTACTATACAGACATACAATGTGAAATATCTTTGTGTAACGTTAGACAGTAAGTTAAATTGGGAATCTTATACCAATAATATGATATCGATTCGTCGTGCTACTAGATACGATTTATGAGATATCAACTCTCAATAGACTGCTTAAGAATGTTCTATTTTGCTTATGTACAAAGTATCTTAGATTACGCAATAATATTTTAATGCCACTAATTCTGCAAGGGGAGGTGGTGTATTACTTGCAATTTGTAAAAACTATAGGGCAATAAAAGTTAATATTAGTGTTGGTGATAATAAATCTTGCGATATTAGTTTTACTGATATTTTAGTAATACAAATTAAATTTAATTTTCGCTCTCTATATGTGATTGTCATATATATTCCCCCTTAGGTGAAAGCTGAGGATTATGAAAAACTAGTTAACATCCTAGTATCTCTTTATAGTATTTATGGTTCTGACCTGCTGATAATAGGAGACTTTAATCTTCCTGAGTGTGCGCACTATGAAAATGGTAATGTAACTACTACTTCCATCCGCGCTATTAACAATTTTTCAAATTTTTTTGGGTTAGACCAGTATATTTTAAATACAGACGGAAGACTTCTAGATCTTGTTATTTGTAATAGGCGCTGCTCTGTAAGTAAAGCTTCTGAAATTCTTCTTAAAGAGGATAGGTATCACCCTAGGCTGACATTCAAAATCCCAGATACGATAATTTTCCACATAAAAATAACTTTGAGTTTAATTTCAAAAAGGCTAATTTTGTAGAACTGTATAACCAACTTGGGCTCATATATTGGACTTTCCTGGAACATTTTAATAATGTAGATACAGCTGTGGATGCACTTTATTTAAAATTACATGACATTTCTGATATATATCTAAAAAAGTTATGGGTCTTTTCCCACATGATTTACTAGACAGATAATCCATGATATTAATCAGAAGGAAAAAATATTAAACAAATATAAAAAAATCTGGTAACACTGATTATTACAATACATTTAAAACATTGAGAGCAAAAATTAAATCTGACATCGATAGTGCTTACAAGTTATATTTAGACAACATTGAAAATAACATGCAAACCGGTCCTAACAATTTTTGGAGTTTTATTAATTCAAAAAACAATACTTCGTCCATTCCGTCATTGCTAATTTACGAGAATCAAATGATTGAAGACCTCCAAGTAATAGTTGATAGTTTTGCGGACTCTTTCTCTAAATTCTTCACACTCCATAAATTTGACGACGTAAGTAGTCTGAATTTAAACACCTTAAACTTATCTGTCATCACTGAGGAGGAAATATGCCAATCTATATAGAAAATTAAAGCCACAAGGACCATGGGTTCTGATGTAATTCAGGCATTTCTAATTAAAGATTGTTTAACTGTATTCGCTAAAACCCTTCTAATAATTTTCAATTTAATTCTCAGTACTTCGAGATTTCCTCAAAAATGGAAAAATTCACGCGTATGTCTAGTGTACAAAATGGAGGAAAAGAGTGACAGAACGAACTATATGCCCATCACTATTATTTGTAACTTCGGGAAAATTTTTGAAATTTTTCTTCACGGTTCTATGTACACTCACATATCTGGCTTAATATCTATTGATCAGCATGACTTTATAAAGTGTCGATCTACAGTAACAAACCTTGTGTGCAAAATGCAATTTCTTTGCGACCTGATGGAGGGGGTCAGGTAGATACTATCTACACAGACTTTTCTAAGGTTTTTGATAGGATTGACCACGGTGTTTTGATTTCTAAGCTTGACAAATTTGGTCTCTCAAAATCGTTACTTCTTTTAATACAGACATATCTAGAGAATCAACATCAATTTGTTCAGTACCATGGCCATAAATCGATTAGCTTTTTGCAACGATCGGGCATGCCAGAGGGTTCGATACTCGGACCGCTCTTCTTTGTAAAGTACATTAATGTTATTTTTGAAAGCTTGGATACTAATGTCCACTTCCTCTTGTATGCAGATGTCCTAAAAATGTACCGATTTATTGATAATGTTCATGATTGTCAAATTCTGCAAAAATCTTTGGATACCATCAATTCCTGGTGCATCAGCAACTATCTACGCCTCAATATTGGCAAGTCTAATGTCATGTCATTTTAGCGCGGTCTGCCTACGGATTTTAAGCCTTCAGTGAAGATACAGTAAACAAAAATATGCAAAAAATCGGAAATTTTCCGTAGAATTCAATAAACCAAAATACAAACAACTGGCACCTCGGGGGCCCATAGTAAATTGGGCCCAAAGTTGGCCAAAAACGGTTTTTTCCATTTTACTCTGTCATGGTGCCATAAAATGAAAAAAGTTTTATACAAAAGTTGTAGAACTATTAAATACGGATCGATCTGTGAAAATCCGATGTCAAGAAATTCAAAAATAAATTATTCATTTGAAAAAAACCGTTAAAAATCGCGTTTTTTTTGAAACGCTCATATCTTCGTGAAAACAAATCATTTTTTCACGAAACTTGGTAAAAGTGTAGCTCCCTACTAACTAAAAAAAGATCGTTTTCAAAAAATTTAAAAAATATTATAAACATTTTGCAAAAATTGATTTTTTTCGAAAAAAATCACGTTTTTTTAAAATCTCGATAGCTCATACACGCTTTCATATTTCTAGTCAATTTTGAGCTTAAAATTTGCTTGAAATGTTGTACTAACATGGTTATTTATTGCGCGCTTTTTTAAATTGATCGGTATTATGCGAAAAATCGGTTGAAAAATCGTTTTTTTTTTAACAAAAGAATCAATTTTTTTTTCAAGAAAAAAAATTTTTTTTCTATTTTGTTAGGAACATTGAATAGCTGGTATTTTTTTATAAATTTACAAAAAAAAATTTTTTATCTACGACCCTTTGGAGCCGAGATAATTTTTTTTTTTGAAAAAAAATCTAATGAGGCTATCTTTTAATATTAAGGGCTGAAATTTATAGAGTTTGTAGTTCAATACTTGTATTTTACATAAAAAAATACTACAATGACATATTCGCTCTCTATTCTTTGGAAATTTAATGGCAAGCGGAGCACACCCCTGCTCATACGTTCGTTCGCTCGAGCGGTGTCGTGGGGGTGCGGGACGGTGTTAACGTGGATACATCTGTAAAACTGTATGCTCTTATTATACGTACCGTATCGTAGTTTCAACTGCACACAGAGCGTTCATACGATTATGTCTCTTTAACGTTATATTGATTCTTAAAGACATATGAGTTGACAGGTAAATAATAATTATTGTTAAGCAACATTTTTAGTATAAAAATTAAATATTTATTTTACATGAAAGTTCAAAATATTGACAGTGAATATAAACGTGTACAGTACTTAATTGATCCGTAGTTTTTTTTATCGGAGACCCCTCCCCCCCTCCTCGTTGTCACTGGTACGTTCTTCGCTGTATGCAGCGAGTACGGAAGAGTCGGCTTCGCTTTCGATCTCATCATCATCATGGACATTGGTCTGTGATTCATCCATCACCACGCAAGACTCATTAAATATATCTTCGTCCAAGTCGTCATCAAGAGCATCTGCCTCCATCGTAGTTATTTCTATATTAGTGCAATTTTCTTGATCGCATGTCAAGCACATGCTTGAACACTTCAAACCATGCCTCCTGCAGCTACAGATCTTCGTTTTACATCTGCTTCCGTATCTGCAGGCTATCGTTTTAACGATTTCGTCTGGAACCAGCTGATTCGAGCTGTACGTGGGAAGCAGATTAGTGCCGTCTCGTTTTCAAAGAGCGCCTGGGCCGCTTTAATACCCCGATCGCTATTGTACAGTACCTGACAAGTTTTGTGCAGCACCAGAGACGTGTACCGATGCAATTTGTAGAACTTCTTGTCCTGCCGCTTTCTACTTGAATCAATCAGTTTGTTCAACGCTTTTGACTTCACTGTAATTAACAACCCATCTTCGATTGATTGGTCGCAAATGAGGCATAGGTGCGCTTGCTGCTCCGGTCCTCTATCGTCCCCTGCTCCGAGTCCTCCGCCTGCTCCGGTTTGCTGACCATCTGCACTGCACAGTTTGAGAAAGAAGCAGACGCACAAAGTGTAGTTGTCGAGGACCCCGAATCGGCCCCCCCCCACACCGGTACTGTGGGCTCCTCTTGCCATTAAATTTCCAAAGAATAGAGAGCGAATATGTCATTGTAGTATTTTTTTATGTAAAATACAAGTATTGAACTACAAACTCTGTAAATTTCAGCCCTTAATATTAAAAGATATCGTCACTAGATTTTTTTTGAAACAAAAAATTATCTCGGCTCCAAAGGGTCGTAGATAAAAATTTTTTTTTTGTAAATTTATAAAAAAATACCAGCTATTCAATGCTGCTAACAAAAAAAGAAAAAAAAATTTTTTTTCTTGAAAAAAAAATCGATTTTTTTTGTTGTTAAGAAAAGAAACGATTTTTCAACCGACTTTTCGCATATTACCAATCAATTTAAAAAGCGCGCAATAAATAACCATGTTAGTACAACATTTCAAGCAAATTTTAAGCTCAAAATTGACTAGAAATATGAAAGCGTGTATGAGCTATCGAGATTTTAAAAAAACGTGATTTTTTTCGAAAAAGTCAATTTTTGCAAAATGTTTATAATATTTTTAAATTTTTTTGAAAACGATCTTTTTTTAGTTAGTAGGGAGCTACACTTTTACCAAGTTTCGTGAAAGAATGATTTGTTTTCACGAAGATATGAGCGTTTCAAAAAAACGCGATTTTTAACGGTTTTTTTCAAATAAATAATTTATTTTTGAATTTTTTTGACATAGGATTTCCACAGATCGATCCGTATTTAATAGTTCTACAACTTTTGTATAAAACTTTTTTTCATTTTATGGCACCATGACAGAGTAAAATGGAAAAAACCGTTTTTGGCCAACTTTGGGCCCAATTTACTATGGGCCCCCGAGGTGCCAGTTGTTTGTATTTTGGTTTATTGAATTCTACGGAAAATTTCCGATTTTTTTACATATTTTTGTTGACTGTATCTCCGAAGTGGAAAATTAACATGGGGCCAAAAATAGGCAGACTGCACTATTTGGCCAGAAGCATAATCTGTACGTGTACAATTATAATATCGATAACGTTGTTTTACAAAGACCTGATATTATTAAAGACCTTGACGTGTATTTTGATCCTAAATTGTCATTCAATAAGCACGTCGAAATAGTAACTACTTCTGCTTTTAAGAGTCTTAGCTTTGTAATCAGGAACTGCAAAGATTTTAAAATGTCAACAATCATCGTTTACTCAATGTAACATTTGTTAAATCTCGCCTTGAATATGCTTCAGTTGTGTGGAACCCAATGTATAATGTCAATATATCACAATTAGAAAATGTTTTTAAAATCTGCAGTCTTGAGAGAACTTATCCACCTATTGGATTTGCACAAAATATATTGTTAGAAAAATTTAACTTACCAAGTCTTACCAAACGAAGAATATTTCAATCAATAATTTTTCTATATAAAATTGTTAAAAATTGTCTGGATTGTAACCTATTAAATCAAATAAATTATAAAGTACCTAGAATTTCTGCTCGCCATAACAACTTTTATTTCACATATACTAAGAACTGATATTCTCTTGGCCTCTCCAATACACCAAATGTATGTCAACTATGCTAAAATCGAAATTGTGTTGATATATTTTTCTGCAATGAAAGTGTAATTAAAAACTCTGCTTTGCATCTTGATGTTTTCTAATCTACCGTATTCTTTATTTATCTGTATATGTATGTGTATGTATATGTACAAGTGTATATTTATATGTGTATATACAATTCTATACGTTTTGGTCGTATATATTATATATTTAATTAAGAAATTTTTTTGTAACACTCAAAATTGTTTATTGCGTATTTATCGATACATAATTTCAATGTACCTAATCCTGTAATTGGGCTCCTGCCTGTTGGATTTTGTATTTAAATAAATAAATAAATAAAAATAAATATTCTGGTGTTCCTCCCAATATTGGCAAAAAGTATTTATTGCACAAAAACGCGTAGTTACTGTATAATGAAAGTCTGTCGTAGAGATTCGTGTAAACCGTTTTTTTAAAGAATGGGCCTTTTCACAGATTTTTTTATTGCTTTATGTGATAGTGTTTTATAAAAAAAACTTGCCGTATTTTTTTTTTTTGAGCACGATTTCTATCGAAAAAAAAATAACAAAAATGAGGAAATAAAGCGCGCGCTTTTACGTGACGTCACGCAACTCACCTTAGTGACGTCAAAGGGACTACGACCTTGAACATGACATCGGTGTATTGCAAAGTTGGTTCTCTGATTTTTGACAGTTGACGTCGAAATTGACTTTGACAGTCGTTTCTTTTTAGTTTGGATTGTTGTGTGGAGCATGTTTAAAAAGTGCTTTGTACCAACATGTACAAATAACAACATGAATTGTCCAATCAAAATTTTCGTTTACGTTCCACCAGATGAAAATAGACGAAAAGCATGGTTTAAAATAGCCAAAGTTGAGAAGCAGTTGACGAAAACCAGAAACTTTACTGTTCTCTGCTGTTGTGAAGATCATTTTGATGTAAGAAAAGTAGTTGTATTTAGATATTGATGCTAAATTATTGAAATTTTACAGTTAAAAGAAGAATCAGAAAATTGGAAAAATATTGTAACAACAATTGCATGTTAAAATAATGGTAGTTCCATTATATTTATAAATAAATTACACGAAAATAAGATTACTAATGACTTACCGTTTTGTTTTAATATTCCTGACTTCTACTGATAAATAATCCAAATCTGACATGTAAAACTTGTCCACCATAATAAAGTCAACTTTCGGCAGATTTTCTGCATTTCCTTTAGAAAATCCTGGCTCCACTTTCTTCCAATAATGTGCAGAAACAAAGCAAAACACGACACGTAAATGAACACACAGAACATAACCACAAAACTAACCGTAAACAATGTAAAATGTGTCAGTTGTGGTGTGATGTTAGTAAGTATTAGGCGTTCTGACAAATGCTACCAACATGATTTCGGTCTGTGTGACGTCACTCGGCTTCAAGGTCAAATGAGTGTTCAAATTGCCATAATAAATGTTTATTTTTTTATTAAACAATGAGAGACTTATATTTCAAACAGAGTTGCATAAGGTGAATATCTATCAGTTAGCTTTCAAATAAACATATTTGTTTTGAGATTTAAGAAGTAGTGAAAAGGCCCATTGTGTATACGTACCGTCCCGCCCCTTTATATTTATAAATTAGTATTATTTGTAAAAAAAATCCTAGTGAATTCACAAGAAACAGTGATATATATATATGACGATGACAACGAGACATGGACCTGATCTCGGAGTACCAGTTCATCATCTTAGTGTTTGTGAAAAAGGGCCATATTATAATGATATTAAAGCCTACAATTCCCTGCTTGCAGAATTAAAATCTAAAAATCAAATTAATTTATTTAAAAAATATCTTAAGACATATTTAAATGAAAACATATTTTATTCTTTCAATGATTTTTTAAATGCATAAAATGATTTAAAAACAACAGTAATAATAATGTTTGCTTACTATCTTTAACTCAGTTTTAGGTTTATTCTAAGTGCATGTCTCTATGCTGCTGTTTCATAAATCATAACTTTTATATACTTTTATACATTTTATAATTTTACTGTGCTTTTTTCTTGTGTAAATTTCTAATAAGTGTATAATTCTGTAAACTATGACAATGCTGTCATCTTTGTAAGATCTACAGCAATAAAGTTTATTCTGTTCTATTTTATTCTATTCTACAATAAAGTTGGGGTCCTATTTACCTTAGTTTGACACATCCCTAAATAAAGTGATTGTAATTCTATATTATTAAGCATAAAAAGATTAGTGGTTGTAGAAAATTTCATTATTTAGTTTTAAATTTGTCTCCGAGATATTAATAAAAACCATTCTCAGAATTCCACAATTAGGGGCTCTAGCTCCTTTAGGAAACACTTTGGAGAAAAATTGTATTAAGATTTTCGTCATCATTTTGCTTGCTCTACATGCTCCTAATTTTTGATTATTCATTTCGAAAACACCTTGTATATCAAAATGAATAGAAATGAGTTGATTTTACGTTTGAGTAATTATAAATTTTACAATTTAAATAAAACTTTCATACAAAGATTTTATTTATATGATGTAACAAAACTATGATCATCTATAAAGAACCGATTTAATGAATAAACCAATCAATGTGCTAATGATTGTACACTTAAAAGTGCAGCTACTTTAGTTAGCAGGAAAAAGATTGGTCATCTATACATGCGGTTTCCCGTTGGTATTCCGAAGTGGTAGTTGTTATTAATAACGCCTATAATCGTGGGTTTGGTCACAGATGGCTTACTTCGTGCCCCGTTTTAGTTTAAACTACTTCTTAGATATATTTCAAAACTTTTTTATTTGTAATTTTGTCGTGTATTTATTGTAGCCCAAACGTTTAGGTCTTATTAAATAATTGTCGATGGTATGTCAGCTTGAAAAATAAGGTTGTCTGTTATTTATCTACTTACGTAGTTTTGATTATCAGTGATCACAATTGTGGCATACAAACCTAAAGAAAGTTAATGAGCATTATACACTGTGCTCCAAATTAAATTAGTCGCCTTTTTTAATCGATTTTGATTATTTTTGGATATATTATAACGACATCATTTCATAATTAATTAAGTTTTTTAAATTCACTGTTTATACAAGTAACCTCAAAAAAGTTCACATTTTTCTGAAACGCTGAGTGAGGTCATTGCAAAAACGGACTGTAAGGAAATTTTTTGAAATTTTTGTTGGAATGAATCATTGTTTTTCGAAAAATGGTCACTAAGCCTGGCCAAGCGATGGTAGAATCAGGGTCGGGCGCAATACCAATGCCATCGCGCGTTGGTTTACGATGACGATGACACGACACACTTTAGTTGTTATCTGTCGGTCGATGCATAGAGTACTAATAAATAATAAAAAATGTTGAGCGTAAAGAGTATAAAACGACCGTACATTCTATGATGGATGTAAAATAATTTGTAAGGTTTGTGATCAAGGCTTAATGTGCTGGAATAAATACGGCTGGAAAATTCATGTCAATAGTAACCGGCTTAAAAATAAAAAAAATGGCGTGACTTCTTTGAAACCTCAGTTTATGTTTGAGTTACTGTTAATGCTGATTGCCTGTGATGATCCTCTGCGCATATTGGATAAACCAGCATTTCGGGAGTTCTGGAATAAATACAATCCCCAGGTGAATTTACCAAGTCGTTCATCGTTACGTAGATATGTACCAAGTGTTCGTGAAGACATTGTAAATAGGATTAAATGTGCATTAAAAAATACACGGCTGTGGTTATATGTTGACGAGACGACAGATTGTAAAAAAAAATCTATTTTAAATGTTATACTCCACCCTGTTAAACCAACATTTCCACTTTTACTAGCTAGCAAAAGACTAACTGCGTGTACTGGCGAAACAATTACGCGGGTGGTGTTGGAGACTTTCGAAAAAATTTGAACTGTCAACAAGTCAAGTGTTGATGTTTGTGACCGACGGTGCTGCGACAATGTGTTTGGTGGGCCGTTTTCTTCAAAGAGACGATTGTAGGTTTTTACATGTTACGTGTAAAGTGCATGCGTTCCATCTTGCAGCAGAAACGATTCGAAAATGTTTTCCAGAGGTAGATGCATTAATAGCAAATAAAAAAAAAGTGTTTTTCAAATCTCCTACACGGCTTCGAGCATTTCACACACGGAAAGCCGGACAAGCTTTCAAGATGTTTCCCTTAAAACAGATTTAAAAACTATTTATAACAATTATAGAGGACTACACGACGCAATAGAAAAATTGCAAAATACTTCATTGTCGTTAGTGGAATCGCTGCAAATAGTGGACGACGTAAATACACAGCTACAGACTATAAATGATGAAAAAAATAAGCCCGTTATTGAAAAATTCCAGAGTGTATTACGAAAAGATCCTGATTTTACCAAATTAAGACAAATTTGTGATGGTGCATCTACAGCTGCGTTAAGTGAGTTCACAGAGTGTTTTACTTATGCCTGTATTACTTCCGTAGATGTCAAACGGTCTTTTTCAAAATACAAACATATTTTTTCACCACAACTAACATCGCTTACTGAGACAACTGTAGAAACATATCTGATGCTACACAGTTATTATAGAAGCGCTCCAGTTTGTGATAACGACAACCAAGTTACTTCATAAATCTGCTTAAGAAGGTGAGTTTTGTACATATTTTTATAAAGTGTACCAGTATTAATAAAATTTATTTCCATTTATTTTATTTATTTATTTATTTATTATTAGTTATCACAGATATACGATGTACATGTGTGAACGTCATTTAACAGTTTAATAATAATGTGCAGCACTAAGCTTACAAAATATAAGGAAATACATAAAAAAAGAATTTAAAGCGAACGAAATAGTACAAAAACATACATCACAATATATAAAATATTTTTGTTTTTATTATTGTACTTATTCAAGTATTATGATATGATGCATACCCAGTACGTCTCTGTAGGATTAATGACCTTGGCCAGGCTTAATGATCACCAATTAGAGGAATCTGGTGAGAGATACTGTATCGGCTGGAAATTTATTTTTTCTCCAAAATGGTTTAATGTATAATATAATTTCGAGAATTGAAGTTTGAGAAAACAGAGATCAAGTATAAATATTGAGTTTAAAGTAACAATACCTTTAGTATTTAAATAAATAAATCTGAATATTAAATTACAAATAAACAAACCATTATTAACAAAAATATTGTAGAAAACTAAGTTTTTCAAATTGGTGATTATTTTCCGAAAAACAATGAATCATTTCAACAAATATTTCAAAAAATATTCCATACAGGCGATTATTGCAATGAGCCAGAGTTTCAGAAAATGGTGAACTTTTTGAGGCTACCTGGATAAATAGTGAATATAAAAAGTTTAATCAAGTAAGAAATAATGTAACTACAACATATCCAACAATCATCAAAATCGGTAAAAAAAATAATGAAATTATTAAACATTGAAAACATACCTAATTTGATGAAGTGAATATCAGTCATTACTGCATTTGTATAATTATTCATGATGAAGAAGAATTTCAGTTGTGAATACCTCTTTGAACCCAATTCACTCAACAATGAAGCAAGATTTAAACAAACTTGAAACTAACATGTAAAAGAACTCAAGAATCTTATAGTAACAAAGTAGCGATTCCATAATAACATATTTAATCATTTCCAGCAGTTTTTCTGAATAATCTATTTTTATATTGTTGATTCAAAAATAAACCATTTGCAGATCCATAATTTTTTTCTCGTTTTTCGTTTTCCTCTTTCTAGACACATTTTTTTTTGAGATACAACAAGAAGAGAGAATATAATTCGTAAAATGGGCTAGAAATCAGAAGAAAGCTGTCATAGCTGTCATAGCACAGGCAATGAGTAGTTTTTTTCAAAAATCAGGGAATTTTGAAATTTTGGGAAATGGTAGATTGTTGTTAGAAATAATATACTAAATTTGCAACCTTGTCTTTTTTTAACTGTTGCCTGGACTATCATAGTAAGTTTCTGTTCCACCTTGATTCAATATCTAATACATTTTCAATTAAATTGAATATAAAACAATTGAATCAAGGGGAAAATGTCCGTCATAAATATTGTAATATACAGTGCGTCCATAAAGCAACGCATAAATTCATTATTAGGTAAATAAACAATATTATTGAAAATTCCCGAAACACGTCGATTTTTGATTTTAATTTACTTTTTTTTTTCAAATAATAATTTAATATACAGGGTGACCTACCTTCGAGTAATGACGTCTTCACCGGTTTTTTAAATGAAACACCCTACTTTTTTTCCAATTTCCCAAATGAAATTAACGTATTGTGATACAACTACTTTGATAAACTATTAAAAAACACCCCAACCACGTTTATTAGTGATCTTTGCCCCTCGACTATACCGTACTATTTTTATTGTTTGTGGGTATTTTTTGCCATTTGTTTTTTAATTGACGTTAAGAACTATCATAAAAAGTTCACTTCTGTATTGTTAACGCTTCAAAGTAGGTACGTTTACGTAAAATCTAAATCTAATTTATCATATTAAAACTGTTTTTTTTAAATGCCTTTAACTGAAAGGGAGAGGATTGAAATTATAATTATGATTGGTGTTGACGATAGGATGCGGACTCAACAAGAGGTATGCAGATTATTCCATGAAATACACCCAGATCGTGAACCTATTTCAGAATCTGCGGTAAACAGAACAGAGCGAAAATACAGAGAATTAGGACATGTGAGGGATGCACCAAAGCAACGTAGACCTAAAGTTAATGAAAATATTCAACAAGACGTAATCTTGTCGGCAGTAGAAAATCCACATTGTACAGTGCGGGGAGTATTTAGGGATTTGATTATTGGAAAGTCTTCAGTGTCGAACTTTTTTAAAAGGGTAAAATATCATCCTTATAAAGTACGTCTCATCCATGAATTGGCTGAAGACGACTTTGACCGAAGAAATTAATTCTGCGAGTATATGATGGACCAAAATAATCGAAATAACAATTTCATTGCTAACGTTATATTTTCCGACGAGGCAACGTTTTACTTGAACGGGCATGTTAATTGGCAAAACATCCGTTATTGGTCTCAAGAAAATCCACACTGGATGCAACGACCACAAAATGTCAATGTGTGGGCTGGTATTGTGAGAAATACAATTGTTGGTCCATATATTTTCTTTTCATGAAAATTTTACAGGGGCATTGTATCTGAATTTCTTACAAAACACATTAATTCCTGATTTGACCCGGCTCTTTCCTGATATTCAAATAGCCAATACTTTAGACAGCAGAATCTGGTTTCAACAGGACGACACACCGCTACATTTCGCTGCAGCTGTGCGCGAGTTTTTACACAGAACCTTTCCAGATCGGTGGATCGGAAGAAGGGGAACAGTGGAATGGCCCGCTAGATCACCTGGTCTTAGTCCACTAGACTTCTTTTTATGGGGTTATTTAAAATCTAAAGTCTATAGCAACAAACCTGGCAATATCCGTGAGCTGAAAGACCGAATCAGGCAAAAATGTTGAACATAATATCCGCTGTGTTACAAAATATCAGAGACGAATGTATTGCCCTGTTAGGTCATTGTCTAGCGGTCAATGGAGAACAATTTGTACATTTATTGTAAATTGTCTTTGTAAAAATACAGTAACGTATAACTTTCTAACTAAATTTTTATAAACACCTTTGTATTGTTGCCCACCCTGTAACAATTTGAAGCAACTTGTGATAAATTTTTTGAATCAGCTCAGCAAGGAACATCCGAAAATTGGGAAAAAAGTGGGGTGTTCAATTTAAAAAAACCGATGATGACGTCATTACTCGAAGGTAGGTCACCCTGTATATTAAATTATTATTTAAAAAAAATAGTAAATTAAATTCAAAAATCGAAGTGTTTCGGGAATTTTCAATAATATTGTTTATTTACCTAATAATGAATTTATGCTTTACTTTATGGACGCACTGTATAAACACAACACAAATAGAAATGTCATTTTTTCCACACTTATTACTGGTCATCCACTACCTCCAAAAATCATATTCAAAACATATTTTTTTGTGTACAAATATTTAAAGGGTGTAGTTTATCTGATATTTAAATATATCACATCACGGACTGTTTCCTTTATAAGAAAAAATGATGAAGAATATTGTTATAGACACTTCAAGTAAAAAGTAAAAATTCAATGTTTTTCTTATGTCGTTATTTATCTGCGCATATCTAAACATCTTCAACGTACGTTCTTTAAATCGTAAACAAAATCTAAAATGCCTTATTTTCATGTCTGTGACAACTTCATCATTACAAATCTACTCTGCTTGATAAACTAATTATAGTAATGCAACATTTATTGCCCAAACATCTAATTCAAATAAACAGAGATTAATGCATTGAAATAAAAATAGACATCAGTATAAAGTTCGTCGAATTTTCCGGTATTTATAGCTTTCTGTCAAAATGACCGTGAACTTTTAAATAGTTAAAAAGATGCGAATTAACACATTAACAGTTATTTTAAGATGTCTGTTGTCCCAATTCGAAATGTGATTTTCTAGAAATAATAATTGATAATAAATATGAACAACATTTAAACACTTATTTAGGTTCTTCTAAAAATAGACAGTTTCAAAATGAATTCTTATTTTATAAAGTATCATAGGAAGTCAGAATTGAGAAATATATTTCTTTGATTTGTGTTAGAAAATATTAATAATTATTTGTTTATATCCGATAAAAAAATAATTTTGCAATACATTTTTGTACTTTGCAGAAACTTACATAATCCTGTATTTTTGGAGTCGTTATTTGCGAAAGCCTTGACTGAATGTTGTTAACAAGATACTTTAAAAACAAGCTGCAAAATGAAGAAGAGGAAGAGAATACAAGAATAAACGGAAAGGTGTGACTCAAGTATGGATATAACCGATAGGAAGTAAGACAGTAAAATCTTGAGAAACTTTATGATGTATTATGATATGTTCGTAAGAACACGCAGTATATACTATTTTTAATGAAAAGAATTTCGTTGAATTATAAGCTGTATAAAAGAAAACAACATCAAATTAAAATAGACCAAACGGTTTATGTATACTGATGTATAGGAAATAATAATAACTGGTGTTTACTTACAAACATGATATCAACAAAAAATAATAAATAGGCTCCGTGACACATTTACGTTTCAAATCTTTAATTTTAAGAAACGCAGATGTTAAAAGGTCTACTTAAGAATTCAATTATATTCTGTAATTTTTATAAGAAATTGTGAATATTAATAGCCTCAAACGCTTACTACATTTCTGTAGAGTTGGCAAGTCGTGCGGCTATTCAGTGGTGCAACAGCAGGTAGATAAGAATCTGGTGAGGCAATGACCGGCTGGTGGACAAATCGATGCGAGCCACAAGACTAGTCTATTGTTGTATGTCGTAGTGTTTACATGCTAATTATTTGTTGTATTTTCTTGTAGATATTAATTTTATAATAAAATATGTCAGATGTGTGCAAGGGTAAAAAACGGCCATACGCTGACAAAATGAATAAATTTATCAGTGAATTCTGGGATTTATTTTATAATGGTGCTACAATAATTTGTACGGTGTATGAGGCTGACCTGATGTGCTGGGATAAATATGATTGTAGACGGCACGTAAATACTGTGTAGCATAAAACTAAAGTTGTGCCTTCGAAAACACAGTTTATGTTCGATTTACTGCTAATGCTGGTTGCCTGTGATGTTCCGCAGCACATACTCGATAAACAACTATTTCGGGAGTTCTGGAATAAATACAATCCCCAGGTGACGTTACCAAGTCGCGCAACGTTGCGTAACTATGTACCAACTGTACGCGAACACATTGTAAATAAGATCAAATGTGTGGTAATAAATACACGGTTGTGGTTATGTGTTGACAAGAAGACAGATTGTAAAAAAAATTCTATTTTAAATGTTATAATACTGGACCCTCTTAAACCGACATTCCCACTATTACTAGCTAGCAAAAGACCAACGGAGTGTACTGGCAAAACAATTACGCAAGTGGTGCTGAAGACGTTAGAAAAATTTGCTCTGTCAACAAGTCAAGTGGTGATGTTTGTGACCGATGGTGCCGCGACAATGCGTTCGGTAGGCCGTTCTCTTCAAGAACACGTTTATAGGTTGGTACATGTTACGTGTTATAACGGGGTGTTTTGCCCTCGCTATTTTTATTAACTTTACTGTAGTTCTCAAATGAAACAACAAGATAAAAAAATACATGTATTCGTAATTTATTTTACAAAAAAGGCTCATTCAGGGCGTGGGAACAAGTAATAAACCCTTAAAAAAAACTTAACACTAAAACCACAGAAATCCCATTTTAAATCCACTCAAGGAGTTTGTGTAGGGCGCCACCCGCCTTTCTTTTTTTTTCCTTTGTATAATTATACAAGTCTAAAAGAATTACATATTTTTTAAACGTCTAAAAAAAACTACACGCACTAGTGCCGTTGAAAGGGGGAAAGTACGGTTACTTTTCATAACATTGTATCACAAAGTTCAGGAGCAAAATTAAAACTCTAGGGGGCTTTCTCCACCTCTAGATAGATCGGCAAATCAGCCTGTTGATGCAAATTTTAGTTTTTCAAATTTTCAGCTCGCACTCAAAACGAAGCCGGCTGGTTAATACTTAATAGGTACCTATTTTAATAATAATTGGAAGGAAAATCACCTTACCATCTCACATAGCTTTCTTAGGTTACATGCCTCGTAACTTCTTAACCATAACATCTCCAACAGACACAATCTATAATGTAGTGCCCATAAAAGCAACGTACAAAAACACACACCTAACTGTCTCGATGCACCGGTCTTGTCTCAGTCGTGGCTCGGCAGAGAGTCCCCTCAAAAACCTAGCCGTCTTAGCACAAGCGTTCCCCCTTTGTCCCCACACACCGCAATGTTCGAGCTGGTGCACTAAAGGTCCAGTGGACGCTTTGAATATCGAAGATTTACAATTTAGTAAAGTCGGTTCTAGAATTTTTAAGGTTGACCTCAAACCAAATTATGCAATCAGCATTAAGTAAAACGGAAGTTAATTATATCCAAAAATGGACCGTTACAGTGTAAAGTGCATGCTTTACATCTTGTGGCAGAAACTATTCGACAAGGTTTTCCAGAGGTAGATGCATTAAGAGCAAGTACAAAAAAGAGTTCCTTAAATTCCCTAAACGTCTTCGAACATTTCACAGTGTCCCGGTATACCCGAACCACCACAAATAGTGTTTGTGATAATTAAGTCAGTTGAGCCAATGGCGGTGAAACGCGTCGCCAAATGAGGACATTGTGATCAGGTTGGTGCGGTATAAGTTAAAAATTCAAAGTATTGAACAAGATTTTACTTCACCAAAATAACGAATATTATAAGTGCACTTTATAAAAGTTTAGTTATTGAGTAAATATAAAGTATAGTTGTTGAACTTTTGAAGACGTTAGATAATCAAAAAAACAATTTTTGTTTCTATCAAGACATAAATGAATGTTACATTTTGCACAAAGAAATTTGGTTTTTCCTTTACAACCTGGTTTCTTACACCTGTCAAATGATTTTTTTGTCACTAATCAATGGAAGATGTCCAACATTGTCCAAAACGGACATCTGCTGGTGGACGAACTTACACGTGGGCTCTTCTTGAGGTACTTGGAGATGACACTGTCAGTAGTGGAGCGGCCCCTTTTACTTGTAGCTGGCTTGTCTATTTTTGTGAGTACTTCCGCCACAGTTGCCCTAAAGTGAAGCAAATCAAGCACCTTATTTTTAGGAACACCTAATTGCGATGCTTTTTTCTTGTACTCCATCCAGGCATTTACACACGATAAATCGATTGCACGAGCAAACATGCGAAGTGTCCACTTTTTTGATCTGATGAATGTGCGATAAATTGTGATCAGAAAATCTACCTTGTCGACCCCTCCCATGTGTTGATTGTAAACTCGAATAACTTCTGGCCACTCAATTTCAACATATTTCTTTTTTCTCTTATCCAATCTTTTGCAGACATCTTTCTTTCCAATTCCTAAAAAATTCGACGCAAGTTCCACTGGCTTATTGTCATACCATTTTGTTATTATAACTTCTCCATCTTCACTTATAAGTTGCTCAGTTGAGTCTTTACCAAGCTTCTTCATGTCTGTGTCACTCGAAAATGGTGGTTTATTGAAGCGATTTTGGTGCGCAGTACATATTGCGTGTATGTTCTTATTTCTCAAGTACTGTAGGAGATTATAATTTGAGAAATAATTATCGAAAATGAGAAGCACATTTCATTGATTCTTTCTGCTAATTTCAGGACCACTGATGCGCCGTGACCAAAAATTGTTAACATTGCTGGATCGAGTTCCGTCGTCGAGCTTGATAATGAAATCAAACATTTGACCGCTTGTTTCACAGAGTGCAAATATTTTTATTCCCCAAGGTTTCGGTTTTCCCTTCACATACTACTTACGTTCAATGATCCCTTGAAAGACACCATTTGCTCATCGACACTAAGATTTTCTTCTATTGGTAAGCTTAGCAACCCTTCTCTTATGGAATTGTATAGTGGCCTGACTTTCCAGAATCTATCAATTTCATCAGATTCCCCTGTCACATCAACACAGTGAATGTTCTGTCTCAATTTTAGGTGTCTGCTATTTGGGAAATACGTAGCCTCGGCTCCCAGTAGCATCGAATCCTGGAGTAACTTAAATTTCCCATCAGAATGTGAATTACTATAAATGAAAGAATTTCTTTTTTTGTAGTAGGTGCAAAATTAGCTACGCTTTTATGTACTACGTAAATATTGATGCATTCCGTTAATATCGCCAGTGAAATATTTTTTAAAAAATTGGTAGGGGCTCTCAACTTCATCCACTGGTTGAGAGTTACTTTTGTACCATTTGATAGAAGAAGTTATATATGTGAGTCCTTTATTCCTCCAACTTATATCTTTCTTAGCTGTTAGGTCTCCAAAATACCAAAATAATGAATCTATGCTTGATCAACAACGTCCATCACTTCAGATTCAGACTCACCATCTATTTCCGGATTGTCCTGTTCTTTGTTAGTATCATTATGCTCTTCAATGAGAAAGGGCTCTCCAGAACCTTCAAGAAAAAGCTTTTACGAAAAAGAAAACTCGTATAAAACATCTGACACCAGTGTCATTGCCCTCTTGTTCAAAATTATCACCGAGATCATCGGAGAGATCTTCAATTTCAGATAAATTGTTGAGAAGGTCTAGAAGTTCTTCTTCTGTAAGCGGCCTTCGTTGGTCTTGGACTCGAAATCACTATAAAAACAGACTAAAAAGCAGCAAAACATTACACTAAATTTCTGTGACATGACAACCTTTACAGCACAATGTCCTCAAATGGAGACGAGCATACACCTTTTGTTCTGCACAATCTTGTTGGTTTTCACCTTCAAAAACGCACTTTTCTACCCAAAGCTACAATTTTGCTCGTGACCTTGTAAAATATATACCGGTTTACGGGAGGCACAAAGACAGTAGGGCAGAATCCACTTGAATGCACGGATAGTTTTATTTTGTGATTACACTATTTAAAAAGAGAGGTCGACACCGGTGTCAAATAGAATCTATGGTATACTAGATTGAATATGTGGTAGGTTCCTTGTGAAACATCTTGAAAATAATTATTTTGAAGAAAAATACTTGTTATAGATGTTTCAAAAATGTATTTCGATACACTATACATATGTTTCGGCTAGTTTGTCCTTTCCCAGGAGCATTACAGTATTCATCTGTAATTCTCTTGAGAAAGGCCTAACAAATTGAAACGTATGTGTTACGAAATACATGTTGAAACATATAAACGTAGTGTTTTTCTTCAATATAAGAATCTATTGTTGTGACCATATGAGGACAACGTTTACAATCGGTAAAATTTACCAAATTTAGATATACCAACCATTTATATAGTATGTCCTCATATGAGGACGCCATGACCGAAAGGGCTACATCTATAAGGCACTACATAGTGTCTCGATAATATTTGTAATCATTTTAAAAAACATATTATTGATTGACATTTTGCTAGTGTCAGGTGTGGCATCTAAAATTCATTTGCAAGTTCCGCATAATTTAGGTAGTTTGTTGAAACATTTTATAATCTGACTACATCTGTTTCAATTTTAGTTTTTAATGTTCCTTGTAAACTACAATAACCGTCAAAATTTTACTACTAATATATTAACCATTTGGTTAATGCTTTCTCAATGTTTGTTAAAAGTGTCAAATTAACTAAATTTATTATACTCTGACGTCTTAAATTTACATTTGAAGCTTAAAAATAATATTGTGTTAATATGTATAACCATTTATTTTATATACCGGGTAGCTCCGAGACTAGGGTCATCCTTATATCTCTTTCAATTATGAACCGATTTAGACAAAATTTGGTACAAAGATATTAAACCTAATTTCGGATGGACATGCATATATAGTCAAAATGGCCGACTTTCGGTTTCACCGCAAGTGCGTTTACCTTTGATTTTTTAAATGCAATATAAATGCAGTATAAGATCCGAGTAATTCGCCACAGCCAAGTTTACCGTTACACAATTTACGAAGAAATGACATTGCGAGATATTCCCTTCGACTTTCAAGTTACTGAAAATCTATCTAATAGCGCTTCTTGTGGAAAGCCGATGACATGTACCATCTAATTTAAACGATAAAAATTTAAAAAATCTACGCTGCACTGATTCAACGTTGTTTGTGTGTACACTATAATGTGGATTCCAAATCAAGCACGCATACTCAAGCTTTGAGCGAATGAAACAAAAATATAAAAGTTTGAGAGCATCACAGTTGGCGAAATTCTTTCTACTTTGTAAGATAAAATCTAAAGTTATGAAGCTATCTGTAACAACATTCTCTACATGGTTTGAACATGACAGCCTTTTATCAAACATTACTCCTAGGTCCTTAAATGTATTTTGCCTTGACACTATTTCATTGTTTATAACATAGTCACATAATATTTCAGACGTCTTGGTTGTATACGACACAATAATACATTTTTGGATATTAGGGTTTAAGTTATTTTTAACAGACCAAGAATATATTTTCGAAACATCAGCTTAAAGCCTAATACAGTCGTCTAATCCTTGAATCCTGGTGTATATCTTAAGATCGGCAGCGTAAAGTAGACAGCACACATCCAAATCATCAACTATGTCATTCACATATATATTAAAGAATAAAGGGCCTAATATAGATCCCTGAGGAACTCCAGATGAAGCAAAATATTCAACATACTTATAACCATTATACGGAACATACTGCTATCTATGCGCGAAATAAGCTGTAAAGAACATGATTAAGTCATTAGAAATAGAATAGTTGTTAAATTTATGCAGTAACGTATTATGGTTAAGTCTGTCAAATGCTTTGGAAAAGTCGGTGTATACAACGTCTGTTTGTAAATGCCTGTCGATTGATTCGGATATGTACTGTGTAACGCACATAAGATTAGTAACTGTGGAGCGGCCTTTTACAAATCCATGTTGTAGGGGCGATAAAGCATTTTTAACATGATCATACAGACTGTCATATAAAAGAATTTCGAAAACTTGAGAGAAGTTACATATCACAGTAATTGGGCATATGTAATTTGGCCTTTATTTCCTTTTTTAAATACAGGATATACTTTAGAGTTTTTCCATAGGCTTGGAAAAGTACTGCTTTTCAGTGACAAATTAAATAATGTGGAAAGCGGAAAGGTGATTGCGTTTGCACAGTCTCGTAATATAAAAGCGGGGATACCATTAGGTCCAGTCGTGAATTTGGGCTTGATTCGTTTTAATGATTGTAAAACCTGCGTTTCAGAGAACGACTTTAGGACTAAAGTACCGTTAACTCTATTGACCTCATATCTAATATCACTCGCCTGAATCAATTGTGGTGGTGATTAGGACTTGACAAACATTTCTGCAAATGCGTCGACTATATTGTTTGAAGTGTTTACAGGGGTTTTATTGTATAGATTGCATTGGATATATTAGTAGCGCCGTTTTTACAGTTAATATACGACCAAAACTTATTTAGGATTTTATTTCAAAGAGTCTTCGACATGATTGACATAATTTTTAAATGAGATATCGATATCTATTTTTATTCTGGCCATTAGTTCTGTAAAATCGAATAATGTATCTAAATTACCAGATCACTTATATGCTCCTCAAGTTTTTTCTTTAAGCCTGATACTTTTCTTTATATCTGAGTTAAACCATGGTAGAATGCTCCTGTTACAGAAAGTTTTAATTCTTGGAACATGATTTTCAAGTATATCATTTAATCTGTTATAAAAAGAAGAGCAAGCATCATCGACGACATCATATTCAAGTAAAAGTTCCAATTAGTATTAAGTATTTCAAGATATAAGAGGGAGAAATTTGCTCTCTAAGTATTATTAAAGTTAGCGTTGAAAGGGGTATCTTCCTTTTCCTTTTTCAAGTTAATGGTTAATGCAAGAGCAGGATGGTGCATGTCTTCTCTCAATAACAAATATTCACACCTTTCCACAGAACAATTGTAAGTGTTAGACATGACAAGATCAAGTATTCGGTTAAGACTGTTAGGTACAAAGTTGTACTGATGTATATTAAGAATGTTCAAGAAATTATTAAGTGCTAAAACGGGAGGATTTACCTGATTATCTAAGTAGCTAGAAAAGTAGCTAGGAATGTTAAAGTCACCCAGTATTAGTACACCATTAGTATTAAATATGTTAAACATTATATTCACAAGCACTCGAAAGATGAAGTGTCAGTTTGTATAAGGTAAAAGATAATTGACGTATACCACCATTCCATGTAAAATGTATGCAGAACCTAGCTTAGATTTCTACTGCTGTGTAACATATTTACATAACTTATTTCTTCAATAAAAAACAGAAAAACTTATTTCCTATTTTTATTACTAGAGGACTTCCAGCCAAGTATATGAACAATTTGTCCTACGTTTCGTCCGAGTTTTCGGACTTTTTTCAAGGTTAAAAGCTAGAAATAATTAAAAATAATGGTTTTACATAAGTCGTAAATTAGATTAGTGACAGAATGCATATCTAAAAAAGTGTTTTCTTACCTAATATAAATTTCCCATTTTAATTTCACTGTATGGGTGGGTTTTATTTTGTTTTTCATCATTTTTTTTTTATTTTATTTGATGGGTATGTGATGTACGTGTAGTTCGACGAGTTAGGCAGAGAATGATCAGTATTTGGTGTGGTCGTTGATGTGTTTCTTTTTAAGAGTAGGTAATTATAACAGCTGAAGTATATTTATGGTCCGAGTGACAGAGTTATTGTAAACATTCACATGATATTGGATAGGAGTTGAGAAGAGGTTTTGCAGTTAGCACATATACAGGATGTTTTAAAAAATTGTTACTATTGAATAAGATTGCGATATATGCTACTTAGATTTTCTATATCTGTTTGATAATTTACTGTTTTTTTGTTGTTTTGTATTTCGGCCATTTCCAAAAACATGCATTTTTTGGTATTTCTTTCTTTATGCAGTATGGTTGTATCCGGAAAGTTAAAACTGTGTGAATTATTTATGGCGTGTTCTGTTAATGCTGTGCTACATGAATAATTAGGAGTTGTTATGGAATTTCTAATTGACAATTTATGTTGATTTATACGTTTATTTAAATATTGTTGGGTTTGTCCAATGTAACACCTATCGCAATCTGAGCAATCAATTTTATAAATAACATGGGTTTGATTTAATTTCTCTATTGGATCTTTTAGTTTTGAATATAATTTATTTTTTATGCTATTATCATTTCTGTATGCTAATTGTATGTTATATTTACCGGAATATCTAGAAAACCAACTAATACCGACATTTTCAAATAAAATTGCATTTTATAAACGATACGTAGACGATTGTCTACTATGCGTTAATAAAAATGAAATACAGTACATATTACAGAAATTCAATGAACAACACAGGAAAATAAAATACACATTAGAAACAGAAAATGAAAATAAAATAAACTTCTTAGACCTGACTTTAATTAGATCTACCAGTAGAATTAAAACCAATTGGTATCAAAAAAGTATCAGTTCGGGACGATATACCAACTTCCAATCAAAAACCAGTAATAAATACAAAATTAGCGTTATAAACAGCCTCGTGGACAGGGCCATTTTACTATCAGATAAATTGTTTCACAAAGAAAACATAATTAAAATCAAAAACATTCTTTTAAATAACTTTTACCCGCCACCTTTTATGAATAAGTATATCCAAAAGAGAATACATATAATAAATAACAAAAGCACTAAAAATCAAGTTGACATAGATTTACAACCTAACTGCTTTGGACCCATATTTAACAACACCAACCAAGACAGAAATCAAAACAATCCAAATAAAGACAAAATATACATATCGGCACTATACATACCACAAGTATCAGAAAAAGTTCAGAAAGAATTAGGTAAATATAACATACAATTAGCATACAGAAATGATAATAGCATAAAAAATAAATTATATTCAAAACTAAAAGATCCAATAGAGAAATTAAATCAAACCCATGTTATTTATAAAATTGATTGCTCAGATTGCGATAGGTGTTACATTGGACAAACCCAACAATATTTAAATAAACGTATAAATCAACATAAATTGTCAATTAGAAATTCCATAGCAACTCCTAATTATTCATGTAGCACAGCATTAACAGAACACGCCATAAATAATTCACACAGTTTTAACTTTCCGGATACAACCATACTGCATAACGAAAGAAATACCAAAAAATGCATGTTTTTGGAAATGGCCAAAATACAAAACAACAAAAAAACAGTAAATTATCAAACAGATATAGAAAATCTAAGTAGCATATATCGCAATCTTATTCAATAGTAACAATTTTTTAAAACATCCTGTATATGTGCTAACTGCAAAACCTCTTCTCAACTCCTATCCAATATCATGTGAATGTTTACAATAACTCTGTCACTCGGACCATAAATATACTTCAGCTGTTATAATTACCTACTCTTAAAAAGAAACACATCATCGACGACACCAGATACTGATCGTGATCATTCTCTGCCTAACTCGTCGAACTACACGTACATCACATACCCATCAAATAAAATAAAAAAAATGATGAAAAACAAAATAAAACCCACCCATACAGTGAAATTAAAATAGGAAATTTATATTAGGTAAGAAAACACTTTTTTAGATATGCATTCTGTCACTAATCTAATTTACGACTTATGTAAAACCATTATTTTTAATTATTTTTAGCTTTTAACCTTGAAAAAGTCCGAAAACTCGGACGAAACGTAGGACAAATTGTTCATATACTTGGCTGGAAGTCCTCTAGTAATAAAAATAGGAAATAAGTTTTTCTGTTTTTTATTGAAGAAATAATTTCTACCTTAACAGCCAACAACTTGTGTAAAATATCATTTACATAACTTAGATGTACAACATGGGTATATGCATAAAACTTTAAAAAATACTCTATCACATGTGTACTGAAGATTTACGACGACTCTATCTTTCTTGAATCAAAATAGTTGTAATGCAATCCGATAAAGTTAGAATTATTATAATTAGTCCGATCAAACGATTATTTATATGATAAACCTAAATTACAATCAATTATATTTGTTAATTATTTTTATATAGTTCAGAAGATTCATCTTTTAAGTAATTATCGTTTATTATTATTAGTAAATTATTATAAAAATTATTACAAATGCTGCTAAACAAAATAAATTACCAGTTTAATAATAATGATCAAAATATGTGGAGACACAGAATGTACACATTGTATAAGCAAACCTAGAGCATTTGGAAGAATCGTAGTAAATTATTCCTGCGGCGCTTAAACTCTATCCTGCTGACCGATTCCTGCGTTGTATAGAGCCATGCTGGGAGTAGTGAAACCCATGTATTTTCTAAGCGGATTTTTAAAACACAAATAATTTAATTTTTAGCTGGTGTTTTGACGATGGCACCATTTATTTTTAGCTTATTCTTTGTAAATCGATTATTAAAAAGAGGTAAACTATTTTGGAACGTTTAACCAGGAAATTAACACGCAGATAAAATAATTGTAAAATACGGCTTATCTGATATTGTGAACCTATACTAAAAGGCCATGGAAACACTCGGTACGATGTATAACTATGGCAATTACCGCAGTGTAGTAAGTAATAAGTGTGTTCTAACACCAGTTTTTACAAAAAAGTACTGGTCGCGATTTTTGTTTTAATTTAATTTAAAATAAAATAATTTTTATTTCTCAACAAAGCAAAACGCAATGTGGATCCATTACTAAACACACTCTTCCATAAACTAGAGTATAGGTATACTAAACATTTATTCGCTGTGATACATGCAGTGCATCTATAAAATCACATACCCCCCCCTTGTCATTTTCCGAATAATTTGATATAATCGGATGCAAAAAATGGAGATAAAGTTGTGTCAAAGATAGTACGAAACTCCTGCACACATTCTGGGTTCGAATTTGTAAGCAGTGGTCCTAAATGAATAAACCCAATGGTGATTATTCAGGAAAGTGTCATTAGCATAGTGAGTGTGTAGTATGAATTCGTTAAGCTCCAATTTAATTAGTTACAAATGCTGCATTAAGAAACAATTTATACTTTATGTATGTACGAAATGTTTTAGTGTATTTCACAAAAGCTGTTTATCGCGCTTCAAAAAGCAAATTCGATTTATTAAAGATAACAAAATTATTTGTTGTGTAGACGAAAGTGTGAATAATCTAAGTGAATATGATGAGGAAAAAGTGTACTTGAAAAAACCATTGACGAGCTATCTAATGAAAGTGAACTTAAAAGTCAATATATCCGTAAGTTGAAATGTGAAAATGAGTTATTTATACAGGAAGTCATGAAATCCGAAGACGATATGAATCATTTAATTAAAGAACAAAAAACAATTATTCATGAAACAAATAGAAGAACTCCGCATAAACACTAAACTCAAAGATATCATAACAAAAACGACAAGCACACAAACAATTCCTAAATGTAAAAGCACCGTCTCCACTTCAACTGACAGTGGCATATCAAACAAGATGTACCTTAATAATAGTTCACAAACAATTTGCACAAACTCTAGTAACCAATGCAGATTATATAAACTCACCTGTTGTACGATTGTTAAATGATGCCAAAAATAATTATAGATGGTTAGACGTTACTAATAAATCTATTCCAGATGAGATACTAAATAGTACTAAAAAGGGCAATGTACTAATTTTGGCTGATGAATTAGGAAAGGGTATAAATGCCAAGATGAGAAAGAAAGTAGACACAAATAAATATAACATTCAATCGATTATTAAACCGTATGCAAAGTTACACCAAGGAATAGAAAATATGGATAAATTGGTCAGTAACTATAGTACCTCAGTTCAGTACCTAATCAAGGCGAAAACAACGCATCTATAAATAAGTTTAATATGTATTTAAGATCTTTTATCCTCAGAATAAATTCCTTCACAGAAGGTAATGTTGACTACATATACTCTTTCAATGAATCCCCAAATATTATAAGACGCAATAATATACTAATTGAAGAAATATTGTTTAAGTTATCAATGAAACCTAAAGTTAATAACTTGACCTTTGTTATCTAATGAAGACATAATAGAAAATACAACCAATTTTCAGTTGCAAAGCTCTAAATCAATCAGAGTTGCCGATGAACACCCTGCAGAGGATGTAGTTTTCTTGAATTGTGTGGAAGATACTGTTATGAGTGATTCAGATAATAACAATAGCAAAGCCATGTTTTTTCGTTCATAGGTAGGCTCTGTGAATGTTCAATGTATTAGGCATAGGCTTACCGAAATTGATATATTTAATTATACAGAATTCCTAAATATACTTTGTGTATCGGAACACTGGCTTAATGAAATTGAAGCCGTTTCCCTGTCGCTACCTAACTTTAACCTTTTTTCACATTTCTGCAGGAAGGAAAAGAAACACGGAGGAATTGCTATTTTTGTTAAGAATACAATGAGTTCTAGGTTTAAGGTTAAGAATCTAAGTTATCTTAATAATTTTGCTTCTGAATTAAATATTGAATTATGTGGTATTTCCATTGATGTCAGTTGTAAAAAAATATGTATTTTAGTAATCTACAGACCTCTCTTGGGTAATATTGTTACATTTTTTACTGGACTGTCAAGATGTCTAGATTATATACCTAAAAACTATGCTTATGTAATTTTAACTGGTGACCTTAACATTGATTTCCTTTCTGACACGCACAACAAAAAAATTCTAATTGATTTGTTCGACTGTTACCAAATTAATGTTGGTGTCACCAAGCCTACTCGTATTACAAAAAGAGGAAATTGTATAACTCGAATTGCAATTGATTATATGGTAACTAATCTTCCAGATACTGTTTATTATTCTTATCTTTGTAACCCTTGTATTGCTGATCACCTTGCCCAAATATTATGCTATAATTTACAGACTGTAACCAATGCTACTGAAAAACAATGTATATACTGTCAGAAATTGCTGTGAGAAATTTATGTACCTCCTAAGTGTAACTAACTGGAATATTGTATATGAAGGTGATGTTGGTACTTCGTTTAATAATTTCCTTGAGTTGTATACAAATTGCTTTGACTCTTCTTGTCCGCTGGTTCGTAAGAAAAAGAATAAAGTTTACTCTGTTAGGTGTTCAGATTGGTTAACTTCTACATTACTTCAGGAATGTAAGGATTTGAAAAAATATTTCTGGCTAGCAAGCGGAATCAATGATGCCCAAATACTTGATAATTATAGAGAACTGAAGCGGCAGCATAAAATAAATATCAATCAAGCAAAAAAGGTTTATTTTGCGAACAGAATTAATAATTCATTAAATTCTACGAAAGAAATTTGGAAGCTTGTAAATTTGCAACTCGGTAGAGTTAAAGCTTCTGATAAACTGGCTATTAACATAAATTAATCATAAAATAAAATTAACATAAAGTTATGTGAAGATTCCCAACTTATTGCTGAACACCTTGCCGACTACTTTGCGAATATTGCGAACATTTAGTTGAATGAATGTTTTGGTAATGACAAGTCAAACCCTACAACTAATCCTCAAATTGAATACTCAATATTCCTTGAACCTGTCACTGACCCAGAAATTGATGATGTAATTAGTGACCTAAGAAGAAGTAACTCTCGCGGTACTGATGAAATTTCTTCTAAATTTATTAAATTAGGTTGCGAGTTCATACGCCAACCTCTTAAACATGTTATAAATAAATCCTTAGAACAAGGAGTTTTTCCTTCAGCTCTGCAAATAGCCTTAAGTTTTACCTATCTTTAAAACCAGAAATCGTAATGAATGTGAAAATTACAGACCCATTTCCATTTTATGAGTATTTATTAAATATGATTTGAACGAAACAACTACTCAGCGGGCAAATACCCCGACCTGCATTGGATTACACCTTCAAATCATGATAGATCGATAGCCAATATCATTTGTCAATTCCTAACCAGACATAGACCGATTTCGAACTTATTTATTCTCCTCAGTATGCCATAGGTTATGGAACAGACAAATGATAGTGGCCAACCTGCTAGTCATATACTAACTAAGATAAATTAAGTAGTGGTGAGAGGTATGAAACTTCTCGCGTGGTCTAAATGCTACTATCCGACCGACATCATAGATGTCTCTGTGGCGGATAGCAACTTGCGAAGCAAATACCGAGATCGGCGACCTCTAGCCCAGGTGGACTAAACTACTGTTATTAAATATGATTTGAACGGAACAACTACTCAGCGGGCAAATACCCCGACCTGCATTAGATTACACCTTTAAATCATGATAGATCGATAACCATAACTTATGGCATACTGAGGAGAACAAAAAATAAGTTCGAAACCGGTCTATGTCTGGTTAGGAATTGACAAATGATATTGGCTATCGATCCATTATGATTTGAAGGTGTAATCCAATGCAGGTCGAGGAATTTGCCAACTGAGTAGTTGTTTCGTTCAAATCATATTTAATAACAGTAGTTTAATCCACCTGGGCTAGAGGTCGCCGCTCTCGGTATCCGCCACAGAGACATCTATGATGTCGGTCGGATAGTAGCATTTAGACTATACGAGAAGTTTCATACCTCTCACCACTATGTGTATTTAGTAAAATACTGGAAAAAATTGTATTTAACCGATTATTCTCATTCTTATCTAAATTCAATTTGATTACGGATTGTCAGCATGGTTTCCGAAAGAATAGATCAGTAGAGTCAGCCTCAGTACAGTTTTTATAATTTGTTTATGATGAACTTGACAAAAACAAACATGTGGCGAGATTATTTTTTGATTTATCACGCGCGTTTGATACTATTAACATATCTTTTGTTCTTAATAAAATGTACAATTTGGGTATCAGAGAGCCATTGATTTCGTGGATTGAATCCTATCTGTCAAATCGAAAACTTAGGGTAATAAATGACAATGTTACTTCTAAAGATTATAGCATCAATATGGGAGTACCTCAAGGGTCAGTATTGGGTCCCTTGATATTCTTCCTATTTATAAATGATCCTCCTCAGTATATCAGTCAGTGCAATATAGTTATGTTTGCGGATGACACATCAATGTCATTGTCAGCAGCAGATCCTATTATGCTTGAGGAGATTATCTGCAAAATTATTATGGATTTTCAACATTGGTGTAATATAAATTTGCTTATTTTGAACAGTAATAAAACAAAATGTTTATATTTTTCTCAGAGAAAAGAATTACCAGTTAATATGTCGATAAACAGTGACTTGATATTTTCCAGTTACACCAAATTCTTGGATACCTACCTGGATGACAAGTTAAGTTGGGATGTTCATATTGAGGAGCTATGCAAAAAACTCAAAAAGCTTATTATGCTATCTCTCAGTTAAAAAATTCTATGGATAGCAAAACCTTGTTGAATCTTTATTATGCCCTCGCTTATTCTCATCTCTCTTTTAATATTATACTATGGGGACAAGCTAGTCACCACTAGCCTCTCACCACTACTCAATTTACCTTAGTTAGTATATGACTAGCAGGTTGGCCACTATCATTTATCTGTTCCATAACCTATGGCATACTGAGGAGAACAAATAAGTTCGAAATCGATCTATGTCTGGTTAGGAATTGACAAAATGATATTGGCTATCGATCTATCATGATTTGAAGGTGTAATCCAATGCAGGTCGGGGTATTTGCCCGCTGAGTAGTTGTTTCATTCAAATCATATTTAATGACGTAGTTTAGTCCATCTGGGCTAGAGGTCGCCGCTCTCGGTACTTGCTTCGCAAGGCGCTATCCACCACGGAGACATATAATGTCGGTCGGATAGTAGCATTTATACCATACGAGAAGATTCATACCTCTCACCACTACTCAATATTAACATTACCTTCGATTTATATATATTCCAGTATAATTTATGTTAGGAATAATTTAAGTAAATTTTCAATAAATTCGGATTTCCACAACTACCCTACAAGATATGGTCACTTGCTCAGGACAAATAATCACATACTGCTCTTTATGAGAAATCAACTATTCTGGCACAAAAATGTACAGTAAATTACCAACTGATATAAAGAGTAGTCCTAGCTTATCTATGTTCAAATGCAAGCCAAAGAACTTCTTGTTTGTAAACTGTTTTTATAGTGTTAGTGAAATTTTGACGTCACAAGTGTTTATTCTTTACCTTTTTCTACGTTTTTGTATCGTATAATACTTAAATCGACGTACTATTGTACTTTTACCTATATTTGTTTAATGATTTATTTATTTATTTATTTACTGGTATTTGGTTATTTTTGTTTTATTCTACTTAATTATATCTGACGACCACATCTATTCACTGTAATAGCCTAAGTGTTAATAAATGAGTATGAGTATGAGTATGAGTATGAGTATGAGTATGAGTATGAGTATGAGTATGAGTATGAGTATGAGTATGAGTGTGAGTATGTCAAATCAGGTGAACGGAACTGATCAATCAATTTATCCCTAACGCTGCCTTCATCTTCCAGAACCCATTCTGCAGATAATCTACTAGAATGTCTATATGTTGTTTTTTTTATAATAAAGTTTACAAATAGAACAGAAAAATAACTTTGTTAAACATTGGTTTCGAAAACCATGTAAAGACTTTAAATAACGGTGATAGATAAACTCCTAAGGAAGCTAAAAGTCCTCTTTTCTTACATCAAGATTCAGCAAAAAATTATTTCGTTAAAATCAATTCTCGATAAAATATTCAAATTTGTCAACAAAATTAAACGATACAGAGAGTACACTATAAACTATTTATCATAATAATAATTAAAACACTTACTCCTTTGATAAATTCTAAGAATCACCATCATATACACCATCTTCAGTATTACCATCATCGTCAACCTATAAAGAATAATAATATGCATCAACTAAATATTTTAGAATTCGTTTTGGACATTTTCTTATATATTACATGAACTTACTCCTACAGAAGCCAACGTTACGCCACTGTACATATTTGTTAATTTTCCGTAAAACATACGACGATCAAAATAAAAAAACTCAATTTTGAATATAAACGATTCTGGCATCCAATAATCTGCTTTGCATACATTTCAAGAAGTTCTTAGGGGGAGTCTTCACCGTAAATGAAGTAAACTTCGGTAAACCAGACAAGACAAGGGTGAAAATCCCTAAATTCTCATATTTAAAGACTCTTTATGCAAAGTCCGCATATTATAGATTATACCGTTATGACATATTAACATAAATTATCATTTCATTTCTAAAATGCAAAATTGCATTAGGGATCTGGGACCTTTTTATAGAGCATACACCACACACTAAATAAAACGGAAATGTGCTGTTTCGTATTTTCACAACATTTTAATTTAGTATTTGTACACAATGCTGTAGTTAAATGTATGTTTAATAATTTGTGAAATTTTGCATCGCAAAAATATGCAAAAATGATATTACGAGAGCACTGAGCATCTGCAAATTAAAATCTATATAATAATCAAGTAAAAGAAATTAGCGTCTATCAAAGATTTTAACAAATATAATATCCTTACAGCCTTTCAACATGGATTTACTGCTGGTAAGTCAACAGAAACTGCAGTTTGTCACTTATTAAATTATGTATACACCAGCTTAGATAGTAGCAAGTATGTTGTCAATGTTTGACTTGTCAAAAACTATGAATAACAATGTTCACGAGCAAAAGCTCTATGTATAGGAATAACAGGTGGAGGAATAGAAGGAAGGACATTAAAAGTTCAACTTAACAATGCTCAATCGGACACATATAATATCATGTTCGGTGTCCCCCAAGGTTCTGTGTTGGGGCCCTTATTGCTTATGTTGTACATTAATAATCTTACCAAATTACCTATCGATCGGTCATTTAACATTGTTTGCTGCCGATATTATCATAACTTTAGCAGCAGACAAAATAGAAGAACTACACTCCTTGTTGATCAGATAATCCAAGAGGTTAGAACTTGAGCGCACAGAGATAAATTAATCTTAAATGAGGATAAAAGAGTCATTATAAATTTTGGAATACAGAAACTACTGCCACATAGCATAATGTTGCATGACAAAATTTCTAAGATAAATACTTCCCCTGATCAGTACACCCCTATCAATCAGATTCACAAAATTGGCACATGTGTTTCAAGAATGTCATAAAAATTCTACAAAAAAATATGTCGATTTGTCGACAATAAAAACAAACCAACTAAATGAGATTTGTCCGTACTGAAGGTTTGAATGTTAGTCAATTGAATGCAAATAGAAATGCAACATCATTTCAAGGCGAGGGTCTCTGACGCGAATGAAACTTCGTGAACCTGCAGCCCTCAATACAAATAGTTATGTGTCTAAATAATAGATCGCGACTCTTCAGCGTTTCCGAGAAATAAGTCTCTGAACATTCAACGTTTAGATTATAACGCCTTGGAATATTCAGTCTGCTACAAGCAGGAGGTAGCCCAGTGACTAAGTGACCAAGGCGCTACACTTTGGAGCGCTAGGTCAAAGCATTTTTATTTTGTTTCAATTTTTTTTCAATACTTCATACGTATGAAAAGAAAAAATTTCATTGACCGACAATCAATCCAGAGAATGTTAGATATTCTCTAGTGCTTTGGTCACTAGCTACCTGCGATTAGTAGTGGTAGACTGAATACTCCAAGGCGTTATAAACTAAAGGCTAATTGTTCATAGGCTTGTTTCTCGAAGAACCTTGAGAGGTGCGCCCTATTACTATAGTTATTAGTATTGAGGACTGCAAACGGTCGATTCGGAGACTCGAACAGATTACACTCCCCTAGAAGATCTCCTTTTTCAAATAAGACTTTATCCCCTTACTTCTTTAACAACCTACTACTCGCTTGTGGTTAATATTCACACTATTAACTTTGTATTTACTCTTTATAAATGTAATACTTGGTTCCTAATTTCATCTAGTTTTTAATATTTAATTTTTACATCGTCATCATCCTGACCAAGACCTAATATTTCCCTATTTTAACTGAACAATGTAAAAATTTGTAAACTAAATTTTATCGTCTACATTATTTGTTTTCAATTCGTCTAGCTTAATTTTTTATGCTGTAGTCAACAGTAAACGGAAAAGAGATTAACTGATTTTGAAGGAACAACTATAGAAATATTACGATAATAGCACATGACAGGATAATCATTGAGCTGTCTGTAAACAGGATTTTATATGGTAGAAATCCTGATTGATTATTTTGCTGAGTCAACATAATTTGCTGTTAAGATTTCTCAATTCTTGAAGTATTGCCCGTGGTTCGGAAATAATAAAACAAATGAAATATTCGTTGCTTTCTGGTAAAATATTATTAATTTTACTTATTTTTCATCTAAAATAAAGCATATTATGTTAAGAGTTCATTACCCTTAAAAGTAGATGTAAACAATGCTGCAATAAAGTCTAGACAAACTTTTTGATTATACTCTATTTTAAATTTATATAAGCAAAGGATGGGTTTGGAGCGTGCATCCACTAGACCGCCTGAGCCTGGGTTCAAAACCGAGCTGGACCATGTCAATAAGTTATAGCTTTACTTAAAGTAAAAGGTGTTCAAATTTGATAATCTAATTAATTGGTCGTTTTAAATGCTTGATTTGAGAGCTTACCAATATTATAAAGGGACCTTCAAATTAAAAGGAGTTTTAGTTAAGAGAAAATGTATTACCAGCAATTCCAACAAAACTTAAATTGAGATATAAATACGATAGCCATTAAACATATATTTACATTTAGTTTATAATAAATTTTCTTCTCACTAAAACTCCCTTTAAATTAAAGATCGCTTTAGAATGTTGATAATATTGGAGTTTAAAGTATTACTTTTATAGGGCGATGTTGGAATTATTTAAATATAATGCAAGACACCCGTTATTTGTTTTACTTTAGTTTTATTTTTAATGTTATGATATTCTTTTGTTAATAATAATGTCAATAAGATTTTTCTGACATGTTGTGTATGTTTTATTAAGATACATTAAAACTTATTAAAAATATTTACTGCGTCTTAAAATATTATTTCAAGAGGCGATGATTACAATTTTTTATAGGATGAATTGGAAGGTATGGATGTCCAGAATATGTGTTTGCAACAGGACGGTGCCACTTGTCATACAGCGAATGAAATAATCAGACTTTTGATGGAGAGATTTGGTAACTGAATAATTCCTCTAACCTCCGGTATTATCAATAAAGCTGCAAATCGTTTCTGTGTATCATGGTCGTAGAGTACAAATGTACTTACTGTCGCCGGAATTCACCTTGACCGCGAAACTCTTTCTCCAGTCCAGTCTATTACTAATTTTCGAGTTGTGCACACGTTAAGTCACTTGGTCGTATTGCATATTGTTTTTGTGTTTTTATTTTATTTGTTGTACTATATTGTTGATATTAATTTAATAATAAAGTATGGCAGACGTACGCAGGGGTAGAAAACAGCCATTTGCTGACAAAGTGAATAAATTCATAGGTGAATTCCCGGATTTATTCTATGATGGTGCTAAAATAATTTGTAAAGTGTGCGAGAAAGATTTGATGTGCTGGGATAATTGTGATTGTGGACTTCACGTAAATAGTGTACACCATAAAAATAAAAAAAATGGCGTGCCTTCGACAACACAGTTTATGTTTGTTTTACTATTAATGCTAATTGCCTGTGATGTTCCGCTGCACATACTCGATAAACAACCATTTCGAGAGTTCTGGAATAAATACAATGCCCAGGTGAAGTTACCAAGTCGTACAACGTTATGTAAGTATCTACCAATTGTACACGTAGACAAGATAAATAAGATGAAATGTGAATTAAAAAATATACGGCTGTGTTTATCTGTTGATGAGACAACAGATTGTAAAAAAAAATCTATTTTAAATGTTATAGTACGAGTACTGGATCCTCTTAAACCGACAGTTCCACTGTTACTAGCTAGCAAAAGACGAAGTCAGTGTACTAGCGAAACAATTACCAGGGTGGTGGCGTTAGAAAAATTTGAACTGTCAAAAAGTCAAGTGTTGATGTTTGTGACTGATGGCGCCGTGACAATGCGTTTGGTAGGCCGTTCTTTACAAGAATAAGGTTGTACGTTTATATATGTTACGTGTAATGTGCATGCTTTGCATCTTGTGTCAGAAACTATTCGAAAAGGTTTTCCAGAGGCGGATGCATTAATAGCAAGTACAAAAAAAGTATTTCTTAAATCTCCTAAACGTCTCCGTGCATTTCATAGCAAGAGTCCCGGTATTCCTGAACCACCACAGCCGATTTTTACACGTTGGAGAACATGGTTGCAGGCAGCTTTTTACTATGCTGAATATTTCCAACAAATGAAAGCTGTGATACTACAATTCAATCCAGATGAGCCTGCAGCTATTAAGGAAAGCCAGACAAAATTCGAAGATATTTCCGTTGAAACAACTTTAAAAAATATTGCCAAGAACTATAAACCATTACATGAAAGCATAAAAAAATTAGAAAACAGTGCGTTGTTGTTAGCGGAGTCACTGCAAATAGTGGACGAAGTAAATATTCTGGTATGCTAAAGAAGTAGAAGAGATAACTTGCAAGACATAATCTTCAGTTATTAACCGCATCATTTGTATTTTAAAATAAAATAATAGAATCAAAACATTTAAAGTTTTTGTGTGTTTTATTAAGAAATAAAATCGGAATATCAAATTCTTTACATCAGTATGCGGACTTATTTGCGTCACTATATTTGCCAAAGGTCGTAAAACTGTAGACTCAGTATATCTTCAGTGAATAATATGTTAAAGTTATGTAGATCTTAACACCTGCAGAGCAAACCTCACATTGAAGGAGGGAGAAAACGGACGGACTATCACAATCTCTACGAGTTCTACGTGCTGTTTGTAGGTTATTCGATCAAGATGGTCAGTATAATAATCGGTGTAGCTGGAGAAATAAAGCCTATGCTGCTCTCATACCGACCTCCCAAAAATTAGCCGAATGATTGGCAAGAAAAATAATGCAGAAGGAGCCATCCTAGGTCTCCTCCGTCTGCCCAGGATTCTGGATTCTACAGCCATTAATCCTGCGAGATGTGAGGAGTGGATGTAATAAATTTGCTTTATTTGCTTTTTTTCCTTTAGACAGTACATGTGTTGACACAATCAAATGCCTTTCTAAGATAATAAAATATCCCGGCAGAGGTTTCAAGAAAATTTTGCCCAACATTTAGTTTGTGAACCAAACGATATACAATATTAAATACGTGTAAAAATTCTACTAAATTACAGATTTTTATCTTCTGGTTTTTTAGTTACATGGAAAAACTGTTTTTCTACATGCTCTTCAAGAAGCCATAGCCCCCCTCGGAAGTATTTCCTGACATATGTGCATAGCAACTTTTTTCTTAGAATGACCCAACTTATCACCAATTTTTACATGTACTGTATAATTCAGGTGTAACATAGCCAAATGTTTGTATGTGTTTCTCTATTCTGAATACAACAAATATTTCACAAAATGTATTGAAAACTTGTAAGTGTGAAGTAAATTTGTGTCATCAGTTAAGAAGTTTTATAGCTGAACGAAAACAGTGACATGTGCGTAAGATGACATTTCGGAATGCCTTCATATAAATGTAATTGATTATTATTAACATAAAATATGAAATCGTCCAGCGTAAAATTATTTACGATACAACTTTCTTTATTAAGTAAGTAATAAAATCTAATATTAATGGTTCATAGATTTTTTCATACGTACGTCTTTGAAGCTGACGCAATTGCTGCATTTACAACCGTTTATTATAGTTGAATCATAAAATAAAATTCGTAATACTTATTTTAATGCGAATATAAGTATTATTATTTGAACGTGAGAGAGAAGATAAAACATAAAGAATGTGATGTAACTTTTTTATTGAACGGCACCTCACAGGAGTGTAGAGAATGCAGAAAGAATGGAGGAAATACATATCGCTGTGGCGGGAGTTTAATCCAGATATGCCTATAAAAGTTGTAATAGTAAATTCCATTTTTCTTGTAACATTTTAGAAAAATAAGAATAACCAAACCATCTGTGCACATTTAAACAATATTTATTGAACATAGATACAAAATGGAAACCTATTTGTAGTACGCCAGGCATATAAGATACAATAAGCCAACATATATTTTTTTTATGAAAATTGATAAAACCCATTATATGAACTGCCACATCACATGTATAGCATCTTGTTGCTTTTTAATGACGGAAACCACACATTGTTTGGTTTTCCTGGGGGGCAGCTAGATAAACATTGTTACGTTGTAATCTGGCTTAAGTCGTAGTGTGGGTCACATACCGTTCAGGCCTACAAAATACAATACGGATAAATGTCGCGCGCATTCCTGCAGAGATTGATAGTTCAGGAATTCAGTGAATTTTACCAGAATAATCATTATTAGTGCTCATTTTTGGGTTTTTGGAGCATTAATATATCTTCGTCTTGGAAGGACCTCAAGTAGTTTGGTGCGTTAGCGTCTCCTTGGAAGAAATTGTAAGTAATTTCCCACTAGTTTCTGAAATCATGCACAGTATCAACTTTCTATAACTTGGAGTTGCCGTTAAACTAAAGTATCTACTATTCTAACCACTGGACGACAGTGCCGTTTTTGACGAGTTATTAAAGTCGACACATGATCCTCTCTTGTAGGTAAATTCCCTTAAATAATTAAATCTTTCATCAGGTTAGTGATGTTTCGTATTTTTAACGCACCTATGATATTTCAGGATTATACCCGGATATAGGTTTCTCTTCTTTTTCCAGAATACCTAGTCTTCCCTTGAGTTAGGCTTTACCAACCAGCCATTGCAAAGCTTGTACGAATATAGTATTCTCACGTACAGGGTGTACGTCGTGGTCAAGACGGTGTGATTCCTGGATTTCTGACGATAAGCCACCTTTTAATATAAGGGGTCATTTTACATTATTACCATTTGCCAATATTACATACTTATAGTTATAAGTGTTATACGTTCATATACAATTTGTTATGTAACTTACTTAGTTGAAGCGGCCAAACGTCATTTTTGCTAATAATATTTCATTACCTGGCACGTTAACCATACCCCCCTCCTTTTATGCACAAACGGCGACCCAATTTTATATTCTTACGCTGCTGGTTGCTGCATACGAAGCAAAAGTAAGTAGGAGTGTTATTTTATTAGTGTTTATCCTTAAATGTATTGGATATCTTTTATACAAAGTTACACAATATATGGATCTGCCATCAAATGTTATTATCATTACCCTTAAACTACGAGGATTTTTTCTCCAAAATTACCACCCGAACTCATACCCAATTTTCCCTGCTAAAATATAGAGCTAGCCGAGTGTGTCATTCGCTACCCACTGCCTACGAGTGGCACACTATAATAAATCTCCTTTTGTTACAATGTTTTTAGGGGTGAACAGCTCTAACCTTTTATGTTAAACACACCTCTTTTCCTTAGGCATAACAGGCAAATGTAACAACATGACGATCATACCATAAAACAGAGTATATGGAGACCCTTTTGAATGAGAACTTTTTATTTTGAGTTAACAGAAATATTGCAATCGTTCTAAATTTAAGCCGATCTAGGTTGCCACCATTTCTTCGATGAATTTGCAAGGCAATATTGTTTGTTCAGCAGATTTATTCAGGTGGCTGGGGAAGTTTCGTCTTCCTTTTGTACAAAGAACATGAGAAACCGAATGACGTAAATCGGAGATTCGTATTTTTTATCCAGTGCAATATTATTTGAAGAATGGGAAAAAATTTAACAGGATAATATTCCACACCACACCGAAGGAATACCAAGGCTTATAGAGGCTCGTGGGGGAAATAAACAATACTGAGTTTTTGTCCTTTGTTTTTTTTTAATTGAAGTCATTTGTTATTCATGCTATGAGTGTAGTTTTCTATATTTATTGTTATAAGTTAACAATACTGCAAAATTGTCTGCGTTTTATTTAAAAATTGGTATCTCCTACGAAAAGACAGATGTTGGGATGATTCTAAAAAGAGAATGTTAAAAATAGATAGATAGATATAGAGCATGTTGGTGTATGACCTTGCTGCCTAAATATAGGGTATTTTCAACTTAGTGGAAAAAAGACAATATGTTCCCGTGGTATAATCATGACACAAGTCAATTATTATTTGAAAACACGTGATAATCTTTATAAATTTAACTACAACTTGCTAAAAAATCATTAAAATCGGTTTAAGGGTGAAAACCTTAATCCTCAGCAACATATTGGGTGGATCGAATTTTTAGCTGGTGTAGTGTAGTTAAATTTGATTTGTTAAAATTTTTGTCAAACATGTAATCTTATTACCACCGAACGATCAACAAAAACACGATCAAGGGCACCTATGAATTTTTAAATGCATGTTCTCGATTAGACTATTAATACTTCGATTTCATTACTACGTCCTCTTTGATCTGCGCAATAGTTAGTCTAGGAAACTTGTTCTTCAAAAAGAAAAACCTTAGTCATTACAATCCATCGCTTTTATGAAATCTAGCTTCATACGTAAAGGTGGAAGATAAACTTTCTCTCCTAGTACAAGAGGCTCACTTTAACGTTCTTCTTTTTCGGAACGAGTGCTCTCTCTTTTGGCCACTACTTTTGATGCAGTAGTTTTTGCTGCCTCATCTGAACCATTCACACGGAAAGTAACAAAATGTTGCGTAGTCTAGTTGTAGCCCAAATAAAATAGCTATTACTTTGAGATCTTCACAAATATGTTAAGAATATCTCTCAAACTGTGTACATTAGCAAGAGTTTAATGTAACTGCTTTCAAACTCAGCTTTGAAGAATCTGTCGCCATTCTTCAGGATTACGTTGCTGCCTCTAGTAAAGAATTCACATCATAGCAGTAGACTAGATCATCGTGCTTAGAGAAGAGGTGTTCAAAGTACTATTTGTTGCACCTTTCTGTAAAGATTTCTCCCTTTCAATCTTGGATCTCTCAGATTGAAGTTTTGATAAACTGAAATCAGGAACCAAGTCATTTAATTGTGCTTGATTAATTAAGTAAGGTGCAGTAAACTTCGTCTGAAAGTCAGAGTCTTATTAGGCTCAGTGTAATTCTTTATGGAACATAAAGATGGTCTGTAACAAAGAAATGGTGGCTGAAAGAGAAATTCTAACTTTATATTCAGTAAGTATCAAACATAAGAAACAGCAAACATTTTGCAAATAACAAAATCATTATCAATCAGTGTATTCGTTTTACGCATCTTTTTGTATCTCTTTCCTAACCTAACTTTATTTTAACTTCCAATCTGATATAATAATTTAATCACAGCATTAATAGTCTAATCAAAGACACGCGTTCGAAAATTCATAGGTGCCCTTGATTGTGCTTTTTGTTGATCTCTCTGTATATATACAATTGTAAATATTTACCCTCTACTTATTACCAGCTATAAATCAAACTTGGCACATCAGCTGTAGAATGTCAACTATCGACACACTTTTATATATATTTCTGTACCAAAGGAAACTCATCATCTTGATCGTACGATCTTGGAATATCAATTAGCATGCTTCCCTCTGCGACGAGCGTCATTTTCACCCCATTTTATTTTAGCAGGTCAGTGTTTCTTAAGTGAGACGTCGGGTTTCTTTGTCTCCTTTTATGGTATCCTCTTTATTAGAGCATAAAGGCTCTGAAAGGTATTTTAGGGGTGTTCGAATAACAATGGCAACAATATGAATTTTCTATTATTCTTTTTACAGACTACAATAATTCACTATCACTTGTATGTGTTATTGAAGTAGGTAATCAGCCGAAAAAATAATAAAAAAAACGGGCGGTACTTGACAAATATATCGTGACAGTGAGATAAAAATACGGATAGGGCCAGGGTTGTTTAGAGTGGGCACTGCAATGAGTCATTCGCATAACGTCTGCATTAGTATTTATACCTGTACATTCTTGCAAAAACTAACTTTCAAAAAAATTGTTAACTGACGTAGTTTTCCACGAAACACCAAAACACTATATACTACACTCGACGCGCGTTTTGCCAATGAAGTTGGCATTATCTGGAGATGATTAAAACTAAACGTATACTAACAATCTACCCTATTTATACCTAAATTTGTCACGGTTCCGTGAACCGTGACCCATTAACCGATAAAGCGGGATATTTGGGATAGGCCCTCTGTTGTTGCAATCATCCCACCTGTGCCATTATTATAATAAAATTTAATCAATATTCCTCAAAATAAAGGGATAAGGGTTGCTGCTACCACCTCCTGAGGCTGCAAGGGGAACAGACACTAGTAGTACCAGCTCTTTCAAAGACTGGATCCGTAGCCCTAAGAATGTCTAGGATAGAACTCTCGACAGAGAATTAGTAAGACACACCGGTTTCATAAAATAATACGTATACTAAAAAAAAAATCAAAATTACCCACACATCACAATAAATTTTCTAATACTCAATGTTAAAAAAAAACAAAAAAAAACACAAATTATAAAATAAACTCTTGGAGAGTAGGAGAGAGCACTCAACACTCTATAAAATATTTCTTCAGCCGACTTTCCTGGTTTATGTATCTTAGGTAAGTAGTACAATCTAGGTACATTTGGGTTAAATACATGTAACTTCCTATTTAAAACTAGAGTAATAAAGTTATTGCAGGATTTAAGCACATTTCTTACTTTAGTAACTATTTTTGGTAATGGATTTCTAAAAAAGTTTTTATAAGGACCATTACTAATCAGATTGTCTACCCTTTCATAATAGTCCCCTTTATCTAAAATAATAACCTTATTGCCCTTATCAGCTTTTAAATAAAAACAATATTTTCACGCAACCGTTTGATAATTTGTCTGTCTTTTGTAGATTTTGACTTTTTATTTACTTTAGTGACAATATTTGTTGAGATTTGCTTTCTGCAAGCTTCTCTGACAAATCCTTTAGAGGAATCAGGTAGGTACTGAATTGAACTTTCAACACTTGCAACAATCTCATCTAAAATGCCTTCAGAGGCATTTGAACAACGTTTGCAAGTTGGTAGAAACCAAATATTTGACCCTATTAATCTAATCTTAGCACTAACTTTATGAAATGAAGAAAATTGTTGTATTCTGTAGTTCAGTGTTTTGTGACGTATTGCAATGAATTTTGGAGCCTCACGCATATGTGTGCCTCGTAATATTTGTCAAGTAGTAGTTGTCAATATGATCCAACAATCAAAGTAAAGTTAATTTCAAACTTATTTACAACATAAAAAACGTCGGCACCTTTGATGCAGTAAAGGGATCAAAGTTACAGACGATTTTTATGTTACAAATGAGTTCGAACTGAACTTTTAGTGTCAGAATGCTAGGTTACCAATATGTTTGGTTGTTTCAATAGTTATGAAAATTAAAAATAAATGCATTCTTACTCTCATTCTGCAAAATCTCATCTTTTGGCTATTTATGTATCATGATATATAATTTTTATCAGTGATTTTATAGATTGTAAACGCAGTCAGAATATTTACACAAATGTGAATTTATGAAATGGAGGAAGTGGGGCACTTTCAGTGATCCCTAAGGTACAAATAAAACAAAAAGGCATATTACGGTAAATTAACTTCCTCACAGCATCTACAGTAAGACGTGAAATAATTAACAACTCCCTGTTGAGCTTCCTTCCGTGACATTAACAATTTTAGAAATAATAGAATATTATGTGAAATTGAAATAATCCACCCTGCAATTTGATTCGATTTTAAAGGGCTGGAACTTGGTGAAATATTGACCCACTGGAGACTTTTTTTAAGAAAATAAGGAACATTTTCTGCCGAGACCCCATAACTTTCATTATTTGGGTTTCAAGAAGTCCGTTTTCACCGCAATCCAAGATTAGATTAAGAGGGTCAGATAATTGGTTTCTAAAAACCTGCAAACGTGGTTCAGTTTTTCCAAATTTTGTTCAAGTTAAAATTCCAAAATCTTTATACATTGTCGTAGAAACAAAATTCTACAAAATTTCTAATTTTTTTCAAAAAAATCAATGTTACCAAGAAATCACCCAGATTATATAGAAGGTCCTCAGCCATTAAAAACATTAAAAAAATACCTAAGACCGAAATTACATGGGTTCAAAATATCACACACAAATTAGTTAAAGAATAAAAAGTCATATTCAAAACTTCAAACTAAACATTTTTGTCCCGATTTTTTAATACGAATAATAGTAAATTTAATGTTCATCAAAAAACTGCTCTGCGGCAAAAGCACGACGGCGCGGCGGGTGCCGCGGTGTATTTACAAACATTAAAATAGCAAAAACTCATAGAAACATGCATAATTTACTGCCTTCAGAAAAGCCACACAAAATATTCAATTTCAATGGTCGACAGGGGGCAAATAATCATCAGTGGCCAAAGCCATCGTATAATAGTAAATGCTAAATTTCTCCATTTCTGCCATACAAATTTTAAAAGATGCTAGTAGCACACACCAGTTAGAAAGTCCTCGACTTTTCAAAAGGAAGGAGAAAATCCGTTTGTATCGATTCCATATGATCTACGAATCACCCCTGGTATTGGCAATATTTTAAAATGTATGACAATGGTTCATTCATCGGGAAATAAACTACAACAATTAGGATTGTAAAAAATACTAGAAGCTGGATGTATTTAACTTGGAAATTACAAAGTGTAAAAATATTATGAATAGTGACAGAGTGCCATCCCATTTAGTCTGTTCTATTGATTATTTAGTCATGGTTCACCCAACCATGACAATAATTTAGATACAAATTGAATACATTGTTATCATAAGATTAGTTTTAATTATCTCTAGATGAAGCCAACTAGGTTGGCGAAACGTACATCAACTGCAGTGTATGGTGTTCTGGTGTTTTGTGGACGTGTTATAATCTGGGATGCTTTGACGATGCTAAGAATAAAAACAAATGCAATATTTAGCATTGCATGTTTGAATCTACTTGATTTCTGCTCAGTTTCTCTAACTCCGAGCTTGCAGTCTCAATTACTGAGAGGCAAATTTGAGGGGATAGAAAGTGCCAATGATGAATGGCACATTGATACAATGCCAAATAAGCTAAATACTCCATATTAAACAATGGTTTCAAACTCCGCCCTCTAAATAAATCTTTTTGGACCTTGTAAAATGAAGTTGATCAATTTTTAACAAAGAATATCTCGAAAACAGCGATTTGGAAATAGTAATTGTATTATATGAAATTATTCAGAATTTACGAAATATCAATGAGTCAATGATTCTGTCTACAAAAAATTAAGTCATGGCGTCGCACTATGGGCCGACGATGGAGGCGCCGTTTCAAAATTACCAAAAACCAAAAACCAATTAAGGAACAAAAACTTTAATTTTCTTATAACTAATACATCAAACTTTTATAATTCGGTCCGGTAATTTATTTAAATGTTGACTGGGTTCAGTTAGTAGACTTCAAAAGTAGGAATATGGAGAGATTTAGATGAAGTGTTGTTTTGATGCTTATTTTTAATAAACAATTTCGTGCTTAAAAATTAAATAAAGTGTAACGTGTTATACACCGTTTCAAAGAGCAGTTCTTCTAGTATTAAAAACATAAAATATTTGTATAATGCTTATCCCTTACTACAATAAAAAAATGATAAAGCTCTCATGTTACGGGCATGACGTTCTCAAATTCAAGAAAAATTTTAACTATTAGCAGGGTTCGCCCGGGTAAGTTTATTTCACCATCTGGCAACTAAAGCGATCCTGTATAAGATCCAAAAAAGAAATCTTGCGGATTTTTTTGCGCTTAAACACTTAAAAATCTGCAATACTCGTTCCGTAAGAATTATGATTTTACAAAATACGGCGTTATAAAGAATACATATACATTATGGAATTGCAACAAATTAGAGCATAGCATTTCACTGACTGCCTGGATTTTAGAAATCGTATATCGGGACGGTCCCATCTGATTTTTTTTAGCAGCACCACCATATTCCACGTTTGACAAAATATGTTTACGAGTGTCTTGCGGTTAGATAAAATCAAGTAAATATTTGTAGTTGTTAAACTTATTAAACAAAGTGGTATATCGATAGAAATGGTTTACGATATAATTTGGAAAAAAATATTTTTTGGCCATGAAAAATAAACCAAAGAGAAAAATTTTTTTCTTCACCTATACACGGGATGTGTATTCTGCGGTTACCATTGTCCTTAGGAAAGTATATAAACTTGGGTTTGTTAAAATTTTAAGTTATTATTAATGTATACAAACAGCATTAATTAATAGTAATCAATAATTTGCCGCTGTCAGCTGTACCTACGACAGTAAACAATGAACAATTTCAAAATTACTAAACGTAATATATGTGACGCTTTTATAGAGCACGGAAAACATATATCAACAGCAGAACGGTATGTTAAGGAGCATTTCGATCTTTCTGAAGAGCAGTTGCAATGTGTTATCATCAAAATTCAGAAACACTTATTGCCCGAATTTAAGATACGCTGGAATAAAGCCGGAAGAAAAAGGAATGTGTTCTTACGCAGCAACGAGAAATGGTTAGATGGCGAATTTTTTGTACCATTCTAAGAAGACGAAGAACCATCGACGTCCTTATCTGAAAACCCACGAGGGAGACCATGTAAGTCATTTAACGAATCCGCAGAGAAGACACAGAAACGAAAAGCAATAAAACTATTTCGAGACTCTGGACTTGATCAGATTTATCATTCATATACTCAGGGATTACGTTTAATTGGCGAGACATGGGAATTACAAATTATACAGGAACTACGTTCTGCATCACAAGAAAGAAAGGCTTTTATCCACACATTATTAAGACGTAATACTTCTGTTGAGCCTTTCACAAATCAAGAGGCCTTGGCTCTTTTCATTGATTTAGATTTAACGAAAAACCAATATACATACCTTAGAACCTGTAAGTTTGCAGTCTCTTCTAGATCACACATGTAAGAGAATAATCAAAATTGATTCTGTGAATGTGGCCAATTTTTCACAATTAATATTATACAGTAAGTGGGGCAGTAATGGATCTTCGGGACAAAGTGAGTACAAGCAAATACTGTCTGGTGAAAGTGACGTAATATCCGATACTAACTTGTTTGTAACATCCTTGGTTCCACTACAAATTGTAGATGAAGTCACAAAAACGTCGTTTGGAAAGATCCAACCCCGTCTTCTGTTCGATACTGTAGGCCCATTTTAATAGAATTCTCAAAAGAGACTTAAGGGAAAACAAGATCTGTTGTCAATGAAGTGGAAACTCAAATAAGCACTCTTTTGCCTTCTTTTGTAGTAAAGAATGAGCAGCAGATGTCTATTAAACATGAGCTGTTCTTTACAATGATATATGGTAAGGTTACACAAGTAGTAACAAATACTCCATTAAGTGCCACATGTTATATATGTCTTGCAAAACCAACAGAAATGAACGATTTGGAACGTGTTACACAGAGACCTGAGAATGAAGAGCATTATAGATTTGGACTTTCATCTTTACATGCATGAGTTCGATTTATGGAGTTAGTACTTCATGTTTCATATAATTTATCATTTAAAAAATGGTCAGTAATCTCAGAAGACATGAAAAAGCAAAAGCAATCTAAAAAAGCTTATGTACAGGAGCAGTTGCGGAAAGAATTAGGATTACTAATTGATAAACCTCGACAAATCAGCGGAACTAGTAATGACGGAAATACCGCTCGAAGGTCTTTGCCAATTCTGCTTGCACTACATAAATTACTAGAGTTGATGAAGAATTAATTATGAGATTTCGCATACTACTTCAGACAATGTCCAGTGGTATGGCAATCAATGCCAAAAAGTTTGGTGAATATGCTTTTAGAACAGCCGAATTATATCTAAGCAAATAAATATCCATGGTACTATATGCCCTCCTCTGTACATAAAGTACTCATTCATGGAGAAAACATAATTCGATATAATGCATTTTTACCACTTGGCCAGTTTTCCGAAGATGCACAGGAATCCAGAAATAAGGATTATAAACGTTTCAGGTTACATCATTCTCGCAAATGTTCCCGAAAAGCTACTAACGAAGATGTCTTTCATACTTTATTGTATACATCAGACCCTTATATAACAAGCTTAACACAATCTGTGTCACGCAAGATTGTGGAACTTGAAGAAGAAGCCTTCCAACTATTACAATAAATATTTATTTACATATAATTATGTACATAAATTACACGCTGTATGTTATCATTATACAATTATAAAATGAAATGTATAAAAACAAAATAAAAATTATTTACCGTCACTACTGAACGTCAGACCTTTCTTTATATCTGTATACTGAATTTCATGTGTCTAAGTTACAGATTTTTGAGACGGCGCCATAGTGCGTCGCAACTCCCGCAACTTCTTCGTTAATAAGATTGTCCACAAGACCCTGTTTACATATTTTTTTTAGTTTTTGAGGAAATTTTTACGCGGCACACCCTGTTGTTATGTAATTCACTTTCTATTTGCATAGTGCGAGTTTAATGTCGTGCATAAAATAAACAATATTTTTCTAGAATGTCATGTTGCAATTTATGTTAGCGTCAATATGCATACTATTCGCTCTTCCGGAAACCAACGGAGTTCTAAGCGCTGGATCTACTAATTTAATTAGTTTCTCGAGACATTAGTTCATTCAAGGAAATTTAAATTAGCTGAAACGGGCTGAAAGGATCGTTGAACCACTTTTAAGGTGAAGGAATAAATAAAAATACTTTTTCCGTTTCCATTATTAAATGAACCCATCTATAATAAGTGAACTGAAACAATAAGAATATTTAATTAATTAACTACCTGTTTTTTCTCAATTTATTTGAAGCAAAAGGGAAATACAAAGTAACATTTTAAATTACGCCCGTTTTGATATATCCAAATTAGGTCGTTGGGCTAATAAGGCATAAACATTGACGTTAGCAAGCTAAACACGCACTTAATAGATTGCTTTAGGCTTTAGAAATAAGGGACAGTAGAAAAGTATTGTCATTATGATAAAATTCCGCGTATGGTGGTTCTATAAATACATGTTTATTATTTATGAGGACTAAAGAGGGCTTGTAATGTATTTTTATAACATAAAATTTCCAGAATATTCAACGGCTCGGTATACATTAACAAGGAACAGTTAATGTTTATTATAAGATCTTTAAAATGAAGATTATTTTCCTATTTTTTCTTTGTGTTTTAAGATACAGTTCTATAAAGTATTTAAGATTGTTATTAAATAGACTTCGTGTACAAAAAGAACAACCAAAACTTGATTTTTGAATAAACATTGAAATGAATGAAATTAATTCTTTGGGATATATGAATCAAGCCTCCCTTTTGCTTCATTTTCCACCACTGAAAAACTTAACCAGCATCATAAGAACTGCGGCCCCGGAAACAACTTCTATTCATCACACTTTAATAGGAAGGATCGATCTGTCGCAGAATTATGAACCTCAATACGAATCGTATCGAGTCAAATGGTAAACGAAAAGTTTTTTAAAGCTTAATAGTTAGTTATTTATGTACCAAGGGTGGTAAGTATATTTTTGGGGTTAAGCTTGCTGTTTGTGGTCCATAACATACATTCAAGACCGCAAAAATACACATATGACCCGAGCACTAAGATGTTTCACAAAACACTACTGAAATCTCCGATCTTTTTAAACTGTACTGTTTGTCTAAGATACATAAACCAGGAATGTCGGTACGTTCCATTGTTTCGGCAATTGGATCGCCGACTTACCACCTATCAAAATGATTAACAGAGGAGTTCGAAAGTGTACCCTTTGCACAACCTAGTTTCACTGTGATTAATTAAAATAAGGTCAAAAAGAAGGTGGAACTTTAATCTCCTTTGATGTTTCCAAGTGTTTCGATACCATAAACTTTGAACTACCTTGAGGATATACTCGATTAAAACAATCTCAGTTATGATACGATTATCTATTTTTTTAGACAATAGTTACAAGTTACTTATTACAGCTTTATATAGATCACACAGTATACGTAAGAAAGTATATAATATAGACCTACATATTTAATTGTTTAAAAACATGTGAAACTGCATTAATCATTTAATAGAGAGTGATATAAATTATAATATACTCCCTGATGCAGATTACGTTTAAGATTATATTATTTAAATATAATAGCTCATACGGATACGTCTCGTATATAAATAAAAACACTATAGTTTTAGTAAATTCTGAAGAGTAGGACAAACAATTTTTTGGCTATTTATCAAAGTGAAAGAGCATTTATTTAAATACAGGGGGACACATGCAAAATATAAAATCTATACACGTGTCTCGAGCAATTTATATCCACCCGTCTCTTTCGTTTGAGTGATCAGGCCGCCTTGCATAAAAATAAAAACTTTGCCGGAAATCGCTGCAGTGGACCATACAATTAAAATAGTTGATAATGTATACGAGACGAATGTTAAGACCGTTGGGCAACTTGGCGACCTTTCTCGAGAACTGGTAGAAAAAAGTTAATTGCATAAACCCGAGTGAAGCGGTGCAGTCAGGGGCGTAACGTAATGTTGGACATAGTATAGATAGATATGAAAATGAATTTGTTTTTTAAAATTATATATATATATATATATATATATATATATATATATATATATATATATATATATATATATATATATATATATATATATATATATATATATATGTATATCTGGACCTGAGTATTAAAACGGCCAATCTCCATTTTTGCCGCTTTTGAGATATAACCATCAGTAAAATGCCCCAGTTAAATACTACCGATACAAAAAAAGGCCAATGTCCTAGTGTTAATGCTTTCTGATATATCATTGCACTGGTAGGACTTATTTTCAAAGTAGTTTAGAATTAAAATGGCCAAAGTAAATACAGAATTCACCCAAAATATCAAAATTTTCTGACGAATAACATAACTTGAATAAAAATAATTATACTATTTTAAAGGATTATCCTGACTTTCATTAAAATAAATAAATACTTACACTTTTAAAACGTAGTTATTATTTGCTATAAAATGTTACTCATTAATATCTCAAAACAATGAAAATGGATACTGGCCCTTTTAATACTCAAGTCCAGATATATATATATATATATATATATATATATATATATATATATATATATATATATATATATATATATATATATATATATATATATATATATATATATATATATATATGTGATTTAGATACATATTTATGAATTAAATATTTTGAAAAATTTAAGTTTTATTTAAATGAAATTTTAATTAATGTAATTAGTAATTAACGCAGAATAATTAAATTTAGTTTTCTAAAATGTACCTTCAATTAAAAATATTTTAGAATATATGTTGCTTTATTTAAGCAATAATAATTTAAAGAAATAAAACTGTTATTCATAGCAAAAAATACGATACCCCATTAGAAAATTATTATTGCCCAGCAAAGGCCACGGGGAAGTAACAGCATCCTTTGCCAGGAGGTGAATGTGTAGAGGGGAGATATTAGTATAGGTAGGACAGTTAGTAAAATCAAGGAGTGTGGGGATGCCCTAGAAGAACTGGCTAGGCATAAACAAGTGAGACTGGTATGGGTCCCGGGACATATGGGAGTTCCAGGCAACGAGAATTGGCTAGACTCGGAGCCGAGGCACCCTGTCACGGACCTGAGCCTATGTTAGGTATTTCAAGAAGGCAGGTCACAACGGCCCTCAATGAGTGGGCCCACGAGACACTGAGGATGCACTAGAGGACAAACAGGGCATGCAGGCAAACCCGAGATTTTGTGACGGGACCGAACAAATCGAGATCGGACTGGTTGCTGGGACGGAGTCGGAAAACTCTGCAACTATTAATCGGTGTTCTGACAGGCCACTGCAGACTTAGGTGGCATCTATCATTGATAGGTATTGAGGAAGACCCTACATGTCCAAGGTGCAGGAGAGATGAAGAAACATCTTACCACTTCCTGGGACAATGTGAAGCGTTTGGGCGCCTGAGACACAGTATCTTCGGTTCTGAGGCGCTTCTAAGGGGAGGGGATGAGCTCCCTTGCAATGAGTGACATCCTGACCTTCATCAGAAGGTCGGAAAGATTCAATGAGGGAGCAAGAGAAGCACATGGCTGAGGGGACAGCTGGAGGTTGGTAAAAAAGGGCCCGTCTGTGGCCTACTTGCCAGGCGTCAGCCTACCCCACTATTACCATTACCGTTACCATTTAGTAAAATCAGCAATAAACTCTGAATGAAAAAAATAACTCACCAAAACAATGTAAACTGAACTACACACAATTCATGAACATAATACATACTAATAATACACTATATAGGACATACGTAACACATGTTATACACATATTAAAAAAAACACTTGAACACTTCAGTTGTAGACGGAAACTATTTATACACGATCACTGATTTATTATTGACTATACATAAATAATATAGCACTATTCATTATCTGAGGGAAACATTTCTTCACTTTCACTACTGCTTTCACCTAATCTTATTATGATTGAATGAACGGGATTATCCATCTTGGTATCAAGGTCCCACATCTGTAATTCGATCTTTTTTAACATGATCTATATACTAAATCCAATTTTCCGTTTTCACTTCATTTAATGCAGATAAGAGTAGGTTGTTCACATGTACCAATTTGAACGTTATGCGTCGCAAATATCCCGATAGTACATATGTAGGTACCTACACACACGGAAATCGAAATGCAATTGTCTTAGACCATCTTGTTATTCCTAATGAGCGTAACACGCAGGAAATACTTTCGAGCAGCGGGAGAAAACATCTGGAGTATGACAGACCAGCGAGTAAGAAAGATATTCATTGTTTTTATTTGGATGTTGTAAATACAAGTTTTTATAAGGAAAATCACAAATAATCCATTTGTGAGTTTTTTATTAATTAGAAATGTAATCAATAATAAGTAATATATTTTTATATAATAAATAATATATTGTTTAATGTTCATAAAAGTCAGATCATATAAATAAATGTATTTAATTACAGCATAACGTTCTCTAATGATTGATTTTAATATCTAAAATGAAATGTATCGATTTATAAGAGAAAATATTAATAATCATCAATATGACTTCATAGGTATTCTTAAGCAAACTATTTTATCTTTATTATTGTAATTATTGTTTCATACGCATGCACGCCATTGAATCTGCATTCCTTTACTCCACAGAATTTACGAAAATACTATAGAGCAGTTATTATTTATATAAAGAATGAACAATAGGGGCCCCAGAATACTTCCTTGAGGAACACCAGTGGGAACCGTAAGGGGGCTAGACGTAAAGCTTTTACCAGCATCTTTTATTACAACGGATTGTGTTATTCCCGTTAAATCGGATTTTATTCGAGTTAATGCTGGGCCACGAATTCCAAAATTTTAAATTTTGTTCAAGAGTAATTTATGATCAACCGTATCAAAAGCACGTGTTAAATCGAAAAACAAACAAGATGTTTTTGTTTTATTTTCAAAATTATTCAAGATATAATTGTAAAGCGAGAGTACAGCATCTTTGGTTGACAAACCTTTTCGAAAGCCAAACTGATATGATAATAATAAGTTTTGTTTAATTATAAAATCATTTAGTCTTATATAATAAGATTTTTCAAACGTTTTTGAAAAAAAACTGATAAAAGTGCAATACCTCTGTAATTTAAGATAATGGATTTGTCTTTTTTTTTTGTGAATGGGTTTGATTAAAGATTTTTTTAGAATAGCAGGAAAAGCACCCTGTAAAAATGATAAGTTTACAAGGTACGTTACCGGTTCAATAATGTATTCAGCTACTTTCAATAAGAGCGAGCAGGGTATGTCGTCTTCACCAGATGAATTTTTTGTTGAAACAGCCTTTATAATATTAGGCATTTCATTAGTACTGAACAGGTTCAAGAAAATGGTACTTTTATTATTGATTTGCTTATTATTATTCGAGGAAGGACACATAATATCAGTGAAGTCTTTTATATAATTAATAAAAAAAGTATTAAATGGATCTGCAACATTTTGTAAGTTGCTAAACTTATTGCCATCGAAGTCAACAAAATGTGTAGGTTCAATTATATCTTTTTTTGTTATTGATAATTTGCCATGCTGCTTTTGCCTTGTTATTTGAATTAAGAAATTTAAACTCATTGTAATTTTTTTTATCTTGTTCAATTTTAATTTGATGATTTTTTAAATTATGTTGTATCTTAAAAGTACTTTATTGTCACCAGAAAATTTATAAGTTTTATGCAAATTCCTTATAAAAATAACTTCATTTATGATATCATTCGTTATTATGGTTTTTATTCTTAGGTTTTTTATTTTACATGATTGTAATGGAAAAGCTGTGTCCATTAGTTCCAAAAAAGATGTTATAGAATTTTGTCAAACGGTCCTCAAGGTTCTAACCTTCAGTCATAAAACTCCAATTTTCCTGAGATAGCAAATATTTAAAGTTATTTAAATTTTCCTCGTTATCAAAAAATCGTCTTAGTTGATAAGTACAGTCACCCTCATTCTTATTAAGTTTGCAGTAGTAAGTGATTATTTGCATAAAGTGATCAGATATGTCCGAATAACTGATTTTTGGATTAAGGTAATTACTATCGACATTGGAAAAAATATTATCTATGACCGTTTTGAAATCACCCTGTATAAGTGTATAGTCATCGATGCATGTAAAAGCTTTTTCCCATGCAAAAACTGATAGCAAATCTATAAATGATGAAGCTGAAAATAATTACAACAGAATAGGCTTCTAACCCGAACTGGAGGCGAAACTTCTTGTCCATGGTCAAAACCATAGAAAGAAATTTTGCAACTATCACTTTCATTCGTCTTACGAAAGAAATGGCAGGCATTATCAAGAATCAACTTCCGGTAAGAATTTTATACTAGAAATGGTATTCAATAAAATTTTATTACCAATAAATTGGCATCGTACGTAAAAAATGTAAAATACCTTGAAGCTAACTCCAACACTTTGACCACTTTTTAAGATTTTATAGAAAAACGGTAAGTATATTTTTTTTCTTCGTGTGCATCTCAAGACTAATTCAAATAGTCAATATCGTCCCTTTGTCTTGCATCTTCACTATTTTTCAAAATAGACACGCAATTGTTGTAATATTTCGAATGGGCAGATATCCTGAGCAATCAGTAAACGGTTTTCGTCGAAGATATTCAATAGGGGACCTCTTCTGGTAAGTTACACATCATGGAAATATACAATCGAGAGATATGGAAAGTCTTAAGCATAACTTCAGATTGATCCAAGTCTTTTGATAGAGTTTAGCGCTTGTAGACACCGAATTCCCTCTTTATCAGCTTGAACCGGCAGTAGCACTGGCGATTTTTTTACTACTTGCATCTGCAGGTGTCAACATTTATTTCTTAGGCAATCCGTAATCCCGTATCATGTGTTTTGGAAATTTTCGTATTTTACAGCATATATTCGGCAGAAATACCGGCAACCAACATAACACATAAAGCGTTTAAATAATAACATACAGTAACGCCATTAGTAATAGTGTAAAAAGTTAACACAAAGTGTAAAGATTGTGAAGGTCTGAGACCTTTATACAAGATCACGGGTGAAGGTCAACTCTTTCTTTGTCTGGAAAGCTTTAATAAGCTACATAAAAACTTAACATCCAAAGTGCCCTTCATCCAGCCGAATTATTACTTTTATTAGATGTTCTTAATCATGGTTGATGTTTCAAAAATGTAAATTTAGACAATAAATGCATTTAAAATGCTGTCTTATTTTGTTTTTTTACGAAAATATCAAAATGTGTAGCATAAATAAAATATTATATAGACAAATTCAGGTTATTCTTTTTTATTAACAGCTCAAGAGTTTGAATACCAGTCAATACCGAAAAACATAGTAACAGTGGAAACAACGAGACCATTTAATACTATTTTCTCATTTTTATGATCTTCGTGAAGATCACACGTGCCAGGTTATGTGGAGGACGCATTTCTTATTCTTTTCTCAACGAAATTGGTTTTGCCAATTTATTATGGATATATGTATGTATGTACATTTACAGGATGGAATTTTTAAACCCAACAGAATAAAGTTTTAAGTGGACATTTGGTGAATTAATAAATCTCGTCGCCAATCACTGACAACCTTTTAAAAATCACTTTTAGTTATATGTTCGTATATTAAACATATGAATAACTAATAAGAATTCACATCCTATGTTGATGATGGGTTATCTCAAACTACAAGTGTTGGAAGTTGGATGGAATGAGGCTTTGCATGAAAAAAAGAAGAACAGTAGAATATTCTCTAGAAATCCCGCTGCTATTTCTGTTTAAAAAAATTCACGTTTCTTGTGTACTATTTAAGCTGTTGACATGAAATTTATTATTTAGTCTCTTGGTATTAATCCCATGGCTTAGAAAGGTGCTATCTGTTACACTGATTAGAATTAAAAATTAAATATCAGTTGCTACTATAGACGATATACAGTTTTTCTTTCAGCCCTGTAAAACTGTCAACTTTCTGCATTGAAACGAAAGACACGTTCCTCAGAGGACCAATAGATCTCCGTAATGTTAAACTTAACTTTTGCGGTTAAAAATACGAGAAATGTTTCCCAATTGATATTCCAGTGGTAACTTCGACCACAGTCGATAAAAATTCTACTTTGCCAACAAACTCTGACTAACCTTAACCTTGGGAATTCCCTAGTGAATATGCAGAATCCATACCACAGAAAATTTTGTGTCCATACTTTTATTTATGCCTCAACGGACCGGTGTGTAAGTTCATATCTAGATTTATTTATTGGTACAGTGGTTGATGATTAAAATGATCGAGTGTAAAAACCTGTGATTATAAATTATAAATAGATAGGTAATAGATAATTTCAGCATTGCATTGGTGTATTTATGCACATCACATAATGATAATGATGTTCTCCTGCCAAATGTTACAGTTTACTCTCTGTTTTATATAGGAAAAGTTTTTTAAATCAATGAGGAATCCATCAGATATGTCTTTAATATATGTTACTTTCTATCACTCGAGCAGTAGCGAAACTAAGGGTGGGCCCGGTTAGGCCGGTACCCACCTGCTAGTCAAGAAAAAACATACATACAATTTTACCGCCCATAAGACAAAAAAGTTTTTTGCCACCCTTTGTAGCTGAAGGAAGGAGGAATTAAACTTTTTTGCTTGAGCCTAGATAATGGACTTATTGGACTTATTAAACACTTATAAAATTGCTTTTTCAGGAACTTATAAACTCGTGGTGAGTTGTGTGACAATTCTTTCTAATGCCGCATATAAACAGTCATTTTCGAGTTCGAAGCGATTGAAAACATACAATGTCATGCAGAGAAACTGCACATCTAACATTTTAGCAGTTTTCAAAGTCCAAAAGCTTTTAAATCACAAGTCCTAATTACACTTTTTTGTGTTTGATAGAGTAACTCTTTTGAATTTCCATTATTTAACTGAAACCAAATTTTTGAAAAATGATGTTTTTCGGAGAAGTTAATATGAAGTACTGTTTTTTTGGGGGTAAATTTAAAGCTTTTCACAGCATTCTATGGTAGCAATTTAACTTTTCTTCTAAACAAATGCATTCATTACAGCATTTTCTATCAAACTAAGCAAAAACTTTGAACAATTTGAATTAATAGTTACCTGCATATGTGTAAGCTGGCTATGATTTATTGCTGTGACAAAAGCACTGTTGACCTGTCAAGTTTGTTAAAAACGTGCGATAAAAAGTGTGGTTCTTGATCCTGGTCTTTGCAAGCAGCAGATACTCGGCTTAAAAATGCTGTGGTAAGATTTCGACAAACAGGAAGCTTCGACAGAACGGTTGGATCTGGTAGAATAAGGGTAACGAATGAACCAGAAGACTGATTCATAAGGCTTTCAGATTTATAAATGCTACGCAAGTAAGCGCCAGATTAAATATTGCTACTGGAAGACAGGCAAACGTTGATACGATCAGACGGAGAATTAATAAATCTGGAATTCACAAAGAAGACCGGGAACTGGACAAGATAATGCGCTAGAACATACGACCAAGATTCTTCAAGATTTTTTATTACAACACCAAAGCAACAAAATTAATGGCCAGAGTAGTCTCGATATGAGGAGTTACCAAGTGAAAAAAAACACAGAGGTAAGAAACGCATCGTAGATATTTGGTTTCAATTAAAATCTAAGTTTCTTAAACGTGTACTTCTTCCTGAAGTCACAGAATTAATTTAATCAAAGTTAGTCATTTTTAGTCTATATTTAAAATTTTAATTGCATGTTTATGTAAGCGGTCGGACATTTGAAATCTGAAGTTTGTCAACCATCTCAACTAAAACCAGCTGAACTTCATTTTCATCTCTGCACAAACAAAAACCGAATTGTTTAGCGGCCTAATGGACCCTATAAAACAGGGAAGCCAAATTGGCAGAGGATACTGTCAATATGTTCCAACGCTTTCTTGATGAAACTACATGGTTTATTGAAAGCGAAATGTTGAGAATGACAAACACTTCTTCCAACCTAAAAGTCTACATAGTTATATAAGAACAGAGTGATCGACTGAAATAGTTTGATAATAAATATAGGTATGAAAACTGATTTAACACAAATATGAATCAACATAACAATCAAGAGAATAAATTATTAAAATTCCATTAGTATCCATTTTCTTAATTTGTTACAATCTGTAAATTTTGTTGACCGCAGAAAATAAATTCTGTTCTAGTCTATTTTCAGCACAGTCACAAAAAAAAAGAGAGTAGATGTTTCTGTTGCTACAAAAGCAACAGGATGTTATTTGAAACAAAACATGAAAGGTAGATGTTTGTAACAAAATATAAAGCTTTAATATCAAAAAGGACATAGTGATTGAGAAACAAATTCCTTAAAATAATTTTATGTGTATTTATATTAGGTTGGATCACAGATCTGATCTGATCTGATCTGATTCTGTGGTTGGATGCTTAGACTCTGTGCGTCGCACAGTGGACGGAAACGCCGAGAAGCTTTCCAAAATATAAAGGCATTGAGCTATTTTACTAAAATAGTGCATACAGGGGTTTTTTGTGTCGCTGATCAAGAATCCGAAGTTGAATTTTGAAAAAAACAAAATGGCGGCCATGAAATCCTCCCAAAACATACCAAAAATCGCCAATTATCGCTGCATTTTTACAAAACTTTGTATACAGTTTTTGGGTCGCTGATGAAGAATCCCATATAGAATTTCAAAAAAAATTACGGTCAAAAATATATACATAGTTCAAAAATTATTATTGAATTGAAGCGAATTCATGTGTTTCATTTGTTTCGGGAAAATTAGGATCTGGGGAATGGAATAAAAATGTGTAATGACTTTGAACGCATGAGTTGAGAACGTATGACGTTCTCATATCATGAGGACGCATTCAAAAGGAGCCCACTTTATGGTGCACGAATGTGCATGCATCCGTGCATTCGCGCACAATTTGGTCAATATCTCGCAAAGATGCAAAAAGATGCAGCTAATTTTTTATACACTTTCGAAAAAATGTTCATTGAACACATTCCAATAAGTTTCAAGACTAACCATCACCAACCGCGTAACTTATGGCTTTTTTTGTGGAGTTTATGAATCGTTGCATGTACAAAAATGCACTCCACTTCGATAATTATTTACTAATTACCATATAAATAAACTGATCTGGTACTGAGATATTTTAATTGTACTTACTTTCTGATGCAGAATCCATTTTTATGACAAGGAAAACTGCACTTTGGGAATTTTTACGCTGCAGACAAAATTTATCGATTTTTGAAGCGTTGCGAGCTGCCGAAGTGACGCACTGCACGGTCGCACAATAAGTAATTTCCTCACTCAGGTAGTGAACCTGGACCGGTATTAACGGTCGTTTCTAATGCTAGGGGTACCACTACAACGATTTAAAACGTTTCCATTTCAAAAAAAATCTTCATTTTTTTAATTTTGGCCAGCTTTTTGGCGTTTCCGTCCACTGTGCGTCGGTCTGTCTTTGGACTATATTATTAACCAACTTGCAGTTAGGAAACTAACGGTAATTTTTGTGAAAGTATCCACAGGTTGAGGCGCTCATAGTTGGACAATGTTTTGAGAAAGTCTATAGAATTTGCGCCACCAACGAGATAGAAAACGCGCGAAGTGTTGGCCCTGGTAATATATTATGTATTATAAACTATATAATTATTGTGAACTATTTGACTAATATTTTTACAACTACATTCAGGGTTCCGCAAGGTCTAATTCTTTGTTGTTATTATTTATTAATTATAAATGCCATAATTCCTTCTAATTTCAATGACATTAAAGTATAGATTCGGTTGTATCCTGAACTTCAAATTTTGACGGTAATCAAATATCACAGTCAGCTGTAATACAAAATAACAAAACCAGTTTAACAGAAGTACTATACTAATGTACATACTAATGTACCGGACTTCTCATAACAGAGTGCATTGAGTACTTAGTTCTATTTACCTAGCTTATAAATGAGTCATTTCTGACATTTATTGTTAATTTTCATTAAAAAAAAAATTGAACTTTCATAGGCTTAACAAGATTATTCTTTAGGTCGTCTGCACTTTAAGTTCTAACATCACAAAGTACTACTTTGACGTCAGTGTATCAAATATTTCAAACATTCGATACAGATGTAGTCAATGTCAAAAATCGTATCTTGTAGTTGGACTTTGACGGATAGTGCTGTGAGTAGATGAGTAAGGAGGTTACTAGCTCTCTTTTGTATCGCGAGACCGGAGGGTGGCCATTATTATTATTGACCCCGGGGGTCGTGTACGTGGGCGGTCCTAGAACCTAGGACCTAAATGTTACTATCAGGGGAAGGGGAGCTAAGCGGTTTTGACTAATACCACAGACGTAGATCTAAGATAAACTGTTCCATCAACTCTAACAGGTCTATCAACTTCAACAGGTCTAGCAGCTCGAACAACTCGTTGAATTCCAACAGATCGAACAGATCTGTTGGAGTTGATAGACTTGTTAGAGTTGATCTATCTTATGAAGTTGAAAGACCTGTTAGAGTTGATCGAGCTGATAGACCTGTTGAAGTTGATAGACCTGCTAGAGTTGATCTGTCTGTTGAAGTTAATATTTCTGTTAGAGTTGGTGAGCTGATAAACCTGTTGAAGTTGATAAACCTGTTAGAGTTGATAGAATTAATAGACCTTTTGAAATTGATAGACCTATTAGAGTTGATGGAGCAGTTTAGATCTAGGTCTACGGTAGCCGAGACGAGACGAGAGTAGATGGCCTCATTTCCTCATCTACTGATATGTCATTAACATTAAAATTTCAAAACGCGATTAATATTATTATGTATAATTGACATAATTAAGAAGAAAAATAAGTGGCAAATAAGATCCGAACTTTTCTCCTTTTTTTATTTGTTCATGAAAGTTCTTATTTGCAGTTTTATTGATAAAATTAAAAGTCGGTTTTCAACACTTTTCATTTAATTTTTTTAATGCATGCAACAAGAACATTTATATTTTTAGTAAAAGAACCTTTTTAGTTAAATACGTTTTTATTTGATTTAAAAAACCATGAACTTTCATGTCCATCGCTGAATTTTATCTCATTAATTCTGGAAACACCTTCATATAAATGCGTTTCTTAATATTTAGAATAAGTTCTAGAATATTGTAAGCTTTACATGTAACAAAGGCGTCTCGGGCTATTTTCTGTTTCCTTCGCTGGTGTGCTACTATCGACAAAGCAAAGAGCCTAAAGCACCTTTGATATAATGTCAGTCAATTGTCTTTCGATGTCAATAAGCAATTTAAATTTACAGTTCAGTTTTTCTATTTCTTATATCTTATATTGGACTATAATCAAACATTCATCCTCAAAATGCAATTATTAAAATTGTTTTCCAACTTCAATAATTTTATTTTAGATGTTAATTATTTATAACAATAATAATAAAATAATCATATAACTAAAATATTATTGTCGAGTAATAAAGTACGAGGTCAAAAAAATATAATTGTTTAAACCAACTTAAAAAACTCTAGTTATTTTTTTTTAACTTTTACTTTTAATTATGGAAGAAAAAAATTCTACAACCTTGCTAAAAAACAATCAAACTATGCAATTCTTATTAAGTACAGGGTCGAGTATTATAAATTCTATGATTTAATTGAATTAATAAAAACAGAAAATATTATACATAGGTACTTAATATACATATTATTTATCTTAATTTATGTGACTCTTGGATGATTATAAATTACTAATATTATGAACGAATCATATTATTTTAAATTTATATCCTTGCTACGTCCTTCGTGCACTTCTTAGACATAAGTAATTACCATTCAAAGAAAAGGGGAAAATTCCATTTAATTTATTTAGATAAACCAAAATTGGCAAAACTTTTAAGAGTCAGCGCAAGGGAAAATTTGTTAATAATTTTCATACCAATTAAATTCAAATATTTTTTTCTTTCTGTTGCTTACCTTATAGTGTAGAGATTCAAAAAATGACTAGTGGAGGTAGTAAAGTGAAAGTATATTGGCGTTAGCAGTTTACTCCAATTATTCATAGTTATTTCTCCGGTATTATTCCTTGCAAATGAAGTATATTATTGAAAGTTGCTCCATATGTTCTGCTGTTAAAATTCGCCGTCTGTCTGCAAAAATTATATGTTGAAAACGAATGTTTATATCGACAGATGTTATTGGTGCACGTTAAAAATCCTGTAGTATTCGATGAACTGTGACAAAACCAGGATTGTTAGATATCCGAACTCCAGTAATAACGAATATAAATAATCCATTTCTTTTTACTTTTTATCACTGTCCCAGGAAATATGTAATTTATATTTAAGCAAACAAATCCTGAACTTTTAAAATTTGGAGGATAATTTAACAGTTAAAAAAAGGTTATCTCAAAATAGGTCACAAAACAAGTGTGATGTTCTCGATTTTCATAATACAGAGCGACTAGAATGTAGAAAAAATTCACATTTCTTTTGGAGAAAATTCTCTGTATATTTTATAAAATTACCACTTATGTATGCGAGTAGTAACTTACTAAAAGAAATTTTGATTTACATATTTTCTATTTTCCTGTAGACGATTTGTAAGAATATAATTTACATTACATATCTTCTCCACCACAATGTTCGACGCTGTAGTTTGCAGGTACCAGAAAATGTTTGTCACAGGTAGTTCTGTTTATTTGGTTGTGTTCGATTTCGTGAATTTTAGTTCGGTACACAGCTGCTTGTAAGTTATTCGAATCCTTACAAAACAACAATTTAAATATGTCGCTAGTCCACAGCCGAAATTAGAGTCGGCTGTGGCCAGTCCGTCTGTTGTCATCAATGTGATGGATTGTGGTGAAACGCCTGGGATAACATACTTTGCAGAATATTTTAAATATGTTTCATTCACCCAGGTAACACTAATGCTCTTATTAAGATCTCCAAGGTCGCTTTAAAATTATACAATAAAACTTCGAATAAAACCAAATGAACTTCAACACAAGCTTAGGATCACCATAAAGCAGCTTCTAGCCAAAAAGGGCCCATCCTAAAAGGGTCTTGAAGACTAAATTTTAAAACTATATTAAAAACCATTTAGTTTTAATTTCATATTCTTAAAGAGTTCTTCAAGGCAACCTTAAATTTATGTATTAAAACGTTTTGCATTTAAAATAAAATTGCCTTGAGAATCATTATAATTAATCCTAAAAGGGTTTTATTTTGTTTTAAAGTCGGACAACTTTATGCGTGAAATAGTTAAAATAACGGCAAGTCTCTAATGGGGCAGAGTGGTAATATTTTAAACGTAACGCATATAAAGCTGATCAAAAATAATATTCAAATGCAAACTATTCTGGTAAAAATTACCAACGGATGGCACTTTTCTGACAAAATATAATAAAATACTTCTACATAACTCGAGCGCCACCAATATAATGTTTTTTTTTATTATCTAAAAAATTTTTTAAAAATATCGTCAATTTTTATTTTGCATCTAAACATCCAAATGCATTTTTTTATTAAATTGCATGTTTGGACACACCGTCCTTCAGTTATTTAAGAGGATGTAAAGCGCATATATTTCAATAATAATTTTTTCTTTGGCTATTGAAAATATTCATCATGGCGGGTCTGTATCTTATATAAAAAATGGCGTGGTCTAGATAAAAACTGATTGCAACTTAATAGAACATTTTAAATTTTACAAGACTTAAAATATTAATTGATTTAAAGGGATCTGGCGCGCGTAAGAAATCCTAACCTTAAAATTGTGCCGGTTTTGTGATTGCTGGATTTAGTGACTTCGTTTTAATTTAAAATACTTGTCACTAATATTTTCCATTTTAAATATGTGTTCTAGTTTTCATTCATGCGTAAAGTAGGTACACGGACTGCACTGGTTCACTAAATCAGCAATCAGTTTATTGAGCAGATGGCGTGTTTTCTCCGATTATGGAGGGGGTAGAATTAGTTTTAATAAAGTCATCAAAAATCCAACAGGCATTTCTTTTAATCAATTTGACTAAATTAAAACCTTTGAACTTTAAAATATTCTTAATTTACTCTTTAAAAAGTAAAAACTATGTTTTAGGATTTAATGTGGAATTTCATTGAGCATATAGGCTTAAGATAAAATAGTTTTCTTAATGGGTTTTAATGACTACATCAAGGATACTCCATAAAACTACATTAAAACCATTTGTTCCAAAATGGATTGTTTTAAAACCAACTTGCTATTTAATTCTTTAAAAAGGCAAATTAGTTTTAAAATAGCCAATATCAAGAGTATTATAAAACTAGTATAAAATCAATAGGGCATTAGGAGCAAACAGTTTTTTTATTTTAATTTAAAGAGTGCATTAAATCCTTTGCATAAGAATCAGTGGTCTTTAAGAACTTTTAGTTTATCTTACGGTAATTTTAAAACCACTATCATTTTATTGAACATGTTAAAGCACTTTTAAAACCTAAATAAATCAAAAATCTTAGAGTTGTTACTTGGGCAGTTAATTATGGAGAAACTTCTGGCTTGACCAGCTTTATTATATTTTCACTAAAAGATACTTTACACGTTTTCTTCCCGGAAAGAAACTCATAGATTTCTCAGTGTTATCTATAAAATTTCATAAACAACATAGATTTGAAACAGTAAATTCTTGAAGGGTCAGAATATTACCAGCAATTTCATCACAATGAATCGGGAAGTAAATCTGGATGAAGTGAAATTTGACCGCCCCTGTAAATTTGCAGAGTGTTGGGGTGCCATTTAGATATACGATATGTGTGATAAAATTGAAATTATCTTTTCAACAGCCCTCTTCCAGTCAATATTGTGTTCGCTACATATTGTATGGGGTGACTATATTTGAAAGAGGTTTCATCTATGTATATCCGGCCTAAACGTGTATAGAAATACTTACTGTTATAAACTGTATCCACAAGAACATCGGAAAAGTATATTTTGGGTCAAATCTTCATAAAAATAGTGGTAGAAACTAATTTATGTTTACTGTTAAACTTAATTTGTCGTTACTTTAATCAAATTAAATTGTTATGAAAAATAATAGATTAAAGAAGATGGATATACATCCATATAAATTGTCCATAAACATGTTTGTATATACCGGATGTCTCTGGGATATGGTCACCTTCAAATTTTTTTGTGAAATTTCTTACTTGGAAAAATGATATTACATATAATCAATACACAAATAAAAATACACTGTACCGATTCTGCGGTTGGCTCCTTGTGAACCATTATTAAATATTTTTAAATAAACAAAGAAAATTTGCTTTTAAATGTTTTAAAATTATATTTTGTAGTACCTCTCATCTGTACTCTTGAAAAGGACCTAAAAAAGCCGAAACACGTGTAGAGTGAAAATATAATTTTGAAACATTTAAAAGCAAATTTTCTTTGTTTATTTAAAAAACAAATAAAAATAGATTATTTGACAAAAGAAATATTTATCAGTTCCTGTTTCAACGGAAGTGATAGCAACATAGCAACAATTTTACCATAACCCCCTGTATATTTTTACATTTTTAGATAGAACATTAAATTCTGAGTCTGGCAATGTGACATACTTGAGTGTTTGATTTTTGTTTTTCGTTATTATCAGCGATATATTATTGAATGCAGAAAAAGCAGTTCATTCGGTTAAATTTTTGTTCATACTTTTTTATTACTCTCTATTTTGGAAAACAAGCTGCCTGCATATTCCGATTGTGCAAAGAATGATGAAAAAAGGTAGTCTCGTCAAAAGTCAATAGCGGCAGCCATTTCCAAGTAAATCGATAGAAACTACTCAGAACTCAATATTTGTTGTCATCAATTTGGTAATTTTCTAGCTCCACTATTAATAATTTTTCACCAGGAGGCTTTGCTTTTTTTGATAAAACAAATGAACATCTAGTGACGCTGTCAGTAAACAATGTGTCAATCAACAAACGCATTAATTGCATTTGATTATCTAGTAAATTTTATTGAATTTTTTAAATAGTTCATATCATACGTTAAGTTGATACACAAGAGTCTTCATGAATGGTTAGGCAGATATGAATATGGTACACGTCTTTAATAGGCCAAGCGGACGAGAGCTCTCATCTACCCAATGGTAGGGAACCAGAGCAGGCTCGGTCTGAGGAACAAGCTTCTGCTAGTCAAAGCACTCGTCAGACCACAGCTGACCTACGCCTCCGTAGCATGGGGATACCAAGCGAAGACCTATCTGAAGAAGATCCAAGCCGTGGAAAACGTGGCCATCAGGACAGCGGTGGGCGCACCATGGTACGTTAGAAACGCTGACATCTTCAGGGACCTGGAGTACACACCAGTCACCGAAATCATCCGGGATAGAGCGAAGAAACTGTACACCTTAGCGGAGGAGCACAGGAACCCGCTGATCAGGGAGGCCACCTCCTATGACCCGGCCGACGCACCGAGGCACAAGAGGCCGAAGGTGCAGTTACTGGACAACGGGTAAGTATTACTAATCCTTTCCTTACAGATGGACCAACCCACGGAAAAGACATGACGCAACCAACCACCTTCCCACAAACCTTGCGGGCGCCGGTCAGTAAACCGACCAGCCCCCCGTTGTCCCCCTGGCTCCGTGAAGGACGAAAGTGCTAAGAAAGCACTTAGGCCTTCACCTCCTAAAGCTACACAGTTCATCCTCACCTTGTCCGATGATCCAGATGACAATGTGTCAATTGACACTTTGTGTACTGGCAGTCAATCCCAAGTCACAGAATATCCGCACAGTCCCTGACAGACCGATGACTACCCCCGGGGGTGACAAGCTGGCGAAGAAAGAAGACGAAGACAGAAGAGCGCCAGAAGAGGCCCTAGCCAGCAGAGTTCATCAGCCAGGACCCAGGGAGGTTGGCCGAAATCTTCGACATCGCTCACATTTGTGAGTGGGGCCGTTCGTAAAGTAAGCTAACCCGCCCTGCACGAGGCCGGTCCAGGTCTACAGCGATGACTAGGGTAAAAAGGCAATAGTCCTGCCTGGCCCTAGCATCCGAGACCATCATCAAGCCAAATGGATATTGGCGCGTCTTTACTAATGGTAACGTATTACAAGCAAGGCGTCTTTAAGAAGAAAGGTAGTCTCAACACTGAATACCCAATCATTTGGGAATATCCACCGTCGTTTTCGCAAAACAGATACTTTTGCAAAAAGCACTGTTGTTCTTGGAAGACCATTCACAGTTATTACATAGGATCTAGAGGAAGTTTTCTCCATGAAAGTGAAAAACATCCAGAAACTAGCACAAGGATTACTGTCGAGTTGAATGTAAATCACAAGACAGTCTGGAAAATGTCAAGGGGACAATAGTTTTATCTTTATCGTATTCAGAGTATACAGGTACTGTTACGATATGATGTCCTACAACGAGTAGCTTTCCGTCAATGCATACATTGCATTCAAATGGTTACACAAAATCATCGTGATCATCATTTTATCGTTCGGATTTTTTGAGTCTAATTTCTCAAGACATTCAATTATAAACTTCCATAACAATCATCTATGGATCCGACGAAAATCCACTTGAAATAATAGAATCTCGGTGCCAACATCAGTTTTCATTGAACAGATGGGTTAGAATTCTTGGTGATTTCTTAATTGGATTACTTTCCTCCGTTAAGGTTTAATGGTGCAACTTATCGCCATTTTCTTGAAAACAAGCTACCTAGACTATTAGTATTAGAAGATGTGTTAATATGTAATCGATTACGATTTCTGCATGAAGGGACTCTTACCAAACTGTTCGTTATTTTGTAGAGGATACTGTGTATCCTAATTGTTGGATAGGCCGAGGGGGGATATAAACATGGCCTCCTATAATACCAGAATTAAATCCCTTATATTTTTCGTATGGTGCATCTAAAATCTTTGATATACACTACCCCCATTCAAGATAAAAATGCCCTTAGAAATCAAATAATGCATACATGTCAGACCCCTAAAGTCTTTGAGCGTGTGCATCAATCGATGAGAAGGTGACTTTATATCGACCTCCTAGCTGAAGGTGATCATTTTTAACAACTACTATAGATTGTTAATTATTTATACCTTCATAGTTCGATGCATGTTTCGCCAACCAAGTTGGCATCATCTATAGATAATTAAAACTGTTAACAGTTTTAATTATATCCAGATGACGCCAACTTGGTTGGCGAATTGCACGTCGAATGCAGTATATGGTGTTTTCGACAAGTCTCCATTTCTATTAATTTTCTGTTAACATAAAATTTTTACGAATTTTTGAAACTGTTACATTTTGTCGAAAAAACTCAACAATACATTTTTCTTGTTAAAATTTAGTAATTGCATTTTCCACCATTTTACAATCAGAAACGGGTAAACGGAACTACAAAAATGATTTTTTCATAGCACACTCATTCTCTTTTTTCAATTTGCTTGGAAATGACTGCTGCTAGGAACTTTTGACAAGCATTTCTTTTTCACTATTATTCTTTGGTCAATCCGCAACTTGTTTTCCAAAATAATGATTTATAAAATGATATAAACAAAAATTTAGAACGAATGGGCCGTATCAATGTCATTGGCGAAATAAAAATCGAAAAAATTTTCGAAGGTCAATGAACCCTGATCTAAAAATAGTATGTCAAATTTCAGTTTTTCATCTTTAATGATTCTCTAGTTATATGGAAAAAAATTAGTTTTTCTACGGGCCTTTCAAACAGCAGTAGCTTTTTTCCTAGATTGGCCCAAGAATCACATGAATTTCTATGCGTACTTAAGAAACACCCTGTATATCTCTTATTCACTTACCTACTACATTTTGTAACAAGTGTGAAGCAACACAGACCACAAAATGGTTACTTTTAAATATGTCTGTTTTGTCCTAGATCTAAATATGAACCAAAGATTAAAACTGTCAAAGTAGTTAAATTGTTTCATTATTTGTATGGCATATTTGAGGAAATACTCTCTTAGGTCACCCTGTACGAATCTCAGCACGAAGATACTAACATATTATCCCTCCGTTCACACCAAATCTCCTGGCCTGTATATCAAGAGATTCTCTCGTCCCTTCGCAGAAAAGAGATAGCTAGAGGAAGATTTGTTGTTGCAGGGCTATTTAGGTCACCAGACGTTGCACTATAGTCTTAAAACTACTTCTTAAGTTCAGGGTGAAGGACCTCACGCACCCTATGTGTTCTCAGCCTACTTTTACGTCCCCAAAACCACTAAAATGTTAACAGATACGATAAGAATCGAATACATGATGGGAATTTTTTCTCGAGTCATTGATTTCATCGTTATGTCACCCGATGCAAGTAATAAAAATAAATGACATACATTTGTCTTAAAAAAACATATGGGAACTTTGATGCTTCTCGATTCATCGGAATGTGATGTGATCTGAAGTGCAGTAGAAAATAAGGTTTAATGTCCGATGATAAATTAGAATTATGAATGGTACTGATTTGGAAACTTTGTAGAAGGCATATCCAGTTTAGTTACACTATTTCATATTAATAATTACTGACTCAGCAGAATGTAATAGAAAAGTTAAACAAAACAAACTAACTAACGATATAACAAGAAAAGGTAAAAGTAATATATACTGACTAGGAAACAATGAACCAAGCAAGCCAAGAACACATAGCAGGATTTAGCTTTAATTTTGACACTCTCCCAACTAGCAAATTATTCTTATAATCGTTTGGCTGAGAGGAAATTATGATATAGGGTGTAGTCGAATGCAGCCTATCGGATCATAACCTAACTTTCTGTGTAATTGACTTTTCATATGAAAGTAACACCCCAATAGTAAAACGATTTAGGGACTATAGTAACTTTGACATAGATAACTTCAAGATGGATGCCCAATTAAGAGATTGGAATTATATATATTTCATCCGAAATATACATGACAAGGTAAAATTTTTTAACTCTTGCATTGAAGACTTATTTGACAAACATGTTCCATATAAAAATCTAACACTTAAAAGAATTAGACGTAACAATCCTTGGTTTACTCCAACTTTAAAAGAAATCTTAAAAATTAAAAATAAAGCTTGGTGTCGCTTTAAGAAAACCAAAAATCCCATACATAGGCAGTATTACTGTGATCTTAGGAATTATTATAACTTTGCACTTAAAGAGAAAAAAATATTTTTCAGTAACTTTATGAATCCAAACAAAAGCCAAATAATTTTAATGAGATCACAGCACAGGGTAAATAGTATAAAAGAACTAAATCTGGTTTTTAAGTTAGGCGAGTCGCAGTTAGAAATACGAGATACTGCTAAAAACCTAGGAATCTTGTTTAATTCGCAACTATCGTTTACGAAGCATGTTTCAAAAATAATCAGTCAGTCTTACTTGAAACTTAGACATCTCTATCAATTCAAAGATTTACTGCAAACGAGGATTAAAGTGCAACTTGTAGAAACCTTAGTTTTGTCGATTTTTAACTATGGAGACTGTTTATATGGACCGTGTTTAAATGCAGTGGACAAAAGGAGACCTCAAGTCATTCAAAACTGTTGTGTAAGATTTGCATGTAAAGTACCAGTTAGAGAACACATAACTTCCTATTTTAAGGAGTTAAAGATGTTACGATTAGACGAACGTCGATTTCTTCACTACTCTTGCCTAATAAAAAAAATAATTGATACTCAAAATTCCAGTTATCTATATAATAAAATAGAATTTAGACGTAATGCCCATAGCAGAGTTATACGGAACTTTAATGATATCAGTATACCTAGGCATACCACTGCTGCATACGAAACATCATTTTCATATCTAGTTTCTCATATATATAATCAGCTATCACCACAGGCATTTCAGACAAGCCTTGCGTACTTCAAAGAAAAATTAAAAAATAAATTGCTATGTAATGATTTGAGTTTTATGGCTATTCAAAAATTCTAATTCTTTATTTGCATTTTGTAATAAAAATTTTTAATTACTACTATGTTAGGGTAAGGTTTATATATCAGTTCTCTGTATCTTATCCTTTTGTATGTTTGTATCATATTGATACTGTACAATAAATTTATTATTATTATTATTATTATTATTATATAAAAGCTGTATAGAAGATGTGGATTTACAAATTTATTGCATAAAAGTCTCCCATAATAACTCAATTTTGTTTTGGGGAGCAAAATAGCTGCAATTTTATGTTGTAAGAATATTCTTACAATCAAATCAAAAAACTTTTTTATAAAAGCTTTTTAATTGCTGTGAAAATATTTATACAACTTCCGCTATATAGCAAAATGCTCTCTAAACCTTTTTGCTCCATAACGTACTCTTGTAATAGCTATTTTATAAAGCAAATATGTGTTGTTATATACGATTCATCCTTATCTATCTTAATACAGTAAAAGTGCTGCCGAAGCAATAATTATAAAGCAGTTTTCATATCAAAGGCACAGTGAATAGTCAAACCGTATTCTACGGCATTTATAAGAAAAACATTCAAATTTGTTACAAAATAGTGTTATAATAGCTGCTGAAGAACTTTAATAAAATGGTTTTATTAACGTTTTGCTGAAGTAAGTTTTTCGCCCACATTTGCACCAATCGCCATTTAATAAAAATAATGTAGTATCATGCAATCTGCGAAAGAATAAGGAAATATCAAAGTGGAAAAATTAATGTTTATTACATTAAGATTTACAGGTTCTCTTACTTTGGATTCTTTAAATGTGCTGGCTACCCTGATGAAGCAATGCAAGCAGAAACACGTGTCGGTAGATTTTTTAAAGTGAGTGTCAACTGGTGAGTACCTTGTGTTTTATTTATTTTTGGTTTTACTAGACAAAATAACATTATTGGGTCAGTTGTACTGAAGATAATGTGCATATTATCTTTTTTGTAATCCAAGTTTCAGCGTTTTGGCAAATAGCCGGGAAAACAATTGTTTAAAAAGATATTGTTATACTTAGCTGTGATAAGATTTGTAAAAGTTAGTAAATAATAATTAGCAAAAAATTTTCAGTTAATATTATTTTTCATTCCACTCCATATTTTAACTTTTACCAAGAAGAGGAACTTAATTTGTTTTTAAATTATTTTATTTGACCCTAAGGGGTATTTTCACTATATAGTTTCAATTATTCTGTTCTCTGAAGCCATTAATGTTTATTACATTAAGGTTTACAAGTTTTCTTACTTTGGATTCTTTAAATGTGCTGGCTACCCTGATGAAGCAATGCAAGCAGAAACACGTGTCAGTAGATATTTTAAAGTTTTTTGAAGTAAGTGTCAACTGGTGAGTACCTTGTGTTTTATTTATTTTTGGTTTTACTAGACAGAATAGTTGAAATTAAAAATAACATTATTGAGTCAGTTGTACTGAACATAATGTGCATATTATCTTTTTTGTAATCCAAGTTTCAGCATTTTGGCAAATAGCCAGAAAAATAATTGTTTAAAAAGATATATGTTATACTTATCTGTAATAAGATTTGTAAAAGTTAGTAAATAATAATTAGCAAAAAAAAATTTTCAGTTAATATTATTTTTCATTCCACTCTATAATGGATTGTCTAAATCTTTAGTCGTAGAGTATCTAAAAAGTATTATAAATTCATACTTGCTTTAGGATAAGAACTATATTAAAACTTAAAAGGCACACAAATGCTTTGAGCGGACGTTTTATATTAATTGAAGTAAATATAAATGCAAATAAATCTACGCTCACTTGATTCATACACGAATTTGTATGTGGGCCCCTTATAAAATGAACTTATGGTGACAACTGAGAACGATTCAGCTTATAGATCGACTACTTATAATGAAGTATTGAGACTACTCATAGTGGACCATAATTTTCAACGACGCTAAGTGTACTGTAAAACATGGGATAGATAGTTCTTAAAAATTCGTGCGCTCCCTAAAAAGACAAATTTTAAAAAATATAAATATGGTTAATTTTTTTTTCGGTGATTTAAAAATAAATTAATCGGTAGCTCCCTCCCATAATATGGTTCAGTGTTAATAAAGCGTTTTTAGAAAACATTTCTATTAGATACAAATAACATTTTTTTGTTCAATTCGGAACATTCCCAATATGGCTGACCGTTATATATCTCTTGCCGCTAGAAATAATGGCGGCAATTCGTATAAACCCTATTAGTTTTGAAAAATTTAGTTTTGATATAGCTTCTTGAAGACTTTTCAAAACTTTCTTTAGGACAAAACTATCTTTAAGTGCACTTGGCACATAATAAATCTGGCATAAATCACTACTTTATCAGCTGACCACTATAAACCACTGATAAAACCCAAATAAATCTAAAAGGCATTTAAATTGTTACTTGGGTATAGAGCAAGTTTGCTTTATAAAGTGATGTTATTTTTGCACTTATAGAACTCTTATAATGGTTGTAAGAATGTTTCAGAGAACAATTTATACAGCTTAAGTGCTTATAATACTTGCTATAAGAAAATCTTAGCGATTTTATAAAGATATGAAATGCTAGTTGAGCTGTAGTTAGTCTGAAATAATAGGAAATATTCTTTACCCCTACGTATCGCTTTAAACCTGGACCGAGCCTCGTAAGAGGTGAACTTGCTTCATCGCTTGATCTACTAATAATTACTTGAGAGACTTGTAAATGAATCAGTAAGTCCATTAGGTATGTAGCTATCTCACTCTCATCAGCACTGATGACAGTGAAGGGGAAAATCGTAATTTTAGTTATAAATAATGTTTGGTGTAGTATTTTCCATAAACTGCTAATATTTTGAATTATCCTTATTATTCCATTTAGTTAGAATCATTGTAAAAAGAACGACTATTTTTAATTTATTTTATATACAAACCAAGCTATTCAATATTTTAAACTGTACCTAATGTGTCAATAAATATATACCTCGAGGTTCGTTTTAATCGCCATTCGCGTCCATATAGAAATCTTGGTTTATTACAATTTCTACACCTTGAAAAATAACATCTTAAAATATAAAAAGAAAAAGTGCATTATAATAACTGTGACAAAGGCAACATTGAGGACAAATTTTAACAATAAATTGTCGCAGGTATAACGAGATATATTCATAAAAAAATTTATATTAACCGCAGATATAGAAAAAACCATTACTAAGCATTTAATAATTTTGTTAACTCATGGACTTGGAAATAGCAAAATAACGGTGGCATTGATTTCTGTAAAATGGAGTTCTTAAAACGCGTTAATATGATTTCCTAGGGGTAATAATCGACGATAAAGTGGGAGAACAAGTTTTATTTAGATGCATCTGCAGAAGGGCATTCGCCAGTTAGTTTATTTTAAAAATAAACTGCTCTAGAGCATGGACAAATTTTCAATCGCCTTGACAGTTTCTATACAAAAATATTCGAAAAGAATATTATTATTTTCTTGTAGTAAAACACTGTCCTCTAATAAATTGCATGTTTTAAAAATTATACCATTTCATTATTTTTTAATAATTTTTATAAAAATAACTACAATTCGTTCTATGAAAATATTAGTTTTATGAGAATTCCCATATCCATTTATAGTTGTCTTTACTTACAAGAAATTATATAATGCAATACATAATGTAATGCAATTAACATACAAAATAATAACTATGTAAGTTTTATAATCATTATTCATTAATTCATATTCTAGTAAAACACTTATTCATATTTAACCTATTTCACTTATATTGGATGGAATTTATGTTTAAAAATAATTATTATTTACTGAAATTGCTGAAAATGTTTCATTAGAATAATATGATCAAGAATACCGTTCATTAAATCATAAATAAAAAACTCAGTTATACTCGCCGTACACACAACAGATCTCTAGCTTGAAAGTTCTCGAGCCGAACAAAATTATTGCTAAATGATGTAAACAAAATATTCTCTCAGACGAAATACAAAAACAAGGTCAATACAGCGACTACGCGCTTAACAGCTATTTTTTGCTTATGAACGCAAGCGATATTCGCCCTTAACCACATATAAATATAATTCTTGGAGGTCGATTACTACTCATCGGCCATTTTTACATGCAAAAAAATAATTAATCTTTTTGCATATACTTACACATTTGCAAATACACTGTCAGATATTACAATTTTTTTTATTACTGCCATATCGTGCATTTTTTGTAATATAATATTAGATTTCAAATCCATCTCTGGAATGTCATCCAAATTCCCTATTTCCTGGTACGTACATGGGGTAGCCATTTTAATTATCCAGTGCAAATAAAGTTGTGTCATGAGCATAATCTTGGGTTTTACAATTTTTTAAAGATAGTAGTAGCATCCGTCTAAATTGGTCATAATTAAAGGTCCTCTTGCCAGTCCTTATGAGGCTGCTGAAAATATTTCATTATGATGAAAGTTATTGGTAAGTGTTATGCGCAACAATTTTTTTTTAATATACATACGTAGGTAAGAATTTATTTAGATAGCAAATACATTTTTAAAAACCGGATCTTAAGTTTGTCATAAAATTATATCCATAATGAAAACTATGTTTACTTTTCAGGTAGGTAATACTTATAAATTTATTTAATATATACCGTATAAATATTAATGAGTAATTAGCACTCGCTAATTATTCAGACATACAGCTAACTTAATTTTATTGATGTACTGTCCTAAGTTACTAAATGGTAATGGATGAGAGAAGATTAAGCAGTTTATTCTAGTACTTACTTGTATAAGCAAGAGTTTAAAGCTGAGATTTAGGTTAAAGTAGTCAATTAACACGTTAAAACACAAATTAAGGTACTTTTTTTTAACAGAATAGTTGGAATTAAAAATAACATTATTGAGTCAGTCACACTGAACATAATGTGCATATTATCTTTTTTGTAATCCAAGTTTCAGCTTTTTGGCAAATAGCCGGGAAAATAATTGTTTAAAAAGATATACGTTGTACTTACCCAAGTAACAACTCTAAGATACTTTTGATTTATTTAGGTTTTAAAAGTGCTTTAACATGTTCAATAAAATGATAGTGGTTTTAAAATTACCTTAAGATAAACTAAAAGTTCTTAAAGACCACTGATTCTTATGCAAAGGATTTAATGCACTCTTTAAATTAAAATAAAAAACTGTTTGCTCCTAATGCCCTATTGATCTTATACTAATTTTATAATACTCTTGACATTGGCTATTTTAAAACTAATTTGCCTTTTTAAAGAATTAAATAGCAAGTTGGTTTTAAAACAATCCATTTTGGAACAAATGGTTTTAATGTAGTTTTATGGAGTATCCTTGATGTAGTCATTAAAACCCATTAAGAAAACTATTTTATCTTATATATGCTCAATGAAATTCCACATTAAATCCTAAAACATAGTTTTTACTTTTTAAAGAGTAAATTAAGAATATTTTTAAGTTCAATGGTTTTAATTTAGTCAATTTGATTAAAAGAAATGCCTGTTGGATTTTTGATGACTTTATTAAAACTAATTCTACCTCCTCCATAATCGGAGAAAACACGCCATCTGCTCAATAAACTGATTGCTGATTTAGTGAACCAGTGCAGTCCGTGTACCTACTTTATGCATGAATGAAAACTAGAAGACATATTTAAAATGGAAAATATTAGTGACAAGTATTTTAAATTAAAACGAAGTCACTAAATCCAGCAATCACAAAACCGGCACAATTTTAAGGTTAGGATTTCATACGCGCGCCAGATCCCTTTAAATCAATGAGGCCACGAGTTTGAACATATTAAAACAACTCAGTTTTAAAAGGAAGAGTAAATAAATGTCTGGGAGAGTAATTGTACTTAAAGTGGTAAATAAAACGCTATTTTAAGTCTTGTAAGATTTAAAATGTTCTATTAATTTGCAATCAGTTTTTATCTAGACCACGCCATTTTTTATATAAGATACAGACCCGCCATGATGAATATTTTCAATAGCCCAAGAAAAAAATATTATTGAAATATATGCGCTTTACATCCTCTTAAATAACTGAAGGACGGTGTGTCCAAAGATGCAATTTAATAAAAAAAATGCATTTGGATGTTTAGATGCAAAATAAAAATTGACGATATTTTAAAAAAAATCTTAAATATTAAAAAAAAACATTATATTGGTGGCGCTCGAGTTACGTAGAAGTATTTTATTATATTTTGTAAGAAAAGTGCCATCCGTTGGTAATTTTTACCAGAATAGTTTGCATTTGAATATTATTTTTGATCAGCTTTATATGCGTTACGTTTAAAATATTACCACTCTGCCCCATTAGAGACTTGCCGTTGTTTTAACTGTTTCACGCATAAAGTTGTCCGACTTTAAAACAAAATAAAACCCTTTTAGGATTAATTATAATGATTCTCAAGGCAATTTAGTCTGCTGCAATTTTATTTTAAATGCAAAACGTTTTAATACATAAATTTAAGGTTGCCTTGAAGAACTCTTGAAGAATATGAAATTAAAACTAAATGGTTTTTAATATAGTTTTAAAATTTAATCTTCAAGATCCTTTTAGGATGGGCCCTTTTTGGCTAGAAGCTGCTTTATGGTGATCCTAAGCTTGTCTTGAAAATCATTTGGTTTTATTCAAAGTTTTATTGTATAATTTTAAAGCGACCTTGGAGATCTTAATAAGAGCATTAGTGTTACCTGGGTATCTATGATAAGTTTTGTAAAAGTAGTAAATAATTAGCAAAAAAATATTTTTCAGCGATATTATTTTTTATTTCACTCTATATTTTAAACTTTTACCAAGTAGAGGATACCTAATTTATTTTTAAATTATTCTACCCTACGGGGAATTTCCACTATATAATTTCAATTATCCTGTTCTCTGAAACCATCAATGTTAATTACATTGGGGTTCACTAGTTTTAGTTACTTTGCATCCTTGAAATGAGCTATCTTGACGAAGCTAAAAGCAGAAACGCGTGTCGGTAGATGTTTTAATGTTTTTAAAGCGATTGTTCAACTGGTGAGTAAAGTAGACCACAACTTTAAGAGACACATAAAAAAGGGCATAAAAACCGGCCATAAAAGTGTTAAAGCCGGCGTAATTACATGCGACTCAGTACCGTACTTAAAATTTTTGTGCGTTGAGACACACAATGTTAGAAATTTAAAAGTATTGTGTCTTTGATAAATAAATAGTTATTTGATACCATGATAAATTAGAAAAAATTACACTGTTTTGCTTGTTTCAAGATAGGAATAATATTTTATATATTGGTGGAGCATTGATGAATTTTGTTAGTCTAAATTAAAATTATATCCAATATTCTCCTGTTGCTCAGTTTAGCCAATAATAATTTGTTATATCGAATTATTATTGTTGCCCAGCGAGGAAGTACGAGCAATTCCTTGCCAAAAAATGTGGGTTCAGAGTTAAGGTTATCGATATTATTAAAATAGGTAAAAGAAATAAAGCAAATTTTTAAATTCTTTAAATAAATAAAATATTATATTTATATCAATAGCTAAAGCTGGCCGAGGTCACCTGGTCGACAGAGCCATCATATGACTCATATGTTTACATCATATCATAATACTTGAATAAGTACAATAAATGGAAATAAATTTTAACAATAATGTTACATTTTATAAAAATTTGTATAAAACTCACCCTTTTAAGCAGATTTATGAAGTAGTTTGGTTGTCGTCATCACAAAGTGGGGAAGATCTATAGTATAATAGCATCAGGTATGTTTCTACAGCTGTCTCCGTCAGCGATGTTCGCTTTGGTGAAAAAATATGTTTGTATTTTGAAAATGACCGTTCGACATCTACGAATGTAATACAGGAATAAGTAAAACAATCTGTGAACTCACTTAACGAAGTTGCAGATGCACCATCACAAATTTGTCTTAATTTGCTAAAATCAGTATCTTTCTGTAATACACTCTCGAATTTTTCACTAACGCGATTATTTTTTGCGTCATTTATAGCCTGTAGCTGTGTATTTACGTCGTCCACTATTTGCAGCGATTTCACTAACGACAACGAACTATTTTGCAATTTTTCTATTGCGTCATGTAGTCCTCTATAATTGTTATTAATAGTTTTTAAATCTGTTTCAAGGGAAACGTCTTGAAAGCTTGTCTGGCTTTCCCTAATAGCTGCAGCCTCGTTAGGGTTGAACTGTAGTATCACAGCTTTTATTTGTTGAAAATATTCAGCATAATAAAAAGCCACTTTCAACCACGTTCCCCAACATGTAAAAATCGGCTCTGGTGGTTCAGGCATACCAGGACACTGTCTGTGAAATGCTCGAAGCCGTTTAGGAGATTTGAGAAATACTTTTTTTGTATTTGCTATTAATGCATCTACCTCTGGAAAACATTTTCGAATCGTTTCTGCCACAAGATGTAACGCATGCACTTTACACGTAACATGTAAAAACCTACAATTGTCTCTTTGAAGAGAACGGCCTACTACGCGCATTGTCGCGGCACCATCAGTCACAAACATCAATACTTGACTTGTTGAAAGTTCAAATTTTTCGAATGTCTCCAACACCACACGCGTAATTATTTCGCCAGTACACGCAGTTAGTCTTTTACTAGCTAGTAAAAATGGAAATGTTGGTTTAAGAGGGTCCAGTACACGTACTATAATATTTAAAATAAAACTTTTTTTACAATCTGTCGTCTCGTCAATACATAACCAGAGCCGTGTATTTTTTAATCCACATTTAATCCTGTTTACAATGTCTACACGAACAGCTGGAATATATCTACGTAACGATGTACGACTTGGTAAGTTCACCTGTGTCCGCGTACGGTCGTTTTTTACCCTTTGGCGCGTTTGATATTATGTATAATTTATAGGTATAACCTCACGCATTAACCTTTACTAAATCGGCACGTGTGACGCCAGCGCAAGACCGTGGCTGTTCTCCAGCCACCTCGGCCAGCTTTATCAATAACCATAACTTGATCTAATTGATCCAGATTAAATAAATAAATTAAATTCTAGAAAATAAACAAATAATTATCAAATAAAATATGTATACATATATATATATATATATATATATATATATATATATATATATATATATATATATATATATATATATATATATATATATATATATATATATATATATATATATATATATATATATATATATATATATATATATATATATATATATATTGCAGTTGCGCGTATATAAAACACTGATAAAACGATAAATTCACAATTTACACTAAATCACATAATATTTTATTCAAAACACTAATCACGATACTCACTCAACACTTCACAACCACTTTCTAAATCGGTATCTGAATCAAGATATATTATTAAACGGTCTTGATTAGGGGCTGATGCTTTTTCCTAACTTAATGTATTTATTCATCTTCAATTTTAATGAAATGCTGAATACAATTTTGGCAATAACTTGGTGTTATTTCTCTCACTTCAGTATTAATAAGGTCGATTACTTTAGCACCACATTTGGAAAAGGTGTTATTTTTTCGAATGCTTCTTTTCAACTGACTCCATATTAGTTCGATCGGGTTGAAAATACAAAAATATGGGGTCAACCGTAAAAATGTATGTCCTTGAGCTTCAGCCCTTTTTTCAATTACATATTGTTTTGATAAATTTTGCTTCTTAACAATATCCAAAAAGATCTTTCTTTTTAAAATTTTTTTGAAATTGCAAATTATGTTTTCGGAGAAATTATTGAATATCTTTTTCTTTGTTCCAGTATTTGGTATTTTTTCGATTTGTCGCGAATGATATGAAGCACTGTCTAAAACAATTACGCTGTTTTTTCTAAATTTGGTAGCAATGATGTCTGAAATTTTCTCTGTAATTTGTGAGCCATTACCATTCCCCATATCTTCGTGAAATTCTCTGCTAGCGTTAGGTTGTGGATCTTCCGAAGGCCTGAACATTATCACAATATTATTTTACCACAGCCACTTGTAAATGGAAAACACTCGAATAATTCACCACCCGCCGGAATATTAATAAAAAACACAACTACATAAAATACGCTTAAACGCAAAGGCAAATTTCACTTATGTGTTAAAGTATTATATATTCTAGGCTCTCACAATCCAAATAAAATGTAAACACTGAAGAACGCACTGTATTTATAAAGCACATAACCTATATAAATTCTAAAAGGCATGAATTGTTCGATGTTTCGCGGAATAATGACCGTCCGTCCCTGCATGCTTTCTCGTTATTAGGCTTTTACAGCTGGGTCAGAAGTGACCGTTAAATCGTAAAATATTTTAGGAGGGGAGTTGCGTAATTATAACAAAATTATAATTGATACAAGCGTGTTTCCGTGAATTTCTTATTTTAATCATGCCAGAACATACTTTACATGTAATACATTATATTTATTATTTAATATACTGTGGAAAAATAAAGCATGCCCCGCTCTATCCTCAGGAGCATCGCGGCAAAGCTTTGAGATTTTGTGTCTCTTAAAGTTGTGGTCTACTATACCTTTTGTTTTATTTATTTTTGGTTTTACTGAACAGAATAGTTGGAATTAAAAATAACATTATTGAGTCAGTCACACTGAACATAATGTGCATATTATTTTTTTTTGTAATCCAAGTTTCAACGTTTTGGCAAATAGCCGGGAAAATAATTGTTTAAAAAGATATACGTTGTACTTATCTATAATAAGTTTTGTAAAAGTAGTAAATAATAATTAGCAAAAAAATATTTCTCAACGTTGTTATTTTTCATTTCACTCTATAAATTAAATTATTATAGTTTCAGATTATACTAATAACTAATTCTAATTAATACTAGCAGAAATTGATTAAATACTTGTTGTTTAAATATGGCACTTTTCTTTTACATAGAATATACTAATTAAATAAATTATGAATCAGAAGTATTAAATTCATTAATTATAATCAGGCGGGAACAGAGCCGGTTTGAGTATCTTCTCGACTCGACATTCAGTTTGATCCGGCCCAATACTATTTTGGTTAAAACTGAAAAATAATAAATTATATAGCGTGTCGCAAAAAAGAAGGATCCGAAGCCCACGCCACGATGCTAAAGAGCATTTCATACTGGAGAGAGAACCTTTCTCCGGCTTTTGTTTTGGTGTTTTGTTTTTATGATACTTTGAATTCTCTCTGAAATGTGGTCAAGATTTATTAAAGCGATAGCTTGAATGCGAGGAACTATTTCATCATGTTCTTCAACTCATGCAGCATAAACCCACTCTTTACTATGTCAAATCAAAAGAAGTCAAGTGGGTTAAGATCGGCAGATCGAAGACGTCTTGAAATTGTCCCGAGTCTTATAATCCAACTGCCAGGAAAGAATGATGGAGACGCTACTTAGACACACTTACAATAGTTATGTTACACATTGACACGATCTATCTTCCACAGCTCGCCATTATTGATGTTTTGAGGTAATAATGACATATTCTAAAGGGATATTCGCTTTCGCAGTAATATTTTGATTATTAAACACCACAGGTAATACAACTCCTGTATCTCTGAAGGTACCTTAAGATACCTTGTGTGGGAGAAAGCTACACATTTAGAGACAATGGACACACACCCAATGTCTGAGTATGCTAAGATTACTTTCTGGTTTAGAAAAAATCCTAGCTCCTCGACCGGGGATTGAACCCTGGACTTCTGGGTGAGAGGCAAGTGTCCTTAACACTCAACCACGAAGCCAATACAGTAATAAACGGTCTGGAAAAGCGAGATAAAGAAATGTTTTATGTAAGGTGTTACTTACGCCTCTCGCTTCGACACTAAGGTCGTCACGCCGCGCAAAATGAGTCAAAGGTTTGTGGGGAATTGGCAAACAAAATTCAGCCAGCCTGAGTTTAACTCTTCAGCTCGGTGCCTCAATCCGGGCCTGGAAGGCAAGGTTCTTGAAATGTTATCTTAAAATGTCACATATAGATGTGATCAATAGTTTATTACAATGTAAATACAATGCATAAATGAATTAACGTTAAACGCAATGAATATTTTGTAGGTCAAATAGAACAGGTTGATAAATAGTTAATAAACCATTTTACTTGAAATTGTCTATAAACGGCCCGAGGTTAAAATCGTTATTTGTGTAACTAGTTCAAAAAATGTGTATTTGTTGCACGAAACATAAAGTTTAATATCGCAGATAGAACAACTTGCTGTGGTGACTGATGGACAAACTTCCAGCAATTTTTTGAATTTCCACTACTTGTACTTGGTTCTCCTTCCAAAATTAAAGTAGCTATCAGTTTTTCTAGAAATCTCTGCTACAGTTGAAGACTTCCATCCCCCATGACGTTTTAATGTTAACATGTCTGCCTCCGATTCCACAAGCAATGTTGCAGAAGATCTGCAGAAACAGTGTCCTGTACATCGCATTGGGTTCTCGATATTTAAGTATTTTGCAATTTCACTTAAAATTTCACTAAACTTATTTACACCGGCAAGTTGAACTGAACATTTACATTTGTAATATCCTATAAAAAATCTGGTGTGACTGGTAGATTGAGGACGAGGAGATGCATATTTACGATATATTTCAACAAAATTAAAACTTCTGATTTTACCGCTTATAACAAATGATCGAGGATTGCTGGTCTTGCTATCAGGAATTCTAACAGTTAAGACAGAACCCATGTCACTAATATCATTTATTGTCAGGTTCTGTAACTGGTCCCGCGGCATGCTCCAGCAATGCCAAATATTGTAACTACATACAAAATACAAGTAAGTAAAGTTAAAAATTAACATTATTTTTGTTACCTACCGGTATCCTATTGATTTATTCTTCACAAATGGAATTAATTTTGTAAAATGTCGAATTTCTACATTATCATTGATTGAAAGTGTAGCATTTAATATCAAATATTACGACCATAATATCGAAGACTTTAGTATTTCTGATTTTTCATTTAAATACGCTAGGAGAACGTTTTCAAAAAATGTTATTAAGAAACTTTGTGTCACACGAGTATGTAAAGCATCTGTAACAAAATTTATACACTATCTTAGATTTATCTGCTGTAGCGTCATTTCCTGTTTCAATTATATCTGGAGGAGTAAAATTCATTTCTTCCTCGCTATCGGAACAACAGTTTTACAAAATATTCAGATTTCAAACTGACAACTGGAGATTACGTCCAGAAATTGTTACTGTCAAACGCCATCCATAGATAACTATAAATAAAATTTCGTTAGTAATAATAGACTTAGACCGATCAAAATTAGAGTAAAAAATTTTAATTAAATAATACCTACATTTCCTACATACAGTGCGTCCATAAAGTAACGAATAAATTCATTATTAGATAAATAAACAATATTATTGAAAATTCCCGAAACACGTCGATTTTTTTATTTTAATTTACTGTTTTTTCAAATAATAATTTAATATACAGGGTGACCTATCTTCGAGTAATGACGTCATCACCCGTTTTTTTTTAATGGAACACCCCACTTTTTTCCTAATTTCCGGATGTCCCTTGCTGAGTTGATTCCAAAAATGTATCACAAGTTGTTTCAAATTGGTACAGGGTGGACAACAATACCAAAATTACAAGTTATTTACAAATGAATAATTGTACTAAAAAAATTAAATGATATTAACGTATTGTGATATGACTATTTTGATAAACTATTAAAATACACCCCAACCACGTTTATGTGATCTTTGCCCCTCGACTATGCCGTACTATTTTTATTGTTTGTAAGATATTAAGAATTAAGTACAGATAAATGTTTCAAAAACCACGTTTTGCATCAACCTTATGCAAAAGCCAAGTTTTGCAAATAAAATGTGCAAATACCATAAAACAGTAAAACAACTTTAACTGCTTATTTAATTACTAATAATATATCTGACACAACGTTCTTATATCAGTATATATTATCCTGATCTAATAAAATCATTCTATTTAATTCTTCACTTACCTCAATTAAATATTTATAGCTTACCTTGAAATGTTTCATTAAAATTTTTAAGCAATTAATTTTCAGCGTCGTTCGATACTGTAAACAATAATTCATGGCATATATTTTAATAATTTCTTTTTATTGACATAGACATTTTTGTAACTAAATGACATTTCAAATATCAAACTGCTAAATTTATCCAAACCCCATTTTATGAGGTCAAATGTGCAAAAATTTTCAGTTTACATCAGCTTTATTTAAGTACACGAAAAATATATTTTATTAGTTTGGTATATAACCTTTTATCAATAATAAATTTTTTTTGTAAAGAAAAATACGAAAAAAGTTTAGGTCCCGTAGACTTCCTTTCAGCTGGCCGATTTTGCTCTCCGAATTTATCATTTTCCTTTAAAACAACCAAATTTGAAAACTCAAAAACTATGGCTGCTATCGCGATACTACACACATGCAGACAGATTTTTTCCATAAAGTTTTTTCATTATAATTCGTCGAGATTCGTCCAGAAATGCAATAAAAAGAATTTTAAATTTTTTCCCGAAATTGTACCTTTTTTCTTCTTTCATTAATTATGTCTCTTCTGGTTGTACCACATTCACCAAATTTAATGTGTCACCTAAAATGTTGTTGAACATCTTAATTGCCAAATTTGGGAAGTCTCCCATTAGCATTTTTTGAGTTATGGTGGTCACACACACGCACACACACAGACGAACATCATTTGGAAAATAGTCATAGTTGGTTATGGTTTAGTTAAAAAGGAATATTTTTTCTCTTTTAAACTATATATTATATGTGGGGTCGCTTTTGATGTATAAGTATTTAACAACGAAAATAAAATTTAACAGCGAAAATAATATTTTATTAGATTACTTTTTGCGTTGTTTATATTTATTCCAAGTAGGCGTGTGTCATCTATGACAGTGTTTATCCGTATGTCAGTAAACTGATATTAATAATTTTGTTTCCGTCATAATTACACCCCATTTAATCGTAAAAGTGAAGATGTCTTACGAAAACTACGAGAAATATGATATACTAGAATGCTTTATTCAAAGTAATGACAATTGTGATATTGCATCCGAAATTTATTTCAATCCAGAAAAAAGACAACCTAACAAAGCTATTTTTAAGAGGTTAAAAGAAAATGTCATTATTTGTGGGTCCTTCAACAAGCCAAGACCAAAAATCAGATATTTATATCTAATTTTATAATACATTACAATTACAAAATAAAAATTCAAATTAAAATAAATGTTCAAACGGATGTTCGTTATGTTCGGTACATAAATTACACCTCTTCATAACACTCATTATAAATATGAAGATTTAAAATGGAATTCACACAGTCTATAAAATTTTGTCTGAGTTCATTTATGTTGATACTGACTTTCTTATATGATTTGCATTTAATGTGGCCCCAAAAGAAAACATCCAGTGGCGTTAAATCAGGTGATCGTGGTGGCCACCTCACTGGTCCGTTACTTTTCATCCAGTTATTTCCAAAATTGGTATTTAATAATTCTGAAACGGTTCTGATATTATAAGGTGGTGCACCATCTTGTTGGAAGATCTGATTGTTTACCTCAATTAAGGGTGGATTGTCCATAAATTCCTCAATAATTTTCTGATTATAAGATTTCGTATTACCGTTGGCTATTAAGATTTTCTTTATATTTGTAATATGTTAAAACACGATTGCTACGTAGAGCACACCAAACACTAAAACCAAAGCGTCCCTGAGATCGCACTTCAACGGTATGGTGAGGGTTCATATCAAACTAATAGTGCTCGATATGCCCATTGAAAATTCATAGGCTTCATCTATCCAAACTACATTTTAAGAGAATAATGGATCTTGTTGCCTTCTTTGATGATACTATATGCAAAACTACAATCGTCGCTGAAGATCAGTTGGTTGCAGGTGATGTTGTTTCCTTATTGTACAAGACCTGAATTTGTGTGTCTTCAAAATACCCAAAGCTCGACGTCTTGAAATCCTAGAATCAGCTTCAATTTGACGACTTGAAAATTGAAGGATTTGCAACCGCCATTCCAATTACATTGACAGAAGTTTCTTCAGCATCTTCAATGTTGTAAATTTTTGATCTTGACTTGTTGAAGGACCCGCAATTAACGAGATTTTCTTTTAACCTCTTAAAAATATCTTTTATGGTTGTCTTCTTTCTGGATAGTGCTAGAAATATACTTTGAATGCAATATCACAATTGTTATTACTATTAATTTTCGTAAGACATCTTCATTTTTACGATTAAATGGGGTGTAATTATGACGGAAACAAAATTATTAATATGCAGTTTACTGACAAACGGATAAACACTGTGATAAATGACACACGCCTACTTGGAATAAATATAAAAAACGCAAAAAATAGTCTACTAAAATATTATTTTCGCTATTAAATACTTACACATCAAAAGAGACCCCACATATGATATATAGTTTGAAAGAGAAAAAAGTTTCCTTTTTAATTAAACCATAGCTAACTATTATTCCCATTTAAAAAAAATACAACTTTATGCCATAACTCAAAATTACACCTTTTTTTAAATTTTTCCGACGCTACTGTATTATACAGAAAAAGTGCCTCAAGAATGTAAAAATTGTTTTTTCATAATTTTACAAACAACCAAGATATTGACGTGTCTAAAAGTCGAAAAATCAAACTTTCGTTTATAACTCGAAAACAAAAGACGACAGCAAATTTTTGTTTTCGCCAGTGAATTTGTCTCAAAAAAAAAAGAGATCGAGAATGTGTCTTCCATTCTTTTGTATCTCTTACAGTTACCGTGTTACCCTATACAAACATCGAAATTTTCCCATCCTGTACAGACCAAACTTTACAAATTTAACAGCCCCGAATGCAGAACGAATATTAGTTGTGACCATGCATGTCAATGCGATGGCAGACCAATCATTCTGGATAACCGACTTCTCGAAGGCATTTGACAAATTAGACCATGGGATTTTATTGAGAAAAATGAGTCTATTTGGACTGTCCCCAGATTTATTGAAATTGTTTACTAATTATTTACATGATAGGTATCAGTTTGTTCTATATCGTAGTTTTAAGTCTTTTAGATTCCTTCAGAGGTCTGGGGTTCCGCAAGGTTCGATACTCGAGCCGCTTTTCTTCAATATGTTTATAAATGATATCATATCTGGCCTGAATGTACATTGTTTAATGTATGCAGATGATTTGAAGTTGTATGTCGAAATAACGTCTATTGCAGATTGCGAACGTCTCCAGAACGCATTAGACTTGGTTGAATCTTGGTGTGATAGGAACAGTTTACCATTAAATGCCACTAAATGCAATGTCATGACTTTCAGTAGAACATCTAATCCTGAAATGTTTGCATATAACTTAAACGATACTCTATTACAACGGCCCAACTCTATTAAAGATCTCGGGGTCATCTTTGACAGAAAACTCACGTTCAATCCTCACATTAAGGCAATCACTTTAACAGCATTTAAAAGACTAGGATTTATTATACGCAACCTTAAAGGCTTCACCAATACACATACACTCCGCTTACTGTATGTGTCTCTTGTAAGATCTCGCTTAGAGTATGCATCGATCATCTGGAGTCCTATCTACAATGTACATAAAACATCTTTAGATGCTTTTTAAAGTCAGCTATATATACCCTTGATGGTGAATATCCTCCCAGAGGTATTTCTCAGGAAACGCTGTTAAGTCGTTTTCATTTAACACATCTTGAGACAAGGAGAAATATGCAGTCGGTTGTGTTTCTTTTTAAATTAATTAATAATAAGTTGGACTGTACAGCCCTATTGAATCAAATCACATATCGTGTCCCTAGAGTGTCATCTCGATATAATAATATTCTTTCTATCCTTACTCCCCGTACCAATATATTAATAGCTGCACCACTTTATCAAATGACAGTAAACTATGGTAATCTTGAGGACAGAATTGATATATTCTATTGTAACGTATCTCAAATTAAGAGAATTTTCTTAAGTTAACATACTCATCTGTTTCTTGTTATAAGTTTAATTTTTCTCTTTAAATTTGCACTGCCTATAATGTAAACCATCGTTAATAGATTAATTTGTTTATATCTGAGTGTATATACACGTGTGTGTATATTTGTGCTGTTGTAAATATGTATGTATGTATGTATGTATATATGTATGTATGCGTGTATATATGTATGCATATGTGTATATGCATATGTGATTGAATTATTGTAAAATTTTTTGTGTAATGTATTGTATAATATTTTATTGGATACCGTTCCCTATCCTGTAATTGGGCGTTGCCTGTTGGATTTGTATGAAATAAATAAAATAAAATAATACATTGTATTAAGCGGTATGTATTTCAGTATTTATTTTATACTTTTGCTTTTATTTATCTACGTATGTCCTTCTGTCAACCATGCGAGGCAGTAGTAGCTATCAATCGTGGATTCCGATCTAGTTTCCTTTCCCTGATTATTAGAAATCACAGTAAAATTTATTACAATTTGCAAACGTATTTCCAAGGTAATCTTGCAAAAGCCGATTTCAACTAAACTCTTCCTTTCAAATAGTATACAAATATAATTTTATTAATATAATTAACTCTGTAATAAAATGAAGCAAATTGTTTGCAATAAGGATGTATCCGATTAAATAATTGAGGTCCTTAAGCAATTAGCCACATTAATAAATTAGTTTAAATCATTGCACTGCTTGGAAATTTACCAAACCAAGTACCAAAAAGTTTATTTTGCCCATTGCTTTTGTTCGATTAAACTTGTTCAAAGAATGTATAGAATTTTCTTTAACAAAAACGAAACAAACGAAAAATAAAACACATGACAATATATCTTGCCACTTTCTTTGGTTATTAAGTCACTGCGCACTGTCCTATAAACTGTTAAAACAAATTGTTAAATATACCTCTACGCTAGAAAGATTTGTCAGAGGTTGGTTTTTTAAAAAAAAATGTTTTTGCGCATCCAAAACTATTTCTCCTAAAAAATTATAAATAATTGAAGATTAAACTTAAATATTATATACAGGGTGTCTCACCAGGAACTGCACCGAACGATATAGATAAAAGTATGCACCAGAAAATTTTGAAAATTTAAGAAGCTACTAGCAGTGTGGCCAATCCAACCAAAATAATTACAAGCATCTGGCACTTCTACCGAATGTCGATATCAACTTGCTTATAATAAATGGAACACCCTATATATTTTATGGTTTTCGAAAAGAGCATAAAAGAGTCAAAAACACCTATGCCTAAGCTCAGTCGTTTCAGAAATATGACATTTTAAAAAATTTTGACAGGTATAATGGTTTACAATAACCTTTATAACTTTCTTCGTGTAAAAGATATTCATTTACTTTTTTGGCACGCAGAAAGGCCATAAGGTGAGCTACGCTTTACAGTTTAAGGAAATTCAATAATGGTATACCAAGTGTCCCATTTTTGACGTTACATTTTGTAAACCCCAAACCGCGAAAATTTGCTTAAGTCAAATAGAACACCCTGTATTTTTTTACATCAAGTTATGTATAATTAAATTGCTTTTTTAACACGCTTTTATTAGCTTCACCTGTATGTTTGTGAGTTTGTTTGTTTGTAACCAACTCTTTGGACTCGATTTTGACCCACTTTAAACGGACAGATTTAACTGAAACTTTGTACACTTACGAAGAACCGGTAACAATACAATAATTTGATAGGTTTATATCATTATTCTGATCAGGATCGCCAGAATTAAATAATTTCCTCACGTATCCTCTGCGTGAGAGCAAGTGGCTTATTACTGTTAGTACATTCCGTGATTCTCAGTCCGTTCGTTGGCCGAGCGGGCTAAGGCGCAAGTCTTAGTCGACGCGAAACGACGGACTCCTCGGGCGTGAGTTCAAATCCCGTCTATGGCTGAAAAAAAAATATATATATTTTTTTCAGAAGTATCTGTTGGATCGTAATATGTTATAATATCAGCATCAATAAGCAATATAAATATAATTTAAAAAAACTAAAAAACACGCTTTCATAGCACATCAAACTAAAAAGTGAAAAATAAATATAGTTTAAAGAAACTAAAAAACATTCTTTTAAAGCACATCAAACTAAAAAGTGAAAAATAATTATTAATATAAACTGAAAACAATAATGAACGAAAAATACTAGTATTATTGTGAAAAAAGCGTGGGGCGCTTTGTGCCATATTTTTCGTATATCGAGCAACCCACGCTTTTTTCACAATAATACTAGTATTTTTCGTTCATTATTGTTTTCAGTTTATATTAATAATTATTTCTGATATAAGCATTGTGGGAGTTTAAGTTACAACTTTTTGAAATATTTGCGATCATCTTAGAAATTCAAGAATTGTTAGTAACAATTTTATCAAATTTGCCATGATTAGAAACAATCAGTAATGTCAGTCATTCTGTTATGTCAAAAAATGGCACCGCGTTTAAATTACACCCACGAAGACTTTTTGAATTTGTTTATTATTTATGGAGAATGTGATAAAGTAATATCAAGAACTTGTAGTACATTTGCAACTCGATATCCACAAAAACGGAAACCGTCACCAAACACTGTAAAACGTATACTGGATAATTTTAAAAACTATGGCTCTGTAAAGGCAAGAATTCAAAAGCGGAAGCGTATTGTTGATGACGAAAACGTAGAAAGACCAATTCTGGGATATTTTCATGCATTTCCAATGATGTCATTAAGACAAGCTGCTCTGGAATCGGGACTATGCAGGGATTCAGCTCACAGAATCTTAATTAAACATAATTTTCACCCGTTTTCGTTCCAAATGGTTTAACGATTAAAAGAAACAGATTTCCTCAGAGAAAATTTTTGTGAATTTATTCTAATAAGGTCTGTATGCGACGGTACAACATAAAAATTAATATCTCATTAACGGTTAACAGCAAGAACCTTGACTAGAGCGCGTAAAGGCAAGTGTGTCTAGATAATCTCTCCATCGTAGCTGCGGGTTTGAATCCCGCCACCGGCACTAGAAATATCGGTAAGAATGGTTGTATCCGCGTTTTTTCATGAGAGTAATTCTCGCCCTTGTAACTTTGGCTTTGGAATCGGGGGATGCCTCAACAAAAGCGTAGGTCAGGGTAGGTCGTATAATTTCGGTTTACACAACATTAACAGTTTTCTGAAAATGAAAACATTATTCCATAATTGGTCCTTCGAGTCGGATATTTAATAAGGCTATTTCACGTACATTCTTTATCAGAATAGAACGCTGTTTTGTGGAGTTTAATTTCTTTCTTATTGCGTTTGGTTTTTAGGCTCTATGTATAGAATTTAATTTGATATAAATTAAAAACCACCTATGTAGTAAATCCAAACTATAAAATGCTACATATTATTTCAAACTCTTGATATTCAATTTAACTGGTGTATTCTACAAATATAAAAACTATCCCTCTACATAAAACAGATTTAATCTTGGGAGCAAGTTTACAGGGAGACCAAAGGCTACATCCGTCAGAACGGGTTGTTTATTGCCTCGCACACCGACGACGAGACTAATTTACGACACAATCTTTTGTGATGCAGGTACTGTAGTAACGGCACGTATTGTTTTTAATAGAATTTCCAAGAAAAGTTCTAGTTGCAGAACACCAATTAGACGAACCCGAATATGGAAGGGTAAGACTGGATTGATACAAAGGGAACACTGAGTCAACGAGTGGATGACTGTTATTAGTTTTACGTATGTGACTGCCAAATACAAGGGCATATCACCATTACCAATAATTAAGTACTGAAATTATGACAACATTTTGTTCGGTATTCATTTTGGAACGCTTTGTAAATAAGTTACAGTTCAGAATGTTAATTGACAATTATGTTACCTAGCCACAACATTAAACATGCTAAAAATATTTAATATATTGAGCACTAACCACTAAAAATACTTGCGATTATGTAAGTGAAGGTTTTGTTGTACATCGAGGTCAATAGTATCTACACCGAGAAATTTAATATACTGAATATATTTTGAGTAAAATTTGTTTCAATTTGTTTTTCTTGGGAAGTCCCAGCCTTTATTTTTTTATTGGCCTGTCAGCTATTATACAGATGAGAAATGCGATAAGTTTCTAGAGAAAAGAACTATAAAAATTCTGGTATTTTATTTAATTTCTATGATAATTTTATTCCAAACAAGTGTATTAGATATGTTTACAGTTTCTACAACTTTATATTTCTATTTGCAATGATTATTAATTGACATTTTCTCCAATGTAAGTTAAAGTTTTATATTTTAGCGTATAAATTAAACGAAATTCATTGCAAAAAAAATTGCATATAAATAAAAAAAAGATATATGAAGTCTATAAGTTTAAATGTGTTAGATACCATAGTCTCCATTGAACAGACAGATGAAAGTATTAGAAAAAGAATTACAGAATGTAAAATATCAATAAAAGAAGCGACTCGACATAATCTTATCACTTAATTGCGAAAAGCCATTATTTTAATAAGTACTTGTTTTGGCACACATGCAGAATGTAAAGGATTGAAATTAGCATTACTAGAATTCTTAGAAATGAACAAAAATATTGATATTATTTTAAACGATTAACTTTAGACAAATTTCTCACACTGTTTAGTATTGTCAAAATTATTGTGGTATCTAATTTATACTGTACCTTTTTTGATTTTGTTCAATCGTTTTCTCAATTTTAACTGCTAGGATGATATAATTGTTTTTGCTTTTGGTTATCACCAATAGAAAAGTTTAAGAACGACTTACAGATTTATATTGGCAACCTGATAAATTCGTCTTACGTCTTCGTCTAAAAAATTCTGCACAGGTATGTCATCTGTCAAAATCCCTTGAATATGCAATTTCAAGTTTTCTTCAAATATACTTTTTTATGAAAGGTAGATAACAAATTCAAAGTTTATTTACTTATTATTCTTTGTTTTTATTACAAGTAAAATGTTAGGCACTAAAATTTATTGTGCTTTGTTCTGTAAGTACACGTCTCGACAACTAGTCTAAATTAAAACAAAATTACGATTACACACAAACAAAATAACGGTTCACCTTATAAATAATTCTTGCCATAAATAAATGTCATAAAATACTGAGGTCAGAACCCTACACCACTGCTGGGTGAAAATTTAGTAGACCTCGAGCTGTCTCGTAGACAAAATGTGAGTGTGAGCGTGATTTCACAATAAAGTTTAAACTGGCACCACGATGGTTCGAACCAAAGTAAGTTCTTGTAAGTGTTGTTACTTTAGCTAATATTACATTATTCAACAAATTTTCCAATTGAATGATTGCTATATTTTGTTCATTTTCAACAACCGCTTTAAAAATGAGAATTATGGCAATGCTTTCAAGGCTAATAATCTTGAGTTAAATAAACACAAATAATTCATTTATTTTATTATACGAGTATAATAATTATGCATATAAATACAGGAATCGAAAAAACTTTTGTAAATGTTGTCTATCCTAGTCAGATTACTCTAGTGATATTCTCGTTCTCTTTAAAAAAGTTTAGAAGAATGAGATGCAGTTCAGGTTAGGATCTAGTTGGAACACTAACATTTATGGAAGTCCTACCCTTAACACACAAACAATTTCAATCTAGAATTCATCAAAAGATGCTACTCAGATAAATTGGTCATAACTAATGTCGTATTTACTATTGTGATATGTCTCACTCCCTTACAGTAAACCGCTTTTTGTAAAGAATTAACGAGAAGAATTTGAAAAATGTCAAGTATTTTTTTTTATTTCATTTTTCATTTTCTTGTCAAATTTTAGAATCACGAGTGAATAAATAAGTAACATTGAAATTATTCTAAGGATATCTTCGCCTTCCAAAAATTTCTTTTCATTTTTATCAGTAATTTCTAAAAACCGTGATAATGTGATAAGCATTCATGAAACGACATCATTGAGCTCGTCAAAGCGTTAACCAATCGAGGAAAATAGGTGTAAAAATTTGTGGCAGTACTTCAAACTACAATGCAGTACCTTAACATTACTTCGCAGTATGATGCATTACCTCGCATTACTCGAGATTCCCTAACAGGCCTAGATATTAGTGCTAGGATAATTCGAATGAAAAATAATCGATCATTCAATTACTGAAATATCTCACGATATCTCGAATACCCTTGTCATGAGAATTCGAATGATTTAGTTCTCGAAGAGTGCCGCCGACTGCCGATTGAATAATTATCATTCGTTTCAGAAGCGCATGTTTGTGCTGATCTGCGGAATGTAGATGGCTATTGGCTGTTGCCATTCGAAGTAGTGATGGGTACTATCGAATGATTTGAACTATCGAATAATTATTGAATGAATGATTCCAACTATCGAATGAATTCAATCAATTAGAACTTTTCCTAAAAAAACATCATCTGAATGATATTGTTAAGTTGCTAATTATTGCTGCTAAGATTCACTTCTCATAAAAAATGGATCTTTAGAATCAGAACCGACATAGCCTTGTATCAGTCACATGTCATCATCATCAGTTAGTTGGCAGTTGCGTTTTGTTTATTTTGTTGTTTACACTGTTTAACGTATCACATGGTAATAAAATGTGTCTCTTAGGTATGAATAAAATACGGTCTTCGTCTATGCATATTCATAACCCTTATTCTTAAATCCAACATTTTTAAAATTCATTCATACGTAAATCAGCTATCGAATTATTCGATAATTCGCATCACTAATTTGGGGTTGGATTGTCTTGAGTACAGAATCGGATTGGCATGTTAAAATTTATAATTTATAATTGAGAATTGTATAGAAATAATAGCCAACTGTTAACTAAATCTATTATTTTATGATTATGAATAATTATGACTAGAGTTCCCGAATGTCGCCGAATCAAGCCATCGATGTCGGTTTTCCCACTTCTCGAGATCTGACCATAATTTGAATGATCATTCGATTATTAAATGTATTCGAATAGCCATTATTCGATTATTGAAATCATTTGATTATTCCCAGCACTACTAGACATTACTTCGTAGTTCGCAGCAGTTACGCGCAGTATCTCACACTAAATTCTCTTGGTGCGGAGAGCATGTGAAGGTTAAAATTCCGTAAGCCTACCGCGGCTTTGAACGAAACAGAAAACAAAGTAGTTAAATTTTCTTCTTATCATCTGTACATGTTGACTATATTGACTAATTGAACGAATAACCAGTTAACCTTGCTAATAATCGAATAATTATTATAATCATCGCAAGTAAAGGAAACACAGGTGTGAGTGATGAAAATGGGTACCGAACGAAGATCTAATGCAATCAATATTCTAGTTATTATTCAACTTATTGCTTGACAAATATAGACTGGCGGGTGAAAGCTGAACAAAATTTACGATGTAATGTATGAAGATTTCTGGTATTTTTAATATACCGTTACAAAGCATATTGTTTGTACAAAACAACAGAAATGTCCATCCCATAAATTTTATTTTTTTTAAATACACTAAATTATTTTAGTTTATTCTAAAGTTTATTCGAAAATAAAATTACACTTTCCTTTCTAGAGGCGCGATAGGTAAATAAAACGTAATTTGATCAATCATTAAAGACCGCAAGTAAATCGTACAGTCCAGATCCGTATATATCGTATTGTACATAGGCATGCAACATGCAAAAGCGCAATTTTAAACCTTTCACTGCGGTTCTTGATTTCGTTGTACGGGTCGCCAGAACGGCTGCGGTAACCGCTTGCGGCAATATCCTCTTCCCGCAGTTTGTTTTTAAGGTTAGGGTAGGTTATTATGAGTGGGTCCTTGTGGACCATCCACTGCGGCCATTAGCAGGCCTATTGTGGCTTACTCTTAATTATATTTCACCCAATAAACTCAGTCTCTTAATGAAACTGATAACGTTATTGGGTGAGAATGTGTCCAGATCCTCTGGCAGCAGTTGTCCTTTGCCAAATATTGAGAATCGGATTCTCTCCACAGCGGGACAGGTGCATAGGATGTGGTCTGTCCTTTCATCATCCTCCAAGCACAGACGGCACTCAGTGTTTGCCGCTGGGCCGAATTTATGCAGATGATAGTTTAGTCTCCAGTGTCCGGTATATAGGCCTGTTAGAGTTTTCAGGTTTATCCTGTTTAACTCTAAAAGTTTCTTAGTTCTTGATTTCAAGGGGTATTTTATAAACGCCTTAGAATGAACTAATCCTGGTAACTCTTGCCAATACTGGAGAGTTTTCCTCTCAGCTCAGGTTGAGATGGCTATCTTAGTAGTACTTGAAGATATTCCAATTACTGGTTCTGGTCCAATGATTCGTGATCCCGCTCCTTCTCTGTCCAAGGAGTTAGCTATTTTGTCACCTTCCATACCATAGTGGCCAGGTATCCAGGCCAGAATCACTTTGTTGTTTTTGCTCAAATGATTTAGAGCCTTCTGACAGTTCCATATCGTTTTGGAGTTACAGTGGTAGGGACCAAGAGCTTTTATAGCTGCTTGGCTATCTGAAAAAATTTTAATTGATCTGCGTGTAAGATGCATATATTCCAGCCTTCGTACACACAGTTCAATACCTCGGCCTGGCAATCTCGGCCTGAAAAATAGTTGCATTAGTACCTAGGTTTGAGGATATCCTAACCCTTGACCTATAGCTATGTACTCCGACTCCTGTTCCCTCAGGAGTTTTGGAGCCGTCTGTATCTGCCCTCAGTAGGTCGGTTTTATTCCGATCCTATTCATCTCTTTCTGGAAAAAGGATGTTGAAGGTAAGCTCATAGTTGGTCATGGTAGGCATAGTATCCGAGGGCATTCCCAGGATTCTGTGACTCTCTGTGTCATACAGCAACCTGTTCCGTTCCATGATACTAGTCTGCGACATATTAATGGCCACTTGTTGCAGTCTATATGTTGCCCACCTGGCCTCTCTCTCCAAATATATATGAAGAGGGGGTAAGTTCAGGAGGATTTCCATTGCAGCTGACGATGTGATGCTAATTACCCCCATTACGGTCAAGCATGTTAATCTCTGTAATCCAGAGTGTGATTCTTTCGGCCAACAAACGATGGAACCGTATGTTATCATTGGTCTGATGACCGTGACATAGATCCAGTAAATTTGTTGGGGACCTATGCTCCAAGATTTACCACAAATACGACGACATGTCCATAAGGACAGTTTTGCTTTGTGGCTTACCTTTTCCAGATGGGAGTTCCAATTAAGTGATTTATCTAGAGTGATTCATAGATATTTCACCTCCTCCGCAAACTGAATAGTTTCACCCATTAAGAAGGGTGGTGTTAAGTCCTCCAGCTTCCTTTTCCCGGTAAATGGTACTATTACTGTTTTTTGTGGGTTCACAGACATCTGTTCTCTGTCACACCAGTTACCTACTACATCTAGTGTCTCTTGAAGGGTATTAGATATTACTCCTTCAGAGTTTCCTCTGACTAGTATGACTAGATCATCTGCATATGCTAGAACCTCAACCTCCCACACTGTGAGAATAGCCAGTAAGTTTTTAAGTTAGTGTAAGATTAAGATTATATTAACCAAAATAAATAAAAACAGTTTATATTAAGTGAAAACTTTATTTTAAATATAAAAATAAAAAAAAAATTGATTTAGTGAAACAACTACATCAACAAGTTGACAATTAACAACATTCTGATTATTTCCAATATTTTGCAGATTCGTCATTCTCATAATTAATTCATTTTCTAACTTCTTCATCTCTATTCATTAAGATGTTATATAACTCGTCGATGACCATTTCTGTTTCTAAATGTTATCTTTTCAGTAAAAAAACTCACAAAACTGTATGCAATAAACATTACTTTTATTTCGTAAACAGTTGACCGGGTGACGTATTCATCTACCTAAATAAAACGAAATAGATTAATAGCCAGAGTGAAAAAGACACTTTCAAAAGCGACGCCTCGAAGAAAATTATTTGAACTGCCGAATACGCCATTACCACCACAGTCCATTGTGACACATTGGGGCACATGGTTGAGGGCGGCAAGCTATTATTATGTTCAATTTGATCATACCGGCTTACCTTCACTGTGTGATATTGTTGACCTCCTTGTAGGTAAAGAGGTAGACTTTTCTCAACTCAATACAAACGTACCCTCCTTGAAAAACTTCATATATTTTAGCCCCTTCAACCACCAATTACCATCTTTGAGTGAGTGTGATTGAAGCACAATGCTTCAAGTACTACTGAAAGTTTTTCAAACATATTTATAAGCACTCTTCTGAAAGCACTGACCAGCTCTGTTCCTAATATTAACAAAAATGCAGCTCAGGTTAAAGTATTGGGGATAATTATAGCAAATCCTAAAAGTTCATTGAGCCTAACACTTTTAATTAATTAAAAACAATATTTATTATTTTTCTAATTTTTTTGTTTTTCAACCAAATTAACTTTAACTGAAATTCAATTGTTTCTGTTTTCATATTCAAATCTTTGGGGAAAAACTATATCCTAAGTCATTAGTTATTTTCATCAGTTCTATAATATTGATAGGAAAATGATTGTGCTACTTAAAATGGTCACCATGTACCTCAAAACCAATTCTCAAAAATATGTAAAAATTTGCAGCTTGATCGCTTTTTTCATGCCATTTTCTAAGAAATCTAACGTAGTATCTGTATAAAATTATAAAATAATTTTTTCCCTGTTTATGAAACTTAAAACTTTAATTAATTTAATATTAATGATTTCTCAAAACGTTTTATGAATGATTCGTAAGAAATAAAAAAAAATAAACAAAAAAATCGATTTCAAGGCTTACGCTAGATGTATTATTTGAATTCAGTTTTTCTAATATTAATATTAGGTGTAATATTTTGAATAATAAAATTTACAATGCCAGTAAAACAAACAAAAGAGTATGTATACTATATTACGTATTAGTTTAATCTTAAAATAATTAATGGCATAAATGGAAATAACCAATAGGTATAAAACTGGAATACTGAATAACTATAAACCAAACCAAAAAAATTTTTAGATTTACTATTAACCTGTTAAATGTAAATTAATGTGCGAGAATCCCCGTTTAAAATATCAACAATTTCTACATATAGTAGGTAAACATGTTTTCCAGATACAATGTATATATAATTAACAATAATTAGATACTTCATACGATACGTTCAAATATTCATTTCACAACAATTCAGTGAAATTTAATCTAATGGAAATTACATATACAAAAATATTTGAAGTATTAAAGAAGATTGTTTTAATCCATATTTGGATACAATTTACATAATTCTTTATATTATACGATTAATTCCGCCAATTTCTTCTCAAAGACGGAATATTTATTTTGTTATTTTGCTAATTCTTCTCGATGTGGTCATCATAGTTCAAGGACACTTTGTAAAACATTGTGGTTCTATTAATGTTTATACAGGGTGTTTCAAAAAACATGTGCCATCTTTTAAGCGGAGATTACTCACCGAAAAACAAGAGAAATATTTCCTATCAACATGGATCCGCTCGCTTCGTTTCTGAGATACGCGGTGTTTTCTTATTTTTTGGTTTTCTCAAAATATCTCCAAAACGACTTTAGCAATTTGATTAATACTTACATTGTGAAAGTACGAGCTTCACATAAATTCTTTAGAGAAATTCTTTGAAGTAGTATTTTATATAATTTTTACAATTTGTTTTATTTTGGTGAGGAATCACTGCTTAAGCGATGGCACATGGTTTGTTAGCGGAATGTTAGCCACAAGAAAGTAGAGGTTTCTCTAATGTGATTTATATTGTTTAGTAATGTGGTAAAGTGCACTGTTTTTATGTGGTCTGAAATTGTGATTATTAAATTAATAATAATAATAATAGGAGGAGAAACGGACCAAATACCGCTTATCCCCAAAAAAGGGGGATCTTTCCGACCCGAGGAATTATAGGCCGATCACTTGCCTCAACTCCTGCTACAAGATATCGTATGCTAGGACACTGAGGTCTGTTGATCCGGTCTTCCAGCAGATCCACGAACAGCGTGGTGCCAAGAAGGGCATGGCAGGTTGCAAGGACAGCCTGCTGATAGACCGCTGTATTACACAGGATTCCGTGCAATACAAGCGGAATCTATCGATGGCCTGGATTGATTACCGCAAGACATTTGATACAACATCACATGAGCTATTGTTGTACTTCCTCGAATGTCTTGCAGTACCGGCATCACTAGTGAGATGCATAGAACAGCTGCTGCCGCTCTGGAAGACCCGCTTCACCATAACAGCTGGTGCACAGCGGGTTACGACGGAGCAGGTGGCATTTAGTAGAGGAGTTTTCCAGGGTTACTCCCTGAGTCCTCTCCTCTTCTGAATCTCACTGCTGCCGTTCTCTGTTGGGCTCCGCCAAACCCGCGGTTATCAATGTGGGCCAACCAGCGACCGGAGGTATAAGGTCACCCATCTATTTTATATGGATGACCTTACACTTTATGCCTCCGGAGAGCGCGAAATATAAAACGCTCTTAGGGTGGTCGAAGAATATACGCGGGCAATTGGTATGGAGTTCGGGTTGGACAAATGTGCAGTCGTCCACCTCAAGAAAGGACGATGCGGGGAATTCCCCTGAAGATGCGTAGCTCGCAGACGGAAGCATCCTAACACATCTGGATGCCGGAGAGACCTATACATATCTGGGTGTGCAACAAAGGCACATCCAGGTTGTAACACAAATAAAAGATTCTCTCCGCCGCTAGTACAGACACCGCCTCCGAAATATATGGTCTTCCGATCTTCCGGGGAAGAACAAGGTGTCTGCAACTAATATTCTTGCCGTTCCGGTTCTGCTCTACTCCTTCAGAGTAGTAAAGTGGACGGTAGATGTGCTGCGCCAATTAGACAGAGATACCTGCAAGATGATGAATATTCACAGAAGTATTCATCCTAAATCGTCCGTTCCTCGTGTGTACCTCCCGCGTCAACGGGAGGCTGAGAACTCTTGAGCCTGGAGTGTACGCATGGCAGAGTAGTACTGAGTATGGCATGTAACATCCTCAGGAGCTCAGATCCCCTCTTGCGGTTTGTAAAACATCACGAAACTGTAGGAGTGGGAGCAGGATTGTTCAAGGCAGAAAAAAGAGCTGCAGATGAAATCGGTCTTGCATTTGATATCAGGCGAGGACGCCGGCAAGGTGCTGATGTAGAGTCACTCACTGAACTTCAGCCAAATCGTCTAAAAGCCCGAATAAGAACTGCTGAACAGGAAAATCTGTTTCGGCAGCACGTCGATAAACCCCAGCATGGTGTCTTCTATAATAACATAGAAACACTGGGTTTATCGACCAGGCTGACATTTGCCTTTCTAAGGTCAGCCGGGCTTAAGTCAGAGACCGAGGGATTCATTATGGCCTGCCAAGATGGTGTTTTCAACACCTTGGTCTACTATAGCCGCCTGTGGCGTGTAGAGGTCCCTGACATCAAATGCAGGACCTGCCGTCAGGCGCCGGAATCGCTCATGCACATACTATCTGCATGCCCTGTATACGCGATTTCGGCCTACATCCACCGACATAATGCTGCGTTACGAGTACTATACTACCATCTAAGGCACTCGTACGGGGTAGACCAGACACCAGTGCTGCCTTACGTCCCCGGAGATAATCAATCTGTTGTCGAGAACGAAAAATGACGGATTTACTGGAACTACTCGTTCCCGACGGTCAGGCTAATCCAAGCCAATAAGCCTGACATAGTCCTCCTCGACCATCAACTTAAGGTGATGTATGTCAGCGAATTCTCGGCACCTGCGGAGAAAAACATCACCTTGAAGGAGGAGGAGAAACGGACCAAATACCACGATCTTCGGTACGAGCTCCAAATGCTGTACCCAGACTATTCAAGCAAAATGGTCGTCCTAATAATCGGTGTACTTGGAGGGATAAAGCCTAAACTGCTCACGGAACTGAAGATCATACCGGCCTGCCAAAAATCAAACAAGTGGCTGGCAGGCCAAATACAGAAGGCGGTCATTCTGGGATCTCTCCGTCTGCTTAGAGCACACGAAATCTACAGTCACTAACCCTGAGGGATGTGGGGAGTGGCTATGGTTAATGTGCTGGCGCAACTCCCGTGAGGCATCGGAGGCAACGGGAGGACTGTCCGGCATCGGATAGTCCGAAAAAAAAATAATAAAAATAATAATGTTTGTTTATCAACCATGATGTACAAAAAACCAAATCACCAAAAATACAAATTAAATTATCAGTTTCATAAGTATAGAAAATAATATTATACAAAAGTATGAATATATTAAATATATTTCAGATTGATAGTAAACATGAGTATGAATCACTAAAGTAGATAAAATCTATTTGTGTGTGATGGTAGTTTATTTAATTAATGTTTTAGATTCATCATTTTATAGTTACCTCGTTGGAGGATTTTTTGGTAAAATTGTCTTATTTTAATAATGATTTTAGTTAGGGAGAATTGTCTATGTTTGGTTTAATGTCACAATCAGGTAATTTCTTTAAACTTTTTATTCTATGATTTTACTGTCACAATTTAGTAATGAGTCAAAATCAACTAATTATAATTTTAATAATATTCAATATTTTTTTATTGTTTAATTATTTACTTATTTTAAGCGATGTTCAAATGAAGATGATTCTGGTTTATTTAAATGTTCTTTAATCCTTGTTTCTACTTCTCTACAAATCAAACATAAGTGGCGCCACAATCATAACAATTCAGTCCCATATATTCCACTTTTTTTAAGGTTATTTATTTGATTCTTTGAATGTACTAAATTGCTATTCAGCGTATTATGACTTTTGAATGATATTTTTTTATTTGTATAAATTTTAGAAAAAAGTGTGTGAAATTTTATTAGAAATATTATCTATAAAATTAAGTGAAAAATAAGTAAATTTAGGATTGTTAAAATTATTTTGTAGAGTAGGATCATTTGAAACAGAATGTAGGCTAACGCCTTGAATTTAATCTTTTTTAAGTAAATTATCATCAATGTCTAGATTGTAACCATTATTAAAAGCAATCTGTTTAATTATATTACGTTCACTATTATAATTATTAATTGACATTGATGTATTGATCAACCTGTTTTTTTTTTTTTTTTTACATAGGAATGAAAAGCAGCCATTTTTTCTGAAAATGGCTGTGCCCACGATTTTTCAAACTCCACACAACTCCTTATGCTATGCATTTGGGGATGTGGTTATTTTTGTTTGTTGTACAAGTGATGAAAAATCTATTTCAACACAAATAAATTGCAAATAATTGAGTGAGTTTGCTATTGTTCACGGCTATTTAGGGAAATTTCACAAATATGATTTTTTTCTCAATTGTGACATTGCGTTGTTGTTATTTTGTTTATTGTCAGTGCGACAAAGCGAATTATGAAATACGTCTTAAATTTATTGGTACAATTATTGGGCAAAAAACTTAATTTGATTAATTAGTTCCAAAATAAGTGGTTTTAAATCTGTATAACCCCGTCAAGGCTCAATATAACTTGTTTGGTTCTAGAACTATAATTTACTTCAAGGGTACGCAATGTTTAGTCGAAGACCATTCACTGCTCGTCGGTTTACACAAAGTTTTTGTGGTTTTTTTTAATAATCGACAAGATTCTTAGGTCATGCTGACCCTGAATGCGGGTGAACAAATTTCATATAAATATTTGTTATTTAATAAAATTGTAATAGAAAATTCTATCGGATAATCTTGGATAGGAGCTAATTAACTAATTATGATAATAACGTAACCGAATATTAGTGACTGAAAATATCTACTGACTATAAGGTTCAAATATATTGACACATTACTTGCGTCACAACAAAAAATGTTTCAAAAAAAAATTGTTGAATTGTATTGAAAAAGAACTCTTGAAAATTTCTTGTCAGATTAACCGTAATTGAGAAATGCGGGTGCTATAGTTTTCTGGCAATTAACACCCAGATATGCAAAAAAAAAATTGGTAACAGTAAAATCTTTTTTTTTTTTTTCTACCTTAATTTTTATTGAACACAAATACACAATGGGACCCGTCCCATATGTAGTTTATTTATTTATTTATTTACAACATTCAACGAGAAACCATTTACAGATTGGGAATTACAAAAATATAATATAAAATAATATTTTCAAAAGACAGAAGTAAAGAAAAACAATAGAAACACAATAATAATAATTATGTAAATTTACAATCGGGGTTCTCTAATAATTATACTTTTAATTCGACTTAGAATAACCCGCAATTTAACAAGGTATCAATGACCGTAGTAATTTCCGTTCATCGTTTTCAACCCTTTTACATAAAACCCTTACCTGACTAACAAATAATAATAGTCTTATCACACGACTCTTTCATAGAGTATTAAGAATATAACTTTAAAGTTAATTTTAAAATGTATACACATATATATGCATGCATACATATATACATATATACATACATACACACATATCCATATACTTATCTATAATTAACATATGCAAATTTATTATACATTACATATCTATAACTAACACATGCAAATTTTTTAAGAAAAAAATTTTTGTTTTACGATTTTTTAACTGTGGCTAGATTGCAGAAGAAAATATCAATAGCATGTTGGTGTTCATTATATTATAATTATTGCACATTTCATATAAAGACGAAAATTTACCAATATTTGTAAGAGATATACTTAAAGTACATGTGTTGCCTTGCGGTTACTCTGGGAACACGAAAATTTAACATTTGTAATATATCGGGACACTCAATGTCATTAGTTATTATTTTGTTCAAGACGGTTAACTGAGATTTTACCCGTCTTTTCAATACTGTTAACATGTATATTACAATAAGGACACCAAATAATAGCTGCATATTCAAGCTTAGATCGCACAAAAGTGTTATAAAGCAATTTCAGCGTATCTGCATTATTAAACTCACGGAAGTTTCTTATAATAAAGCCTAACATTTTAAAACTCTCTGATGTTATGCTATTAACATGATTTATGAAAGAGAGTTTGCTATCAAATATTATATCTAAGTCTCGAAAGACAGTAGTCCTTGGAATTACGATATTATTAGAGTATAGTCAAAATTTAGTGCTTGTACTTTATTAGAAAATGTCATCACATTGCACTTTGTGATGTTTAAGGGTAATTTATTTTTAATGCACAAAATATTAAGGTTTTCCAAATCTTTCTGCAGAGTAAAACAATTTTTCAATATTTTTAATAATAGAATAAATCTTTAAATCATCCGCATATAATAAATATTTATAATTTAAATTAAATATGTCATTTATAAAGATACTAAAAAGTAAGGGTGCTAAATTCGAGCCTTGAGGATCTCCAGAAGTGGCATGTACATATTTCAACAGACTGGACTCCACAGCATTGCACAAATTGTTTCCTGTCAGATAAGTACGATGTAATGAAGTTTAACATATTTGCGAGAATCTATAACTCTGCAATTTTATTAATAAGATACTGTGATCCAATCTGTCGAATGTTTTTGAGAAATCTGCATAAATAATATCTGTCTGAAGCTCGGCATCTAAAGAATTTGCTAAATACTGCGTGATACAAAACGCTAGACATATAAGATACAATAAGTTAATATACATATTTTTTATGTTTTATGAAAATTAATAAAACTACATGAATTTCTAGAAAAAATAATAAAATAATTGTTGGGTATTACTTAAGCAAACATCCTTTCAAACCTAATATAATAATAATAATATTTGAAGAATACTATTATTTAATCCAATGTCATCTTGCATATAGGTGAAGTAGTTGTTTTAATAGTTTCTGCGATAAAATATATGTGTCGTGTTTGATTTACTATCTACCTAAAACTTTTATACTAGCACGTTCAGATAAGAATGACAGAATAAAATGTAAAAAAATAGGTATTTATTATTGTTATTATGTTTCTAGGTTTGAAAGGATGCTTGTGTATTACGCAATAATTATTTCATTATATTTTTGTAGAAATGCATAAATATGAAGCAAATTAAATGTGATATTTTCTAAATCTTTACATGAACTTTCATATCACATTTTGAGTATCTTGTAATGCTCTTTGGTAATAGGGACCACACATTGCTTTCCCTGGGGGTAACTAGATGATCATGATTATCACACCGTAAAACAGCTCCTCGAGACGTATATGGACGCCCTTTTGAATATGAGAACCTTTTCAATTTTGAGTTAACAGAGATTTTGCAATCCTTCTAAATCTAAGCCGATCTACGTTGCCAGCATTTCTTTGGTCAATTTGCCAGGCATTGTGAATGGATAAATCTAGATGGTCAGTTATTAACGAAAAATATTTGTTTTCAAAAAGAATCATATTCTTATCCGACATATGGACTCCTCCTATGTTTGATTATATTAATGTACCATCTGTTGCTGCTCTCTTTTTGCTCCATAAATCCTTCTTTGTGATACTTTATCCATTAAAAATCAACACACCCATAAAACTTTTTTTAGTTCAAATGTGTTTTATTTTTTTTCGCATTGCGTATTTGAATCACTTATTTGTGAAACACCATAAGTCAGAAAAACAAAACTTTGAGAAAACTGAAGAGAACTGTTTTATACCTTTGGAAACTTAAGCCTATTAGTCAGTGACTTGTAGAGTTTCTCCACTAAACAGATATATTCTGTAATGTTAAACAGAGACACGGTTAAGCGACTCATAGGATTTCACTGTAGAACGATGTGTTTATATGTAAAGAACAGTATTTCATCATAAAATCAAAATGGCCGAATTAGTGACTTATGGGGTTTCTCAAATAAGTGGTTCATGTATTACTTTCCCTAAGGATCAGCTTAATACTTGGTCAATAAATAATCTAGAGAACAATTCTAAAGGAACTTCCAAGACTTCAGCTAGTGGAATATCGTCAATTTGATACGTGTGGATCGAAAAATAAATCTTTTACTCAATTCTAAACTTTCTTTATCTTTGTCACTTTGCGGAAACGGTCGTCTTTAAATATCTAGGTAAAATCTTTTGCGGTTCAAATAAAGCGATTTTATCTTCAGATGAGTAATCATCATCCATTTCTTGATAGGTTAACTTAACTGGAGGTAGCAAACAGTTGAAAGCCTGGTAAATTATTTATTATCCACAAATCTATACTCTGAATCTTCATCAGCAAAGAATTTTTAGACGGAAATATAGTAATTTCTTTTACTTTTTCCTCATATTCCTCATCATCTTGACTAACAGTAAATGCGCTTATATACTACAATGCCTCGAATGTCGAAATTTTTTTGCAGGATAAGACTTGTTCCACCTAAAGATGTACCACATATAGTACACTATATGTGGTACATTTGGCACGTCTGGTTTTAAAAAATTCAGTAAATGTCATTAATGATAAATGATGAATATTATTAATGAAAATTATTTATTTCCTCCATTACAATTTGGATAAGATAGCACTGTTGAGATGCACCGAACCGATACCTACTTTTTTATGTTAACAGTAAAAATTATAAACAGTGTAATCTTCCTGAAAGATGTTCAAAGGGAAGAAAGATACACTGCATCGCCGAAGTTTCGTGTGTTCTACATTAAACTTTTTCAGGGCTTAATAGCAACATATATTTCCTTTTTTGGCATAGGCAGTGATGCATATCCATTTCGCAAATGTTGCTTTTCGTATCAATAACATGTTAAATAATAAATTGCATTTTATTATGTATACAATGTTGTGTTATCCACATTTTATGGACTAGTTTAAGACCGTTTATTTCTTGTTATATTACTGAAAAAATCGTTCACCAGAACTAGCAGCAAATTTGGAAGTTACTTTCTGGTTGGTTGGGATTACCAGGTCATTTTTTCCGATAATTGCTCCTGGATATTAGTATATTTATTTACTGAGCAATTAATTGTGCAATTTACCTCATTAATATGTATTGATATGGAAATAAGTACATATACATATAAATTGATGAATGTAAATTGCTTTCAAATGAGAAATAAGAATATGGCGAAAATAACGGGATTTCCCTATCACAAAATATTAATATAAAACAAACATAAAAAACATTTTTTATTTATGTTAGCTGTCTAGTGAAAGATATTAGAGAATGAATTATTCATAATATCCAGAAAAAATACAGAAAAATGTCAGCACTTATCTGAAAAACAAACTAGATACACTGACCTAAGCGTTTTTTTTGTGTTATAATTGAGATATGGTGTAACTTCCATAAATTACATTTATGTACATTTAAATATAATTTATATTCACATAATATACTGAGCAACTGAGCAACTTCAATCCGCCCCTGCTAATTTTTAACCTAAATATTAGTTTATCTCCCATGACAGATGCCCAAATTTAGACTTAAGCTTGTCACCCACTTACTCGAATCGCAACGGGCGAAGCGCGAAGAAAATGGTGCATAGGATTTATTCCATGTATTCAAATATACATATCTCCACCGCTTCTACGCGACGTACCTCACGTTGCTTCCCATAAGTGTGAGGACCTATATTTGAATATATGAAATAAATCCCATGCTATAATTTTCTCCGCGTTTTGCCGCGCTGCACCTCGCATAAGTCGCATTAGTAATTGACAAGCGTTAGGCTCGGTGCACACGAGCAAAGATGGAACGGCAGCTGCTGCGCAGCGGCCACAGATTTACTGTGTGTTTTTTGTGGATATTCTGCTGAAGGAAGACGCAGTTACTGTTGCTCCTCACCATGGACGTTCGACAGCGTCAAGTCGTAGTTTACCTTACCATGGATTGCAAATGTTAAAGAAAAATAAAAGCAAAATAAGAGACACCGAGTACACCCAATAGTGAGCTGTCGTTTATTAAAAAAGAGCTTTATATACGCTGTGTTTAATCATTTAAACATGCATTTCTTTTCTTCATATTATTTCCAGCATATTTCGTTAATTATTAACCACCACAAATCATACAGTCAGAATTCCTGCTATATAAACCACCCTTATTCTACGTCTCTGCCAGTGGTCTCTTCGAGCATTAAGTAACCACTGGTCACGAGCGTACACGCTGTTTAACCAGCTTCAATATGACAAGCACGCACCATGTAATATTTGTTGTAATATACACCACAAACATCAAACAAATAAATTGCAATTTTTTTTCCTAGAAAAAAAATATATAAAATAATTATTGGATACTACATAAGTATATTTTCAAACCTAACATGATAAGAATAAGAAATACCTATAGTTATATATTTTATACTATCATATCTGAATGCGCTAGTAAAAAAGTTTCAAGTAGATAATAAATCAAACACAACACTTTCAATGCATTTTATAGTAGAAACTATTAAAATAACTAGTCAATCTAGAAGTACGAATTACATTTAATTAAATAACAGTATTTTTTAGTATTAGAAGCAAACAAATATTAAGCATAAAAAAATATTGCCTTTCCAAAAAGAAAAATGCTTACACTTAATAAATGATTTTCTTCAGTTAAACACAAAAACCAAAATCCCTAATCCGATATACGATGAGTCAATATTTTTTTAAACTCAATATTTGTTTGCTCTAATACTAAGAATACCGTTATTTAATTCAATGCAATTCTTACTTCTAGACTGAGTAGTTGTTTCAATGGTTTCTGTAATAAAATGTACGGGAAATGTTGTATTAGATTCATTATCTACCAAAAATTTTTTATACTAACGCATTCAAATAAAAATTACACTATAATTTATAAAATTTATTTTTATTATCATGTTAGGTTTGAAAAGATACTTATTTAATACCCAATAATTATTTTTTTTTTCTAAAAATGCATAAATACGAAGCAAATAAAATGTCAGATTTTTCAAAATGCAATTTTTTATTCCACAGCAACGTTGCAAAAATATCATACAGTGTGTACATTTTTCCATTAAAAAACTTCAATTTTTTTTCTGAAATATGCATTTAGCAATTTGAAGTCATATTAAATAACTATTACAATTTCGTCAATATTGGTCTCTTTCTTTAATTACAGTAGGCTGAGATTTTGCCATATAAAAGGTTGAGGTGTTACACAAGTGCCTATTTTAGTGCTCAACACGTAGGAAAAAACAGATCTAGTCTGTTAATATACCGGATATTCGGGTAGTTCCAGTTAGAGTGGAACACACGGTATAATTAGTAATAAGTTTGTATGTCTGTATGAATCTGCCAATGAATGTTAAAAGTTGTTTGCAGTAAGAATAATATTTTTATAAGAAATTGAATATGTGGTGACATTCTTAGCAATAAAGGTTTGGAAATAATAAAATATTTATTTTAATTGAACTATGTTAATTTACATGTAATAAACTTTATGAGTGAATCAATATGTTAATAATTTCAGATTCCCGTATTTATTACTTACTAATTAAAACCAATCATAAAATAAATCACTTATGAAAAACGACGTTAAACAAGCACACAAGTGAAAACAGCCACTGGTAATGAAGGTGTTAATTTACATAACTACACATATTATAATGTTACTTGTATGTATGAAAAATAAATTATTATTTTTCTTGAATCATTACTGCACAGTAGTGTGGTAATATTTTCATTACCACACTCATTGGGATAACAAGACTATTATATATCTAAGATGAGTGCGACATGGTATAACTTATCCCATGGGGGTAGACAAAATATCTTAAATACCTTAAAACAAAATATGGTGGTATTTAGTCTAGTTCACAAGTTAAAAACGGTGTTAATTAGTGATAAAAGTCGTAAAAATATGGGCGATAGCTCATTAGATTCGGAATGACGTCTAGAAGTATGTATAAAAATTGTTAACCAGCACATAAAAAATTGCAAAAGTTATTAACAAATTAAGATAAAAAAAAGGCATTTAGTTTTTCGCAAATAATTCAGAAACTATTAATAATTAAGAAATTTAAAAAAAAAGATTCTTAAAAAGGACGAAATTTCCAATAAAAAAGTCTTAACTCCCGGAACTGTACCTCCATTATTAATAATTTTAATTTAATGGTGAAAATAGTGCTCCGCGCGGCGAGCGCGACGCTACCGCAGACCTCAGAATCCGACTGTAGCAACAAAAAAAAAATTTTTTTAGCTATAAAATATTAATCAAAAAATTTCAAAAATTTAGCATCTAGACATTCCAAGGAAAAATATCCACTTAAAAAAATTTTTTTCATCCATTTTTCATAAAATGCGCTTATTGTTAATTAACAAATTTTTTTGGAGTTCATGTTTATGTTTATAATTAGATAATTGTTAAACTAAAAACGTGAAAATTATAACCGATGCTGGATACATTGTGACAAGTATACTTTTTGAAATACTCACATCACAATATTTTTAATTGTTATAGTTCATTATTAATAGAGCTGTCAAAAATGTTCCGTGGGACAGTGGCGTATGCGAAATTAACTAATACGAGAAACAATAAACTGTTACAATTTATAACAGTGTATGTAAAACTTACCCTCTTAACTAGCTTGATGAACTAGCTTGCTTATCACAAACTGGAGGACGTGTAGCCATTTTGCAGCATCAGGTATGTTTCTATGGTTGTCTCCATGAGTGATGTTCGCTTTGGTGAAAATATATTCTTATATTTTGAAAACGACCGCTCGACACGCATACATAAAATAATCTTTGAACGCACTTAACGGATTTGGGGCTGCACCATCACATATTTGTCTTAATTTGGTAAAACCGGTGGCTTTATTTAACACACTTGCGAACTTTTCTTTAACGCGCACATTTGTTGCGTCACCTACAGCGTGTAGCAGTAGATTTATTTCGTCTACTATTTGCAGTGACTTTGCTAACGACACACTGGTTTCTAATTTTTTTATGCTTTCATGTAATGTATTATAGTTCTTCGTAATATTTTTTAAAGCTGTTTCAACGGAAATATCTTCGAATTTTGTCTGCCTTTTCTTAATAGCTGCAACCTCATCTGGATTGAATTGTAGTATCACAGCATTTATTTGTTGGAAATATTCAGCATAATAAAAAGCTGCTTGCAACCATGTTCCCCAACGTGTAAGAATCGGCTGTGGTGGTTCAAGAATACCGGAACACTTGCTATGAAATGCACGGAAACGTTTAGGAGATTTAAGAAACACTTTTTTTATACTTGCTATTAATGCATCTACCTCTGGAAAACCTTTTCGAATAGTTTCTGCCACAAGAAGTAAAGCATGCACTTTACACGAAACATATACATATGTCGTAGAACGCTTCGTTTCCGAGATACAGGGTGTTGAATATAATTTTTTTTTTCTCGAATTTTTTGAGTATGTATTTGTATGTATTGTATCTGAGTTTAGCTTGATATAACAAATATTTATTTTGACTACATTGAAAAGAAATAAAGAATAAGAGATTTCGGCTTTTTAGAATCCTTAACAAACCATATTTAGGTAGGTTTCGTTGAAAGAATTAAATATTTAGCCGATAGTTGATTATAAATAAATTACTTAATTTAGTACCACATCAAACACTTAACATCAAAATAACTCGGAAACGCACAGGAACTTCGAAACAGAAGAAGGGAGATTATTTTTATTAAACTGTATGTAGATAATGAAAATAATAGTTTTTTTTTTAAAATAGTCATTGGTGTAGAAATTCTGTTTAAAAAAAGGGGTTGAGCACCCCCTCCACTCCGCCACTGTGCAAGTTTTTGATCATTCTTATCGCTTGCTTTATGCCCCTTAATCAATAGGCATTATCCCCCAAACATGGTGTAGAAATTCTGTTTAAAAAAGGGGTTGAGCACCACCTCCACTCCGCCACTGTGCAAGTTTTTGACCATTCTTATCGCTTGCTTTATGCCCCTTAATCAATAGGCATTATCCCCCAAACATGGAAAAAATCTAAGCATTCGTTTATAAGTTATAATGAAAATTCGAGAAAAAAAAATTATATTCAACACTCTGTATCTCGGAAGCGAAGCCTTCTATGACATATGTTTATAGAAACTTTTCTTTTTAGAAACATGTGTTCTATCTCCTGTTAAAGTTTGTCTACAAAAAACTGACTCACCCTGTATAAACGTATAACCTTGTTCTTGCACAGAACGGCCTACCGAACGCATTGTCACGGCCCCATCAGTCACAAACATTAACACTTGACTTTTTTGACAGTTCAAATTTTTCTAACGTCTCCAGCATCACCCTGGTAATTGTTTCGCTATCACACTGACTTAGTCTTTACTAGCTAGTATCAGTGGAACTGTCGGTTTAAGAGGGTCCAGTACTCGTACTATAACATTTGAAATAGACTTTTTTTACAATCTGTTGTCTCATCAACAGATAACCACAGCCGTGTATTCTTTAATTCACATTTCATCTTATTTACCATGTTTACGTGTACAGTTGGTAGATAGTTACATAACGTTGTGCAACTTGGTAACTTCACCTAGGCATTGTATTTGTTCCAGAACTCTCGAAATGGTTGTTTATCGAATATGTGCAGGGGAACATCACAGACAATCAGCATTAATAGTAAATCAAACATAAACTGTGTTGTCGAAGGCACGCCATTTTTTTTATTTTTATGGTGTACACTATTTACCTGAAGTCCACAATCACGCTTATCCCAGCACATCAAATCTTTCTCGCACACTTTACAAATTATTTTAGCACCATCATAGAATAAATCCGGGAATTCACCTACGAATTTATTCACTTTGTCAGCAAATGGCCGTTTTCTACCCCTGCGTACGTCTACCATGCTTTATTATTAAATTAATATCAACAATACAGTACAACAAATAAAATAAAAACAAAAACAATATGCAATAAGCCCAAGTGACAACGTGTGCACAACCCGAAAGCTAATAATAGACTGGACTAGAGAAAGAGTTTCGTGATCAAGGTGAATGCCGGCGACAGTAAGTACATCTGTACTCTACGACCATGATACACAGAAACGTTTTGCAGCTTTAGTTATTAATCTTTTACGTTAACAAAAACTAATAAACGATAGAAAAAAAGTGAGCAAATTTTTTTTATCAATATTTGTTATTATCACTGTTTTTGTATATCAAAACACTATTAGATTTTATAATTTTTAGTGGTATTTGTTTAAAAAAATGTTATAACAAATGAATTAGTTGCATATTTTAGAAAAATTTTTTTTGCTAAATTATTATTGTTAATCATTTTTAACTTTTTTCATTATTTAAATAATAGATTAACAAAAGACTTTTTTCTAAATTTATCATTTGTAATTTTCTACAAAGTAAAAAATTTTTTTTTTTGTTTAAAATTTATTTGTTTATTTAATTAACAATTTGTAATAAACAATGGTCGAATGTATTAATATTTTTTTATAGAAAAAAAATACTAAAAACAACCATATATTTAACCAATACAAAAAAAAATTTTCGATTTTTTATAGAATTTTCAATTTTGCTACTCTACAGAAATTAAAGTGCCTCCTTCTTTTGTTAAGTTATTAACCTCTATATCTTTTAAGTAGTAGTAGTAGCTACTTATTTTACTAGGCAAGTATGCCACAATGGGCCCTTTTTACCTAGGGACGTACAGTTTAGCGTAGACTCCGAACCACGGTCCTCGACTGTCAACTAACCCACCGCCTGGGCCTGCCCGCCTGCACCACTAGCAGAGTGGCAAACCTCCTGGGTAGGTCTCTTCGACCCTCCACTCGGGCTCGCCTCTCCGCCTGCATCAGGCTAGCGGCCTTCCCGGCTGTTGACAGCCTACCGACTGTTAGACGAGCTATCGTTCATCCATCCAATTGCCGGACTCGATCAGTGCTGCTTAACTTCACTGATCGAATATCGGAAATTAAACGGATGTCCATACCTCATCCCCTCTATATCTTTTAAACTATTAGAGATACGACAGTGGACTTTTTTATCGGAAATTTCGTCCTCTTTAAGAACTTTTTTTTTTAATTTCTTAATTATTAATAGTTTCTGAATTATTTGCGAAAAACTAAATGCCTTTTTTTATCTTAATTTGTTAATAAGTTTTGTAATTTTTTATATGCTGGTAAACAATTTTTATACATTTTTCTAGACGTCATTCCGAATCCAATGAGCTATCGCCCATATTTTTACGACCTTTATCACTAATTAACACCGTGAACAAGACTAAATTAACCAAAAAAGTAGATATTCAATTCGTGAAAAGAATATTGTAGTTATGCACCTAATTTTGTTATAATATCAATAAAACCATATATTAGGACAACTTGTAATAATTAAACTGTAAACTATATTAAGTACACAATATATTTGGATGAAATCTCAATATGGCCGCGACTATCAACTTTAAATCAATACAATTAACTACGACAAACAAGTTTGAAGTTCAACTTTTTTACTGAAGAGTTAATCTTGGAAGTGTCAACTACGACTATCTTCAAGCAGTTGGTAGTAACATAACCTTGAGCATAACATCGATAAATCATGGATCATTCAGGTAAGATATACTATCATTATACAGTGTGACCCACTTGAAATCAGGACAGACAAAATTATGTATTTATCATCCGATTTTGAACTGTAAAGCGCCAAAAACTATACTTTAGGACAAAATGACACATACTTTTACAAAAACTAAGGGCTATTGCGTAATTCGGGGAAGGAGGGATGAAAATTCAGGGTCATATTAGCGATTTTTTTACAAGAAATCTGAGTACATCACTAGATTAAGCGTCCTCTGAAATGGGCCTGTACCAAATTTCATAAAAAAATTTTACGTAATTAATATTTCTGTGGCCAAATTAAAAATAACGTTGTTCTTATGAATTTATTTCTTCTGATCCAGTAACCCCTAGAATAAAAAGTGAAAAACAATTGAAAACAACTACATATATATTTTTATTGGTAACAACATTCAACAAAATTATTAGAATGCCAGAATAAACGATAATCAAATTCTCGGTTCTGATGAATGAAATAGAAGCATTTGCTTGAAGTTAGAGGTAAAGGCAAAAAACAAGTGCTTCGACATATCTTCATTTATTGGTCTGTAGCTTTTAAGAAGAAAATTGACCGACCTCTTTGTTTTTTAATACATTCTAAAAAAGTTTCTGCGTCTGATGGTGTATCGTAGCCAATGCTATGTTTTAACAAGTCTTAGATTACTTTTTTAATGTTTATTAATGCCTAAATCTTTAATTTGATTTTTTGGTGTTTTTTTTTTATAGAATTTCGAAAAAAAATATTTTTTTTAATGAATCTTCATCTAACCAACATTTTTTTTTCAAAATGAAAAAAAAAATATTTTTCAATGAAATGTCATTTTTTGAAGAAGATACTTTTTTGTCAACGAGATTTTAATTTTGAAAAAAAGTAGTTTTCCAATGAAATTTTAATTTTTTATCGACATTCTACTAAAAGGGTGATGGAAGATTTAGGTTTCATGGGATTTTGACATCTCTGCGTTTATTGGTCTGTAACTTTTTAATAGAAAATTGACCCCTCCTTTTTTTTAATCCATTCCAAAAAGAGTGCTGCGTCTCATCAGACGCCATCGTGTATCGCTCGATTTTCTATATTGATTTAAAAACACCATAATTCGCACATTAAGTGTTGCTTTACCAAAGCGAAGTCTGCTACTGAGATACCTACACATTTATTGAGGCAAATACTAAGGTAGATAGGAAACACGCAGTTTTATTCGTATAATTAGTTTTATTCATATTTGTTGAAACAAATGCTCTGAAAATATTAATCATATATATCAAAAGTATTGCTTCAAAAATATGTGATAAAAGCAATTGCTACCTTTTATTCATCAGACCCCTTGTTGCTTCCACCAAACCACTGTTTATTTCATTGCACCTATCATACCTTTTTCGTAAGTTTCTTAAGTTATTTTTCTCAGTTCTGGGTTAATATCTGCACATGTTTCAGTTATTCTAGTTCGTAGTTCTTCTAATCTCGACTTGCATACTATTAGCTTTAGTGTACCCCAAAGGAAAAAGTCGAGTGGCCAGGGGTATTGGCGACTATTTCGACCTATTCACCGATTTCAATATATTCATTCAGCCATTCCCTTATCACTAATTGAAACAATCTAATTGAAACTTCAAATACAGGCGAGTATGAACCAGTAAGTCATATAGTAGGTTTTAAAACTCATTTATCTTACAGTACAGTTTTTTTGTGCTCTACAATTCACAAAATGTTAGTAAAAATTAAATGATAAATACAAATTTTATGGGGGTATTCCGCTATCATGTGTGTCACACTGTAAATTAAAATGTTACAATTACATGAGCGACATTTAGTAATTAGTTATATTCCACATTGCTTTATTAAAAAAATGCTGTACTTATTATACAGTGTGGAAATTAAGTAACGCATAAATTCAGTAATTCCGTTGATATTAATTTTTTGGAAAAAATCTCGAAGGGGTATAGTGATTTTAACTTCAGCAAATATTTTCAGTCTATTTTCAGTTTCTTATGTCATTTATTTTTTAAGTTATGAGGTCATCAACTTTTTTATAAAATGACAACCTATATTTTTTATTATTGATTTTGGTAGTAGTTTTTATTCTGGTTCCGACCGTAGAAAATTTTCAATATGTTATTATTTGAAAAAAAATCGAGAAAAACAGTCTTAAAGTTCAAATAATAAAAATTCATTAAATTGGATAAATTTATCTAGTTGCCGGTGTATCACATTAGTTACGGCTGTCAGAATTACATGATTTGTAAGTGTCGCAATAGAATAAGTGTTATTATTTTGCTTTTTCTAAATTAGAAAAACTATTTTATTAATAAAAATGGTACAATTGAGCGACAAACAGAGAAATGAAGTGTTAATAATGATTGGTTATGGCGACAGAGCTAGAACACATCAAGAAGTGTGTCATCTTTTTTAGAGAAAAATACCCGGATCAGCCCATAAATCAATCAACAATTAGTAGGATTGAAAAAAAAATTCGGGAACATGGCGTTGTAAAAGAATCTTCCAAAAAACTGGACGTCCAGCGACATTAAATGAAGATGCACAACTTGATGTGCTACTAGAAATTGAAAACAAAAAAAAAGTAATAGATTTCCCAATTTAATGAATTTTTGTTATTTGAACTTTAAGACTGTTTTTCTCGATTTTTTTCAAATAACATATTGAAAATTTTATATGGTCGGAACCGGAATAAAAAACTACTACCAAAATCAATAATAAAAAATATAGGTTGTCATTTAAAAAACAGTTGATAACATCATAACTTAAAAAATAAATGACATAAGAAACTGAAAATAGACTGCAAATATTTGCTGAAGTTAAAATCGCTGTACCCCTTCGAGATTTTTTCCAAAAAATTAATATCAACGGAATTACTGAATTTATGCATTACTTAATTTCCACACTGTATGTGCAATCTCTTTGCTCTTATTCAGTTCAACATACATATATTTATAATTACGGTCGGTGAAATATGCACCAAACGATGGTTTTGTAACCAGTTAAGAACATTCTCCTGGAAACAACTAAAATAAAAATCACATGAATGAGGAAGCCACAGATTTCTCTACAATGTTAGCAACAGTAGCTGTACAATGAATTGCAGCGATTTACCAACGGTGAATGAGCCAACGACGTAAGTAAACATTCAGTTTGGTCATCGCAGTTCCGGAGAAGTCGGGGTTTTACAAGTGGGGAGCATCTGTGGGAACTGGGGACCACATATAAGCTTAATATTGTATACCCCACTTTATCGAAAATGCGTTAAATTAAGTCTGTCTCTTTTTTTTTCGCGGTCCTGCAAGGTCTTAATATATATTTTGCTTCTTGTAAATGTATCCTTTAGTTAACTGGGGAGTCTCTTCGTTGCATTTAAAATTAACGGCATAGTTTGTGGTTACATTAAAGTTAATTAACAATTTAATTATTTTAATAGGCAGTGTGTGGTTTGATTTGACCGAGTGAATTTGTTGGGAACTAGTGATTTTGATTTTGCGCTTCGGACTACTCGTATTTAATAAAGTAAGTTTATTTTGTTATTATTTATTAATACAAATTAGTTTACTTTTATTTAATATAGTATGTTTTAAAAGTTGCTGGTATTTTCATGAGCCTGCCGAATATTTTTATGAAAATATTCAATGAAAATCATTTTCTACTATAATTAAATAAATTTTTAATAACTGCTATATAAATATGTATAAAATTAACATAAGTACATACAGACATCGACAAATACACAATAATTATTGAATCATCAATGCGAATTGCGGCCGCGACAATGGGTATTTGTAATGTAAATTCTATGTAAATATAGGAATCGCGCGCGGTTAGTTGCGTGCGGTTAGCGGCTAGTGGAAGATTGCCCTTAGATACCCTACAACTAGGTAAAACATTCAGATACTAAATACAAACATTTTGACAACAAAAATAACTTTAAATTAGTTCTAAAAACAAATAGATTCTTTTAAAAGCAAATTAAGTTCCTCTTCTTGGTAAAAGTTAAAATATAAAGTGGAATGAAAAATAATATTAACTGAAAAATTTTTTTTTGCTAATTATTATTTACTAACATTTACAAATCTTATCACAGTTAAGTATAACATATATCTTTTTTAAACAATTATTTTCCTGGCTATTTGCCAAAACGCTGAAACTTGGATTACAAAAAAATATACGCACATTATGTGAGTCAGTTGTACTGAACATAATGTGCATATAATCCTGTACATTTTTTGAAAAATTTTAACTTCTGCCATTTATCCAGTATCCTTTCTTTTGTTGCTCGCGACATAATACTTTTTGTAGATTTATGTTATCTTATCACATCAAGGAAATGTTTTTAACGAAGCATTTTTTTTGTTTTTATGTTCTAAAAATAGTGTAATAAATTCATTTTATGACATGTATTAATAATTTATCACTTCACTTAGAACCCAAATAAACAATAAATAATTTGTAATTTAGTTTGCACTTCTCAGGAAAGAATTTAATGAATTTTATTATCTTTTACGACCATGGAAAATTGGTTAACCCATTTTCAAATGCTATTAAATATTACTAACATTACTAAATCACGACATTCTCCCAATGTGTCTTCAAGACCATCAAATCTCTCTGAGACAATGAGACGATTTGTGTTTGAAAACTGACTGCAATACGTTTCATGGATCGATATCAAACAGGAATTCTGCAGCATTAGTTGAAAAAACAATTAAAAAAATGATAATACAGTGAGTCATTTAGAAATTCCTGGCCAGGCCGTTTAAAATTAGAAAGAAGATTCATTTTGTATCAAATTTATAAGAACACCGATCTGTCAAGAAATAAATTACAGCAAGTTTAATGCAATCTAAGGGAAAATGGAATAAATGAAACTAGCTGTACGCTCTGTAATCCCAAGTATATTAGATAAACCAAACAATCAATTGTAACTAGCTTCAATGAACACACGACCTAAACCAAAAAACTTAAAAGTCTTGTGTTACCCGGAATGTATTTGAGAAGAACCATATTCGTAATTTAAGGTTAATTATTATTATTAACATAAATTTGATGGGCATTCTGGTCCACTTGTTAGTCAGTTATTCTTTATTAATTACGCTATTTGTCGAAAAGTAACTGATCTTTTGATTAAAAGATATGTTTCCCAGTAATATACTGGGTACCAATTTTTTTCCAAGTTGGAACCACATATTTTAGCAGGAACTCCCAAGGAGGAAAGAGAACGATTAAAATCCATTCATCCACTGAACGAAGTAGAACATAACTGATTTATGATATTCAAATTCAAACAGAGGAACAGCCAAACGGTACAAGATATAGAAAGATTTGTATATTCTCTATTACTACATTTTTATACCAGTATGGGAAGGAAATTCAGTATGTTAGGGTAATAACCTATAAAAGCTGAGAAAATCTCGTGCTGCTTCTTCGACTGGTAAATTTGACCGCCTTTACAGAGTAATTCCGGAGTGCTACATGAAGTTAATACTCATTGTATTGCACTTAGTTAGAAAGGCTAATAGCTATTTTACTTCAACTTCCTTAAAGATAATTTGAAAATAGTTACACTAGTGCATAAAGGTGTTTTTAGAATGTAACCCAGACACACACATAAGAGGATAAATGATTAAAATATATACATACACATATGTACTAACTTTGATATAAGTTTTTTCATGTCTGCCTTCAAAGTGATAAAAAAAAGAATTCGCAAACTGTACTATATTTTGAATTGTGTTTTTCCTTATCAAATAATTAATTTCACATTTTCCAAGTCAAATGAGTATAGTTTATATGAATTAGGATTTCTTTTTTGAGCAATATAACGAGCCATGTAAAGAAATCACTGTTTATGTGGACACTTATGACGATTATTGACTTAGACAGTAATAAATTTTAGGATTTAGAAAACAATTAAACGATACTTATATAAATTTGTAGATATAAAAAAATTGATTACAACACATAAAAACAGAATTATTAACAACTATTATTTAAAAGATGCTGTTTTGGATCATCATTCTATAAATTTATATTCATCATTCTATTTCAAAATTTTATTATGGCTCTTCTAATTTCTTTTCTTTGCATTAATTGTCTTATGTTTGAGCAGTTCTCTCTAGTCTGAAATTAAATTGCCTTCTGTCAGCCAGTCCGAATAGAGTAGGTAATCTAGCGTATTCAGATCTGGTGAATTTGTAGACTAGTGGTTTCAATTATGACACATTTTTTCTTATAGCTCTGTGGAATAAGGTACTACCTTAAACAAAATGATTTTTCATTAGACATCACGGACTTATTTCAGTTTTCCTTCTAATCGAATAAACCCGATTATTTTGTATGGTCTGAGGAACCTAAAAAGTAAAGTATTTTCATTTTCTAAAATAATTCAGTGTAAATGGTACTATACTCTTACCATTCTATTTATGCATTGTTTTTACTTATCTGCAAGATATCAAGCTGCATATTCTAAATTGTCTAATAAATATATACAGGGTGGGGCAATAGTGCGTCCGACTTCGATATGTCGAGTCCTATGATAGCTACAACCTTGATTTAAAAACCTGAATAAACTATACAAAAAAGGCTTTGTGGCCTTCTTCCACTCCTGTATTATTATTGATTCTCTCCCAACTACTTGGATGTAATGATTTTCTTTTGTTGAAACTATGCCGTTTACACGTGTATATTAAAAAAAAATCACTACAGTCACAATTATCGACTTCAAGAAAAAATATATTAGTACCAGTTATGAGATATCTGTGTAATGACACTCAGCCATTTTCACTTCCTAATATTATACAGGGTGGCCAAAAAATAATTTTTAAATTATTTGAACTGAATTTTCTAAATTTTTTCAAATGGAACACCCCTGTATATTTTTGGACGATGTGATGTAGAATTAAAAAAAGGAAAATTTTTTTGTACGTTCATCCCTATGGCCATTTGTAACAATTTTCGATTTATTGAACAATAACTGCAAAATTCAGCAATAGAAATTTTTTTTTCTACTCATATATATAAAAATAACAATCTTTCCACTGCTCTACTCTATATAAAAGTGACATTTCTTTACTCAGAGATGAAAATATTTTCATTTCTAGAAGTGAAAATGAAAATGTCAAATTTATATTTTTAATAATGAATAGAAGAAACACTTTCATTTAGTAGCCTGCGTATCTATTTTACCTACCATAGCAAGACTAAACAAACAATTAACAATTAACTATGACAGTTCGTTTATAATTTAATCGCATTTTATATAATTATTATGGACTCAGAAAGTGAATATAGTGAATCATGCACACCCCCAAATACAGTTAAAGCGGCAAATTCTGCTTTCGACAACATTTTCCTGGATAAATCACGACAAAGATATGAATTTGTTTACAAGAAGTTCATGGATTGGAGAAATGATAACCAGATAAACTCGTTCTCGGAAAACGTTCTTCCGGCTTATATTAGTAAAATATCCAACGATTTAAAGCCATACTGTACTGAATATGCATTCCATGTTACGCAATACAATTAACGTCAAACATAACGTGGATATTTCGAAATACGCTAAATTCAAAGCATTTCTAAAACGAAGATCGACGGGGTTCAAAAAGCAAAAGAGCTAAAGTTTTAACAACACAATAAATTCAGACGTTTATTAATGATGCACCTGACGATAAATTCCTGTTTACAATGGTAATTATTACTTTATGTAATGTTGTTAATGTGAAAATATATTTTAATCATTTTATGTAGGTAGCATTAATTTTTGGCATTGCTGGAGCTTACCGTTCACATGAGTTAGATATTTAGAAATAACTAATGTTCAAGATCTGGAAAAGCGTTACTTGTAACTATACCTCATACAAAAAACTCACACGCCACGTTCCTCTGCAATTACAGCCAGTTACTATAACATTTGTAAGAACTATATAGATCTTCGTCCATTAGAAATAAATAATACAACCTCCCGATTCTTCCTCAATTACCAAGATGACAGGAGTATACAACAAGTGATTGGAATCAATAAATTTGAAAATGTTCCAAAGCAAATTACAGCATTTTTTCATTTGTCGGATGTTCAATTATATCCAGGCCATTCATTAAGAAGGTCTCCTACTACTGTTCTTGCAGATAGTGGAGCTAATCTAACAGAAATAAAACAACACGATGGTTGGAAATGAAGCGCAGTGGCAGAACAATACATTGAAGACTCAATAAATAAAAAAAATCTAACGTGAAAGCATTATACAAGTTTCGAGAAACTTTAACATTAACTCCTCCGTTATTCAATGTGTGTGGAATCGCTATCGTGAGATTGATCAATACAAAAAGCGACTTGGACAGGATCTGAAAAGAAAAACAAGTCAAAATCAACACCGATTTTTGGTCAATTCATGTCTTCGTAACTGCGTCTCCACAGTGAGGGACCTCCAAAATCCTCTCAGGACGACGCGCGACGCATGGAGTGACTGTATCAGATTAGACAGTAAGCAACAGGACAAGGAAAGCAAGACGACCCGTCTGAAAACCCATACGACGCTCGTCTGAATTTTGCTCGTCAGCATGTCGCATTCGACAAAGGTTTGTGCTATTTGCGAACGACTCAAGGTTCCGTATTACTCGTTGCGATGGTCGTGTACGCATTTACAGACTCGTAGTTCTATTTGTATAAAATTTACAGCTTGAATTTTATTGAGGTGCAAAGCAGCGTTCCTCTAAATTTTTTGAGCAATGTGTAAGAAACGAAAATAAAACAAACATTGAGTTGAAAGGGTTATCATCGGAGGCATAGGGAAATAGATAAATAGTTTAAGGCGCCTTTATTGTATTGCCGCAAGTCAATTATCCTTCGTCTCCCACAAACAATCTAAATTTATAGATTTTTTTATTTGTTATATCCTATGTTGTATTATACTCTTCTTGTTAATCACAGACAAGGTTAGGCCTAGGTATGATGATATATCGCCGTGTTTAATACAAAAGTTGAAAATGCGAATAACTTTTTTTTCAATTAAATACGTACCTAGCCGTTTATTATTAAAAATAAAACTTAAAACATCATATTTCAACAATGCAGGTGGATGTTAACAGTTGGCCTTGGTTTCACCGGCTTTAGAGACTGCAGGTAACGGCTGCATAACAGATTAAAGGTTATTTTTAGAACTCTCGATAGTTATAATACTCTTTCAATTGCATTTGCATATATACTACCACATCATATGTGGGAAATGAAAGAGTTTATAAGTTCAGATACCGATGTTATGCCATAAAGATTATTCTCTATTAACAACATTTTTTTATTATTTTTGTATATTTCTTTATTAACTGAATCTTTAGATATCACTACATACACTAAATATAGTAATTTCTAAATTCCATTCAATTTATGTAGTCACTCGAGCTATATCTTCTATTTTTCAAACCTCTCCTAATTGAAGGATTGATTAGAATATTAGAAATAATCCACAGACTACAGATATATAATATACTGTATTTCACAAGAGAATCCAGTTCGTATAATTTAAGAAAAATCGTCTGGGACTCCATCCCTCCTTATCTGTATTAAAGATTGTCTGTAACCGAAGATGCAAATATTTTAGGATTGGTGACAGGTATGAGTTATGTTAGAAAAAACCCTCCGGATTTCTCTGTAGGTCCACCGTTAGAATAAAGCTATTCTGTCCAAATTAAGTAGAGTTGTAGCCCCCAGCAGATTTTTCTTTAAGTCTGAAGGGCTATAATTCTGCAGGAAAACATTTCGGACCCATGTTCATAGGAACATTTTGTTTAAAATCATCCAAGGAATCATCACGTCCTGAAGTTTTCAACATCACTTAGGAAACACCCTATATATTATTTTATAGCTCATGTACTTAACTTATTTTGTAATTCATAATTCATTTGCTATATAAAATTTAGTGCGTTTAAAAATAAAACTTCAAACACAAAACAAAAAAATATGTGAAGCTAAAGGAGATAATACGGTCTCAGTTTATACAACGCGGAAATAATTCAAAGTATCTAAGGATACCCCAAACCAACCCAGTATAGCGGAAGCAGAATCGGAAGTTAACACAGTGCGGGACGAAAATACTTTGCGGAACCATAAATGCCCTCTGGGTGTAATAGTACTATATCCCTTAATGTACTTTTGTCCCGCATCACGTCGCTCCCTATGCCGCTCCCGCGCTGGTTTGGGGGATCCGTTAACCACGGCGACATAGGCTACGAAGATCAACGACGGTCCTACTGTGGATTCAGAAGTGATAATCTAGCAACAAATACTAGCAGATTGTTAACAAGGTTTCACAAACGTCTATTGTGGAACATCTCCACAGACTAGGCAAGGTCAACAGGCGCTGTCGAGAAGTGACTCCAGAGTTGACCCCCGTTCAAGCCCAATGTCGCGTCGTGTGTACACTTTTAGTCAACTGCTCCAAAATTATCATGACGAGCCTTTCACCCGTCGAATTATAACCTGCAACAAGAAGTGGGTTTATTTATCTAAACCAGACAAAAAAAATACCAATAGTTGAACCTCGGGGTAATTAGCTGAGCCTGTTGTCAAATGAGTCAAGTTCTCGAGGAAGGCAATGCCGTGTGTCTTATGGAATTTAGAGAGTAGAATCCATTTTGATCTAGTTCCAAATAACTAACCCCTAGACGCTGAGCTATATTCTGTCCAATTCGAGCAAGACATATCCAACTTTAGTCAACAGAAAGCGAGTGTTATTGCAAATTGCAACAAGATAAGACAAGCGAAGGCAAAAATCTGAACTTTTGTCACATTCACTCGGACTTCGTGCCACATGACTATCACCTTTTAGGGCGACTGCGACCTCTCTGCGCGCGCGAAGCTTTTCTAACCTCAAGGAAGTCGTGACTATGTGTCGAAAGCTTTGCGCCTCCAAAGACACTGCTTAGTGTCGCCAAGGAAGCAAACAACTTGTAGGAAGATGGGTTCTAACCCTAGAGTACAATGGTCCTTCGATGAATGATGTTTTACCACTGTTGTTTTATTTTAGTTTGAAAATGAAAACGAACTTTCCGTTTACCAGTACTGTTGTCGGAGTAATATCCAGGCGCAAATACATCAGAGACGTGAGTGGAACAGAATGAAAATGAAATTAATTATTAATTTGTTGTACATTTCACAACATTTTCTAGTGTGTAAACACATTATTATAAATTGGTATATAATTAAGTCATGCATGGCGAAGCACGAACGTACAACCTTAAGTAGTCAGCACTGTAATTAAACAATTTTTGAACATAAATAGGCTAAATGAGACGTATCTTTTAAATAAGCATAACATTTTCATTATTCTAACGGCCTTAATGCAATTATAGAATAATAGAATTAATTACACAATATCAATCCAATTACACAATATCAGATAAAAGTAATGACCGGCAGCAGTGTTTAAACAGTTGTCTTACACATAATTATCCATATCTAAGGTCAGGAAAGGAAGCAATTTTATTATTGGCTGTTAGGTAAATCAACCAAACGCATTTAATGCAAGAAATATAAAATTAATAAAGCCAAGGATTTATTCCATAAAATAAATTGGTATTTCCTCAAATTTAAAAGTACGGCCTAACAGAATTAATTCAATGATTTCTCTTGTAGGATATTTACAGTTACATTTAATGTCTTCGCAATATCCGGACAGGAAAAAACCTTGTAATTATTTTAAAATTTGTGATTCTTAATTTTGTTACTTGAATAGGTAACTATTTAAATATAAAAGGTCATACCTATTTCGATTGCTATTTTTGATATTGAATAATTTTCCGTTTACTTTGAAAAGAACGTTTTTAAATCGATTGTAAAAATAAAAACATATTAGCAGAGTGCTAATTCTACTGCCACATTAATTTTAAAAAAAGTTTTACATAAAGCAGATGCATGTTTTAAATAAAACCATAGCGCAAATTTTTTATACTGTTTTTTTAAGAACTATACAAAGGTGGCCATTCGTTCCGTTTTTGACGGGACAGTTCCCTAATTCGATTCTGTGTCCCATAAATTTTGAAAAATCCTCTTTTTGAATCAGTATCACATAAAAGTCCCATTTTTTACGTAAACATTAAATCTAATCTTACTTCCAGATTAGTTGAATTATGATCGGGAAACTTCGGAATTCCCTAAGTTCTGACGATTCTAAAGTTGTTTTCTTGTCACAAATTGTCGTTTATTGATCATTTGCGTAGTATAGTTTTAGTGTGTAAACAAAGAGGTTTATGTGTTTATGCTAGGCACATTTTGTGAATATTGTTATTATTATACTGTTAAAGTTGTAACTTTAATTTACAGTACCAAAGCGACGCTGACGGTGTGTCCTGATTCCTTCAAAAATTAATTTAACCTAATTCTAGTACCTACCATCTTACCACCATTTTTATTTCTAAGTCCCGTATTTCATTCAAACACAAATGGTCACCATAAGTAAACAGTATTGAAAAAAAATTAATTAAAATGCTTGCTTTGGGTGTGTGGATAAAAGGATAAAAATAACCCATACAGCACACAACATTCATTGTATGCCCATTTTAGGTTCATTTATGCCCAGGACGTCAATGTATACATTTTGAACATCCAGTGGATATTTGTATCTGAAAATCCACTGGATGTACTCAAAAATAGATTCACTGGACGTCCATGGACATACAGGACATGCACTGAATGTACGCAAAAAAAATATCGAGTGGATATACATGGACATCCACTGGACTATGGATGTCCCTACTAGACCTAGTTGTCACAAATGTATAATCAAATGATGTTCTTGGAACAGTCACGTATGCGATAGAAAATACTTATACATCGCTGTTGCCTTTTTGTACGTTGTGTTTGCGAAGTAACGAGGGTACGCTTCATCGTGCCCCTTCCCTTTCCACATTCAGTTTATTTGTCGTAGATATGACGTCCTCGATGATTCAAATACTTGTGCAAACATACTGTAAATATACAAATGTCATTGATGTGCTACTGACGTCCACATTTCACACCTAGTACTGGAGCAGAATTAAAGCTCGTGAAGCGTGTCTAATCCCAAAATGGATTCTGTTCTATCTATATTTAACTTGATAACAGAGTATTAGGTACTCATCTTAGGACCCACAGAGGAATAATAGTATTGGTTATCAGACATTGTTAATATAAAATATAATTAAACAAGTTTAGTTTTTTAAAGTGACCTCAGTGTTTTTAAGAATTGTAAATAATAAAGAACTTGTATAATAATGTGTATTTATTTTTCTTTCAGAAAATGGGTACAATTCCGCAACTCTCAATAATAAAAGGACCTACCAGACAGCTTAACCCTAACTTATTGAACAGACTTTTTGAAAATGTTGCCACTGGTACAGCTGACAATAATACTGCTGTCATATTTAATGGTACGTACTTGTAATTTTTCTGGATAAAAACCTCTAATTTTAAATGCCCCACTACTTAGGATTCTGGCGCCGCTGTGTTGAGGAGAACTTTCTCGTATTTTTTTATAACTTAGATTTTTAACTAATCCTGCATAAGGTTAACAAACCGGTAAAAGTATACATTTTATTAAACGTCGCGTAAGAAAGTTATTATTGAACTTCAACTCTGTGTGTATGTCTGTCAGCCCTAAGCACGGTACCTTAAACTTACAATAAGTAGACATGTCGAATAATATTAAAATTCAATCATATTATTTTGTGTTAAACACATAAAAAAAGAGACACAAAACATTTTGATGCTTTATTAAATAGAGGATGTTTTATAAGTAGAGTTGGCAAAAATGCGCCGCAGGACATAGGCGTACGTACGCACCATAATAAGTATAATAAAAGAAATTAACTAGTAATAAATGCAATAAACTGTTACAATTTATAACAATATATGCACAACTTACCCTCTTAACTAGCTAGGTTATCACAAACTAGAGAAGATGTGTAAAAACTTTGCAGCATCATGTATGTTTCTATGGTTGTCTTCGAGAGTAATGTTCGACGTTGTGAAAAAAATATGCTTATATTTTGAGAACGACCGTTCGACATCTATTGATATAATGCAAGCATACTTTGAACTCACTTAACAGATCTGAAGATGCACCATCAGTACCATCACAAATTTGTCTTAATCTGGTAAAAGAGGTGTCTTGTTTTAACACACGTGCGAACTTTTCTCCAACGGGCTCATTTTTTGCGCCACTTATAGAGTGTAGCAGTCGATTTACTTCGTCCACTATTTGCAGTGACTCCGCTAACTACAACGCACTGTTTTGAAATTTTTATGTGGCATCATGTAATCCTTTATTGTTCTTATGAACAGATTTTAAAGCTGTTTCAACAGAACCGTCTTCGAATTCTGTCTGGCTTTCCTTAATAGCTGCAGCCTCGTCTGGATTGAATTGTAGTATCACAGCTTTTATTTGTTGTAAATATTCTGCATAATAAAATGCTGCCTCCAACCATGTTTCCCAACGTGTAAGAATCGGCTGTGGTGGTTCGGGAATACCGGTACACTTGCTATGAAATGCTCGAAGACGTTTAGGAGATTTAAGAAACACTTTTTGTACTTGCTATTAATGCATCTACACAAGGTGTAAAGCATGCACTTTACACGTAACATGTGCTAACCTTTAACCGTGTTCTTGAAGAGAACGGCCTACTAAACGCATTGTTGTGGCACCATCGGTCACAAACATCAACACTTGACTTTTTGCCAGGTCAAATTTTTCTAACGTCTCCAGCACCACCAGCGTAATTGTTTGGCCAGTACACTCAGTTAGTCTTTTGCTGGCTAGTAACAGTGAAAATATTGGTTTAAGAGGGTCCAGTACACGTACTATAACATTTACAATATAATTTTTGTTTACAATCTGTCGTCTCGTCAACACATAACCACAGCCGTGTATTTTTTTAGTACACATTAGATCTTATTTACAATGTCCTCGCTTACAGTTGGTACGTAGTTACGCAACGACTTCACCTTGGGATTGTATTTAGAGTAAATCGAACAGAAACTGTGTTGTCGAAGAACAGAAATTATGTGACATTTACAATCACGTTTGTCCCAGCACATCAGGTCAGTCTCGCACACCTTACAAATTTTTATAGCACCATTGTAGAATATATTCGGGAATCCACTGGTGAATTTATTCACTTTGTCAGTGTATGGCCGTTTTTTACCCTTGGTCAGGTCTAACGTACTTTATTATTAAATTGATATCAAGAATAAAATACAAAAAATAAAATTATCAACAACACAACGGAGAGAAATAAATTACGTTATTGACACCTCGATGCATAACAGTAGACTAAAATAGTAAACAAGTCTTACGTACTTGGTTATTTCTCTACCTGATACCGCCCATGATTTGTGGAACGAAATGCCCACTCTACTTATAAGATCGAACAAATTGATAGAATTGAACAAAATAGTGCTATATCAAAGAAAAATGTTATATAAACAGTAACCAGCCGAAAATGTCCAACTGCAAATTTTACTGGATTGTTTTATTATTGAAGTACAGGTACTGGCTAGTCAAAACAATAAATTAGACTCATGTTCCATTACGTCACTTTAATAAATAAAATAATTATTTATTTCTTTATTCGATATTTAGAAAATGGTGCAGTTTATGCATCATCTTGCAACATCTGTATTTATTTTGAAATTATTCATTTTCAAAAAATTTTGTATGCCGCCTAATTTTGTATCACCAATCTTTCAGCCACCCTAGGAAGAAAATTGTCATTGTCCATTATTTTTTATCGTCTAAACATTGTGAGACGTGACTTTAACCAATTATTTTATTTTGCTTAGATAACGGCCAAACGAGACAACACACATATTCCGAACTCAACAGGATAAGCAACAAGTTAGCCAGAACAATTCAGCAATCAATTGTTACGCACAACTTACCCAGAAATGCAGACGGGGACTATATAGTAGCGGTAAATATGCACCCCAGCGATCGCCTAATCATTGTCCTTTTGGCCATTTGGAAGGCTGGAGCTGCATACTTGCCTTTGGACCACGCTTTTCCAGGACCTCGAATCGAACATATCATAAGGGAAGCTAAACCTGTAATAATAATTTACGATGATGGTAATTTGAGTTTTTTATTCTGATATTTTATGCGCTAGTGTACACAGCTGGAAATACCTTTTTTTATTTTAATGAAAGTATTTATAGTAATTAGAAATTTTACAATTATATTGGAAAATGTAGTCTTGTGAGTTGTGGTTTACTCTTGAGAAATAGGGCCAAATGTTTCCAATCTTCATCGTAGAAACTTGACTACAAGGTAGATAATTGCTCACCAAAAATAAATGACTTATTTCTAATGTGAAATTTTAGGGTGTCAAGCACATTTAGTTACATAATTTACAAAAACAAATTAAATTCCTCTTCTTGGTAAAAGTTTAAAATATAGAGTGGAATGAAAAATAATATTAACTGAAAATTTTTGAGTCAGTTGTACTGAACATAATGTGCATATTATCTTTTTTGTAATTCAAGATTCACCGTTTTGTCAAATAGCCGGGAAAATAATTGTTTAAAAAGATATATGTTATACTTATCTGTGATAAGATTTGTAAAAGTTAGTAAATAATAATTAGCAAAAAAAATAAAAAATTTTCAGTCATTATTTTTCATTCCACTCTACATAATTTACAACTGAAAATACATAGTTTGTGCTTAAAATGTGGGCCTTATATATAGAAGTTATTTCTTTTAGTAGAAATTGCATTCAAAATGAAGCTCTGAAATGGCGCAATAATTGTATTCTTTCTTCTGAATCAAATTATGCAAATTTACTTATTTTTAAATAATAGCTACCATAAAATTTAATAAAAAGATATAATGGAGATATAATGCTTAATATTCTTTAATGTCTATACAAGATTGAAAAAAAAATGGATATTTTACACACGATACAGTGTTAAATCATGATGCATTTTAAAACGTCCTTTGACGTGTCGCCTTAGCGATCTACACATACAAAATACGTATTTTTGCCTATGCAGTCGTTAGGACTTTGTTAAAAACCACTAGGTACGATTTGCCAGAACTATTTTAAATAATTAAAAAAAAAATAGTGTAAATTACAACCTATTAAAGCTGTGTTTTATTATATTTTCGAATCCCATCACTAACAATAATATTGTATTTATTCCTTCAGATTCCGATTATTATATGGACACACACAAATTTTCCTTTGAAGATCTCGTAAACCAAAGCAATAAACAACCCGCAGAAACCTTGAGGGAAGATGAAAGAGTATACCATATAAAAGATGACCTCGCCATAGTTCTGTACACGTCAGGAAGCACGGGAATACCAAAAGGTAAATTGAATACGATTTCGCCATCATATAGTGTGATCATATGCCATAATCTGGAGATGATTAAGGCGGTGTTTCCAGATGATCAGCATAAATCTGTAAACGACCCATTTGTTCACATATTTTTTTCTTTTCTCTTTTATTATAGTGTGCTCAAAAAATATGGAATAAATTCATTATTTTTCAAACCAAAAATATTTAGAAAAAAATCCACTTACACGTCTATTTCAAAATCAATTGCGCACCTTATCCTTTATTATTTTTTTTTAATATGACGTTATTACTGTTTTCGTTATGACGTCATCGATATATTTTTTAAATAGAACAACCTGTATATGTCTCCATTTTTGGATTCTGCTTTAACAGCTGATTTTAAAAATGTATAACACTTAGGGTCTAAAATTGATAAGTTGAAAGATACGGCCATTTTGAATATAAGAATTTATTAATATTTCATGTTTTGTTTGAACAAATAATAGTCACTAGAACTAACGGTTGGTTAATAATAAAAACAATTTATAGTACACGTTCGAACTTTACTCCTTGTTGTAGCTGACAGTACCCTAAACAATGAATAAAATGTTGCTGAACCTTGTTTATAATTCTTGAGAAATGTTGTTTATTTCTTTCTAATTCTCTCTTTTAATTTAACAATGTTTTCTGGTTTGGTTATTTAAACTAAGTTTTTTAGATGGTCCCACAGAAAATAATCTAATGCATTGAGGTCCGGTGAACTTGATGGCGATTCGATGGGTCCACGTCTACCAATCCAACTGTTCAGAAATATTTGGTCAAGATACCTTCGAACGTCTGCTGCATAATGGGGAGGCGCACCATCCTGTTGATAACACAGGTTTTCGGCAACATTTCAAGGATTAATTCTACTGGGGAATAAATTTATTAACGTTGGAATGAGATAGCCTATTAAAAATTGGAAATATGCCGGTCCGTTTACAGTTCCATCGATTCTATTTCTTACTATTGCCGCACACGCATTTACCTTTTGTGGATACTGTGTGTACTGCTCCCGCATCCATCGAGGGTTTTCCTTTGCCGAGTATCTACAATTCTGACGATTCAATTCACCATTTAAGTTGAAAGTGCATTCATCGGAGAAAATAATATTTTTGTATCAGAAGAGGATCACCATTGCACATATTTATCATTGTTTCACAAAATTATGTCCTCCGATCTAGATCATCATCACTTAATTCTTACACAAGCTGAATCTTAAAGGGATGCCATTTTTCTAATTTTAATACTTTGGTAACATCATAATCGCGACTAACCTGACGAACGCTGGGTATATGGATTTTCTTCAACAGCCAATAAAATATTTAATTTTGTATCCTCGTCAACACCTGTGTGACCTGTTTTGGATAAATTTTCCACTTTTACTCACTGTCGATTGAGTTATGGGTCGTTCTTCTGGATATTTAGTATTAAATAAATTATATACTTCTTGTTAAGTTCGCATCCTATCACTATACCCGTATATCCTATCACTATACCCGTAATAATGTCTCTGCTTTACAGATACACTCATGTTATAAATTAAAATACCACTATTAGGTATTAATAAATGATTCACTGTCAAAGACAATAATGACAAAACAAAAAAACAAACAAAAACTAGTCTACTTCAAAAAATAATAAAAAAATATCTAACCGGCTTGATGGAGCAGTAGCTAGAGGACGCGATGGCAAGTACGACTAGATACTTTCTCCATCGTCCTGCGGGTTTTATTCCTGCCACTGGCACTGACAATAGTTGTGTGTCCGGGTTTTTTTTAATAAGTGTAACCCTCACCCGTGCTGCTTCAGCTTTGGATTCGCGGGTTGTCTAATTTCTGTTGTGTTTTATATATTTTTTAACATTACATCTTTTCCAGGTGTCCGCCTTCCACATAAAGTCATCCTGAACCGTTTACAGTGGCAATTCAAAAGATTTCCCTACAGCAATACTGAGCATGTGTGCGTATTCAAAACAGCATTAACATTTGTCGACAGTGTTTCGGAAATTTGGGGACCTCTAATTAATGGACTGTCTCTACTTGTTGTGTCCAAAGCACTTACGAAAAATCCTGAGAAGCTTATCACACTTTTAGAGGAATATCAGGTATAATAGGACAAATTTTCTTTATATGAGTCGTGGATTGCACAAAAATCACACCAGTCTCTGGCCGCACGTTTGATCAGAGCGGCCTAATTGTTATGCCCAAGAGCAAAAATTGCAGCACTTTGATTGACGGCTTGCGCCAGATGCCTTGCGCCAATGTACTTTTAACGATCACCTTGTATATAAATCAATGAAATCTTGTAGATTTTTTCGTCATTCACACCTTATGCGCCTAACTGGGATTAGACCGTATATTTAAATAAATATTAGCGTAAGTGACAGCTTAATTGTCAATTCCAATATGATATGTATTAATTTCAGAGAATCAACATTTCCAAACGCTTTATCAACAAAAAAATGTGTATACAGGGTGCAGCATAATAAAGTGTCATAAATGAAGGTGTCCTTTTACAAATTAAACAATATTTGGTCATACAAACATTCGTCCTTTGTGTCCAGGATACAGGGAGATTTACTTTTCAAAAAAAAATTATTTAAACATTTTTTTGAACAAATGAAGATAATGAAACTGAATTTTGTGTGTACAACAGATGATAAAATTGCATTTTACGTCGAAAAATTAAACCTCAACTTGTACCAGTGACGTTGATTTTTTTTTTGGCATTTTTTCGATGCAATTTTTTTTTTTTAACTAAAATGACTTTTTGCGTAGCTTTTACCATTTGGCAATTTGTAACTTAAATCGTAGTCAGTTATCGTTCTATCAAATGCGCCAATAACTTTATCTTAATCTTATAAAAATAAATAAGCACCTGTCAAGCGGCGTTTAGATTATTAACGTCTTTTTACCATCGTTGATGTAAATTGTCGATTTACATTTAAAAAATCATTTAATCTTTTGAATAAATGACCGATGTGCATTTCATTTTTAGGCTTGCTAATTGTAATAATGTGGAGGCTGAAAGAATTTACGAAAAACGCTTTCCCAACCGACCGCGATGTTATCTAGATTGAAGAATGTTTATGAATATTCATGTACGCTTAAAGCAAACAAGATCTTTAAAACCCAATCATAGTGGTGAAAGAATGGTGACACGATGGTAAGAACAATTCGACAGGAGAGAAGGATAATTGACAGTTGAGGCGAATCCTAGTATTATCGTAAAAAAAATTGCAGCTACGGAACGTGTGAATCACATGACAATTCATCGCGTTTAAGAAGAAATCTACTGTATCCCTATCATTTACAAGCTATCTCTATCATTTCAAGCGCTGCATCCCGAGTATGCAGTACCACGTGTCAGATTCTGCGCATGGTTTTCATGGAAATATATTCCAAACCCTTTCATTCTTCTGTATTATTTACGGATGAAGGTGGATTTAACAGGGAGAGCAAATTTTCATAATAGCCACTTATGGGAAAATCAAAATCCTTACGGAAGAATTGAGTCTACGTACCAACGTTTTTCGATTATCTGGGCTGAAATTGTCGACGATTTTTTAATTGAATCATTTGTTCTATCCCAAAGGATTAATAGAGAATCTTACCTCAAAGTTCTTCAAAATAATTTGCCACTTCTAATAGAGAATATTCTACAAGCAGTATGCCAACATATTTTTTACGCTCTACCTTTTCCTTGATCGTACAAGGATATCTCATTGAAATTTATCCTATTGTGGTGGGGGACCAAAAGCATGGCTATCTCGCTCTCTAGACCTTAGTCCGCCGGATTATTATTTATGGGGCCGTTTAAAATCGTATGCTTATGCTTTTCCTATTACTGATGAACTTTTCCTCATAGGATAAAAGAATGGTGCCAGAAAATTTGTCGCAATCCAGGAATCTTTGATTGAGAGGATCTACGAAAACGTATCGAAAAGGGTATTGAGACACTTCGAACACCTCTTGTAAAATTGTCCCAATAATTTTATACCAAAATTTTCTGTTTCGTTTGTGTTTCATAATAATTTTTTTTATAACGGCATATCCTAAAATGACATTTATTGGACAGTTTTAATGAATCAAAACAATGTGATTATTGACAAGTAAAAAATAAAGAAAAAAGTGTGAAATGAAGAAATTTTATTTCATAGTGTGAAATAAAACTTAATAGTCAACAGACAACAAGTTCTTACATCATTTATTAATTATTATCAAATTTCATAAACAATTTTATTCATAATTTAACGAAAATTTATATGAATAGTACTGTTACTAACATTATTTATATTTGTTCCTGGAATTATAGGTTCAGATGTGCGAAAAATATTTGATTCATTTATATTAATATGGTGGTTGGTAGTATTGTTTGTAAATATCTATTTTGAAATTTCCTTTTCGTTCTGGATGCTATCTTTTATATATCCCTCAGCAACTGTTGAGGATATCCATCCCCATGACGTTTTAAGGTAAGAATATCAGCTCCAGAACCAGCTAATAGTGATGCCGAAGATTTCCTAAAGCTGTGACTCGTATATTGCTCAGGATTAGATAACTTAAGGTATTTAGCTGTAATACTTGGTATTTTTGAAAATGTATTAATACCAACTCGTTAGGCTGTACATTTTTCTCCTCGATATCGAAGAAAAACCCCTTTGTGATTCACATGAGTAGGACAAATAGCTACATATTTATCATGAATATTTAGTGGATTTATTCCATTAACTGTCTCACCAATTACCGTAAAAGTCCAGCCAAGCCCATTATTAATACAACTTTTAACATTAAAAACTTTTCATCTGGTGCTTCTAGTAAAAAACTTTCGACATCTGCTCTGTCAAAAACTCTCGACATCTGCTCTGTCAAAAACTTTAGATTTTTTAGCCCTATATCTAGTGGACTGTCGTTTCAAAAAAATCTTTTACTTTTTGATAATTAAATCGTTCAATATTTAGTTGTTTTATTATTGGTTTCTATGGAAACAGCAATAGAATTTAGTCATTACGACAAGGTAACTTTGTCAATTTGCCGTATTTTTACAAAATTATACTGTTTTCTAATTTCGAATGGCGATACAAAATATTTTGTCTAACTCGAGACTAAAATGTGTTTTTTTTTTACTCGTGTGGCTTATAACACTCGTCTTCGCCTCGTACTATAAACACCCCACTTGTAAAAAAACCACCATTTCAGCCACTTGTTATATAAAATACTATTATTTTAATAAAGAATAATAATTTTTGTTCAATTTATGCGTTTTTAATTTTTCACGGTACTGCTTAGAACAAATTAAGCCAATAACAACCCTAACTACGAAAAAAATTCAAGATATCATTTTGACTGAAAATCAATTTGCATTCCAAAAATTATTTGTTCAGTGACGTGCCATAATTCTTGGCGAAAAAGTAACTGGCATATCCCACATCTACGTCACTACTTAAAGTTGGAGCTCAATTTTTCACGTCGAATGTCATTGTACACCCAAAATTCCGCTTCAATATCTTCATTTGTTAAAAATATATTTCAACGTTTTTTTTAACAGACACCCTGTATCTTGGAATCGAAGGCTCTAAGGACAAATGCTTACAAGACAAAATATTCTTAAAATTGGACAAGGAATACGCTCCTCTTCATTTATGACATTCCATTATGTTACACCCTATTTGAAATATACATATACCTAGCAAATTAGAAAATCAATTTTTCCCAGTCAAATTTTTGTCAGATCTAATAAAAAAATTTCATATTATTCGACCTATTTTATAACTTGTACTCTCCTGTTTATCGACGTTCCATACAATAATACATCACGTATATACCAAAGAACATTTCAGAACGGCAAGATTAAAAACACATTAGGGCTACCTTATTTATGCCCTAAACAATTTTGGTGTTGACACTGATATTTTAAAATTAATGACCGAAATTATATTAAAAAAATATGATAAGAAATTAAGAAATAACTTTTAATCTTTCAATATAACAAACAAGGTCGATAAATCAGGAGTGGTTATTAAAATACGCTGCGCTCAGCAAAAAGTTATGAAACCATGGAAGTGTCAAATATATAAGAAATTTATCTAATAAATTATGAGAAACAAAATTAACGAAATAACCAACTTTTTTTAACAATCAGAAAATTCTAAAATTTATTATATGAAATAATATACTTTTTCTATAGGGCTTTTATCAGTTTTTTCCTCGATATATCAATTTTCAAATGACATATGACATGTCCATTCTGATGGACACTGTGACTTATAGGAGATTTACCAGAGTAGTCAAAAGTGCATAAAAAACCCTGATTTAAAAAAAAATGTTAATCGGTCAAGCTTTTATTTGCAATATATCTACAATAAAAATGCAATGAGATGTAGACATCCGTTTTCTTCAGATTCTCTTTGGTATTTATTTTCGTCTTCTTCTGGTTGTCTTTGGTCGGTATTTCCATTTTCTTTAGGTTCTCTTTGGTCGTTCTCTTCTAAAATTTCTTATTCTTGTACACTACCATGTCGTCATTCGTTAGACATTCCAAAAATTGTTCGTCCGTCATAGGCCGCTCCCATTTCCTTTTTTAATTTCTTATACCTAATATAAGGAAGTATTGTAACCGTGATTTTTTTCGACCTCGAGACTGATTGATTTATACGTTTTGAATCCTTCTGAATCCATTCTGACTGTTTTCCGAATGATGTCTGTCGGTGCGTGTGTGTGGATGTGTGTGTGGATGTGTGTGTGGATGTGTGTGTGTGTGTGTGTGTATATGTGTATCCGCGATAACTTAAAAAATACTAATGGGAGACTTTCCAAATTTGGCAATTAAGATTGTCAACAATATTTTAGGTGATACATTAAATTTGGTAAATGTGGTACCACCAGAAGAGACATAATAAATGAAATAAGGAAAAATGTACAATTTCGGAGAAAAATTAATAAAATTTTATTGCATTTCTGGATGAATCTCGACGAATGATAATGAAAAAACATAACTTTCTGAATAAATATCTAATGTAGCCAGCACATGACTTTCTTATATCAGTATGTATCATCCTGATCTAAAAAATCATTCTATTTAATTATTCACTTACCTCAATTAAATTTTAATAGCGTGCCTTGAAATGTTTCATTAAAATTTTCAAATAATTAGTTATCAGCGTTATTCGATACTTTCAATAATAATTCATGTCATAAATTTTAATAATTTTTTGTTTTTGACATTGACATTTTTTGTAACTAAATTAGATGTCAAACTGTTAAATTTATCTTAACCCCATTTTATGAAGCCAAATGTGTAAAATATTTCAGTTTACATCAGCTTTATTTAAGTACTTGGAAAATATATTTTATTCGCTTAATATAGTAGACATGATTTATAATCTTTCATGCAGAATATATCATTTTGTAAAGTCATCACCGAATTTTTCATTGTCGTTGGCCTTTAAAACAAGTGCACCAAATTTGAAAGCTTTATCTCAAAAACTGTGGCTGCTATCGCGATACTACAGACATGTGGACAGATCAAGCGAATAAAATATATTTTCCAGTGAAGAAATTGACCATGTAAATTTAAATGATTATACTCTAGTTTCAAAATTTTCTAGAAAGAATACTGGGGGTGTAAGCTATCTTCTCAATAAAGAAATATAACTTTTCCTATTTTACCAATTAACAGACTATCTGTTGAATTGCATTGTGAATTGACTGGAATTGTTTTTGAAAATGATTATCAAATTATAACTGTGTATAGATCACCTACTTTAGGAGATACAGACATCTTTTTACAACAAATTTCTAGTCTTTGATGTTCTCTCCCAAAAAAGGAAGGAGATAATTGTCACAAGAGATTTTAATGTTTACTTTCATAATCCAGATAAAACCACACAATCTTTTAAATGCAGTTAGGTTATTTGGATTTTTTCCTTTAAATAATTCTTCATCTCGTAAAAATAGCTGCCTTGATAATATATTTATAAACTTCTCCCAAGATATCTGTAAAACAAATATTATTAATCCCAAGTTATTAGATCATTCTGCCATTAAATTATGGGTAAATTATTTAAAACCTCTTAAAATATTCAAAAGGATTTATTTATAGGCCTGTTAATGACGTAGGTTTGTATGAATTAAATAATTTTTTAGGCGAGACTGACTGGATGTTTATTGATAATTCAGATTTAAATGTCGACACTAAATTTGAGCTTATCATTTTTAAGATCACATCAGCTTTGGATGTTGCTTTTCCTATAAAATCTAAAATCATAAGCAATATCAATAAAACAAAAATAAATTGGTTTTCAGGTAGTTTAAGGCAGATGAGGGATTCACTTCACTTTTTTCATGATGTGTACAGAACTTCTCCTTCGAATGATTTGAAAGTATTAATTGCAAAAAAAAAAAAGAATTTATAGATCTGAATTAGATGAAGCTAGAAAAGCTACTACTAATGATAATTATATTTCTAAAAACAATAATTCTTCAAAGGCAATGTGGAATTTAATTTACGAAAACAAGCCTTTTTCTCAACAGTCAGAACTCGTTTCACCAGACGATTTCGGACCTGTTCCTCTCGATATAGTAAATACTTTACTATCCCTACAAAATAACAGCGAACATTATTTAAATAATTCTATTATATGTGCCTTAGATGGGGATTTTTCAGAAGTATCCTACACACAGGTTATTGATGCAATTAATAATCTAAAAAATGTACGAAGTAAAGATCCTTGTAACATGAATATTAAAATTTTTAATTCTTTTGAATATATTGCTAAAAATATAACTCATGTCTGCAATGAGCTTGATACCTGGTGTCAGCGTAATCAACTTATATTGAATGATAAAAAAAACCGTCTCCATCAATTTTCAAAATAGAAGAGGACTTACTCCAAATTTTCTAGTGGCTAACAATATTAATGTGGTCTCAAATGTAAAATTCTTAGGAATTTGGCTCGATGTTAAACTCTCTTGGGACAATCACATAGATTTTGTTTGCAACAAATTAAGTTCTGCGTTTTTTGCTATTCTTCAAATGAAAACTGTACTTGATACTAATGGTTTGTTAAATATTTACTATGCCTTAGTCTACAGCCATTTGTCTATGAATATAGTCACATGGGGTACAGGCGGAAATATAAACAGGGTATTAATTTCACAAAAAAGAATAATCAGACTCATTTTTAATTTAAAACCATTAGATAGCTGCAGAGGTGTTTTTAAGAAAAATAAAATATTAACTGTAATATGTATTTTTATTCTAATATGTGTGTGTTATACATATAAAAATTTTACAAATTTTATTAAACTGGGAGGTACACACTTTTACAATACTCGAAATAATAACAAATTAACAATACCGCCTCACTCTACCACTTTGTATAAACATTCGCCTAATTACAATGCCATCAATCTGTTTAACAAACTTCCTGACCATCTAAAAACTATAACAGGCTTTACCAAATTTAAGACAGCTACAAAAAATTACTTAATAGAAATGTCTTTTTATAGTGTTTTAGAGTTTTTGGCACAATAATTAATTAATTAATTTTCATACATGTTACTGTTTTGTTGTCTACTTTTCTTTTACTGTTCGTTTTATTTTTACTGTTTGTTTTATACACTGTACAAGATTTATTTGACTTACCATATATACATGTTATGTGTCACACAATGGTTAATAAATGTATTATTATTATTATTATTATTAATAAACAAAGGCTTCGAAGAAAGCGAATTTTTGTATGTACAGTTTCTGGATTTGAGCAAATCCTTTGTCTGTGTGTTTCATAACATTTTGATAAATAAGATCTTTTTATATATTTTCCACAAATAGTAGACTTTTGGTACAATCTTATCTTGAAGATAAATCCCAGTTTGTTGAACATCGCAATTTAAAGTCAAATTTAATCGGTACAAATATTGGTGTACCTCAAGGTTCAGCATTAGGTCCAATACTGTTCCTTATTTACATCAATGATTTACCAAAATGTACATCTGTGCCTAACTTTATTCTCTTCGCTGACGACACCACATTAATTTACAACAACCAAGAATTTAACACTATATTAACTATTGCTAATAATACTGGACCGGTAATTGATGATTTGTTTCTAAGTAGCCGGCTAGTATTAAATAATCAAAAACCTAAATCAATGGTTATTATTCTGAAACATCATACAATGAACATTAATTTGTCTGAAAACGTAAAATTTTTAGGGGTCTGTTTAGATCATAATTTATCCTGGGATTTACATATAAACTATGTTTGTAAAAATATGTTAGTAACATATTTTTAATACGCAGTGTTGTTAACAGTGTATCTCAGCTAATATTATTAACAGCATATCATGGACTTATTCACTCATTCACTCAGCCCTTTCATATGCGATTCTAGTCTGGGGACAATCCGTACACGCTAACCATGTTTTTCTATGCAAAGAAAAGCTGTAAGAGTTATAGCAGGATTAGGTTATAGATACGACTGAAAGGATATTTTTAAGAAACTATCAAAACTGACATTGCCTTGCACCTACATTTTCCATTGTTTTCTTTATAGTAAAGAATATCAGGACAGATACGTGAAATGTGACCTAATTCGTGCCTATATGACAAGAAACAATAAACAATTAAACCATTACTTTCCACGCCTATCCAAAACTAAAAACGGCACAGGTTATTATGCCATAAATTTTTTTAATGTACACTTAATTTCAAAAAAAACTGGTACAACTCTTGTAATCGAAAATCTTAATAGTTTAGTTGTGTGCATATGTCTGTAAATAGGGCTGGTCAGGCATGTCGAGAGGGGGGTGGAGAAGAGGTGATTTACCCCGGACCTGGGTTTTTTTGGAGGAGATCGGTTTTCTTTGTTTTTTTAACTTATTAAACCTTTCTCTTTTATTTTATTCAAATGGAATTTTAAAAAAATAATTAGAAAATAACTTTTTCAAAACATTTTCAAGCCTGCCATATTATTGTTTCAAAAAATAATATTTGTTACGGATAATTCTACTAATGGTTGTAATTAAAATACTAACTGAATAATGATAATTCTATTTTTAATATAAGAACACAAAAGTACCACTTGAGATTAAAAAAAATGTAAACAATGCAAACTGAACATAAAAATACAATAAAAAAATAAATTAACTTCAATTACGTAATACAGAATTAACTAACATTTTGTCATTGCTACATTAACGTCTAAAACTGCCTGAAGTCTTGCAGGCATGGACAAAATCAGATTTCTTGCAAGGTCAACTTCTTGCGACAAGTTCTCCCAAGCGTCTTCAATTATCCCTTCCAATTCTTGGGCATTATTTGGATGGTTATTTAATTTTCTTATATGTTTCACCATTAGTCCCCATACATTTTCAATTGGATTTAAATCCGGACTTTTAGATGGCCACGGTAACAACTCTATGTTTTTATTAAGAAACCATTGCCTAACACGATGGGCCGTATGTATGGAGCAGTTGTCTTGTTGGAAAATAAGATTATTTTCCGGAAACACCTCTATTACTGACGGCAACATAATGTTGTCTAATATTTCAATATATTTAATGGAATTGAGATGACCACCACTGTTCCAACACACACCTAACCCATTTAGGCTCATTCAAGCCCAGACATTGACTGAAAACCTTCCTGATATTTTTGGATCGAAAGTATAGTTTTCGTCGTATCTAGTGGAAGGAGGCCTATATACGCGAACATGTCCATCGTTACAGGATTTAAAAACCTTTTCGTCAGAAAGTACAACTTGTCCCCAGAAGTTTTCATCATTGATTATATAGTTGAGTGCAGAAATAATCGTACCCTGCTTCTTTTCTTCTGAAAGTTTGTATTTTTTAGCGGCTGAACAACTCTTCAAGTTGCTTTGTAGTTTTATTCTTCTGCAAGCAGTAGATACCGGGGCAGAGAAATTTGTCTCTGAAATTTCATTTACTGCAGTCTGAAAAGGGTTTTCTATTAGGTAATTTATAAGATTTTCATTTTCTAGATTATTGCTCTTTCTGGGTCTACCGGAACCAACTTTACGGGATATCGTTTGGTTGGTTTCCCATTGTTTTTTAACACTCATTATCGTGGTTTTACTCACATTGTATTCAACAGCAAGTCTTCTTATGGACCAACCATCTTCAATTTTAGAAACAATTCGAAATTTTTGAATATCTGTTAGATGTCGAACCATTTTTAATAATGACGCCACTGATTAACGTCAAAGTGACATTTGTAGGATTATTAATATCAATCAAAGAACGAATGATTTACATAGCTAAAAGAAAGTGTACCAGTTTTTTTTGAAATCAAATGTACTACCGAATGTTATTCAAAATCTAGATTATAATCGTTTTAAATCTGTGATAAAAAATTATTTACTTAAAAAATGCCTTTTACGATTTTAATGAATATTTATATTCCGATGTGTCATGTATAACTGTGTGAAATTTATCATTATTTATTCTTGTTCGTTGTTATATCTGTAATTCTAATGAATACTTGTCCGACTTGACGTGTTGCATGGAGATTTATGTGAAACTATTTTATATTATTGTTAACTGTTATATTTATTTATTTATGTGTTTTCATATATTAACTTACCTTTTTACCATTTTTGTTATGTTTATATATTTTTATTGTTGATTTGACTTGTGTAAATACTTTCTTGTATATAGCACCAATAAATATCTATCTAAATCTATCTAAAGGGTATTTCAATAGGAGCGCAATATTTCAAGGTTCAATTAAACATGGTTTTCTATAGCAAAGTGTTGATATATTTATTTAGTTATAATGTAGACATTTGGGAGTTACAACACATCTGGTAAAAGGCCGCTACGGCTCTGGCATGTGCGTACTCTTTTGATGAAATTTTAAATAACGATGTTGTATACATGTGGCGGTATTTCGTTGATATAACGTCTAATTTCGGCCTTCAATGCTTCGGTGGTCGCGGGCTTGTTCGCATAAACCTGTGACTTCAGATAACCCCACAGACAAAAGTGCAAAGGTGTTAAATCGCAAGAGCGTGGCGGTCAATTCTGGTCACCAAACCGAGAGATGACACGACCAGGAAAAGACTCCTGCAGGACCGTCAATGTTTCACGAGCGGTATGGCAAGTGGCACCGTCCTGCTGAAACCACATGTCGTCGAGAGCAATATCTTCCAATTGAGGCACAAAAACTGGGCTATCATAGCATGATAACGTTCGTCATTCACCGTTTCTGAAAATGATTTTGTCCGCAAAATCGACATTCACTTCTTGTTGTTCAAGGATCCAGTTGGTGTGCATGGCCTATTGGCAGAAGTTATTAATTCAATTTGACTTTGTAGGCATGGAGATGCAAATCTTTAGTGAGAACACGCTGAAGATTGACTGTGTATCGGCCAATTCTTGTGCACAATGACGAATCAACGTCCCTGGACTCTCGGCCACGCTCTCGCGAACTGCCGTGATGATTTGTTCTGAACGACCTCTACGAGCTCGTGTCGTGTGTTTCACATCATTAACCGAACCAGTACTTTCAAATTGTTCGATTATTCTTTTCACAGTAAATAAATGAGGAACATTATTTCGACCGAAAATTTGACGCACTTTACGAATCGTGGCAATCAAACTTTCACCATTTTTATAATAATGTTTAACATTCAGGATGCGTTGTTCTATCATGTATCCACGATTACTAACTCCCATCTGTCTCCTATCGACCTGGCATGTCATAATCTTGTGACATCATGACAGCTAAACTGGCGTGAATTCAAATCTGGCGCTCTTATTGAAACACCTTTTATCTATTCTGTAATGGTTCTTAATCTTGTAAACCAATTAATTAATAAATCATTTTTAGATCGAAAGGCTCGTTCTCGTTCCGTCACTTCTGAGATCGCTTCTTATGTACTTGGAATTACAAGTAAGTAGAACTTTTTTTTACATATACATTATTTTACATCAAATTGTTATGGTCATGAAAACTTTAGTTGTTAAAAATGTCTATGTGTCTTAAAGATTTTATATTTTTTCACTAATATATGTTACTAAACTTATGTCGGCGTAATTTTAGACTCGTAAATAGACATCGGGAGGAAGCGATAAATGACGTCAATTCCAGGGTTGCCTCCAGGTGATGTGTTACCGCGTAAATATGTTCATGAATATATGACACAATTATCTTACCTTGTGGTTATTTTGGCACTAACACACATGTATTTTTAACAAGTGTAAAAGTATATTACTAATACTTATTTGTTGTAAATGTTCCGGAATTAATCTCGGGCGAGTCTAATTAAAAATTCATTTCTCATGTTCAACGTCGACAGATATAATTGGGGCATATTTAAAACATCTGAACTTTTTCAAAGACCACATTTATGTCTTGTGTAGAAAGTATATTTGTTTGCTATTTAAAAGGTCCACTATACTTGACATCGTAAGTAATCCGGAATTGTTTTTCAAAACAGTTTCGAATTTTTATTTTACTGTCTCAGCAATGTTTCCCGATAATTGAAGTATGCACACTGCAATGCAGAATGCGTCAATATCCTTTTGGCTTGATGACGGTCTAGGATGCCAGGGCTAGGCAGGACTATTGCCTTTTTACCCTAGTCATCGCTGTAGACCTGGACCGGCCTCGTGCAGGGCGGGTTAGCTTACTTTACGAACGGCCCCACTCACAAATGTGAGCGGTGCCGAAGATTTCGGCCAACCTCCCTGGGTCCTGGCTGATGAACACTGCTGGCTAGGGCCTCTTCTGGCGCTCTTCTGTCTTCGTCTTCTTTCTTCGCCAGCTTGTCACCCCCGGTCTGTCAGGGACTGTGCGGATATTCTGTGACTTGGGATTGACTGCCAGTACACAAAGTGTCAATTGACACATTGTCATCTGGATCACTGGACAAGGTGAAGATGAACTGTGTAGCTCTAGGAAGTGAAGGCCTAAGTGCTTTCTTAGCACTTTCGTCCTTCACGGAGCCAGTGGGGCAACGGGCGCTGGTCGGTTTTTTGACCGGCGCCCGCAAGGTTTGTGGGAAGGTGGTTGGTTGCGTCATGTCTTTTCCGCAGGTTGGTCCATCTGTAAGGAAAGGATTAGTTATACTTATCCGTTGTCCAGTAACTGTACCTTCGGCCTCGGTGCGTCGGGCGGATCATAGGAGGTGGCCTACCTGATCAGCGGGTTCCTGTGATCCTCAGCTAAGGTGTACAGTTTCTTCGCTCTATCCCGGATGATTTCGGTGACTGGTGTGTACTCCAAGTCTATCAGCGTTTCTAGCATACCATGGTGCGCCCACCGGTCTCCTGATGGCCACGTTTTCCACGGCTTGGATCTTCTTCAGATAGGTCTTCACTTGGTATCCCCATGCTACGGAAGCATAGGTCAGCTGTGGTCTGATGAGTGCTTTGACTAGCAGAAGCTTGTTTCTCAGACTGAGCCTGCTCTGGTTCCCTACCATTGGGTAGATGAGAGCTCTCGTCCGCTTGGCCCTTACCACGATGGCTTCGGTGTTTTGTCTCCATGTCAGACCTTTGTCCATGATCACGACAAGGTACTTGATGGAATCGTGCCATTGGATGTCTTCGCCGAACACGGAAACGTGTCCTGTGGGGGGTTTCCTTGCGTCCTTTCCTGAAGAGAATCGTCTGGCTTTTCTCCGCGTTGACTGCGACTTTCCACTTGATGCACCATTCTTCCAGAAGAGAGGCTGCCTCTTGAGTATTCTGGTGGCTGAATGCAGAATGCAGTGAACTGCATTTGCTATAATGCTAGAATTTGTAGTTTCTAGTACTTTAGATGAAATCCGATGTTCGCACATTGAACAATTTTCATCCAATGCACCCACTAAAACATTTGCCGCCCTCCAGACGCAAACACTGGTGATTTCATCCCCACTAAATCAGACGTATTTGTCATTCAGTTTGGTATAAATTTTTTGTTTAATAATATCACATTTTTGTGATAAATACTTTTTTCTTAGTGTAGTTTCCAGTGGCGCCTGTACATTGCTATACTGTCCACTAATACAGTTTTGCAAAAATTGTCTAAATATTACACCCAACCATCATATCCACCAAATCTAAGTTAAAATTTGTTTGCCCTCAGTATCAGTAACTCACTCAAACACTTTTTGTGACCGTCTGAGGAAATGCATCTCTTAATGTTTGCTTTGACGTTGCACGAAACAACTTTTTTACAGTTCGTACAATATAATTCTGTGCCATTAAATTACAACTCTGGGAAATCACGATTTCAATTTATCCTCTGAAGGAATTGAAAAAAAACATTTTAAGAAAGTTAACCCTCGTTGTCTTTATTTTCGCACTGTTTACCTATGTACGAGTAATCCACATAGACGTTTTATAAACACTGTTTGTTAAGAAGTATTTATGGGCAGTGGGCGTAAACGTAATAGACAAGCAACCTCGCAAACGGGCGCCTGGACTCTCGGCGATACCAAGACCAAGCCTTTCCCTCTCAAGATGCCAATCAGGAAGTAATTGTTTTTATAACAGCAAGCCGTCCAATTACCTGAAAAAAACCTTTTATGTTTTGTTCCCATTTTTATAGAGATTTATTGCATAGTACCTACATGTGTAAGAATTTTTTATCATTTAATATTGTTTGTTTGGGAACATTTCATTAGGTATTTACAATATAATATTCTATCTACAGACATATGTACAAGTAAAAGTCATCTCTGGAACTCTTCGCTACCTCCCGATCTCGCCTCATAAATCATTTTAAAATGGAATGGAAACTTGCGAAATATATTTTACCTACATTCTTATTTGCGTAAGGATATTTGCCGCTCGCTCAGGAGTCCCGGTTCCCCATGATCGGAGGGATGGGAGCTTTTCTAAAGCAGAAATTAATACTAGCATGCTAGGATATTAGATGTGTGTCCATTGTCTTTAATTGTGTAGCCCCCTGTGGTGTTCAATTTAATTTTGAGAAAAATAACTTATTAACTAAAGGCACCAAAATGATTTGTTTTAACAAATAAAATATCATTTATCTTAAATTTACTGTAAATGTTAAATTACAATTCAATTGTTTGCGTTCAAATGAAAGGTTGATATTTTTCCATTATTTCTAGAGAAACTAATTTGATTTATGTCTATATACTATAAAATCTTATGACTCGAATAATTTCGACCCTCATAAAGTGCAGTATGTGTGTTAGAGAAAGTAATAGATATAAGTCCCAAATTTATTATGTTCTGTCGGGTATATTAAGGACCAGTTTTATGTTCTAGAAGAATAAAGCAGCTTTAAGGAATCTTAAATTATGGGTTTGTTCTGGGGAAACGCTTGCAGTTTCTTTAGCAGAAGAATTTTTCAAATACTTTCCAGAAAATGAACATCAATTGTGTAATTTTTATGGAAGTACGGAAATTATGGGGGATGTAACGTATCACGTAGTTACAGGCTTTTCGCAGTTGAGGCATCAAGATAAGGTCCCTATTGGTAAGTATCGTAAAAGTTTGCCGTTACAATACTTTGCATAGGTACTTTTTGGCCATTTTCTGCTTTATTTTTAGTGACTCGCAGAATAAATTACAGATGTTTACTTTTGCGATAGGTAACTGATACATTTAGAAAATAATAGCTATTTATTCACCATGAGAGGAAAGTGAGTGTTTCAGTCCAGGCATGTCGGGATTTATTCATTCATTCATTCACACTTTACTCCCTAGGTACATACAATATTTTTGTACGAACTGGCAGAATTTTTTTTACAAAAAAATTAAGTGTAAGAATTAACGAACAATAATTGGCCACGAAGCATTTGTATTTTATTCCGAATTTATTTAGGTATCCTTGTATTTAATTGGCTGTTTGATATTATTTTTTATTTATTTCTTTTTCACGTTTAGATCGATTTAGTTACTTTTTATGGCATATATGTTTGATTCTTAATTTTTTGTTCTTTCTACCATTAAAAGATTGCCATAATAAAAATGTTACGTTATGTTCATTGTATTGTTCATTGGTTTCCATGGCGACTTTAAATCCCTCAGAGAATAATCGCTTGTTTTAACGCCCTGTTTTGAGGTAGTAAAAAACTGTTTTATTCTGGTTCGTACAAAAATGTTTTTAATTTTCACATCGTGTGGTTTTCAGTTTTCAAACTACAAAAAATTTCGTTTACGATACTGTGCATACGTTTTGGCATTTCTATGCTTAATTTTTATCTTTGAATCTGGCGGTACCCCAAAAATAAATTATGGATATTTACTTTTATGATACGCAACCATAGTTCGAAAACTATAGATAGAAAAACTTCATTAAATCTAGTAAAATTATGAATACTTCTCATTATTTTAATTTGTTTTTCTTTAAATCTACGTATCAACCAGTTGCGTTAATTGTGCAAGTGCGACGTATTCAAACTCACCCCCTTTTATTCCCACAGAATAAAAGTAACGCCCAGAACATCAGTAAAACGAAAACCTTTTTTTCAGGTCTTCCCGTGGACAACACGATCATTTACTTACTGGACAGAGATTTCCGGCCGGTAAAAGCAGGGGATGTGGGCGAACTATTCGTGTCGGGACTCAATCTGGCTGCAGGCTACGTTAACGGGAGGGATCCAGAAAAATTCCTAGACAATCCATTAGCAATCGATCCCACTTACGCGAAATTATATCGCACCGGAGATTTCGCAAGCATAGAAAAAGGCATTTTGTTGTACGAGGGGCGGACAGATTCTCAAGTAAAAATCCGAGGGCACCGGGTGGATTTGGCAGAAGTTGAGAAGGCAGTGAACTTGCTTGATGGGGTAAGTTTATTGGTCGTTCCGAATATCCTCAAAGATACATTTATTTAGCTTCTTTAGATTTTATTAATGAAATGAACCATTGAGTATACTAGAGTATTTAACGTATTCTTACAATTCATTTTTATATTATTTGAGTGCAGTTGTGGGACACAGTTTATAATAGTCAAATTGTTGATGAAGGGTTTGATATCTCAAAAAATAAATCCTGGTTGACACACGGCTTGTAACAGCTTCTCAAAAATTAAAGTGCTATATACAATATTGACGCAAACTAAAAATGAAGCAGATAAAGAATCTTACAAAAAATACAAAAGAATATACAAAAAAGTTATATAGAAAGCAAAAGAGTTACGAAATAAAAAACTGTATTTAAATGCTATAAAGTAAAACAGCTTGGAAAGTGATAAACAATTCGTTCAGTAATAATAATTAATGGATCAAAAACTCGAATATCTGAGATAAAGACTGATAATAGCACTTTAACCCAACACAATTAGCTGAATATTTTAATACATTTTTCGTGAATATACCAAAAGATAATAACGATGAAGATCAAAATGAGGAGCATAATTATTTTAAATTTAATTTACCAAAAAATTATCCCACATTATTTATTGATCCTGTTACTGAAAACGTTGTATACGGTTGCAATTAGCCATAGGGAAGTACTTGCAAAAAATGTTCGGTTTTCATTTTTACATCACATCGTTGAAAAATATACAGGGTGTTCCATTTGAAAAAACTGAGAAAATTCAATTTAAAAAGTTCTTAATTGAATACTAATTTTTGGCCACCCTGTACATTTTTAGGAAATGAAAATGATTCAAAAACATTAACTAGATGTCTCGTAACTGGTATTCACATAAGTTTTTTCTTAAAACCCATAATTGTGACTGTGGTGATTCTTTTAATATCCATCTGCAGATGGCATTATTTCAACAAAAAAATTCATTACATCAAAGTGGTTGGGAGATAGCCAATAATAATATAGGAATGAATAGAACCTAGAAAGAGGCTTCAAAAAATGTACTGATATACATAGCATTCCATTTTAAAAAAAGGCACTTGGTCCTGTAATTTCGTCTTGGCTCGCCCTGTATGGTCGAAAATAATTTCCAGTTATAGACTTTTTTATCTAGTTTACTTGCAATTTTTTAAAAAATTTCTAGCTATCATAGAACTCGAGTTATCGAGTATATGGCGTTAAAAAAATTTAAACTCGTCTGGAATTGACAACATAGTGTACCCTTTAACATTTCTTATTAGTTTTTTGTTGGAGTCAGGTATATTTCCTAGCATTTTTAAAACCGCAAAAGTAATACCTTTGTATAAAATAGGGTAACATTTACTACTGGAAAATTATATGCCTATCTCATTACAGGCATTATACTGTGTCATCTGTCAAAGTACTGAAAAAAATTATATTCGACAGAATTGTTCAGTTTTTAATACAACATAACACCTTAAGTGACTCAACACATGGGCGTCGCTAAGGGGGCAGAGGGCGCTTCCCCCTGGCTTTTGGATCATATTGAATATTTTTCATTAATACGTTGATATATACATCCTATATTGAAAACCAATTAATTACAATGTTAAATAATTTTAAAGAAATGGTTGAATTAACATTCATAAATAAATTTAATTGCAGTTTTTCAGTCATCCATATACAAAATATCTACAATAAAATTCTCTATTTAAGTAACAGTTCGGCACCATTGATTTTGCATCAGCGATTATTACTATCAGATATAAAAAAGCTGCCAGAACAGCGCTTCGTATGGTTTGGCCAGGACCGTATTATACAGAGTCGACGCTAGGGTGCTTGCAGCCCATGTGCAGATTTACTTTTGCTGAAGTGACATTTAGACGCATTTCTAAAAAAATTGGCTCCGCCTCCCTAAACATTTTGGAGATGACTCTCATGACTCAATATGGCTTTAGGCGAGAAAGAAATGCACAGCAATGTTACAGTTTCTTAATAAATTATATGACAATTTAGATACTAACAAAAAATGTGTTGGTTTATTCATGGACCTTAGTAAGGCGTGTCACTTAATTAATCACTCTTTACTTAGTTAAAAACTATCTGCGTATGGTCTAAAAGGCAAAATATAAGATTGGTTGCTATCATATCTCACGCAGCTAGTTGAAATTAACGGTATTAAGTCTAAGGAGCAACATGTCAATATTAGTGTGCCGTAAGGATCCGTTTTAGGGCCATTGCAATTTCTAATATTTATTAATGATTTACCTTTCATCAGTAATTGTAACAATTTAACAATGTTTGCAGACGACAATACATATTTAATGTGTGGCCCTCCGAGAGTGTTTCCTACACGGACATTTCAAACTAAAATAAATGAGTTTGTGGAATGGTTTAAAAATTCCAAACTTTATCTTAATGCAACAAAAACAGTTTTTATTAACTTCACTCCTAGAACCAATGCAGTAAATTGCAGTTATTTTTAAGAATTGATCGTAAATCCATCAAACAAGTAAGTAGTACAAAATTCTTAGGAATATACATTGACAATGTTTTTAATTGGGGAAAACATGCTGACTTTATGTAATAAATTGTCATCACTATGTTTCGCTTTATATGGACTGAAGCAAATTATTAATAAGTTAATGTACTAAAGAGTGCTAAATCTTTCGAACGCAAATTATCAAATACTAATAACTGAATTTAAAAAAAAATTTTGATCCCTCTTGTCATTTTAAATTTTAGAGGTAAATATCACCACCGTTTAGGAATTGAGATGGTACCTATGAAAACAGTGAAATTAAGTGTCCTCCTTGAAAATAAAATCACAAACGTTTCTTCTAATGTTGAATCAAAATAGCATAAACCTGTTTTCGGTGGGCCACCCTTTATAGAACTTACAGGTTATATCCATAAAGGATGAAATTTCGGACACAATAAGAAATATTTATTCAAGCAGGATTTGGACCACATTAATTATTAATTTGAACTATTACGCCGTGTATTCTATAATACTCATCAGATCAGAATTTGCTATCGACAGCCGGAAACTGAAACCGTCAACAAAGAATGTAAAGATGAAAACAAACACTACTAATTTTTGTGAAAAATTATGTTTGCATAGTGGGCGCGGGGACTGAAGACATCTTCGTCATTCCACATCTTGTGGGCTGATTTGCAAATTTGAAATGATTAATTTCAAAGCTTTTATTCGACTTTGTTTTTATTTCAAGCTTTTTCTGAATCATAGCGTTTCATTTGAAATCAAAAATATTGATACCAAATCCATAAGTTTGGATTTCAAGCCTTTTGCAAAAAGTTACAAATTATGTTTCCTGATTTTTTATTTCACATAATGAATCCTGAAATCAAATATGTTCTGTACTTTAAAGCTTTTTTGTTTCAAATTTAATACTTTGTGCCGTTAAATAGATCTAACATTTTGATCCAAAAATATATAGATTACATAATCCAGAATGTGAAATCCAAGAGCGTCAATTGATTTTCTGCTCTGCCACATATAGAAAATTATTTTGCCTTCGATAAAAGAGTCAGAAACTTTGTGAATCATTTTAGATAATATGCTTAAACGATAGTCACACTGCATAATACCCTATTTTAAAAAAATGTACATACAAATAAAATCGTGTTGTACGTATTTCAAAGCTATTGAGTTTCAAAGGATTACTTTGCCTGATATCAATTAATTAAACAATAGCCAAGATATAAATTCAACGTACTTAGTGCAAGCCCTGGTGTACGACGATAACAGTTTCAAGGAGTCATTGTGAAAAAAGACTCAAAATATGGTTCCGTTACTTTCCTGCCGGACTAGGTCACCGCTTTGCGCTAAGTAAAACTATTTTTGTTTTAGGTGGATAAAGCCGTTGTTTTGTGCTACAAACCAGGAGAAATTAATCAAGCCCTCTTAGCATTTGTTACAGGACAAAGTCTCCTGAGCGAGCATCATATAGAAACAATACTTAAAGACAAATTGACGTCGTACATGGTTCCGCAAGTGATACTCATCGAGAGCATCCCTTTATTAGTGAATGGAAAGATTGACAGACAGGCTTTATTAAAGAGTTATGAAAATACGAACAATAACGGTATGTCATTCCTAAATTTCCTATTTGAGATTTTCAGTCACATAAATAATCAAACAATGCCAGGTTCCCAAGAAGACGGCTTACTATAGATTGATTAATTATATTCATACATACACAGAACTGCATATCTCTATATATTATACATACATTTTTCATTAATGAGCTTATACAAAGCATTTTGAAGTAATATCGATTCTTTAATTGTTCTGCTCTATTTTTCTATTTTGTCGATATTTTTTACCTTTTCTTTAACTGTTCATAAATATCTCCTTCAAATATTCTTCTAAATGAATTTTTACGTTCATTTAATCTGTATTATGAGGTCTCAGCGACTCTCCATTATAATATCACCGGCACACAAAAAAAAAGTTGTTTGTACATTTGACGCCACCTACCTCCCGACATGTATTTCGACCCGCTGAATCCGAATTTGAAGTCAGTTTGGACCGTACACCCATAAAAAATTACGTATAAACAGAATGAAAACTTTTTTCATCAACATAATCACAATTTTCTGCCATTGTTAGCAATTTTCGAGGGTTTTTTACAATTTACTTAGATTTAAAACGGCTAATGGTCTAAATATACTTTAGATTCGTATTCAGCGGATCGAAATACATAAAAATTAAGCTTGGTTTAAATCCACAAAATTTTTTTTATTACCGAAACACCCAATTTTCGCTATTTTTTACGGTTTTTCAATTTACTCGATATTTGAGGGTGTACGGTCCAAACTGACCTCAAATTCGGATTCAGCGGGTCGAAATACATGTCGGGAGGTAGGTGGCGTCAAATGTAAAAACAACTTTTTTTGTGTGTGCCGGTGTATTTATTACAATCGTTCAGAATGTTGTAAGTAGTCTTTATTTATCGACCTCGTTTAAAGATCAGTGTTATCCATTTGAAATACTGTCCTCACATCCTAGTTAACTTACCGACAGGACGTAGATAACTCATATAATAAGGTCGCTATCAACATGTTGCCATTGCCCAACATATTACATCCCTTAAGAAATTATTTATTTCGGGAGTTCCACAGGATACAATTCTTGGTCCACTATTTTTTAAATGTATATCTCAAAATTTCAAGTCACAATTAGCTCCCACAGCTTCATTGGTATACAAAAGATTATTTGTCAGTTATTTGTTCTGTTTCCTTTTTAGATGACACGAACCCAGAAGTTGAAATTAACTACGAAGGAGTTACTATGAATCAAATGGAAGCTGCTAAAGTACTATTTGAAACTGTGGCAACTGTCTTAAACAGGGCAGCCAGATCTGCTGTTACGATCAACGCTAACTTCTATGAAATTGGTGGAAATTCCCTCAACTCTATATATACCATTTCTAGATTATCTGAAAAAGGATACCACATAAGTAAATGAAGTAATAGAAAGGCGTTGCCCCATTGTTAGCCGCTTTGAATTACTTGAGTCAATTCCGTTGGTTACCACCAATGATTATAAACTTATAATATCAACAAACAATTCATTCTTAGGCTTGTTTCTTTATGCACATTTTAGATATGGTGAATTTTAAAATAATTCAGAGCGGCTAATACAGCAATGTTTCTTCTAGATTTTTACATTTCTTTTTAATCAGTCATACAACAAAATGTCCAAAATAAAATATAACAAATTCCAGATATTGGAGACTTCATATCTGCGATGGATTTAGGGGAAATACTTCTAAGAATGACATCCGGCACTAAAATTAATACCAGTCCACCTAGTTTTTCAGCCGATTTACTAAAACCAGGATACAAGGAAGCTGTTTTAGAGTAAGTACAGCTAATTAGCTATTTCTCTGCAGCATTCTCAGTGCAGTACACTTACTACACAAAATATTCTATAGGTCAATAAATCTTTAAAGAAATTGTTTAAATTATTACACGTAAATATAATAAATATTCTCTTCTGAACAGATGATGTTATCATGTAGATATTATATTCTAAAAGACTAAAAGAATGATTAAACATTGATATTTTATGTAAAACAGATTACTCTCCCGTTTCCCTTCACTTGTATCTCTTGCCACATAAGGTATTGTTTGTTGGAAAATTGGCCTTCGTTATAAGATTACAAAAAAAGGGATATATGTAATATATCTTTCATCTTGTAAAGAAACTCTCATTAATAACAAGTTCCTGACATTACCGTCTCTATACTTATATCATATATCAAATTTTGCTAAAATATGTATGTCAAACTAAACACAGGGAAAATCATCAATATAACACAAGTAATAATTTAGAATTATTCTAATATTCAGTTACGTAGACGTAGGTGACACAATGCAGCTCCTTCAATTTACTGTGCCTGAGTTGTTACACATTAATAATAATAATAATATTTTATCTCGTTTTATTTTTTTAACATTCATTTTTCATTTATAATACAAATTCTATTTATTGTTTTAGTATGATAACGACTAGTTTTTATCAAAAGGCAGATTTGGAGAAGTGGATTATTTCCTACATTTCCGAATCTGATTACACCGAACTCGTAGATGCCCTCTGGGGACCTTTGTTAGAGAAAAATCTAAGTTTTATTGTTAAATCGGAAATAGGAAAAATTGTAGGCGTTGCCCTAAACTTCGATGCTAGAGATGAACCAGAAGTAGAAATACAATCAAAGTTAACTGTGATATTTGAATTTTTGGAAAGTATTGAGGGTCCTGTAAGGTAAGGGAGCAATTATTACAGAAAATACGAATGTTTAGTGAGAACGTAAATAACGTAATTCTTTTTAGAGACACGCAGTTGCCTCCCGGGAAGGGTACAGTTCTGCATTCGTTTATGATGGCTACTCATTCTTCTCTCTCGCCCAAAGAAAATGTGGCTGTTATGCAATTCATGGAAGATGAAGTGCTGAACCTTGCCAGAAGTAGACATTTTGCCGGAATATTTACAACTAATACCAGTCCCCTTACACAGGTAATTTAACGAATTTTTGGTATAATGGAACAGACTTGATCGTGTCACCGTCTTTTGAAAAGGATGTAAAACTGTGGATTCCGTGTATCTCCGATCCCTACGACAAAGTGGGGGTCCGGCAAAATTTTCAGGTTAAAGATCCGGTGCTTCACTGGTACTGATGAACTTACCTCCTGACGTCCAGTGATTGGACTTGGTAATGAAAATAAATTAACAAATTAAATTAATCGTCAATTTCTTTGTAATTATTAAAGCTGTCCGAGGTCACCTGGCCGACAGAGCCGTCATATGACTCATATGTTTACATCATATCATAATACTTGAATAAGTACAGTAAATGGAAATAAATTTTAACAATAATGTTACATTTTATAAAAATTTGTATAAAACTCACCCTTTTAAGCAGATTTATGAAGTAGTTTGGTTGTCGTCATCACAAAGTGGGGAAGATCTATAGTATAATAGCATCAGGTATGTTTCTACAGCTGTCTCCGTCAGCGATGTTCGCTTTGGTGAAAAAATATGTTTTGCATTTTGAAAATGACCATTCGACATCTACGGATGTAATACAGGCATAAGTAAAACAATCTGTGAACTCACTTAACGAAGTTGTAGATGCACCATCACAAATTTATCTTAATTTGCTAAAAACAGGATCTTTCTGTAATACACTCTCGAATTTTTCACTAACGCGATTATTTTTTGCGTCATTTATAGCCTGTAGCTGTGTATTTACGTCGTCCACTATTTGCAGCGATTCCACTAACGACAACGAAGTATTTTGCAATTTTTCTATTGCGTCGTGTAGTCCTCTATAATTGTTATTAATAGTTTTTAAATCTGTTTCAAGGGAAACGTCTTGAAAGCTTGTCTGGCTTTCCCTAATAGCTGCAGCCTCGTTAGGGTTGAACTGTAGTATCACAGCTTTTATTTGTTGAAAATATTCAGCATAATAAAAAGCCGCTTTCAACCACGTTCTCCAACGTGTAAGAATTGGCTCTGGTGGTTCAGGGATACCAGGACACTGTCTGTGAAATGCTCGAAGCCGTTTAGGAGATTTGAGAAAAACTTTTTTTGTATTTGCTATTAATGCATGCACTTTACACGTAACATGTAAAAACCTACAATTGTCTCTTTGAAAAGAACGACCTACCATGCGCATTGTCGCGGCACCATCAGTCACAAACATCAATACTTGACTTGTTGAGAGTTCAAATTTTTCGAATGTCTCCAACACCCCACGCGTAATTATTTCGCCAGTACACGCAGTCTTTTACTAGCTAGTAAAAGTGGAAATGTTAGTTTAAGAGGGCCCAGTACACGTACTATAATATTTAAAATAGAATTTTTTTTACAATCTGTCGTCTCGTCAATACATAACCAGAGCCGTGTATTTTTTAATCCACATTTAATCCAATTTACAATGTCTTCACGAACAGCTGAAATATATCTACGTAACGATGTACGACTTGGTAAGTTCACCTGGGGATTGTATTTATTCCAAAACTTCCGAAATGATTGTTTATCCAGTATGTGTAGCGGAATATTACAGGCTATTAACATTAACAATAAATCAAACATAAACTGAGTTGTCAAAGGCATGCCATTTTTTTTATTTTGATGTTGCACGGTGTTGATATGACGACGACAATCTGTTTTGTGCCAGCACATTAAGTCTTGATTACAAACTTTACAAATTATTTTGCATCCGTCATAGAATAAATCCGGAAATTCACAGATAAATTTATTCACTGTGTCCGCGTACGGTCGTTTTTTTACCCTTTGGCGCGTTTGACATTACGTATAATTTATAGGTACAACCTCACGCATCAACCTTTCAAATAAGACTGCAGCGTAAATCACTTATAAATCGGCACGTGTGACGCCATCGCAAGACCGTGGCTGTACTCCAGCCACCTCGGACAGCTCTAGTAATTATACACTTACTACAGAGTAGTCTATTTTTGTTTGTAAGCTGACTACAAAGAACTAGGTAGTGTTGCTGGCAACATTCCCCCACGACCTTAATTTAGTTAGTTTTATTGTTTTCTCGTCCGTTATTACTTTTTAGTGACAGGCACATTATAGGTTAAGTTGCAAATGTTTCGAGTGTTGTTTAAATCACAAAGTAGAGGTATAGATTACTTTGTATTTAAATATATTCAAGTTGTCACTGTGTCAGCTGGCCGCTGATTTTGGACATAATTAACAGATGGCACGCATAAATAAAGTAAAAATAAAAATCATTTCTTAAATTGATATTAAATTGTCCGGACTTTACTCTAATTAACTTTAGAGTGGAATGAAAAATAATATTAACTGAAAATTTTTTGCTAATTATTATTTACTAACTTTTACAAATCTTATCACAGATAAGTATAACATATATCTTTCTTTTCCCGGCTATTTGCCAAAACGCAAATAGTCGGGAAAATAATTGTTTAAAAAGATATATGTTATACTTATCTGTGATAAGATTTGTAAAAGTTAGTAAATAATAATTAGCAAAAACTGTTCAGTTAATATTATTTTTCATTCCACTCTATATTTTAACTTTTACCAAGAGGAGGAACTTAATTTGTTTTTAAATTATTTTATTCGACCCTAAGGGGTATTTCCACTATATAATTTCAATTATTCTGTTCTCTGAAGCCATTAATGTTTATTACATTAAGGTTTACAAGTTTTCTTACTTTGGATTCTTTAAATGTGCTCACTACCCTGATGAAGCAATACAAGCAGAAACACGTGTCGGTAGATATTTTAAAGTTTTTTAAAGTGAGTGTCAACTGGTGAGTACCTTGTGTTTTATTTATTTTTGGTTTTACTAGACAGAATAGTTGAAATTAAAAATAACATTATTGAGTCAGTTGTACTGAACATAATGTGCATATTATCTTTTTTGTAATCCAGGTTTCAGCGTTTTGGCAAATAGCCGGGAAAATAATTGTTTAAAAAGGTATATGTTATACTTATCTGTGATAAGATTTGTAAAAGTTAGTAAATAATAATTAGCAAAAAAATTTGCAGTTAATATTATTTTTCATTTACCTCTATATTTTAACTTTTACCAAGAAGAGGAACTTAATTTGTTTTTAAACTAATTAACTTTATTTATTAGATAAAGTCTAGTCGAACATTTTAGTTTCAATCTGAGAAATAATGTATGCATCTTTATTTGAGTACAATGGGTTAATGCTACAGAGAGCGAGCAACGCCCAGAAAACAAGATGCCGGAAGTGTATAATTCTATTCAAAATATTAAAATCTTAAATTAATTTTGCCTAATATTTATTGTATTTTTGTTTTAGCAATTGGGCACAGACGTGTACAAATACGAGACAATGTTGAACTACCAGGTCAATCAATACATTGCAAGTGATAACACAAAGCCTTTTGGATTAGCTCCTGATGATCAAAGGGCCATAGTACAATGGAAACGCATAATTTAAACTACCACTCTTACTACAAGTCACAACGCCAACATTTATTATTTCATCATTTATACTCAATGATTAATAATTATTATTAGACACCGGACAAAAATCCGTGCGACCAAGGCCGGCATATGTGTTAAGAGACAATAAAAATCATTTGCGTGGAACGAATCGTTACAAATACATTGTGTCCCAGGATAGATGTAACACGAGGTGTAATGAACAACTAATTGTCGAATTTTCAAACGGCGCTTGGAAAAAAATGAGTTGATCGGTGTTATACAGAATGGCATGTCACAAAAATCGTCACTAATAAATAGGCAGTGGAAATATTTGATGTCATTTTTCAAAACCGGCAGTTATATAACAAAATCTAATTTTTTTTAAGAGCCTTCATATAACTGAATTAATTGATATATATACAGGGTGATCTACCACGAGTGTGCCAAACTTCAGAGGCTGGTAATTTATCAAAAAATAAATGAACTTTCATTAATCAACATATGTCCTAAAACGCATAATAAGGGAGCTACAACCCCTTGAAGGGGTTGATGAATACCAATTTTTCGATTATAAGTCCAATATGGTGGTGATTAAAGAAATGAAATTTTCATGCATCACGGCCCCGATGTAGGCGCATAAAAGTACAAATTTCGTAATTAACAGCTTGCTTTATTGAGGTAGTTTTGAGGGGTAAGGGGTAGTTTTTTACCCTAAACTTTTTTTGACATCACTTCCGAAGCAAAACTTTTAAATAACATTATTTCCCATGCAATGACACAGAAATAACGTACTTAATATCTAAAAAAAGTAACTGTTCAAAATGACCTCCTTGAACAAGAATACACGCCTGACAACGACGAATAACTGAATTATTAATTTCAGCCATGTCACCATTGTTTGTGATATAAGCTATACTATTATTGATCCTTTCCATCAAGTGCTGAATATTATTTATTTCCTCAAAATAAACTAACTGCTTCATATGCCCCTAGAAATAAAAATCTAAAGGATTGAGATCGGGAGAGCGAGGAGGCCATAAAACAGGACCACGGTTACCAATCCAGTTATTTCCAAAATTTCGATTCAACCATTCATTCACATGTCTTTCATTATGAAGAGGCGCCCCATCATGTTGAAACCATACTTTCTGTATAATGTTTAGTGGCAAATCGTCTAGATGTTCCGTTAGAGAGGTTTCAAGAAAATTTAAATAATATTGTGCTTTCATCCTATTATTTAAAAAATGCATACCTGCTAGTCGATTATTCAGTATACCTGCCCAAACATTAATGCTGAATCGACGTTGAAATCTTGTCTGCCTTATAGCATGTGGATTTTGCAAGGACCACAAATGTTTATTATGATGGTTATTAATGTCATCCCTGGTGAAGAGGCCTCGTCAGTCCATATAATATTTCTAATAAAATTTGAATCATCAGCAAAATCCAGCGGCAAAACTGGAGTCTTCTTTCAGCATCTCCTGGTTCTAAAGCTTGAACACGCTGATAATGATAAGGATGAAATTCGTCAGTGCGAAATTTTGCGATAGACCTAATTGCACCGAGATCCATCGAGTACTGGTTCCTGGGTTATCCCTTACCATATTGAATACATCCTCTTTCCCATCAATGTTTACCTCTCGAGGGGCCCCTCTACGATTGTGAGATGAAAATCCACTTTCCCGAAATAGTTGAAATGTGCGACTAAATACTGCTCGTAATGGAATTATTCTATTGGGAAACCGCCGATGATACTCATTTCTAGCTAATCTGGTGTTTCCATCACAAAAACCGTAAATAAAAACAATGCCTACATATTCATAAGTAGTAAACTGATTCATTGTTATTATTTTTTATTTTTAAATAATTTAGAATCAGAAATGACACTTAAGCAATGTAAATGACATAATACTACAAATCAAAAATATCAATTGTTTTTAAATATAGGTGACTTCAAGCCACTTGATTTGAAGATTGATCGAATTAAGTTTTGAATATTTCACATGAAAAACTTTATTGCCGTTCAACGCAAATTATTCAAAAACGGCTGGAATGACAGAAATTTTGAAAAATACTTTTTTTCCGAGTCATTGTATGGGAAATAATGTTATTTAAAAGTTTTGCTTCGGAAGTGATGTCAAAAAAGTTTAGGGTAAAAAACTACCCCTCACCCCTCAAAACTACCTCAATAAAGCCAGCTGTTAATTACGAAATTTGTACTTTTATGCGCCTACATCGGGGTCGTAATGCATGAAAATTTCATTTTTTTAGTCACCACCATATCGGACTTATAATCGAAAAATTGGTATTCATCAACCACCTTCAAGGGGTTGTAGCTCCCTTATTATGCGATTTAGGACATATGTTGATTAATGAAAGTTCATTTATTTTTTGATAAATTACCAGCTTCTGAAGTTTGGCACACTCGTGGTAGATCACCCTATATATAAGTTTATTTATATACGTGTAATATATGCACCAGTTCGGCAACCAGTATTGTGGCAGGAAGCCAGGATAGATGTATGTAATATTATACGTAACTGAGCCTTGGTTTCCCTACTAATAAACTACTTTTATTTTTCAAGCTATGAAAAAAATTCCAACAAAAAAGTTGTTTCGAATGCAATTTGTGCATCTTTACTAAATTTCAGAAATACAAATTTACTTTGTTGACCTGTCCTTTTTTTCAGAAAATTGGTATATTATTTTGAATATTTTAAATAAACAAAGAAAATTTGCTTTTATATGTTTTAAAATTATATTTTCACTCTACACGTGTTTCGGCTTTTTAGGCCCTTTTCAAGAGTACAGATGAGAGGTACTAAATTATAATTTATGTTGCTTATATATTGAATGTTACATCTGGCAACTTATACTAATAAAAATGGTTTGAAATATTTGTAATTTTTTAGAAAAGTTAAATTACTTTATCTAAAATGTGGTGACCTGCAAATATTTGTTGTTTATTTGTAACCGTTTTTTTATTTTTTGGAAGCTTTCTTAATTTCTAATATTTCTAGTAAGTCTAATTTTTTTGCTTTTCTTTTCGGAATGAAGTAATTCTACATTATCCATATTTATAAAGTGATTGTTTTCTATACAGTGTGTTGACATGCCGGTGCTATATACGTTGTTTACAATAGACTTTTTATGCTCTTCAAGTCGCTTTTTTATGTTACGTCCAGTCTGGCCAATGTATATCGTTGCAGTCACTACATTTTAGTTCATACACTCCTGTCTTTTGTAGTTTTTCTGTCTTATCCCTATTGTGTATTGTATAGAGTGAAAATATGATTTTGAAACATTTAAAAGCAAATTTTCTTTGTTTATTTAAAATATTTAATAATGTTTCACAAGGAGCCAACCGCAGAATCAGTACAATGTATATTATTTTGAATTTTAAAAATCATTTTTGCAAGTTGAGAGTGCTGTGAAATTACAAATATCTTTTCTGAAATAAATTAGTATTATGAATACATTTTGTTCTCGACATCTTATTTTCAACGAAAACTGACTACTAGAGAAAAATGAAAAGTGGTAGTTCCAATAAAGTAAATTTGTATTCCTCAAATTTGGTAAGTAGGCACAAATTGCACTCCAAACAACTCTCAGTTATTACGGGAAAGAGAAGCCGATCGGGAAGCCGGTCACGGGAATCACGGACAATGTAAGGTGTCTAAATTATATTATGTTATAATTAAATACCTGTAATATCCAGTTATAATTTTGGTCAAAATCCTTACATTACGAAACAATTCTTATATTTTTTTTATCTTAAAATTCTTCCTTATTAAAAACATACACGTTCGCTAATTTACGATTGAGGTCATACATGTGAGTTAAAGCACGCATGCGCTTGGATGCGATTGTTACCCCTCCACTCCACGCACATAGGCTAAAATTTGCTGGAGAGGGTTGCACCCAAATTGAAAATTTTCCGAACGTGTATGTTTATAAAGAACAATTCATTATGTGTTATTACGATCGTTTCATCCCTTTTAGAAAAATAGAAGTTAGGTTCTGTATGCAACTTATTATTATATTTATTTATTTGAAATATATATTTTATTATAGTTATTACGCAAATGATTAAGACTACATTTGAAAGCATATTCTTGTAAGATTGCTAGATCCAATATATGTGAGGCTTAACCATAAATAGTTTCCTATGTATATATACACATAAGATTAGATAAACATTGTTTTAAATGTTGGAAAATTTTTTTGGGTAAGGGTCCTTATTTTGAGAAAAACTACTTTTTTAACTTGCCGACGTTTCGGTAATTTTTTATTACCATCTTCAGGGCAATTAATTATGAGTTTTTCTTGGTCACCATAAAATATATATAAAACAGGAAACAAACAGATAAAATCGTTGGGTATTAAATTAGTGTACTTATGTAACATATATACACATATATATATATCACTTATAAAGGTACAATTAATTATCAGACTGTAATGCGTGTAATGGTAATGACACGAATTCGTGTCATTACCATTACACGCATTACAGTCTGATAATTAATTGTACCTTTATAAGTGATATATATATATGTGTATATATGTTACATAAGTACACTAATTTAATACCCAACGATTTTATCTGTTTGTTTCCTGTTTTATATATATTTTATGGTGACCAAGAAAAACTCATAATTAATTGCCCTGAAGATGGTAATAAAAATTACCGAAACGTCGGCAAGTTAAAAAAAGTAGTTTTTCTCAAAATAAGGACCCTTACCAAAAAAAAATTTTCCAACAATTAATAAGTCGGTCTAAAAACTTTTCTATTACATTGTTTTAAATGTTATACTGTTAACTGAGGAGGAGATTTTCTAATAGAGCATTGTCTATTCTTTCACACATTCAGCCACAGACAGTGGTGGGCACTCTATCGGCTCACTAATGATTAATTAATGAATATGTATTCATATGCAACTTAAATGCATTATTTTACTTAAAATTCAGCATGGAAAATAAAAATAAATTCATTAGTGAGCCAATAAAGTGCCCAACACACTCCGGCTGAGTGTGTGAAAGAATGGACAAAGTTCGATTAAAAAGTCTGCTCCTCAAAATAAATATTTAAAATATTATGTCTTTATTTTAGTTAAACAACCTTAAAATCCCGTTAATAAGTTAAGCATAAAAAAACAACTTGTGGCTTGTTTCCATGCACCACTACTGATACTGGAGCATAAACGCCCCTTCTTAACATTTAACCATCGATTTCTTTGATTTAGTTAAACAAGTTAGACCTGCTCGATGGAGTAGTTGGCTAGAGCACGCGATAACAAGTGTGACTAGATAATCTCTCCATCGCCCTGTGGGTTCGATTTCTCCACCGGCACTGGCAATGTCGGTGGGAATGGTTTTCCCCGTTTTTTTCATAAGTGAAACCCTCGCCCGTGTAGTTTCGGCTTTGGATTCGTGGATTGTCTAATTTCTGTGGTGTTTATGTTTTTATGGTGCTTATGTAGTTTTCTTTATAACAATAATTTAAAATTAATCGAGTTTTGCCCATATAAGAAATGTATGTTTTACACTAAATCCTTATTAAATTTGCACATGGCATAACCCTGGTGAAAAAACTGTATGTTAATGATGCACTTCGGACAAGGATATATGATGAAAATGAATAATTCAAAAATATCGAAAACTAACAAGTACGGATGGGCGCATAAATGTCAATCCGGTTCTGTTTAATTACATCGCATTCGGACGAATCGGGCATCAACCGCTATACGTTGAAGCAGCCTTGAGAGAATGGGTGTTAGAGTTTTAAACTATTCCTATAAGAGCTAATATTTTGGCCAACTTCAGAGAATTAATGCACCCCAAAGGGATGAAGGGAATATTTTCCGAAAAACATGATCATAGGGACTGACTCGAAAATCCAGAGAAAATTGGCAACACAGAATAGTGACCGTCGCACATGTGCAGAGCCGGACTAGCTTTAAGAAAAGGCACGGGCTCCTGGTTGACCAGAGACGCCAACATTTTTATTCAATCCTTAACATTAAAATACATATAAAAATATAAACTCATATATATAATTCAGACTATAGTTACTTTCTTAAAACTTTGGCACATATTATGACATTAGGTAAGGAAATCCCTAAGATTTTTGTTAGTTTTAACAACAATACTAACAATTTTGTCATTTTGTAATTACGTTAAAACGTCTTTTTCTGCAGCCATTAACATGAATGACTCAAAATAGCTTTCAGTCAAATCAGATCTCAATCTGTTTAAGATATATTTTAGTTTGGAAAAAGCATTTTCACAGGCAGCCTGAATAATATAGAGTTAGTTGCCAGGTGGATTTTAAGAATTCCCCCTAACGTATAAAATTATGCAGAAGCCGTTATTTTTGAAAAAAACCAAAATTCAGAAATGTGCCAATTTTGTAACAATCTAATCAAAATGAATGGAAAACCAACAATTTTATTTCGTACATAAAATATTTACTGTAAATATAGTTGGAAACCTATATTGTGACGGGACGTCCGGGGTAAGACGCAAAGGAACGCAGAGCCGGATTTAACTGTATTGTTCGTTCGTTTACTTTTTTAATGTAGATTTTTCTGCTCAGTTTAGCTAATTTAACAATTGTACAAAAAGTATTAACATGAAATAAAAGTATTGAATTTAACGTATCGACTACACATACAGCAGTTACAGTATTCAAGTTCACTTAATATAAATTGTTTCTCATAATAGAGATCATGTTCCAATAAAAAAATTTGCAACTCAAGAGATTATTGTAAAAAGATTATTGTAAACATTAAGGCAAATTCGTTTCGCCTGCTCGTTCAAATGTAACCAATTTTTTTTACTGAAAACACTAATGAACTTTGATTTTCTTTATCACTGTAACCACTATCACTTTCATTTTCACAAACACAATAAGATGCAGACGTAGAGGCCTCCCACGGTCGAAACATTTTTACATCAAATAACTTCTTAAATTATTTTCAAAAACACACCAGCAAATAAACAGATATGAAATAATTATTACTTATATTACACAACTCACTTCAACACAATAACCTTCATAAATTATTTTCAAAAACACACCAGTAACTAAACAGATATTAAATACTTATTATTTATCTTATAACATTATACATACAAATGTATCAGCACTGCTAGAATGATTTACTAAACTCCACCTTGGTCGCGTGCCAGCAAACACAACAATCATCGTTCTCGCTTTAATGTACGCGGTGTAAAAGACGGAAGATGTCATGTGATATACATTTCCACATGTCACGTCTTACCCCGCATGTCCCGTTACAATATAGGTTTCCTCAACTATACCTTTTAGTTAAGCATCAGAATCCCAAAGATGACTCAACATTTTCGCACGAATGATTCCTTTTCCTTAAGCCTAATGGTACGTAAAAATAGCTCTTTAGCTACTACAACAGACACTACACAAGCATTAATACATGTATTCAACTACAAAACGTAAAGTTAATAATCACTGAATAGATAGGAAGAGAACAATTTTCACAATTCACTCAAATGTTAAAAGAAAATCACCTACAAAACTACCAGACTTACAACTCTCTTTAGGTAATCGGTGATTTACAGGCGCAATTTAGCAATTCTACACCCAGAGGCCACACAGGTTAAGCCAGGACCAACGCTGAGTGGTGTGGGGTGTATTCTTTATGGCGTGAAAGCAGACGTGTGACACGCGTCTTACTTAAGGAGCCTAGTTAAGAAAAAGCCTCCGTTGATTGTGTCTCTCTCTAGGAAGTTCCGAAAGTGACAGACGTATATAAAATAAATAAACGTCGTGCAGAAAAGAATTTTGGTTCCAGAGTACGTGAACTAGCAATACATTACGACGGGATAGAGTAAAGCAATAAAATCTATTGTTCTGGTCGATATGTACACTCTGGTTAATAAATATAGTAGGGAACCAAGCTCTCCGCGAAACAGATATTATACAACTCGTAATATAAACTGAAATATAGTAATAATTACTTTCTTTTTATTTATTATTAATTAATAAATAAAAACTGCTGTCTTTTTGGGTTTCGACCAATGTTACAGTGGAATTATTGACACGTAAATTATTAAAGAATAGAAATAACCGTCCTAATTATTTTATTTTAATTATATAATATTATACTCCATAATACAGTTTAATATTTAGTGTATGCAGTTTCTACTGGAAAAATGATTTAGGTAGTCCATTATTGGTACTATTACGAAATTATTTGATGGGTAAAGTAATATTGTATAAGTAATTGTATGTTGTGTGTTAGTTGTACCTCACCATATTCCACTCTTCATGTTTATCAATTTACATATTTCTCTTCTCATTCTTTAATTTTCATAAAACATTCTATAATCTATTCATTTTATATAAACACAAAAAAATTGTTTACAAGGGCTAGCAGAGCAAGTTTCGCGAGCTAGCGAACCGTTTCAAACAGGTTCAAAAGCGCGAGAGTAGTCGTGACATCACACCATACAATTTACAAACGACGACGGAGATCCCAGCACTCGACCGCTTGATTTCAGATAAATTTTAAGTGTATACTTAAAATGGAAACAAAAACTCCTTATTTTAAATATTGCATTGTACCGTTGTGTAAGAATGCTACAATGAAAGTGCCAGATAAAGTATTTATAATATTGCCAGAAGATAAGATTCGTCGATCAAAATGGCAAAAAGCGTGTAGAAGAAATGAAAAAGACATTTCACAGACATGTAGGTCTCTACATGTGTGTGATTATTTTAATGTAAGTACATTATTAAATACAATATGTCTATCTACTAGTTTTTCGCAGGCAGGCAATAAAATATTCCGAATTCCGAATTATTGAATTTTAATTAGGGTAGGATTAAAGAAAGAATGTGTATACAATGTTAGAAAATAAGATTAGTAGATAGAATATAATTTAGTGATACTAAGTAAAGGTAATTTCCTGGTGTTAAAGTAAACAGCAATTTATTATTATACTCTCCGCAAATACGATAACGAAGAGTATATTGCATTTGATCGGGACATTTCTAAAATCGTTAATATCGCTCGCAAAGAAAAAAATCATTTCGTTCGTCATCGAATTCTGAACAACTTTCAAAATGTCCGTCTGTTCATCTGTCCGTCCGTCACGTTTCTTGTAAGCATGATAACTAAAGAAAGAAAAGACCGATCGAATTGAAATTTGGGCTATAAGTTAGTGTTAGCTAGAGGAAGAAATCCATTGTTTTTGAAAAAAAATCAAATAGTAAATGAAAAAGTTATAGGACATTTTATTTAAAAATATGAATCTACAGAGGGCTGCAATTTTCAATGTGCTACCAAAATTGAAGTAATTTTCTATAGACACCAAAATGCTGTAAAATATACTACCACAAATTTCGTCTACGCAGTCGGCATCATCGGGAGATGAAAAAAAAGTTGAAAATTAAATATGTGATCAATATATTAGGTATTGTAAGAATGATCTTAGTTTATACTATAAAATATACTGCCACGCATTTCGCCAATACAGTCGGCACCATCGGGAAAGAAAATTAAATATGTAGTCAATACATTAGGAATTGTAAGAATGAAGTTTATAAGACAAACACAAGATTCTTTTCAAAAAACTGCGAAGAGTATCCTACAGAATGTGCAACAATTATATAAAAGTTCAATAACACTACTGTCTGCGAAGAGTAAAATGTTTACCTCTAGTATATATAGTATATTGCAAATACCTTTCCCTTGCCCTTTAATTTATTCTATTCAAATCTTACATTTATCTATTATGTGAATGATAACACGACACAATCACTTATTTCCCTTTCCCCAAAACATAGTACGAAAATACCTACGATAGGTAATTATACATTTGCGCAACATTTCCTTTGCAGCAAATGTCTTCTATAGACACTTTACACGTGTGTACAAAAAAAAACACGAAAAATATAGAAGTGGCTGTTGTAAAGAATTACCCTAAATTCTTTCAAACATAAGACTAAGTCTGCTAAAAAAGCTTAGTTGCGACTAAGCATTTTGTAGTTATTTCATTTTATTCCGTGATCAAGTCATAACTATTTTATGTTTATAAATTATTACTAAAAGCTAAAAAAATACATACTTCTCTGCCTTGACCCCGCGGACCTCTCCAAGGAAAAAACTTTCACTATTTTGTATAAAAGATGCCACCATAAACATATCCACTTTAGGCAAATTAACAGATTGGCCCTTTGAAAAACCTTGTTCGGTCATTTTAAAATATCTGTACAACTACAATAAGCGGTACTATAAAACACAATTATATATTTATATCAGAACAGTCACTAACAAATCAACCAAAGTCTAATAACACCATATTATACATATGTTTATATAGAATGTCATACTTTGTTAATTTGTTTGTATTATTATTTTTAAGTATTTTATGAATGAATTGATTTTTAGTTTTCTTTTTTCTGTATATAATATATGTATATATTAATATAAATTTTACTCTGTACCCCATACAAGTTGTAAATAATCTACTTAATTGTGAATAAAGATTTTAAATTGGAATTGGAAAACATCTGATTCTGTTGCTTCCCGACGCGACGACTACCGAATATTGTATGGTGTAACGTCACAGTCAATAGTAGCTCGTTTCGGGCCACTTTAATTTTATCGCTGTTTAGATCCTTCATACTGATCGCGTGGAATTAGAAATCTTATTTTTTTATGAAGTACACATTTTATTACAACGTTACGCTATGTTTTTTAGTATTATTTTTATTTTTAAAATTATAGGCAAGTTCCCTATTATTAATGTAAAATTGTATGATATAAAAGTACATAAATAATTATTTATTATTTTTTTCTATTATTATAATTACAAAATATAAACAAGATAGTAAGTAAATACATACTTAAAATATATATATCAAATCAAAACACTATTACAAATTTCACGGAGGGTTTTTGCTGTTTTTATATATCCGCCGCTGAATAATTTTGCTCTTAACTATACCTTCACTCAAGCAGTTTATAGCCGGCTTAGTTACGGTGTGATTCCCAGTAGAGGCAGCACTTCCTTGCTCCATTTCTACTGGCAAAGGTACTTATTTAGAAAATTATTTTTAACGAAATGGTACGGAATAGAAATATGAAACTTGCTGAACATAATTATGAAGGTTCATTCTAGAAGCCTTGTATGAATTTTACCGAATAAAAGTTTGAAACTTGCTGAGTATAATTATGAGGATTCATTCTAGAAGACATGTATGAATTTTACCTCGAATTTTACCGATTGATATCATAATTCAGGAGCTAATCACGTTCAAATTTCACTTATTTTACAGTATAAATTTTCCCTACATAAAGTGAAAATTAATTAAAATAGATATACATGTACCCTCTCATACACTTTCAACTACTGATCCTCCAAATTTGGTGTAATTTGACCAAACCGTATGGAAGAAATAAATTTTGAAAAATTACTTTACAAACACTGGTCGATTAGCCCTCTTAAGTGACGCCATACCCTACTGCTGACTGTTACAGTATATAGTGGTAGTATTAGTATTGTTGCGTAAGAATTCGCTCATGTTTTTGGTGATATTTTACAACAAGCAATGAGACAGTATTAGGTGATGCTCTGGGATTTACTAAGGCGCTGCACAGTGGTGCTAACGGACACTTCTTTGCCAAAAATCTGTAACTTTGTGATCTCTAGACCCATTTTTATAAAATGTGGTATGTGGAACAGGGAAGGGTCAAAGTTTAATGTGAGCAATGAAAAGCAGTTAAAATGTTATTAATTTGTTTATTAAAAAATAACAAGCATTAACTCTTTGAGCCGCGAATTACGCTTTTATGCCAATTTTTATTAAACTTGGTACTTAAGTTTTTTTTTTTGGGTCACTGAATCCGAATATGATATAACAATTCCAAAATTCAAAATTGCTGTTTCAATATGACGGACACAATGTCAAAAAATTAACCAATTGTTGTGAATCTCAGTACTTAAGGGTTTTTGGGATTTTCATATAAATTCATGAAAAACTCTTTAAAGCAATGCATTTTTGTAAAAAGACAACAATTTGTTTATTTACAGTTATTTAATGAACAAATATTTATAGTTGCATACATTTTTCACACATAATTTAGGGTACTAGAAACTATGAAGAAACAAAAAAAAAACAGTACAGGAGGTAACATAAATTAATAAAATAAATAAAAATAGAGGGGAAAAAACACGGATAACCAAGTGACCCATCATAACGCAAAGGATTAAGAACTATAATTAGTTGTACGTGCTATACATAAACAATATTTGAATCATTACAAATATTTCAGAATAATTTCTAATACAGTAAAAAGTTCAACTGTTTCCTAAAAATTGGGGGAAAAAGTTAAATTAACGTTAATTGTGGACAAAAATTGGAACTCCCATCTGGAAAAGGTAATCCACAAAGCAAAACTGTCCTTATGAACATATCGTCCTATTTGTGGTAAATCCTGGGGCATGGATCCCAAACAAATTTACTGTATCTATGTCACGGTCATCAGACCAATGATAACATACGGATCCATCGTTTGGTGGCCGAAAGGATTACAACGGACGGCCAAAGCCAAACTCTCTGAATTACAGAGATTATCATGTGCGACCGTAATGGGGCCAATTAGCACCACACCGTCAGCTGTAATGGAAATCCTCCTAGACTCACCCCCTCTTCGTACATATTTGGAGAGAAAGGCCAGGAGGGCAACATATAGACTGAAACAAGCGGCCATTAATATGCCGCAGACTAGTATCATGGAGCGGAACAGATTGCTGGATGACATAGAGAGTCACAGCATCCTGGGAATGCTCTGGGATACTATGCCATGACAAACTACTGGCTGCCCTTCAACATCCTTTTTCCGGAAAGTGATGAGTGGGATCAGAATAAAACCGACCTACTGAGGGCAGACAGTTGCTGGTTTACAGAAGGTTCCAAAACTCCTGAGGGAACGGGAGCCGGAGTACATAGCTACAGACCAAGGGTGCGGATATCGTCAAGCCTAGGTACTAATGCAACTATTTTTCAGGCCGAGGTTCATGCCATTGAATTGTGTGTGCGAAGGCTGGAATATATGCATCTTACACGCAGATCAATTAAAATTTTTTCAGATAGCCAAGCAGCTATAAAAGCTCTTGGCTCCTACCGCTGTAACTCCAAAACGGTATGGAACTGTCAGAAGGCTCTAAATCATTTGAGTAAAAACAACAAAGTGACTCTGGTATAGAAGGTAACGAAATAGTCGACTCCTTGGCCAGATAAGGAGCAGGATCATGAATCATTGGACCAGAACCGATACTTGACATATCTTCACGTACTGCTAAGATGATCTCAACCTGGGCTGGAAGGAAAACTCTCCAGTATTGACAAGAGTTACCAAGATTAGTTCATTCGAAGGCGTTTATCAAATACCTTTTGAAATCAAGAACTAAGAAACTTTTAGAGTTAAACAGGGTAAACTTGAAAACTCTAACAGGCCTATATACCGGGTAATGCCGACTAAACTATCATCTGCATAAACTCGGCCTAGCGGAAAACGCCAAGTGCCGTCTATGCTTGGAGGATGATGAGAAGGCAGACCACCTCTTATGCACCTGTCACGCTGTGGAGAGGATCCGATTTTCAATATTTGGTAAAGTGCAACTTCTGCCAGAGGATCTGGACACATTCTCATCCAATAAAGTTATCAGTTTCATTAAGACTGAACTTATTGGGTGAAATAAAATTAGGAGTGAGCCACAATAGGCCTGCTAATGGCCACAGTGGAGTGTCCACAAGGACCCACTCATAATAACCTAACCTAACCTAATTGTGGAAAAAGATTATAACAAATTTAAACTGCATCTTTTTAGAAAATAAGGAATAGTGATTTTAATCGTCGAGTCAGTAAATCTAAAACTTCCTCATCGAGTTTTATGTTTTAGTGAAGGTTAGTTTGTAATGCTCGTTATAAATGGATTGGATGTGCACAGCAAAGAATGAAAAACATCTTGATTGGTTGCTGACCTGGAACATTTTCTAGAATAATGCAGTCTTTGTTTCTAGATTCTTGGCCATCTTCAGATAGCTGTCCAAGAAGTAAAATAGTACTTTATCTAATTATGTGCTCTCCGTGAATCGGAATCTTTGTGAACTGAAAAGGGCATTTAGTACTAATTATACACATTTGCTTACATAAAGTTCAATTGTAGTGCATGTGTAATCGCCAAATTTTGTTGCATTAATTTTCTTTCCACAAGACAGTTTGAAGTATGATATGGAATCTTTTCATTAATTCTTCGTCATTTCCTGTTATTTCAGCCGAACAAGTAAATTTGGCAAAAAACCTTCATGCAGTATTTTCAGCATAGCCATTGCCACTTGACAAGTTGTCTATTATTAAACCAAAATCGTTACGGAAATGTTCTGTTAATTATTTATCATTGTATTTAAAAATATAATAACAAATAACCTTGTGGTTACTCGTGAGAAATGTTCTACGTTACCAAGCGATAACATTATCTTCGAATCGATAAAGTCTGCGGTATATGATAAACAGCATGGGCACCTAATAATGATCAGAAAAACAGGAAACAGTAGATTCTTGTTACTAAAGACATATTTGATTATGTATATATATTTTAAGAAATAAATGATCAACAATGTTGTTACGTGTTAGTATATGACGACAAAATTAGTGGGTAATAATTTGGACAACAACAGATATGTACTTTATAATAATTGATCGGTTTCGATCGTATATATTGATCTTAAATATTTACAATATAGTCGATTCGTCTCATTGTTATCTATTACCATGAATTTTCTGCTACACATTTCGATTTTTCGTAAAAATCGCAGACATCCTTTTTTTTTCATAAAAATTGTCGAAAAAAATATTAAAAAATTCGTGAAAATAGATAAAAACGAGAAGAATCGAACGACGCAAGCCATAGTACGGTATCTTATTCGATAACAAAGTTAGACAAATTTTAAAAATTGCTATTTATATTTCTATACATCTGTCTTGTGTGTAGTAGAAGGTTCAGATATATCGGATAATAATCCTTCTTTAATTTTGTGATACAAATACAATCTTTACATCGATGAAATGGTAACCTACGAGCGAGTTATTTTATCTGTCTCCATTAATGATTAAAAGCCAGTTTCATCTATTGTCATTGTTTAATTTTTATTCATTTATTTCCTTCTTCTCAGTCCTTCAACTATTTCTTAAACGCTTATATTCTGAATCACATTAAAAACTCCTACGAGTCTTATGATTTATAATGATCGTTCTATAGAAATCAACTTGTCATTTAAGTTTTCCAAGACCACTCTTATTGATTAGTGACAATTTAATCCAATATTATCTCGATGATCTTGGTGTAGACCTGTTTGTTAATAAAATCCAGCTCCAGTAGTGTTTTTCACATGTGTTTCAACAACAATTTTTAAAATTTCACACGTACATGTTGCAGATTTGAAAGCAGAAAAGATAATACCTGTCCCTGTCTGATTCACCCCTTTCTATACTTTTTACTCCCGAATTCCCAAATTTGACAATTAAGATTTTCATTTTAGGTAATATTAAATTTGGTAAATGTTGTATCACCAGAAGAGACAATGAATGAAAGAAAAAAAACACAATTTCGGGAAAAAAAAAATTATGGAATTATGATGAAAAAACATAACTTCAGGACTTTTTTTTCTAAAATTCTAAAGGCTGGGTATACACCGCACATTGCAGCGACCTGTGGAGAAAAATGTAAAAACCTACCCTTTATTTTGGGTTTAAATACCTACCCTATAAGTAGATAGGTAACCAAACAAGCATTCCAAGAAACGTTTCTGGGAATTTCCTGGTATCGGTGGGGGGGTGTAATCGAAGGGGGGTAATCGAAAGTAATTTCAACATAGTGTATTACCTACTTGGGCAGTTGAAATTTTGCTTTACTTGTGAATAGTTGTGTGCTGAACAGTATTTAATTTGTGCTATTTTGGTCATGGAGAATATAAATCCAGGTATGTTAACTATTTAAATAATACATAATGACCTCGATATTTGGCATTCTTCAACCTGTTAATTTGAATTTTATAAACGAGTGTAAAATTTGATTCCTATTGATTTTTTAACAACTTCTGTAAGCTTTAAAAAAAAAGTATATAAAAGTATATATGCAACTTTCTGCTATTTTGTAGTCAATTTAGTATAGATAAAGCTATAATATGATTTTGTGCAAATATTTGCAAATTTGTATAAAAAGCCTTTTTTCCTTTATAGGTCACCCTCTTACGTTTGGTGAATGTTTTAAAGTTTGAGTGTCAACAATAGATAAAGACAAATTTACTGCAATAAAGCAATGTATTACGAACTCGTATAACATTACAAAGCCTGACGCTCCAGAACTACTGAATGTTGCAAAATTAATATGTGCTAACTTAAAATCAAGGTGGATAAAGTGCTCACGTTCAAGATCCCATTTATTAAAAAAAGAAAGTGGTTTTCACGCCTCGAAAATTTCAATCCCTGAAAGTTTAATAAAATCTACTAATATCAGTTTGACTACCTCAATTAGTGGCCGGGGCCGTCCACAAAAGCAGTTCGTCGCTATATTGTCGACCACTTAAATTTATGTTTTCTAACGAAAACGAGGAAATAATTAAACAAGAATACAATAAATTTGAAAATTGTTTTAAAGATATTAAAAACATTAGCATGAGAATTGGCGAAAGAGAATTTAACGTAGATTTTGAATTTCACTTTACAATGATTGACGGAAGTGTATGCAATATTGTGACCGAAACAAAGTCTACTGCTACTTGTTATCTATGCGGAGCAAAACCGACTCAGATGAATAAAACAGACTTGACTCAGTTTGTAGCGGATTCTGAAAAATATATGGATTGTCAACTTTGCATTGTTTAAAAATAGCATATCGCCTTCCTTTTAAAAAGTGGCGAGCTTCAAGGGAATTTAAGGATTTGAAAGAACAAACGAAAAAACGAATTCAAAGTGAGTTTAAAAAACAGTCAGGGCTCAATATAGACAAACCAAAACAAGGTTATGGTAGTTCCAATGACGGAAATACAGCTAGAAAATTTTTCGAGCAATATAAAATAAGTGCCAAAATTACCGGCCTTAACAAGATACTACTTTATAGATTTTACCTAATTTTGAGAATTTTGAACTGTAAGGAAAAAATTAATGTAAATAAATTTAACAATCTTGCCATGAACACTAGGGAATTGTATCTGCAAGAGTACTCGTGGTATAATATGCCTATGACTATCCATAAAATACTGGTTCACGGTTATGAAGTCATCTCTCAATTCAATATATCAATTGGTGAAATGTCAGAAGAGTGCCTAGAGGCTCGACATAAAGAAATTAGAAATGAAAGATTGGCACACACTCGAAAAAAGTCGCGAACGGAATCAAACATTGATTTGATGAATGGTTTGATTATAACATCGGATCCTTTACTAGCTTTCCACAGAAAAATAATCTCCAGAAAAGGAAAAAAATATGGCTGATGACAGTAGCATTAAAGAGTATTTCATGTTAACTGACGAAGTAGAGCCTTTGACAGCATATAATATCACAACTCCTCTTGAAGTTAGCGATGACAGTGAAAGTGATTCAGGGGCAGAATAGACATGGAACATTTTTTTGTTTATATTATGTAAATATTTCTGGATCCTAAGTATACTTTTACATCTCTTCCTCTGTCAACATTTCTAATATAAAGTATAATTTATAATATTTTATGGTATTATATACATGCACGTTTACATGCACTATTTTTTTACTAACCTTACATTGTAAAATACATATTTGTGGATGTAAATGTAGACTAATGTCGGACAATTTTATGGTAAATAAATCATATGATACTATTGATTTTTTTGGAGTTCTGATTTTTGTCCATTTGCCCCATAAGATCGCTGCACTGTGCGGTTGAAGTGCTGGCCACATCTGATATTTTATTTTCATTATCCCTCTTCCTTTTGGGGATTTTTAGCACAAATAACACACAATTCATTAACCAAATTTACGTCGTACATTTCGAACAGGACAAAACGGAATGATTCAGATATCTTAGTAGGTTTAGGTGATACATTGTAAACATACCCTTTTTTTGCTCTGAAACGTCGTACCTGAGAACATGATTCAAGGAAACTACAAATTAGAATATTGTGGTATATCAAGGACAAGCGAAGGAAAATTAATCTTCATTATACGTTTGTGGAGAATAAATATCCGCTTTGTGTTTGTTGATATGTCCCAATATGCCATTAAATGTTTTAAGTGGGGTATACTAAAACGCAGTAAAGGTTTGAAAGATACTGCTGTCCCCTTGCATATATAAGATTTCTTATTGTGAAGCAGTATTTTTCCAACTTACTTTTACAAAATGTACACAATTATCATCTTCGTGAAAAATAATTATTAGTTAAAAGATTAGAAGACCAGGAATATACTGTGGCCCTACAAAAAGCAAGATTGTCCTATAGAGAACAAAACATTGTAAGTACAATAATGAATCTTGTATCACATGATAAGCCCAGAATTTCTTATAGCAATGTACGAAAAAAATGAACATCTTAAAACATATTTAATTTGTCAGATCATTTGATAATGTTATTTCGAGGTTAAAAAATATATTAAATCTAAAATAGATCCTAGCTAAAAAATATCAATGTCATTACTACAAGAAAAAATAATGATGAAATGCTCATTAAATGTGGTGATAATGTTTCTTTAAATAAATTAAGAAAGCATTTAACTCAAACCATGGATAATGTCTACAATGTAAGCGAAGCAAAATTTAATCCACGAGTAATAGTATACAGTGTGGAACCCAACTCTGCACTGATCTTGATCTATAGTAAATATCGTTTCTGATAAAAATTTCAACATTAATCTTGTTACCAAATTGAAATTTAATAACGTATAATATTGTACTAGAATTAGCACCGTTAGTTTTCAATTTAGCTATGAAAAAAGCACATTTTAGTCTTCGTCGCTGTTACAAGTGTAATAAATTTGGTCACAGAAAGAGCATTTGCCATGTTGCTTTACCAAATTATCCAAAATGTTCCAGATCCCATGAAAAACGTAAGTGTGTTTCTGAAACTTCATCTCGTATAAATTGTAAAGAATATAATCTTAAATCAAAACGTATTAGTCAACCATGCTGTGGACGATCCATTATGCAATTATCGTAAGATTAAAATAGATAAATTAACAACTTAAATTAATTATGAACAAGAATAGCTCACTTAAATGTTCGCTCACTAGTTACAGGATTTGATGCTTTTTTAACCAATTAATTGAAAACAATTTCCATATTTTGTGTTACTGAAACATGGTTGAATGATATATCTCTTCCAATATTCGCAATGTAATGGAACAGCTCTTTTCTGGAACAGGTATGACCTGTCCCTGTTTCAAACTCACATCTGGTCCAAATACCTGTTCCGATTCCAACCCATTCCAAACCAATTATGTACTTGCGAACTTCGAAGATACGAGTACAAGTCATATTGTGCACTTTCCAGAATGGGAAGAGCGTCCCGCATTCTGATCTGTTCTGCGCTCCGTTGGTCAGATTAATCATAAATTAGTTGATCTCTTACGCTGTCGCTGGGCATTTACATTTGGAAATTGGGAGTGAAATGGATGGAATTCAGTTTTTGGTTTAGTCAGTATTATGTTGTGGTTTATTTTTTATTTACCAATTATCTTATCACTAATAAATAATTGTTTACTTGTTTTTGTGTTCATTTGTTACACTAAAATTTTTGTTTAATTTATCATATCTTTTTATAATTTTATTTTTTAGAAATGTTTTTATTGAAAAAAAATCACAGACACATTATCTGTTACTAATCTATTTTGAAAATACTTAATACCAGTATATAATAATTATACATATAACAAAATAAGATAAAATGTTTTCATAAAATCATTAAAAATGAGTAAAAATTAAGTCATTAATATCTTTATACAACAGTATTCCAAATGTATATAGCCAAGTTCTTACAGTATGTAAATGGACTCTGCACTTATTTCATTAGATGTCTCTAAAGCCTTCGACACTTTAGATCAGAGCCTACTTTTTACGAAATTAATATATTATGGACTTGACAATATATCAACCAATTTCTTTAGGACATATTTTGAGTCTCGGACTCAAGGAGTAATTCTTGGGGATAATTTTTCAGACATGTTCACATTAACATCTGGTGTTCCTCAAGGATCAGTGTTGGGTCCAGTTCTCTTTTACTATATACAGAAGATCTATTTAAGTGTGTTAATTTAACAATAATTCAAGGATACGCTCTCGACACAAAAGTTTTCTTTTGATCCCAAATATATCAAAACATCTTGTAAAAACATAAATGAATATGTTTTTTCTATTATAAACTATTTAAAACAATGCCATTTAAAGTTGATGATAGACCCTTCGTAAAATTTAATGTGCTTCTTAATGTAAATATTCATTATTTACATACTTTTAAAATTCTGAGTGAGAAAAAATTTAGGTTTAACGCTCTTCTGTAAATATAAAGATTTTAAAAATGTATTACTTTGCATATGTTAAGTCTTGTTTGAATTATTGTATTGTTTGCTGGGCAGCTGTTATCGAAGTGTTTACACTTGCAAAAAAATTGTACACACAATGTTCTATAAACCTTCCCGACATTCGTGCCGACTTCTTTTCAGCGAACTGGGAAATTTAACTGCTCCCTCGCTATACATGCTAAACTGGGCATTGTATATAAAAACTAATTTTGATCAGTTTAGCAGTAGAAATTATTTATTATTTATTAGCATGTGAAATATGAAAACAATATTAACTCCTTAGTAGATATCGCCATTAATTCTGTTAAGTAGGAATTCAATCAGTTAGAATCCCATAGTCACCTCTTCTAATTTCTGTATGATATTCTCGTTTTGAAAACATGAAATCAAAAAAATGTTTTGAACAGGTGTCAGGACTGACATATTCAGCTAATTGATGACTGATGAGATCCAAATGAATTATATAATGAACTTTTAACTTTGAGCGATATAATGCAGAGCAATAAACTGAAACTGAAAATTTTCCCAATACAGTTGTTTCGTTAAGGGTTCTTTTAACCATTCCTATCTCTGTAGCAACTGGAAAACGCTCCTTCTCAAAACTTAAATTAATAAAAAAATATTTACGTTCAACGATGACACAGAACAGACCAACAGATCTAGCAATACTCACCATTCAGAACATGTGCAAGTTTAGAATACGACGATATTATTGATGATTTCGCCAAAGAAAAATGCAGAAAAGTTGTGTTACAAATATAATATGCTGTTGTTCCATTGTTTTTTTTTTAAGAATTTATATTTTGTTTTTGTATATGAATTAGAGCTGACAACTGAAACCGGTTTCCTGGAAAAAACGGTTAATCGGTTTTATACAAAATCGAAAACCGGTTACCGGTTCCTCAGTTAATTTGGTACTTGAGGTTGAGAGTGCAATGGTGTAGACACCACCCTTTCAATGTAAAGCAGTTTATATTTTGTCTCTGTCGCACACTTACGATGTTGCTTCTCTCTCTGCATCGCCAAAATGCCAAGGTAGGATCGTCGCGTAGTACCTTTTGATTTCTTTTAAAAAGGCGGCAAACTTGGACCTAGTCGTGCGCCAGTTTTGAACGGACCGGCTCTGTGGTTCTCTTTAAATTTTTGCTAGGTTTTTTATTTAAATTTTGCATTTTCCTCAATATTTAATATATTTTAATATTATTTTATTTATGTATTTTTGTGGTTATATTTCTATATTATAAGATAAGATTAAAGTATCTGTGGCTAGACTTCGATTGTATTGTTAATTATAAAATTATGTTTACAATAATAATTGTAAACATAATTATCATTTTTAATAAAGATTCATCATTATTATTATTATTGAGTTAGTACCTACGCTGAATTCATTTTTATATACAGGGTGATTCTTAATTATGGTAAAAAAAATTTAACCATATGTAGAGGAATGAAAATTAAGGAACCCGTATTTTCTCGTTTTGGTTTTCTTTGATTTTTAAAATTGTATTGTTTCAAAGGGATATCGGAAATGGTTTTTCTGCAATATTTTCAAAATGTGCTTTACCGATTACTTTCAAATTTCAAATACAGCACTATAGATGACATTTATATTTTTGCTTCAATTGAATTTTTAGTAGTTGTAAATGACACGGTTTTCGTGGTTAATTTTTTTTACCATAATTAAGAATCACGTTGTATATTTCAATGACAGATTTTCATCAATTTGTATTCCGAAAAATTTCGTGTCGTTTATATTTTCAAGACTTATGTTGTTATTTTGTTATTTATTTTTATCGTGCGGTTTTGATCTAATCTTCATGTGTATTTTGTTTTGTTTACTAATAATTTATTTGGATTACATTAGTTATAAAACTGTTCTAAAATTGATATTTACCTTTGTTGTATCCGCTGTTATACTCATTTTAGTGACGTCTGCAAACAATACTAACGTTATATCATTTGGTACCTAAATGTAATTCTAGATCATTTATAAAAAGCAAAAAAAAGTAATGCAATGACTAATTGAGTAAGGAATAGTGGCCAAAATTTAAGGTGGTCTTTGAACAGAAATTTAATATGAGGGACTTTAACTTCTGCTACTAAACGGAGCATAGAACATATCCCTTTATCTTAAAGTTTCAAAAGTACCGTACATCTCTTAGTTACGATTCAAATAATGTTCAAAGAAAACGTACACCATATACTGTATTCGACGCGCATTTCGTCAACCAAGTTGGCATCATCTAGAAATGATTAAAACTAGTTTAATGGTAATTGTTCAGTACTCGATAAAATGTTTCAAATTTCCTGAAAATATACCTAACAATTTGCATTATTTTCTCTCTAATAATACTCTGGACAGTTAGGAGGATAGTAAACGTCATTTTTGTAAACGAACCATTTCTTCCTTAGAAAAATTCCGCTTTATTTGGAATAGTTTCAGATTGTGTCTAAAGTGGAGCATGATCACTAGCGTCTAGAGCCAGACTGATCACTAGAACTGTCTGAGGTCACCTGGCCGACAGAGCCGTCATATGACTCATATGTTTACATCATATCATAATACTTGAATAAGTACAGTAAATGGAAATAAATTTTAACAATAATGTTACATTTTATAAAAATTTGTATAAAACTCACCCTTTTAAGCAGATTTATGAAGTAGTTTGGTTATCGTCATCACAAAGTGGGGAAGATCTATAGTATAATAGCATCAGGTATGTTTCTACAGCTGTCTCCGTCAGCGATGTTCGCTTTGGTGAAAAAATATGTTTTGCATTTTGAAAATGACCATTCGACATCTACGGATGTAATACAGGCATAAGTAAAACAATCTGTGAACTCACTTAACGAAGTTGTAGATGCACCATCACAAATTTGTCTTAATTTGCTAAAATCAGGATCTTTCTGTAATACACTCTCAAATTTTTCACTAACGCGATTATTTTTTTGCGTCATTTATAGCCTGTAGCTGTGTATTTACGTCGTCCACTATTTGCAGCGATTCTACTAACGACAACGAACTAGTTTGCAATTTTTCTATTGCGTCGTGTAGTCCTCTATAATTGTTATTAATAGTTTTTAAATCTGTTTCAAGGGAAACGTCTTGAAAGCTTGTCTGGCTTTCCCTAATAGCTGCAGCCTCGTTAGGGTTGAACTGTAGTATCACAGCTTTTATTTGTTGAAAATATTCAGCATAATAAAAAGCCGCTTTCAACCACGTTCTCCAACGTGTAAGAATCGGCTCTGGTGGTTTAGGGATACCAGGACACTGTCTGTGAAATGCTCGAAGCTGTTTAGGAGATTTGAGAAAAACTTTTTTTGTATTTGCTATTAATGCATCTACCTCTGGAAAACATTTTCGAATCGTTTCTGCCACAAAATGTAACGCATGCACTTTACACGTAACATGTAAAAACCTACAATTGTCTCTTTGAAAAGAACGGCCTACCATGCGCATTGTCGCAGCACCATCAGTCACAAACATCAATACTTGACTTGTTGAAAGTTCAAATTTTTCGAATGTCTCCAACACCCCACGCGTTATTATTTCGCCAGTACACGCAGTTAGTCTTTTACTAGCTAGTAAAAGTGAAAATGTTAGTTTAAGAGGGCTCAGTACACGTACTATAATATTTAAAATAGAATTTTTTTTACAATCTGTCGTCTCGTCAATACATAACCAGAGCCGTGTATTTTTTAATCCACATTTAATCCTATTTACAATGTCTTCACGAAAAGCTGGAATATATCTACGTAACGATGTACGACTTGGTAAGTTCACCTGGGATTGTATTTATTCCAAAACTTCCGAAATGGTTGTTTATCCAGTATGTATAGCGGAATATTACAGGCTATTAACATTAACAATAAATCAAACATAAACTGAGTTGTCAAAGGCATGCCATTTTTTTTATTTTGATGTTGCACGGTGTTGATATGACGACGACAATCTGTTTTGTGCCAGCACATTAAGTCTTGATTACAAACTTTACAAATTATTTTGCATCCGTCATAGAATAAATCTGGAAATTCACAGATAAATTTATTCACTGTGTCCGCGTACGGTCGTTTTTTACCCTTTGGCGCGTTTGACATTATGTATAATTTATAGGTACAACCTCACGCATCAACCTTTCAAATAAGACTGCAGCGTAAATCACTTCTAAATCGGCACGTGTGACGCCATCGCAAGACCGTGGCTGTACTCCAGCCACCTCGGACAGCTCTACTGATCACTTTGAGTCCTGCTCATGGTATTACTTCACAACATGTATTTCATTGAGTTCATTGTGTTCCTTGCCCTACAATAACCATTCGAATTTATGCCATTTCCCTTAATTTATTTTCCTTGCCCTAAAATTTACTTTGAACTTTTGAATGTTATGAAGGTCACGGTTTAAGGTCAGTGATAGAAAATGAAATAATGGGCAAGGGAAATTACCGAAATAATGACATTTTAAAGGTCATTTAAGGGGCAAGAAAGTTAAGGAATTTGAATGGTTATTGTAAGGCAAGGAACACAGGAATTGTGAGTCAGGACAGAAAGCAACCGATCTGGCTCAATTATAGACGGTAGTTGTACAATGTCGAATTGTTAGACACGGTTATTCAACCAAACCAAACTGCATCCGCAGATGATATAATACAATACACATGGCATTCTCAATATTCGCACTTAATTTCCCTGTGACATGGTACGATTTGTAATGTTACGGCGATTTCGTATTTAAAAGATGGTGTTTAATTTGTAAAATTTTATATTTCTATACTAGATAAAAGTAACATCGCCTTCTAAACATTAAAACAGTAAACCAAGTAAAAAGAGTGTTAGGTATGTCCAGTGTTAAAAGTGACAGGTGTGTGAAATTACAACAAAATTGTTTTCCTCATAACGGCTTGTCTCCGGCGAAAAAAAACACTTATTCGTGTTCAGTGTACCTCAATATGGGGGCACAGAAAAATTTTCAGAAAATTGAAGCATCTTATCGAGTACTGAATAATTACCATTAAAACTAGTTTTAATCATCTCTAGATAATGCCAACTTCGTGCAATGTATGGTGATTTGGTGTTTTGTGGAAAACCACGTCACTATAAGAACATAACTTATTATGAAGGTGTAGAAGGACCAACAACTTAATCTTTTACTAGATACATTGAATTGTCACTTCAAAGTGACAATTCTTAATTCAAAGGTGCTTTACAAGGTGACCCCGTGTTTAGGAAAATTGGCATTCCACGTGTCGAATCGAAAATAGAGTAACACTTAAGGCACTTTTTTTAGTAGAATCTGTTACTGATAAGAAGAAAATTATGCATGCCTCAGTTTTTGAGATATAGACATAACTTGTATTTTTTTAAATGGAACTCCCTGTAAATTATTTCATTATTCAATCACAACTTAAATTAGTTTCCAACGATATATCATATGTCATATTTATCTCGAGAGAAAGTAGTTAATTTCCAAAAATTAAATATATTTGTGAGGAGGCCATGGAAAACAACAACACTTCTTATAATATAAAATAATTTTGCCAAAAATAGGAAAATTAAACTACAATAAATGTTCGACTTGTCTTCCATTGACATCTATGCATATTTATCGCATTTCTAATAAAAGAAAATCGAAATAATCGCAGGGGCGAGCGGTGAGTTTTGATACAGGGAAGCAGTTTGTGATATAGGGTGATGGGTAGTCCGAAGCCCCGAGCGAAGCGAGTCAAAAATTTTTTTAAGAAAAGGGGCGTGACTCATTTTAAAGTAAATGTCGAAAGCCGCAAAGTTATGATATCTAGAAAAAAAGTACACTTGTAGGACCGCCACTCCTCAATAAACATAAAACATAAAAACACCACAAAAATTAGACAACCCCCGATTCCAAAGCCGAAGCTGCACGTGCGAGGGTTACACTTATGAAAAAAACGCAGACCCACAACCATACTCACCGACATTGCCAGTGCCTGTGGCGGGGATCGAACCGCAGCGAAATAGAGAGTTTGTTCAGTCACACTTGCCATCGTGCACTCTCTAGCCAACTATAAATCGAGCCGGCTAGTTAAGTAGTTAACATGCACATACCTACCTATTTATACTGTAGTTTAATCTGCCGCTCCTTTTTTTGCGAGGTTGGAAATATCTTCGTCGTAAAAGTTTGAATTTTGGGACATCTCCTTCACAAAGTCCCTTTCTATTGTCAACAGGAACAATTTTGAAAGCCGCTCTTCACTGGTTGAATTTCTTGAAAAAGTTTTTATTCTTTTTAAGGTCGAAAAACTGCGTTTAACCGAAGCACTAGTTGCAGGTATCGTCAACACTAACTTACACAATTTCAACACTTCAGAGTAGGCCTGATCTAAACTATTTTCTTTTATAAAGATAATCAGTTTGTTGGCGTTATGTTTCTGACTAATATCTTCTGTAGCATAAATAACTGAAAGTTCCAATCGTAACCCAACTATATCAAAAAAATTTCCGTAGTTATCACTCAATGACTGAAGTGCGTTTTGTAGAAACTGTTTATTTTTAAATTCATTAAAATTACACAATTCTAAAAATTGTATATCACTAAAATTTTTAAATCTGTTATTTAGTTACCCAGTGATATTCTCCAAAATTTCGATAAAAAGTCTTCGATATAAAGTTCTACGATCCACTATAAATTCAGTTTGTATTCTTTTTCTTTGCGGCTCTAAACTGTCATTACTAGTTTTTTCCAGAACTTTTCAAATTCATTTCTTTTGTTACAAATAAAATTTTTGAATTCCTCAATTTTCTTTACACAAAATCTAACGTCATTTGATTTAGTTTGCAAAATATTGAATAAATTGCCAGTAAATGGGAATATTTCGGAGAAAATATTTAACAAAAAATTAAAATCAAAGTCTCTAATGAATCTAAGTAACCTCTGGATGCATTCAAAGTCTCAGTGTCCCAATCATCTTTGTTTTGTAAAATATTTTCACATAAATCAATTAGAGGCTGTCGATATTCGATACAGTTTGTACTAGCCTCCCATTGTAATTCCATCATGTTGGAGCAACTCTGGGTAGTCTCTTCTGTACTTCCAAATCTAAAGCTCGTGTCCGTTTTGATGATTCTGAAAAATAGGCAGCCATTCCACTAATACTTGAAAAAAAATACTTTGAAAAGCCTTTTTTATTCCAAACACCTTTTTAATTTGTGAAAAGTACACATGGCCAACAAAACATTTTACACAAATTTTCACAACCCGTTAACCACTGATTAGCACTGTACATTTCAATATTAAAGTATGATTTAACTTTCGTTTTTAAAAGTTTTAAATCAAGTGTTGGTCTCCCGTTTCTAATAATATCCAGTTTATCTTGAAACGAATATGTTGAAAATCCCTTTTTCAACAAATTGCACACCACACAAACGCAAATAATATTTTCCAGTGCTAGGACCAGCTTCCATATTGAATAAGCAATTCTAAAACTGCTTATATGCGCACCAATGTTCAACGTTTTAAAAATCACTTGTCGTCGCACCACAGGTTTAGAAACACCAAAAAAGTTTTTACAAATATAGCACAAAAGCTGAGAATAATACTAGGAAAATTAATATTAAGTATAATATTAAAATCGATATTAAAATCTATAAAACAAGACGCATTACTGCTATGCTATACGGCTCAGATATCAAGATTATGAAGTGGGGATGGGATGCATTTTAAGAAGTTGCTTATATCAGTTCTGAGAGTATCAGTTATATCGAAGTCGCGCGAGTTCGTGTTGGCTCGATTAATCGAGTGCGTCATCGTTACGGTTTTATCGTGCAACATTATCTCAGCTGTTGAAATGCAGGGTGTCTATTGAAATTGGGTAAAAGTAAATTTTAATGATTAATATATGTGATAAATAATAATTAGGTTCTAATTATGTGTTTGTTTTTTAATAATCTCAAGGGAAGCACTGCTTCCCTTGCTTCCATGGACCGACCGCCCCCTGAATAATCGTAAATGTCAAAAGCTAATTTGTGAGTTAATTGTGAGTGAGCATTGTTAAAAATGGTTCAATTTATTAATTATGAAAAAATATAATATGATTAAGATAAGTTATAGACAGCAAAACTTTGTGCCAAAAGTGCCACCTTAACTAATATTTTTAGATACCCAGAAAAGAAACAGCCAGACATAAAAATATTGAAAAGGCTACAACAAAATTTAAAAAGAGTTTGGATCATTTGTAAAACCTCGAGCAAAAATATATAATAATGCAGGTAGAGAAGCTGTAGAAAATATTGTTTTAGAAACTGTAAGAGACATCCTAATATGTATATCGTCTCGTGAAATAGAGGAAATTTTATGAATCCCAAAAACAATTGCCGCAACGCACGGCAAAAAATAATCCAAACCTTACAAAATTAGGATTAGTCATCATCTACATTCAAACGACTTTCAAAGGCGTCTGGATTTTTGCCAGTGGTTTTTGCGTCAGTGCAATGAAATGCCAGGATTTGAGGGAGCAATTATATGGACAGGCGAGTCCCATATGCAGTGCCGGAATTTTTAATCAGCATAATAACCACCACTGGGCTCATGAAAATACGCACGTAACCGCTACAGATAATCGTCAAGGACGATTTGGATTTGGTGTATGGTGCGGTTTTATTGGATACCAAATATTAGGTCCTCATTTTTTTCACGGTAATTTGAATACCGAAACTTACCCTGAAGTGTACTCGTCCTTTAAAATCTCAGTACCTGGAAATCACGTTGACAAATTTATAAATCCAAACATCTGGCCGGAGTATGTCGGAATAAATCATTTTGAAAACCGTTTTTTACGACAGAGGCCCTCAAATCAGGACCATCCAAAGTAACCGGCAATAAAATTAAAATTAACTTACGCAACAATATTAAAAAACAGACGCAACATTGTCTAACAGTCTATCATCAAAATATCCAAAGCATTAGGAACAAAACCGGTGAAATTGAAGTATTCTTAGAGGAATTTAGCAATAATTACTACGGCGTGGACATTTTGTGTTTCTCAGAACATTGGTTACAGGATGGTGAAGATAAATCGCTAAATATCAGTGGCTATAAACATGTTTCATGTTTCTGCAGAAATATAAACAGACATGGTGGTGTATCAATATTTGTCAAAAGTAATTTAGACTTTGTAGAAGTAAGCTCCCTAAAAATTGAAAAAGTAGAAATAGATTTTGAGTATGCTAGTGTTATAAATAAAGAATTGAGAATCTTAATCATCTGCATGTACAGGTCGCCTCTCGGTAAGATTGATTCCTTTTTAAACCTATTTTTTGACTTACTTTTTTTCTATAAGCAACACGTTTGCTAATTATAAATTATTAATATGTGGGGATTTCAATATACACTTCGAATCGGATAACACGCAAAAGGAAAATTTTTTAAACGTGTTAAATATGTTTGATTTAAACTTAATTATTACCACTCCCACTAGAATTAACAGTAAAACCTCGGCAACATTAGACAACATAATTTCAAACGTGCAAAGCTTCTCAAATGTATATAATGAAGACAATGGCCTCTCTTACCATTATGCTCAAATTGTCACATTCACAGAGTTAAATTCTCCACAAAATGTATGCCCAATATTTGAAGAGAAAAGAATATATACCACTCAAAACAAAAAACGATTTAATTATCTAATTGATAAAGTAGATTGGACGACACTATACAATGTTACTGATGTAAATACAGCTTATTATATTTTTTATGATCTTTTTAATAACTGCTTTAATGAAGCTTTTCCCATAAAAAAAATTGACGTGAGCTCAAAAGCCAAACGTAATAGTTGGATCACAAAGGGCATTAAGGTCTCCTGCCAAAACAAAAGATGTTTATTGTACATCAAAAAATTTACCACAAATGTGAGCTATATTAATTATTGTAACGCATATTGCACATTACTTAAAAAAATTGTATATCAGGCTAAACAAAATCACGCAAGCTACACAATACTGAACGCCGACAATAAAATTAAAGCCACTTGGGACGTCATAAATAATACAATAAAAGGACAGAACACCGCTCAAGTTTCAAATAATATAAAAATAAATATTGATAATAATGTTTTGTCAGACACGGTTACTATTGCCTCTGAATTTCAAAAATATTTTATAAATGCAGCCGGAAATTCAGCTAAAAACTTACCTAGCAAGCATTTACCAACCGAATATTTGAACATAGTTAATTTAAGTTTTTTAAACTCTTTTCAATTTTTACCAGTTATAGAATCTGATATCATTCGAATAATACAGGATCTTAAGCCAAAGAAATCTACAGGCATTGATGATATCCCCATCACAATCATAAAAGAAAACACAGACACATTAAAAGAACCCATTGCATTTTTAGTTAATCTTTCACTGACCACAGGTGTTTTTCCAGACTGTTTCAAAATCACTATTGTAAAACCATTAAACAAAAAAGGAGATAAAACTATAATATCAAATTATAGGCCTATTTCAATTATACCTGCACCCTCAAAAATTTTAGAGGCAGTGGTTAATGAACAAATTTCGACCTATCTTGAAAGTAAAAACATTCTTGCTTACTGTCAATACGGATTTCGTAAGAACTGTAGCACATCAGATGCCACATTTGAATTGTTAGGTAATATCAGTAAAATACTAGAAAATAGACAACTACCTCTTGGAATATTTTGTGATTTATCCAAGGCGTTTGATTGTGTTAATCATTCCATACTGTTGGATAAATTAGAATACTATGGAATAAGGGGTGTAACGAACAACTGGTTCAAGTCGTATCTCAATAATCGTCAAATCGTAGTTGAGACTCGTTTACTTGAAAATTCCTCTTACCAAAAAATTCTATTCACAACCCCAGAACATCAAAGATGGAGTACCTCAAGGGTCAATTCTAGGACCAGTACTATTTTTAGTGTACATTAACGATCTAGTATATAATTACCCATCGTCAAAATTCTCACTATTTGCAGATGACACGAGCATTTTACTTAAAGACCAAAATATTGACAACTTAATTAGAACCACACAACTGGAAATCACTAATATATCTGAATGGTTTACAGCTAACAAATTACTTCTTAATCAGGAAAAAACTGTCAATATGTTATTTCAACCCAACAGAAATATGCCACAAACAACCCTGGTTTCAAACATAGGAAATATCGAGCCAGTGTGCAATACAAAATTTTTAGGGCTTTATATTGATATAAAACTTGACTGGAAATTTCATATAAACGTTCTCAACAAAAAATTATCTAGTGCAGTATATGCTATAGGCACGGTAAAAAATAATATCGATTCTGAAGCAGCTAAAACAGTGTACTATGCATACTTCTATTCAATCCTACAATACGGAATTGAATTCTGGGGCAATTCAACAAATGTAAACAGCACATTCTTAATTCAAAAAACGAGCCATTCGCACTTTATGTGGCCTAAGGAGATACGATTCATGTCGTAATTTCTTTAAAAGCACGCAAATTTTTACGTTAACTAACCTGTATATATACCGTTTATCTCTGGCAATATTTAAAAGGAAAAGCAACATAACAACAGCATCAGAAATACATAAATACGATACACGAAATAAGGATACATATTTATGTTCATTTTATAGCTACAATGTCAACCGTAGGGGCCCCCTGTACATGGGTGTGCAGATTTATAATCACTTGCCACAGCATATTCGAACCATTAATAATTTAAATAAATTCAAACGAGATTTAAAAAATCTGCTATTATCTTACGTATTTTACAACACTGCTGAATTCTTTGAAACAACATTGTAATTACTTAGGTAATAAAGATATTAGTAAGTGTATAATAATTAATATGGTAACAATTGTATAGGTAGAAATACGTTACACAACTAAAATAATTTGATATTATCCTTATTGCTAGAAATAGTGCTACTATGGTTGTTATATTATTTTAGACTATTTTAATTTTTAATGTTAAGATTGTTCGCAACACGCCAACATAACTTAATTTCCCAGCTGCTCATGAAGAGCAAATTTTCGTGTATACCTACTATACTTTTCTCTTAATTGTATAATTAATTGTATATTAAGTGTATGTATATATGTTTGGGAATAAATTCTATTCTATTCTATTCTATTCTATATTAACATTCTATGACAAGTAATAGAACTCTTTGTAGACAATATGCCTGTAAGACAATTTCAAAGATTATATTACCAACAAGATGACGCCACAGGTCATACAACAAAGTAGTTTAGATATTGGTAAATTTTTAGGAAATAATGGTCCTAATTTGTGGCCAGCTAGATCTCCCGATATAACCCCTGCCGACTTTTGGCTTCGGGATTATTTACAAAATATTATATATATAGAGAACGTTCTAATAACATAGAAGAATTAGAAAACAACACATTAGCTGCGTTTCGGACAATAACTCCTGTCATTATTAGAAATGCAACAAATGCTGTATGGAGAAGGTGTCAAAAATGCATAGATGCCAATGGAAGACAATTCGAACATTTATTGTAGTTTAATTTTTCCTATTTTAAGCAAAATTATTTTATATTATAAGAAGTGTTATTGTTGTTGTTAATAGTTTTCCATGGCCTCCTCACAGATATATTTAATTTTTCGAAAATTAACCACTTTTTCTAGAGATAAATATGACATATGATATATCGTTGGAAAGCTAATTTAAGTTGTGATCGAATAATGAAATAATTTACAGGGTGTTCTATTAAAAAAAAAACACACAAGTTATGTCTATATCTCGAAAATTGAGACATGCATAATCTTCTTCTTATCAGCAACGAATTATACTCAAAAAAAGTGCCTTGAGAATGTGTTACCCGATTTTCGATTCGACACGTGGTAATTGAGATATAGAGGTCATCCAAAATTGCCAATTTTCGAAAAGCGCTCTGTAGCTCAGTAGTCGAAAAATATAGACGAGCGCGGTTTGCACCATTGTTTGTTTCTCGAAAATCGAGCTCAGGCCCCCTATATTGGTTTTTGTCTATCTGTCATAGTTTTAGAGAAAACCCCAAATCCCATCTAATTTGGTCCACACTATACAAATGCAAACTGACTGAGAATTATGATTTATTAAAAGTAAATAAGCTGAAGAGAAAGAACGCTTCATTAGTCATTTATATATAGCATGAAAAAATCGTTATTTGATATAGCAATTTAATCTTATCTAATCTACCTTTCAATAAAAACAGTTCACCAATAATAATAAATAGTTGCCAAATGTTGCTTGTAATCAATAAGTCACGAATAACAACATTAATTTAAGTACGTGTATAACGTCTAGAAGATTCAGGTAGGTTATGTCCATTATCAATTATTATAAATAAATTGACAAAACCCTTTGTCTTATTCTCATTTTATTAGCTAACCACAAATTATGATTTAGAATACCGAATGGCAACGAGATGCGGCACCGACTTCTACCTCCTTTGTTCATAAAGCAATTCTTTTGAAATTTGGTACATGTATATAAGACTTATTTTCCAATTTAGTGACGTGTACAGTCAAAATGACCAAATTTCGGTGTGAATGATATAACATCAAATTTAAATTTTCAATGGAACACTGTATATTATATTATTTTTGGAATTTACGAACCAAATTCTATTTGATCACGTTGAGAAACTTTCATCTTTTTCAAAAATAACTTTTTTTTCAATCCAAAAAGCCTTTGACTGGTAAAATTGTTCCATCTCCACTCTGTCACCAACACAAATAATTTTTTATAGTAAGTTAATATTAGCTGGAAACGTGCTCGTATTTATTTCTAAATTTATGAGGTAACTAATAAGCTCTGAAATATATTCTACTGATCCTTTTAAAATTTTATTTGTTATGCTGTCTGGCGCTGATCATTTTTTATTTTTTAAATTTAATATTATTTTTCGAATTTCCGTTGGATCTGGTTTCATAACCATTATTTATGATCAATATTTTAAGTTAAATTTTTTTCCCACATTGGTAAAAAAAATATTTTATCCGTTTGCAATAGCAAATTGATCATTCACCACTGCTCCATTGGTCATAGATTAACTTAAGAATATGTGGATTTTCCTTCTTATGCATTAGTAATTCCTTTACTACAATCCAAAGATTCTTCGAATCAAATTTATTTTTTTCTATTTTATTTTTAAAATAATCGTGTTTAGTATTTTTAAAAAGTTAATGTAATTTATACAAATTTAGTTTAGTTCTTGATTCAAAGGAATTTTAATGTAATTTTGAAAGAGTTTAACTCCTTTTTTTTTGTTGACATTATCCATGGTATTTTCTTATGAAAATTTGGTACATTTTTTATATGTGTTGCTTGTTTTACACAGTGCTTAGTTTTTATTACAAGCGTATTGCACCCAATTTCTACGTCTATACATTTATATACCTCATGCCAGTCCTCATTTTGTACCAACTGAAAAAAATTTCTTCTCATCGATATACTTTATTTCTACAAGTTTTTTTTATATTTACGTTTTTTTGTGCATCTAAGTCATTATATTATACAATTAATGACAAATAATCGATAATAATAACATTTAGTTTAAAAAAACACCAAACTGCACCTAGGTACCCAGGGGTTTTTGGGGTCGCTGATTCCGATGCCGAGATCTATTAAGCTCTATCACGTCAGGTTCAAGGTCAATTGAAGGTCAAACTAAGAAAAGGTGGTTGAAAGAATCTGAACAAATTCATACATAGGTTTTGGGGTCTCTGAGTCCGAATCCGGTGTTCGCTTACCCTTAGAAGACAGCCAGCGGTCATTTCAAGGTCATTCTGAGGTCATTTCAAGGTTAATTTGATAAAACAGAGAAGAAGCTGTCAACAAATCTGAAAAAATTCATACATAGGTTTTTGGGGTCGCTGAGTCTGAATTCGGAGATGGTCCAATAAGGTCGCTCAGATGTCATTTTAAGGTCATTATGAGGATGAATTGATACACTTGAAAAATCTGAAGGTTTTTCGGGTCCAAATATCAGTTTTTTAGATGGCCTTTTTATCAGATCCGCACCTTCTATTTACAATACCCGACCGACTTTGATTTTAGCCTGCATTCGTCCGCCAGCTTTTGCTGCACGTGAAGATTCTTCGACTATCTCAGTGCAAATATATTTAACTCAATGAATTACCTACTTATTTTATTTTTTTTTTTGTGAAAGTTGACGAGCTTATATTCACCACATAAATCCTGTGGAACGCAAAGAAAGGCTTTTAGGTATAGTTGCAGAAGCAGAGCGAACATGAAAGTAGAGAGTACCTTGAGTATTCGATAGAGTGCATGCCCACCGCAAGTGAGTTGGGGTAGAAGAGGAATATAACCCAAGCGCAAATCACAGGCATTGGCTTCACTCACTTGGAGCTCAATTATGTCAGGATCAAAGTAATTTAATGGTTGTTTGAGTCAAGGTTTTTAAATGTAAGTACTTTTAGCGTAAAGTTTTGGAAAATCAACACATGTCAACAGCAAATTAACGTGTGGTTGCACCAAGGGTACCTCCACGGGGTGACGGTGGGCAACGGAGTTGTCCCACTATCCGGCTTAAGTCCCTGGATTACGGCATTCATACCGTCATGGTAACCACACGTAAAAGTGTGCAGGTGAAATAGGTGTGCAGGTAAAAAGGCAGACAGATAAACAGACAACAGGTAGGCAGGTGAGCATTCGTATAATTTCTTTCCATTTTTTTTACCTCCTGTTCTTACTTTAACCTTAAAACGAACTTGAACATGAGGTGATAGAGGTCAACCGACAATGGAATCGGACTCAGCGAACCTCAAAAACCTATGTATGAATTTTTTCAGATTTCTTGACAGCTTCTCCTGTTTTTCTCGAATTAACCTTGAAATGACCTCAGAATGACATTGTAATGAGCTCCGAATGCCTTTTAGGGGTAAGCGAACACCCGACTTTCGGACTCAGAGACCCGTAAAACCTACGTACGAAGTTTTTCACATTTTTTCAACCACCTTTTTCTTAGTTTGACCTTCAAATGGCCTTGAACCTGACGTGATAGAGCTTAACCGACCTCGGCATCGGAATCAGCGACCCCAAACTAAATGTTTGCCAGTGATTAACTTTCATAATAGCAGATAGCACACCTTGATAATTGTCTTTCTTACTCTTTACAAAAAGATTCGAGTATGTTGAACAAACTGGACGATTAATTCAAATTAGATTCAAAGAGCATATGGCCCATGTCAAATATGGTAGATCAGATAAGTTTAGTGTTGCCCAACGCCAATATCCATTTGGCATGATGACGGTCTCGGATGCTAGGGCCAGGCAGGACTATTGCCTTTTTACCCTAGTCATCGCTGTAGACCTGGACCGGCCTCGTGCAGGGCGGGTTAACTTACTTTACGAACGGCCCCACTCACAAATGTGAGCGGTGCCGAAGATTTCGGTCAACCTCCCTGGGTCCTGGCTGATGAACCCTGCTGGCTAGGGCCTCTGCTGGCGCTCTTCTGTCTTCGTCTTCTTTCTTCGCCAGCTTGTCACTCCCGGGGGTAGTCATCTGTCTGTCAAGGACTGTGTGGATATTCTGTGACTTGGGATTGACTGCCAGTACACAAAGTGGCAATTGACACATTGTCATCTGGATCATCGGACAAGGTGAGGATGAACTGTGTAGCTCTAGGAGGTGAATGCCTAAGTGCTTTTCTTAGCACTTTCCTCCTTCACGGAGCCAGAGGGACAACGGGCACTGGTCGGTTTACTGACCGGCGCCCGCAAGGTTTGTGGGAGGGTGGTTGGTCGTGTCATGTCTTTTCAGTGGGTTTGGTCCATCTGTAAGGAAAGGATTAGTTATACTTACCCGTTATCCAGTAACTGTACCTTCGGCCTCTTGTGCCTCGGTGCGTCGGCCGGATCATAGGAGGTGGCCTCCCTGATCAGCGGGTTCCTGTGCTCCTCAGCTAAGGTGTACAGTTTCTTCGCTCTATCCCGGATGATTTCGGTGACTGGTGTGTACTCCAGGTTCCTAAAGATGTCAGCGTTTCTAACGTACCATGGTGCGCCCACCGCTGTCCTGATGGCCACGTTTTCCACGGCTTGGATCTTCTTCAGATAGGTCTTCGCTTGGTATCCCCATGCTACGGAGGCGTAGGTCAGCTGTGGTCTGATGAGTGCTTTGACTAGCAGAAGCTTGTTCCTCAGACTGAGCCTGCTCTGGTTCCCTACCATCGGGTAGATGAGAGCTCTCGTTCGCTTGGCCGTTACCACGATAAAACAGATATTAGCAATTTAAGATTAATAGGAATGTAACAAATGTAACAGGTGGATGCGTTTGAGAACTTGAAAATCACAAAGTGTAAAAATAGTATAAATAGTGACAGAGGGCCTATCCCAAATAGCCCTCTTTATTGGTTAGTGGGTCACGGTGCACTGGACCGTGTTTCGTGGAAAACTACGGTTCTGGAAAGTTTCTAACCCACTTCAGGACTATAATTAATGTGTATTTATTTTTCTTTCAGAAAATGAGTAAGATTCCGCAACTCTCAATAATAAGAGGACCTACAAGACAACTGAACCCTAAATTATTGCACAGACTTTTTGAAAATATTGCCATTGGTACTGCTGAAAATAATATTGCTCTCATATTTAATGGTACGTACTTGTAATTTCTTTGGAGAAAAGCTGTTAAATTTAAATACTTTACTACTTAGGATTCTAGCGCTGCGGGAGAACTTTCTCGATTTTTTTATAACTGTATAACGATTTTTAACTAATACTGTACGGTTATCCAAACCGACAGTAGGATACACATTATTAAACATACATCGTAAGAAACATTTATTATGAACAGAAAAAACTTAAAATAAGTAGACATCTGGAATAATATTAAAATTCGGTTTGCACACATGTTTTCTGTTAAACACACAAAAAAAGAGATATAAAACATTTTAACACTTTTTAACATACAACAAACTGAGAGAATTTAAGAAAATAGTGCTGTATAAAAAAAAATGTTTGTCACAGAAACATTAACCAGACGAAAATGTTCAACTGAAATCTAGTAAATTATTTACCTACAAGTGATTATTATTGGAATACAGTCAAAATAATAAATTAGACTAATATGAGGGGAATAGACTAATACGAAGCGAAGCCGAGGGAACTTTTAACACGTGTTTCATACACCATTTTTTTCTACGACTAATAATTAGAAAGTTTATGAAAATATGATGATTTTTGGCATTTAAAAGGAAATCAAATAAATGTGACAATTGTCAATATCGCATAGTTTATGTATCATTTTGCAGTATTTGTATTTATTTTGAAATTTTTCATCATGAAAAATTTTTTGCACACAGTATCATTTTGTAACAGCAATCCTTTCGTTCTTGCAAGTAAAAAGATATTCTCCACTACTTTTAATTGCCGAAACACTGTGCGACGTGACAGTAACCAATTATTTTATTTTGCTTAGATAACGGCCAAACGAGACAACACACATATTCCGAACTCAACAGAATAAGCAACAAGTTAGCCAGAACAATTCAGCAATCAATTGTTACGCACAACTTACCCAGAAATGCAGACGGGGACTATATAGTAGCGGTAAATATGCACCCCAGCGATCACCTAGTCATTGCCCTTTTAGCCATTTGGAAGGCTGGAGCTGCATACATGCCTTTGGACCACGCTTTTCCAGGACCTCGAATCGAACATTTCATACGGGAAGCTAAACCTGTAATAATAATTTACGATGAAGGTAATTTGAGTTTCTTATTCTGATGTTTTATACCCTCCTATTCATAGCTGTAAACTTTTTTTTTTTTTATTTTAATGAAAGTAAATCATTACAAATATCATACTACTTGTGGTTATAGTTATATTGGAGAACATAATCATGTGGTTAACTCTTGAGAATCAGGACCAAAGCCTCCAAATTTCCATCACGGAAACTTATTCACCAAAGATAAACGTAATTCTTACAATACCAGACTAGTGTCAAATCTTGATTAAGAAAATGCCGATTCCTTTAGTATAAATTACAATAAAAATGAGGCTGAAAAGCGGCGCAGCTTCATATACTTAATGCACTAAATACAGTGATGGTATATATTCTTTTCTGAAACAAAGTATGCAAATTTACTCATTTCTAAACAATAAATTCACAAAATTTAATAAAAAAAATAGAGACATAATGCTTAATATTTTTTTCGTGCCTACACAATATTGGAAAAATAGATATATTACGTATGATAGGGTGTTTAGAATTAAATGCATTTTAAAACGCCCTCTAAGGTGTCGCCTTAAGTAATTAAAAAAAATAATGCAAATTTCTAAATATTACAGCTGTGCTTTATTGCATTTTCGAATCATATGTAAGTATTATTATTAAATGCCGTATTTCTGGTAGTCGTTTCGAGAATATCAGTGGTGGAATCAGATGTTAGGTTAGGTTAGATTAGGTTTTATCCTTTTCCTAATATATATTTATTTATTTATTTACACCATTCAACGGAAACCATTTACAGAATGGGAATTACAAAAATATAATATAAAATAATATTTTAAAAAGACAGAAGTAAAAAAGAAAACAATATTACATAGAGCATTAAGAATATAACTTTAAACTTAATTTTAAAATGTATACACACATGTATGCATGCATACATATATACATATATACATATATACATATATACATATATACATATATACATATATACATATATACATATATATACATACATACATATATACATATGTATATACATACATACATATATACATATGTATATACATATATACATATATACATATATGTATAAACATATATACATATATACATATATACATATATATATACATATATACATATATACATATATACATATATACATATACATATACATATACATATACATATATACATATATACATATATGCATATATGCATATATACATATATACATATATAAATATATACATACATACCCACATACACACATATCCATATACTTATCTATAATTAACATATGTAAATTTATTATACATTACATATCTATAGCTAACACATGCAAATTTTTTAAGAAAAAAAAATTGTTTTACGATTTTTTAACTGTGGCTACATTGCAGAAGAAAATATCTAGAGTATGTCGGTGTTCATTATAATTATTGCACATTTGATATAAAGGCGATAATTTACCAATATTCGTATGAGGTATACTCAAAGTAAAGGTCACATGTTGCCTTGCGGGTACTGGAAACACGACAATTTAACATTTGTAATATATCGGGACAGTCAGTATCATTAGTTATTATTTTGTTCAAGAAGGTTAACTGAGATTCCACCCGTTTGTTTTCGAGGCTATCTAAAGAAAATCTTTTCAGCATATACACATTTGGATATCCAATAGCTGGGTATACTCCATCCTCTCTGAAACAAGCATATTTTAAAAACTTCCGCTGCACCTTTTCAATACTGTTAACATGTATGTTATAATAAGGACAACAAATATAGCTGCATATTCAAGCTTAGATCGCACAAAAGTGTTATAAAACAATTTCAGCATATCTGCATTATTAAACTCACGGGAGTTTCTTATAATAAAGCCTAACATTTTAAAACTCTCTGATGTTATGCTATTAACATGATTTATGAAAGAGAGTTTGCTACCAAATATTATACCTAAGTCTCGAAAGACAGTAGGCCTTGCAATTAGGTTATTATTAAGAGTATAGTCAAAATTTAATGCTTATACTTTATTAGAAAATGTCATAACATTGCACTTTGTGATGTTTAAGGGTAATTTATTTTTAATGCACCAAATAATAAGGTTTTCCAAATCTTTCTACAGAGTAAAACAATTTTCAATATATTTAATAATATAATAAATCTTTAAATCATCCGCATATAATAAATATTTATAATTTAAATTAGATATGTCATTTATAAAGATACTAAAAAGTAAGGGTCCTAAATACGAGCCTTGAGGAACTCCAGAAGTGGCATGTATTTCAACAGACTGGACCCCATAGCATTGCACAAATTGTTTCCTGTCAGATAAGTACGATGTAATAAAGTTTAACATATTTTGCGAGAATCCATAACTCTGCAATTTTATTAATAAGATACTGTGATCCAATCGGTCGAATGCTTTTGAGAAATCTGTATAAATGACATCTGTCTGGAGCCGACCATCTAAAGAATGTGCTAAATACTGCGTCATACAAAATAGATTGGTAACAGTTGATCTCCATTTCATAAATTCATGCTGATAAGGCGTAATGCGATGTTTCATGTAAAAGAAAATAAATTCATACATCAGAATTTCATAAATTTTAGAGAAATTGTTGACTATATATAGTAATAGGCCTGTAATTTTGTATTTTGGCACGATCTCCCTTTTTAAAAACAGGGACAGCTCTAGAGATTTTCCAAGTTTCTGGAAAAACAGTAGTTTTAATAGATAAATTAAAGATGATTGTAAGAGGATATGCCAATATACAGGCACAGGCTCTAATAAAAAAAGGCAGGAATATTGTCTAATCCAGTGGTAAATTTCGGTTTTAATTTTTTTAAACTTGCATACACATCAGTTTCCGAAAAACCGCTTATATCAAAGTTATCAGAAGTTAAATCAGTTATTTCGTTTTCATAATTTTTGTTGAGTTGTGTATACGAATCCTAGAAGTGTTTGGCAAATTTATTAACAATATTCTCATAAGTCCAGTACATCTTCAGTATTATCAATCATGGTATCAGGTATGGTGAATGTATTTTTTTTTATTATTTAAAAATTGTCAAAATTTTTTTAGATTACTGTTAATATTGCTTTCGATATTGCTGCAATAATTTTTATATGATATATAAATGTTTTCTTTGATTAACTTTCTCAGATTTTTTAATTCAGTCAGTGCATTTTCATCTTTATGCTTTTTATACCGTTTCCAGGCCCTATGCTTTAGTTTAATATTATGTATTATTTCGCTTGTAAACCAGGGTGGGTAACTTCTGTTACGTTGCTTAGTTTTCGGAATATATACATCCAGTATCTGATAAGTTTTCCTATAGAAACTTTCAGTAGCTAGATCGACATTAGAGAAATGTGTCAAAAAGTTCCAATTCACTTCTGCAAGGCGCTGGTAAAGCTCCGGAAAACTTGCTTTGCGAAAATTGTAATGTGTAGTATTTATTTTTTGTTTATTGTTTTTCGAAGAATTTTCTGATTTATAGATAACTGCCAGCGCAGGATGATATAAATCTTCCGAAACTAAGATGTCGAATGTCTTTTCCACAATAGATTTTTTATCAGAGATAACCAGATCTAATAACGTATTATTGCAGTTTCTTATATTATTGCACTGAATGAGATCTAAGAAGTTAAGAAACTGCAATAATGGTAACACTGACCCATCGGTTGTAAGTGTATTAAAGTTTCAGAATATTCTGGACTACCACATCTGCATTATAAATGTAATCAAGAGAGCTAATCATGTCAAAAAGGGAGTGGTAAGTTTCAACTGTTGTGCGAGGTGGAATATAAAGTGAAAATATATACAGCAAATGATTATCAGTTATTAATTTAATTCCAGCAATATCGATATGAAATAAATCCTCAAACATAGACTTTGTATCTAGTTGGCTCATTGTGTAGGCTGAGTTTATCGCTAAAAGTACTCCTCCACCCCTTGTGGTATTCGGTCAAGAAAAATTTCGATCTGATCTAAATACAGAGTAATTGACATTAAATAATTCTTCACTATAAACAGCTGAATGCAGAAAAGTTTCTGTGAAAGCATTAACGTCATTGTGAGAAGAGTTCATATTCGCGAAATGACTACCCGAGATATGGTCTCTAATCACTATTAATTATAAAAATGACATTTAATTTTTCCTTTAGATTCCGATAATTATATGGACACAGTCAAATTATCCTTTGAAGATCTCGTAAACCAAAGCAACAAACAACCCGCAGAAACCTTGGAGGAACACGAAAGAATATACCATCTAAAAGATGACCTCGCCATAGTTCAGTACACGTCCGGAAGCACCGGAGTACCCAAAGGTAAATTCAACACGATTTCGCCATTATACGCGTTGAGCTGTGGAGATAATGGAGTATTTGGAAGAATTTCATGACATAACCGTACACGACTTGGTGCTTTAAGAAAAATTTTCTTTACACTAGATATCAAATTATCAAAATTAGGGTAGCACCTCCTAATAGCTTCAGCAATTCTATGAAGCCCATGTGCTATACATGTTACATGACGTATATTCTGATATGTTTTCTTCAAAATTATTTCATATAATTCACTCCATCGGTAAGAAATAATAAAAACTTATCCTTATTTTCTGCATATTTGTGATCCCAAAACTCTTGTTGATTTGAATTCACTACCTCGATTATGGTGCGAGAATTTGTAGCCTCTAAAACTTTAGAGGCAATCAAGTGCCCGCTCATTGAACAATTTTCCTCTATTGCACCCACTAAAACATTCGCTACCTTAAACCCGCAAGCATTAGTTGTTTCGTCCATGCTAAGCCAGATGTACTTCCCATTAAACTCAGAAGAAATTGTCTGTCTAACATGTTCAGACTCCGTTGATAAATATTTTTTTTCTTAGTGTAGACTCCCAAGGCACGTTAACATTGCTATATTTGCCACTAATACATTTTTCCAAAAATTGTCTAAAATATGGATTGTCTAGTTTCGACCACGGTATGTTACATCCTATCATAAATTCCACTAAATCTAAGTTAAAATTACGTTGCATGTCACTGTAGGTAAAGCCACGTACGCTCCGTTTATGGTTTTCTGAGGAAATATGTCCATTAATATTTGTGTTGCATGACCACGAAATTGCTTTGTTATATCTGGTGTAATACAATTGTCTTGCATCAGATGTAACAAAGCAATTGTCTACCATCAAATCGTAATTCGACAATATTGCAAATCCAAGAAAATACTGTAACTTCTGTCGGTTTAGTACGCTGTGACATTTTAACTGCGCATTTTTAGTACCTACGTCCGATGGAATCCACGTTATGCAAGATACTGTTTGATCGTGTTATATATTTTCTCCCTTTCACGCTAGGGCCGGCCGTCGGCCTTCAGTAATGTAAATTACCAATATACTGTAATTAAAAATAATCTATTATGCATTAGGTTTTAATTTAATATAGTGCATTCCCTGACAAAACTAAGTTACCCCGAACATTGTAAAATTAAATAAAATGCACTTAATATGTTTTTGTAATTTGGGAATGTTAGTAGGTGTTTGCAATATATTATATTATATCTGGGAACAGATCTGTAAATCCCACGTATGATGATCATGTATGCCATGATCTGGAGATGATAAGGAGGCGTTTTCAGATGGACAATATCGTGTATTTCATGTTCCATTCTTTAATTGGATTATATAATCTTCTCAATAGTTGCAGTAATACATGAATAAGTAAATATATTTTGCATATAAAATCACCTTGATACTTACTACTTGCATTTAAAATCATAATTCCTCCAAAATCCTTTTTCTTCATTTATACGGGCTTGATTAAAAAATACACCATGATTTCACTGAGCAATTTTATTGAAATTTTCACCAAAGTTATCGCTCAGTATGGCATTAAAGTGATTGAAATTTCAACTTTGTGAGACGTGGAATAAAAAGTTATTTAATAAAAGTCCACCGTAATTTCGAATGCATGCATTCTCTCTATTAGGCATGCTGTCAATGAGATGATCCATGTCGGCTTGCGATATCTCATCCTTAGCCTCTTGTATACGAAGCTAAAGATCGTTCAAAATTATTCCGGGAACGAGGACAGGACAGCTCACACAGTTGGTAATATCCCTTAAAGAAAACCCGGCTTCCCTCGTAACAATTATTCGGCGTCGTTCAAAGTTACTTAATTGACGAAAATTGACATTTTTAAAAGTGTATAAAATTCAAATGATAAACTGATCCAAATTTGTCAACTTCCAATCAAGAGCACTGAAACAATCAGTACTTTAACACTTTTAACTCATGGTGTTTCGGTGATTCGTGGAAAACTACGTCGATGTTATCTTCACTTTAGGTCAGTACTTTAAAATAAGAAAGTACAAAAAAACATCAGAATATGGCGTTACGCTTTTTATCCAATCCAGTATCTAAACATTTAAACATCTTTATATCTTTTTTAGGTGTCCGCCTTCCACATAAAGTCATCCTGAACCGTTTACAGTGGCAATTCAAAAGATTTCCCTACAGCAATACTGAGAATGTGTGCGTATTTAAAACAGCTTTAACATTTCTCGACAGTGTGGCGGAAATTTGGGGACCTCTAATTAATGGACTATCTGTACTTGTTGTGTCTAAAGCACTTACGAAAGATCCTGAAAAAATGATCACACTTCTCGAGGAATATCAGGTAATAATAGGACAAATTTTGTTTATTTAACTCGTGGACACCACAAAAATCACCAGATCTCGACCGCACATTTGATCATGTGAACAGCTGCACTACCTGCTGCGCCGACCTAATTGTTTCCCTCATGTACAAAAAACGCAACACCTTGACTGACACGCTTGAATCTTTTGAATAAACCAACATATTGTATCTCTAAAGCGAAGCAATTAAGAATAAAACTTAATTTGAGCTTCTCTCCTCAAAATAGATGCAGGAGTCATCTCTTGAATTTTCTCGATTTACTTAAGATCAACCTTTACTTATATGAATCAATGAAATCTCGTAGATTTCTTAGTCATTCCCATCTTATGCATCTATCTGAGACCACACTGTACATTTAAATAAATATTAGTGTAGATGACAGGTTGATTGTCTATTTCAATGTGATTGATATATTAGTGAAGGTATAATAAAAAGAACCGCTGCCAATTAATTGGGGATCAGAACTTTCTCACCGTAGTAAAACTCGATGTGTGGTGGAGTTTATATAAAAGTAATTTTTGCTTTTCAAAAAAAGTCACTTTGCCGTTTCAAAAAAATCACATTTTTTTTACGTTTCAAAAAAAGTCACATTTTGACGTTTCAAAAAAATTCACATTGGTGGAATGTCAGTAATATTTTTTTTAGACATTGGGACCGATTTTGCTCATCGATGAACTCAATCTCTTCCTTGACCTCTAGAATGTGTGTACCAAATTTGAAAGCTTTATCTCAAAAACTGTAGCTGCTATCGCGAACCACACAGAGACACACAGACATACAGACAGAAAAATTTTTCGGTCTGAAATTTTGTGTATCGTCATAATCCGTCGAGATTCGTCCAGAAATGTAATAAAAATTTTCCAAATTTTGTTCACGAATACATAACTTCCTCACTGATGGGTAAGAAAAAAATTAAGATACCAAGGTATTCCAATAAAAGGGTTTGATTCATTTACAAATAATAAATAATACTAAAAGTAATACCTACATAAAAGATACCAAAAGTCGTAATCCTCTCGCTTTATTTAATTGAAAATTAAATAAAGTAGCCACACACACTTCTATATGATTTATAAATGTGTGTCATACAAAGAGAAGTGATTAAGCTTTAATTGCGAGGACCCACTGATAAAAGGGTTTTACCAAACAAATGTAAATCCTTCTTAAGGCCGACGCGTATACTATTCGCAAACCGGTTTTTGATTATTGCCTTCATCAGTATGAAAGAAGGTACATGCAACAAGAAGGATATCAGAGTCATAAGTGTCTGTGTGATATTAGAATACTAACGTGCTCATGTTAACTGCATCTACCAGTGTCAATCGCAATGTGGTAAATTGAAAAAATGCTCCCAATAACGAACTTTACTAGTAAAGGTATAATAACAATTAAAATACCAAGGTATTCCAATGGAGAGGTGGATACTTCGCGATGACGAAGTTCTTAAAAATACATTGAAGTTACCTTATTTATGCCCCAAACAATTTTTGCGTTGATATTGATATTTTAAAGTTAATGATTGAGATTATATTAAAAAAAAAAGGTGACAGTAAATTAACAAATAACTTTTAATCTTTCAATATAACAAACAAGGTAGATAAATCAGGGGTATTAAAATATTCCGCGGTTAGCAAAAATTATGAAACCACTAATTTATCTAATAAATTATCCTGTAATAGCTTTTAATCTTGTGAACCAAATAATTAATAAATTCTTTTTAGATCGAAAGGCTCGTTCTCGTTCCATCACTTCTAAGATCGCTTCTTATGTACTTGGAATTACAAGTAAGTAGAACATTTTTACGTATATGCCATTTCAAATTGTTATGATTAGTCAATGGAAACTTTAAATTTGTTGCAAATGTCTACCGTGTTTTCATGTTTCAACACTACATAAGAAAGAAGCGTCGTTCAAAATCGTACAATCGGAGTAGAGGGCAGAGCATGAACTGTGTGCGCTGTGACAAATTCCATTCAGTCACATTTTATATCTAGAGGACTGCACGAGTTTGACCGAACGCTTCAGTAAGTAGTGATTTGAGATGAAAGCACGGTATATGAAATTTTAAATTTTTCTACTGATATATGTTGCTGGAGCCATTTTTGACTCATTAATCATATTAAAATAGAAAGAAAATTTGTGAAATATGTTTTACACACAATCATATTTGTATAAGGACACTTGCCTCTCACTCCGGAGTAGGTCGATTATTAAGTTTGATATTCGATAATCGATTATTAAAAATAATCGATAATTTCCGGTTAATCCATTAATCGATGATCAACTAATGGATCAATTAATCAATTATATCCAATTAATCGATTAATCATGATCAATTAATCAATTAAACGATTATTTCCGCTTAATCGATTAATCGATCTTTCGATTATTTCTGATTAATCGATAAATTGATAAATTTATTATATTAAATTAATCACTTGATTGATTAATCGACTTTTCCTATTAATCGATTATATCTGAATTATCGGTTGATCGATTAATTGATTATTTTCTACTTCTTGATTATTGATTAATCGGAAATAATCGATTATTTACAACATTATTCAAATGACCGATTAATCGATTATTCGCATCGTATGCAGAAGGTATAAAATGTTATTCTTCATGTACAATTTGAGAAAATTCAACCATATTACTGAAAAATTTCGAGAGTTAAGTTGGCTCAACGTTCAAAATATTTGGAAAATGCATCTTCTCGTCTTCTATTCCTTTGTTCATTTCTTCATTTCACGGTCTCCAATTATACGGGGACGTAAGGCAGCACTGGTGCCTAGTCTACCTAATGCCTGGTCTAGATGGTAGTACAGTAGTCATAATGCCGCGTTATGTCGACGGATGAAGGCCCGAAGATGCATATATCGGACATGATAATAGTAAGTGCAGAGCTTCTCCGGCGTCTCATTGCAAGTCCTGCAATTAACATCTGGAGCTTCTACACGAATCACTTTGCAGCGATAGGCCTCTTACTTTGCAAATTTAAATTAAATAATAAGATTTACCTATTTTTCATTTTCAAAGTATTCTTTGTTATTTACATTTTAAGCAATAACCGATTAATCGATTAATCAATATTTAATATAATAGATAAATCAACAATCGATTAAACAGTAATCGTTAATGACAGATTAATGAATAATCGATTAATCGATTATTGATTAATCGATTAATCGATATGCTATATAATTTACTTAGATGAGGTTCAAAATTGAGAGATTCGTCAATAATAAAACCTACACTTTTTGCCGATTTCATCCAGACCAGATTTGTTCCATTAAGTAATAAATTCGATGTGTTTAGATTTATATTATTTCTAATCTGCTCATTACCAATACACATAGTAATAGTTTTATTCGGATTAAGTTTAAGTCCATTATTTTTACACCAATCTGACAATTGTTCCAAATCATAGTTAACTTTTTGTTTGGCTGTATCTCTATCTTTTATAGTCCTTGAGATATATAGTTGGATATCATCAGCATATAAGTGATAAAGACAGTACTTCAAATTCTCAGTAATATCAAAAATAAAAATTGTAAACAATAGAGGTCCTAATACGCTCCCTTGCGGTACACCACTCTTGGTTTTTACTAAATCTGATTGTAAGTAATTATAACTTACAAACTACATTCTGTTGGTGATATAGTTTTTAAACCAGGCAAGTGAAACTGTATCTAACCCTACAAATTTTAATTTTGCTATTAATAGTTCAAAACAGTGGCGGTTCGTGGGTCAAGAGATAAGGAGGTCAATTAGAAAAGTTTACTGTATTACCTACCTTTTAAAGTGATTTAAATTCCAAGTCGATCCTCGGGTCTTTTTGAGATGCAAAGTGGTCAATTACTTTTTCATTAAAGTCTTTTATCTTCTTTATTAATGCCCTTTCTATGGTAAGCATAGCTAAAGAAGATAACCTTTCCTGACCCATGGTATTTCTTAAAAATGTCTTTATTTTTCTTAAGGTGGAAAAACAACGTTCACTTTCGACGGTAGTCATAGAGAGACTACACAAGATTTTTAACAGTTTGACACTTTCAGAAAAAGTATTGCACAAATTATTGTTAATAAAAAGCTGTAACAAAGCAACTGCACCTTCACTATTAGAAAAATCTTCTCGGCTATATAATACTTCTAATTCAGTTTTAAGTTTCAAATGAATTATGACTGGATACTCCGTTTTAACTAATTTAAACATATCTTGAGGAGAGCTTTTTTTATAATCTTTAAATCGATCTGCGTGAAATAACTGAGACACTGCTAAATGATTACTGAAGCCAAACCTGTTTTTGATCTCAGATGTAATTATATCACAAACTTCTAATGAAATTCTCCTTTTTGATTCTTCCATTTTACATCTGTGGGCAGACTGCATGGATGTCTCCTCCAACTAGTTATTCAAAATTTTATTTCTGATGTCTTCAATTTTACTATTAAAAACGCCAACACACTTATTTACTATTATGACATCGATATTACATTTTTGTAATTGATTGAACAATATATCACAATGAGGCATAACTAAATGAAAAAAATTTAACCAGTAAAGAAAATGTTCATTTTGTAAGTAGTTTTTTAAACCAATAGTTTGGTTTAGAGTGTTGTTTTCTGATTCATTATCAATGAATTTTTCTAAACAATCTAATAATTCTGTTCAATAGGTATAAACAGTCTCTATGCACTTTGTATTAAAATTCCATCGTGCTGGAGCCGCTTTTGGTAATCTAACCTAAACAACATTATCTAACACGGCTGTTCTTTTTGGCGATTTTCCAAATAATGAAGAAAAGCTATGTAAATTAGCAAAAAAAATTTGTATGCTTTTATCCTGACTTGATGCTTTTTGTAAAATTAAATTTAGTTGAGCGTAACAATGAATAAAATTTGCTGAAGAATAACTTTTTTTAATTAAAAATACCTATTAACTTCTTTTTTCTTATCAAGAGATGTTTGCTTTATCGTCATATTAGGTTTTGGACGGCCACCACCTTTGAATTTCACTCAGTCTTCATAACCCAACTTATGTCCATCTTTCAGTTTTAATATATTTTGTACAACACTCATATATATATATATAATAGTAAACACTAAAACACTCTTTTACTTAATTTCACGACAAGTAGAGATTTACTAATAAAATGTTCACAAATAAAAACATTAAAAACAACGCGACAGAATTTACCGACCAACACGTATCTAGTCAGCATTAAGACTGCCACGAAGACTGGTCTAGTGAACTTCGTGCGTTACCGTTTCCGTGTGTCAGGGACATTGTCCCCGCCAGTGTTTTCTGTCTCTTTTGCTTTCTGACGATTCGCGCATAAGTCTATTTCATTTTAATTCGTTGTAAATTCGATCCGTAACTAGCTTTGAGGACACGTTGTGGATTGACCCAAGATTTTTAAATTCTATAAATGAATAATGTAATGAAAATGAATAGCTCTATATTTTTATTTGTATGTGGGAGGTCATTGACCAAACAACCCTATAGAAGAACCACCTGTGGTTCAGAATTTACCAAATCGAATGATTTACCCTGATCGAGTAAGATAAGAAACGTGACCTGTGATTTATTCATTGCTTTGCTTACGTCATCTACAACTTTTCGTAGTGCAGTTTGGGTACTCTGTTTACCTCGAAATCTGTATTGCAAATTTGGCAGTATAGAGTTTTTTTCTAAACAATGTTTTAAGTAATTGATAGACAACTACTTTCTCTCTAAACTTAGAAAGTGTAGGCAACATGCTCAATGGACGCAAATCTGTTAAATTTACTGAATTTTCTAATTTTGGACAAGGAATTACTTTGGCAATTTTCCACAAGTCAGGAAATATTCCAGTATTTAAGAACCCGTTTATAATGTGGACTAACACATCTATTATATGCAGTTGTATCAATTTTATCATTTTGATATTTATGTAATATATGCCTAGATTTAATTAATTTATATATGTCGGTACAAGAGATACTTTCAAATTTAAATGCATTAATTTCATTATTTAACCTATTATTCTCATGGCACGTAATTAAATTTAGATTAACGTTATTACCACCCGCTATATTTATAAAGAGTTTGTATATGTCATTTGAGGTTACATTTTCTCCCAGGTTGCAAATATTAGAATTTTTAGCACCGTTGATACCCCAGTCTTTCGTGCCACAATTTTATTTGTTTTTATTATTTTTCAATGTAAATTGCATGTATGCAATTTTTTCACGTTTTATTGTTTTGCTTGTATATTTTTTTAAATCTAAGTAATACTTTTTCATTTGCAATTTTTAATCGATTGATTGATTAATTGATTGATCGATTATTGATTAACCGATTAATCGATTATTGAGTTATCGATTATTTGCGAAAAAAATAATCAAATGATCGATTATTGAATAAACGATTAATCTATTAATCGATTATTTACGAAATAATAATCAAATGAACGATTAATCGATTAATTATTTTCGATAAATCGAATATTTTTCCCAGCCCTACACCGGAGCCCCGGGCTCGATCCTACTCGAGGAGCTTGGAGATTTCTGAAGTAGAAATTAATCCTAGTATACTAGGATATTAGGTGTGTGTCCGTTGTCGTTAAATGTGTAATCCCTGTGATGTTTAATTCAATTTTAATACAAATAACGTATTAACTAAAGAAAATGATTTATTGACAAATAAAATATCATTTGTTTTAGATTTACTATAGATGTTAAATTACGAATTGTTTATTTAATTTATTAAATTTGATACATTAAAGACCACTTTTATGTTCCAGAAGAATAAAAAAGCTTTAAGGACTCTTAAATTATGGATTTGTTCAGGGGAAATACTTACAGTTTCCTTAGCAGAACAATTTTTCAAATACTTCCCTGAAAATGAACATCAATTGTGCAATTTTTATGGATCTACAGAAATTATGGGGGATGTAACGTATCATGTAGTTACAGGTTTGTCGCAGTTGAGGCATCAAGACAAGGTCCCTATCGGTAAGTATCGCTGAGAAAAAACTTTTATTGCATTTTTTACGACAGAACATCTCATACATAGACCATACTTGTCTTTGGTTTTCACATAGAAATTACACGAAGTGGTTTTCTGGTGGAAACTGTGTAAGTTTGCCTTTACAATACTTTGCATATTTACTTTTTGGCCATTTTCTGCTTTATTTTTGGTGACCTCCCAAGAATAAATTACAGATATTTACTTTTGTGATAGGTAACCAGTTTGGAACGACAGATATAAAAACTATTAAATCTAATACAATTATGAAAACTTTCGATTATTTTTTTTCTTTAATCTAAGTTTCAACCAGTTGCAAAGGCAACGTATACAAACTTACACCTTTTTTATTCCCACAGAATATAAGTAACGCCTAGAACATCAGTAAAACGAAAGCCTTTTTTCAGGTCTTCCCGTGGACAACACGATCATTTACTTACTGGACAGAGATTTTCGGCCGGTAAAAGCAGGGGATGTGGGCGAAATATTCGTGTCGGGACTCAATCTGGCTGCAGGCTACGTTAACGGGAGGGATCCAGAAAAATTCCTAGACAATCCATTAGCAATCGATCCCCCTTACGCGAAATTATATCGCACCGGAGATTTCGCCCGCATAGAAAAGGGCATTTTTCTGTATGAGGGGCGGACAGATTCTCAAGTAAAAACCCGGGGACACCGGGTGGATTTGACAGAAGTTGAAGAGGCAGTGAACTCGCTTGATGGGGTAAGTTTCTCGTTTAGGGATTGTGGTGGTATCCATGAAAGTGAATTTAAGTGTCCGCTTTGAATATGAAATCGACCCGCTCAATCGTTGTGTCTAAAGTTGTGTCAAAATGGTATAACACATCTTGTTGGCAACCACAGCTGGGAAAGATTTCTGGAAATACAATTCACAAACTAGGTTCAAAACAATTCACTGACTACAGATTTGAAATCATTTATTTCAAAGCTTTTATTTTACTTTTATTTGATTTCTGAAGCTTCAAATCAATGTTTGATATATAAAAAAAAATTAATATCAGATCAAGCTTATGGATTTCAAGCATTTTGTATACGGTTTCAAATTATGTTTCCTGAATTTTTATTTTACATAATGAATCCTGAATTCAAATATGTTCTGTATTTTCAAGTTGTTTGTTTAAAATTTAATACTTTGTCATTGCCATTAAACATGCAGATCTAACATTTTGATCCAAAAATATATAGATAGTAGATATAATCCAGAAGATGAAATCCGAGAGCATCAATTGATTTTCTGCTACCCTTAGGAAATTATTTTGGCTTCAACAAAAGAGTCAGTAAATTTGTGGACCATTTTAGATAATATGCTTAAAACATTAGTCACACTGCATAATATTTCATTTTTAAAAACTGTTCAAAACAATAAAATCGTGTTGTAAAGTTGAGGAAACCTACATTGTGACGGGACGACCGCGTCCGCGTCAGGGAAAAGACGCTAATGAACGAAAAACTGGATTTAACTGCATTGTTCGTTCGTTTACTTTTGTAATGTAGGTTTTTGTGCTCAGTTTAGCTAACAACAATTTAACAATTGTACAAGAAAGTATTAACTTGAAATAAAAGTATTGAATTTAACGGATTGACTACACATACAGCAGTTACAGTATTCAAGTTCGCTTAATATAAATTGTTACTACCCAGAAGGAACCGCGAGGAGGTATGAGCATTTCTTTGCAGGAAAGGATGGATATGGAATATTAACATAGAATAAAGAGATTATTTAAAAAGTAACAAGAAACCTTTAAAAACAAAATAAAAATAAAAAATATACTCTCAAAACAGTAACAGAAACAAATATTTTTCTCAATAAAACAACTAAAAATAATTCTAATAGTAAAGTTATCACTGCAATAAAAATAGAAAGACATATTTTTGTTAAAATGAAAAAAAATAATAACATTAATAAATAATGACATCCTGAAAAAGAATGATTCTCAAGCACTCAACTACGAAAGCACAAGAACGGAATTAAATAATGCAGTTGATCCACTTCTTCACTTTACATCACTTCACTTTACCTTCTCTCACATTGCTTTTTCCTCTGAATCCTCGCCCTTCTCACTATCTTCTTCATTTTCAGATGAACTACTATCCTCGGTCAAATTTATAACAAATTTATTTCCATTATTTATATGAAATTTGGCAATTTTTAAATAATCATCCTCAATTGTAATTACTTTCCTAAATCTTTTTTCCCAATCTTCTATGTTAATTTTCAACACTTCATTTTGAATTAACTCTCTACGACTATTTTATCGAATTTCGGGGAAATATTTCCTTTCCTGACATTTTTCTTCAATTTACATCAAATTAATTCAATCGGGTTGATAATACAGAAATATGGCGGTAATCTTAATAATTTGTGGCCATATCTCTCCGCTACATTGTCTATAATATACTTTGTTACGGATTAAATTAATTTAAATAACAATTGTCTATTTTTCTGAGGTAGATGAACAAATATACCTCCCTAAATAAAAAATGTACCCTTTTAATTCTGAAATTCTACAGATTCCCTAATTCTAGGAAAATAGCCGACGAATAATTGGTTGCCTACTAGTGGTCACTTGTATCAATTTGCATCGAAATAATATTTTTAATAAAATAATTCGACTAATTATAATTTTGTCGTCTATGAAGTGATCCTTTTTTTGTACTGGTTAAAAAATATGGTTCTGATATTTTTATTCATATTTAATTTAGTGCCTTGCCCCATCGAAATGTAGCCCCTAAAGAAATTATTAAGTGTGTGGTAATCAATGATCTAAGGTGTGAGTTATTGTAATATTCCTGTATTGTACGCTTATATTCTCTGGTAATGTTTTTTGGCCTTCCGAAAAAAAGATCCTTACTGATCGACTCGAATCCTGTTTTTCGTTCGAGGTGTCGAAATGTTAACATCGATGTGAACTGTGAGCGGTATTACTTTAGTAGTAAATTGGTGAAGTGTCCATATAATCGGGAAAACTATTACTAAAAATATTTAGAAATTGCGAGGAAGAATTTCTGTGAGAAATTTGTGATATTTCCTGCAATTTTCGTCGTGTGCGAATTATTTCCTAGCTCGCGGTAAGTCTTCTAAATCGACATTTTAAGTAAAAAGATTCTTATTGGGTTCCTTTACTTTCTTGCAGGTGGTTCATAAAGAAAATCAACCCTCGAACAAGAGATATATTCGAGAAGCCTTCTACAGGGTGTAGAAGTGAGTATTGGTATTATGGTTGTCCTTTATGTGACGTAATGATTGTTATTATTGTCTTTTCAGGGCTTTTAGTAAGGTCTTAGTGAGACTTTTATGAAGTATTTATACGAGTATATTTTATTCTATCCTCGTCGCGGCCTGGAACGCGATTGCCTAATCTGTTACGGTTATGCATTAGTGGATGTGATGGGCTATACAACAAGAAAATCTTTTTTGTTTTTGTTGGAGTATCTGGCCTTACTTCCTCGTGGACTCTGCAGTCAGGCCTTACCTTATAGCGTGCCGTCCATGGTTTTCCTGGCATCCCTCCTGTACGTGGTGCTCTGGATCTGTCGACCACTGAAGAAAACACCCTTCGCGTTGTAGGACCACAGATAAGTGCTAACAACCTGTATAAATTTGATCTTATCCGAATATCTGGAAAATCTACTACTATCACATTTTAAATAATATATTATGTAGCTACCATTTTTTGTGTGTCGTAAGAATGTATAATATTTGCAAATCTACTATCATATTTTAAATAATATTTTATGTAGGTACCACTTTGTTTTTGGGTGCCGTAAGAATATATACGAGTATTTTATCTGGTATTGTCCCTATACAAAAGAAGAACAGTGTATATTATATAATAACTGGGTAGCGACGAAGGTGATCACATTCGGCCTACAGAACTTTATTTTTACATTATTATGTACCCTAAACTATTCTGATAAACTCCTAGTATCTCTCTCGAGAATACTTGCACTTGTAATTTGTTTAAATATTATAATACGTCATAACGTTAACCATTTTGCTTGTGTCTATATTTTAACTTGTTATACTTCTTTATTTTTTAATTATTATTAAATAGCTACTGATATATTATATTTAACTTTTTTTCTTTTTACCAGTTAATATCTTCCCAATGCACTCAATTAGAAATTACCACCCTTCTTGCCCACTTCCCCGCCGACTAGTTGGCCGGAGTGCGTGGCTACCATCGCCGCTCACTATAAACTAATTTTTTTGTTGCTGGCGGCCCGTTGCGTAATGGAAAATTTAGTATATTAATTGTATCTTGGAGAAATTTCAGCTCGACTTATTGTTAATGCTATTTACAATTATATTATATTTTTATTATTTTGTGAGGGTTAGCTCTGGTAATAACTCCTGCTTATAATTTTTCGTTTGCAAGACTTCCAACAGTTGCGTTTTCTTATAATTTTTCTCATAATAGAGATCATGTTCCATTAAAAAAACTTGCAACTCAAAAGATTATTGTAAAAAAGATTATTGTAAACATATAGGCAAATTTGTTTCGAATGCTTGTTCAAATGTAACCAATTTTTTTTTTTACTAAAAACACTAATGAACTTTGATTTTCTTTATCACTGTAACCACTATCATTTTCATTTTCACAAACACAGTAAGATACAAACATAGAGGCCTCCCACGGTCGAAACATTTTTATATCAAATACCTTCTTAAAATATTTTCAAAATCACACCAGCAAATAAACAGATATTAAATAATTATTATTTGTCTTATAATATTATACAAATATATCAGCACTGCTAGAATGATTCGGTAACAAAATGAAGTGCGGCCCTGAAGTATCACAACATGTAAGCTAACTCCGCCTTGGTCGCGTGCCAGCAAACACAACAATCATCGTTCTCGCGGTGTAAAAGACGGAAGATGTCATGTGGTACAATTGCCGTCCACATGTCGCGTCTTGCCCCGCACGTTCCGTCACAATATAGGTTTCCTCAACTATACCTACTACTTGAAAAACATATCGTGGCAGCGAGATAAAGATGCGCAAAGGGCCAGGGTTGTATAGAGAGGATCGTCATTCACAAAATGTTTGTATTAATGTTTACGTCGTCGGTACACTTTTGCAAAAAATAACTTTCAGAAAATTGTTGTATTGTAGTTGAGTTTTTTTGTGAATTGTGGTGCAACAAATTTTGGTGCCTCGCGCATATCTGTGCCCTGTAATATTTGTTAAGTAGTACGTATATCAAAACCATATAAGTTTCAAGGGATTACTATGCTTGATATCAATTAATGGATTCGAAGGGAATAGCCAAGATATAAATTCAAAGTAATTATAAATAGTCCAAGTGCCTGGTGCAAACGCCAACAGTTTAGCTTAGTCGTCAATGTGAAACTCTGTGACCAAATATATCGTCCCGTTGGTTTTCTGTCGGACTACACTGGTTTGCGATAAGTAAAATTATTTTTGTTTTAGGTGGATAAAGCCGTTGTTCTGTGCTACAAACCCGGAGAAATAAATCAATCCCTCTTAGCATTTGTTACAGGCCATAGTCTCCTGAGCGAGCATCAGATAGAGACAACACTTAAAGACAAATTAATATCGTACATGATTCCGCAAGTGATACTCGTCGAAAACATTCCTTTATTAGTAAACGGAAAGATAGACAAACAGGCTTTATTAAAGAATTATGAAAATAATGGTAAGTAAAGTGCGACAATCATCAGAATTAAATTTACGATTATCTACATGGTATTTCCTAAATATCTTATTTTGGATTTTATGCCACATTTCAAGTCAAAACATTCCAAATTCCCACTGTATACTATAATTTGTTTAATTATATTCATAAGTACATAGAATTGCATATATATTATACAATAATTTTCTTTAATGACCTTATATAAAATATTACAGAGCATTTTGAAATAATTTCGCATATTCTTTAATTTGACTTCTCTATTTTTCTATTTTGTCAATATGTTTATCCATTCCTCGAACTCTTTATAAATATTTGACTTCAAATATACTTCTGAATAATTTTTTACATTAATTTAGTCTGTAATACGAGGTTTCAACGCCTCCCCAACATAATATTTATTGCAATCACTGAGAATGTTGTAACTGTATTTATTTTTGTCGAACTCGATAAAAAAAAATCAAAATGTTACCCATCTGAAATACTGTCCTCAAATCCAATTTAACGTACCTACAGGACGTAACGTCTCGGATACATCGACGTAGAGATTATTTTGTTATCGATATCAACATATATCCATTGTCCAAGAGATGACCACTAAGAAATAATTTATTTCGAGAGTACCGGAGTACCACAGAGACCTACTCTTGGCCCGCGATTTTTTTCTGTACAGGGTTATTCATTATAAATTACCCACCCCTTATCATTATTATTATTGCCTATAGGAAAAAAAGTTTTAAATAAAAGTTGCGTGGTTATGACTGAATTTTGTTAAAATGCTATCAAAAGTACAGTAGCTTGCAGATTTCAGGGATACAAAAAATTTTTAAATGACATTGTCAATAATAATAATAATAATAGTATTCAAGTCATTAAAGACATGAATCGACTTGAAATAAACAATCTGAATGTAAATAATGAAGCCATTTCCAGTGCAATTATAAATATAAGAAGACGTTGTCAATTATGCATTGACAATAATGATGGACCCATCGAACATTTTTTATGAGATCATTTATTTATATTTAAATTTGCTAAATAAATTTTTGTAAAAATATTTGGTTTATTCCTTCCTCACTGTAAACCATTTTGATTATTTCATTAACGAAATGTCACTTATCAAATAATAGTTTTCATAGCTCACTTTAATAATGTTAACTTTTCCATATTTACGTAACTAGTTTAAATAAGATATTCGGCGTTTAATAACTCAAAAACGGTATATGGTAGGAGTAACATATGATATATTTTTTAAATCAGGAACAAAGGATCATTCAAAAAAATTTAATAATATACAGGGTATCCCAGGTAGCAAGGGTACGTCATAATGATGTCAAAATCTGGTGATTACTGGTCATAAGACGTCAGTGAACCAAAAATCGACGACATAATGACGTCTTATAAATGACGTTAAAATGACGTGCTGAATATCACGTTATATAACACGTCATATTGTCGTCTTTTTTCGGTGCTATTATTATATATCAAAGTCATATACAATATGAAACGAAGCGGCATTTTCACAAGTGACATATTGCCATTACTACAAGATTACCTGTATTTTTTTTAACAGTTTCCAAAGAGAATAATCAAAGGCATGCAAAAATATAGTTTTTAGTTAGTTTTTGCGCAAAAAGTAAAACATTTGCCTATATAATTTTTGCACAAATATTTTATTACTTCTAGGAACATTTTTAATATTTGCACGTCACAGCCATTCATCATATAATTTTTGTGATATAAATTTCGTACCCTGTATCCCATCGAATTCAAAAGTACCGCTATATAACCAGACATGAGCGCAACTACGTTCGAAGTTCTGAACAACGTGATTAATATTAACCAATCGGTGTAGGTACAGCTTATGCGCGCGCAGTCCATCTTACCACAAACCACTGTGAATTCCCAGGCGTTTACGACATTTTGTGTTCTGTGTTTACTCTGGCCTATGAGTGAAATATCTGGCAAATGTGTTGTTTTGACGTTTAACGAAAATTCTGTAGCAATACCTATTATTCACAGTTTAGTATATGATAGTAAGATAGAATAAACATTTATTTTTTTGGATATGTAGTATGTTATATAAACATAAATTTTATATAGTAATATATTTTTTCAATATATGTATAAACTAAATACTAATAGTTTTATCTGTATTACTGAAAACCTAGGAGGGGGTACCAAATATAACCTGAAAAAGACGTCAAAATAACGTCTAACAAATGACGTGAAATTAACGTCAAGTAATCAACGTCATCGGTCCAAGACATTAGGAGGACATTTTCACGTCATATTTACGTCATTCAACTAGTCATTTCTCGTCACTCGGTGACCATTTTTTCACGTCAGTTTCACGTGCTCTTGCTACCTGGGTATCCTATTTAAAAAAATATATTATTTTTTGTATCCCATGAAATATTCACGCTACTGTACTTTTGATAGCATTTTAACAAAATTCATTACCACACAACTTTTATTTGAAACTTCTTTTTCTATAGGCAATAATAATGATGATAAGGGGTGGGTAATTTATCATGAATAATCCTGTACATTTCAAAATTTCAAGTCACATTCAGCGCTCACATTTTCACTCGTATACAACAGATTATTCAATAAATAGTTGTAGCCAATTACTTGTTTATTTTTTAGATGACGCAAAGCCAGAGGTTGAAATTAGCTACGAAGGGGTTACTATGAATCAAATGGAAGCTGCTAAAGTGCTATTTGAAACCGTAGCAGCTGTCTTAAATAGGGCGGCTAGATCTTCTATTACCGTCAACGCTAACTTCTATGAAATTGGTGGAAATTCCCTCAACACTATATATACCATTGTTAAATTATCTGAAAAAGGATACCACATAAGTAAGTGAAGTAATAGAAGGGATTTGTCTTTAAAACAGGTGAAACTTGAGTCAAATCCGTTAGTCACCAACAATTATGAACTTTCAATATCATCACACGATTCATTGTTAGGCTTTTTTTTAATACATGTTTTTTAGATAATATGATGAATTTTAAAATAATTCAGAGCGGCAAATACGGCTATATCGTTAGGTTTTTCAATTTCTGTTTAATGTCGTGAAACAAAATGTCCAAAATAAAATATAACAAATTCCAGATATTGGAGACTTCATTTCTGCGATGGATTTAGGGGAAATACTTCTAAGAATGACATCCGACACTAAAATTAATACTCGTCCACCTAGTTTCTCAGCCTATTTACTAAAACCAGAATACAAGGAAGCTGTTTTAAAGTAAGTACCTACAGCTAAGTAACCATTTTTCTGGAGCATTCTCAGTGTAGTACACTTACTAAATAAAATATTCTATAGATCAATAAATTTTTATAAAAATTACGTAAATGTTCTCATATGGACAGATGGTATTATTATGTAGATAGTATGTCCCAAAAAGCTAAAAGAACTTTAATATATTATGTAAAACATATTACTTTCTTGTCGGTTCTGTTCTTAGTTTATATCTCTTGGCACATACGGTATTGTTTGTTGGAAAATTGGCCCTCGTTATAAGATTACAAAAAAGGGCTATATATAATATATCTTTCATCTCGTAACGAAACTCTCATTAATAACAAATTCCTGACATTACTGTGTCTATACTAATACCATAAGAAAAATTTATTCTGCTAAAATATGTGTCAGACTAGGAAAATCATCAATATAACACAAGTAATAATTTAGAATTATTTCAATATTTAGTTACATAGACGTAGGCGATATGATCAGGTCATCCAATTTACTGCGCCTGAAATGCCACACAGTAGTTAATAATAATAAAATTTCATCTCGTTTTATTTTTTAACTTTCATTTATAATACAAATATATTATCTATTATTTTAGTATGGTAACGACTAGTTTTTACCAAAAGGCAGGTGTGAAGAAATTGAAAATGTTGTGCTACCTTTGCGAATCTGATTACAAAGAACTCGTAACCACCCTCTGGGAACCCGTGTTAGAGAAAAATCTAAGTTTTATTGTTAAATCGGAAATAGGAAAAATTGTAGGCGTTGCCCTAAACTTCGACGCTAGGGATGAACCAAAAGTAAAGATACAATCAAAGTTAAATGTGGTATTTGAATTTTTGGAAACTATTGAGGGTCCTATAAGGTAAGGGAGCAATTATTACTGAAAATACGAATGTTTAGTAAAAACGGTACGACTCGAATTAACGTATTTCATTTTTAGAGATATGCAGCTGCCTCCTGGAAGGGGTACAGTTCTGCATTCGTTTATGATGGCTACTCATTCATCTCTCTCACCTAAGGAAAATGTGGCTGTTATGCAATTCATGGAGGAGGAAGTGTTAAACCTTGCTAGAAGGAGACATTTTGCTGGAATATTTACAACTAATACCAGTCCCCTTACACAGGTAATTTAATGATATTTTTAGTATTACGAAATCTTCCATCCAGACGACCAAGGGTTCAAAAGCGGTTCGGAACAAGTCGATGAGGTATAATGAAACACCACAGGTAATACAACCCTCTGTATCTAAAGGTACCTTGTGTGGGAGAGGGCTACACATTTAGCGACAATGGACTCGATTATGCTAGGATTAATTAGTTTAGAAAAAATCATAGTTTCTCGACTGGGGATCAAACCCCGGACTCCAGGGTGATAGGCAAGTGTCTTTGCCACTCGACCACGAAGCCACATTAGTGGCTAATGAATTAGCAGACCTGGTGGTGTCATCACCTTTCGAGAAGGATGTAAAATTGTGGGTTGTGTGTATTTGCGATCCCTATACCCCATGCAAAATCTGGATCCAACAAAATTTTCCAAGTACCACTACTAATGAGTTCTATGATATATGAACACCAGAGATATTTAAAAACAAACTTATTCCCTTCTACCATGGACCCTTTGCTTCTCCCTTTAATGACATGACATTAATACAGTGTTGCCAATTCATTTTTTCTTACACCCAAATATTTCTACATGCCTATATTTAAACAAAGATCATAACATTATAAGTTATTACTAAATTATATCGATCTCAGGCATAACAATAATTAATAATTCTTAATTTTGAATTCTGATTTATTTTTTACCAACCCTACCTCGCTAAAAGTATTTAGGTTAGGAAATAACTAAATCTGTAATCCATGCTTGGCCTACAGCTATATTTTGACGTCTGCTGCCGCCATGTTTCTGATCTGTACTTCTTGGCGTATACTTTCATAACGAAAAGTAGATCTTTAAAATGTTCCTTAAATGCTTCTCTAAAATCACCTTTTAATTTGAAAATTTGATATTTTTAGCAGTGTTGATGATCGATTGTGAAGAAACAACAAATTTTATTTTCATTAATTAAATTGTTATTAAAATTTTAATATTTCGGAGGGCCTGTTTGTTTATATAGCTATTTTATGTAAGTCTACAGTAAAAATGCCTCTGTCAGTATAATTTCACCCCTTCTTCCGGCAAATGTGCATGTTTACAATTTTCAATGCTGTAGAATATATGTAGACTCCATGTTATTTCGTAATCATATTCAAAGTGAAGCCACACTCATATTATGTACACATGATTAAAACGTCGTCGTATATAAAATATAAACGGCTTCATATGTAAATAAAAATAAAACCTGTACAGATATGTACCTAGGTACATATCTGTTATTAGACTAATTTAGGAAAAACTTATAATACATTTATAACAGCTATGATTGTGTTTTATAAATATTTGGTAACAGTAAAGTAATGAACTTACGAAGACAGCGTATAGCAATAACATTTTTTTGAGGTGACGTAAGTGAGAGGTGGTACACTACATGGACTCTACATTTGACATAATTGTTACTTACTGGGGAACGTGTATTATCTAATGATTATATAGTAGCAGTGGCGGCTGCTCCATAGTGGCTCAGGGGTTCGAGACTCCCAAGTTACTATTAGGAATATGTAACAGTAATTATATGTATGATATATTCTTTTTTTCAGTTTTTTTATATTTATTATCTTTTTTAACATAATTATTACCCATTTACGACGGTTATGTGTACAATAAAGCCGCATAATGTACTGACCGTCAACTTACAACTCTAACCAGGGAGTATGGGGGGCTCAGGTTTAGATCATATGAGCCATTCCTTGCATAAGGAAATATATGAAGAAACGAACCGTGAGCGGAAATTGCCTATCGCGAAGAACGGTTTTTACAACGCGAAAGAAGGCTCAAGTTATCAGAGTCGCAGTGCGCTTTTAATGTTTGTGTAGTGTAGTAGTCTATATGGTTTTGCTCTAGATATTTATTTGTGGTTTTACTATTTTGTGTTATTTTAAATTGGTTGATGCCAAAATGACTAAGAATAGTATAAATAATATTCTGAAAGTGAATTTTAAAACTCTGCCGTTAGCAGTAAAAATCAAGAAACTCGGACGACCAACACTAGAATTGACTCTTAACCAACCAGACAAGGTAGGGACACATACTTTCACGAGGCAGTTTTCTAAGGAAATTTACGAAAAATGTGGATGTGAAAAGGTAAATGCCCTGTTATGTTTTCCATGTATTCTATTTTAATCCGATTCTGTTAGAATGGACAAGATATGGTCGGTAACAGGATTTAAAGATCTAAAACGTTTAAATCAGAAAATAAAAAAGCACGAAATTTCTGCATATCATATACAGTGCAGTACGGATTTGGCTTTGTTAGGCTCGATAAATATTGCAGTTCGGTTAGATTTAGTTTATAAACAAAATATTATAAAACACAACGAGCAGGTGACTAAAAATAGGTATATTTTAAAGAAAATTAACAATTGTATCAAGTTTTGTGGAAAGTTGGAACTAGCATTAAGAAGGCACGATGAAAAAGATGATTCTCAAAACCGTGGGATTTTGCTAGAATTATAGACAAGGCGACAGTTTTCAAAGGTGCATCTAAAACTGTGCAAAGTGAAATATTGAAAAGTATGCTTGCAGTATGTAGTCAAGAAATTAAAGAGCAAATTAATGAAAGTGAAATATTAGCAATTCAGAGTGATGAGACAACTGATTTCAAACCAGTATCAAATGGTTATGGCAGTAAGATAGTACCACAATGGAAATATTTATGATAGCTTTTGGAGTTTCCTAAAAGTGACCGATAAGTCAGCTGAGGGTTTAACACAGTGCATAGTACATGAGTTAGATAACTTAATATCAAACTTGCTATCTAAACTAATTGCTCAAACGACGGACGGTACAAATGTTATGAGTGGTGCTTCCGGTGGAAATAAAATTAAGTATAAACATGCTCATTTTGTGCATTGTTGTGCGCATTAATTAAATTTAATTATGAAGAAAGTAACCAATCAGAATGCCAAAATGAAATTTTTTTCTCAAATTTATCCGCAATTGCTAGTTTTTTTTTTTCAAGCTCAAAATTGCCTAGAGTTGCCGTTACACGTTGGAATTATAACATCCGTATGGTAAACGTCTGTTACGAGGAACGCTCGAAGATCCCATTTTGTATTTTTTCTTAATTTATTTGACAAAATCTTTCCACATGTAGACACATTATTTAATCAATTTCAAGCCAGAAATACAGACAGTATTGAAAAAAAATTGAAGAGTTTGAAAAAAATTATATCATCTATTAGAAATTCAACTGATGAGAAATTACTAAAATTGAAAATGAGAATAAACGCAGACAAATTAATCCTGAAAATAGAAATTCCGTAATTGCTAAGGAAGTGTGTGATACAATAATTTTTCATATGAAAGAAAGATTGTCATATAGAGGTCATTCAGAAGCCGCATCTTTAGTGAATATAGACAATTCTTTTAATTATTCAAAGAAATTTTCGACGTCGACTTTAAAATCAGTTGTTGAATCTTATCCAATGTTACAACAAGACAAATTAAGGATGAAATGGAAGTCATTTATTCAAGAACGGATTTTAAAAATATTGTAGAAGGCCTCAACATGCTTTCTTGGCGGTCTGAAAATGGTTTAAATGAAACGTTTAGCGAAATGGTCAAGTTACTAAAAATTATTGTGACAACTCCGATGTCTACTGCTGAATCAGAAAGATGTTGTTCAACTCTTAAAAGAATAAAGACATTTTTAAGAAACACTATGAATGAAGAACACCTTAATGCCCTAGCAATAATGACATAAGCAATTTTGACGAAAAAGTCACAGAACATTTTATTTCCCAGAAAGACAGAAGACTTGATTTTGTGTATAAGTAATAACATTTTTTTCTCGCATTTTTAAGTGATTATTATATTGTGAACTGTTTTTTGTACATATTATGTACATAAAACTTTTTCTTTTGTTATCAAAAATCGTAATTCTACTGGGATGAACCTACCGAGGCACTGAAGGTGAGTCTTTATTATGTTGTTCATATTTTTTATGAAACTAGAGCCCCCCAAATAAAATTTTCACGAGCCGCCACTGTATAATAGATACAAGATTTGGTTGAGTGGGGAGGTTCGCTGTTTGCAATTATTGTACAAATCGACTGTGGTGTGATGTCAAGCAAACCTCAACGGATCTTTGATTTCATAAACAAGCCTCCAGCTAGTACGTCGTTACTATATTTGTTCGGCAATGTTATAATATTAAAATGTCACCTCAGTGGCTCAATGCTTATATGTTAGGCTTGAGAGGATCCTAGATCCTAGATCCTAGCTAGGGTAAGGATGGATAGTGGCGTTTTAAAATACCGAGACGATAGCACAGTATTCTAGAGTGTTTTTGTGTACCACTGTTTATCTCTCCAGTCTTAGCTGCGGTTTCTGGCAAATATTGGAGGGAATGGTTGTTGTGTGTGTTTGTCCTGGTTGAGTGGTGACACAGCAATGTGCTAAAAATCCTAGTAAATTGTATCTAATATTTATTGTCTTTTATTTTAGCAATTGTGTACCAACGTGCACAAATACGAGACAATATTGAACTACCAGATCAATGAATACATTGCAAGTAATAACAGAAAGCCTTTTGGAATAGCTCCTGATACTCAAAGGGCTATGGTACAATGGAAATCACTAATTTAAACTATCACCCGACCACCCTTACAATTATAATTCACAACGCCAAAATTTATTACTTCATCATTTAAACTCAATAATTTATAATTATAATGGTAGGTACGTTATAATTATTAAATATCTGATTCAAAATGTATACTAATGTTAATATTCATTTCATAATTTTGATCAAAATCCGTAAATTACAAAACAGTTCTTATATTTTTTATTATTTACAAATTCTTCCTTTAAGACATATAAAGAACAATAATTATTGTGCTGTGATCATTTCATCCCATTTAGTAAAACAGCCAAAAAGACGTTGGGTTCTGTATGCAATTTATTTTTATATTTATTTATTTATGGCATATTTATTATTATAGTTATTATGTAAATGATCAAGGTTGCATTTGAAAACATATTCTTGTAAGATTGTTAGCTCCAATATACAGTATGTGTTCTAAATTATTTGACATAGATATCAATTAAATTGCAACGTTGCAATATAAATTAGAGGTAGACAACCCGTCGTTGGTCAGCGTTAGCGTTAGCAGAGCAAAGAATTCATTTTCCATTAGTCGTCGTTTGTGAGGTCAACAGTGCACACTGCGCACGGATATTATGCCACAGATTAATCTGTGACAATGCTTGCTAGGATCGGTCATTCCGTTGGAATCAAATTTTGGTCTTTCTTTAATGCACTATGTCTAATACTTTTAATACATGGTGTATAAGAGGCATAACCATAAATAATTTCCTTTGATGTATACCTAAGATTATTTAAATATTGATTTAAATATTATATTTTTACCTGTAAAATAAATATTTAAAAAAAAATAATTATGCTTTATGTTAATTAACCTTGAAATCCCGTTAAGTATATAAAAACAACTTGTGGTTTGTCTCCAGCTTGCACTACAACCATTACTGTTATTGGAGCATAAACGCCCCTTCTTAACATCTAACCATGTGGAAATAATAATATTAATCTTTGTTTTAGGTAATGAGTCATACCTATGTAGTTTTCATGATAATTAGAAATTAATCGAGTTTTGCTCATATGAGAAAAACGTATATTTTAACACATTGGCCGCCAGAAGGGTTTTAGTATATTTTTCTTAGAGGCCTTGTCAGTTAAATAAGACTGACGATATTTTCTAAAGTGAGGCCTTGTCAGTCAAAGGCGACTGGCAAGAATTCATGGGTTTCAAGCCCTGTCAGTCACATTGGTTAAGAGTTTATATGTAGTTTCAATGCACGAGTATATGCTGTGGCCCCTTGGAGACAACCTGTTAATAACGGCTTAACCTGGCAAAACTATTTTGATGTGATGGTACCTTACGGTACCATTTTACGCCTTTCCTTATGGATGTACTATACGAAGACATTTGATCTGATTTGTCAATTCCAATTTTACCATTATTGTAATCTAATACCACAGTAGGCTTCACTCTTACGGGTAATTCTGGCAATATTTGTCGCCCTCTTTTATTAGGCACAGGACTCATCTCTAAATCGTGTAAAATTGAGAGCATTAGAACGTCTTTGTTCTTTTTTGGTTTCCATTTGGAAACAACTATTCCCTCGGCGGTTTCTAGTCCATACAATTCACTGACGTTCAATTTGCGATTTAGTACCTCTTTTGGTAAATACTTTCTATTTTTTATTGTACCGACTAGATGTGTTTTTCTCATTAGTAATTTTCGAGCCAAAGGAATGCTAGTGTAAAAATTATATTAAAAATAATGTTATAATTTGCTTTTCCTATGCTGCAAGTATTCACAAACTTAAAACGTTAATTTTTTCTTCCACCATCGATGTTGGAGAAACATCGATGGTTTTCGTTCGATGTTTTGGAACTATCGATAGTCTATTTCGATGTTAGCATCGATTGCCAACATCGATGTTTTGTTTCGATGTTGCATCCCTACTTTGTATTAGTTCTTCCTCTTCCTCTACCCTCTTTATCATGCACACATCACACCAGGGTGAGTCGTCTATAAAACTTAAAATGACTCTAACCTATACTGAAAATTCACTCTTATGACGACGTTTCCACAAAGTCAATAATAAACCCAAGACATCAACGTTTACAGTCCATGTCTGCCAGATATTGTTAAAACGTGTCTATTTTACTTTAGCCACAACAGCCGACGTCGTCTAGTCGGTCAGAGGTCGTGAATGACATGATGACGATTTTCTATACGTTATGCAACGTTAATTTCTGTGCAAAAAAATTACTGCTTGGGTTAATACTATACTACTATATTATAAATACGCCACTGTTGCGTCCCCCTCCCCTTAGCCAAATCCTAAATCTTCCACTACTGTATATATTTAAATAAGTTGTACTCCAATCGACATAGAACAAATTCTGTTTGATTTTTTTCCTATGTTTAATAATAGCGATAATCTGTTATTTTGACTATAAATTTGGAATGTTGAGCACTGTATTTCATGAGACATTATTATTACACCCCAACATATTTATATTTTTAAAAAAAGTAATTTTTTTTCAAGGATTCCAAAAAATATAATAATATATAAGGGTGTTCCATTTAAAAACATATATACAATTATTTTAAATATTAAAAAAAAGTATAAACTAAAATACGCTACAGGTAATTCACGAAACACTTAAAATATTTATCTGAACAGCGTCACACACAGAAAAACTAAATTAATTTACAGCTTCTGTTGCGGTCTCACCTGTCCTGGCAACACATAGAAGGGGGCTGCAGATTTCCTCCCCGGCAGCAGAGTAGATACATAATTGTATCTTATTTGGGAAGGACTGTATCGTGTTTTTCTACGGTTGGTTTGCGGATTGAATAAAGTATTAACAGAGTGGGTTTCTAATATTTTTAATTTTAACAACAATTTTAACAAAACCTTTACAACTTTGCAGTCTGAAATCAACATCAGTTTTGCGCCACTTCACCCTAAGTTCGGTGTTTTTACTCACTTCACGCACACTAAATCAAAATTAACCACTCAGTTCACCATATCACTTACTAACAGTCTGATATGGAGAAAAAATCTTATTAGATTTACAATTCATTATTTAGAGAAAGGAGCGGACAAGAGACATGTTCCTTCAGTGTTTCTTTTTCTATTAAGGTACAAGGACTCTTGATTAGTTGAAATTTTCAGGTTCTTGAAAAGCTAGGGTAGCACGCAGTGATTTGTATTGTCAAGGGAATGTATAGGCATAGCTATAAGTGCATAAGTAGGTATAAGTAGAATACTTAACAAGTTTTTGAATAAAAATAAAATATACAAAATTAATTTTCTTTCCAAGTTGGAATGTGAAATTCCAACAACTTTTTAAAAAATGGCGTTAATGAGTTCAGACTATGGAGTGTAGAGAAGGAGGTACGTCTCTTATGGACGGTACGTTCAAAATGTGGTCTGAATTCTGTAAGGTATGAGATGTGGCGCTGATCGTATTATGGGATTGAGTCTGAAGTTAAACACTTACTATATCTCTGAAACTAGCTTCAGATTCTATAAACTAACGAAAACATAATATTATGTAGGTGTTGAAAAGAATTATACAGCGTAAAAAAATAATAAAAATAGTAAAAACAAAATCACGTAGAATACCTCCTGTAAATCAGCGCCACCTATTCTTCCATCGAAAATCCGATCACATTTTTTTAACACGGAGACGTTTCTCCTTCTCTACACTCCATAGTTCAGACCATTAGGCAGATATCCCCGTTTCTCTTTCTACTAGCATTATAGCTACTACGAATATCCCTCTACCTGCCAGTAGAAGTACTACCCGCTAAACTCAGAAATTGATATAAACAAATTCCAATTTGGCCATATTTGTTTTATATGTACGCTGGGTCGGACGTCAACCGCTGTATAATTTATTTTATAATATATGATTTATTTTGTAATATACATATTAGTCAATTCTGTATAAAATATGGCAACGCTTAAATTATATTCAACCACTAGGTGGCGATACTAACGTATCTTCAACTTCGATGTTTATGATCGAAGGTCTTCAACTTTCGGTGTTTATGATCAAAGGTATAAAACTTCTCGTATGGTCTAAATGCTACTATCCGACCGACATCATAGATGTCTCTATGGCGGATAGCGACTTGCGAAGCAAGTACCGAGAGCGGCGACCTCTAGCTCAGGTGGACTAAACTACTGTTCTTAAATATGATTTGAACGAAACAACTACTCAGTTTAGTCCAAGTGGGCTAGAGGTCGCCGCTGTGTATTTTTTTTTATTATTGGTTCATAAAAGTGTTTAGGGTAGGAGTTTGCTTCTAGAACCTTCTGATTTTTTTTACAGATTATTTGGTCTGTATTTTGGATGTGAAAGTTGGATGGCACAATCTGTTAGGCTGCTGATGACGCTTTTTTTGTAGTTATTTGGTGTGTGGAATTTAAAGTTTAAGTATCTTTGCAACCATATTCCTTTTGTGTATATATTTTACCAGTTGGTTTCGATAATAAAACAAAAAAAAAAATGAAATTTTCACAGTTCCCACTGAGCCCAACCAAAATAACTTACCAATACAAATATTTCTATTTCTTTATTATATTATGACTTATTATTGTTTTAAATAATTTTAGAAACTCAAAAAAATTCATTAGGGTACCACATTGTATTCATTAGAAAGCCAACATAGCGTGGCATTGTATAACTGGTTGCTTGCTAAATAGAAATAGAAAGCAGTTTCGGTTTATCCACTATGCAACTATGCCAATAAAAAATAGCCTCTCTTGCAAATATTCGCAATTTAAAATGAATCTAATCTAACAACAGCTTTGAAATAATTTCACCTACTATATAAAATAAATATTTCTAAATCATAAGCTGCAAATAAACTAAACAAATTAACTCATTAGTCATAATTAGCAATAAAAATTAAATATCTAAACACTGCATTTTTCACTGAACTTAACTCTGTTTTACTCAATTAATAGAAACTGCTATGAAGTAAATGTCAAAAATGTAAAATAAAAAATTTAAAGGGATGTAATGAAATAGAAATCATGTTTCAGCATATCAGTTTCACAATTCTGATAGCATCAAGCTTAGAGGCTAGTTCCCAGCTCAAAACTACTTTCCCCCACTTGAAATTTTACCGGCTTAGTGTCAAAAGTAACTTGATTGTATTAAAATTCTGTTCTATATTTATTTAAAGTTTATTACCAATGTTAGACAATTTATTAAGTTTGCTTTATATTTGCAATTTATTTTTAAATATATTTAAACTAGCCAATATTGACTAATGGTATTACATAAAAATATTTTAAAGTATTTCCGTGACTTTAAACACAACTGTATACAAGGAAGACAAGTGGCTCCCCCTTCCACTCGTTTTACGGCTTGTCTACCGCCATTAGAAAATCAGCACAGCAACTCTCTTTTCGCCTTCGACCCGTTTGCTTTGCCGGCATCTAGTCACGTGCATTTGTGTAATTATCTGAAATCATCTCGTTAAAAAAATGGCTGATGAATATTTTTTCGGTAAGTAGATGTTTTTAAAGGTTTATTTTATGTATTTCCAATGATATTTTTACAATACTCTTCTTATTTACACTGTGAGATGTTGATAAATATTATAATGCTAGTGAAGCCGGTATTTGCGCGCCATTATGGTTGATGATTGTTTACAAATTTTCCTGTTTTATTTGCAGCACTTACACTTAAAGGAAAAAGCAGTGAAGTTTGGGACCCCGAAGCAAAAGGGGCCGAGGATTACCAAGGGGGCCACAAATTAATTATCAAACAAGCTTTGCTAGGACCCGAAGCTACTCAGGGTTTGTTAACTTTTTGTTTGTTACATTATCACTTTTTTAGTTTTTAATTAAATATTCTATATTCGTTAGTTTTTCTTTGTAGTTTGTTTCGAAGAATTCTAACCTCAAAAAACCGCCCATCAAGTTTGATGTTATGGCATGACTAATTGAATTTGTGGCGCAATAAGAATATGTTTTCATATTATACATAAGTAATTATTAATTGTAAATATGAAAACTTTTGTTTTTAGGTGAAGTAAATGTAGTGCAGGTCGAAGCCATGACATGGAAGGATTCTGTGAAGATACCAGTCGCCACATTAAAGGCCGGTGGCCCAAACAACCAAGTACTGTTAGATCTTTCTTTCCCAGATCCTCCTGTAACTTTTACACTCATTCAAGGTAATGGACCTGTTCACATTATCGGGCATCATTTAATTGGTAGTCCGATGGAGGAATTTGATGAGATGGACGAATTGGAAGATGAAATGATTGACGATGAAGAAGGAGAAGAGGGTGCAGTAAGTATTTTTTTTGTACCTTCTCCGATGCTGCTTATAAAGTTGCATTTCGCTGTTCTAAAGTATATAGCATGGAGCATAAAAAAAATACAGAATATTACAAAGTCGTTAAAAATCTGCCCGTTTGATTAAAGCATTTATATACTGTGTGCTATAACTTTTTGTACCAGCAGACTAGCCTAATGTTTAGAAAAGTCTAGGGCTGGCCAGGATGTTTTGATGGGGGTTTGTTCTTGATCTCATTTTATTTAAAGAAATGAAGTTTTACCAACTGCCAATCTGTGTGTTACCTCTTATTTAACTATTACCTTGTTTGCATGCTTATTAATATCTATAATTGCGGGACATGGAATTTATTTAAATGATTTTCAACTGTTCAAAAGTCTAAAATAATTATATATACAATATAGTTTAAATGTTGTATATTTTTTGTAATGTGTTTCAATTTTCTATTTGTTTATTGCCTATGTTTAATTTTCTAAGTATTTTTATATGAAATCGGCAATTACTTGATTACTTTTTTGTCACTCAATTTTAGTGCATTTAAACAAAACACTGAGTCGTAAAGCACAAAAATTGATATGTTTTAATTTGAATAGAAATTTTAATAAACATTTTAGTTTGGTACATATTTTAACAAAAAAAATGAAATGTGCATTCATTTTTTATGTTAGGTTTATCTAAAATTAATATTATCTTTTGAAAACTGCTGTATCTTGTGAATATTGATCAGGAGGCACTAAATAAGGTGATATTCCTATTGAGAACAGAACATATCTTAAAGATGACTTATTGTTTAGAGCCCTTTAAAATACTCTACTTACTGTTCAAAAGATAAAACAAAACTATGCCCTGAAATCATTTATACAGGGTGATTTTGTGAGAATTACCACCCCCTAACCACTCCTGTCCTCCTATGTTTATTACGAAAAAGTGGTAAACACGATAAAGCTTTTTATGTAGATTTTGAAAATCATCAGAAAAAAAAGGAATATCACAAAATGGCTACAGTTGTTAATTTAATTTGTTTAAATTGAACACCCTGTATATTTTTACATATTTGAATTGAACACAATGAGATCGGGGTTGATGGGCCCATCTCTAATACTTTATTTCTGACTATTCAAAACTAGTTTATAAAAAAAATTGTTTAGAGTATTTTCACAATCTACATAAAAAGTCCTATGACTGTTGTATGTATTTACCATTTTTTTCATAATAATAAAAACAAAATTAAGGGGGTGGGGGACAGTTCTCACAAAGTCACCCTGTACACAGTGAAACGTAATTTAAACAAAACCTGTTATTTGTTGTTGCGGTCCAAACATAAACATTGAAATTATGAACCTTTTATTTCAAAAGTTAATTTAAAATTGAATATTTTGGCCTACCAAGTAGGCACCGTCTGTAACACTGAAGTTTTACTAAAAGTGGTCCATTTGTATCTACATAAGTAACCAATAAAGACGACTTATTTTGGGTAGATCCTTTGTCACTATTTTTACATTTCATGTTTTCTGAAATTTCATATGCATCTAGCTTCTTATTTATTATGTTCCTAAGTAATCTCAAGTTGCCAAAATTGGTCTTTCAGTTCTTAAACACTTAGAGTTTATTTGAAACTTATTTATTTTGCAACATAAAAACGTCGGCTGCTCTGATGATGGTAAAGGGATCAAAGGATGCCGACATTTTTTATGTTGCAAATAAGCTTGAAATAAACTTACCTTAGACAACACTTCTTCCATAATTGAAACAAGCCATATGCTCCTTAAACCTAGTTTGAAGTTCTCGTCTTGTTTGCCCTACATTATTTTGATTAAAATTTACATATAATTCGTAAATGCCCCAGTTTTCATTTGTTCCAGATTTATCTTTTGGGTTTATTGTATAGACACATTTTTTATGAAACTAGAACTGTAGTTAGAAAAGCCTTCGGTAATTATGTATATTAGGGAACGTCCGATTTTTGATATTTTTTCGTAACATACCTATATCTGCCTGCTGAACGAATTTAAGTAAGAAATTTCCGCACAGCTGTATTTATCGAGATATTGGGGCGCAAACGGTCAAAATGTCGCATTTCCCTCTGCCTATTACAGTACTTAATCACAAATTTTTTAGTTTATTAATATCAATAGGGATTATTTTATTTTAAATACTCCAGCACATTCACTTTAATATCTACATATTGATGGCTTAAGCAAAGAATGACTATTTTCGTTGTGGATGGATATGATCGGTAAAAGCAGCATGTTCCCTCTTTTACTCATCCTCGTAGTACAGACAGGCCTTGAATTTCAATAAAATTTGAATATCTAGTTGGCTGCTCCAGTATTGCCAACTATCCAAAGTTACTACAATTCGATTAACAGTTTCATATTTCTCATAGCTTGATTGTACAAATTAACATTTATGTAAAGTTAGGTTATATTTTGGTGCATTATACAGAGTGTCTCACCAAGAACTGCATCTATCGATAAAGGGAAAAGTATGCACCAGAAAATTTGAAAATTTAAGGCGCTACTAACGCCAGTGTGGCCAATCCAACAAATAATTACAAGCATCTGGCCCTTCCGGTTATACTGGAAGTCGATACCAACTTGCTTATTATAAATGAAACACCGTATATATCATAGGGTTTTCGAAAAGAGCATAAAATTCCGAGTCAAAAACGTGTTTTGAGTTACATTTTGAAATATTTGAGATTTTCTTAGAAATTCAATAATTTTTAGTAAACATTTTATCAAATTAGCCATGATTTGAAACAATCAGTAATGTCAGTCATTCTCTTATGTCAAAAAAATGCCACCGCGTTTAAATTACACCCACAAAGACTTGTTGAATTTTTTTATTATTTATGGAAAATGTGATAAAGTAATATCAAGAACTTGTAGTACATTTGTTACTAGGTATTCACAAAAGCGGAAAATAACACTGTAACATGCCTATTAATTGGATTGAAGACACTGCATAAATTAAAATAGCTAAGATGAAATCAACTAAAAACATGATTCCGACTTGAACCTCCACACATTTTTCGCACCTTTGGATTAGTTCTTCATGGGTAGCTCTTCTAATTGATTCCTGTGAAGTTTTGAAATGCATTTCTTACTCTCTGCTTACAATAGTTGATAATGGGCTTTCATAAACTTTATTTTTAATAGTTCCTCAAATAAAATAATCTAAAATTAATAAATCGGGCTAGCAAGGAGGCCATAGGAAAGGTCCATTATTGGCGATCCATTGATCTTAAAAAAGTTTCTTGTAAAAAATTATTTACAAATACGCGTTATGTGGGGGGGGAGCACCGTTGTGCTGATAAAAAATATTTCTATATTCGGCGAGAGGTAAATTTTCCAAATAGTTATTCAAATTTTGTAAAATATTTACATCTTTCACCTAAAAAAAAAGACAAAAACAAAAAAAATTAACCATACATATTAGCAGAAGAAATCTTTATAACTTACTGTTTAAATTTTCCTGATAAAATTCTAATGCCGCCACTCTATCGTTTCTTATGGCACAGTAAACTGCCAACTTTTTTGAACATTTCGCTCCATGCCCATATGAGGATTCGAGTCACTCCAATAATGCGAATTGTGTCGATAAAAAAGTCCATTTTTGGTAAATTTAACTTCATCTGACCATATAATATTTCCCAAATAAGAATCGTCGCCTACAGACCTTATGAGAATAAATTCACAAAAATTTCCTTTTAAGAAATCTGTTTCTTTTAATGGACGAACCATTTGGGAGAATATCCCAGAATTGTTATTTCTGCGCTTTCGTCATCAACAATAGGCTTCCGCTTTAGAATTCTTGCCCTTGACAGAGCCATAGTTTTTAAAATTATCCAGTATGCGTTTTACAGTGTTTGGTGTCGATTTCCGTTTTTATGGATATCGAGTAACAAATATACTACAAGTTCATAATATTGCTTAATCACATTCTCCATAAATATTAAACAAATTCAAAAAGTCTTCATGGGTGTAATTTAAACGTGGTGACAATTTTTGACATAATAGAATGACTGATATTACTGATTGTTATCATGGCTAATTTGACAAAATTTGTTTTAAAAATTCTTGAATTTCTAAGAACAGCGCAAATATTTCAAAAACGTAAACCTCCACAATACTTATATCAGGAAAAAAGGAATTTAATTATACATAACTTGATGTAAAAAATACAGTGTGTTCCATTTGACATAAGCAAGTTTTCGTGGTTTGAAGATTACAAAATGTAATGTCAAAAATGGAACACTTGGTATACTATTATTGAATTTCTTTAAACTGTAGGCCTTAGCTCACCTTATGGTCTTTCTGCACACCAAAAAGCAAATGAGTATCTTTTACATGAAGAAAGTTGAAGGTTATTGTAAACCATTATACGTCAAAATTTTTTAAAATGTCAAAAGTCTGAAGCGGCTGGGTTTAGGCATAGGGTATCCTACATGTTTTTGACTCAGAATTTTATGCTCTTTTCGAAAACCCTAAAGTAAATAGGGTATTCCATTTAAAATAAGCAAGCTGGCATCGACTTCCGGTATAGCCGGAAGTCGATAGTAATTCCCTAAATTTTCAAAATGTTCTGGTGCGTACTTTTCCGTATATCGATCGATGCAGTTCCTGTATAGGAGTAAAAAATGGCAAATACGAATTATTAAAAAGTTGGTTTCGTCATCTATTGATTTTTGATTTTCATGCTGGATTAACAATAAAAATATATTTTTGTACATTATTTATGAATGTAGTTTTTAAATGCTTATACCAATTTTAAACAGTAAAAGAGCCAAGGAGCTTTAGAAAACGTAACAAACTTCAAGAACTTTTCATTAATTTTTTCATTTGGTATTTTTCGTAAATTTTTAGTAATAGCTTTTACTGATATTGTAAATTTTAAAATATATTCAAAATTTACATAACTAGGATGTCCATATGAAGCAATAAATTAGTTCTTTAAAACAGTATTACGGATCCTGTCACTTATGGACATCCTGTGTAACACTTATTGATTTCAATTTATTGACAAAATTCCCGTTTTTAGGAGGAGGGAAGTATTAGAAAACGAAAAATTTCAAATGGAAAATCAAAGGTGTGCAAATAAAAGATTCTATTGACCTTTGATTGTTTTTCTAATAAATGTTTTGCTTACAGGAAGAAGAGGAGGAGGAAGACGAACCTAAAACCAAAAAAGCTAAAACTACGAATAACACAAAAGGAAAAACTCCCGTAAAGAATAACGCTAAGGCAAAAAAGTAAAATATTTTTTTTGAATTTTATCATTTAGTTTTTTTTAATGTCATGCTGGAATTGTATTTGTTTTTTTTTATAAGTAAGGATTCAGAACAATTCTGGTAGAATTATCTATGTTGCATTGTTCAGCGTATTTGTGAGGTTCTTTTTATTCCAAATGTAACTTTTATGTGAACTTAATTCTTAAGCCGACACTAGGTATTTATTTCAAATTCAGTTGTTGTAAATATACAATCTCATTAAAATAGTTTTTTTCTAATATTTTTGAGGTTTTATTGAAACATAGAATTGTGCCAAGTTTTATATACGGGGTGTTTCATAGGGAAATGTACAAACATTAACTGTGGATGTGGGGCTTCTAGGTGGTTCAAGTAACCCATGGCTAATAGGTCTAACAATGTTCATTGTGAAGATACGTGGTGTTTGATCGGTTTTATCTGTTTACTTTTTTTAAGCCACAATATACAAACCACTATATATGTAAAAATTTGATGATCAGGTATGTTTTACTCAATTTATAGAATCAATTAACATGTTAATCAAAATGTAAATACATGTGCAGGGCTTTATAAAAAAAACCGTTATTTTGTATAGCCCAAAAACAACACCCTGTATAACAAAATTTTGAGAATCTATTTAGATATTTGAAAACGGCAGAAAAAATAACTAAATGGCATACTTTCTACATTTAAGCATTTAATTCTACAGGTTTGATTTTTTTTTAAGCAAATTCAATTTATGGGAAATTCCGTGCGGTACAATTTAAAAAAATTATTTTTACTGCCAAATTAACAAGATGACTCGTCTGAGCAATTAGAACTCTGAACTTCCTAAACATAATTTTAGACACCCTGCATAACATAATTTTAAAAATATGATTAAATGAGGAAGGTATAAGATATGAATAAATAACTTTATTGTATTCATGCTTCCAGGTAAAGAGAATAAAGTTATTTATTCATATTGGATGTTTCTTTTTTCATGAATTAAGCAAATATTTAATATCATTTTAAATTATGCAGGGTGATTGAAACGACGATTCACGTTATATTGTACATAGTACTAAAAAGAGTGATGTCTACTACATTATGTAACATATGTACCCGCAATATACATTTGGGTACAATAGAACTACTGTATGTTCTAAGAGCATCATACGAATATCCACAATAGTATGTTAATTATGTATACTGTATGTATATTGTATAGTAAGTACATGCCCAAATATAGAACGTTATTTTCACTTCATATATTTCTTTGGAATATACGCAATATTAAATGCTATATGTGATGCACCGTGCGCCTATGCTAGAGGACTACACGACTGAAGGTCGACAAAGGGCCGCTTTGCAAGCCCAGGTAAACAATTTTTTATGTGCTTATATGAATGAATGGAGTATAATTGGAACTGCCATTATTTTGAATTTTTAATATAATCAGTTTTGCAAACCGAGAGTACCCAGAAATCAAATATCTTTTGAAATAAATTGGTATTACTGAATAACTTTTGTTAAGTAACATCTTATGTTCAACAAAAATCTTACTACTAATGAAAAAAGTATCAGTTCCAACAAAGTAAATTTATATTCCTAAATTTTGGTAAGTAGGCACAAATTGCATTTATATCCTAAAATTTGGTATAGAAATAGAAATCGCTTTAATGACGGGACGCGCGGGACAAGACACGACACGAGGGCGGCAAATGTTGAACACATGACATCTTTCGTTTTTTACACCGCTTACATTAAAGCGTGATGATTGTTGTTGTTGGCACGCGATCGAGGCGGAGTTTCACTTACATTCTGTGATACCACTTAGTTTTGTTACCGAGTTGTTTATCAGTGCGTTGTGGGATACGCTAAGTGTAATATTATAAGTAATAATTATTTTATATCTATTTGCTGGTGTGTTTCTGAAAATAATTTAAGGTTATCGTGTAATATAAGTAATAATTATTTTGCATCTGATTTTTTGCTGGTGTGTTTTTGAAAATAATTTAAAAAGGTTATCGTATTTAATGTAAAAATATTTCGACCGTGTGAGGCCTCTACTCTACATCTTATTGTGTTTGTGAAAATGAAAGTGATAGTGATTACAGTGATAACTAAAATCAAAGTTCATCAGTGTTTTCAGTAAGAAAAATAGCCCGTAATGTACAATAATCTTTTGAAGCGACGAGCTAATGACCCTAATTTGTATGATTTAGATCTACTAGGTGAAACAGCATCTCTCACTAACGTTCCCCGTCTCACAATATACAAACTGGTGAAAGAAGGTGCCCTCCCAAGAAAACAACCATCCGACGCCGCGCCGGTCAATCGAAAACCCATCGTTAGCAGAACTTTCAAGAACGTTAGTTTACTACGCGTATCGAAAAAATTAAATCCCAAATATTAACGTGGTAGACAGAAAACTTAAAGAAGAAGAAAAACTTTAGAAACTTGGCTGAGAAAAATTGTATTTTAATATCAAACTATTAATAAACGTAAGGCGATTATAAAAAAAGCAGACGAATAGTGAATTGGCGAGATTCGTATCTAGAAGAGATAAAACAACTGGGAAGGGAAATAGACCAATTTATTATCTAGATGAAACTTGGTATGATTGTCATGACACCGTAAATGAAGGATGGATTGATGGATCTAGCAAATGACAACCAATCTCATTGCCCCCTAATAAAGGGATTCGGTTGATTATATTACACTGTGGATCAGTAGATGGATGGGTTGATAATGCATTGAAACTGTGCGGAAAAACGTGGAAGACTGTAACGTGGATTACCGCAAGAACATGGACGGAGAAATATTTGATGAATGGTTTGAAAATACCCTAATTCCGAAATTAAAACCGAATAGCATTATTGTTCTTGACAATGCGAAGTACCATTCGAGACAACTGTATAAAATTCCTAACAAGAGTTCTACTAAGCTGGAGTTACAAATTTTTTTAATGGAACATGGTCTCTATTATGAGGATAATTATAATAAAGCACAACTCTTGGAAGTCCTGCAAACGAAAAATTATGAGAAGTATTTTATAGACACTGTAGCGGAGAGATATGGCCACAAGGTGTTGATTTCCGCCGTATTGCTGTATTTTTATCCCGATTGAATGAATTTGGTGTAAATTGAAGAAAAATGTCGGAAAAGGAAATACTTTTCCGAAATTCGATAAAAAAAGTCGTAATTAATATTCGAAATGAAGTGTCAAAATTTAACCAAGAAGATTGGGAAAAAAGAATTAGGAAAGTAATTATAATTGAGGATGATTATTTAAAAATTGCCGAATGTCATATAAATGGTGTGATGTAAGGTGAGATAAAATGAAGAAGTGAATTTTGTGATATCAACTGTATTATTTATTTCTGTTTTTGTGCTTTCGTAGTTCAGTGCTTGAGAAATATTCTTTTTTTAGGATATTATTTATTAATTTTTTTTTAATACGTCTTTCTGTTTTTATTATAATAATAATTAAGCCTGGCCAAGCGATGGTAGATTCAGGGTCGGGCGCAATACCAATGCCATCACGCGCTTGTTTATGATGACGATGACACGACACACTTCACTTGTTATCTGTCGGTCGATGCATAGAGTACTAATAAATAATAAATAATGTTGAGCGTAAAGAGTAGAAAACGACAGTACGCTGATAAAGTGAATAAATTTTTCGGTGAATTTCCGGATTTATTCTATGATGGATGTAAAATAATTTGTAAAGTTTGTGATCAAGACTTAATGTGCTGGAATAAATACGGCTGCAAAATGTCAATAGTAACCGGCATAAAAATAAAAAACATGGCGTGTCTTCTTTGGAGCCTCAGTCTATGTTTGATTTACTGTTAATGCTGATTGCCTGTGATATTCCCCTGCGCATATTGGATAAACCAGCATTTCGGGCGTTCTGGAATAAATACAATCCCCATGTGAATTTACCAAGTCGTTCATCGTTACGTAGATATGTACCAAGTGTTCGTGAAGACATTGTAAATAGGATTAAATGTGCATTAAAAAATACACGGCTGTGGTTATGTGTTGACGGGACGACAGATTGTAAAAATAATTCTATTTTAAATGTTATGGTACGTGTACTCGACCCTGTTAAACCAACATTTCCACTTTTACTAGCTAGCAAAAGACTAACTGCGTGTACTAGCGAAACAATTACGCGGATGGTGTGGAGACTTTCAAAAAATCTGAACTGTCAACCTCTGGCAGGTCTTCTATAGGATCATTTGGTCAATGACCTTCCACATACAAATAAAAAATAGAGCTATTCATTTTCTGAAGTTTAAAAATATATAATATATATTTTTAAGAATATTAAAAGTATATATATTATATATTTTTAAACTTCAGAAAATAAATAGCTCTATTTTTTTTGTATGTGGGAGGTCATTGACCAAATGACACTATAGAAGAATCGCCAGTGCTGTCAACAAGTCAAGTGTTGATGTTTGTGACCGACGGTGCTACGACAATGCGTTTGGTGGGCAGTTTTCTTCAAAGAGACGATTGTAGGTTTTTACATGTTACGTGTAAAGTGCATGCATTCCATCTTGTAGTAGAAACGATTCGAAAATGTTTTTCAGAGGTAGATGCATTAATAGCAATTACAAAAAAAGTATTTCTCAAATCTCCTAAACGGTTTCGAGCATTTCACACACTGTATCCTGGTATTCCGGAACCACCAGAGCCTATTCTTACACCTTGGGGAACGTGGTTGAAGGCAGCTTTTTATTATGCTGAATATTTTCAACAAATAAAAGCTGTGATACTACAGTTGAACCTTAACGAGGCTGCAGCTATTAAGGAAAGCCAGACAAGCTTTCAAGATGTTTCCCTTGAAACAGATTTAAAAACTATTTATAACAATTATAGAGGACTACACGACGCAATAGAAAAATTGCAAAATACTTCGTTGTCGTTAGTGGAATCGCTGCAAATAGTGGACGACGTAAATACACAGCTACAGACTATAAATGACGCAAAAAATAAGCCCGTTATTGAAAAATTCGAGAGTGTATTACGGAAAGATCCTGATTTTACCAAATTAAGACAAATTTGTGATGGTGCATCTACAGCTGCGTTAAGTGAGTTCACAGAGTGTTTTACTTATGCCTGTATTACTTCCGTAGATGTCGAACGGTCTTTTTCAAAATACAAACATATTTTTTCACCACGGCGAACTGAGAACTGTAGAAACATATCTGATGCTACACAGTTATTATAGAAGTGCTCCAGTTTGTGATAACGACAACCAAGCTACTTCATAAATCTGCTTAAGAAGGTGAGTTTTGTACATATTTTTATAAAGTGTACCAGTATTAATAAAATTTATTTCCATTTATTTTATTTATTTATTATTAGTTATCACTAAAGCTGTCCGAGTTGGCTGGAGTACAGCCACGGTCTTGCGATGGCGTAACACGTGCCGATTTAGAAGTGATTTACGCTGCAGTCTTATTTGAAAGGTTAATGCGTGAGGTTGTACCTATAAATTATACATAATGTCAAACGCGCCAAAGGGTAAAAAACGACTGTACGCGGACACAGTGAATAAATTTATCGGTGAATTTCCGGATTTATTCTATGACGGATGCAAAATAATTTGTAAAGTTTGTAATCAAGACTTAATGTGCTGGCACAAAACAGATTGTCGTCGTCATATCAATATCGTGCAACATCAAAATAAAAAAAATGGCATGCCTTTGACAACTCAGTTTATGTTTGATTTGTTGTTAATGTTAATAGCCTGTAATATTCCGCTACACATACTGGATAAACAACCATTTCGGAAGTTTTGGAATAAATACAATCCCCAGGTGAACTTACCAAGTCGTACATCGTTACGTAGATATATTCCAGCTGTTCGTGAAGACATTGTAAATAGGATTAAATGTGGATTAAAAAAATACACGGCTCTGGTTATGTATTGACGAGACGACAGATTATAAAAAAAATTCTATTTTAAATATTATAGTACGTGTACTGGGCCCTCTTAAACTAACATTTCCACTTTTACTAGCTAGTAAAAGACTAACTGCGTGTACTGGCGAAATAATTACGCGTGGGGTGTTGGAGACATTCGAAAAATTTGAACTTTCAACAAGTCAATTATTGATGTTTGTGACTGATGGTGCTGCGACAATGCGCATGGTAGGCCGTTCTTTTCAAAGAGACAATTGTAGGTTTTTACATGTTACGTGTAAAGTGCATGCGTTACATCTTGTGGCAGAAAAGATTCGAAAATGTTTTCCAGAGGTAGATGCATTAATAGCAAATACAAAAAAAGTTTTTCTCAAATCTAAACGGCTTCGAGCATTTCACAGACAGTGTCCTGGTATCCCTGAATCACCAGAGCCGATTCTTACACGTTGGAGAACGTGGTTGAAAGCGGCTTTTTATTATGCTGAATATTTTCAACAAATAAAAGCTGTGATACTACAGTTCAACCCTAACGAGGCTGCAGCTATTAGGGAAAGCCAGACAAGCTTTCAAGGCGTTTCCCTTGAAACAGATTTAAAAACTATTAATAACAATTATAGAGGACTACACGACGCAATAGAAAAATTGCAAAATAGTTCGTTGTCGTTAGTGGAATCGCTGCAAATAGTGGACGACGTAAATACACAGCTACAGGCTATAAATGACGCAAAAAATAATCGCGTTAGTGAAAAATTCGAGAGTGTATTACAGAAAGATCCTGATTTTAGCAAATTTAGACAAATTTGTGATGGTGCATCTACAACTTCGTTAAGTGAGTTCACAGATTGTTTTACTTATGCCTGTATTACATCCGTAGATGTCGAATGGTCATTTTCAAAATGCAAAACATATTTTTTCACCAAAGCGAACATCGCTGACGGAGACAACTGTAGAAACATACCTGATGCTATTATACTATAGATCTTCCCCACTTTGTGATGACGACAACCAAACTACTTCATAAATCTGCTTAAAAGGGTGAGTTTTATACAAATTTTTATAAAATGTAACATTATTGTTAAAATTTATTTCCATTTACTGTACTTATTCAAGTATTATGATATGATGTAAACATATGAGTCATGTGACGGCTCTGTCGGCCAGGTGACCTCGGACAGCTCTAGTTATCACTTAGATATACAATGTACATGTGTGAATAATGTGCAGCACTAAGCTTACAAAATATAAGGAAATACATAAAAAAAGAATTTAAAGCGAACGAAATAGTACAAAAACATACATCACAATATATAAAATATTTTTGTTTTTATTATTGTACTTATTCAAGTATTATGATATGATGCATACCTAGTACGTCTCTGTAGGATTAATGACCTTGGCCAGGCTTAATAATAACATTATTACTACACTGAACTGATTCTGCGGTTGGCTCCTTGTGAAACATTATTAAATATTTTAAATATATGAAGGAAATTTGCTTTTTAATGTTTCAAAAATATTTTATTAGAAACTCTACACGTGTTTCGGCTTTTTAGGCCTTTGTCAAGAGTACAGGGAATACTGAATAGTAAAATTTGTGTCCATTGCTTATATAACTACATCTGGTACCTACTATAAAACTATTGTAAAGTATGTTTTTATAAGTGGAATATTACTTTATTTTTTAAATCTAAATTATTTTATTTAAAATATGGTGGCCGGTAAAAATTTGTTGTTCATTCGTTAAGTTTTTATTATTTTTAACAGCTTTACTTATTTCTAATTGTTCTAATAGATCAAGTTTCTTCGGAAAAGAAAGGAAAGAAACTTGATCTATTAGAACAATTAGAAATAAGTAAAGCTGTTAAATATAATAAAATCTTAACGAATGAACAACAAATTTTTACCGGCCACCATATTTTAAATAAAATAATTTAGATTTAAAAAAATAAAGTAATATTCCACTTATAAAAACATACTTTACAATAGTTTTATAGTAGGTACCAGATGTAGTTATATAAGCAATGGACACAAATTTTACTATTCAGTATTCCCTGTACTCTTGACAAAGGCCTAAAAAGCCGAAACACGTGTAGAGTTTCTAATAAAATATTTTTGAAACATTAAAAAGCAAATTTCCTTCATATATTTAAAAAAAAAAACTTTATTACTGTTAGAAATTATTTTTAGTGTATTTATTGAGAAAAATATTTTTTTTCTGTTACTATTTGGAGAGTATATTTTTTGTTTTTATTTTGTTCTTAAAGGTTTCTTGTTACTTTTTAAATAATTTCTTTATTCTATACTAATATTCCATACCTATCCTTTCCTGGCAAGAAATGCTCATACCTCCTCGCGGTTCTTGCTGGGTAGTAACAATTTGTATTAAGCGATCTTGAATACTGCAACTACTGTATGTGTAGTCAATACTTTAAATTCAATACTTTAATTTCAAGTTAATACCTTTTCCTACAATTGTTAAATTGTTGCTAGCTGAAATGGGCACAAAAACCTACATTGAAAAAGTAAATGAGCGCGCAATACGGATAAGTCCGGCTCTGCGGTCTGTAGCCTCTTACCAACAACTCCTAGGAGGTGTTGCTCTTACCCCGTGCGTCCTGTCACCAAAGCAATTTCTCCTACTGTAAGTAGGCACAAATTTCATTCTAAACAATATAATTTTTTCATATATTGAAAAATAAAGATAGTTTAATGACGATTTTACATATAAAACACCCCGTATAATACCAGTTCAACCCACTTTTGATATGTCATGTCATTTTATACCCAGCAAGACTAATTCCCGAAGTGCCATTCGAAAATTCGAAATTTTTTGTTCATTATACTCTTGTTATGTTACATCTATCCTGGGACATGCAGCTGGTTATGATACAAGCAGTAAAACATTTTCACTTCTAACACCAATTACGCAAATCGTTTACCACTATTTCCTCTACTGTTCTCGCATTAGTTTGCAACACCCGTTTACTACATATTAATAGTGAAGGTGTACTCTGAATTAGCACTTAAAATATGCATTGTAACGTTAATGATTTTATATTCCTTAAAATCCATGGCTTCGTCAACACAAATCCGCAGTGCCAGTGTCATTCCCCAGTTGGCTGCGGCAACACGTTTTAGGAAGGTTTCTAAAACGTCTTCGTGTACGGCTGTTATTATTTTATTATAACCAAATGACTTTTGCTGTGGCTGTCAATGCGTTGGCGTGGCCAAATTACAATTCGGTATGCTACTCGGGGTGGAAATGGTTAGTGATAAAAAAATCGGTATATCTCTTCGAACAGGATATTAAAAAGGACAATTAATTAAGTCATTCTCTATACTAATGTCTTTCATTTTTTTTTATTCATTGAAAAACAGAATATTTAAAAGTGCGGTTATTTGTCCAAGTTTTTTCGCTCAACTCCCCTAGTACGAAATTAGACAGGGCTGGACTAAAGATTTGAGAGTCGGAGTCTGTTCAAAGTAAAATGCAGTCAATTTAAAAAATGTATTTTCTGTAAAAAAAATAATCATTTGCATCTTTACAAAAATAATCTTTTGACACGGTGAGGCAAGGTAAAAAAAAATAAGACATACTTGCTCACTGTATTTAAATGATAGAGTTTGCATGATTGATTAATAAACCTACTTCCTATACAGTAATTCTAATGAATGTATTATTTTGCTTTATTAATTTCCTGACAATCAGCGGCAGTGGCCCTATCCACTGCTTCGTAAAATTGAACTAAAGCTTGTTTTGTTACGGGGTTCGTACAAGACGCATCTCGGCGACTCTTGGTGCATTCTTTCAATTTAGGTATCATCCTGAAAAATAAGAAATATGTATATTAATAAATGCGTAGATTTAATCCATTTAGTTTTGCCTGGAGTGTTAAAGACTGTATCGTGTGGGCATGCGAAAAAAAATACCTCCAACAGTAGTATCTCAAGTAGTACACCGAGTTGTAATTTGTATGCGCCAACGTTCAGACAGCTGTCTCAACGTTGGCCCAACCAAATTACAACTCGATGCTACTTGGGCATCCTTTTAGTTAAGATTTTCTATTGTTTTGTGTCGTACGAGATACGTTCCACTTATGTTAAGAACTCTAATCACTAATTATAGAAACAAATTAGGTATCCTTTCTGAGAGCCATCTTGATAACGAAAAAATTCAAAAACACGTCGGTGGATGTTTTATAGTAATGAGGCTCACCAGTTGGCGTCACTGGCGAGTAATTAAGGCCCTGTCAAAAGTTATTGTTAGGCGCGGAACAAGGTTATAGGGTTTTATTATAATTATTTCGTACACCAGTAAATAAAAAAACTTGTTAATTATGCCTCAGTATTGTGCACTTCCATTTTGTTCGGAAACAAAAGGCGGACATATGCTGCCGAGAGACAAAACTCGCCTAAAACAGTGGTTGGTAGCGATTCGGAAGGAAAATTTTACTCCTTCGAAACATTCGTGTTTATAAGGAACATTTTAATACTGACGATTATGCGTTACCAAAGAAGTCTACTACAGAAAATTGTAAGTAATAATCATGCACCTTCGTTGTTTCCATCATGCTCATACTTGATATAACCTAACTTTAATGACATAAGTCACCTCTGATAGGTACAATACTTTCCCTATTGAGCAATTACTACTTTCCCTTTCTGCCATCATTGTGTTAACCGTTTTTCAGTTAATTTTTATAAAAATTACTAAAAACTAGCGTTAAAAATCCATTGTAAACAGTAACGCTCAGTGACAAGGACCTTACCCTACACTAGCGCCTCTCGTGGTGAATTCAAGCGCGGTAGCCCTCATTGTTCAACTGGTGAGTACTTTTGTTTTATTTATTTTTGGTTTTACTGAACAGAATAGTTGGAATTAAAAATAACATTATTGAATCAGTCACACTGAATATAATGTGCATATTATCTTTTTAGTAATCCAAGTTTCAGCGTTCTGGCAAATAGCCGGGAAAACAATTGTTTAAAAAGATATATGTTATACTTATCTGTGATAAGTTTTGTAAAAGTTAGAAAATAATAATTAGCAAAAAAAATTTTCAGCGTTATTATATTTCATTTCACTCAAATTATAATTTAAGATTGTATTGAAAAATATTACCAACTATAATATATCTGATTTATTTGGTATTTCATTAATATTTCCGTGGCAACCAAGTATACCTATTTCTGTTAATTAGTTTTGAAATAGTAAATTAACTCTATTTTAGGTGATATACACGATGCATTTCAATCAACATACTAACCAAAATAGTATTCGTAGTGTATTTGTAGGTCCGTTCCTACCCGGGGGTGCAAGAGGAGCCTCGCACACTGGCGGCAACGAGGCATAGGCGGCAAATATTCACAGTTTAAAAAAGTAATAAAATAAGCAAAGTAATTTGATTATTATATCGCGTCGCCTGCAGCGGCATGGTGCTGTCAAAAGTTTACAGAAATTGTATAAACTTTGGCGTTTTCGAAGTAAAAAGTTCATCGACAGCGCTAAAGTTTGATGTGCCGCTCAAAGCCTCAAAGAAGTACTTGTCGCTTATCGCGCACGCGCGCGCGTACGCCTTTTATTAGATCAACTAACAACTAGATGATGGAACTTTCCATTTAGTGTATTCGTAGTATTTGGCGCCAGCTGTACCATTCCTGGTTTTTGCACCAGTACAGCGCGCTGTACACGTTAATTTTAATTACACACAAAATGAAATGTTAGATTTTTTTATTGCTTATTGCTTTCGTTATTTTCCCTTCCCAAATTGGGCGAACAAATATGTTTTTAAGTTGGTACGGGATAGGCGAAAAATTACATTTCGCATTCCAGCAGCGCAATAGCTAGGGACGGTCCTGGGTCTTTGTTGCTCTGGAAGAGCTGCGAACTAGCATTGAATTTTAGCAAAAAATTTTATAATTTTCTTTGTTATACTTATTGATAGACACTATCGAATGATTTGAACTATCTAGTTACTGAATGCTTGATTCCAACTATCGACTGAGTTCATTGCTAACTAATGGTGCTGAGTTTCACCTCTTATAATAAATGGGTCTTTAGAATCAAGACCGACACACACGACACAAGTAGAGTGGGCCGAAAAAACACTTTATTTTGTTTTTCTATTGCTATACCTCAAAAAAGTTGCATATCGCCTAGCTAAGCAAAATGAAAAAAAAATTCAAATAAAAAAATATCTTCCGTCCGCGCATGGCGCTCAAAGTTTTAAAAAATTGCGAAATTTCGGTTTTTTTAATTAATTTTTTATAATTGCTAAACTCAATACTAACTAAGCGCTATAGGTCCTAATGTGAAGTTTGGGGTATAGGGAATTCGAAAAAAAAATTAAAATCCTTAAGTTGAAAATATTTAGTGCTTGCGCAAAATGCTGAAAAACGCAATTATTTGTAATAACAGCCACATTTCGCTGTTTATTTCTAATTTGTTATAATCCCTAAACCCACTGCTATCGAAACGCTATAGGGCCTAATATGAAGTTTGGGGTATGAGGTAAGAACCCGAAAAAAAAGTAACCGACTTTTTCAAATTAACCGTTTCCGCATCGAATGAAGTGCAGCGTAAGAAGGCGCCGTTTGTCTGCGACAGATCGAATTGCACATTGGAAGACCAGTACAGTGGGCTATATGTCTCCTACACTGTAATGAATTGCCATTCCGTCACTTATGTCATCATTTGGATGGTGTTACCACAGGACCTAAATCTTTTAGTGGGCCAATCGGGAAACAACTTGTTGGGTGTGAAAAACTTCCAGTGGTTCGCTTTGACAGTCTTGAATGCTGTATTCCTCAATTATACCTGCTTGATATTTCTACTGCCATAAATTCAGGTGCAATTTCAGAAGATATGGCAGCTCGTGATCCAGGTCCGATTTCACACTCTAGATGGTTGACGACGGCTAACAGGATTCTAAGACTATACGTGAGTTTAGAAAAACCTAATGATTTGATATATTTTATTTTAAATTGTTACATGTCTCTATGGTTCAAAATCAAAACCAGCAAACATTTCACAGATGGTCCAAAGATACTTTTTGAAGCTATCAGAATATCACGGTACCTAAATCAAAATTTATTGCAATTTATCAACCCAGTAATTGAGCGAAACGCTTTCTTTGCTCATCCCGAAAATTTGATTCTTGCAATGACAGTGGATGAAAGAAGAACTATCAGAGAACTGGGACTACGCAGACTTCTGAAAGCTCGATCACTTTACAAAGGAAAGTCCATTCGAAATTTCACCACGCCAAAACTAAACTTTGAAGCAACAGACTACGTCGATATGTTTTGGTGGGATAGTTTGAAAATCTCTCCTCCTCCACTACTAAGAAAAATCACGGATGAGGACATCATAAAAATGATAAAGACAGACACATCGCCGCAATCAGATTTCCAAAGTTTCCCTTGTCATACCCAGGCGGTTGAACGGTGTGTCAAACTTGTGACTGAAGTATCTCAAAAAGTGTGTGGCGCTGACGCAAGAGACGGATTAATACGAACTACCCTCCTATCACGAAGTATTATGCCCGAATTTTCCCAAAAATCAAACTTTAAAGTGATTGATTAATGATTATTGAATAAAGAAGTTGGAAATAAAAATATGTTTATCATTTATATAGACTGAACATAAAATAGATAAGCTACGAAATACAGTCGTTCTTAGAAAAAATCCAGTTTTTTGAGCATTTGCGCAAACACTAAATATTTTCAATTTAAGAATTTTAATTTTTTTTCGTATTCCCTATACCCCAAACTTTACATTAGGACCTATAGAGCTTAGTTAGTATTGAGTTTAGCAATTATAAAAAATTAATTAAAAAAACCGAAATTTCGAAATTTTTTAAAACTTTGAGCGCCATGCGCGAACGGAAGATATTTTTTTTTGTTTGAATTTTTTTTTCATTTTGCTTAGCTAGGCGATATGCAACTTTTTTTGAGGTATAGCGATAGAAAAAAAAAATGTTTTTTCGGCCCACTCTACGACACAGCCTTGAATTAGTCGCATGTCATCATCAGTTAGTTGGCAGTTGCGTTTTGTTTATTTTGTTGTTTACACCGTTTATCGTACATAATAAAATGAATCTCTTAACTATGAATAAAATATCCTCTCCGTCTATGCATATTCATAGGCTCCATTCTTAAATCCAACATTTTTTAAAATCATTCAATCGTAATTCAACTATCGAATTATTCGATAGTTTTTATTTGAATCGATTCCCATCACTAGTTATACTTACTTGCATATAAAATTTTTAGATGGGAGTTTATTTCTGTTTTCAACGAAAGCGTCCTTTACCTTAGTACAAGCTTCGAATGAACTGACTTTTTTTTCCATTATACAAGGATTGAACAATTCTAAAACAAAATTAAAAATATTTAAATGTTATATACTGCATACGTTTTACTTAGGTTGGTCGTCCGGTAGAAACAGTCCGTTTGATGTAGTATACATGGTGTTTCAGATTTAAAGTGACATAGTGTAATGGAAGGTCATATTTCTGGGACGGCTTTAAACATTTGGATAAAATTTGATACGCATATTATACATTATACATTAATTTTAGTACAATCAAAAGCATAATTTGCTTTGGAAAAAATTCCAGGACCAGACTCAATTTTTATAATGGTGCTGTCAGAACCGAAGACACCCTGTATTGTGAAAAAAGCGTGGGTTGCTCGATATACGAAAAATATGGCACAAAGCGCCCCACGCTTTTTTCACAATAATACTAGTATTTTTCGTTCATTATTGTTTTCAGTTTATATTAATAATTATTTTTCACTTTTTTAGTTTGATGTGCTATGAAAGCGTGTGTTTTGTAGTTTTTTTTAAACTATATTTATATTGCTTATTGATGCTGATATTATAACATATTACGATCCAACAGATATTTCTGAAAAAAAAAAAATATTTTTTTATTTCAGCCATGGGATTTGAACTCACGCCCGAGGAGTCTGTCGTTTCGCGTCGACTGCCTTAGCCCGCTCGACCACCGACCTAACTGTCAATTAAGGAATGTACTTACATATTAAGCCTTTGCTCTCACGTAGAGGATACGTGAGGAAAGGACTGGCGATCCTGATCAGGATAATGATATAAACTTATCAAATTATTGTATTGTTACCGGTTCTTCGTAAGTGTACAAAGTTTCAATTAAATCTGTTCGTTTAATGTGGGTCAAAATCGAGTCCAAAGAGTCGGTTACAAACAAACAAACAAACAAACAAGCAAACAAGCAAGCAAACATACAGGTGAAGCTAATAAAAGCGTGTTAAAAAGATGGCCTAAGTTACTTTTTTTTAAATGGAAGTACCCAAATATGTTGCCATATTTGAATAGGGCGTCTTATTCTGATTTCAAATATATATACTTTTTATATAGTATCTTCAGTAAATATTCCGATAATCGATTTTTTTCAATATAAAATACGTTACTCAACAGATATCAAGAAATACTATCTAGGTGGCTGTGATAGTAAAACAAAAGTGTTAGTTTGACAGTTTGACTATTATAACTATTAACTTTTTGCCTAATTTACCCATATTTAATTTCTTTTTTATTATCCTCATGAAACTATGCTCAATTATTAGTTAAATTATTATATTGAAAAAGAAATAAATAAATAAAAAACGCTTATGCTGCCCAGCCAGCTAAATAAACTACAAATATAGAAAACAACTAAAGAACACTATTGAAGTGGTAGATAATTTATTAAAAATAATATTATCCATTAAAATAAGCGTGGTAAATGAAAATATTTAAATTCTTTAACGGCTACAGAAATGTAGTAAATTAACAATAATTTATTGCTAGTTAATTAATAATAAAATATCAAAAAAAATTCTCTATGTGCCCTCCATTTTGTTCTATACACAGAACGCATCGTTTTCTTAAGTTTCCCATTACATTTGCCATAACAGCGTTGTTATTATTCGAATTTCGTATTTCTGTTCAAATTTTTTCTTTTATTCCTTCCAAGTTGTTGCTTCTTTCTTTGTAACAGTGGCGGTCGATCCATGGAAGCAAGGGAAGCAGTGCTTCCCCTGGGATTATTAAAAAAAAACACATAATTAGAACCTAATTATTATTTATCACATATATTAATCATTAAAATTTACTTTTACCCAATTTCAATAGACACGGCCCTGCTTTTCAGCAGCTGAGATAATGTTGCATGATAAAACCGTAACGATGACGCACTCGATTAATCGAGCCAACACGAACTCGCGCGACTTCGATATATGTAAGCTGAGACAACTCTGTGATGTAGGTAACTTGTTGAAATGCGTCCAATCCCCACTTCATAATCTTGATATCTGAGCTGTATAGCATCGTAATACGTTTATTTTATAGATTTTAATATCGATTTTAATATTATACTTAATATTAATCTTCCTAGTATTATTCTCGGCTTTTGTGCTATATTTGTAAAAACTTTTTTGATGTTTCTAAACCTGTGGTGCGGCGACAAGTGATTTTTAAAACGTTGAATATTAGTGCGCGTGTATGCAGATTTAGAATTACTTATTAAATTTGGAAGCTGTTCCTAGCACTGTGGAAAATATTATTTACGTTTGTGTGGTGTGCAATTTGTTGAAAAGGGGATTTTCAACATATTCGTTTCAAGATAAACTGGATATTATTAGAAACGGGAAACCAACACCTGATTTAAAACTCTTAAAAACGAAAGTTAAATCATGCTATAAGTACTTTAATATTGAAGTGTATAGTGCTAATCAGTGGTTAACGGGCTGTGAAAATTTGTGTAAATTATTTTGTTGGTCATGTGTACTGTTCACAAATGAAAAAGGTGTTTGGAATAAAAATGGCTTTTCAGATTTAAACAACATTCACAAAGTGATAAAAAGGCATGGTAAGTGTGAAACTCATTTGCGAGCGGTGCTAAAAGAATAAACATTTGGAAAATCACGAATTGAGCATTCATTAGATCAGCAGTTGAAAGAAACTGTTAAAAAGACTTATTGACATTGTTTGTTTTCTCGGCGAAAATGAACTTAGTTTTAGAGGTCATACTGAATCTCGGAGCGTTGCTAAATAGGGGCAATTTTATCAATTTAGTTGATTTATTAGCAAAATACGATACAATTTTAAGTAACCATCTGGAACACTCCACAATATTTCGCGGTACATCAAATAATATTCAAAATGATTTGATTCAGTCGATAAGCAATATTGTTTTAGAAAAGATCAAGCAAGAAATAAAAAAGCTCCTTTTGTTGCAGTTATGTTAGATGAAGCAACCGATATTACGAATATTAGTCAGTTGTCAATCGTAGCTACATAAATCCAAATGGGAAAGTCCAAGAGCGCTTTTCAGGATTTTTAGACGTAACAACGCCATAAACGGCCGCAGCTTTATATTCTATAGTTTGTCAGATAGTCGATGATCTACAGTGTGGTACTAAACTTATCGCCCAAAGTTATGATGGGGCTGCTAGGCTGGTGAATTGGGGGGCCTGCAGGCCAAAGTAAAAGAGACTTTTCAGAATGCAATATTTGTACATTGTTTTGCGCATCGATTAAATTTAGTTCTAGCTCAATCTGCAGCGTGTCTTAAAGAGTGCAAAATATTTTTTTTCAAGTATTAGTGGAATGGCTGCCTTTTTTTCAAAATCATCAAAACGGACACGAGAATAAAAACTTTTCAAAAAAATTCAACCAGTGAAGAGCGGCTTTCAAAATTGTCCCTGTTGACAATAGAAAGTGACTTTGTGAAGGAGATCTCCCAAAATTCAAACTTTTATGACGAAGTTATTTCCGACATCGCAAAAAAGGAGAGGCGGATTAAACTACATTGTAAATAGGTAGGTATGTGCATGTTAACTACTTAACTAGCTGGCTCAATTTATAGTTGGCTAGAGAGTGCACGATGGCTAGTGTGACTGAACAAACTCTCTATTTCGCTGCGGGTTCAATCCTCGCCACCGGCGCTGGCAATGTCGGTGGATATGGTTGTGTCTGCGTTTTTTTCATAAGTGTAACCCTCGCCCGTGCAGCTTCGGCTTTGGAATCGGGAGTTGTCTAATTTTTGTGGTGTTTTTATGTTTTATGTTTGCGGTCCTACAAGTGTACTTTTTTCTAGTATCATAACTTTGCAGCTTTCGACATTTGCTTTAAAATGAGTATACGGAAGCCACGCCCCTTTTCTTAAAATAATTTTTGCCTCGCTTCGCTCGGGGCCTCTCGCTACCCATCACTCTATATCACAAACTGCTTCCCCTGTATCAAAACTCACCGCACGCCCCTGCTTTGTAAACAATATTTTTTAAATTGCCCCAAAGAAACGTGTCTAATGGAGTTAGGTCCGGACTACGAGGTGGCCAAGCAATAGTTCCTCGTTTTCCTATCCATTCTTGATATGTTGTGTTTAAGTAATTTGTAACATCATTAATATTATGTGGGGGTGCCCCGTCCTGCTACCAAATAACATCGAATTGCAATTGCATTTCTTCTAATAAATTATTTACATCATTTCTTAACATATCTAAATACAATGGTCCTCTAGGGGAGCCTTCGTGAAAAACAGGCCCTATAATTTTTTTATTTTTTATTCCACACCAAACATTTATGGATTTCCTTCCTTGGAATTGAATCTCTTCAGAAATATGAGGATTTTCGGGATACCAGATGTGTTGAATCATGCCTCATTGGTCCAACATATTTTATTAAATATATTATTATCAATGTCATACCTGTTGATCATATTTCTACAAAATTGTTGCCGCTTTTCATTATCTTGAGGGAATAATTTTTAAACAGGCAATATACTATAATCCTTAAGTTTATGTTTTCTTAAAGTTCTCTGTATGGTTCCACAAGAAAAATTCAAATACCTCATTGCGTCTCTTATTGAATTTCTTGGATTCTCTTGAAAATAGAGTAAAATACTGAATTCTCTATCTTCGTTAACTATTCCTCGTTTCTCTTTATTTTGAATTGCTCCTGTATGTTTTAATAAATTATCTGCTAACTTAATAGTTTTTCTGTCAGGCAATTTCCTATTCGGATATATTTGTCCATATTCTCGCTGGGCAGCACAATCGTTTTTATTATTTTTAAAATATAAGTTTACCATATCGTATTTTTCTCCTAAAGTATAATGATTATTCATATTGGTTATTATTGGCCAACAACGCAACGTTCAAAAGTAACAGTTGTTGGCAAACTATTGAATTATTAAATGAGCAAAACTGTCAAAATATTAATTGTTGTTTTGTTATCACGGCCACCTAGAAAATATTTCTTGATATCTGTTAAGCAACGTATTTTCTTTTGAGAAATAATCGATTATCGGAATATTTACTGAAGATACTATATAAAAAGTATATATATTTGAAATCAGAATAAGACGCCCTATTCAAATACGGAAAAATATTTGGATACTTCTATTTAAAAAAAAGTAACTTAGGCCTCCATCTTTTTTATTTGATGTTCAGTTGTTTTTCTGTTAATGTGTCTGGATTCCTTTTTAAAAACCCTACAAAAAGCATTTTTCATTTTTTTCGTATCTTTCCAAATAACCGAGAAAATGGGGGTGGGAGGCTTATTTGGACCACCCGGTACATTCCATCTCTTTTTTTTTTTTCAGCGAGTCCAGCCCGGCACGTACTATTATTGTTTCGATAATTGTGTATTTCTTGCCCAAAAAATGAAGATACTTAATTAACGTAGGGTACTTAAGTAAAATTAATAAAATAGTTGATTACCGTATTTGTAGAATTTAAAATTTGCTCAATCATTATTTTTAAACATTTATTGTAGAATAACCATAAAGTGCTATCAAATATTATGACATTATTTTATACACTGATCCATTGTCTTTTTAAATGTTTACTAACAGTTACTAAAAAATGATACACAGGGTGATGTTATGGGCACTGAGAGCAACATTGGACTAAAAGACTACAACATTTGTACCAAAATTCAAATATCCACAGCCGTTCCAGAAACATAGCCGAGTATATACACTTTTGGTGAAAAACAATAAAACGCCCTGTATCTCAAAAACGGTTCACATTCAAGAGTAAGTTTGGGGGTGGTTTAAAGCATGTAATGGAAGTAGAAGAGTTATGACGAAAATGTATATAAGAAAGTACTTAAACACGACGACTGACGTGTTGAAAGTTGAATTACTCGATGTTCCTCAGAGATAAATGTGGAGGCTATTTTGTTAAAATCTAGATGTTCCCACTGACGATTTTCCATTATGGGCCGGCTTTTTTTGCCTCTAAGTTAGATACTAGTGACTAACTAGAAGATTTAGAATGTGAATAATATAAATAAAATGTTGAAGTAAAACCACTTCTAATCATCTTGTAAGTTATCAGAAACTTACCCAGAGGTGAAAAGACCGGCCCTAAATAAAATAGTTCTTACCAATGATTTGCTCCACAGTGGAGTTACAAGCTTGATCAAAGATAGCCAAAACAATTTTCACAACCATTGCAGGTAGATCTTTGGACTCTGTTGGTAAACAATCGACGGTTATTTTTCTGGCTGGTTCAGCACATTTCACAAAATTATTTCTTATTATTGAACACACTGTATCCGAACCCAATTCTACTTCATCTATACAGGTTGCAATTTCCTCTATGGCAGTCTAGAAAGATTCAGCAACATATAATAAAAATGAAATAATAAAAATATGTTAAGTTTAGCTACTGAGTAATTTTCTACAGTTGATACTCCTTATGTAGAGAAATTTTTTGTTACTTTAGTAGAGAACAGAAATATATTTTCAACGATAGTAAACATGATCCATTCTTCTATTTAAAATGGAACTGATTTCAAAAATATTTTTTCTACTCATATATATATATATATATATATATATATATATATATATATATATATATATATATATATATATATATATATATATATATATATATATATATATATATATATATATATATATATACAGGGTGGTCCGAAGTTTACCTGACAAACTTCGACACGTGATAGAGAGACTTAAAATAAGCCGAAAAGTTCCTAGGGGCGGTGATGATTTTTAAGCCTCTATTGTTTCATAAAATCTTATCTTTGTACTGCCTCCAGTGGCGCCGCCAGAGGGTGGGGGAGATGAATTTTTCGCCGAAACTATGTTACTCCACTGTTTTGTGCAGTTGATTTTGAGATTGTTCGATTCAGAGTTCAATTTGGAAGAAAGAAGGTATCTTTTAGTTTTTTTCGTACAACACTTACTCTCAGGTAAGGACCACCCTGTATGTATGTATGTATGTATGTATGTATGTATTTTATATATATATATATATAAATACATATATATATATATATATATATATGTATGTATGTATGTATGTATGATGTATGTATGTATTTATATATATATATATATATAAATACATATATATAAATACATACATATATATATATATATATATATATATATATATATATATATATATATATATATATATATATATATATATATATATGTTGTTTTGTTGTTTTTCAGGTTTTCGCGGGTGGTGATTTTTAAATTCGTTTTCCGGGTATACTCCCGCGTAGGTGATAGGCCCCGAGAGGGACCGTGGTTGTCTAAACGACGTTTCGGCAGAATCTCATCTGCCATCTTCAGGTTCTAACAGATAACTGAAATGACGTTTTCTGGATCTGGCAGTTCTTTATATACTCTACCTATGTTACGCTCTGTTGCTCTCGACACACTCCGGGCGTCATGGTCTGCTGCACCCATCTCCTGATTTCGAGCGCGGCTTCGTGTAGTCGGTCCTGTTCGGGCGCGCATGCGTGTGTGTGCTTATGTCACGGTCTGTTGCACCCATCTCCTGATTTCGAGCGCGACTCCGTGTACTTGGTCCTATTAGATTAGCTCTGGTTGGTTCCTCTTCGTGTGTTCGTTGCGTTATGTTTCTTGCTTCCTCATGGACAGCAGCATGCAATACCAGAGCAGGCTTCCATGTGGCAGGTAGTCTTTGGGTGTCATCTCGTGTATTTAGATTGTGTGGTCTTTTCTCTATTTCTATGGCCTCTCTGATGATTCTTGACTTGTAATGCTCGATATTGGCTAGTGTTTTTGTTTTGTCGAAATCAATCCTATGTCCTGTAGTTTTGACATGTTGAGCTAAAGATGATGTTCTCTCGTCTTTTCTAACAGCGTTTATGTGTTCTTCGCGTCTTGCACTTATTTTTCTGTTGGTCTGTCCTATGTATGATTTGTTGCAATCTTGGCAAGGTATTTCATATACCCCTTGACTTTCTAGAGCAATTTTGGTCTTTGGATTTCGAAGAATGGTGCTGATTTTCTTGTCGGTCTTAAAAGTTGTTTCTATTTTATGTTTACGTAGAAGTTTGCTTATTTTATCCGTTGTTCCTTTTATGTATGGCAGATAGGCTTTTGCTATGGGTTGTTCGGAGTCCTCTTGATTTCTCGGCCGAGATGGTTTTGACAACTTCTGTATTCTTTGTTGTGTGAACCCATTCTTTCGCAGCGCTTTGTGAAGAGTTGATATTTCTTCTTTGAGGTTGTCTGCATCTGCTAGTCTCTGCGAGCGTGTGACTAAAGTCTTTACTACTGAGTTTAGTTGTGCTGGATGGTGGTGTGACTGTGCATTTAGGTATCTGTCAGTGTGAGTGGCTTTTCTATAAACTGTGTGGCCTAGACTTCCGTCCTGCTTCTTCTTGATGAGATTCTGCCGAAACGTCGTTCAGACAACCACGGTCCCTCTCGGGGCCTATCACCTACGCGGGAGTATACCCGGAAAACGAATTTAACATTCACCACCCGCGAAGGCCTGAAAAACAACTTATATATATATATATATATATATATATATATATATATATATATATATATATATATATATATATATATATATATATTATGTTGTTTTTCAGGTTTTCGCGGGTGGTGAATGTTAAATTCGTTTTCCGGGGATACTCCCGCGTAGGTGATAGGCCCCGAGAGGGACCGTGGTTGTTCTGAACGACGTTTCGAACTGAAATTTCAGTTCGAGTTACCAGAAGCCGCAGTAAGCAGTTATCTGTTAGAACCTGAAGATGGCAGATGAGATTCTGCCGAAACGTCGTTCAGACAACCACGGTCCCTCTCGGAGCCTATCACCTACGCGGGAGTATACCCGGAAAACGAATTTAACATTCACCACCTGCGAAAACCTGAAAAACAACATATATATATATATATATATATATATATATATATATATATATATATATATATATATATATATATATATATATATATATATATATATATATATATATATATATATGTATATGAAAGTGATATATTTTTACTCTAGAGATGAAAATATTTTCATCTCTAGAAGTGAATATAAAAATATCAAATTTATATTTTTAATAATGAATAGAAGAAACACTTTCATTTAGTAGCCTGCGTATCTATTTTACCTACCATAGCCTGAAACTATAATTAACTTTGATGTTGATGACTTCGACAACATACCAATAAATCAGCCTATAGCAACAAAATCGACAACCGAAAACTTACCTACAAGTACCACAGAAGTTAGCACTGTTAATACAAATCCAGCTATCAATAATTATAATAATTGTATTTTCCACATTTATAAAAAAAAATAATAGCATTCTCTACTCAATATGAAAGACGTTTTTGTCACTACTTAAGTACATATACCTAATATGTATTTTCCAAATGACTAAAAAATAAATAAAGTTTTGTAAATTCTAATCCAATATGTTATTGGAATATCGTAGAAAAAATAGAATTTCCTACTCCAGATGAAATAAGTTTTTTTCGTTCGTGAGATTGCCCAACTCGCTTCGCTTGTGGGCAAATTCTCATCTCACGAAAAAAAACATATTTTCATATCTTGTTGTAAAATATACTATTAATAAGCTATACATATACCTAATTAGGGTACGTATATCAAAAACCTACCTCCAGCTTATCCTCAATATCAGGGCATTGCTCTTTGGTTTTATTAATAAGCGTCACTATATCATCGATGATAGTAATATTGAATTTTCCTTTAAGATAAGATGCAACTTCTTGTAAATTTTCCTCCGATGATGAGGACGACGACTCTTCATCACCATATACTGGAAAAAAAATTCCAAAATATTTTTAAAATAATCTTGTGTTACATAAACCTTTTTACCAAATGAATATTTCATCATAATCTACACTGAAATTGAACTTTGGTTTTCTTTTACATTTCGTATAGTGCGCTTCATAATAAACACAAGAAAAAATAAATATATAAATAAAGAATCATTGGATGACCTCTAAGATATCCGGATTTAACTACATGTAGAAGTCGATATTAGGGGATATAGTTTGTATCCCATTGTCGCAGAACAATTTAAAAACTAAAATACAATTATACTTCAGTTCTGAAGTGGGTTGAAACTTTTGATATGAAGTTAACAGTATCGTGGTTTTCCACAAAGTTACAAAATACCATGAAATTGGAACTTTTTGAAACATTTCTCTAATGTCTAGCTACTGAAAGTTTCTATAGCAAAATTTATCAGATACTGGATGTATATGTACCAAAAATTACGCAACGTAACAGATGTTACCCACCCTGGTTTACAAGTGAAATAATACATAATATTAAACTAAAGCATATGGCCTGGAAACGGTATAAAAAGTATAAAGATGAAAATACACTGACTGAATTCAAAAATCTAAGATCGTTAATCAAAGAAAACATTGATATATCATATAAAAATTATTGCAGCAATATCGAAAGCAATATTAATAGTAATCCAAAAAAATTTTGGCAATTTTTAAATAATAAAAATAATACATTCACCAGACCTGAAATCATGATTGATAATACTGAAGATGTATTGGGCTATAAGAATATTGTTAATAAATTTGCCAAACACTTCCAGGATTCGTATACACAACTCGACAAAAATTATGAAAATGAAATAACTGATTTAACTTCTGATAACTTTCATATAAGCGGTTTTTCGGAAACTGATGTGTATGCAAGTTTAAAAAAAATTAAAACCGAAATTTACCACTGGATTAGACAATATTCCTGCCTTTTTGATTAGAGACTGTGCCTGTATACTGGCATATCCTCTACCAATCTTCTTTAATTTATCTATTAAAACTGCTGTTTTTTCAGAAACTTAGAAAACCTCTAGAGTTGTCCCTGTTTTCAAAAAGGGAGATCGTGCCAAATACAAAATTACAGGCTTATTACTATTATAGTTAATAATTTCTCTAAAATTTATGAAGTTCTGGTGTATGAATTTATTTTCTTTTACATGAAACATCGCATTACGCCTTATCAGAATGGATTTATGAAAGGGAGATCAACTGTTAGCAATCTGTTTTGTATCACGCAGTATTTAGCAAATTCTTTAGATGCCGGGCTTCAGACAGATGTCATTTATACAAATTTCTCAAAAGCATTCGAGAGATTGGATCACAGTATCTTATTAATAAAATTGCAGAGTTATGGATTCTCGCAAAACATGTTAAACTTTATTACATCGTACTTATCTGACAGGAAACAATTTCTGCAATGCTGTGGAGTCCAGTCTGTTGAAATAAATGCCACTTCTAGAGTTCCTCAAGGCTCGAATTTAGGACCCTTACTTTTTAATATCTTTATAAATGACATTATATCTAATTTAAAGTGTAAATATTTATTATCTGCGGACGATTTAAAGATTTATTCTATTATTAAAATTATTGAAAATTGTTTTACTCTCCAGAAAGATTTGGAAAACCTTAATATTTGGAACATTAAAAATAAACTACCCTTAAACATCACAAAGTGCAATGTTTATGACATTTTCTAATAAAGTACAAGCATTAAATTTTGACTATACCCTTAATAATAACCTAATTGCAAGGCCTACTGTCTTTCGAGACTTAGGTATAATATTTGATAGCAAACTCACTTTCATAAATCATGTTAATAGCATAACATCAGAGAGTTTTAAAATATTAGGCTTTATTATAAGAAACTCCCGTGAGTTTAATAATGCAGATACGCTGAAATTGTTTTATACCACTTTTGTGCGATCTAAGCTTGAATATGCAGCTATTATTTGGTGTCCTTATTATAACATACATGTTAACAGTATTGAAAAGGTACAGCGGAAGTTTGTAAAACATGCTTGGTTCAGAGAGGATGCAGTATACCCAGCTATTGGATATCCAAATGCATATATGCTGGAAAGATTTTTCGAAAACAGACGGGTAAAATCTCAGTTAACCTTTTTAAACAAAATAATAACTAATGACATTGACTGTCCCGATATATTTGAAATACAAAACAATTTAAATCTATAATGCAAAATGCAAACTTACCAAAGGCAATAGTAAAAACGATTACCCACACAATTTTATTCATTTTAAATGTTTGTTCTGGTCGTGCAGTTCAGTCTAGAAGATGCAAGATTGTATATAATATTGTTTGAAATCCTGTTATTAACCTTTTATATATGTTATACAATGTTTATAACACTGAATAAAATAAATATAAGTACTAAAATTATTCCTAGGGTCATCTGATAAATAGATATAGGAAACAAATTGTTTTTCATAAACAAAGTTTAATTATTCATATTAAACTTAATTATAATATTGTTTTATAAATAATTTCATTCTTTATCATTAGACTGGGCCAAATTTCAAGTAATATAGCGGTGTCGCAGAGAACGAACCCGTAAGTACACTTGAAACACACAGTTTATATCAAACTTATTTGTAACATAAAAACGTTTGCTTCTTTGATCCCTTTACCGCCGTCAAAAAAGCAGACGTTTTTTATGTTGCAGATAAGTTTGAAATAAACTATACAAGGGGATATTGCATTGCATCAAGTGGGTAAAGGGCGACTGCACTTAGAAAATTAACCCTTTTCGGAAAGCGATACTAAAAAAATTGGGATCACATTAAAACAAAGAAAAAAATAATAAAATAATAGTAAACGAACCGACGCCGACGGACGCAACAGGCAATCTTGTGGCAAATGTGAGAACATGAATTCAACATCCTGGTGAAGCATCGACTACATTTTTACTTGCTATTAAAAGAGTTGAAACTGCAAATGAGTTGTAACATTGAAAAAAATAAATATCAGTTTTCATAGTCATTTTCAGGGAAGTAAAAAGCCATTTTTATTTTTGTATCAAAACTGATTGAAAAAATATTTTCAGTTTTCACAAAGTTATTTTCAGGATAGCAGAAAGCTATTTTTGCAGGGACCCTGTTCAATTTTATTTTTGCATTAAAACTTTCAGTATTTCCTAGTCATTTTCAGGCTAGAAAAAGCCAAATAGTCAGGGACCACCTGTGCAAATTTTTTCTTGCTCTAATTAATAGATAAAAAGCATACACCGCTTGATTAAATCCTTCAGCTACAATATCCGAGGTAGAAACAGGTCTCTCAAGCCAAGACCGCCGAAGAGGAGTTGCTGAAGTCTTGCTCAGCTCTGCTAGAGTAGCCAAAGGCACACAGAAATATTCAACGATGATAAGAACAGGCTAACTTACTCTCCGTATTATTAAAATCGACTGATCCAGCATGGTATACATTTAAAGCTGACCGCATGCAGAAAATTATTATACTAAAGTGCTCCATTGTTTACTAAACAATAATAAAGCCTATTTTCGAATTCTCGGGAAATCTGTCTGACTAGATTCTTGAATTATCCTAGCTCTGAGATCACGAATATCTTCCGGCGGAGTTTTGTAAACGTGTGTTTTTAAATAATACCAGAGATAAAATCAAGCGGTATTAAATCCGGAGATCAAGCTGGTCATTCTTGAACACTATTCCTTCCAATCCATTTCTCAGGAAATTTTTCATCCAACTGTTGTCAAGGCTTCGTCTTGTGGACATGCAAATTGTGCACATCACGTATCATGTTTCCTTCTTCATCGATCTGGTATTCTAGCAACGATTGGATGACGAGTGGGTTTATTTCATGCAGATTTTGTTCAATGAGAATTATCTCATCTCCTAGAATACCAGCCCGCACATTGATTTTCTCAGGAAACTGTGCACAAGTATAATTCTCCCGAAATACGTGGTACTTTAGATTATTTGTGATTTCTGCACAGAATTTAATCTTTGTCATAATTTTCTCCACCGAGCTGTTGATAAATTTGCTGTTTGCAGGGACTTATTTACTTTGAACTCCTTATGTACCGAACCAACCGCACGGGCGCCTTTAGAAAATTTTTCAGGGAAGGGCAAAAATAATATGCATGTTCTTATGAAATATTTTATTGAAATACATGTAAAATGAAATTAAAATTTCTAAAAAATAAATGTGAAGATTGATTCTTGTTAATAAAATTTAAATAATCTTCAAAAACAACAAAAAAAAATAGTCAACTCACTTTTTATTTTTCTGTTTTATTATACCACAATTTAGTACCAAGTCTTTGGTATTAAAATAAAAGAGAAAACTTCTAACAACAACAAATCATACATTAAAACCTGTTTGTCCTTCAATGCCTTCTTCAGCCGGCTTATTATTAGACCGCGCAATCCATCTGACTATGTCTATGACGAAAGTATGTAAAACATGTTTGCCAAATGATGTCAGATTTACTTTTTTTGCTATAAAAATTTGGGAAAAGAAATTAAAATGTATGTCGGTTGAATTGTGAGTAAATCATATAATGTGTATTTCCAGTAATTTATCTTTATACTTGGTACCATTCGTTAATTTCCTGGGGAACAACTGCCTTCATTTGCCCCTCCTGACGGCGCTCATGACCAACAAAAATGCGGATTAACTTAGCTACTTTCGGAATAGAGAATTCATAGCAAGGGCCGGCCCGTTCAAAATTGGCGCCTGAGGTTGGGTCCAATTTTGCTGGCTTTTTAAAAGAAACAAAGTACAATCAAATAAAACTCAAATTTATTGGACCAAAATGTATAAGTTCTTAAATTCTTACAAAAAATAATGGAACAAGCATATATTTATAAGGTAACTTTTCTGCATTTTTCTTTGGTGAAATCTTCAATAATATCGTCATATCCTGTACTTGCGGATATTTCGTGCTCGGTGGTGAGTATGGCTAGATCTGCTAATCTTTTCTATGTCATTATTGGACGTAACATTTGTTTTAATAATATAAGTTTTGAGAAAGACCGTTGTCCAGTTGCTATAGCGATAAGAGTGGTTAAAAGAACCCTTAACGAAACAGCTATATTGGGAAGGTATTCAGTCTAAATGTTTTTCTCCAAACAATTTAAAACTTCCAAAGACTTCAGCCATTATTGCTCTGCATTATTTTGCTCAGGTGGATCTCATCAGTTAGCTGAATATGTAAATCATGACACGTTTTTAAAACATGTTTTGACTCCATGTCTTTCTGGGCGGGAATATCATACACAGAAATTCGAAGAGTTGACTTTGGGATTCCAACTGTTTGAGTATATACTGAACAGAATTAATGGCGATATCTACTAAGGTTTTAAAATTGTTTTTATATTAGTATAGAATAGAGATTATTTAAAAAGTAAAAAGAAACCTTAAAACAAAATAAAAACAAAAAATATACTCTCAAAATAATAACAGAAACAAATATTTTTTCTCAATAAAACAACTAAAAATAAATTCTAATAGTAAAGTTATTACTACAATAAAAACAAAAAGACATGTTTTTGTCAAAATGAAAAAAAACATTAATAAATAATAACATCCTGAAAAAGAATGTTTCTCAACTGAACTAAAAGCACAAAAACGGAATTAAATAATGCAGTTGATTCACTTCTTTACATCACATCACTTCACTTTACCTCACATCTCATTGCTTCTTCCTCTGAATCCTTGCCTTTCTTCTACATTTTCAGATGAACTACTATATCCTCGTTCAGATTTATAATAAATGTATTTCCACTATTTACATGAAATTTGACAATTTTTAAATAATCATCCTCAATTGTAATTACTTTTCTAATTTTTTTTTTCACAATCTTCCTTGTTAATTTTCGACAATTCATTTTGAATTAACACTACGACTTTTTTTATCGAATTTCGAAAAATATTTCCTTTTCTGACATTTTTCTTCAATTTACACTAAATTAATTCAATCGGGTTGAAAATACAGAAATATGGCGGTAATCTCAACACTTTGTGGCCATATCTCTCCGCTACATTATCTATAATATATTTCTCATAATTTTTCATTTGCAGGACTTCCAACAGTTATGCTTTATTATAATTTTTCTAATAATAGACGTTCCATTAAAAAAATTTGCAAGTCAAAAAGATTATTGTAAAAAGATTTCAGTAAACTTTAAGGCTCGTTCAAATGTAACCAATTTTTTCATAGTGAAAACACTAATGAACTTTAATTTTCTTTATCACTATAATCACGATCACTTTCATTTTCACAAACACAATAAGATGCAGACGTAGAGGCCTCCCATGGTCGTAATATTTTTACATCAAATACCTTAAATTATTTTCAAAAATACACCATCAAATAAACAGATATAACATAATTATTACTTATATTACACTATTACATAACTCACTTCAACACAATAACTTTCTTAAATGATTTTCAAAAATACGCCAGCAAATTAACAGATATAAAATAATTATTACTCATATTACACTAGTACACAACTCACTTCAACACGATAACCTTAAAATATTTTCAAAAACACGCCAGCAAATAAACAGATATTAAATAATTATTATTTATCTCATAATATTATACATACAAATATATCAGCACTGCTAGAATGATTCGGTAACAAAATTAAGTGCGGCCCTGAAGTATCACAGCATATAGGCTAAACTCCGCCTTGATCGCGTGCCAGCAAACACAATAATCATCGTTCTCGCTTTAATGTAAGCGGTGTAAGAGACGGAAGATGTCATATATTATACATTTCCCGCCCACATATCGCGTCTTACCCTGCACGTCCCGTCACAATATAGGTTTTCTCAACTATAATTACGATTTACAATAATAGCAATATAACGCATTTAATCGCGTTTTATTAATAAATATAAAATATTTAAAAAAATACAAAAAAAAACTCAACTTAACTGCATGATGTACTCATCAAACGACTAAATTAAAAAAATCACTTTACGGAGATAAAAACCTATTCCAAAATTAAGAAAAAAAATGTATTTGAAAAGTTAGTTGAGAGTTATTTTTTTTTTTAACTAAAGCAAAATCGTCGATTAAATTGTTTTTTTTTTTTGTATGAAACATTTCCTTTACGCAAACAAATATTATTGTTATTATTATTTCTAAATTTAAACATAATTTGATTCATTTAAATATATACAGGGTGGTTAGATTGCCTGACAGAAATAATAGTCTTATAATGTGGTCTCCTAAGATTCCAGCCCAAACATTTAATAGGGTCTTTGACTCCATAAAAAATAAATTATTAAATTATGTGAATACGATAATTTATTGAACAAGAAATCAGAAATTATCGCTTTGTATTCACAAAAACACGAGTTTGGTTTATTGTTTCAATTTTAAAATTGCAACTTTTTTAGTTTGAACGACATGGCACAAAACGCTACCAGCCATGATGGTTTTAAATGTGACGCCACTCTTGTAGTAAGTAAGACCTACGGTTACATCATCCTGACTGCTTTGTGAAAGACTGATTTCGTATTGTTTTTTCAAGTTGATAATAATTAATCATGGAGGGCGGTTTTTTTAAATCGGACAGTACAAATTTGCCAAGAATTGACACAATAATGGTGACTAAATTCTTTGCGACTAATCCCGATTGCTATTCTGCCGAATTTAGGAACACTAAAACATCTGTGTAAGTATATAATATTTGTTTACTTCTAATTTTAAAGCTAATTATTACTTATGTTTATAAAAATGTGTATAATGTAGGTAATTAGAACATTATTTATTAGACAATCATCAACATAACCTCAAAATTATAAACATGACAGATATATGAAAGACTTCACTTGTTTATATTAGTTGTAAAGTTCTGAAAGTAAAAGACAAAATAGTACTTACATCAAAGTCTTTCTCATTTTAATATCATCTGGCAGTTCTATAAACAACTTTTGTCGTGTCATTACACTTGTACTCTTGAAATTCGACACCAAGCAAGACGTATAACGATGGGGAGCTCATTGTTTTATATGATAAATAAAACAAAACGATACCGAGCGTTGCTTATGTTTGTTTGTTTACTACAAGAATGACGTCACAGTAGATAGTGATATGGCGCCTCGTGTTCTCGCGTCAATTTATATATTTGAAATTGTGGATGCTATTTTATTCTATGAAGCGATCTCATTTAAGCGAAATAAAAATACCTGTGGACTAGCACTACGACATGAACATTTTAAGATAATTTAAAAATAAGAATCAAATAGCCTATTGCTGAGGAGTCTGTGTACGTGTTTCCCTGTACAGTCTGAGATTAGCATTATCCCAATAGACGCAGATATGTCGAGTCACGGTTTCGTTTAACACAAATGAAAGCAAATTTTGATAATTCAACATATTCCCGAGATTTCAGACTATTACTGTCGGGTGTTTAAAGTATCGTCCAATGATACATGAGACAATATACTTTGGGCATCTTCATTTGTTACAATACGACATGGATTACGTTTTTTATTAACTACTGACCCCGTTTCCATAAATTTTCTCATCGAATCTACGGCATACGTATGAAATAGATTTCTCACGAATTTTGATTAGTGATTTTTTTATATGAAACGAAGTAATTTATATTTCTGTTGAATATGTTGACATGTATCATGTTAGATAAGTTCGGTAACGCAGTTATAGCTGCTCAGGTATACTGATCGCTATCCTAATCCAGATACCAAAGTTATAAGAAATTTGAGTGATCGACTGAGGTTTGTAAGAAGTATGGGTCAAATCCAAGGTAGTGCTGGTCATCCGAGGACCACGAGAACACTTGCGATAAAAAAGCAAGTAATTGCAAGAGTTGAAGAAGCACCAAGGTGTAGTACAAGACACATTGGACGAACACTTGGGATTCACAACAATTTAGTTGGAAGAACGATAAAGAATGAAAATGATCACCATATTGTTACACTAAATCTCACAACTTATTACCTAATGGTTTTGAACGACATAGAAATTATTGTGAGTGGCTTCTCAATCAAAATCAACAAAACAAAATTTTACCACGACCATCTTATGGACAGATGACTCCCAGTTTAATCGGTATGATGGTGATTGTGTGAACGCGGCCATCAACTCCGGTATCCAGTTAATGTTTTGGTTGGACATGTGGGCAGTGACCGCTCTGGCGTTTACGCCGCCCCGGACAAAAACAAATTACCGCCCCTTTTAAAGTTATTTTTTCTTAATAAAAGATGGTTTTAAATTGTAATAAAAACGTATATTTAAAAAGAAACAAGTATTAAAACTTAACATTTGGTACAAAACAGTATAAAATTAAAATAAAATAAAGTTGCAGTACCTATAGCTATCTAGTTGTTATATTTTAAAAATATTTACTTAGTTTTAAACATACAGGGTGCAGTTTTACCGCTATTACGATTTAGATTTTTTTTCTCACTTATACCTAAAACCAGTAGCGGTTCGTGGGTCAAGAGATAGGGAGGTCAATTAGAAAAGTTTACTGTATTACCTACCTTTTAAAGTGATTTAAATTCCAAGTCGATCCTCCGGTCTTTTGAGATGCAAAGTGGTCAATTACTTTTATCTTCTTTATTAATGCCCTCTCTATGGTAAGCATAGCTAAAGAAGATAACCTCCATGGTATTTCTTAAAAATGTCTTTATTCTTTTTAAGGTAGAAAAACAACGATCACTTTCGATGGTAGTCATAGGGAGAGTACACAAGATTTTTAACAGTTTGACACTTTCAGAAAAAGTATTGCACAAATTATTGTTAATAGAAAGATGTAACAAAGCAACTGCATCTTCACTATTGGAAAAATCTTCTCGGCTATATAATACTTCTAATTCAGTTTTAAGTTTCAAATGATTTATGACTGGATACTCCGTTTTAACAAATTTAAACATATCTTGAGGAAAGCTTTTTTTATAATCTTTAAATCGATATGCGTGAAATAACTGAGACACTGCTAAATGATTACTGAAGCCAAACCAGTTTTTGATCTCAGATGTAATTATATCACAAACTTCTAATGAAATTCTCCTTCTTTAGTGATTCTTCTGTTTTACATCTCTGGGCAGACTGCATGGATGTCTCCTCCAAACAGTTATTCAAAATTTTATTTCTGATGTCTTCAATTTTACTATTAAAAACGCCAATACACTTATTTACTGTTATGACATCGAGATTACATTTTTTGTAATTGATTGAACAATATATCACAATGAGGCATAACTAAATGAAAAAAATTTAACCAGTAAAGAAAATGTTCATTTTGTAAGTAGTTTTTTAAATCAATAGTTTGGTTTAGAGTGTTGTTTTCTGATCCATTATCAATGATTTTTTGCTAAACAATCTTATAATTCTGTTCGATAGGTATAAACAGTCTCTATGCACTTTGTATTAAATTTCCATCGTGTTGGAGCCGCTTTAGGTAATCTCACCTTAACAACATTATCTAACACGATTGTTCTTTTCGGAGATTTTTCAAAGAATGAAGAAAAGCTATGTAAATTAGCGAAAAAAAATTTTTATGCTTTTATCCTGACTTCATGCTTTTTGTAAAATTAAATTTAGTTGATGAGCGTAACAATGAATAAAATTTGCTGAGGGATAACTTTTTTTAATTTTGGCTTGTGTACACCTCCAAAAGCACCACTCACTACTGATGCTCCATCGTAACTTTGTGCTATCAATTTTTCAGGACTCATTAATTTTCAGACATTCTAACTCTTTTAAAATTACATCTGTTAAATGCTGTGATGTCGTTCCTCGAGGCAGAATAAATTTCCAAAATCTCTCACATACAACACCGTCTAAAACGTATCTAAACACAAAAACTACTTGTACTTTATTGGAACTATTTGTGGTTTCATCCACTTGAACTGCAATGAAGTCAGATTGATTTAGAAACGTTTTCGTTGTAAGCTTTTAAACTTTTTCTATGGGCACTATCTAACTGCATTCTAATATCAACTGTACCAAATGTTGCTAGACTACAACAGTTATTCATATGACTTGATGCGAGCGAATGTTTCTGTACTTTTATTTTTAAATGTTTCAAGTCAGTTACACCTATTTTGGACCATATAGGATCAGGATCATCACCAAATAACAGGCATGGGAAACAAAAAAATGCATTTTTTACCTCGCATCCACAAATCCACTCGGTTAAACCGTACATTGAATTTCGAAAATACCTATTAACTTCCTTTTTCTTATCAAGAGATGTTTGCTTTATCGTTATATTAGGTTTTGGACGGCCACCATCTTTGAATTTCACTCGGTATTCATAACCCAACTTATGTCCATCTTTCAGTTTTAATATATTTTGCACAACACTCATATTTAATAGTAAACACCAAAAACACTGTTTTACATAATTTCACAACAAGTAGAGATTTACTTATAAAATGTTTACAAATAAAAACATTAAAAACAACGCGACAGAATTTACCGACCAACGCGTACCTAGTCTGCATTAAGACTGCTCTACTCACAGAGAACCTATGTAGTCTGTAGCTCTACTGAACTTCGTGCGAATCGTGCGTTACCGTTTTCGTAAAATGTGTCAGGGACATTGTCACCGCCAGTGTTTTCTGTCTCTTTTCCTTTCTGACGATTCGCGCATAAGTCTGTTTCACTTTAATTCGATGTAAATTCGGTCCGTAGCTAGCTTTGAGGACAAGTTGTGGATTGACCTAAGATTTTTAAATTCTATAAATGAATAATGTAATGAATATAAATGTAGAGGCTCGGTGCTCGAAGGGGATACGAAATCCTGCGATCTAGATATTTGAATAGTATTGTGTATAGAATGAACTAGAAACTTTTATATATTTTTTTAAGAATATTAAAAATATATATATTATATATTTTTAAACTTCAGAAAATGAATAGCTCTATTTTTTATTTGTATGTGGGAGGTCATTGACCAAATGACTCTATAGAAGAACCGCCAGTGCCTAAAACCTAAATAGAAAACAAAAGGTAGATACATAGAACCACAGTAAAACTTTCAGGGGGGGGGGCGAAAATGCCGCCCTTAGGTTCGCCGCCCCGGACAGGGTTCCGGGTTGTCCGCCTCTAAAGCGGACCCTGATGTGGGGAATCATCTTCTTGGACCACATATTATTCTGAATAGACTAACAGCAGTTTTTTTTTCTAAATAATAAGTTAGAGGATATGTGACTTGAATTTCCGGTGGTAATGAATCGGGATATGTGATTTCAGTTAGACGGGGCGCCCCCACACTATAGATTACTAGTGAGAACTTAGCGAAATGAGTAATATAATATAACCCCTATAACTATATCTCTTAAACGGGACTCTAGACTAAATGTTTCCATTATCGCTTTCTCTTCAGTATGAAATATTCTCTAACGTCACGGGCTCAGAATGCTTTTTGCGACATCTTGTATATGAAACAAAGAATTAGTTAAATAAAATATATTTTATTTAATTTCAAATGTATTTTGTGTATTTTGCTCATTCCATTAGGTTAAACTGGCGAAGACCTGACATAAACGGAAAATTTTATATATTTTTATTATCTATTCACCGAGATTTCATGATCTTTAATTATTATTATTTTCCCAAAAGGTCACCATGATTTGATTATCGAAGTCGAGGTCAACGGTCAAGCACAAAATATTTAAAATTAAGAGTTAAAATTTGTCATCAACAATTATTTTTTCTTTATGCGATTTGATAATAGTAATAACAATAATAATAGTAACAATGAAGACACTGTCATGTAACATCCTCAGGAGCTCAGATCCCTTCTTACGGTTTGTATAGTCAGCGAAACCTATACTGTGACGGGACGTCCGGGGTAAGACGCTACGGAACGCAGTGCCTGATTTAACTACATTGTTCTCTCGTTTACTTTTTAAATGTAGGTTTTTGTGCTCAGTTTGGCTAGCAACAATTTAACAATTGTACAGAAAAGTATTAACTTGAAATAAAAGTATTGAATTTAACGTATTGACTACACATACAGCAGTTAAAGTATTCAAGTTCGCTTAATATAAATTGTTACTACCCAGCAAGAACCACGAGGAGGTATGAGCATTTCTTGCCAGGAAAGGATGGGTATGGAACATTCGTATAGAATGAAGAGATTATTTAAAAAGTAAAAAGAAACCTTTAAAAACAAAATAAAAACAAAAAACATACTCTCAAAATAGTAACAGAAACAAATATTTTTCTCAATAAAACAACTAAAAATAAATTCTAATAATAAAGTTATTACTACAGTAAAAACAGAAAGACATATTTTTGTCAAAATGAAAAAAAATAACATTAATAAATAATAACATCCTGAAAAAAAAATGTTTCTCAAACACTGAATCACAAAAACGGAATTAAACAATGCAGTTGATATCACAAAATTTACTTCTTCACTTCACATCACTTCACTTTACCTCACCTTACATTGCTTCTTCCTCTGAATCCTCGTCCTTCTCACCCTCTTCTTCATTTTGAGATGAACTACTATCCTCTTTCAAATTTATAATAAATTTATTTCCATTATTTATATGAAATTTGGCAATTTTTAAATAAACATCCTCAATTGTAATTACTAAAGCTGCAAATCGTTTCTGTGTATCATGGTCGTAGAATACAGATGTACTTACTGTCGCCGGCATTCACCTTGACCGCGAAACACGAAAGCTAATAATAGACTGGACTGGAGCTATTATTAGCTTTCGAGTTGTGTACACGTTAAGTCACTTGTTCGTATTGCGTATTGTTTTTGTGTTTTTATTTTATTTGTTGCACTGTATTGTTGATATTAATTTAATAATAAAGCATGGCAGATGTACGCAGGGGTAGAAAACGGCCATTTGCTGACAAAGTGAATAAATTCATAGGTGATTTCCCGGATTTATTCTATGATGGTGCTAAAATAATTTGTAAAGTGTGCGAGAAAGATTTGATGTGATGGGATAAGCGTGATTGTGGACTTCACGTAAATGGTGTACACCATATGGTGTACACCATAAATGGTGTACACCGTAAATGGTGTACACCATTAATGCTGATTGCCTGTGATGTTCCGCTGCACGTACTCGATAAACAACCATTTCGAGAGTTCTGGAATAAATACAATGCCCAGGTGAAGTTACCAAGTCGCACAACGTTATTTAACTATCTACCAACTGTACACGTAGATATGGTAAATAAGATGAAATGTGAATTAAAAAATACACGGCTGTGGTTAGCTGTTGATGAGACAACAGATTGTAAAAAAAATTCTATTTTAAATGTTATGGTACGAGTACTGGACCCTCCTAAACCGACAGTTCCGCTGTTACTAGCTAGCAAAAAACTAAGTCAGTGTACTAGCGAAACAATTACCAGAGTGATGCTGGACGTTAGAAAAATGTGAACTGTCAAAAAGTCAAGTGTTGATGTATGTGACTGATGGCGCCGTGATAATGCGTTCGGTAGGCCTTTCTTTGCAAGAAAAAGGTTGTACGTTTATACATGTTATATGTAAAGTGTGTGCTTTACATCTTCTGACAGAAACTATTCGAAAAGGTTTTCCAGAGGTGGATGCATTAATAGCAAATACAAAGAAAAGTGTTTCTTAAATCTCCTAAACGTCTCCGTACATTTCATAGCAAGTGTCCCGGTATTCCTGAACCACCACAGCCGATTCTTACACGTTGGGGAACATGGTTGTAGGCAGCTTCTTATTATGCTGAATATTTCCAACAAATAAAAGATGTGATACTATAATTCAATCCAGATGAGGCTGCAGCTATTAAGGAAAGCCAGACAAAATTCGAAGACATTTCCGTTGAAACGGCTTTAAAAAATATTGCGAAGAACTATAAACCATTACATGAAAGCATAAAAAAATTAGAAAAAAGTGTCGTTGTCGTTAGCGGAGTCACTGCAAATAGTGGACGAAGTAAATCTACTGCTACACGCTATAAGTGACGCAACAAATGAGCGCGTTAAAGAAACGTTCGCAAGTATGTTAAATAAAGACACCGGTTTGACCAAATTAAGACAAATATGTGATGGTGCAGCCCCAGATCCGTTAAGTGCATTCAAAGACTATTTTACGTATGCGTGTATTACATCAGTAGATGTCGAACGGTCGTTTTCAAAATATAAGAATATATTTTCACCGAAGCCAACATCACTCATGGAGACAACCATAGAAACATACCTGATGCTGCAAAATAGCTACACATCTACTCCAGTTTGTGATAAGCAAGCTAGTTCATCAATCTAGTTAAGAGGGTAAGTTGTACATATATTGTTATAAATTGTAACAGTTTATTGTTTCTCGTATTAGTTAATTTCGCGTACACCACTGTGCCACGGAGAATTTTTTGACAGCCCTAGTAATTACTTTCCTACTTCTTTTTTCGCAATATTCCTTGTTAATTTTCGATACCTCATTTTGAATTAATTCTATGATTTTTTTTTTTCGAATTTCGGAAAAATATTTCTATTTCTGACATTTTTCTTCAATTCACACCAAATTAATTGAATCAGGTTAAGAATGCAGAAATATAGCGGTAATCTCAATATTTTGTTGCCATATCTCTCCGCTACATTATCTATAATATACTTCTCATAATTTTTCATTTGTAGGACTTCCAACAGTTGTGCTTTATAGTTTTCCTCATAATAGAGATCATGTCCCTTTAAAAAAAATTGTAACTCCAGCTTAGTCGAACCAGAGACTAAGTCTCTGGTAGAACTTTTGTTATGAATTTTCTACAGTTGTCTCGAATGGTACTTCGTATTGTCAAGAACAATAATTCGGCTTTAATTTTGGATTTAGTGTATTTCCAAACCATTCCTCAAATATTTCACGTTACAGTCTTCCATGTTTTTTCCGCACAGTTTCAATGCATTATCAACCCATCCATCAACTGATCCATATTGTAATATAATCAAGCGAGTCCCTTTATTAGGGGGCAATGAGATTGGCTGACAATTCCTAGATCCATCAGTTCATCCTTTTTTTACGGTGTCATGAGTATCATACCAAGTTTCATCTAGATAATAAATTGGTCTATTTTCCCTTCTGAGTTCTTTTATCTCTTTTAGATATGAATTTCGCCAATCCACTATTCGTGTATTTTCCATATTCGCCATGCGTTTATTAATAGTGTGATATTTAAATCCAATTTTTCTCAGCCAAGTTCCTAAAGTTCTTTTGGTATATTTTAGATGATAATCTATTTTTTTTTAATTTTCTGTCTACCACGTCAATAGTTGGGATTTCATTTTTCTGATACGCATCGTAAACTAAAGTTCTTAAAAGTTTTGCTAACGATGGGTCCAGAGTTTTCGATTGACTGGAGTCGGATCTTTGTTTTCTTGGGAGGGCACCTTCTTTCACCAGTTTGTGTATTGTGGGATGGGGAACGTTAGTCAGATATGCTGTTTCACCTGGTACATCTGAATCATACAAATTAGGGTCATTAACTCGTCGCTTCAAAAGATTATTAAGACAAATTTGTTTCGCTTACTCGTTCAAATGTAACGCGATTTTTTTCTTACTGAAAACACTAATTAACTTTGACTTTCTTTATCACTGTAATCACAGTCACTTTCATTTTCAAAAACACAATAAGATGCAGACGTAGAGGCCTCTCACAGTCGAAACATTTTTATATCAAATACCTTCTTAAATTATTTTCAAAAACACACCAGCAAAAAAACAGATATGAAATAATTATTACTTATATTACACTATTCCACAACTCACTTCACCACGATAACCTTCTTAAAATATTTTCAAAAACACGCCAGCAAATAAACAGATAAAATAATTACGCCAAACAAATCGGTAAAATTAAGTGCGGCCCTGAACTATCACAGTATGTAAGTGAAACTCCGCCTCGGTCGCGTGCCAGCAAAAACAACAATCATCGTTCTTGCTTTAATATAAGCGGTGTAAGAGACGGAAGATGTCATATGTTATTTCCCGCCCACATGTCTCGTCCTGCTCGGCACGTCCCTTCACAATATAGTTTAGGCTGACTATAAAACATCATGAAACCGCAGGACTATCCGCCAGATTGTTCAAGGCAACAAAAAAGGCTGCAGATAATCTCGTGTTTGGAATAGTAACGGTAATGGCAACATTTTTCGCAAATTAGTAATGATAATGAGTAATTTCATATGACTGTTTCCTGTGACCGTTAAGAAATTAAAAATTAACTTTGTTGTTTTTTGACAGATGGTCTCGGTAGAGGCGCACCAATTAGAAGGGTGTGGACTGTTTTGCGATTATTTTTTCCAGCAGTTATCGAGTTACAAACAATTTTTGTATATAAATGTGATGTCGCCAAGTATTTTTATTTGTCAAGTACAGACGGTAAAATTTAACAAAAAATGCAGCTTAGAATGTTCTTATAGATATGTACAGAGTGATAATTTTAAGTGCCTCATTTGATTTCTTTGCTTTATTTCTCATCTTGGAAAGAAATTCTGAAACTGTTTTTATGTATTTTTTCTGAGGAATCCAAATTCGAAAAGAAAAAACAATTGTACGTCGGATAAAAAGGTATGGCCGAAAAACTGAAAAATATAAAAATTAACACACTGTATATTAATGCTAAAAAGAACATATGATATTCTACTGATTATAAATAGGTATCACATTCATATTTTTCACTTCCGGTTTACCGGAAATTACTTCAACTTTCTTATTTTAAGTGATACACCCTGTATGTTCAGTTAAATTTAAAGAACGTTTTTCTCTGAATTCAGAAATATATAAGATACTGTCATTAACTTTCTTATTTAATTAAATATAGGGGTTTAAATTTAAAATAACACAAATATATCTTGTAAATTAAGGTCGTCTATGAAAACAAATAATAGTATATTATCTTAATAGCCATTAAATGTGAGTTGAATACACTATTTTTTCTACGACCAGTCATAATAATAATAGAAAATAAGTACTTTATTTTTAAGATTTATTCAATTTATAATGAAATTGTTAGCTATAAGTTATAACTAAGGAAAGATTATGGAAACTTTATCACAAACAAAACATAGAAATGTCAGAAATTCAAGGTTAAATAAAAAAAAGAAATATTCTTTTTGATTTATAGTTATATTCAGTAAACAGTAAATATGAACTGTCAACATTGATAAATTTTAGATCTGTCATGCTCATGGCAATATTTGAAATTGGCTAAATATTGCTGTGATGTTGCATTTCTATTGGTCATAAACATGTCTTAATGATGATAAATCTGTATCATAATGAATGTCATGAAAGTGCAGGTACTAAATGTCTAATAAATTAATTAAAGAATTGGAGTAGAAAAAAATAGTTGTATAATGTATTTATATCAGAAATTAAAGCATTTCCATGGATTTATATTACAACAAATGTTCGAAAACATTACCATTTTGCTGCAATCAGTAATAATATTTCTTGTTGAATTTTTATTTTTATCAGACGCCTTTAGCTCCGTTTGCACAAAATAGTAATGTTTTCGAACATTTGTTGTAAATAAAATATACAGAATTATTTTAGTTCCTGAAATAAAAAAATATTTAAATGTTTTTATTTGTTTTCATAGATGATCTTGTTTTAAAAGACATATTGGTGTTATTTTAAATTGAAACTCAATAATTTATTAACACACGTGGTTCCCACTTAAAATAAAAAAGTTGAAGTAATTTCCGGTTAAACCGGAAGTGAATAATATCAGTGTGATACGCATTTATGATCAGTGGAATATCATATGTTCATTTTAGCATTAATATACTACAGGGTGTTAATTTTCCTATTTTTCAGTTTTTCAGCCATTTAACGTTCAAATGTCTTTTATTTTTTCGAATTTGGATTCCTCAAATCAAATTCATAAGTACAGTTATTGAAATTTTTTCCTAGGTGAAAAATAAAGCAATGAAATCAAGTGAGGCACTTGACATGAACACCTAGAAAAGTTAAGGCCAAACGAAAAAATTTATGTTTACAACAAAATTAAAAAAAAAATTGGAACATTTATTTTGTAAGATGCCGATCAAAAATATATAATAAAGCAGATCATGTAGGAAATATTATTTTAAAAACCTTAAGAGAAATATCCTAATATTATATCATCCCGAGAAATCCAGCAAAGTTTGAGCTCCAAAAAAAAACTACATTTCGTTGTCAAAAGCGTTTCGATCTGTATCATTTTCTTGGATAGCTATATTAAAAATCAACTACCACGATATGTTTGAATGCAGTTTTCAACCATTGTATAAACATAAGCATAAAAATAACTCACGCTGTAATTATACGCATAAGATAATCTCTTTTCTGAGAAGAGGTCAATCAGTTCTTATAAACAAATATATTAGTCTTATAAATTTAGATAACAAATAACTTAACTTTAGTTGTGAATAGTTTTCTCAGTTGCTGTGCTACATCGGAAGAAATACAAAATGAAATTGATAGTTTGCTGCATTGCCTTCTTGGCAGGTAAGTTTTTATTTTCAAGAACTGCTTAAATGTGTTAGTTTGAACATTTTTTTGTGATAGGTAAATTTAAATATCTATCTAAACTCATTAAGAACTTAAATTCAGATTATTTGTTTTAACATTTTCTTTCCCTCTGCGTTTTTATTTCTGGGAATATTTAAAAATAAAGAAGTCGCTACTACTTTTGGGGTAAAAATATCTTCATCGCTCAATAGTAATTTTTAATGCTTTAAATTTTAAGAAAAGCCAAATTTATTCCAACATTTCATGATAAAATATGTACAAAATTTCAACTTATAGTTTTATGTAAACATCTGGACAATATATTTTTATTGGTTTTATATAATAGATCTGATTCATACATAATCTTTCTTCAGAAATATTTTGTAACGTTAAAAATAAAATAAATGGGTCTTCTAGACCCCTTTCCACTTTTGCTTGTCAACAAACTCATTATCTTGCTTGGACTCTAGAACGCCTCTATCATATTTGAGATATTTATCTAACTGACGTAGTCAACGAAGTTGACATCATCTAGAGATGATTAATTAATTACGACTAGTTTATTCCAAAACTAGCACATTTAAAGGGTGGTCATATAAAGGGTTAACAATTTTTTCTCAGCCCCCCAATTACGCCGTAACACAATTCCCACATCAGCATAGACTAGCACAAGAGTGTTTATATTAAGAATGGGGGGAGGCGAGCGTCACTCTGTGTGCCCACAAAACTAGGTTGAAATCGAAACTTGGGGTGGGGGGTGGAGGGGCTGACTAACCTGATTTTTTTCACTTAAATCCACAAATAAAAAATGTTTCCTCGTCTAAATTCAACCCGTGGACCTACTATTACTATGACCTATTGACTTTTTTCGAATATATTATTTTATGTTATCTGTGGTACTTTTTGACGACCTCTTCATCGAGAGGATAACCTTTTGGAACTAAAATAAAAGCGTTTACATTGTGGAAACGTATTGCGTTTCGTGATATAGATAAACAAACAAATAAATTTTACATAATATTTACTTTTATGTATTTTTTAAGCAAACTGAATTCGGTGATGTCATTTATGAGTAAAGCTCGAAACTTAGGAATTGATAATGATAACATCAATACCAGGATTGGCTCTAGATTATGTGTTGGCGCGTAGATATGTATGAAACAATATATCTCACCTTGTAACTTTTTTAGCGAATTCTGTAATATCTAAAGTTGATAGTCAATTTATATTAAACACTCACTCGAAGAGAACTGGAACTATAGAGGATGTAACACTAAAGTAACACACACATAAGTATTTTTCACTACCAGTTACCTACAAGAATATAAGCATATTACTAACATATGTTCTAAATGTTTTGGAGTTAAACTATGGGTATTGTAGGTATTGGGTCACTTAGTCGTGGGAACTTTTTGAAGACCGTGGGAACTTTCATTTTACTCATTTTGACTGTGAGAACTTCTGTAGGCATATATCAAAGGAAGCCGCCGGCCAGGTGTTAATTGGCTGCCTCCAGATATAAATGACCTTGAACTACCTATCTGTACCAACCCATATGGCTTGCTTACTAGAGCCCCCACCCCTAGACTAGAAATCCTGGCCATAGTATAACTATAAGCAGAACATTAATAAATTTAAGTATAATTCGCTTCAGTCAAGGTGTTGTGTATGTACTTAAAATTGTAGATTCTCTTATGGTTAACACCATTCATTTAAGTATTATAAAAAAAGTGTGTTTTTATATGGGAGATAGCGACAGCTGTGTTGTAGCAGATATAGTGTAAAGTTGTTAATATAAGTATTACATTTTACTAGTGGTTGTTTAATTCATATTAACTACCTCATAGTAAATACAGAACAATAGGTTTGCTGAGTCACCATCTTAAACAAAAATTTAGGAACTGGAAGGGCATTAGGTACGGGGTTGAAACCCCTACCGCTGAGTAGCCCTTAACAAGGAAGCAACAAATATTTTTACAGGATTTAGATATCTCCAGCCGTTCATGAGAGGAAAAATATAGTATGATGTCACCCCCAAATTTGGCTATTGTAAAAACATAACTTTGTTGTTTTTTTGTCACATGTCACAAAGTGACCAATATATTTACGAAAATAGTGGGATTCTTTGAACAAATACAATCGGATTTTGGAGCAACAACCAAGAACAAATTAAAACAATTCACAAATATCAGCAGCAAAATTGTAAGGCTTTTAACCTTGAAAAAGTCCGAAAACTCGGACGAAACGTAGGATAAATTATCAATGTACCTGGCTGAAAGTTCTCTAAAAATAAAAATAGGAAAGAGAGTTTTTTCTGTTTTTTATTGAAGAAATAATTTCTACTTTAATAGCCAACAACTTGTCCAATAGCATCTTTAATTGATAAAATGTATGACTATGACTGTTAACTAATCGATTATTTCAATGTGTTCTTCGCATAATATTTTAAATTTTAAATAATTTTTACTTTATTTATCGATAATGTTCAGCACAAAGTAATTTTAATACACTACATATTATTTCCAGTTTTCAACTTGGCCCACTGTTTAACCAGCAGTGAGGAGCTTATAGAAAATGTCAAAGTAAACATGATAAAGAACTATTTAAGAGAGAGACAGGCCATGGCCAAATTGAAGAGCAGAATAGAGACTGTTTGTCCAGGGTATGGAAACAAATTTGAGGTATGTAACATTTTTTCGCTAGTGTGTATCCAGAATGTTCTGGAAATAGATGCAAATGTTTGACACGTAGATTTCGTGACACAAATTGAGTGGACTTTCTCACATAAACTTTTTAAAATCAACCCTCTTTGATAAGTTCAAAATCCTTTTTTAAATGGTTTTTCTCGAGATTAATTCAAACTTAGTGAAGTAAAATTTGGTGAACAGTTTGTACTCATAGAAAACCTTTCTATGGAATTATCTTCATCCACCACCCTGGCTTCCTCAAGGTGATGAAATACCATATCCCTTGTGATTTTGCAAGCAGAACTTTGTAACGGTTAAACCTTTGTCAAAGAAATAAACTTCACCAAAGCGACTGATTTATTTAGAAGCATTTTCGTCTTATAAAATTGTTGTAAACTCAAATATTTTTCTCCAAGTTACTAAAAACCGCATGCAATTCGGTTTTAAACAAAAAACTCTAATATAGCTCATTATTTTATCAGACTGCCATTGCCAAAGTAGAAGAATGCACCAATACAATCGATGAGGAGAGTGAAACAATGTGCTCTGTCATAAAAACTCACTTTGAGAAGTGTTCCAAACCAGTTGTGAGGCTCTTCGAGGAATGTCTGCCAGAGAAATCCAGAGAAATTCCTTCATTTGTCACACGCTCTATACTCTCTGTGTCCGAACATCTTTGCAAAACCGATGGCGAACACATTTTTGGTAAGAGATATGTGAAATTATATTATTAATTATGAAATTATATTGTTAAAATGTTGTGGAGAACATCAACCTCATTTCATAACATAACCACAATTAAACAGTTCACTTTCTTCTGAACAATTTCATATTATTCTTTTAAATTTTTTATTGGATTCTGGAAATGTAATTTGTAGCTTGAATAAATTACTGGTCGACAAAAATTTCGTCTACGTATGTTGATTATAGCTTGTTTTTATATTTTTCTGGTTAGAAATATACAATTTTCAAATAAAAACAGATAACTACTGAAGTAATTATTGACCCTAAATTACAAAACAGTAATGTTTACTGTAATGTCTTGTTTATTTTATTTAATTCATAAAAGAAACTTATCAATTTATTATTAGTAATAATTATTAGACCACTTACCACTTACCACTTACATTATTATCTTCACTAACATATTACTTAATTCAAAATGATCGTTTACGTTTCATTTAGTGTTTGCGTAATATACTAATTAACCATGTTTAATTAAATATTGTTCTATTATAACTAACAGGTATTGATCACCCAATGATCGAGAGGCAATCACCAATATCAGAAATGAGAATTGGGGTCAATACCAACCACTGCTTTTAAAAAAAAGTTCTCTTTCATTTTGTTCGAAAACCGAATAATTTTAGATATTTTTGTGATTTTTGAATAATTCTAAAACTACTCATTTTACAAAAAAAAATTGAGAGGAATATTTTTTTTAACACAATCGCAAATACATGGTTGGTTAATACGATTCGAATTTCCGATACCTCAGAGTCTATTGTAGAACCAGTTGCTTGTTCATTTCTTATATAAGATCATACTATCTGTGTTCAAAATATAAACTTTTAATACTTTGTAAATATGATTTGATTTCATTTTTTAGAATTATCCAACCCATGTGTCAGAAGTCAAAACTACAAGACAAAAAGATGCCTCCGAAGAATACAAAGCAAATTACAGCAATACAACTCGAAGGTGCCATCAAAAGAAGAAATTTGCGAGTAAGACACTTTTAAAAATTATAAAAGTTCTATATACAGAGATAGGGAATAAACTACCATACGTTTTTTACAGATTTATGTCATCATTCAAAGGATGTTTCGAATCTCACTTGCACTCATCCTGTGGACACATTAAAACCAGAGAAGCCTTCCTTAACCTTTACAACGCTGCCTTGACCCCTTGCCAAGGACCAGCTTTAAATGAAATTGAACTTTTAGAACCACAGTAAGTTATAATTGTATTAAAGTCCAAGAATGGGTCAAAATTTTATTTTCAGCATCATATTTTCGTCCCATCTTGTTTCTAGTTCAAGAAAAGGTTAATTTCCATTATTAATTTATTAATAGGTATATTAAAAAATTTCAAAGTGCATTTACATGCTTAATTTACAAAATAGTAATAAATACCAGAAAAAATACCTATAGATATCAAAGTTGAAATCCTCTCAAATTTATTTAAATAACTTTTACCCTCTCTGTTGGAATACTTTGGTATTATAATGTTTATTATACCTTTATTAGTAATTACATACCTGTTATTCTTTTTACATAAACACCACATAAATTAGACAACACCCGAATCCAAAGCAGAAACTGCACGGGCGAGAGTTACACTTATGAAAATACGTGGACACACAACCATACCCACCGACATTGCCAGTGCTAATAGCGGGATTCGAACCCGCAGGACAAGGGAGAGATTATCTAGTCACTTTGCCATCACCCGCTCTAGCCAACTACTCCACCGAGCCGGTTAAAACAAATGAACAAAGTAATACGTGGCTTCGCGGTCGGTGGTAAGGACACTTGCCTCTCATCCTGGAGTTCCGCGTTCGATCCCCTGGTCGAGGAGCTAGGATTTTTTAAACCAGAAATTAATCCCAGCATACTCGGACATTGGGTGTGTGCCCACTGTCTCTAAATGTTAGCCCTCTCCCACACAAGGTGCACTGAGGTACCTCAGGGATACAGTGGGTTGTATTACCTGTGGTGTGTAATATGTTAATTTATTGGAAAAATAACGCAGTTTTTAATTAAATAATTTATTGTTAATTTAAAAATGTTAGGTAAGTGTCCGCTTCGGGTTCTAATGCATTCTCCTAGCCGCTCGTGAAGACTCCCCATTACTTCATTCAATAATTCTTAGTTTATCAGTCGAATTTCTCGCATAATTGCGTCTTTCAGTTCTTGTAGAGTTTGGGGACGATTATTATACACTCTAAACTTCAAGTAGTCCCATAAAAAAATCGGGGCACGTAAGGTCAGGCGACCTTGAAGGCCAGTTAATATTGCCGCGTCGGGAAATAACGTGCCCAGGAAATTACAGCAGCAGACGTATAGGGCGTCGCCCCATTCTGGATGATTATACATTCCTAAGTCTTTACAATTCACCAGGTAAAAAGTTTTGAAGCATGTTAACATACCGCTCTGAATTTACAGATACTATTTGTCCTTCTTCTTCAAAAAAGAAGGGGCTGAGAATTCCAAAAGCAGATACACCGCATCAAACTGTAACTTTTTCTGAGTAATCAGCAATTTCATCAATCATGCTGCAAAATTGGGTATTAAACACTAATCTTTGAAAATCTGTTTGCAAGCGAACTTTTGCATAATTTGGATATTGTAAGGATGCATTCCATAATCTTTATAAAGAAATCGTCTGAGACTGCGATTGGATAACTGCATCGCCTGTGCAGTGTTTGACTGGAGAGCCACAGCCTTCTTGTACGTAAAGAAGGCTGTGGCAGAGCGCGTTGGACTTCTTTGTATAGCTAAACGCACCCTTTCAATGATTTCAGGAGTACGAACTGTTCTTCTGCGAATCCTAGAAGTCTATTTAACGGTACCGTTATTTTGAAAATGCTGGTACCAGGTCAAAATCGTGTTTATTGATGAAATTTCTCCACGCCCAGGCACATTAAATTGAAAGCGAAATCGTCTCTCATGTTTCATAATTGATTCAGTTTTAATGTATGCATTAACGCAAAACAAACGATACTGCGCAAGCCAGTGAACCGTTGTTTTTCTTTTTTCGAATTTTATAAACAACTTGATGACAATAATGTTTTTTTTGGAACTGTCATAATGTAACAAGAAACAAACGAAGTGAAGCCGCCCTAGATAAATTTTATTTTGTCTTATTGCTCTTTCTAGCAAACAAATGCTTAATTTGGCCGACTGCAACATAGACCGATGGTATCGGTATTATACCCACATACGTCAACAAACTGTATCATATATGTATGCATTAATAAAATGTCTTTCTTGTATGAATATGGCACAAAGTAATACTTTAAAATGTGCCAGTAATAAGTGCCGTACCCTGTAAAATTATGAGAAAACATTTTTATATCAAAACATATTGATGTCGCATATTTATCATTTATTATGTTCATGCCTAAATATGTAACAAAATTTTTTTTTTGTAGATTTTTTTCTTATCGAGTTCCATTTCCATAATTTCCATCCATAATTTCAGATGTGTTTATTATTATTATTATACTTTTGTCCACCTCTGAAGTTTTATTAAAATATGTTTTTTTCAGCCGAGAGTGGGAAGTTGCAGAAGCTTGAAGAAATGGAAATATGACAACTAACTACAAGTTATTTTTTTTTATTTTCTATTAATTTATGTATATGTATATATATATGAAATAAATAAAGCAAAAGCGAAATTTTCTAACAGTCTTTTTAATTATTTCACGCTAGCCTGAATGTGATAAAAAATAGGATAAAAATCGATGTGCTCAATATGGCACAAGAAAGACAATGATTTTATTAGTTTAAACAAAGTTTATATAATCTTTGATTTAAATGTTTAAATAATGTTGGTGGTATTATCTATCAATTTTTATAGTCATGTGGGTTTGAATTAACAAACTTTTGCGAAACATATATAGGCATTTAAATTGCTTAATGCCTGTTAACATAAAAGTGAAAATGCCATGCTCGTTATCAAAGCTGAACTAAATAGCACAAAAAACTTATTAAATATTCAAATTTATCGCCTGAAAATAGATTTATGCTTGCTTACTAAATACCAACATAATTAATTAATGTAACAGCAAAAATCATAGTTGGCTAGGTAATACACCTATGCGAAATATACAGGGTGTCTCAACGGGAAATCCATCGATCGTTATCGGGAATGTACACTTGATTTCAAAAAAACTGGTACAACTCTTGTAATCGAAAATCTTAATAGTTTAGTTGTGTGCATATGTCTGTAAATAGGGCTGGCCAGGCATGTCGAGAGGGGGGTGGAGAAGAGGTGATTTACCCCGGACCTGGGTTTTTTGGAGGAGATCGGTTTTCTTTGTGTTTTTAAACTTATTAAACCTTTCTCTTTTTATTTTATTCAAATGGAATTTCAAAAAAATAATTAGAAAATAACTTTTTCAAAACATTTTCAAGCCTGCCATATTATTGTTTAAAAAAATAATATTTGTTACGGATAATTCTACTAATGGTTGTAATTAAAATACTAACTGAATAATGATAATTCTATTTTTAAAATAAGAACACAAAAAATACCACTTGAGATTAAAAAAAAATGTAAACAATGCAAACTGAACATAAAAATACAATAAAAAAAATAAATTAACTTCAATTACGTAATACAGAATTAACTAACATTTTGTCATTGCTACATTAACGTCTAAAACTGCCTGAAGTCTTGCAGGCATGGACAAAATCAGATTTCTTGCAAGGTTAACTTCTTGCGACAAATTCTCCCAAGCGTCTTCAATTATCCCTTCCAATTCTTGGGCACTATTTGGATGGTTATTTAATTTTCTTATATGTTTCCCATTAGTCCCCATACATTTTCAATTAGATTTAAATCCGGACTTTTAGATGGCCATGGTAACAACTCTATGTTTTTATTAAGAAACCATTGCCTGACACGATGGGCCGTATGTATGGAGCAGCAACATAATATTGTCTAATATTTCAATATATTTAATGGAATTGAGATGACCACCACTGTTCCAACACACACCTAACCCATTTAGGCTCATCCAAGCCCAGACATTGACTGAAAACCTTCCTGATATTTGTGGATCGAAAGTATATTTTTCGTCGTATCTAGTGGAAGGAGGCCTATACACGCGAACATGTCCATCGTTACAGGATTTAAAAACCTTTTCGTCAGAAAAGACAACTTGTCCCCAGAAGTTTTCATCATTGATTATATAGTTGAGTGCAAAAAATAATCCTACCCTGCTTCTTTTCTTCTGAAAGTTTGTATTTTTTTAGCCGCTGAACAACTCTTCAAGTCGCTTTGTAGTTTTATTCTTCTGCAAGCAGTAGATACCGAAGCAGGGAAATTTGTCTCTGAAATTGCATTTACTGCAGTCTGAAAAGGGTATTTTCATCTTCTTGATTATTGCTCTTTCTGGGCCTACCGGAACCAACTTTACGGGATACCGTTTGGTTGGTTTCCCATTGTTTTTTAACACTCGTTATCGTGGTTTGACTCACATTGTATTCAGCAGCAAGTCTTCTTATGGACCAACCATCTTCAATTTTAGAAACAATTCGAAATTTTTGAATATCTGTTAGATGTCGAACCATTTTTAATAATGACTGATTAACGTCAAAGTGACATTTGTAAGATTATTAATATCAATCAAAGAACGAATGATTTACATAGCTAAAAGAAAGTGTACCAGTTTTTATTGAAATTATGTGTAAATGACAGAAAATTTTAAAAATTTAGATAATTATTAATGTCAGTGTAGCCAATCAAACAAAAATATTTACAGGCATTTGGTGCTTCCGATTATAACTGAAGTCGATACCAACTTGTTTATTTTAAAAGGGACATCCTGTATATTTCTAATTTTTCGCAATAAACATAAAATTCTGAGTCGAAAATATGTAGCACACCCTATACCTAAACCCATTATCCAAGAGAGACAGACAATTTTCCTATGTTAAGTTGACAATAAATAGGTTGTAATTGAAAATATTGGCAGTTGTTCAGAATTAAAAACTGAGTATAATGATCCAAAGTTTCAGATTCGACCGACAGGACAAGTACAAAAATATGCAAAAAAAATGAAATAACATTTATAAAAGTTGCGCTGCGACTTTATACCCAAAACCCTGAGAACCGTAACAGATTCGGGAAAAATTCTCCAAAAAAAAGTCCACGACGGTATAAGTTTCTTTTATGGTTTAGATGTGAGCCACGCTCAAATATGTGAAAACCCATGAAGCGCGGAAGCAGCTGTATTGACACTCTTAGTTATTTAATTCATTATGTACATTTTGTTACTAATTAAACGAGTTCAAAAAATTCATGGATGTTCTGCACATTGTGGAGAAATTTTTCGCAATGAAAAAGAATTTAAACCAAAAATTTCAATTTTGACAGCTCCGTGAAAAAAATAATTTTTCAATTTCATCGGAATTTCAGCAGAATTGAAGTTAAGATATCTTGGAGATTATTTATCGTAAACCAAAAAAAAATATGTTTAGAATAAGGGTCTTTTAATAACTCATAAATCTGATCTCTTGATATTGTTACGTGTTTGCTATCCACACAAACACCTATACTCGTAGATTCGATGATTGAAAGGTCAGATAACAATTACTCACTACTTTAAGAACTAATTAATTAATAACTAACAATAATAGATTAATGACTGTCTTAACTATAATCACAATTAAACATTTATAAGTAGGGCTGTCAAAAATGTTCCGTAGGACAGTGGCGTACGCGAAATTAACTAATACGAGAAACAATAAACTGTTATAATTTATAACAATATATGTAAAACTTACCCTCTTAACTAGCTTGATGAACTAGCTTGCTTATCACAAACTTGAGAAGATGTGTAGCCATTTTGCAGCATCAGGTATGTTTCTATGGCTGTCTCCATGAGAAAATATATTCTTATATTTTGAAAAAGACCGTTCGACATCTACTGATGTAATACACGCATACGTAAAATAGTCTTTGAACGCACTTAACGGATCTGGGGCTGCACCATCACATATTTGTCTTTTGGTAAAACCGGTGTCTTTATTTAACACACTTGCGAACTTTTCTTTAACGCGCTCATTTGTTGCGTCACCTATAGCGTGTAGCAGTAGATTTACTTCGTCCACTATTTGCAGTGACTCCGCTAACGACAACGCACTGTTTTCTAATTTTTTTATGTTTTCATGTAATGGTTTATGGTTCTTCGCAATATTTTTTTGAAGCTGTTTCAACGGAAATATCTTCGAATTTTGTCTGACTTTCTTTAATAGCTGCAGCCTCATCTGGATTGAATTGTAGTATTACAGCTTTTATTTGTTGGAAATATTCAGCATAATAAAAAAGCTGCCTGCACCATGTTCCCTAAAGTGTAAGAATCGGCTGTAGTGGTTCAGAAATACCGGGACACTTGCTATGAAATGCACGGAGACGTTTAGGAGATTTAAGAAACACTTTTTTTTGTACTTGCTGTTAATGCATCCACCTCTGGAAAACCTTTTCGAATAGTTTCTGCCACAAGATGTAAAGCATGCACTTTACACGTAATATGTATAAACGTAGAACCTTGTTCTTGCAAAGAACAGCCTACCGAACGCATTGTCACGACGCCATCAGTCACAAACATCAACACTTGACTTTTTGACAGTTCAAATTTTTCCAACATCTCCAGCACCACCTATGAATTTATTCACCTTGTCAGCAAATGGCCGTTTTCTGCCCTGAGTACGTCTGCCATGCTTTATTATTAAATTAATATCAACAATAAAATGAAAACACAAAAACAATATGCAATACGCCCAAGTGACTTAACGTGTACACAACTCGAAAGCTAATAATAGACTGGACTGGAGAGAGAGTTTCGCGGTGAATGCTGGCGACAGTAAGTACATCTGTACTCTACGACCATGATACACAGAAACGATTTGCAGCTTTACTTATAAGTCTCTTTCTTATTTCTTCTTTATTCGTTCACTTTCAACTTAAGACTGACTCTCGGTCCACTGTGCGTCTTATTTATACATCTATTCACGCGGTCTAGAACATTTCAGAACATTCTCAGCCGTTCTCGTACAATTCCAGTATCATTTATTCAGTCTAAACAGTCCAGTGGCGTAACAATATTTTATTGTAAAACATATAGTAAACAAAAGTACCATTTTTTCAAACCCTTGCATGATAAAGTTTAACAATGTTGACTTATTAAAAACTCTGTCAACTTGTTTGAAGACTTGGTAGCAAAGAGTACATAGTTTTTTCGAATTTTTTCATTATAATTTACAACTTCTTTAAAATAAACAATGTGAGAAAAACGTAATATTTGCAAAAAAATTCTTATGTTAAAAAAAAAACTTTTTTTAATGTCAACATTGTTGATATTACGTTTTCATATTTTTCATAAATAATAAACACATTTAAAAAGTGTTCGTGGATGTAATTTAAACGTGCATTTTTTGACATGTGTAAATGTCCTTTGCAACTGTTTTTACTAAGATAAATCAGTGCTTTGTCAGGTTGGCTTAGAAATCAAATGAAAGCAAGTAAAAATAACTGCAATGGATATTTGCAGTTTATTGCTGTTTTCCGCCATTTTTATTCAAAATATCTCTTGGTGCAAGTCGTTGTAAAAAGAATTTACAGCAGATTGTCTAAAAAAGAACATAATATTCAATTTAAAAAAACGACTAACCTTAGTTAGAGAGATTGGTGGATAATCACCAGGATAAGTTTTTGTTAAATAAAGTTACTACCTCCTGCTGAGTACACATCCTGCCTCCGAAATATTTGTTTCCAGTTTACAAAGATTTCTAAAAACCATCAAATTTTATACATATGCACATTTCATTTGTTTGAAAAAAATTAATAAAAAGGTAAGTACCAGTGGCGGTTCGTGGGTCAAGAGATAGGGAGGTCAATTAGAAAAGTTTACTGTATTACCTACCTTTTAAAATGATTTAAATTCCAAGTCGATACTCCTGTTTTTTGAGATGCAAAGTGGTCAATTACTTTTTCATTAAAGTCTTTTATCTTCTTTATTAATGCCCTTTCTATGGTAAGCATAGCTAAAGAAGATAACCTTTCCTGACCCATGGTATTTCTTAAAAATGTCTTTATTCTTTTTATGGTGGAAAAACAACGTTCACTTTTGACGGTAGTCATAGGGAGAGTACACAAGATTTTTAACAGTTTGACACTTTCAGAAAAAGTATTGCACAAATTATTATTAATAAAAAGCTGTAACAAAGCAACTGCACCTTCACTATTGGAAAAATCTTCTCGGCTATATAATACTTCTAATTCAGTTTTAAGTTTCAAATGATTTATGACTGGATATTCCATTTTAACTAATTTAAACATATTTTGAGGAAAGCTTTTTTTATAATCTTTAAATCGATCTGCGTGAAATAATTGAGACACTGCTAAATGATTACTGAAGCCAAACCTGTTTTTGATCTCAGATGTAATTATATCACAAACTTCTAATGAAATTCTCCTCTTTGATTCTTCCGTTGTACATCTCTGGGCAGACTGCATGGATGTCTCCTCCAAATAGTTATTCAAAATTTAATTTCTGATGTCTTCAATTTTACTATTAAAAACTCCAATACACTTATTTACTGTTATGACATCGATATTACATTTTTGTAATTGATTGAACAATATATCACAATGAGGCATAACTAAATGAAAAAAATTTAACCAGTAAAGAAAATGTTCATTTTGTAAGTAGTTTTTTTAAACCAATAGCTTGGTTTAGATTGTTGTTTTCTGATTCATTATCAATGATTTTTTTCTAAACAATCTAATAATTCTGTTCGATAGGTATAAACAGTCTCTATGCACTTTGTATTAAAATTCCATCATGTTGGAGCCGTTTTAGTTAATCTCACCTTAACAACATTATCTAACACGGCTGTTATTTTTGGCGATTTTCCAAAGAATGAAGAAAAGCTATGTAAATTAGCAATTGTATAACACTCATATTTAATAGTAAACACCAAAAACACTGTTTTACTTAATTTCACGACAAGTAGAGATTTACTAATAAAATGTTCACAAATAAAAACATTAAAAACAACGCGACAGAATTTACCGACCAACGCGTACCTAGTCAGCATTAAGACTGACTGCTCACTGCTCTACTGAACTTCGTGCGTTACCGTTTTCGTAAAATGTGTCAGGGACATTATCCCCGCCAGTGTTTTCTGTCTCTTTTGCTTTCTGACGATTCGCGCGTAAGTCTATTTCACTTTAATTTGTTGTAAATTCGGTCCGTAGCTAGCTTTGAGGACAAGTTGTGGATTGACCCAAGATTTTTAAATTCTGTAAATGAATAATGTAATGAATATGAATGTAGATGCTCGGTGCTCGGAGGGGATACGAAATCCTGCGATCTAGATATTTGAATAGTATTGTGCATATAATGAACTAGAAACTTTAATATATTTTTTAAGAATATTAAAAATATATATATTATATATTTTTAAACTTCGGAAAATGAATAGCTTTATTTTTTTATTTGTATATGGGAGGTCATTGACCAAATGACCCTATAGAAGAACCGCCAGTGGTAAGTACAAAGTTGTATGTTATATCATTTTATTTTCGAAACATTTAATTAGGTAAGCGTCCATTGCATTCCAACGGAATTAAAATTTGACATTTAAGAACTATTTTTGTAATGTACCTTTTTGGATCAAAAGATCTATTTAACAAAATTGTAGTTGAACGTAAAAGAAACTTCATTCAAATTGCTACTATGGACAATTCAGATAATACACTGTGGGTTATTCTGTACTACAATATCTGGGAACGAGCCTCGACATTATTCTACACAGAACAGACATGCATTCTATATTCATCAATCAACAAAATTTGTGTGTAAAAAGTTCACAACAGACAAACTCGACTCATTTGTTGTTAAAATGTTCCCATCATATCATTATATCCACACCTGTACTTACCGTAATTGAGGGGGTTCACTCATGTGCAACTAATATTACAATTATTTTGCAAGTAAACAGGACCTGAAAATAATTAATTTCGATGATGAAAACGAAAAGTAAAAAATAAGTAAATGATATTCTCAACTCAGGAATTATACGAATAATTGGGCAATATTTGAGACGGAAATATGATATTAATATAGGCGCATGCTGCTTTTTAGTAATATACAAAGTCTTTCCGTTTTCAAGAGTCTCTTTATTGAATAGTGATACTATTAATCAGTAATCTAGAAAATTAAGACGAAGCAAATAATATGTAAGATTTTTGAGCTCTCCATTTTGTGTTGGTTTAATAGAATTTATATCAGGAATATATATAAGAGTGCTGATATCTTCCATACAGCGAGTCTTAAAAAAAGTATAGAATAATAATGATGCTGATTATTTAATACTATACTAAATGGACCAACGTTATGCTTTATTTAAAAATGTTCAACCAATTATACAGTGTGTCTCACCTGGAACTGCATCGATCAATATAGGGACTAGTACGCACCAGAAAATTTTGAAAATTTAGGGAATAACTAATGGCAGTGTGGTAAATCCAACTAAAATAATTACAAGCATCTGGCATTTCTGGTTATACCGGAAGTCGATACCAACTTGCTTATCTTAAATGGAATACCCTATATATTTTAGGGTTTTCGAAAAGAGCATACAATTCTGAGTAAAAAACATGTAGAATACCCTATGCCTAAACCCAGCCGTTCCAGAGATATTTGACATCTTAAAAAAAATTTTGACAGGTATAATGGTTTACAATAACCTTGTAACTTTCTTCGTGTAAAAGATACTCATTTGCTCTTTGGCATACAGAAAGACCATAAGGCAAGCTACGCTCTACAGTTTAAAGAAATTCAATAATAGCATACCAAGTGTTTCATTTTTGACGTTACATTTTGTAAAACTCAAACTGCGAAAACCTGCTTAAGTCAAATGAAACACCCTGTATTTTTTTACATTAAGTTATGTATAATTAAATTCCCGTTTTTCTGATATAAGCATTGTGGGGGTTTAAATTACACCCACGAAGACTTTTTTGAATTTGTTTATTATTTATGGAGAATGTGATAAAGTAATATCAACAGCTTGTAGTACATTTGCTACTCCATATCGACAAAAACGGAAACCATCACCAAACACTGTAAAACGCATACTGAATAATTTTAAAAACAGACAGAACCATCTGTCAAGGCAAGAATTCAAAATCGGAAGCTTATTGTTGACGAGAACGTAGAAATAGCAATTCTGGGATATTTTCATGCATTTCAAATGATGTCATTAAGACAAGCTGCTCTGGAATCGGGACTATGCAAGGATTCAGTTCACAGAATCTTAATTAAACATAAATTTCACCCGTTTTCGTTCCAAATGGTTCAACGATTAAAAGAAACAGATTTCCTAAGAGAAAGTTTTTGTGAATTTATTCTAATAAGGTCTGTAGGCGACGATTCTTATTTGGGAAATATTATATGGTCGGATGAAGCTAAATTGACCAAATATGGACTTTTTAATCGACGCAATTCGCATTATTGGAGTGACTCGAATCCTCATGTGTTCAATGAGCAAAATTTTCAAGAAAGTTGGCAGTTTAATGTTTACTGTGCCATAAGAAACGATAGAGTGGTGGCATTAGAATTTTATCAGGAAAATTTAATCAGTAAGGTATGAAGATTTCTTTTTCTGCTAATATGTATAGTTAATTTTTTTCTTTTCGTTTTTTTTTTTTTTAGGTGAAAGATCTAAATATTTTACAAAATTTCAATAACAACTATTTAGAAAATTTACCTCTCGCGGAACATGGAAACATTTTTTTATCAGCACGACGGTGCTCCCCCACATAACACGTATTTGATAAATAATTTTTTACAAAAAACTTTGTACGATCAACGGATCGCCAATAATGGACCTTCCTATGACCTTCTCGCTCACCTGATTTATCAATTTTAGATTATTTTATTTGGGGAACTATTAAAAATAAAGTTTATGAGAGCCCATTATCAACTATTGAAGATTGTATGCAGAGAGTAAGAAATACATTTCAAAACTTATCACAGGATTCAATTAGAAGAGCCACCCATGAAGGTGCGAAAAATGTGTGGAGGTTCGAGGGCGGAATTTTGAACAATTGTTAAATTAGAATGGAATTATGTTTTTAGTTGATTTTATCTTAGGTATTTTAATTTATGCAAAGTGTCTTCAATCCGATTAATAGGCATGTTACAGTGTTTAGTGTTATTTTCCGTTTTTGTGGATATCTAATAACAAATGTACTACAAGTTCTTGATATTACTTTATCACATTCTCTATAAATAATAAACAAATTCAAATAGTGTTCGTGGGTGTAATTTAAACGCAGTGGCATTTTTTGACATAAGCGAATGACTGACATTACTGATTATTTCTAATCATGGCTAATTTGATGAAATTTGTACTAAAAATTCTTGAATTTTTAAAGAAATCACAAATATTTCAATCAAAAAGTTGTAACTTAAACCCCCACAATGCTTATATCAAAAAAAAGGAATTTAATTATACATAACTTGATGATGTAAAAAAATACAGGGTGTTCCATTTGACTTACGCAAGTTTTCGCGGTTAGAAGTTTACAAAATGTAACGTCAAAAATGGAACACTTGGTATACTATTATTGAATTTCTTTAAACTATAGAGCGTAGCTCACCTTATGGTCTTTCTGCATGCCAAAAAACAAATGAGTATCTTTTACATGAAGAAAATTATAAAGGTTATTGTAAACCATTACACCTGTCCAAATTTTTTTTTAATTGTCAAATACCTCTGAAACGGCTGGGTTTAGGCATAAGTTATCCTACATGTTTTTGACTGAGAATTTGATACTCTTTTCGAAAACCCTAAAATATATAGGGTGTTCCATTTATAATAAGCAAATTGGTATCGACTTCCGGTATAACCGGAAGTGCCAGATGCTTGTAATTATTTTAGTTGGATTGAGCACACTGCCATTAGTAATTCTCTAAATTTTAAAAATTTTTTAGTGCGTGCTTTTCCCTATATCGATCGGTGCAGTTCCTGGTGAGACACCCTGTATTAAACTTACTTAAGCAACAATTTCAGTTTTTTTATTGTGTTCCTGGTAGCTATAGAACTCCCTTTTAAGGACATTGCTTAACATTATTTTTCTTTTTTCACGTTTTAAGAATTAGGATAAAACCTCCTTATACCAAGAATGGAAAACCTTATGAAGGTTCTGAGGTCCAAATTTTAGAATCGTTTTTAAAACCTATTAGCTTAAGTAAAAAGCGGTTTAAGTCTACTACAAAACAGTATGAATATGTTATACTGCAAGACTAATTTTTTTGGTCATTTTGACATAAATTTATTACTATTTTTATTCCAGCTGACACAGTCATTTGTATTCCATCTAGAGTTTAGGATCAAGAACAAGCGGTCAGATGTTATTTGTTTTGGACGTTTTTCCAACATTTTGTGGAGTATGCGAACAGAGCAAATATCAGGACCTACATTGGTCTGTGTTGTCGTTTACTTTCCGTGCAAGATTTGGATCCACCTTGATTAAAAATAAGATTATATTCGATGCGGCCTGCTGAACTACCAAAGTTGTCATTTTCAATATAAAAAAAATATATGAAAAATAGTCTTGGTTGATGGTTAATTATTTCTACCCAAGTATTTACTTCCAGTAGTGGATGCTGGTTATGAACTTCTGCCATACAATGGCGATTATTTCTAGACTAATATCGTCAGTTATGTTTATACTAAATTGTTCTAGAGAAATTGTCATTACATAATACAATGTTTCAACAGAATTTTGCAAAAATTAGCTTTTCTATCAGTCTTTTTTGTAAGTTCTTCAACTAAATTTACTTTACACGAATGGAATTTTTCCTTCTTCAACGTACTGGAAACTGATCCATGACTCAGACTCACGGCAAGTGAAATTCGGATCATAGAATGTATGGACTCTTTCGAATCGAGATAACAAATAACTTAATGATGTGTCCCCTCTAATTTAAACCTACCTGTTTTTTTATCTAAATCTTGAAAATTTTTCACAATTACAAGCAGGATTGCATTATGGGGTACAACCTTTATCAAATTTCTTTTCACATGTTGGTACAAAATTATCAGTTTATGGATTTTGAACTTAACTGTGCATTTCGAATTGGAAAAGTATATTTTCTCGCCATATTTTTGATTTCTCGTGATATTTTTGATGTATCACGGTTTACAACAGCGCTTCATTAATTTTGTCATACTATCAGCGACCCATATAGTATAGTATGGGTCGCTGATACTGTAATACATCCACGATTGCTTTAATTTGAGATATTCATCTTTTTCACTATTTGATGTTAATACTGTTACTATTTTTGCATAAACAATCGTAATTTACAATATTCAGCAGAGTGCAACGGGCATAAAATATATCTTTACAACTAATATAACCTTGCAGTGTCTATTTTATCAATAGTGAGTCACAAAATTAAAATAGCTTCACTAGATATTAGCACAAATGTGGAATTATTGCAAAATACCAATGTTGTACCTGCAAAAAATGTGTGCATATTTATCCAGGAACTCTACATACGACCAATAATTTTACATGCAAATAACCGACACACAAATCTCGAGATAGGATATATGAGAATTGATAATTGATAAAGTGTTCACCTAGAGTCATAGCTGAGACGTTATTAATCAGTAAATTTAGACTCTTCTAAATCACAACCCATAATATAATGAAGTTCATAACGTAGTTAACATTCAATCGTAAATTTTGTTCCTAAATATACATTTAAAAAAAAATTAAGAAAATTAAAAGGATGAAATTAAATTCTGGAAGAGTTAATTTAATTTTCACGATAAAAGGGTATTACAGTCTTTAATGAGACATTAAAAATGTTACAAAATGAACTTCCTCGGTGTTACGAAAATGATTATTTCTTTGTCTAATAACATACAACAACTCACTCACCTGAATAAAACTAATGACAAATGATGCAGTAGTGCCCGGAATTTTTCATTTATTAAAATTACAAATTTTATTAATTGTGTACCATTATTAATAGAAAGAAAAAGTTACGTCAACTCAATTGTAGGTAGGTATTAATGATTTATTTCCTTACAAGAAGGAAAAAATATAGCTTTGTATTAATTTCTTTAATTATGAGATCATGTCATTATTTAGCCCTCAATGATTCGCTATTTTTTTATTTGTAAAAAGTAATACATACATTCAGGTATAAAATGAAAAAAGCCTTGAAAATTATTTTAAAATAAAGGAATATTATCACCGTGCATTAGTTTACATGATAAGGATTTTTTATCGGTGTGACGTTTTCCCTGTGCCCCTTGAGAGTCGCCTAGTGTCAAAGCCCCTACATCTATTTTGCAGAGGACAGAAGTATGATGTTATTTTTTTCATGTGACCCCCCCCTCATTTGATATTTTATAATGTTTTTATGGACCTCTTCCACCTTAACAGCGTCGCGCGTTTTATAGACGGACCCTATTAGATACGACATTTAAAACAAACACACCCTGTATATGGCAGTCGACATTTTCAAATGTTAATCATCTTCCGTTTGAGATGGTTTGCGGTATTTTGTCTCACCCTATAAGGGCGGTTACAGATTGGTTTTTAAATTGTACATAGGTATTTAGTTTCAAAAATTTTTAAATAAGCGCGCTTGTAACGATCACCTCCACCACAATCAGGGTCCGCTTTAGAGGCGGACAACCCGGACCCCTGTCCGAGGCAGCGAACCTGAAGGTGGCATTTTCATTAAAAAAATGAAATGCCTAGTTTTAATTACTAAAAGAATTAACTATTTTTTTTCCAAAATTAGCCCGAAACGTTAACAAATTTGTTTTTATATTTAAAAATAATTTAAGTAGGTAATTAAAACTAGGTATTTTATTTTTCAAAACTGCGAGACAGACTAAGTCACTGACTAATTGGATTTGAAGATTTTTCCAATTTTTATTTTTAGCAAGGCCGTGGCTTATTTTAAATAGTGTATTTTGCATTGTTTAATTTGTTGTTTTAGAATGTCTAACGCGCAAAGAAAATTGTCCGGCCATCAGTACAAAAAGCGAAGGCTAGAGAAGGAAACCCAAAAGCAAAAACAACCTGGTGCTCTGCACAATTATTTACATGGTAGCTCCGGTAATGCCATTAGTACCAAAACAGATATCTCCAAAAATTCAGATAAAAAAGGAAAACACAGAATCATCAGAGAGTGTTGGTGACCAAGACCAATCAATACACGATATTTCTAAACCAACTTTGTCACCAAATGAAAGCAACCTACCAACTGACACCGCCTTGGCACTTACAGAAAATACCCTGGCTAGCACTAGTAGCATTCTACTTCTACAAACTGACCCCACTCTACCACCTACGGAATCTACTGTACAAACTTTAGGTACAGATCCAGCATTATGGCCCAGAATTTTAGGAGATGTCGAAAAAAGTTTTTTAGTACGACAAGGTCCACCTAAACCATTGTTTAATTACAAATTTCCTTATGATGGCACTGGTCGAAAATTTAGCTAAAATTACTATTCTTGAATTTTAAGAAATGGAGAGCACGTTATAAGAGACTAGCTAGTGTACTCCACTTTAAAAAACTGCATATATTGCTTTTGTTGCAAAATTTACGGCCGTGTGTCAAGTTCCCTTTCAAAAGAAGGTTTTAAAAGCTGGAAGCACATCGTTTAATTACTAAAATACTCGATAAAAGTTGTTTAGCTTTCCAAGATACAAACGACAAGCTGTTTGAGCATAATAACGGCAACTTTTTAAAAATAGTTGAATTGCTATCTGAATTTGACCCCGTCATGGAGGAACACGTGCGTAGAGTGCTTAAAAAAGAGGAAACCAAAACATTCAAAACGAGACTTGCTTCACGAAAGTGTAAAATCGCATATTATTGCTGAAATAAAAAAGCGAAATACTATTCCATAATATTAGATTGCCCTCCTAACGTTAGTAAGGTGGAGCAAATGACCCTGATAATTAGATATGATTCCATCAATAAGTCTGATTCTGATTCAAACGATGTCGAAATAAAAATCTACGCAAGCTTTTTAGGTTTCTTACCTGTGGAAAGATCTACAGGAAGACAACTATATGAAATTATAATTGAAGGCTTCAGGAAATGGGACTTGATGTGTAAGAGATGAGAGGGCAGGGATATGATAACGGGGGTAACATGAGGGGCAACAATGCAGGAGTGCAATCTAGAAATAGGAATTTAAATCTACGAGCATTCTACATTCCGTGTAGTAGCCACTCGCTCAATCTAGTGGTAAATGATATGGCAAAAGCATCCTTGGAAGCAGCCAATTTTTTTAATATGGTCCAAAAAATGTATTTATTTTTTCTTCTACTTTTCGATGGGTAATATTTTTAAAACATTTCCAAGGATTAACATTAAAACCTTTGAGTGATACTCTATGGGAAAGAAGGATATATGCTTTAACGCCCTTAAGATTTCAACTTGGTGAAATATACGATGCTTTGCTAAGCATTTATGAAAACCAAAACATCGATATCTCAATAAGAGACGAAGCTTCGGATTTGCTAAGTTGCTTAAACAATTTAAATTTTTATGTTCAATAGTCATATGGTATAAAATTTTAAACTGTATTAATCCCATAAGCAAGCTTATGCAAACAAAAGATTTTGATTTGAAAAAGCACTTGATCTTCTAGAAAACTGCAAAAATTTCTTTAAAAATCTACGATCAGATAAGTCTTTCAATGAAATTATTGTTGACGCAAGAGAATTGGTTGATGAAATTAACAGTAAAGCCAATTTTAAATCAACAACGCCGCGACACCACGTAAGAAGAAAAAAAGCCAACTTTTCACATGAGGCGAGGGACGAACGAATCGAAGATCCCAAAGAAAAAATACAAAATAGAATTTTTCTTCTATACTAGTGATCAAGCATTAAACGCACTAGATAGTCGATTTGAACAACTGAATCGCCATAGTAACCATTTTCAATCTCTATATAATATACGTGATTTGAAAACCATGCCTAAAGAGACACTGATAAAGATTTGCAAAGATTTGGAAAATATTTTGTCTGATGGTGAATCAGCTGACATTAACGGTCTAGAATTAGTAGAGGAAATGTCTGCAATTTGTGCACTTTTGGGCAAAAAGAAAGTCCAAGTGATATTCTTAAAATAATAACAATGCTAAATTTTGCTCCAAATCTTAGTATTGCCTTAAGAATACTACTGACTATTCCAATATCAGTAGCAAGTGGAGAAAGAAGTTTTCCAAATTAAAATTAATCAAAACCTCTTTACGCTCAACTACTACGCAAAATCGACTAAACGACTTAGCCATTTTAGCAATTGAATATGAAATTGCTAATCAAATAAACTTAAGAGGTAATAAAAAAATTGCAGAATTAAAAGCAAGAAAAAAATATTCTTCTGATTATAACTCAAACAAAATGTATTACTGTGGTTCTATGTATCTACCTTTTGTTTTCTGTTTAGGTTTTAGGTATGTGAGAAAAAATCTAAATCGTAATAGCGGTAAAATTGCACCCTGTATGTTTAAAACTAAGTAAATATTTTTAAAATATAACAACTAGGTATCTATAGGTACTGCAACTCTATTTTATTTTAATTTATACTATTTTGTACCAAATGTTTTAATACTTGTTCCTTTTTAAATATACGTTTTTATTGCAAATTAAAACCATCTTTTATTAAGATAAATTAATTCCTATTTGAAAAAGTCTATCTGACAGCACATTTTTGTCACTTTGACAGCGATAAAAAAGGTGCATCGTTTTTTTATCACCGATAAAAATGCTTGTTCCTCAAAATCAGAGTACATCTAGTAGTCGCACGTCACTTTAAAATCTGTCCTGTCAGCTACAATTTTTAAGTATTGTTGAAACTTATTTATTTAGTTATTTTTAATAACTGTTCCTTTAAATAATTGTATAAATAAAGATAATTGTTGTTGTTGTTCGTTCACATATTCTGTCGATAATTTATCTTGCCAAAAAACACTCGAGCTTTTCTTTTATGGATAAATTTCTTTTTAACTCAAAATTTTGCCAATCAGTAATTTTGTTCGAAAAACTGACATTTGACAAAATCGCTCGACCTGCGGTCTCGCGATTTTTTTCATGTCAGTTTTTCTTATAAAATTACTGATTGGCAAAATTATTTCGTTACAAAGAGAAATTTATCCGATAAAAAAAGCTCTTGTGCTTTTACTGTTGAAAAAAATAACTTTAAAAGAGGCGGCAATTTGTTTTTTGTCCGGGGCATCGTAAACGCCAGATCGTTCCCTGCGCAGTACACATAGCATTTCCATAAAAATAGCAAATAGCGATTTTATCACTCCACATACCGATTAGTCAAATAGCTCATAGGGCTTGAAAATATAGTACAAGGCTACTTACGTAATATAACTGACACACAAACGAATATGTCAATCATGCATGTATAGGTACCGGGAACTCCGCAGTGCCTCCACCACATCGGATTCGACGCTGGGACAGATTATTGCCGGTGGTCAATTCCTAGTCTTCGACGCTAAGTCTAGCTTCTCGCTGATGTGTCGTGTGAACGTCGCAATCTCGTGAAGTTTTTTCTTGTTCTTTGATAGTTACACATCAGGAATTTAAGCATGAGTGTTAGTCATAATGATTCGATTTGTATGGTGTCTACTTTTAATTGAAATAAATGCAGGTAGGTTGTTTTTTTTAGAATTAATTATTACTATGGCATGTTTAGTTGATTTTGTTGTGACAACATTAATACAATGCAAAAAACAATACTACTATATATTAATAATACTACATATACTTATACAGTGCGTCTAAGGAATGACGGTCAATGAGTATGAGATGTAAATTGATAAAAAGATTGAGGTACTGTTACCACAATTATTTTTTAAGTTCCGTGCATTATGGAATGAAAATTAATGTCTTTTTTTTTTCGAATAAAAAATGTTGTCCGGTTATTCGTGTTCGACTTTTAGGCGCACCTGATGTGGCGCGATTTGGTCATGTAGGTACTGCACGTTTCCAAAAAGAGTTGTCACTTAGATTTGTAGTTATGAGTTATGAATAAGCAAAGTTTTTTAAAGGTGTAGTTAAATGTAGAAAGAATAAAAAGGCGCCTATTTATACATTCTACAGTCGAAATTAAAAAACTCCAAATTTCTAAGTTTCATAAATTTGGAAAAATTGTTTTTCACAAAGAAGTAAATGAACCACTTGAAAACGAATATGCTTATAGCATCTTCTTTCTATACCTATAAAATTAAAGTTGAATGGGCAATATCTTGAAAAACAAACAAAGATAGTGTTATATATCGTTGAAAAGAAAATTATATTAGCTATACGAATATGTACAAATAACGGGTGATTATAAAGTAAGGGATATATTTCAACTTATTATATATATTTAACAAACCAAATTAATAATAAAAAGTAAATGGATCTAGTTGCTCACATAATGGGATTTTTTAATGTCAAACACTGGTTACCGCAAATGCTCGATATGACCTCCATTTTGTTGTTGTAAAATTACCAACCGTTCCTCTAAATTGTATACAGCACTATTCAACATTTCTGGTTGAATTGCACGAATTTGCTCTCTAATACTGTCCTTTAATTCCTCCAGCATTGTTGGCCGGGTTCTAAACACAAAATTTTTTAAATAACCCCACAGCCAGTAATCCGCTGGGTTAATATCAGGCGATCTTGGTGGCCATGAATTTGCAAAATGTCTGCTTATAACACGATCTTGAAAAACCACAGTTAACATCTTTAACTGGTCGGTAAATGTGCGAAGGTGCTCCATCCTGCATAAAAATCATGTTTTCAATTCCTTCGTGCTCATTTTGCAACTGTGGAATTGCATAATCCCTTAACATTTGCAGGTATCGTTCACCAGTAACAGTTTCAGATACGGCCTCTCCATTCTATATTTCCTCGAAAAAAGTATGGACCAATGATGAAATTAGCTGTGAAACCGCACCAAACGGTGACTTTTTTGTCATGAAGGCCTTGCTGAACGATTTCATGTGGATTTTCTGTTGACCATATTCGACAGTTTTGAGTATTAATTCCACCATTAAGAGAGAAATGGGCCCTCATCTGTCCATAAAATACGGGATAACCATTCGGGTTCAATTTCCATCTGAGCCAATACGTGTAATGAAAAATCGTATCTGAGAGCAAAATCTGCGTCCTTTAAATCAAACAGCAGTTGCAGTTTATAGGGATATATTTTTAGGATTTTCCATAAAATTTTCCAAACCGTGGTGTATGGCATTTGTAATCGTTTTGATATCGCATTCACACTACTGATTGCTAGCGGATTAGTATTGGCTACGTTCTAATTTTCCTGAAGAACTTCTGCAACTTGGACATCACTAATCCTAGGTCTTCCTGACCTCGGAAGGTCTTTTACAGACCCTGTTCTTTCAAATTTGCTAATCAAATTACGATACGCCTTCATTTTGCACGGCCCTGCTCTCAAACCCATTTTCGTACGAAATCTTCGTAATGCAGTAGTGTAATTTTTCCCGCCTTCATAATAACATTGCACTAAGCCAATTCTTGTTTGCAGAACCATATTGAAATTGTTACAATTTACGTTACGCGAGTTTTATTTTGAGAACAATTCTCTAAATTACGATTATTTCGTTTGACACTTGTATCAATAATTGTCACGACAATTCTTTTTGTTTTCCATAGATACACTAAAATCCAATTATTGAGGCAACTTGATTCTGTTTACTTTCTGCTACTAGCATAATTTCTTAAAACTATATAAGAATTTAAAATAGACCCCTTACTTTATGATGACCCCCATATACATGGCAATTAAAAGAAGAAGTGATAATAGTTATAATTTTGTACAATTAACAAATTTTAAGCATTGCACCAAAGCATGCAAATTTTGAAAAACCCTTCTATTTATTTTGTAATTAAAAAAAGAAAACTTTTTACATCTAACTAGTAAGAGAATATAATAATCTTTTCAATACAAGTAAATTGTGTCAAGTTGGTTTAATCTGATCGCCCTGTACTTCCTAACAATTTCATTACATTACGTTATTGTTAATTTATTACATAAAATATTGAACACGGAAATAAACCCGATAAAAGAGAAACATTTTTTAAAGCATCAGTTTATTTTAGATAATTTTACTTCATGCAATTTAGTGTTTCATCTTATTGTTGTATGTAAATCAATCTGATATGAAGCTTTGTTTTATTAATTCTGTATACATTTCATTAAAATAACCTTAACAGATTTTCAGAACAATAAAAACTCATTAAAATATTTCAATATTGACTAACCAATCTTCTTAGGCTTTATATTATATCCATTTATTAAATTCTATAATTCGTTTCAGGTGCCAACTTAATGAACTGTCCACAAACGGATGTGAAATTTGAAAAAGTATTGGGTTTACGCCCTCCCAACTTTAGTAACCCAAAACTCCTATATAAATTAGATAAAGGAGTTCCTTTGAGGCCGATTACTTCTGAATGTATAGCCAAGTGCCAGTCTAATGAAAACTGCAGAAGTTTTGTTTTGTATTATAGTATATTTCAATGTTATTGGTTTAGAAATAATATAAATGGAGCCGAGGAAACCGAAAATGTTATAGATGATGACGCCGCTTGGTTTATCAAAGTCTGTTTAACAAATAGTGAGTTAATTAAAATATTATTCCTTTTCTGATATGGTTAAAGTTTCTCGATATTCCGCGTTATATCACCGGTGTTTATTTGAGATTGCGCCATCCTCCTGGGTGCTGACAAGAAATCTTATCGTTTATTAAATAGCGACAGTGGACAATCTTTTAAATTTAAATATAGCCCAACCAGTAATGTAAAATGCTCGAGCATTTATTTTTCGAGCATTTTCAGGCGAATATTCTTGCATTTGCGAGCATATTCGCGCATTAACAAGCATATTTGCACATATTTCTGATAGTGAAAATTATATTGTAGAAATGAAGTATTACTTAAAATGGTTTGTTAGCCTATAGAAAACATCAAAATAAAGTAAAAATATTTTCAAGAATAATCCTGCGACCATTAAAAGTCTAGAAAAATAAAAACAACAGAATAAACATTTTTTCAGTTACTGAAAATAATAAATACTATTATTAATGATACAAATTTGATTGTGGAATTTTTATCGAAACGAGTTGATTGCCAGAACGAGGTGATGAGCCCAGTTCTGCGATAATCAAACTACGAAATGTGTATTTTTCAATATGTTATCTTCGTCGATGGGAATAATAATAAGTTTCCATTTTACTATTATGTGCAAGCCAAATTAAAATAGAAGTAAATGAGTTACTTTGTCCAGACAATGGCCAAACAGTGACGTCACAGTAACGGCGCCAGACCATCTCCTCGTCGGTCCAATTATTTGAACGTGCAGCTGCCTCGAACTGTCTCTTATATGTTGACCATGAACCTTGACTATCGAAGGAAAGGGGTTTTAATCTGATACCAGACGACAGTACTAACTGGCCACCCTTCTCTCTTAATTGTTGTTTGAGGCAGGCTGCTTCTTCAACGATACTGACTTTTCCCTTAACTTCACTGGCACCTTCTTTAACCTCATTAACTTGTCCTTCGACTTCACAGACATTCCCTGCGACTTCAGTGACTTTTTTGATAACATCTCCTTTAAATTTTTCAGTGAGGGAGAAAATGGCTGCCTGTTGTTCATCTAGGTTTTTTTTTAAATCTTCTCTTTCCTCGACTCATCAATTTTCTTGATCCTCAAACATTTTTCTTAATTCTTCCTGGTGTTTTCTTTTGTGTTCTTCTTTTTCTTCCTGTCGTCTTATTTCTAGGCCTTCCATCATTTTTCTTAAGTCGTCTCTTCCTGCCTTTTCGCTCTTGTTCTTTTTCCTTCCTGCATTTTTCTTTCTTGTTATTCTTTTTCTTCCTCTCGTCTGCTATCTTGTTCTTCTTTATTTTCCTGTCGTCTTCTCTCTTGTTCTTCTTTCTTTATCGTTCATCATTTTTCTCTGTTCGTCTTTCTCTTCTTGGCGTTTTCTTTCTTGACCGTTCATCCGTTCTGCTAGCAAGTCCTGTGTTTGTTTCTCCGCTACATTTCTTGTTATTGGCATTAACTCACGACACGTAAATCAGTTCAAAATGAAATTTACTACACTATAATGTCCATAAAATGTATTTATCACGGCTATTTTAATAATAGAATGTTCCAGAAAAATCTCGAAACAGCATTAGAAAGTCTTATTGAGAGTCTATACTACTTCTGTGTTGACAAAATTCACTTATCTCCACTGATTGTGCATTGGTATGTTCTAGAACTATCACGAAATGTCACTATTAAGTCTCGTTTTGAGTCTATAACACGTTCCCGTTAACTCAGTTCACGTATCTTCTATGGTTTCCAAATAGTGTTCTAGAAATTTCCTGAACTTGCACTAATAATCTTGTCCACAACACGTTAAGGTCAGCGGCACTCGCGTATCTGCAACAATTTCTAAATCGAGTGTTCTGGAAACTTCTCGAAATTCTACTTAAAAATCACTATTAGGTCCAGAAGTAGTCCTCAAACACTGTACTGTAGCTTAATTCTTCCTGTTACCACTAATTCCTGAGAAGAACAACACTGTAGGACTTTCTCCAATAGTCCAGAAATTTCTCTTCCAATCCACTTCCAACACCAAATTGTCACGTGTTTGCTATATACACAAACACCCCACACCGTGGATTCGTTGATTGAAAGTCCAGGTAACACTTACTCACTACTTTATTAACTAATGAGGGCTAAAGTTTTCAGGCTCACGAGTTGGCGCCTCTGGTCGAGTAAGGTCGTGTCAAAAGTTATTGTTAGGTGCGAGAAAAGTTTATAGTGTTTTATTATAATTATTTCGTACACCAGCAAATAAAAAATTTGTTAATTGTGCCTCAGTGTTGTGCAGTTTCATTTTGTAAGGAAACAAAAGGCGGACATATGCTTCCGAGAGATAAAACTCGCCTAAAACAGTGGCAGGTAGCGATTCGCAGAGATAACTTTACTCCTTCGAAACATTCGTGTGTTTGTATGAAATATTTTTATCCTGACTATTATGTGTTACCAAAGGAGTCTACTACAGAAACTCGTAAGTAATAATCATGCACATTCGTTATTTTCATTATGCTCATTCTTGATATAACCTAACTTTAATGACATAAGACACCACTAATAGGTATAATAATTTCCCTACTGAGCAAGTAAATTACTACTTTCCCCTTCTATCATCATTGTGTTGAATGTTTTTCAGCTAATTGTTATAAAAATTACTAAAAACTAGCGTTAAAAAGCCATAGTAAACATTAACCTTCAGTGACATTGGTGACATTGACCTTTCCGTACACTAGCGCCTCTCGTGGTGAATTCAAACGCGGTAGCCCTCATTAATAATTAACAATAAATTAATGAGTGCTTTAACTATAATCACAATTAAACATTTATAAGTCTCCGTCTTATTTCTTCTTTACTCGTTCAATTCTAAATTCAGACTGACTTCTTGGCCAACCGTGCGCCTTATATACATCCATGCACGGTCTCTAGAATATTCCTGAACATTCTCGGATTTTGTCGTACAATTCTAGTCCCTTATTTCCAGTCTATACAATTCAGTGGCGCAACAATACGATTTCTTAAATTTTCACTTCCCAAAAAATTACGCAGTGGTTTTTGTAAAAAAAAATATCTGATGTGGCCAGAACATAACTTTCTTATACGTATATATCGTCCTGATCTAAAAAAATCATTCTATTTAATTCTTCACTTACCTCAAGTAAATTTTAATAACGTACCTTGAAATGTTTCATTAACATTTTTAAATAATTAATTATCAGCGTCATTCGATACTATCAATAATAATTCATGTCATATATTTTAATAATTTGTTGTGATTGACATTGACATTTTTGTAACTAAATTAGATCTTTCAAATGTCAAACTGTTAAATTTATCCTAACCCAATTTTATGAGGCCAAATATGTAAAATATATCAGTTTACATCAGCTTTATTTAAGTCCTTGGAAAATATATTTTATTCGCTTGATATAGTAGACATGATTTATAATCTTTCAACAAGAATAAATTTTTTTGCAAGGTCCAATACAAAAAAGTTTGGGTCCCGTGGACCTGGCCAATTTTGCTCATCACCGAATTTTTCATTGTCTTTGGCCTTTAGAACAAGTATACCAAATTTGAATGCTTTATCTCAAAAACTGTGGCTACTATCGCGATACTACAGACATGCGGACACATTTTTTTTAAGTTATGTTTTAACATTATAATTCGTCGATTCGTCCAGAAATGCAATAAAAAATTTTTAATTTTTTTCCAGAAATTTTACCTTTTTTCTTCTTTCATTCATTATGTCTCTTCTGGTGGTACCACATCACCAAATTTAATGTGTCATCTAAAATGTTGTTGACAATCTAAACTGTCAAATTTGGGAAGTATCCCATTAGTATTTTTTGAGTTATCGCGGATACACATTAACGCACGCAGGCACGCACACCCACGAACGCGCGCGCGCGTGCGCCCACACACGCACACGCACACACGCTCCAACAGACATCAATCAGAAAATAGTCAGAATGGATTTAGGACGGTTCAAAACGTATATATTAATCAAAATCTCGAGGTCGAAAAAAAATCACGATTACTATACTTATTATATTAGGTATAAGAAAGTAAAAATGTGACACTTTGTCCTAAAGTACAGTTTTTCGCACTGTACAATTCAAAAAAAGTTAGTCAAAATCGGACGAAAATACAAATTTTATGGGGATGTCTCGCTTTCAAATTGGTCACACTGTATATGTGCTGCACTATAGCTATATATTTTTTTATGTAATAGCGCTATGGCGCCATAAAAGCACTAAAATTAGAGCTCTGGCGTTAAAACTGTGCGGAAAATAAATATAATCGCAAATGAGTACGCAGTAGCTTCCATAACTTTGCTGCTCATGGTCCAGCTAAAAACATATTTTCACTTAAAATGCAGTATTCACTAGAAACCAGAAAAACAACAGCAAAAACGTCACAAATAAAGGCGGCTTAGGCACTCATAACTCGTGCATAATTTTAAATAAACATGATATCTTTCAGATAAAGCATGCAATAAGCTCTGGATATTTGAACGAATACCCGGAGCTGCCTTAATAGGGAATGACACTAAAACACTGCCCGACAGCTTAACAAGGACTGATTGCCAACAGTACTGCCTCAACGAAACTGATTTTTTATGTAGATCGATTAAGTACAGGATAACCGAAACTGGCTATAACCCAAGTTCAGATATAAAAGGAATATGTACACTCAGCAATGCTGACAGACATCTGCTTCCTAATTCTTACAGAGTGTCAGGATACGATGAGGAATATTTTGAAAACGAATGTGCAGCAAATAGTTTACACAGTAAGTACCATTCTATTATTATTTTTATAAAATGGATAATGATGTAGTAAATGAAAATTTGTGATACGACGTCTTGCTTGGAAGATGGCAGCCGTTTTTTTTTTGTTATATATCTATGCATTTTACTTTGTGGAGGATGATAAATGTGGTAATTTGGTACAGATCATAAATAATAATAAAAAATAACGGGGGTCCTATGATTGAGCCTTGAGGAACACCTAGGATTACATCGTGGCTATCGACTGAAAATCATTGCAATCTACTGCTAGCTTCCATTGTTAAGCGAATATATCGATCTACTACATAATTGTCGTGACTATTATGAGTTATTATATCATCTTTAAATATCAGTCGTGCACACGTGTGTTCAAACCATTATTGTGTTGGCACTGGTTTAATTTTTAGATTCTTCTGAAAAGTTCTGTGCCTATGAAGAATATGATAATGTTACACTAGCACACAGCGATGTGTTGTTTGAAAGAAAAACCAAAGAGGAGTGCCAAAAGTTGTGTGAAGAATTTCAGAATTTCAATTGCATGGGTTTTAGTATTATCAACAAACATGTGTGCTTGCTGCATAGTGAAGATAGTAAAATTCATGGACCGAAGATTTTAAGAGAAAAAGTACGTTCAACTTATTATGAAAAAGCGAGATGTCTAAACAGTAAGTTTTAAGTTAAAATATAAAGAATTTTAGATTATGGTAGAGTAACAAAATTAATATTTTACACTGGGGCGTTAAAATTTACATATCCGAGAGGGTTCTTTTTAATTATTCGTAATTTAAACGCAGTACGCTCTTGTGCATGACTCCTTACCGACAAAGTGGATCTTTCTCTCGCGGACGTCCACATATACAGTGTGGATCATTTTGGTGATACATGTATTGTGATCTCGGAAACTATACCCAATGGGAACACATTGTTGTTTAAACGTTTATATAACGTTGATTAACGTTTGAGTAAAGTTGATTAAAGTTATATAAACGTTTAAACAACAATGTGCTCCCATTGGGTAAGAAATAGAAAAAAACGGTTAAATAGGGAGAGTTTTAGACAATTTAGCAACCCACTAAAAGCCGCCCTTAAAATTATTCCAGCTGTTGTGGGTTTTGAGATATCGTCGAAAAAGCTGAATGTTGCAATTTCTAAAATCAGCTATAACTTTTTTATTTTATAGTATTTTTTAAATCTGTAAAAACATTCTCAAAGCAACTTTTTTCGTAGAATTTAACCGTCTTATCAGATTTTAGTTTCAACGTTTCGATTATTTAAGACTATCATCAGGTTCGTTTTTCCTAATCGGCGCCTTATCAGATTTTTCACTTATTAAAAAGCTCGATTTTAGTTTTTCAACGATGTATTACTTGTAGAAAAAAAATAAACAACAAATATGGTAACATCTCAAAGTAAATACTAAAATACAATGAACGTACTTTAAGTTATGTAACTAAAGAACTACCTGTTGATGAAAAGGTAACAGATTTTTTCTAAATAATGGGTTTTGGGTAAATTTTGCAAAGCAGTAAGGAATTATTCAGTAAAATCACTAAATTTGTTTAAACTCAACAATTTACTAAAAACAACAATATTTGTCGTCAAAGAGTTTGACGTAAAAATGCAAAGTTTACTTGATATTTCACAGTTTTCATTTGAGTGCATGGAGCTTCAATTTAGAATAATTTTTTTCTGTGGAGAAAAATGTCTGTAGAATTGACATTTCATTGATATTTTGTTGAAGTAAATAAGTATTATTGGTTACGATATTTTTGGCGAAAACTAGTAGGACGTATTTACAAAATGTTAAGTTTTTGGTAAATTATTGAGTAAACAAATTTAGTGATTTTATTGAATAATTAATTCTTTACTGCTTTGTAAAATTTACCCAAAATCTGTTATTTAGGAAAAATCTGTTCTTTTTTCATAAAAGGGTAGTTATGTAACTTAAAAAGCGTTCACTATATTTTAGTATATATTTTGATGTGTTGCCATATTAGTGATACATCGTTGAAAAACAAAAATCAGGCTCTTTTTAATAAGTGAAGAATCCAACATGACGCCCTAAGAAAAAACGAACCTGATAATGGTCCTAAATAATCGAAACGTTAAAACTAAAATCTGACTAGTTAAATTCTACAAAATAATGTTCTTTGGGAATGTTTTCATAGATTTAAAAAATATAAAAGTTATAGTTGATTTTTTGAAAATTCTACAATCAATTTTTTTGACTACACAAATCTCCCAACAGCTGGAACAGTTTTGAAAGTGGCTTTTAGTTGGTAACAAAATTATCTAAAACATTTCCCATTTAACCATTTTTCAATCTCTTATAGTTTCCCAAATCCCAAGTATCACCAAAATGGCTCACACTGTATATATGTGTAAAATTTCTTTAAATTTTGTGTGGATGTAACTACAAAACGAACCTTTACCAGCTTCACGATCTTATTGGGCCAAGTTTTGTGTCACCGGTTCCTCCGCCAGAACTTTAAATTTTGAAGGCCAAGCAGATGAAAGATATATACAAGAATTTAATCCTCTAATATATCCAACCACATATTTCCATTATAGAAATATGTATATCAAACCAGTACGAAAGTGGGTGAACACTAAGCAGAGTGATAATTTTAAGTGTCGAATTATAATTATTTTCCCATGGTGTCTGAATATAGCAAATTAACATATTCTTACTTCCGGTTTAAACGGCCCAAGTAACAACTCTAAGATACTTTTGATTTATTTAGGTTTTAAAAGTGCTTTAACATGTTCAATAAAATGATAGTGGTTTTAAAATTACCTTAAGATAAACTAGAAGTTCTTAAAGACCACTGATTCTTATGCAAAGGATTTAATGCACTCTTTAAATTAAAATAAAAAAACTATTTGCTCCTAATGCCCTATTGACCTTATACTAGTTTTATAATACTCTTGACATTGGCTATTTTAAAACTAATTTGCCTTTTTAAAGAATTAAATAGCAAGTTGGTTTTAAAACAATCCATTTTGGAACAAATGGTTTTAATGTAGTTTTATGGAGTATCCTTGATGTAGTCATTAAAACCCATTAAGAAAACTATTTTATCTTAATCCTATATGCTCAATGAAATTCCACATTAAATCCTAAAACATAGTTTTTACTTTTTAAAGAGTAAATTAAGAATATTTTAAAGTTCAAAGGTTTTAATTTAGTCAATTTGATTAAAAGAAATGCCTGTTGGATTTTTTGATGACTTTATTAAAACTAATTCTACCCCCTCCATAATCGGAGAAAACACGCCATCTGCTCAATAAACTGATTGCTGATTTAGTGAACCAGTGCAGTCCGTGTACCTACTTTATGCATGAATGAAAATTAGAAGACATATTTAAAATGGAAAATATTAGTGACAAGTATTTTAAATTAAAACGAAGTCACTAAATCCAGCAATCACAAAACCGGGACAATTTTAAGTTTAGGATTTCATGCGCGCGCCAGATCCCTTTAAATCAATAAGGCCACGAGTTTAAACATATTAAAGCAACTCAGTTTTAAAAGGAAGAGTAAATAATGTCTGGGAGAGTAATTGTACTTAAAGTGGTAAATAAAACGCTATTTTAAGTCTTGTAAGATTTAAAATGTTCTATTAAGTTGCAATCAGTTTTTATCTAGACCACGCCATTTTTTATATAAGATACAGACCCGCCATGATGGATATTTTCAATAGCCAAAGAAAAAAATATTATTGAAATATTTGCGCTTTACATCCTCTTAACTAACTGAAGGACGGTGTGTCCAAACATGCAATTTAATAAAAAAAATGCATTTGGATGTTTAGATGCAAAATAAAAATTGACGATATTTTTAAAAAAAATTTTAGATAATAAAAAAAACATTATATTGGTGGCGCTCGAGTTATATAGAAGTATTTTATTATATTTTGTCAGAAAAGTGCCATCCGTTGGTAATTTTTACCAGAATAGTTTGCATTTGAATATTATTTTTGATCAGCTTTATATGCGTTACGTTTAAAATATTACCACTCTGCCCCATTAGAGACTTGCCGTTGTTTTAACTATTTCACGCATAAAGTTGTCCGACTTTAAAACAAAATAAAACCCTTTTAGGATTAATTATAATGATTCTCAAGGCAATTTAGTCTGCTGCAATTTTATTTTAAATGCAAAACGTTTTAATACACAAATTTAAGGTTGCCTTGAAGAACTCTTTAAGAATATGAAATTAAAACTAAATGGTTTTTAATATAGTTTTAAAATTTAGTCTTCAAGACCCTTTTAGGATGGGCCCTTTTTGGCTAGAAGCTGCTTTATGGTGATCCTAAGCTTGTCTTAAAGATCATTTGGTTTTATTCGAAGTTTTATTGTATAATTTTAAAGCGACCTTGGAGATCTTAATAAGAGCATTAGTGTTACCTGGGGGAAGTACCTTTGTACACCTTTGTTTCATCCGAATTCAAAGACACCATTTTCAACTTCAGAAAATCTTATTGAATTCAGAAGACAGAAAATTGATGAAGTGAGAATGATCACCCTGCACCATTCTTTCATTTTTTTTTAATACTTGCAAACAATATTTAATTTTTTAGTATCTGTTTCATGCAGCCAAACCTATATGAGAATGGTTTACGATCCAGAACAGAATTTCTTCGGAAAAGTTTATATGCAGGGATATTCTGACAATCCGGAATGCTATGCAATAGGCCAAGGAAGGTTCAAACTTATCACATTAAAGTTGCCATTACTATCTAGTAAATGTGGAATTCTAAGGGCGGACGGCCCATTAAACAGGTAAATAATGGATCAAAAATGTAAAAATTGAGAAGTGTTTTATGTCGGAGAGAAAGAGAGCACGAATCAAATAAAGTACTCATAATTGAAATGGTTCGCCCAGAAATTTGGTCCGACAGTAAAGGGCTATAATGTAAATAATATTGTAAAATATTGACAAATTAAAAAAACTAAAATATGGACAATTTTCTTGATTATAAGTATCCTGGAGATGATAAAAACTAAAGTTTTAATCATCTCCAGATAATGCCTACTTGGTTGACGATACAAGTGTCCAGGATAGGTTCCCGAGTGGTTTGATGTTTTTGGAAACTACTTCAGTATTAATGGTTATAAGCAGAGCTGTCAGGTACTTCAATTAAAAGAATTGAAATAGTAATTTAATTATTTTTAAGTAATTAAATTACTTTAATTCAATTACTTTTTTGGACGCCTTAAAATAATTGGTATTTGAATTACTTTTGTAAAAGTAATTGTAGTTGGTAATTGTTTTATTGTTCTTGGTAATTGAAGTACTGAACAAATAATTCAATTCCTTTTGGATAATTCAATTCCTTTCAGATACTTTAATTACCTTAAAATAACTGAAATTGTATCGAAAATATTCCGAGAAAAATCGCAACGCACTTGGCTTTAATAACTTGTCTGAGCTTGTCGTTTGACAGTATTTTTGTTTTCTTTCAGTTATCCAGTGCACTACACAGTATACAGTAGCTGTGATTGCAAGAAAACCATGTTTTTAATTATTTGTGTCCTTGTGTTTTTAATTCTTAAAAAGTTGTCCGGCAAGGTAAGTAAATATTAAATAATAAATTTGTTCTTTACTGTTTTTTAAATATTAATATATGTTATACATATATCTCCGATATTGGCAATATCTATTATTTTACCTATTTGATTTAATCAAATACCTATTAATATTAGTTACACTGACAAAATTTTTTAATAATGATTGTAAAAACAAAATTTTTGCACAGAAATGCGTTTCACGTTGAACTCAAATATCGAATAAAAATGCCTGTCTGTATGTATGTCTGTGTGTAGACCATTTCTTGTCAACACAATAATTTCTTTTAGACTTGAAAATTTTATTTTAAATTTAGTACCTATATATGTAAAATAGCTTGGTAGAATATTACCTACATACGTGTTTGAATGACCTAATAATTATTTAAAAATACATGTACATTGTGCCTCTTTTTTGGTAGGTATTTGAATTTCTTTTATTTTCAGTCGATATTTCAATTATTTTTGGTAATTCAATTACATTCAAAGTAATTCAATTAAATAGAATAATTGAAGTATAAGGTAAAGTAATTGAATTCATTTACTTGAAAAAAAATATATTATTTTCGACGAGTAATTGATACTTGAAGTACTGTGTAAAATAAGGAGTAATTGGTAATGAAAATATTTACTACTTTTATTGATAATTGGTAATTGGTACTTCAATTACTTTTAATGGGTAATTGTGACAGCTCTGGTTATAAGTAGGTACTTTATTTGATATTCAACAATCATTGTGTGAAGAATTTCTTTTATAATTATAAAACGTTTTTAGAACTTTATTATCAGGAACTATGATAATACAATACAATTCCATTATACAAACTCAAGGGGACAGAATTATTAAAGTTGGATGTATATTCGGAAACGATAGTAAAATATTAATTGGCACTGGAGTGAAAATATCTACGTAAGTTTACAAGTACTTACTTCTCAAAATATGTTTTTAATCATCTAAATAATATTGCCATATTCTCTATTAGAAAGATTGAAAGCATCTGATGTGGTGGGCAACTTTTTACACAAAAGTAATGTAATATTAACTTTAACTCTAAAAAAATCTAGTAAATCTTCTATTTCAAGAATTTCAAGAAAAAAATCTTTTAAACTTACTTCTGACCATGTTAACAAAATTTATTGTGTAACCCACAAAATAATTTAAAATGTGCAAATCGATTCATTTCCAACAAGTTCTCTTTGAATTGTCGTAGTTACACACACTTTTCACCTTTAAACCTTTTTGTATTTTTACTGTTTTAGGCCTCGTCCAAACAAAGGGAGTACATTCTTTGATAATTCCTCAAATAATACCAGATCTCCAGTTGTAGAAATGCGAATCCTAGATTTAAACACACAAGAAGAAATAAGTGACTCTCAAATTGGACAGGAACTGCAGCTTGTTATCGAACTTAAGTCAATAAATAGTAGGTGTAAATATTAATTTAGTGGTGAGAGGTATGAAACTTCTCGTATGGTCTAAAATGCTACTATCCGACCGACATCATAGATGTCTCTGTTTCGGATAGCGACTTGTGCAGCAAGTACCGAGAGCGGCGACCTCTAGCCCAGGTGGACTAAACTACTGTTATTAAATATGATTTGAACGAAGCAACTACTCAGCGGGCAAATACCCCGACCTGCATTGGATTATACCTTCAAACCATGATAGATCGATAGCCAATATCATTCGGTACTTGCTGCACAAGTCGCTATCCGAAACAGAGACATCTATGATGTCGGTCGGATAGTAGCATTCAGACCATACGAGAAGTTTCATACTCACCACTATTCAATTTACCTTAGTTAGTATATGACTAGCAGATTGGCCACTATCATTTGTCTGTTCCATAACCTATGGCATACTGAGGAGAACAAATAAGTTCGAAATCGGTCTATGTCTGGTTAGGAATTGACAAATGATATTGGCTATCGATCTATCATGGTTTGAAGGTATAATCCAATGCAGGTCGGGGTATTTGCCCGCTAAGTAGTTGTTTCCTTCAAATCATATTAAATTAATTTAGTGTTTTGGTGTCGATTCTTCAAGCAGTTCTTTTAATAAACGAGAATTTCTCGGGAACTGTCATGCCGTTTCCTGTTTTCAGATCCATTTTGCTAGAATATCCAACGTTATAAATAAACATCGCAGGATTTGATATTCCCCAGAGACGGCCGTTACATTCATATTAGTTTTTCACAGAAATTAAGTAAACAAAATGATTTATTAATTACAACATAATATAATATAAATATCTGATTTCATTGGTACAGAGCAGCACGTGGTCACCCCTTTTTGCGGGAGTTTAGTTACATGCGGAGACCTTCACGTACCTGTTTCTTTATTGTGCGTTTGCGAAAGCGCGATATATTTAGTTGTGATTTGAGATTCGCGCGTCGTGGAATAAACGATTTCCGAGAGTTAGAAAATATTGAAAACCAACAAGGATTTTTCGGCACCGATTTTTTATATGTATAGCCCCCCCCCCCACAAATTTCCTTCTAGATCTGCCAGTACTAACAGATTTTTTTAAAAGCATCAAAAGATAACAACTCACTGTCTTTTTCAAAATACCTCAGACTATAATAAAAAAAAATATTTTCATATAGCCTCAAACAAAACACTACTTAAAATCACTACAAAGTTATATAAATGAACTTTACACTTATGACAAATAAAATTGTATTCTACATACATTTAGGGAATCATTTAAATATCTAAATCAAATACTCAAATATTATTGTTTCTAGAATTTAAAAATTACAAAAAAAAAAACTTGTGGTTTTGGAATATTCCGATATATTACGAACATTTTCCGAGTTTACATTATTTTACACTTTTATTGTACAAATTTACAAAGATTCTCTAGTTTTACAACGTTCAATTGCTTCGTAAAAAATGTAAAATCATTTGTAGATCATTATATCTCATATACTGCTCTCCTAAGACAAAATAATGTAACTCAAAACTCACCCATTTCTTTATTATACTGCTTTACAATAGTCCTATATCAATATCATATTTCCTAAGCAAAACAGACCTGTTAAGCAATGAAAAGCCCTAATAAAATATAACGATCACAATATTCCTTGAGAAATAGACGTAATTCACTTTTGAGTTATGTCATTTTGGCTTAGGAGGGCAGTATTATAAATTTAAAATTCTTCAGTATATAAATTTTAGGTTCTTATGATATTTGGGCAAGTCATCTGGTAGCAATGACAGAAAAAAATGATGAATCGATATTTCTTTTGGATGACAGAGGATGTCCCACAAATTTAAACATCTTTCCACCTTTAGAAAAAGTGGCAACCAATACTTCAAGAAAGTTGGTGGCATCGTTTCAAGCATTTAAATTTGCAACATCGCCTATTGTGAGATTTAGTGTTATAATTCAATTTTGCCCAGATGAATGTCCACCAGTAGGTATTTTATTGATTTCAAATGCTGTTTCAGTTAAAAATAAAACATACATATTTACATAATATTAAAAAAATAAACGGTTGAATAAGGCTCGACAATAATAATTTTGAAAATTTCATACATTCCGAGAGAAGCCAAAAAATGATGGTGAATATAAAAATACATTATAAGAAAGTGCATTTTTTATTTTTCAAGACAGACCAGACTGAATTTTGTTGCATTTAGAACTAAAGCCCAAGTCGAAATCCTTATAAAACTTTTTTTTGCTGAACTCAGAATATATATTCTCACAATTAAAAAAAAATAATAAAAAAACATTTTTTTTTAGGCATACGAGTGAATATAGGTACTTACCAAACTTATTAAATTTTATCGAGAACAAAAATAGCAGAACAATAAATAATGAGGCATCAATCAAATCCTGCTAACTCCAAAATGCAACATTTTACAGAAAATGAAAAAATTTTTTAACTATTCTCCCACACAGACCGAAAATTTTTTTCTGTCTAAAATTTTGTGTATCATAATTCGTCGAGATTGGTCCAGAAATGGAATAAAAATTTTCAAAATTTTTTTCACGAATACGTAACTTCCTCACTTTGAAGGGTGAGGAAGTAATAAATTATTTTATAACTCTATAAGGAACAACGTAAACTAGTAATTAAACAAAAATATTTGATTTTGTATATTCATCCATTGTATTCCTTAAAAACACAGACACACTTGCAAAGCACCACTCGTTTAACGGATAAACATTAGGGCTTTTTGGCCGTAATGAAGTTATAACCAGTGATTTTGACCAATCGGTTTTCATTGGCTAAAAAGAATGTTAATTTTGAATTTATCCAATCAGAATACAATGTGTACTACCTGGTTATTACAATTTCTGCACCCGAAAAGCCCTATTAACAGTTGACAAGACGAGACCATTATCCACAAGCTCACAGCGAACAGAGCTCTGCTACTAGCTAAAATGGAGCGGTTTTTAATAGGATTTGAAGGTTACTATTTAGATAGATGGATTCCTTGGAAAATTTTATATCAAACCCGCCAGAAATATGAATTTCGTTGAAAATTAGAGATAGCGGGGTTTGATTCCATATGTCTCTAATTTGAAATTTATTCAATTCATATGGAATAATCCATACATCATTTTTTAGGTCACTTGTGGACATAACATTATATCTTACGGTAGAAGAAAGAGGGAAATAATATCTCACTCGATTCAGACAATTAATGGCACCACAGTTGTAAAAATTAGTAGGTCTGACTTTGAAGAAAGACGTGGCCTGGTAAATGAAATGCCCCTCGAATATGTAATGCTAGTAAGAGACCCAAAATCATTTTCTGACAAGCTGGTATTTGGAGAAAACAAAATTCTAGTCGCAGGATATGGTAAAAATTTTATTAATTCCTAAATTATTCATATTCCCCAAAGATATTTTCAACAGGCAACTGGTCTGCATTGAATATTACAACTATTTTCTTTATTTCAATTTACATTTAGGACCAATATTTCACAATGGAAAACAGAAATCCTTTATCTAAAACAAAAAATTGGTCATTAATTTAAATATATATAAGGAAATACTTTTCTTGATCAATTTGCCTTACAGTTAGAACTACTAGAACAATATTAACAAATACCAATAACTGACTCATTGATGTTTTCAGATTATACAACCAACGAAGTCTGCATGGATTACTCATTAGTCATCGGTTTGATAGTAACTTGGATCTTAATTCAAATATTTTTTGTCATTGGTTGCATTATATTAGTCAAACGATATAAGAGGTACTACCAGCATCAATGCACGAGGCAATCGTTAGAAGAACTGCACAGAAATTTTGATATAGGATTTAGTAATTTGGAGAATAGGAGAGTTCATTGGGCAGATAATGAAAATATTTTGTAATAAAAGTACTTTTATATTTTTACATAACATCATTCTATTTATAGAAATTATGAAGGATTTAACTCGTTTGATTTGTAACTATTATATAAACGTGTGTACTATGTGAATATTTCAATAGATAATTGTTACCTAATAGCGTTTGTTTTTAACCCTATTAGATTTTTTTATTTATTTGTGTAATAAAGAATAAACAGTAAACCATCATTTAGTTGTTAATACAGATAAATAAAAGTGGGATTATAGAGCCGTACTTCTTCTAACAATCAAAATATACAAAACACATACTTTCTACTTAATTCAATACCTACATGAAAATATATATTTACAGCTACTATAAGTATTCACTGTATTACGTTGATATTTTCATTGATCTCTTGCTTCAGTTCTTTACTTAAATCAATTTGTCGCTGCAATGTAAAAAGATTTTCTACCTTACGTATTTCACGTCTCTCAATATCTTTCAGTACTCCCGCATGTAGTTGTTCCCTAAAATAACAAATTGTTAATTACAAAAATCAACTATTACCAAGTGCCATTCATTACCTATCAAGATGTTGTTTATAATGAACGTATCCAATAATCCCCAGCGAAAACGAACAAGCAGCAATAAGAACCACTTTGGACTGTAACGACATTTTTTTAATCTTTCATTTAAAAAGCGTAAAGAAAATAGTCAAAAAAATGAGGTTATATTAGCTAAGTCGATACAAATGTAAATTGTAAATTCTAAATTCCCCAATATCCTACAATAATTATCTTTTCAACGCATAGATGTCGGAATGAAAAATTAACCAATGCAATGAGGGCTGAGAGTATAAAAATACATTATACTCTCAGAACGAGGGCTACCGCGCTTGAATTCACCACGAGAGGCGTTAGTGTAGGGAATTGTCTGGAACATTAATATTTACTATGGCTTTTTAACGATAGTTTTTAGTAATTTTTATAAAAATCAACTGAAAAACAGCATTAATCACAATACCCCTTCCTTTTAACGTCTCCGACTTTGACCATATTAAAGTAAATAAAATTGAGGCAGAGACAACCTGATTGAGGTAAAAGTATTTTACGTTTTATGGTAAAACAGTAACATCATAATTGTAATTCTTCAAATATTCCGTGCGTTTAAAACATTCCTAACAATATTTTCCAATCCCTAATTACGATTATTAAAGTCGGTAAAATTGAGGGTAAAATGGTATTTTACGTTTTATGGTAAAACAGTAAAATCATAGTTGTAATTCTTCAAATATCCCGTGCGTTTAAAATATTCCTAACGATATTTTCCAATCCCTAATTACGATAATTGTAGCGTACATACCTAGAAGAAGTCTTTAAGTATGTGCGTTGATTGAAGTATTATTATATTTCAATCAATGACTTCAGAAATATTCTATTCTGAAGTCATTGATTTCAATCAACGGTATGTGGGTGTATACCGCGATGTGAACTGATATCTCGGTAATTCCAGTGAGATAGGTATGTGTGAGGGACAGAATGAGTTCTGATATACATATTACTGCTCCAATCTTAGACAAGAGAGTAATTTCTCTAATCTAAGGTTCCAATTATCGTGCATTAATTATGACAATGACATTAATGATCATAGCCACAAATAATCTCATTTAAGTTTGATTTCATATAGGTATAAATTATTAGTAGTAGTTGCTTTTCTGAGAATTAGTGAACTTTCAATATTTAACTATATTATACTCTTGATATCAAACTAAACAGATTTTTACTACGAATCAATGACACTATTTTTATATGAATTATGGACTTTTTATTTTCTCGGTAAAATCATGGATTTTATGTCTTTCTTAATATTTCCGGAAAAATTGTATCCCTAATATGTTAGGAAACAATTTAATATATGACGTCACGACTCTTCAGGTTAATTCCAACATTCGACATTGTTAAATGCTTGAAGTCGACGGCTCGACAAGCTTTCTTTACATACCAGCCACGAAATAGGAAATCGTGCAACGTCGCACGTAGGCTTTAAGTTCCGAATAATGGCCTCTTGTGTATGTATTTATGTATTAAAGCGTCTCCTTATTTATCTCCACTCAGTGTATTTAACAAGTGATAATTGCTTTAGACTCTTGTAAATTAAAGAACATGGAATGTAAATAGTGTTGTGTAGTGATAATTTAAAATACAATCTAATTTTTCGCGAGTTTTTATGTATTATTTCGTTCGTACACATATAACCTAAAGTAGTTAAATAAACATGCCGGCAAAATGTTGTATCCCCGGTTGTAAGTCAAATTACGATTCATCTGTAAAAACTGAAGGCTTAAAAACTGTTTTTGGATTCCCCAAGGATGATGGGTTAAAACAAAAATGGCTCAAAGCTATTCCTAGGAAAGAATGGACACCATCAAAATATTCCGTAGTATGTGAGTTGCATTTTGATTCCGGTAAAGTTACTAAACTTGACAAATATCTGTTACCAGACGGAACTTTTGATATGATTGCCTGTAAACCAAAATTAAAAGAGAATGCAATCCCATCTATTTTCCCAAATTTACCTAAATATTTGTCAAAGGAAAAGCGGATTGTGCGAGAAGATCCGGACAGGCGCCAAAACCAAATCCAGCAACATGAAATTTTTAGTTATTTTTCGGAAAAGGTAAATATTTCTGAAAACTGGAATAAAAAAATTTAACATCCAAGGTCGTCTTTTATACATTAAATGTTGATGCTGAGGCAGCTAAAACAGAAAATCAAATATTAATTAATAACGACCTCACTGTAAAGTATTGGTAAAGGACAATGAATTATATTTTAATGAGTTAAAGTGGATTTTAGATTTTGATATGAAAATTAACAGGTGGTCACAGGTGCAAAATTTATTAGATAGATTTAAATATGCGTATTATCCCACTAGTTCAAAAATAATATTCAAAATTCATTGCAACAAGCCTTGTTGTATTTAAAACAAGCCTCAGATTTTACTGAAACTGATGAAACATATTTATATTCTAAACAGCTAAGTATTTATTGTAGATCAAGTAATTCAAATGACTAAATTAAGTCAGTGGTATATATGTGCGACATCTATATATTAATAGAAAACCTGACCACCTACATTTAAATGTCACCTAAAATTTATATGAAAACGCAGAAATGAGGGTTAATGTGCTTGAATTCACCACGAGAGGTGCTAGTGTAGGGAAAGGTCATGTCACTGAACGTTAATGTATGCTATGACTCTTTAACGATAGTTTTTAGTAATTTTTATACAAATTAGCTGAAAAACATTTAACACAATGATGGCAGAAGCGGAAAGTAGTAATGAGGGCTAACGTTCTCAGGCTCACCAGTTGGCGCCACTGGCGAGTGTTGTCATGTCATAAGTTATTCTTATGCGCGGGAAAAGTTTATAGTGTTTTATTATAATTATTTCGTACACCAGCAAATAAAAAACCTTGTTTATTGTGCCTCAGTGTTGTGCAGTTCCAGTTTGTTCGGAAACAAAAGGCGGACATATGCTTCCGAGAGACAAAACTCGCCTAAAACAGTGGTTGATAGAGATAACTTTACTCCTTCGAAACATTCGTTTGTTTGTAAGAAACATTTTAATTCTGACGTTACCAAAGGAGTCTACTACAGAAAATCGTGAGTAATAATCATATTGTACATTGTACATTCGTTGTTTTCATCATACTCATTCTTCATATAACCCAACTTTACTGACATATGTCACGTCTGATAGGTACAATAATTTCCCTACTGAGCAAGTAAATTATTACTTTCCCCTTCTGCCTTCATTGTGTTAAATGTTTTTCAGCTAATTTTTATAAAAATTACCAAAAACTAGTGTTAAAAAGTCATAGTAAACATTAACGTTCAGTGACGTTGACCTTTCCCTACACTAGCACCTCTCGTGGCTAATTCAAGCGTGTTAACCCTCATTTACTTGCTCAGTAGGAAAATTATTAAGTCAGTTATTAGACCAGTCAAATTAAGCAAAAATCAGGCCCATTTTCACGATAATTTCCTTAGATTAGTTCCTAATCTAAGATAATTTCCAACCATTCCCGACCAATACCATTCGATTCAGTTTTTTTTTTGAATTCTCATGGTCAATTTTGCCGTAAGTTATATGAGCAAGAATTTAATTTATAAACAATTAAAGTTGTGAAAATGATGAGAATCGGTGTTTCTAAATATTCAACTTCAAACGCTGCGAAAACGGCAATAGATAGAGAAAAATTGCTCAGAACATTTTTTATAGATCGTTAAATTCCCTTCAAAAAAAGTCCACGACGGCATATCTCTACGATGAATAGTTAAGGCGTTACAACAATGAGTTACTGCGTATAGTTAACTTTAAAATGTGTCCATGTATATTTGTACAATGGGCCCGTTGTACCCAGAGGGGGAAGGTAGTCTAGTTTGGAACACCTGCTTCTCAAGAATGTTAGGAGCGCTTATGTAGATACCCTCGGGCACAGGGCACTATAGTACTTGGTATTATAACTAAATAATAATTTTCCAGGTCTTTGAGTATGCATAAAAGTATATAATAATTATATCTAGACCAAAAAAAGTGATAAATACATTTGCTAACGTTGTAAAAATAAGAAAATTATGAAAGATTTACAGCAAGTCTACTTTAAAATGTTCTGCGCAGGCGGCCATTACGCGGCGTACGTGTCTGTTGATCGCGCATGCGCGTTACTTGTACAGCTGACAGCAAAAAAACCATAAATATTTAACTCATTGTAACGTCTTAACTATTCATCGTAGAGATATGCCGTCACGGACTTTTTTGAAGGGAATTTAACGCTCTATAAAAAATGTTCTGAGCAATTTTTCTCTATCTGTTGCCGTTTTCGCAGCGTTTGAAGTTGAATATTCAGAATACATCGATTTTCATCATTTTCACAACTTTAATTGTTTATAAATTAAATTCTTGCTCATATAACGTACGGCAAAATTGACCATGAGAATTCAAAAAACATACTGAATCGAATGGTATTGGTCGGGAATGGTTGGAAATTATCGTTTTGAAAAACCCTTAATTTGACTGGTCTATATGCAAGTCAATGATGTAAAATTATTAGGTATATAGTTGGACAACAATCTTGGATGGGATATACACATTGACAATTTATGTAAAAAATTAACACCAGTGTGTTACTCATTATATCTATTAACGGAACTAAGTAGCAAAGAAGTGTTGTTATCGTATTATCTATTCGAGGATTCAATACCATATCATATTTTGGGGTTGTTCAGACATCAGTATTAGTTTTTAAATTACAAAAAAGAGCTGTTAGATCTATAATGGGTGTGTCTAGATTAACCTCGTGTAGGCCATTATTTAAATTATTAGGATTACTTACAGTAGCGTGTATACATACTATTTTGAAAGTATATTGTTTGTTAGGCAAAATCGGGAAAAATTTATAAAAAATAATTATTTTCACAAATACAATACTAGATTTGGAGACAAATTTTGTTTTCCTAATCATATGTCTATAGTCGAGAACAATCTTTTATACTGGGTATACGATTATATAATAAACTACCTGATCTTATCAAAATCGAAACAAAGTTGTATTCTTTTAAAAAAAACTGCTAAACAATTTCTCATTCAAAACTGTTTCTATAGTGTCTATGAATACCTTAATTACTAATTTATTTATTTTAGCCGTGTTTCATTTTTATATTTTTTCTGTTATTTTAATAATTTAATGTGATAAAATAATTGAAGTATCTATATTGTAGTACCTTACTTGTCCTATGCCAAATTTTGTATAGTCTTTCGGGATAAATAAACTATTATTATTATCAAGTGGAAATGATAATTGGTTGTAATATTTTGTGGACAAAACTAGATAATCCACCATTTAGACAATTTTTGCAAAAGCGTATTAGTGGGCAGTATAGCAATAATGTTCTGTTGCCATCGGAAACACTACACTAAGAAAAAACATTTATCACAAAAATGTGACAGTATTAAACAAAAAATGTATACTAATACTAAACTGAATGACAAACATGTCTGGATTAGTGTGGATGAAACCACCAATGCTTGCGACTGGAAAATTGGCAAATGTTTGTGGTTGCATTGGAGGAAAATTGTTCAATGCGCAGACATCCGATTTCATCTAAAGTTATTAGAAACTACAAACTATAGCATTAGAGCATATGCAGTTCACTGCACCGCAGTGTACATTCTTCAATTATCGGGAAATATTGCTGAGGCAGTAAAATAAAAATTCAAAACTGTTTTGAAAAACAGTCCTGGATTTCTTATGATGTTAAGTATAGTGAACCTTTTAAATGACAAAGTAGATTTTTCTACACAAAACATGAATGTGGAGTCTGAAAAAGTTCAGATATTTTAAATATGTGCCAATTACATCTGTCGACGTTGAATGATCCTTCTCACAATAAAAATGATTTTTAATTAGAGGCGCCAGAGATTACCTCCGGAACATTTACAACAAATAAGTATTAGCAATATACTTTTACACTTGTTATCGCTAGTTAAAAATACATACAGTAACACATCACCTAAAGGCAACCCTGGAATTGACGTCATTTATCGCTGCCTCCCATTCTCTAGCTATTTTTTAGATAGGAAACTTCCATGTCTTTAATAGTTATGTTATTATATAAGGTACCTACAATCGTTTACATTAGTTATAAAAAAAAATGCAATTAAAATTATACACAGTGTTATCAAATGCTGCAAATGTCATACCTACCCAAATGAAAACAGGAAAAATAAAATAACGAAAAAAGTGTATCATATATCTTCACAAGTTTAAAAAATATAATTTTATTTTTATGTAGTATTTATATAAAACCAAAATTTATGATTATTGATGCATATATGTGTATATTCATAATTTGACATTACTTATGTAGGTAATAAAATGTGCCTAATAATCTAAAATGTAACAATGCGGAATTAAAATTATACATTTATTGCAAAATGGCATAATTATTTCTAGTCCAACAAATTGTTGCTGACCAATTTCTGAGGAATCCTTGGCTATGTGGTCTATTTGCAGTCAATCCAAGGCAAAGTTTAGACGTTAAAGGTAAATTTCGCCATTCTCTTAACGTCATTCCAATTGAGACCAGTATCAGTTGTTGTAAAAGAAGGAATAATAAGAGAATTGCCAGAAACAAACTGTAGATAGCTGTCACAAAAGACAAACTTAACCTATAAAGAAAATAAGGTTGTAATTGATGAGGATAGACACATGTAACAGTGCGTTGGTTCAACACACCCTTGCTACAAAAATAAAATAAAAATACACAGAGGAATATCACATTATTAAGATACTTACTCAAATAGTTTATATACATCTGAACAATCATCTGGCAACAATATTGTTTTATACAAAGTAAATGGATGGCATACAGATGTCAAAGTTAAATTTGAGCTGTAAAGTAATGCTCCCATGGCAAAAAATAGAGACAGAATAAAAAGACATTGATTGTGTTTCCCCACACAACAATCAAACCTAAAAATATTTTAGATTACATACTTTGGTAAAATTATGGGACGAGTGTTACACTCGATTTCTTTGAATTTTTTTGAAAATTTCCATTTATAATCTTTCAGAATTTATGTGTAAAACTATGATTGGTGCATTAAAATAATTAGGTTTGTAAAATAAAGTTCTGGGAACTGGTAATATAATCTAACATCCTAGGAAAACATAACAATCAGACATTATTACTCTTACTCAATCATATATTTACTAACCATATACAATGGTGATCCTTATCAGGTACTTTTATCTGACAAATGGAACAGTTTTGTAACCGACCCCCGATTTTACCAATTTCAGCCTCACTCTCCACTATCCGATTTATTTGCTTCGTCCTTGTTTTCATTAAATATAAGCACATTATGAATCCAAAAATAATTATACTTAGTGCAATATTCTCTTCTAACAATATTTCTAAAAATGGTATTACAAGAAATTCAAAAATTATATATAATATAACTAGAGATGTTATTGTCCATACGAAGAAAAACTTTGTGTGTGGTATAGTCCTTATTAGGAAGTTAAAAATAAAAGCTAAGAATATCGAGACAGTCGTAAACGAAAAAAATTGTCCACCAAAGGCTTATCGAAGCTAACAATAACATTGTAGGTATAATAAATATTGGTAGTGCAGCATCAAATGCCACTTGTTTGGCTCCTCCTCTCCAAGGTATTCTCAATCTATCTTGTATTGTAGTCATAATACCTGATTTATGTTGTTGTGACATAGGTCGAGAAGTAATTAGACTAAAATAAAAATGTAAAACGTAAAACTGTAACACTTGCAAGTTAAAATTACCTTTCAAATGCTTCATCCAGGTCTACACAATTGCAGCAGCAAGCTAAAATATGATTTCTCTCATGATTTACATCATAATATTCACAACAACATAATGGACCACTTTCATCGTTCATTCCTCATAAATAATTAAATATACAATTTCTTCGTCTAATCTATAGAAAGCCTCAATTCATCTAGACTCATCTGATCACATTTTAAAATAAATAAAAAATATCCTCTAAAATAAAATATTTATTGTTGTTTATTGTTTTTGTTATGTGTAACCAATCACAAATAAGACAAATCTTCTACTTCTTATTTACACTCTTAGGTTAGAAGTTGTTTTCCTTGTTATCAGGGTCCATCTGATTTTAGGAACACCGTGAACATCGAATTAGAAGTACCTCAAGTGAACATAACCATTGGAAGCAGCGACCTAATACACGGTCGCTGGTTTGAACCACAGAACCGTTAACTTTGAACCACTTCATCGAAAATGCCTTTTCAGTTCCATCTCTACATAAATCAATAGCGGGTCTTCATACACGATCTTACACCACGTGACCAATTAAGTACCTTTAACAACCTCGTCGATTGGTTCTCTCAGTAAAAGATGATTGAAAACTATTCCTTAGACACATACACGTATGTGGAAAAATCCATATCTACCAGTTGATCACGTGGTTTACGATCATTTATCCATTATATGATTTTACAAATAGGCATATTCGTCGAGAATTTAAAAATTATTTCTACGCATAAGTATAAACAAAACTTTAAACAATCTGCATATGTGTAAAATTTCTATTTTGTGTTATTTATTTGGAAATGCAGCATAGAAGCATTATATTTTTTCCAATTAACAGACCATGATTTTGGAATATAGTTCACAAGATCTTGTAAATTAACCGATTTCATTTGGATTTTAAATTCAAAATCGTTTCGAACTCCCTGCTAGAAGCAGCCTATTTATTTTAATTTATTTTGTTCAAACTAAAATAAAAAACTTGTTTCCATTTTGTAGGATGCATCAGTCACCTGATTGCTTCAGTTTGGAATATACCGTTGCGTCGTTCGAACTGTTCGGACTCGTACATTCGGAGTAGAGCACATGAGGTTCTCTGTGGAGTAGAGGCACTGCCATAGAACAGATAAAGAGCACAGCATAAAGAACGCAGAGGGAGAGCATGGACTGCATCGCTTTGCCACAGAGTTACCTCTGTGGCTTTGCATTCCAGTCACAATTTGTATCTAGCGGAATGCATGAGCTTGACCGAACGCGCCCCTATATAGTGTTTTGAGATGAAAGCACGATATAAAATAATCTAAGCTGCTTTCGTTCGTGCCAATGACTCGTTAACAAAGTGATCATATTTTGTTCCATACTTCTAACGGTTCTGTAATTATCTTGCTAATATTTGAAAACTGGTGTGCATTAGTCTTTGAGTAAAAAGAGATAAGGAGGGAATGTAATGAAAGTGACGCTCTGTTCTGTGGTGACGCTCTAGATAAAAGTGGCCTCTCGTAATGGCCGACTTCGGGTACAGAGTCGTAACGTTATTATATTCAAGTTGGGTAAATAAAACAGAATATTTTGTATTATTACATTTTGATTAAATAAAACACTGGATATACTTTTTTATTTTATATTACTAAACCCTAAGGATAAAAAGCAAAACAAAACATACAAGCAACTTATTTTACAGTAGAATATTTGTTACAAAAAATATGTTACGATTGACGTATACATATTTGACGTTAGACTAAGTTTAGCCTTGAAAATTATTTAAATATACAAAAAACTAAAACTTAACATGTCGTTAAATGGTTACAACAAGAAATACTTACGGATTGAAGAAAACGTCTTGTTCATTGTCTTATGGGAAATTTCACTAGATATGCAACTAACCATTTTTTTATTGTATTTAAATGCATACGCAGATTTAAAAAAATATATACTCAATAATTTTCTATAGTTTCTAAAGCTCAGTGCACAAAATATTCACTAAAATAATAAACAAACATAAAAGTAACACCGAAAATATAAAAATGGCTTCTGTCTTCAATAACCATAACCTATCACAAAGTAGCCTCTCGTAATGGCGACTTACGTCTATTGATTTCCTTACCTCTACCTTGGACCTCGACCCTTTCAAGATTTATATTTTATTAAATCTTGGACCCCTACCACCTAAATGTTAACTCCTTTTCTCTTTTCACTCAAAGGCATTAGTGCAGCCACTCAGGAAATTTACGTATTAAATATTTTTGCATTAGTGATGCATCTACAATAAATACTAGTTCCATTATACCAAACACACCTTGGTATGCGGTGCTATTCTGCTAATTTTATAGCTGACTACAAACATCCAAGCGACCGCTTCCTGTCTTTATAAAGACCTACGCTAGACTAAAATGCAACATTTTATAACCGTCTTATAAAATTAGTAAAATAGTAGGGCTAACTTATTTTTGATCACATCTGGGCACCACAGTAAATGGAAAATGCCTCTGAACCAAGATTTATTAATTTATAAATCTTGCCTCTGAACACACTATAGATATGTGGAACACACTCATGGCATAATGAACTGTGGAACACACTCACCTTATAATTTTAGTTACTTTTATTTTGTTACTATATAACACTAACCTAACCACAACAGTTTTTTGAGCGCAAAATTATATTTTGAGGGTGTTTGATCGTGCTTATTAATTAGGGAGGGAGCAACCTTTTCAGTATTTTAGTTTCCTTTGTGATTAGAAAATATCAAACAGAAATTATTGTGAGAGTTCTGTGGTCTCGTTCATAGGAGTAATTCTTTTTAAAATTTATATATGTACAGAAGTTTTTGATTTTAACAAATGGAGTGCAATAAGGGTAAAAGGATGTCTATGAATACTTCCTTAAAGGCCGCAAGAATCTTTGATGATGTAAGTTGCATATATTCATTCGACTTTTCTTTTTTAGTTACTTAAAATTTTCCAATTAAAAATTTTGCTATATTTTAAATGAATTATCGATGCTTTCTGATATTAGCCATCAGATATTTATAGAATCGTCAAATGTAGATTCACTAGTTTTTAAAAATGTCATCATAAATATGCAAGCAAGGTAATATGCTTGATAGACTGCAGCCACTTCTTTAAGTGAACTTTGATTCATACCACCATCAAAGGTGAAATTGGTATTATTTTAAACTGATATGATGTAAATAAGGGACTTACGAGAATTATCAATTTTACTCTGTGTTAAAGCTGCTGAACGAGTGGCAGCAAATTAAAATGGATTGAATGAATCTTGAATCTTGTTAAAGTACTGGCTTGGTAGCAAACTTTAGCAAATCCAAATGTATGCATTGTTAACGTTAGTTTAACTGTATACATTAGATAAGTATCATCAATCATTTATTTGATATTAATATTCCTTAAATTAAAATGCAATCTTCGATGTCTGAAGTAGAAATTTTCATAGCCTTATTCCAAATCAGGCAAGCTCAAAAATCAAAGTTTTGATCAAATTACTGTAAGTATTACTAATATAACTTTTGAAGGACTCATGGGATGCAGAGACTGCTGGTTTCCTTATAAAGAAAGAACCTATAGAACAAGAAGTCTCTGCTCAAAACACCGATGTAGAAGAAAAATGCTATTTTAGAAATATAAAGAAGGAAGTTCTCGAGGAAAACTTATTTAATGCATCATTAAGAGATACAGAAGAAAAACATAATCGGGATTACCCAAACTTAAAAATTAAACAAGAAATAGTCAAGCAAGATGACGATTCACTTGAAGAAAGCAGTTTTCTTCGCTTTGAGAGAAAAAATTAAAATGGAAACTAAGAATGATGACAACTGGAATGTAGACCAGGAGGATAAAGACATTTGCTTAGATTATATTGACATGGAAATAAAAAGAGAAATTCTAAACGAAGATACTGAAATAAATACAGTTGAAGAAAGTTATCTGGACAAAATTGATATGAGAGTCAGAATGGAAATAATAAACACTCCTAATAAAATAGATGCAAAAAAAGAATCATCAACAGATGATTCTAACCCTTCTCCATTCAACAAGGAGTTGTTTAAAAATTTTAGTATAAAGCAAGGGATTGATAGCCCAGAAACTCATAAAAGTCCTAGGGGTGAATCAAGAAAGAGTGTTAAGAGAACTGTCTTTACACGAAATTCTCCCTACAAGAGACATTCACCAGAAGAAAGTTCATCAAAGACAAGTCCTCCGAGAATTCCGGTTAAGCAACGATTAGGAATACAGGATTCCAACGAGATACCAAGGTAAGCGTTTTAACTTTTATATTTTAAATTTAAAGAGAAAAATAAAGTAGGTATAAACCCTCATGACAACAGAAAATGATTTAATGGGTTGACACGTTTTAGTTACACCCTGCAAGTCCAAAATTTTAATGACAATTTTTACAATTAAAAAAAAAATTTTCCAGCAATTTCAATGCACACTAAATACTAAACCTGCAAGAAATGGAATTATAAATTCATAACTAATTTTATCGTAAATACATTTTGCAGGGGAAAAAGTTTTATTACAGAATTTTAATTATAAAAAATTAAACACTGGTTACAAATAAATGAAAGATTTGACTAACAAAAACTTCAAGGACTAATTGTCCACATCGTCATTGTTGAATGGTTCCCTTTTTCGTGAGTCATATTTCTGGATTAAATGCACAGCCCCAATTTGTTTTTCTTCCAGACTTCTGCTTGTCAGTTACATCTAATTCAAGAATTGTTTTATTGGAAAGTGTATATTTGTATTGAATTGTAAAAGATTTTCCCTCTGGAAATGCAGCCATTTGATGTTTAGCCAATTCATTTTGTCCTTATTTGTAATTTGTATTTATTAACTACGATATTACATCTGTAAGGTTTTTTTCATAGAAACTTCTATTTCTTTGCGATGAACTTTGAATATTTTGTAACAAATGTAACAATCTGTTTTGTAATATTGTATTATGTTATTTTATAATTGTAAAATAATATGTGCCTTGCCTTTTCTTGTCATAACATATAATTGTTGCGTGTATTATGAGAAATCTTTACTTTGTAAATAGTTCTCTGCCGGAAAGTATCCTCAATATAAAGCATTGTTTTTATTAGATCAAATGAGGTTATGTTTTGTTTATGTTTTAACCAACAATTCATTAGAAACATTTAATGTTTTTCAAATTATGACATCGGTTGTAGATGGGTAAATACATTCCACATATTAAAATTACATATTATTAAATATTCATTTCATACAAAAATACGAATTTTTAAGTAAGTGAATAGATATCTTTTGGAATTACTGATAATAAATAATTTGTAACCTTTCATTACTTTTTGCACATTTCCAATTGTAATTAAGGCAGTATTTTTATCAGGTGACTAACATAAATCTATAAATCGCCATTAAACATTTTCTGTTCCTGTTAACCAAAAATAAAAAAGTTTGAAGTTCAAATTTAGAATTTTTGTATTTGTTGTCTTTTCTAACTTATTAAAAAATATAAATATCAATTTAATCTGTAATTTCACATACTGAATATGCAGTTTTCTGCAAATAAATTATTTGTTTTGGTTATCATAGAAAACTTTAATATCAGTTTTACATGATATAAACGCCACCTTAAAAAAAAACAACAATTTTTATTTAATTTTTGCAAGCAAATGAAATTTTTTAACCAGTTCTCTGATTTGAATTTATTTTTAGGAAAAAACCTCGGCAACAAATAGAACGCGAAGAGGACCCGGTAGTGCTGGAAAGAAGACAGAAGCAAATAGATTTTGGTAAAAATACAATAGGATATGACAATTACATCAATCTTATACCTAGGTAAATTTATTATATTAATCACGGCCATGCCGACACTCTCATATGGGACAGAATCACTTTTGATCTCTTATTTGTGAGATAATGCAATTTAAAACCCGCGATTTTAATAAAAAATGTAGATAGCACTATGTATTTGATATGTGACAGTTTCAACACAAGTAGTTTTGTTCCAGGCTGGATAAAAACAAATAAATAATTCATGATAAAGTAAACAGAAAAATTCTCATAAAAATCTGTTTTTGTTTACTTTATCATGAATAATTACTCATATGGGATCAACCTACCTACGTTAAATAAATAATTTATATAATGCAAAATGTATAGGTGAAATAATATGTAGAGCCGGTTCTATATCTAACAGTTAAACTGTAGTTTAACTTGAAGCTTATAAACGTAGGAGGCTTTCACCGGAACCGTGGGAGGTTTTATAGGTACTTGTTACCATAACAGACTTGTTTGGTTTTTACACCAGAAGGCACTCCTGTCACACGTCACAGTGTGTTATTTTGCAAATCTAGCGGAACAATATTATATCGGAATAAAATCAGTTCTTTGTAGCAGACACTTATCAACAATTAAAAAAAAGGCCTCAACATAAAATTAAGCTATATTACTACTCATCACAATACTAATATACAGGGTGTGCCAATAAAAACTCCCAGGTGAAATATTTCAGAAAATACTAGAGATATTTGAGTTCTGTAAAAGCCCATTGCTAGAATGTATAAATGGCTTTAGTTTTGAATACAAATAGTTTGTTGATATGTTAAGGGATAGATGGCGCTGCGCTACAAAGAATTTTTTGGATGATAGGAACTTAGAAATGTTATCCATGTTAAAGAGAATTTAGTTTCAATTAGATTTTGTTATATGAAAAAAATTCGAAAATCCAACTGTTTTCGAGAAATTTGAGTAAAATATTTAAATTTTGAAAAACTAAAATTGCCTTAACTTTCTTACATTAAATTTTAGGCGATAGTTCGTTTGAAACTCTCCTCGTAGAAAGATAGTGTGAATAATGTGGCAATAATATATTTGTTGACAACTTCAGGTTAAACCAGTAATTACATTTATTACAATTTTAAAGTGCCCGCCCCTGTATTTTATTAAACAATATTGAACAAAAATATGTTCCATGCATTTTTTCCAGTGCTAAGTTACTACTATGATTGCACATATCATATCATATCAATTTATATAGCAGTTGTATAAAACTATACACTATCCATCAATTGATGGTTAAACTTAGTTTAATGAAAGATATAAAATGCTCTTTATGACAAACTCCAATTTAACCGACACCTGAAGTCGTGACTACCCTTTGGAAAAAAAAATATATATATATATATATATATATATGATATATATATATATATATATATATATATATATATATATATATATATATATATATATATATATATATATATATATATATATATATATATATATATATATATATATATATATATATATATATATATATATATATATATATATATATATATATATATATATATATATATATATATTGCCATTGTGTAAATTACATTTTTTATTTTAAAGGAAACGTGAGAGAATTATTTTGAGTTATCATTTTATTTATATTAATTATTTTGCTGTTACTGCTCATTAGCTTATTTTAAAATACAAATTTACTGAATGTTCCAAATTCGAGGCTTAACATTACACATGTATTTCTTAAGAGTTAGAGCATGTTTAAATTTGGCATATATGCAAATTTTTTATAAAAAAATAGAAAAGACTAGAATTGTGCATGAGAAACTGAAATTCTGAAACTTTTTTAAATTAATTTAAATTTGGAATGCCCTTTATTAGTAATAATATAATTTTATTAATATCGTGCTTTGCTGATACCATAAAACTATTTAAACCTATGATTTCATTAACTTTCCATGAGATTACATTTTGACCAATCAGTTTATTTGCAGGAACGAGAGGACGCGAGAAGATCCAAAAACTCCAAATAAATTTATAAAATACTCACGAAGGGGTTGGGATGGACTAATTAAACAGTGGAGGTTAAATCTGCATAAATACGATCTTAACGATTCGTAATAATCACTTGCAAAGATGGCATGTTTTAAATTATTTTTTAAATATATAACTTAATAATGTTGTTTATTATTAGAAAATAAGATAATCAGTTATGTAGAGAACAAACTTATTAAGGCTGTTATTTGTAGCAGCAATTCAAGAGTTCCTTTATGTTTTATTTTGATAAGATTATTTTGACTCGATTGGCATTGTCTTAAAAGTGTACCGGTACCTGATAAAATCTTAATTACAAATTTTTGTTTGCAAATTTTTTACATAACCTGATGGATGATACATTTCTAAATTAGATCCTACAAATTTACTCGCATCAAACAATATAAAATGCTTATACAGTAGTTGATATCATTATTTCTGTTTATTATTTTATTTCTGTGAATGTTCATTTTTTTTTTATAATATTCATAGTGATTATTATAAATATTTTTTTACGTATTCACAAGCATTATTATAAACAGCGTAACTGGGTTACAGAATTTACCTCTACCTCGTTGGGTATTTGTCAGTAATAATTATCATACTAAGTATATTTATTTTTTTTCACAGCGACTAAAACTTGAAGCACTCAAAGTCCTAAATGAATCTTTTAAGGTTTTCAGCGATTATGTTGTCACGTTAGTTACGATATTTAGATTAAGAAGGCTTAGGTGTAACACCTAGTGGTAGGATATAAACAGATTTTTGCCCAGAAGTCGGTCGTAAAGTTATTGTATAAAATTGTTCCTATTCTAAAGCTGCAGTAATTTTTTCATCCAGTCGAGAAAATTCAATACAAAATGAAAATGTCTGCTACAAATTTCGAAATGACAGCCCTAATAATTTATTTATTAGTGAACAGTTTCTGAGAAAATGTTATTTATTTTTATGCAAAAACTTTTATATTTTTGAGAAAGAAAAAAATGTATATACAACTTTAGATAACCAAATAAAATATCGAGACAACTATAATTTTGTTTTATTTTAACAAAGGCAGAACAATTCAATTGAAAAAAAACGAGTTATTAACATATATACAACTATTTTTGGATTGATATCTGTGTATGAATGTGATCCAAAATTTGAATCAAATCAAAATCAAATCGAAAGAAAATTTTCATTGTAGAAAAACGAAAGGAAATTGAGAAATAAGAAAAAAATAATGTTTAAAAAAATTTTAACACGCTTTATCTCGCACATAGTAAGTGATAAGTGTATCCCTCTGATGGTCAGTGCTACTACCAGTCAGACATCGCTGATGTCTTAGTGACTGGTTTAGGCTAGCCTGGTTTGCTATTATTATTTGTCTTTTCCATTACTTATGGCATACTGACGAAAACATAAAAAATAGTGATGAGAAGAATCAAATTAAATAATTCGAATAATTCGATTATAAGATTAATCGAGTTATTTCGATTAATTATTTTAAAAATATCCAGATAATTTAGTAGTATTAAAATAGTAGTGCTCGGCGGTCAGCTGGAGAATCGAATGAAGAGAGATAGATGTCAAATAAAAATATACTAATATCAAATGGAGATGTAATACGAGAGAATTGCTCGTACTGGACAACATTTAGGATTAATCGAATTAGTAAATGTACTGAAGACTGAATGTAGTAGTCCTAGGAGTAGGTAAATTTGCAGATGGAGGCAGGACATGACAACATGAGACATTTGATGATTTCGATCAAGTGCAACAGAAATAGGCGGTGTGTTCTGAAAAAGTAAAATCGGCAGCATAAACTGAAAATGTAACTAAACTATTTTATCATTTACATTTTTTATAAACAATATAATTGGTGAGAGTAAGACTGTGAAAGATGATATGACAAACCACTTCTCCACATCGAGCTACTGGGGAGTGTTTATGGCAGGTATGTGATTCATGTTTATAAAAACTGTAAATGAAACAATAATTCAGTTATCCTAAAAAACTTACACCGCTGATTGTACTTTCTTAAAATGCCAACTAATCACTATTCTATTTTAGTCCGGATTATTTAATTCTGCGGTCGTGATTATAATAATTTGATTATATATCTCGAATTTTCATTCTGACGTCATCAATAGCTAATTCGATTAAAAATCTCGAATTATTAATTCGATTATGAAATACTCAATATTACTAATATCCCGATTATTCCCATCACTAATAAAAAGTTTGAAACCGGTCTATGTCTAGTGAGGAATTGACAAATGATCTTAGCTACCAAACAAGGTTTGCAGGTTTAATTCAATGTAGGTCGGGGCTTTTGTTCGCTGAGTAGTTGTTTCCTGCAAATCTTATTCAGTATATAGTTTAGCCCACTAGGGTTAGGGGTCGAAGCTGTTGGTACCTGCTTTGCAGGTTATCAGTCCTTAAGACACGAGCGATGTCTGACTGGTAGTAGCAGTGACCATCAGAGGGATACACATCACTCACTATATCTGTTTTGCTTAGTCTGCTTTAGGAAAGCCTGGTTTGCTATTATTATTTGTCTTTTCCATTACTTATGGCATACTGACGAGAACATAAAAAGTTCGAAACCGGTCTATGTCTAGTGAGGAATTGACAAATGATCTTAACTACCAAACAAGACTTGCAGGTTTAATTCAATGCAGGTCGGGACTTTTGTTCGCCGAGTAGTTGTTTACTGCAAATCTTATTCAGTACGCTTTATCTCGAAAACGTGGCACGTGTATATGAACTTTTTTCATTTTTTTAGGCTCGTCTACAGTGTGGTACTATGCATTGTACTTTTTTCATGGTCACCCTGTATATTTATCTATGGTTATAGGACTTTTTATGTAGATTTTGGAAACCATATTAGAAAAACAATGGAAGCTCACAAAATGGTTATTAATTATACATCTTTTTAATTGAATGGGCTGTACATTTTTACATATTTGAATAGAACACTTTCTCACATACACAATAATATATGGGTTGATGTGTCCTAATACTAAGGGAGATATGAGGGAAAATTTGTGTGAGTCCCACCCGCCATAAACTTTGTACCCTCATATCTCTCCTAATATTAGAGACAGACACATCAATCCCTATACCGTGTTTGTGAGAAAGTGCTCTATAAAAAATATATATGACGTTTAATAAGAAAAAATACAATTAATAACTAATCATTTTGTGCGAGCTTATATTGCTTTTTTCTCAAAATCTGCATAAAAAGTCCTATAACGTTTGTATTTACCATTTTTTCATAATAATAAAATTAATGATATTAGGGGCGAGGGTGGTAATTTTCACAAAATCATCCTGTACATAGCCACAGTGATTGTACCTATAACAATAAATTTTAGGGAAACGTTCCAACATTCACCTTTCAGTCAAATATTTTCATATTGTTTTTGTAAACTGAATTGGGCTTTGAATATAGGGCGATACACAAAATGTGACTGACTGTTTGATGAAATTTTTTTTCTGAGGTTGCCATATCCAGAGAGAAAAATAAACCTTCCTTAAATAAAAGAATTATCAACAAATTTTATCAAAATTACTTGAATCCTGCAGTTGTGCCAGAAATTACATTAACACCGTATTTACCTGTACAGAAGCAAAAAAACCTAATCGAATCAATGTTTTTTTTTTCTAAACTGACAGATAAGAACATTTAAGAAGGCGAAAAAAATTGTCCGAATTCTAGAAATAATTTTAAATGACTGGATAAACTGCTGGATTTATTTTTCGAATTGCCAACTTTTCATCACTACCGAGGACCAAAAAAAATTACATCGGTCACAATAGCTGAGAGCATTCTTCTGTTATTTTCAAAAATAACAATTTTCCTGGGATGAAATAAATACAAACAAAATGATCTTTAATAAATACTAGTGGTTGTTGTTTTTACTTTTCATACAAAATAAATCAAGCACACCATGAAACAAAATTCATTTCGTACAATAAGTGCTTCTAAGAGCAAAATTATCAAATAAATTTGGACAAGATGTCTTTACAATGTGATAGTATACTCTTTAAATTAATTAGAAAGGGGTGTGATGGGGATACTGAAATAGATGAATCTGTAGAAGACAACAATGAAATTGAACAACCCATAAATGTCCTATGCATTATACATAAAAATGGAAAAGTTGGGTCAGCATACTACAACTTCCAAGAAAAATTGGTAAGTTTTTCCTTTCAAAACATGAAAACATAAGTTTATGAATTCCATTCTGAGTTATAACTTGTTTTCCAAATATAGAGTGCCAGAAAATTATTAGTTTTGTATCTACAGTAATTGGTGATCGTTTGGGGAGCATCAGAGTACTCAACCAGCTATTTTTAAGTACTTTTGTTTGCTGGAAATTGTTAAAAAATAACCGAGCGACTAATTTTGAAGATCCACAGACGATCATCAACCGCTGCAGAAACAAAACTATTATAAATCGTTTATGCGTTACAACCTTTTTAGTTATATGTATATGAAGAAATGATCGATTTGGGTCCTCAATATTTGGCTTCCATTAACTTGTTTTGGGAACTCAAACCAACATACGTCTTTAGTTTCGGTAACACTGCGGATGATTTTATCAAAGTGTTAATCGAAGTCTTTACTACTGGAATGAATATTACTCATACCTCAGATACCTTGAAGTCTTTGCCAGAAAGATTTTTTTTGTTGCCCTCCAAGGAATACAGTAAGTAATATTGTGGGGTTCACAGTGAACAAACAAAAATAGAGAATATTTAAAAATTTTCCACCATTATACAACATGATAATCAAATAGAATTTTTAAATCTCTGAATAACATGGATGCATAGAATATAAGCTGTGTTATATATTTTTTTACGGGAGTTAATGATAATTCTAGTTTGACTGATCTTAGATATATAATAAAACTTTTTGTTTTACATTTTTTACAGCATACGAAATATGCAAAGCAATAATCTCGCAACTCAATTTAGCGTCAAATGCAGAGGAACCGTCTGAAGTAAAACGGGAGGTCTACATTCATTCTCTAATAAATTTTGAGCATCGATTGTCTATACAGGCAACAGGTGCCCTTATTAAATATCTGGACAAGAACTGGGCCTTTTTTGGGATTGATAAGGATGATTTACAATATCTTCAGATAAACCAAGTAACAAGGTAATAGAAAAAATTGGTATTTTGGAGATGTACAACAACACTTTTTTTATAACTTTGCGCATTTCTAGGAAAGATCATATTCTAGTAGACACTGCAAGTTTCAACGCCTTACATATTTTTTCACAGCGAGGACATGACGCTAGTTTTAAACGTGGTTTGCAATCGAGCAGTCGGGAAGGTTTAAGTGTTTATAAGTTATTTTCCGCAAACTGTAAGTCTAGAATTGGGCAAATTACATTGAGGTATGATTCATACATGTTTTTATCAGTTACTGTATTAAAATTATCTTTCTCTTCAGAAACATCCTCCTCAACCCCATTAAAAATATTGAGGAACTTAATAAGCGTTTGGATTTCATAAATTTTGTGCTTCAGCCTAGCAATAAGGATTTCATTGAATGTTTGCAGGAAAACATGAAACAACTTGGCAATGATATTAATGTATGTACTGTCATTTATTAAAGAATTTAAAAGGAAATGAAATAAATAATAATTGCAGGTCATTTTAACAAGGATTCAAAATTCTAGAGCCAACGACAGAGACTGGCACGTATTGTACAAGGTTATAAGTCTCATATTTTAATGATTTAACCAAATTTTAATATGTTCATTTTCAGACCATTTATCATACAATTTTTATTAATGACATAAGCAGCCCATATAGAGAAAAATCAATGTTATTAATGGAATTACAAGATACCGTGTCCTCTGATTTAGTAGGTCTTGAGAACTCTATTGAAAATGGTTTAGATTTCAGTGCTCGCCAACGGAGAGGACGACCAATTATACGATTCGGACTAGATGAAAATTTAGATGCCAGTAGGTTTCCTTTTAATTAAAAAAGCTTTGTAAATTTGACCTGTCAAAATTGTTTTAATCAATTGACCATTAATTTTGACCGGTGATTGATTAGAACACAAATAATTTTGTGATTTTTATTATTTTTTTTTTCAATGAAGTTATAAAATCGCCATCAACCTGCGGAATATGAACTGGAATTTTAGTGGTTGCAGCCCGAAAATGCTGAAAAGTTGACACATCATAAAACCAATCGAACGACATCATTCAAGAAAGTATAAATCATGAGCATTAAAATGGGAATTCTTCATTTTTGCTTATTTCGACCCGAGATTTGTTTTTAACTTGAACAATTTATATCTTTTCTTGTCATTTAGTAATGATTGATAAATCGTTTGTTTTTATAGAAAAACTAAGACAACAAGACATTGCCAAAGATGTAACGGCAGCAGCTAGATTCACCGCAAATGATTTACCTGACTTTTTGAACGAATGTTCCGTTGTTTATTTACCTGAAATGGGACATTTAATTGCAATAAAGGAATGGGAGCCTAATTGTAATCCAGAGCAGTTGCAAGATTTAGGCTTTCAGTTCATGGTAGGGAATCTTTTTTTAGCAAAGTAGGATTAAATTTAATAATTTTGTTTTTAGTTTACACTGCGTAACATGATTCATTACAAAAATCCATTATGTGTGGGTGAGTAAATATACATTATCATTTCTTGTTTATATTTTGTCAGCTGTCTGAAAAACCAAACTTTAAAAAGTAATATTGATATTTACTTATAGAGATGTTTATGTTTTTGGACAGATTTACGTCTTATGTCATCGGAAATTTTATTTTTATAAAAATTGTTACATAAGTTTCTTGTTATTATTATTTTTATTTAGAACTGGATAAAAGACTGGGAGATATCACTGCAGAAATTATAGACCATGAGAATAGAATTTTGAGAAGACTCTCAGGATTTATTTTGAAATACAATAAAGATATTAGAGAACCACTCAAAATAATTGGTTTAATGGACTGGTAAGACCTTTAATAGTGTTCCAAAGTACATGGCACAAGTTAACGCTTTTCACCATAATTTAAAAAAAAACGCCATAAATATTTTGTTAGCAATGTTTTTTAGAATTACTCTTAACACACTTTATCTTGAAAACAAAGCATTTCCTATGTTCCATACTATTTTTTTTTATTCTATTTAGAATCCGATCAGCAAACTGTATTTTCCAAGCCTTCTTAATATTCATCTAAAAGTAATCTCAGAACTTATTTCAGCTTAATATCAATGGCCATTACTGCATCTCAAAACATGTATGTACGACCATCGCTAAACAACGACAGTATCTTTGAAATAGAAGACAGCAGACACCTCTTAATGGAGCACATTATTACTCAGTTTCAACCAAATAGCTTCTATTCTGGTGGAAACTATAGTCACATGAAAATTATTACCGGCCCAAACGGTAGCGGTAAAAGCGTTTACTTGAAACAAATAGCCTTGATTGTGTTTTTGGCCCATGTTGGATCTTACGTTCCAGCAAAGAATGCTAATATTGGGGTCGTACATAGTATTCATTCCAGGATGCAAGCTACAGAATCTGCTTCTGTTAGACTGTCTGCGTTTATGATTGATGTTAGCCAGGTAAAACAGTTTCTTGTAAAAAAAAATTGTTATTAATGTGTAGCAAGATATTTTACATTATGATGTGTGGGCAATTTTATTTAATAGTACTAGATATAAAAGTGCTAGCAGAGATAATAAAATCAAAATAATTGGCCATTCTTACTCTTGTATAGATCACACAGGCTCTTAACAGTGGAAAATCATCCTCACTGATATTAATGGATGAATTTGGCAGAGGAACGACTGACGATGAAGGCATGTCTCTTCTTGTAGGTGTGTTACGGCAATTCCTTGACAGAAAACATGCTTGCCCCCATGTGGTATTATCAACACATTTTCAGCAAATCACTGAGCATTTACCTAAGACGTCTCTAATTGAATATCAGAAGATGGATCACAGCAAGGATAACGGAATGCTGTACTTTTTGTATAAGGTGACAGAAGGTAAGGTGTGTTTTTTGACAAACATTGTTAAAGTGAATGAGTTATAGTTTTTTTTTTATTGAATATTGAGAGTGTTGCCTAATCTTTGACCTGAAAAGCTTGAGAAGAATAAGGAAAATGTGATTATGCAATGAATTCCATAATTTAACTGTATGTGCAATTTGATTGATTAATTTTATTGCCAGTTTTTGAAAACATGTACAAATTTATTTTGCTTCACAAAAAAATTTTAAAATGCAATCATTTTTATATACTTATTTAATGTGAACGGCAAGTTGCTTCGATATATGTAATTTTTAAGTTTTATTTTCATAACTATTATCTTCTATTGTAATGAATGAGGTGAAAAATTATTACCACTTTTTTTGTAAATCATTTGTGATGTGGGAAATTCCTTTAATTTTTTTTTTAGGTGTTTCCAATAGTTTTGCATTTGATATAGCAGAAGCAGTTGGACTAGACAAGGACGTTCTTACCAGAGCAAGAGAAATAATGGATTGTTTGAAACATAACAAACCAATTAGACCTTTAGAACGAAACAAGAGTTTTAGAGCCGAAAATCTAACAGAATTGGATATACCAGAGCCCAAAAAAGGAATAATTTTTTTCAACATTAATAGAATTTGTTGTTAGTTACCCAGTACTTAAGTGTTTTAAATTTAAATAAACTTTTTTGTTATGTGATTTTTATATACAAAGTAGAAGCCATTGTAAAACCTACTTTTTTTCCTGGAAAAGCAATACAGGGTGTCTCACCAAGAACTGCATCGATCGATATAGGGAAAAGTATGCACCAGAAAATTTTGAAAATTTAGGGAGCTACTAATTGCAGTGTGGCCAATCCAACTAAAATAATTACAAGTATCTGGCATTACCGGTTATACCGGAAGTTGATACCAACTTACTTATTATAAATGGAACACCCTATATATTTTAAGGTGCCTATGCCTAAACCCAGCCGTTTCGGATGTATTTGACATTTTAAAAAAATATTGACAGGTGTAATGGTTTACAACAACCTTTATAACTTTCTTCGTGTAAAAGATACTCATTTGCTTATTAGCATGCAGAAAGACCATAAGGTAAGCTACGCTCTACAGTTTAAAGAAATTCAATAATAGTATACTAAGTGTTCCATTTTTGACGTTACATTTTGTAAACTTCAAACCGCAAAAACTTGCTTAAGTCAAATGGAACACCCTGTATTTTTCTACATCAAGTTATGTATAATTAAATCCCTTTTTTCTGATATAAGCATTGTGGGGGTTTAAGATACACCTTTTTGAAATATTTGCGATTGTCTCAGAAATTCAAGAATATTTAGTAAAAGTTTTATCAAATTAGCTATGATTAGAAACAATCAGTAATGTGTCATTCTCTTGTCAAAAAATGTCACCGCGTTTAAATTACACCCACGAAGGCTTTCTGAATTTGTTTATTATTTTTGGTTGGAGAATGTGATAAAGTAATATCAAGAACTTGTAGTACATTTGCTACTCGATATCCAGAAAAACGGAAACCGTCACCAAACATTGTAAAACGTATACTGGATAATTTTAAAAACTATGGCTCTGTCAAGGCAAGAATTCAAAAGCGGAAGCCTATAAATATGTTTGTACGATAATGAATGTTCCACCTCTACCGAAGTTAATGGTGTAAATTCTAAATAGGTCACATGGGCAGGCACTGACAAACCGCACAGATAATTGTCACGAATTTTACATATTGTTTTATATCTCAACTTCCTGTGTAAAACATCGTTTAGTTTATTGTTTATGGCCTGACTTTTGCTGTCTGACAGAGACAAGGTGATTTGAACACTCAAAATTTTTAGTACAACACTAACAACCTTAGTTATTACACTGAAAGTCAGTTGTTTCATCCACTGTCACCCACAAAAATTAATTTCATACATTCTCTATAATATTGCCCAAAACATTTTTGGGTAGATATGTTTTATGCAATGTATGGCTACTAGGTAAAGGAAAACTACACACAATAAGACACAAAATCATTAAAAAAAAAATCCTCTTTGTAACTGTACCGGCAATATTTTGTTGATGGATAGCCAAATTTAAATGTCTTTCACAATCATGGCGTTTATGAAATACGTAACATTGATTGCATGGAGTACACGGAATATATGAACCATCTGTTAAATCATTATAGTTTTCAATCATTTTTTGTAGTTTATATGCAAATGGTAGTAACTGTACCATTGCTAAGAGTCCGCAGAGTCCTGCACCTTTCTGCCTCGATACTGGTTATACCGGTTGTATATATTACAGGTATATAAATAAATACATCCCATGAATTTTTGTGGTATGCTTATTAATATTTATATTGTTTTTATAAGTGCTGGCTCTGAAAAGTATTTCCGGTCCCTGATGAAGATTCAACTGACTACAATAATTCTATCAAGGTGTGTCCATATAAAATTTCCAAAGGGTTCTGAATTCTTTTTTGGCATTCTCTTTGGAAGAATTGACACAAATGAAATAAATACAGTTATTCTTTTAAAACACACAATATGTATTTTTTTTCCATAGAAATATTAAAGATTTAAATTCAAGTGTCCACGGTAGAGTTCGTTCACAATGTAAAGTGGACGGAGCCGTCACTGTGACGTAGAAGCGCAGTAACCGTTTAGCTATTCTGTCGTAAATCAGCTTCGCAAATGCTTGAGATAGCCATGCTTGCCGCGCTCAGACATCTTCAAGTTATCAAGCCCCTGGCCTCTTTACATTGTAAAGGGACTCTATCTTCTTGTTCATTCTGATATTTAAATTTCTTTTCTACACACACATACCCCCCTCCCCCCTAATGTGTGTGAAAAATGGACAAATACCAAAAATAATATAGTAATGACAACATTTTTATTAAATCAAATTAACATAAGTAACAGAAGTTAGTTAAAGAATTAAAACAATTAGAAACGTAAAATAACTAGTAGTCGTCACCTCTAGAAACAATTTCTTTACAAGTTGGACGCAGCATAATTGTGTGCTCAAACTGGGCAGTATAACAACCCTTTATGTCACAAAGGGGTGGATAGTCATCTACGATTCCTTTATCGCAGAGATCTTTCAGAGCCATCTGATATTTGGTAGCTCCTGCACGATCCAACCACCTCTTACAAAAAGCCAAAGTACCAAAATTTTTATTTATTACATTCAGGAGGATTTTTGATGACTGCAAACTGGAAAAAAAAGTAAAACCATTTACCAAAATAAAAAGTTAATTCGTGAAAACAGGTGCATAATATAAGTTTCCTTACCGTAATGGTACATATGGGACATCGAAATTCTTCATGTAATGTGAACACTCCATATCATCATGTACTACTCCACGACCTGTAGAACCGAAAGTTTCAATTGCATAAAATTCATTTTCTTCCATTACTGTTGCTTCACCACCTTTCACGATTGGAACTGTCTTTCCAGCATGTATTCCTATAATTAAATTAAAAAAAAACAAACGAGGTCTCCATCCACTTTACTCACACAAATTTAATATGTTATACGTTTAAAGGTAGGATACAACTGACACATAAATTGCGACTTACTATATGGAGAAATTGAATGTCCATTAAGATTACGTATGGATTTCACTGGGTACGTTTTCCCATCCAATTCCACCTCGTACGATTCCATTACTTCCTGAATCTGGGCACCAATTTCACACAGCTGAACATCAATACCTACATAAAATGCATAAATATCGTAAATAAATACCACTTATTAGAAAACTATTCCAGTTATGCAACAAAAATACAATTACTTGGTAAATTATATAAATATTATAAAATAAATTCAATACCTGCAGCTCTTATACCAGTATTGGTAGCATCTCTAACAGCTTCTACGAGTTTATCATACTTGGGGTTGAATGTATGAGTAAAAGCACAATCTATGATCCTCCCATTGATGTGAGTTCCAAAATCTATTTTGACTACATCGTCATATTCAAAAACAGTCTTGTCACCGGCATTTGGTGTGTAGTGTGCAGCACAGTGGTTTCTTGAACATCCGGTAGGAAAGGCTAAGCCAGCTTTTAGCCCGTTCTCCGCGATTAGCTTCCTGGCTGTGTTTTCTAACTCCTCACAAATTTGTATCATTGTCATACCTGGTTTGATCCATTTTTGAATGTACTGCCTTGTCTGTAATCATGTCACCGACAAATTTGGTCAAGATTTACTTCATAATGGATAGACTTACAAAATATTTAACAAATTACCCAAATTAATAAAGACACAGATATCTATCTATATTTAACGTTAAATAGATAAATAATCGATTTTTCTTATTTATGTAGGTGCTTTTATTAATTAATGGGTATGATATTTTACATATTAGCACTTTTAATATATACAACCTCGAATAGCGACAATTTTTTATCATATTACCTGTCTATGAGCCTCTGCTGCTAGACGAACTTCATTGTAAATATCATTGTGCATCCTATCTAATGCTCGTTTTTTCTTCAGAAGTAAAACGGTCCTTGGCAGTCCGGTTATCTTTATTGACAGGATATTCTTGGATTTCTCCCAAGGGAAAGACTCCGTCAGAGAATAAATCTACGATTGGAATAGATGGAGGGCTGGTCTCTACAGGTTTTCCACCCTTCTTTCTATTACGTTTTTTCTTCTTTTTCTCCCCGTCCCCAGCTTCATTTTCAGTTACACCGTTTTCAAGTAGTGTATTCTCAGCATTATTGGCATCTCCTATCTCAGCTAGACCGTCTTCATAATTTTCTTCTGTAAAAAATATTGCGGGTCATTGTGAATGGAAATTTGTATTCAAATATTTCATCAATCTGCCATTGTACTCAAACTTACCTTGTTTTTTCTTCTTTTTCTTTTTTTCTTCTTCTTTGCAGCATCAGTGTTTTCCCCATCTACTTCTTCATCAATTTCAATTTCGTTCTCACGATCTTCCTCATTTTCCTCCTTCACCTCGGTTTTCACAGCAGCCATTTTTTAACAAACGATATCAATTTAAGTTGGTAACACAAAAAGTTTGTCACTTGTCATTTAGAGAAATTTCGTTATTTCATACTACATACTTGAAATCTTGAAAATTATTTCATGTCTTTCTTGCCTTTTAAAAAAAGCATTTTTTCAATTTTTTTTTCTTTAAAATCGAACATTTTCACCCTGTCCATTATTTTCGCCTTTAATTCACACATAACTTTCAGATATATTTGTTCATAAACCGCCGATTAATATAAACATGTTAAATGGGTGTAGTGTATTCATAATCCTTTTATTAATTATTGATTTTATTCATTCATATACTGTGAATCGGTCAAGGACATAAGGAGACACGGTTATTGTTTATGAGCCGTGGGGAGGTACTTTTCTTGTTTTTTTTTTATATCACGTGTTAACTTTTATCATCATGTCACTTATTTGATTGTCAGTGTCAAACGTCATTGAACGGTAGATGTCACCTCTTCGACCCAAGTCACTTTCCTAAAAAAAATCTCTAGGCTGAAACGAATTCAAATATAATAATTTCTCGAGTATAGTATTAAAAAAAATAAATAAATAAATATGCAGTGTTCATTGTGGAATGTCGTTTCAAGTTCTATTAAGGTAAGAAATATTTATGAAAAGCTGAAAAAAGCCAAGTTTACGTAATATAACCTAGAAATCATTACCGCAAATTTTATTAAAATTTTTTTGAAATATTCTTGCTACCTTTTACAAAATTATTAAGCATTGTCTTATTAAAACAATCATGTTTTGCTCATTATCTTATCTAAGACATCTACAATAAGACCATCATCTGATCGACATTTAAAATAGGTTACATGTTTCTCTAATATATTTTTTTATTTATAGCCTAACTTAAAATATAACAAGAGAATATTGAGTAATTTACATTACCGACTTTATTCGACATCAGAAGAGGCAGATCTGGTGGTAATTGGATCAGGGCCTGGAGGTTACGTAGCTGCCATCAAAGCAACACAACTTGGGCTAAAGGTAGGTATTTGATTCACATAATATTTTACTGTTTTATATCTTTATAACAAATTTTTATTAATATCAGTTTTACCTTTAGTGGAATTTTAATTCAATGTATACTAGTAAGTATTTTACTTACTGATTTTCTTAGTGTTTTAGTGGTTATTTCCTAAATAAAGCTTGTTCTTTAGAAACTAAAACGTAATTAATTTGATAGAGCATACCCATAACTGCCTATTGTGATGATGTTTATAAAAAACAGTAATAAATAACTATAATTTAGTGCATTCATTTTGAGGAAAATTTGTTAAGAGTTAACATTGTTTCATTGTGCTTAACTTCTATAAGTTCTTGTTATATGAAAACATTTATTGATACATTTGATTTTAGACTGTCTGTGTTGAAAAGAATCCAACCTTAGGTGGTACCTGTTTAAACGTTGGTTGCATTCCCTCCAAAGCATTATTAAATAACTCACATTATTATCATTTGGCCCATTCTGGAGATTTATCTAATCGGGGAATAGAAAGTAAGTGGAAAATATTTCTTATTATAATAGTATTTTATCATTAAAAAAAAATTAATAAGTATATCCAAGACTGTTTGTTTTTTGTATGTACATTGGTCCGTCTTTCAGCAGATGATAATTTGAGATGCAAAGATATAAATAGCAATTACGTTCAATTTTTTGATACTAAACACGTTTTTGCATTAATCCCTAATTGTTATTAGCTTTGAAACATTCTGACATCACAAAATTGCCACAATAGTATGAGGTTTCGAACACACATCTGTTTGTAAATTAAATTTGAGGGTTATAAAATAAATTTTGAGAGTTACAACCATAATAAATTTGTTTATTTGTTATTATTCTTTTAGCCTCAGGAGTTAGTCTAAATTTGGACCAATTAATGTTGCAAAAAACAAATGCAGTAACAGCGTTAACGGAGGCATTGCCCAGTTATTTAAGAAAAATAAGGTAACACTAGTTAAGGGACATGGTAAAATTACTGGGGCAAATCAAGTAACGGCAACAAAAGATGATGGCTCTACGGAGGTAATAAGTACGAAAAATATTCTAATTGCGACTGGATCTGAAGTAACCCCATTTCCTGGAATTGAGGTAAAATTAACAATAGTTACTGGTTGATTAGACAGGCATTGTGCATGGTATATTGTATAATAAAAACAAGTAATGTTGAATGTTATGGTTTTCAAGCTGTACTGGAAAAAAATGTTTTAGGTTGATGAAGAACAAATCGTATCCTCAACAGGTGCGTTATCTCTTAAACAAGTGCCCAAGAGACTTATTGTTATTGGGGCTGGTGTAATTGGACTTGAACTGGTAAGCATTTCAGATCCTCTATTTTTATTCCAATTTAATACTTAAGAAAAGTTCTGTATTGTGGAAAAATTTGTCAGGGTTCGGTTTGGTCTCGACTGGGATCAGAGGTTACAGCAATAGAATTTCTTCCATCCATCGGTGGTGTCGGAATTGATGGGGAGGTAGCGAAGGCTTTACAGAAAATACTTACAAAGCAAGGCCTTAATTTTAAGTTGGGAACCAAAGTAACAGGAGCGCAAAAAGAGGGTGGTACTATCAAGGTTAATATAGAAGATGCCAAGGATCCAAACAAAAAAGAAACTGTAAGTGAGAAATCTGCATTTTTCTTTTGTAAAATCATTAGGTAGTTAAATATTTTTTTATTTAGGAGGTTTTCAGTGAAGGTTTTCTTTTTTCTTGCAGTTCTAAGACTATTTATATTTCCAGAACTATTTATATATTCCAGCTTAAGTTTATCAATCACTGTAAAATCATCTGTTCACCTGCAGCATGCAATAAAAAAATATTTTTTAATTTAAATTGATATTTACAAAAGTGTATAAAAATAGGGATATCACCAAAAGGTCACAATTGTGATCTACCCATTTTTTTTTTTTTTTTTTTAGTTGGAATGTGAGGTATTATTAGTGTGCGTTGGCAGAAGACCATACACAGAAAAATTGGGACTGGAAGAGATGGGCATCGAAAAAGACCAGAAAGGCAGAATTCCTGTTAATTCAGTATTTCAGACTGTCATACCCAATATTTATGCCATTGGAGATTGCATCCATGGACCTATGTTGGCACACAAAGCTGAGGATGAGGGTAAGTTTTCTGCTTTTCCAAATTGTACATGTTTGTTTTTTTTTTCTTGCGAATTTATGGTAAATGCTCAACTATAAATTAGTTTGTGCCTATTTAAACAGTATTAAATAAAACTTTTAAAGTATTGTAAATATTTTTTGTTGAAAGAATTCCTATCTTCAAGAAAAACTTGCTGAAATCTAATTTTCGGTTTCAGGTATTGTTTGCGTTGAGGGTATCAAGGGAGGACCAGTCCATATCGATTATAACTGTGTCCCATCAGTAATCTACACCCACCCCGAAGTAGGCTGGGTGGGAAGGACTGAAGAAGATCTCAAAGGTGAAGGAGTTGCGTACAAAATAGGCAAATTCCCATTCATGGCCAATTCAAGGGCAAAGACCAATAATGAACCTGACGGTTTTGTTAAAGTTTTGGCAGACAAAGCTACAGACAGAATATTAGGAACTCATATTATTGGGCCTTCTGCTGGAGAACTTATCAATGAGGCAGTGTTGGCACAAGAATATGGTGCATCAAGCGAAGATGTTGCCAGAGTGTGTCACGCCCATCCCACATGCGCTGAAGCGCTAAGAGAAGCCAATTTGGCCTCTTACTTTGGAAAACCTATTAATTTCTAGAATAGAAATGCAATAATAACTGCTCCCTTTTTATTTTATTTTATTACATACTTCATTTTATGTACATACCAATCTTTTTGTTACATTAAGTAATGTTATTCTTTAAAAGAAATAAATGTGTTTTACTTTATACACAGTACGTTAAATAAACATAGGTAATTTATTTATAAATTTTTGTAGTTTTTTTTTTTTGTTTTTTATAAGTACTATCAGGATGAAAGGTCCAAATGAAAGAATATAAAAAGTAACTACTTTAAACTTAACTGTTAGTTAAAATGATTACCTTTATGGTAATCCAAATTGGGGGAGGGGGCAGTAGGAAATGAACCGTTTCTAGAAAATGCTTTAATTTTAGTTGAAAGTCTTTGGAACAACAAATCACACTAAAAGGTTGTAAAAACTGGTACGCATATTGATAGATTTATCATCAAATATTTGATGTCAATGGTAATTATGTAAAAATCTAATTAAAAAATCGGTGCTCCACCAGGCTCACTTTTGGTACCACTAATTTATTATTTATCAATATTAATTATTTATGCGATTTTATCATGTTGACATTTTTCTACTTTCTAGAGCAGAAAATTTAGTCTTGCAAAGTGAACATCATAAAATTGTAGATAAATAGTGTAATTAAACCTTAATGATAGTGACGTGGTCCAAAAATATCAACTGGATCACTTAACCAAATATCCTGTCGTATTTTCATTGGCTTGAGATGAAAGTGAAAATGCTTACGTTTTGAAAATATATATTTGTTGTATTTTTAGTACCAAAAAAAATGTATTATGAATAACTATAAAATAGTTATTCCAATTTAAAGCTAAACTTTTTCATAATTACATACCTTAGGTGTGTTCTTTCTAACTGAGATCTCAGTTAATCTAAGTAGTTTTACGGTTACGCATATCAAATGAAATTATGCCTTTATTTATTCAGTGTAATCGTAAAACAACTTAGATTAGCTGAGATTTCAGAAAAAACGCACCTATTATGAACAAACCTTATGAAATATCCTAAAAATAACTACTTAATGCTCTATTTGAATTTGCGCACGAAATTTTAACTTTTTTTTTTCAGAGAAAAAATAAAGAAAAGCTCTTATTTTTATCTTTAATTTTCGGCCGACTACTTATTTGCGAAAATCATGTGGTTTTTATTAAAAATTAGTGTTGTATAATTCTGAGGAAGTTTTAATTAGTACTTCATGCAAAAACTACATGAAGAATGCACAGAGCCTTTATAAATGATCAATTAGTACCTTTTTGATTTGTGATTTTGTGACTTTCATATTACCCGATGAGAATTTTTGCACATGCGTGTGTCTAAGGAATAGTTTTCAACCATATTTTGCTGATGGGACGATTCGACGAGGCTATTAAAGGTAACTATAATGGTCACGTGGTGTACGATTATTTATGAAGACCCGTTAGTATTCAAATTACTAACCAAATTTCAAACTGAAATAATGGATTTTTATGCAGACTTAATTAACAGAGAACATCAAGACACTGTTAAAAATGTATATAACATTGATTAAACTGACTTTATGTACTAATATGTTGTTCATAGATGTCGCGCATCTTTGAGATTTTGGTAAATAGCTTTTATATTCTTTGGCTTTTGTGGGACATGCTCTTAAGGTAAGATAGCTCTCATTCAACATTTTAAAATTAGAAGTAGAAGAAGAACTTGACATAAAAAACAGTTAAAATGGACTAAAAAAAGCTACGGTTCCTTCCATTCTTTAGCAGTTTTTCGTGCACATTGTGTTTTGTTTACTTAAGAAAAATTCCGAATTATTCGTAGAAAATGTCTGAAAATAAACCTAAAGAATTATCTGAGGACGAAAAACAAATCTTCAAGGCTATAGAAACAAATGATGTAGTGCTGTTAAAGACTTTACTTTCAGAAAAGAAAACCGTGAATATTATTGATGAAAACTCTATGACACCTCTGCAACATGCCGCTTACAAAGGCAATAAAGAAATCGTGCAAATACTACTCGATCAGGTAATTATTATATCAGTTTTAAAATAAAATTAAATCTTATTAAGGTATTCAGCAAAAAATGTTTTTTTTATAGAAATGGAGCTTTTTTCAGTTTATTTAAAGAATGATAAATATACGTGTTTGCCATTGCATTGAGCTACAAATTTATTTGAAATATTTATATTTGTGTATAAATAATTGTTAATACAAATTTAAGAGGTAAATATTTTTAGGGTGCAGATGTGAACTATTGTGAACACCAGCACAACTATACTGCTCTACATTTCGCAGGCCTTTCCGGTAATACGGAAGTATGTCTGGCACTTTTATTATCTGGTGCAAAGTCTCACGTAACCAACACAGTTGGTCGCACTGCGGCCCAAATGGCTGCGTTTGTGGGGCATCATAATTGTGTAGCAGTAATAAATAACTTTGTACCAAAATCTGACATTGAACATTATACTAAAAATCATGGATCTCAAGCTTCCCCATACCTACCCCCATTTTTGATTGAAAGTTTCCATAAATTCATCATGCAGGTCAACATTCATCCTGTGAAAGTGGTTTTAAACATACAGAACGTTGTTGGGTTGTCAGATCACCTACCAGAAGTTAAAAAGGTTTTGGAATTAATGAGCGAAAAAGAAATGAAACGCGGAGCTGAGACAAATGAAGTTATGTCTTTTAAGTTTCATTATCTATCGTATATTATTGGTGAGATTGTTAAAATTAGGCAAAGACAGACTAGCTCAAAGAAGGATGAAACTGAAGATGAAAAAAAATTAGGTATCACAGAACTTTTTACCAGGAAGCTTTTAAAACCTGGTAAAGAGGGTAATCTAGAATTTATGGATGGATTCCTAAAAGAATGCATACGAGAGTTTCCATTTAGAGACTGTACATTATTCCGCCAAATGGTAGCAAGCTTGGCTGGTAAAGATCCTCCAACTGCAATAAGTGTTGTGGATTCAGCAATAAATGGACAAAGGGGTTTCATAGATAACATATCAATTTGTAACACTTGTGGGGAGGAAAAACCTGCTAAAAAGTGCTCAAAGTGCAAGGTTGTGCAATATTGTGACAGAAATTGTCAACGACTACATTGGCATTGGCATAAAAAGGCATGTCCTAGGTTAAGTCAGAGCCTAGCTGATAATGAGGGTCAGGCTAAACCAGATGCCGCTGAGATATCTGCAGATCTACAGAACCTGCTAGTGCAGAATTAAAAGTACAAAGTTCTAAATTTTTTAAGACTGCTTGTAAAGTAATTATATCAGTGTTTAAGAAAAAGAAACATCTAATGTTATTCCTATATATTATACATATATATATTTTATTTAAATACGATCTAGAGCTATCTTAATTTAATTAAACATGATAGAATAATTGTGCAGATCAGTAATAATTTATTTTATGTCTATCTGTTTATTTTGCTTAAAAAAATGTATTTTTATTTTTGTGATATGTGGCATATACTTATATAATAACATGTTGAATTTCTTTTTTATCGTTTCAAATGATCTGTGTGAAATTATATGGTTTGTTAGTGTTTCAAGGTAATTTTAAAAAATATAATTTTTCCATTATTTTACGAGTACAAGTTTTTTTTTGCTATTTTTTAATTTTATCTAGAAATTGTGTGAACTATGTACCTAATTACAATTATTAATTATACAATAAATAAGCATATGTTTTTTTAAATCCAGTTATAATTTATTTGCCTTTATCTTCATTGGTGTGAAGTAAGCGACGAATTCTGACGTGGAAAATTTTTATTTGAAATTCGTTGCAAATATAGTCTAGCAGTTGAACAACTGTTATCAAATTGAATTAAAATGGAAATTATTAATTGTTCTATGATAAGAATTAACATTTACGCCACAAAATAAGACAAATAGAGCATTTACAAAAATCGTGAAATGTAATGTACAATTAAATCGTACATAAATATAATAAAATGTTAAGAAACATTGATGATTGATTGATTATAATTGGTAAATGGTAAAATAAAATTTCTTGCAACATAAAAGAAAGTTTATTAATTGAAGTATTATAATTTAGAGAAAACCATTGCTATAGGGCTCCTCCTTTAGGGGGCTATAGCTCTCTTAGGAACATTTTTCGACCCATATTTATGAAACTTGTTTTCTTATTTTTGAATTCGTTGGTGAATTATTGCACGATAATTTCGGGACACCCTGTAAGTATATGAAAAACAAGTTCAAATAATTTTTTTTTGTTATTGTAAATATTAAATAATATTATGATTGTAAATATCTGATTCACATTGAACTTCAAAACTATTATAATTACTGATATTAAAGAAATTATCTATAAAGGGTGAGTTCACTTTAAATGTGAAAACTTCGAGAATCCATTCTTTACGAAAAATAAGTGTAGTTTGTCCTGTAAACATTTGCTTATAGCACTTAGTTTTCGATATAGTTGAACTTTTTCCTTTTTAAGTTTTTGACGAATAACTTTAAAGTGGTTAGACCGATTTTTATAAAATTTGGATTTTGCTTATGTTGGATTAAAGTTTATGAAACGGTCTAAAAGTTCTAACGTGTCTCCCCGTAGGTGTAGATATGGGGACCACGAACCCCTTTTTAAAAAATAACTTCTACGCCTTTGGTTATTTCAACAAATTGATATGATTCTTTAATTCTCCGATATTTACTGACAAAAAAAATGTGTTCTGAAAAACCTTCACAATTTTTGAAAATTTTGTAAGTTAATTCCCAACCTAGCACATTTGGTTTCATAAAGATATTTTAAATGATTAAACAATAATGTATGATTTGTAGCATACCTACTACCTATACAAATCATCCGTATGAGTGTTTAGTCACATAATTTAAAATATATGACTAAACAGTCATATAGATGATTTGTAGTATATTACAAATTAAACACACCATAGGTAATAAAACCCCCCTGTATCCCTGAAGGTGCCAATGAGGGCTAGGTACCGTTTTTAGGCTCACCAGTCGGCGCCACTGGCGAGTAAGGTAGCTGTCAAAAGTTATTGTTAGATGCGGAACAAGTTTATAGGGAATTATTTCGTACACCAGTAAATAAAAAACTTGTTAATTATGCCTCAGTGTTGTGCAGTTCCATTTCGTTCGGAAACAAAGGCGGACATATGTTTCCGAGACAAAACTCGCCTAAAACAGTAGTTGGTAGCGATTCGCAGGGATGACTTTACTCTTTCGAAACATTGGCGTGTTTGTGAGAAACATTTTAATCGTGACGATTATGCGTTACCAAAGGTGCCTACTACAGAAAATCGTAAGTAATAATCATGCACATTCGTTGTAATCGTTGTTTTCATCATGCTCATGCTTGATATCCTAACCTTAATGACATAAGGCACCTCTGGAGTGTGTTCGAAATTAACCTAGAGCGTTTATATAAGTTTAGGTATAGGTATAACGTCACATGACCTTTTATTTACTCTGTTTTATGAACGTAAAAGGCAAAGTTTGGTATAAGCACATGAATTGTAACCCTATTCTTGTAATATAAGTTAGTTAAGTACTTTTTTTTACTGTTTCTGTTCTTGATGTGGCTAATACGTGTTTCTTGATATTTTTGCATGGTCCTTTTTTGAAATGTTAGTTATTGTTTAAATATCTATTGTTCCGATTACATGTTTTTGAGGTAAAACCCTGAAAAGGTTTTTTCTGAAACCAAGAATAATTGACTATTACTCGTAACTATTTTTATCCAATTAATGATCTCACAATTTTACTTGCGTTATTCGATACGCTTATCATATAACACTATTTTCCTATTTAAATCTTTCACAACAGAATGTCTACAGGCTATAATGTTTTACGTATCGACCAATTTTTTTTTATTTTATTTGAAATTGAAATATTCAATGCCCATCGCAATAAAATTATATTTGAAATACCTTATCTGAGAGCTCATCTGCGCATAACGAGTAAACTTTAACGTGGTAGTTAAAGTGGAGTTCGCTCGGAGTTACACCGACAATTTACGAACGGCATTAATATTTACCCAGTTCAAAATTATACCACTTTTCGAATTGCTAGTGTGCACTCTATTGCTTAGGGTAATTTCGAACGGCCTCCTGGAGTGTGTTCGAAATTAACCTAGAGCTTTTATATGTATAAGTTTAGTCATAGATATAACGTCACATGACCTTTAAATTACTTTGTTTTATGAACGCAAAAGATAAAGTTTGGTAAGTATAAGTTAGTTACTTTTTTTACAGTTTCTGCTCTTGATATGGCTAACATGCATTTCTTAATATTTTTGGATGGACGTTTTTTGAAATGTTAGTTATTGTTTAAATATCTATTGTTCTGATTACATGTTTTTGAGGTAAAACCCTGAAAAGGTCTTTTTCTGAAGCTAAGAATAATTGACTATTACTATAGTCGTCCCTATTTTTATCAATCCAGCTAATGGTCTCACAACCCAAGTAATACATATGGTCCTCTTATTAAGCTTGAAACTTCATAAATAATATATTATGGCAACTTATAGGACTAATTGGTTATATTGAAGATTTATTCAGCACTAAATTGCTATTGCTTATATAGCAATTGGGTGGAATAAGATTGCTGGTAAAACGATCTCACAGCATAAATATAAAGCTGATTTATTAAAGCGTCTTATACAGATTTTTTTACTTCATAAGAGGGTTAGTAAGATCTTTTTTATACAGATACAAACCACGTGGATTTATAACAGGTGTATAAACCTTTATATAACATTTATAGTGGCTATGTAACATTGAGTTTTAAAGGTATTTAAAGCAAAATTTCATAACAATATAGTCTCCATCCAATATAGTTATTTAAATGCCACCTATGTGAACCCTAATATAGATTATTTATACAGGCTTTCTACGTGTAGTATGAAGTATTCTATAAAGTATTTATACAACTAAAATTCTCTTTTGGAGCTATGTAACTTCGGTCTTCCACCTTTATAGAAATCTTTTACAACTAAACTTACCCCGTCTCATAACCTCTTAACAGATCACTTAGATAGTTTGATTGAAGCTCTGTGCGTATTTCATGTACTCTTTGTTCTTAAGTGTTACTTTTCAATATGGACAAGTATTGGAAAAAGACAAAGCGAAGTGGATATTTTAGAAAGAAAGTTAAATTAACACTTAGAAAAATGCTCGAGAAATCAAACTCTCGGGCCAGTAATATTAATTTAATTGAATAGACCATTTTTATTGTAGAAACGCCAAAGAACGAAAGCGATGAAAAAAGCGAAGAAGTAATTTAAAGCTATATGGTTAATACAAAGGCTGGGAATTTTCCAGATTTTAGTATTCGAATATTCGTTCGAAAAAATATTCGAATAATCAAACTATTCGGATATTCGAATATTCGGATAGGTATTCGAATTATTCGAGTATTCGGATATTCGAATAATTCGAACACCTATTCGAACAATTCGAATACTCGAATAATCCGAATTATTCGAATAGGTATCTGAATAATCCAGATCTTCGAATATTCATTATTAATAGGTATAGCACTGAATACAAGTGAATAGTGAATACTCTATTTGAGTATTTGGTTGGATAGACCACAATAATAGTCGTGACGTAATACACTAAGCAGGCAATTTGATTTGCTTTCCATACCCACAATAGGGTATATCTCCTGTACATGTGCTTTAAGGGTCAGAATTATTTAGTTAGTATTTTATTTTAGGATTGAGGCGCTATTGTTCACATTTAACTATTGAAGCTTAAATAAAACGAAAACAGAGCTAGTTTATTATACTTCTGTCATAACTATTTTTCCTTTTCGAAAAAAAATAAAAGTGCTCTAAAATTAGAATGTTTTTAAAAAAGACGCAGATTGTGAAGGTAAAATAAAATCACAAAAAACACAGATTTCAAAAAATGTAAAGAAATATAGGGTATTCCATTTAAAAAAAATGCAAGTTTGGTTTGTCCCGCTTTTATGAGACAACCTGTATATTCTGTGCAGGGGTATTAAGGGAGCTCATTGGATTCACTATGACTTTTATTTGAAATATTGAATATGAAAAGTAAGCAAAATATAGGGGTGGTCCTTTTCGTCGGATGACCCTGTACGTAGCAATATTAATATGTATTTTTAATAATAACTAATAACAATATAATGTCATAACATAACAATCAATTAAGGATCGCACTGAGGTGTGATATTATTTCAATAGAAATTATTTAATGACATCTAATCTAAATTCTAAACAGGCGTACACAGTATTTATGATTTAATCGCTCACCGCACAAGAAGACTACAACCATAAACTAAGTTTTTTATTCTGACTACGCCATATAACAGCATTGCACCGAACATCTGAGTGAAATGCGTCGAGGACCGTCGCGCACTCCCTACATCTCCACCAAGTATAGCGGGAAACGCTTGTCGGTCGCGACGTAACCACACGAATATTAACGAGTTTTGAATTCTAATAAACTAGAAATTTGCGCTTAGATACTGACTATTTGCTTTTAAAATCAATAAATTAATCCCACAACCTTCGTTATTAGTAATTAATAAAATGAAATAAATAGAAATGTATATTTGTCATTAATAATTATATCTTAAGCATTAATACATTTTTTTAAATCATAATATCACTGTTATTTGTACTAGGAAACTTGTGTTAAATGAAGGTTTTTATTTGGCGTTATTAGTGGACTTTATTGTTAACAAAAAAAAAAACATTTCCTACAAATAAAAAAGTGTCAAATAAAAAGTTTATTTGGGCCATTTTTCTCTGTGTAATGCTGTGATCAAGTAGCTCATCGCTTTCGTTCTTTAGCGTGATCTAAGAGATCTTTTAAGACGTTATGAGAAGGAGTAAGTAGCTGTAAAAGAATTCTATAAAGGTGGAAGACCGCAGCTACAAAGTTACAAAAGAGAATTTCAGTTGCATAAATATTTATAGAATACTTCTTTTACTACACGTACAAAGCCTGTATAAATAATCTATATTAGGGTTGACATACGTGGCATTTAGCTTAAATAACTACATTTTTTTTCTAACTTGAAAAATAAACAAAATATAGGGGTGGGCCTTTTCGTTCGATAACCCTGTACACAGCACCGTACTGATGTATCAAGATTATAAGTTATAGTGGTGTATGAATTTATAATTTTAAAAAAGAATTTTTAAGTTGTGATGTTTTTCCATGTACTTACCTAGAGTATTTTGATTTTTTTTTGTTTTTCTAATGTATACATGGAATGATTTTTATTTTTAAAAATAAATACTTTTTATATATGCTGTTCTTATTTGCTACAAATATATCCTGTTTTACTAAAAAAATTTTTTTGAGAGAAATAATAATATTTTTCTTCTAAATAAACAATATGTTTATAATAGATAATAAATCTACATGTCATAACTAACGAATATATTAAATAGTAAGCATTAAAAATAGTATCAATATTTCTATATAATTGCTGCTAATAAATTGGGCATTAGTGGCTGCTATCCAATAACGTTAGTTCACAGTATTTTTAGTGTTATTGATTTACTTATTTAGCAGAATTAAAAAATATGGTAATCACAAGTAATTACAATTATATCACTAATAACTTGAATATTAGAGACGAATGATTAGTTAATTATTCGTTAATATTTTGTTGATTAAACAGTTCATTTGCCAGTACTATCTAATTTTAATCACGCTTTGTATATTTGTCCCAAATATACATTATCAGAAATCTGCTTTTATTAACCCGCTAATAGATTTGATTCTTGTTCCACATTTAGCTAAATTTTTTATTAAGGAGCCATAAATATATATTTACCAGCAATAAACATTTTTTCTCTGTGTACGTCTATAGGGGCGACATATTAAAACCTTTCAGACCATTTAATAAACTTTAATCCAACAAAGCCGAAATTTTATGAAAATTGGTCTAACTACTTTAAAATTATTCGTCAAAAATTTAAAAATAAAAAAAATTTCGAAAACCAAGGTCTATAAGAAAAATGTTTATAGGAAAGTGTACTTATTTTTCAATAAAGAATCGATTTTAATTTAAAGTGAACTCATTCTCTGTATGTCATCGTTACTTTTTTTAATCGGTTTATGTTTGACCAAGTTTAAAGCTCTTTGATTTCGTAAAGTAAATCCTGGACAGAGCTATTTCAGTTGCTGATTAGGTGTTTTAAATCGGTTGTAATGTGCTTTCTTCAGTGTGCAGTTAGTCTATTATCAATAATTTCCAATAACTAGTTTAATTTTGCAATTGGTTAATGGCCACTTACACACAATTATTAAACATTTAGTAAGAGTTAAGCTGAATAATAACTATTAAGTAGGTAGTGGCAAGACTAAACATGTTCAGTATAGTCTTCCTGCTTGGTATAAACAAGCCGACAGCAGAAAATTTTGGCGCAAAGTACTTTGTTAGTTCCACAAATTCTAGCACCTCGTTTCTAATGGGCGACTTCAAAGGGAATTTTTCTTCTAAGTCGTAGCATAAATGAATCAGTTTTTGACCTTCATTAGTGGCGTATTCGTACGATATTATAAGGACTGTTGAGTAAACCTGAAAAGAAAATGTAAACGTGTTGTATTCGTTGGTGGTGTGATATTTTACAAGAAAAATTCTTTCAAACGACAATTAAATGATTTCGAGTAGGTAGGCACTTATTTTGTTTTCATTTTCAAATTTGGTACACTTGTTCTAAAGGCCAAAGACAATGAAAAATTTGATGAGCAACAAAATTGGCCTTCTGGTCCACGGGACCCGAACTTTTTTTGTATTTGACTTTACAGAAATATATATTCTTGATGAAAGATTATAAATCATGTCTACTATATCATGCGAATAAAATATATTTTCCAAGTACTTAAATAAAGCTGATGTAAACGAAATATTTTACAAATTTGGCCTCATAAAATGGGGTTAGGATAAATTTAACAGATTGACGTTTGAGAGGTCTGATTTAGTTACAAAAATGTCAATGTTAATAACAAAAAATTATTAAAATATATGACATGAATTATGAGTGACAGTATCGAATGACGCTGATAATTAATTATTTAAAAATTTTAATGAAACATTTCAAGGTACGCTATAAAAATTTAATTGAGGTAAGTGAAGAATTAAATAGAATGATTTTTTTAGATCAGGATAATATATACTGGTATAAGAAAGTTATGTGCTGGCCACATCAGATATTTTTAATTTTGTTTATGTTGAGTAATGATGTCATCGACATTTTTGTTTAAATAGAAGACCCCATTTTCTATTTTTTGAACTGCCATCTTCAATAATATACAATTTTTGAAAACAACGCAACAAATGTGATCGAGCATCAGCAAATCCTAAGTGGATGAATAAATTTCGCACACAGTTTCCTCAAGAAATCAGTATGTTGGTAAAAATTGTGGAAAATCAATTTAGCTTTGTGGGATCATTCAGTGGTGCAGCACATTTGGCATTTTTGAAGGATTAGTTGATTTCAGCACTTACAGTGCAAAATCCTAATGAACATAATCCCAATAACTTCCGTCGGTAACGCCAAGGCGAAGCACCGCGTCATTTTGTACAACCAGTACGTGCCTATCTGAGTGAACCTTTTTAAAACAGATGGATATGGAGAATATGAATTATAGAGTGGCCAGCTCAGTCACCAGATTCAAACCTTCTTGATTTTTCGTGTGGATTATCTAAAATCCAATAAACTTAACAATATCAAGGATATCAAAGGCAGATTTGATTAAACATGAAGTAAGCGTACATTGTTAACAATGTTTTAAATAAATTTGAGATTTATCTCGTTTGGTGCCAAAAAGTGATGGGCTGAATTTTGAATATGCGTTTGTCTAAAGCAATTTTTCACACAAACATATACTTTAACATATAATAAATTGTATATCATTGAATAGACAATTCAAAGAACAATCAAATTGCGATGAAAATTGGCGGTTGGCATTTAAAAAAATGTCGATGGTGTCATTACTCAACAAAGGCGATTGAAAAAAATTTAAAATCAAGTTTTTTAAAGCACAAAATTGACCTGTGCGAGCAAATGTCTTCCAAACTTTACACTTGCATTTATTATACATATAATTGAATATAGTTTATTACAGAAATACTGCGCACATAAAAAGGCTGCCGACCCAGCTACCGACAGTTATTTGAAAGGAGAGTGGGGCATGTTTAATTTTTTTACATCGTATTAAATAATAAATATGATGTATTACTTAATACATAAAACATCATTATTTTTATGTATGTTCTGTATGTTCTGACATGATTAAAATAAGGAATTAACAGAAACATACTTGTTTTAACTAAGATTCCTAAGCCTTCTAATAGTAGTGCGGTCTCATTGTTCCTTCTTCTGCGTCATTCTTTGGATACAGAGTCGATTTTCGAATTTATCGGTTTCGCGAAGGACGTCGGAAGTGTATCAGTACTAGGTGGGTCAATAAAATATTCTAGTAGGTCAGTAGGTGGTAATTTCGAGGGTATTTTATATTTCTTTTAAGAGTTAGATTAGGAATGTTCGTCGGTGTGTCAGTGCTATAAATGTGTTTTATACAGTTTGTGTTTACATTACACATTTTAGCAGATTGTGACAACTTAAAATGTTTAACAGGTATGTAGGTGAAATTTTTCTCTAAGTGTGTTTTATACAGTTTTTTTTATATTTTGGCGAGCGGTGACTATTCGGGTGTTTCCTATTTACAAGTGGCTATGGTAAAATAATACATATATATATATATATATATATATATATATATATATATATATATATATATATATATATATATATATATATATATATATATGAATAGTGGTGAGAGGTATGAAACTTCTCATATGGTCTGAATGCTACTATCCGACCGACATCCTCGATGTCTCCTCTGTGGCGGATAGCGACTTGCATCACAGCAAGTACAGAGAGCGGCGACCCCTAGCCCAGGTGGACTAAACTAATATTATTAAATATGATTTGAAGGAAACAACTACTCAGCGGGCAAATACCCCGACCTGCATTGAATTACACCTTCAAAGCATGATAGATCGATAGCCAATATCATATTGGCTATCGATCTATCATGCTTTGAAGGTGTAATTCAATGCAGGTCGGGGTATTTGCCCGCTGAGTAGTTGTTTCCTTCAAATCATATTTAATAATATTAGTTTAGTCCACCTGGGCTAGGGGTCGCCGCTCTCTTGTACTTGCTGTGATGCAAGTCGCTATCCGCCACAGAGGAGACATCGAGGATGTCGGTCGGATAGTAGCATTCAGACCATATGAGAAGTTTCATACCTCTCACCACTATTCACTTCACCTTAGTTAGTATATAACTAGCAAGTTGGCCACTATCATTTGTCTGTTCCATAACCTATGGCATACTGAAGAGAACAAATAAGTTCGAAATCGATCTATGTCTGGTTAGGAATAGACAAATGATATTGGCTATCGATCTATCATGCTTTGAAGGTGTAATTCAATGCAGGTCGGGGTATTTGCCCGCTGAGTAGTTGTTTCCTTCAAATCATATTTAATATATATATATATATATATATATATATATATATATATATATATATATATATATATATATATATATTTCTTTTCTTGACCGTTAATATCAATTAATATCTGATAGTTTTTTTTGTGGGGATTTCGATTAGGTATAACTAATTTTATTATTTTTTTTCTAACGTTTCGGTTTATTACACCATCATCAGAGAACTACAATTAATAAAATATTTTAAAAATATAGTTATGGATACTTTACATTACAATTTACTTACACTATTAAATATTAGGTATTTGTTTTAAAATTTTTTTTACATATTATTAGATTGTCACAATCTAATAACATGGTGAATTCAAGCGCGGTAGCCCTCATTGTGCCTGTTAGAAAGTATTTTCGTTTGTCTGCATGACTCTGTTACGACAAAAATGTCCAGTCAAACTCGCCGAAGTTGCAAAACTTCATCTAACAAGTTTTGCTACATTTGTGGAGAATTCCTTGTGAAGTCACAAGGAAGTTTACAACCATCTATACCAATTGCCCATCCGGAACAATGAAAAAAGGATTATGACAGTATGGCCACTATTTTAAATAAAATTAATTACAACAAATGGCAAATATGTGGGGATTTAAAAGTAATAGCCATTTTACTAGGGCTTCAAAGAGGCTTTATAAAATGTTGTTTTCTTTGTTTGTGGGATAATCGTGCAGTAAAAGAACAGTATGTGAAAATAATTTGGCCGGAAAGGAAAGAATTTGAACCAGGAACCAGTAATGTTAAATATGTGTCCCTAAAAATGTTCTTTTGCCACCTCTTAATATTAAACTTGGGCTAATGAAAAATTTTGTGAAGGCTATGGATAAAGAGGGTGAAGTATTCAAATACTTAAGAGAACTTTTTCCCCAATTCCGCCAAACTTAAAGAAGGCATTTTTATTGGTCCTCAAATTAGAAAATTGCTTAACGATGCAGATTTTAAAGTCACACTCAACAGACATGAACTCAGAGCTTGGAACTCATTTGTAAGCGTAGTCAGGGGATTTTTAGGGAACAAGTAGGATGAGAACTACAAGCAACTAATAAGTGAACTTTTAGATTCGTACCAAACTCTTGGATGAAGGGGTGCGGTACGCAACAGGCAAGGAGAAAGATTTCATCAAGATATCAGGACAATGGAAATCAAGGAGGATGGAATCCAGCCATGATGGGTGATTACTTTTGGTTCTTAAAGCGAGACGATTTGACCCCCCATAAAAGAAAAAAATGAACTGAGCATATGTTTTTCACAAATTATTCTCTATCTTTGTAAATATATCTATGTAAGACTAATATATGTTATATGCTTTATTGATATATAGCAATAAATAGATTAGTAAAATTAACAATAACATTATTCCTGCCCAAATGTTTTATTAATATAACAAGAAACCGTTACGTGGTATAAATTTTTGCTTGTCATTTCTGTAATAAGAAGGCTCTGTTCCAGTGGGATATGCTATTCAGGTACCAGGTGATCCAAATAAGCCTCCCGCCCCCATTTTCTGGGTTATTTGGAAAGATACGAAAAAAATGAAAAATGCGTTTTGTAGGGTTTTTTAAAAAGGAATCTAGACACATTAACAGGAAAACAACTGAACATCAAATAAAAAAAGATGGAGGCCTAAGTTATATTTTTTTAAATGGAAGTACCCAAATATTTTTCCATATTTGAATAGGGCGTCTTATTCTGATTTCAAATATATATACTTTTTATATAGTATCTTCAGTAAATATTCCGATAATCGATTATTTCCCAAAAGAAAATACGTTACTTAACAGATATCAAGAAATATTTTCTAGGTGGCCGTGATAACAAAACAACAATTAATATTTTGACAGTTTTGCTCATTTAATAATTCAACAGTTTGCCAACAACTGTTACTTTTGAACGTTGCTTTGTTGGCCAAAAATAACCAATATGAATAATCATACTTTAGGAGAAAAATACGATATGGTAAACTTATATTTTAAAAATAATAAAAACGCTTGTGCTGCCCAGCGAGAATATGGACAAATATATCCGAATAGGAAATTGCCTGACAGGAAAACTATTAAGTTGGCAGATAATTTATTAAAACATACAGGAGCAATTCAAAATAAAAAGAAACGAGGAATAGTCAACTAAGATAGAGAATTCAGTATTTTACTCTATTTTCAAGAGAATCCAAGAAATTCAATAAGAGACGCAATGAGGTATTTGAATTTTTCTTATGGAACCATACAGAGAACTTTAAGAAAACATAAACTTAAGGATTATAGTATATTGCCTGTTCAAAAATTATTCCCTCAAGATAATGAAAAGCGGCAACAATTTTGTAGAAATATGATCAACAGGTATGACATTGATAATAATATATTTAATAAAATATGTTGGACCGATGAGGCATCATTCAACACATCTGGTACCTTCAACAGAAGAAATTCATATTTTTGGTCTTCCGAAAATCCTCATATTTCTGAAGAGATTCAATTCCAAGGAAGGAAATCCATATATGTTTGGTGTGGAATAATAAATAAAAAAATTATAGGGCCTATTTTTCACAAAGGCTCCTTAGAGGACCATTGTATTTAGATATGTTAAGAAATGATGCAAATAATTTATTAGAAGAAATGCAATTGCAATTCGATGTTATTTGGCAGCAGGACGGGGCACCCCCACATAATATTAATGATGTTACAAATTACTTAAACACAACATATCAAGAATGGATAGGAAAACGAGGAACTATTGCTTGGCCACCTCGTAGTCCGGACCTAACTTCATTAGACACGTTTCTTTGGGGCCATTTAACAAATATTGTTTATAAAGAAAGAAGCAACAACTTGGAAGAAATAAAGGAAAAAATTAGAACAGATACGAAATTTGAATAATAACAACGCTGTTATGGCAAATGTAATGGGAAACTTAAGAAAACGATACGTTCTGTGTATATAACACAATGGAGGGCACATAGAGAATTTTTTGTGATATTTTATTATTAATTAACTAGCAATAAATTATTGTTAATTTACTACATTTCTGTAGCCGTTAAAGAATTTAAATATTTTCATTTACCATTCTTATTTTAATGGATAATATTATTTTTAATAATTATCTACCACTTCAATAGTGTTCTTTAGTTATTTTCTATATTCGTAGTTTTTTTAGCTGGTGGGCAGCATAAGCGTTTTTTATTTATTTATTTATTTTTTTCAATATAATAATTTAATTAATAATTGAGCTTAGTTTCATGGGGATAATAAAAAAAGAAATTAAATATAGGTAAATTAGGCAAAATGTTAATAGTTATAATAGTCAAACTGTCAAACTAACACTTTTGTTTTACTATCACAGCCACCTAAATAGTATTTCTTGATATCTGTTAAGTAACGTATTTTATATTGAAAAAAATCGATTATCGGAATATTTACTGAAGATACTATATAAAAAGTATATATATTTGAAATCAGAATAAGACGTCCTATTCAAATATGGAAAAATATTTTGGTACTTCCATTTAAAAAAAAGTAACTTAGGCCTCCATCTTTTTTATTTGATGTTCAGTTGTTTTTCTGTTAATGTGTCTGGATTACTTTTAAAAACCCTACAAAAAGCATTTTTTCATTTTTCCAAATAACCGAGAAAATGGGGGTGGGAGGCTTATTTGGATCACCCGGTACATGTTACGAAGAAATATATATTTTTTTGTCCGCCAATGTTATTATTGGCGAAACTAAGTAACAAGATAATTGCGTGCTAATTTTAATTTAGAGTTAGATTTTAAGTTAGAGTAAAACAGAATAAGATTATTAATTTAACAGAAGCGGTATCAAATATCTATTTATCTAAGACACTACTTTTAAATCTGGTGTATTATTGTGTTCATTGTAATACGCAGAAATTTGAAGTACGGCTCTGTATGCCGTCAATTAAGTCTTGTCGGCATGTGAGGGGGGCTTTGAAGTATTCATGGCATTTATTTATTTTTAGAGCCACAGTATATCTGTAATAAACTATACATACTTTACCTATATTTACCCAATGACCTCCGAACTCTGAGGTCATTGTATTTACCTGTAAGTACTTACAAGGGTAAGCGCCAGTTCAAATAATTCATAAAACATTTGCTCTCGCCTAGCCCCAAAAATTACAGAATTCAACACCTCCAATATATTTAAAAAAGAAAGCATAATGCACAAGCCAGGCCATCCAAATATCACGTTTACACTGCGGCTTATCTTCTCCATTTCCATATACAAGCTCTTACAAAGTTTTATTTGCTTAACTGTAAAATAATCCGTGTTCGATGACTTAAATTTATTTTCAACAGTTTCAGAGATAATTCGATTAAGCAGATAATTTAATTGTTTGCCCTGGTTTCCTAAGAATAAAATGACGTTGTTTGTGAGAAGAAATGAGTACAACCACACAAATTCCTCCATATTGTATATAATGGTAAGTATCTTTACATACATTTTTCTGTTAGATATGTAAAAATTGTTATATACATCCCATCCGGTTCTCGCAAACAAGACCGAATTGAGAACTACACACAGTATAACAACTATCATCGCTTGCTTTTCATTTGACAAATTTGTCTCACGAAGGCATTTGTCGATTTTTCGTGCTCTATCTAAAAAACATTTCCATTCATTCTTGGTACGAAACAATAAATCAAAAACTGTACTGAAGGGTAACAGCCAATAAGCGAAGTTAGTCATACATTCCAGAATGTTTGTCGTTGAATTTTCATCTCGTAATTCCACGGGAAGTGTGAGAATTTTATATACGAGTAAATATATTCTGAATGCTAGTAAAAAAATGGAACAAATTCCGTGCAAAAATGTTAATGTTCTGGAAATTTTCTTTCCCTTAAAATCGTGTAAAGGTGCTATGCATAATATATTGCATACGTTGTGTACAGCATACACATACGTTAGATACATTTTGTTACTATTCACAAAATGATTTGAAACACTACGTTGATACAGCTTTTGGATACTTTTTTAAGTTAAGACGTCAATTATTAAATCATTAGGTTAAGTTTATATACACGCAAAAGTGAAATTAAATAAATAATAGTGTTTAATGTAAGAGACTAAAAGCAAATTCTGGAAAGTAATATAGCGACCCGTTAAAACATATTAAATATTTTAAATGGCAATAACAACAAATTGATACACATACTTTAACTATTTCTACTGGTTGGGATTTTATGAAAATGCAAAAAGTATATAAATTGAACAATGTTTCTGCCTCCAATGATTGTGTCATTGGGATACCTCAAGGGTCTGTCTCGGGTCCCTTATTAATCACACATTACACATTGTATTTTAAATAGTTTATAATATTGTTGTTATTTGCTACTTCTACTAAAATGATAATCAAATTTATTAATCTTTAGAGGAAACATATTGTCATGGAAGCATCTATGAAGTCAAGATTTCCAAAGGGTTAAATCTCACAAAAAAATTGTGTTTAAGCGTAGACTTCACCAAGTCAAGGTAATGCTAATTTAGTATAGGGTACATCGAGTAGGGCAATTGTTGCCATGTTTCTTAAAATTTAGGATTATAGACACTTAAATACTAAAAATTTAACTATGCTGGCAGCAAATGCAACTTAATACACATAGTATCCACTGGCGGTTCTTCTATAGGGTCATTTGGTCAATGACCTCCCACATACAAATAAAAAAATAGAGCTATTCATTTTCTGAAGTTTAAAAATATATAATATATATATTTTTAATATTCTTAAAAAAATATATTAAAGTTTCTAGTTCATTCTGTGCACAATACTATTCAAATATCTAGGTCGCAGGATTTCGTATCCCTTTCGAGCACCGAGCCTCTATTCATTACATTATTCATTTATTGAATTAAAAAAATCTTGGGTCAGTCCACAACTTGTCCTCAAAGCTAGCTACGGACCGAATTTACAACGAATTAAAGTGAAATAGACTTATGCGCGAATCGTCAGAAAGCAAAAGAGACAGAAAACACTGGCGGGGACAATGTCCCTGACACATTTTACGGAAACGGTAACGCACGAAGTTCAATAGTGAATAGAGCAGTCTTAATGCTGACTAGGTACGCGTTGGTAGGTAAATTCTGTCGCGTTGTTTTTAATGGTTTTATTTGTGAACATTTTATTAGTAAATCTGTACTTGTCGTGAAATTAAGTAAAACAGTGTGTTTGGTGTTTACTATTAAATATGAGTGTTGTACAAAATATATTAAAACTGAAAGATGGACATAAGTTGGGTTATGAATAAAGTACAAGTAGTTTTTGTGTTTAGATACGTTTTAGACGGTGTTGTATGTGAGAGATTTTGAAAATTTATTCAGCCTCAAGGAACGACATCGCAGCATTTGACAGATGTAATTTTAAAAGAGTTAGAATGTCTGAAAATTAATGAAAGTCCTAAAAAATTGATAGCACAAAGTTACGATGGAGCATCAGTAATGAGTGGTGCTTTTGGAGGTGTACACGCCAAAATTAAAAAAAGTTATCCTTCAGCAAATTTTATTCATTGTTACGCTCATCGACTAAATTTAATTTTACAAAAAGCATCAAGTCAGAAAACAACACTCTAAACCAAGCTGTTGGTTTAAAAAACTACTTACAAAATGAACATTTTCTTTACTGGTTAAATTTTTTCATTTAGTTATGCCTCATTGTGATATATTGTTCAATCAATTTACAAAAATGTAATATCGATGTCATAACAGTACATAAGTGTATTGGCGTTTTTAATAGTAAAATTGAAGACATCAGAAATAAAATTTTGAATAACTATTTGGAGGAGACATCCATGCAGTCTGCCCAGAGATGTAAAACGGAAGAATCAAAAAGGAGAATTTCATTAGAAATTTGTGATATAATTACATCTGAGATCAAAAACTGGTTTGGCTTCAGTAATCATTTAGCAGTGTCTCAGTTATTTCATGCAGATTGATTTAAAGATTATAAAAAAAGTTTTCCTCAAGATATGTTTAAATTAGTTAAAACGGAGTATCCAGTCATAAATCATTTGAAACTAAAAACTGAATTAGAAGTATTATATAGCCGAGAAGATTTTTCCAATAGTGAAGGTGCAGTTGCTTTGTTACAGCTTTTTATTAACAATAATTTGTGCAATACTTTTTCTGAAAGTGGCAAACTTTTCAAAATCTTGTGTACTCTGCCTATGACTACCGTCGAAAGTGAACGTTGTTTTTCCACCTTAAAAAGAATAAAGACATTTTTAAGAAATACCATGGGTCAGGAAAGGTTATCTTCTTTAGCTATGCTTACCATAGAAATGGCATTAATAAAGAAGATAAAAGACTTTAATGAAAAAGTAATTGACCACTTTGCATCTCAAAAAGACCGGAGAATCGACTTGGAATTTAGATCACTTTAAAAGGTAGGTAATACAGTAAACTTTTCTAATTAACCTCCCTATCTCTTGACCCACAAACCGCCACTGATAGTATCCCGGTGAAGGCGAGAGTGATGGGCGTGTTGAACACTTGAAAATAACCCAATAATATCGCTGTAATGTGGTGCCCAAAATATCGCAGTATCGTTTTATTTGCAACAGTGCAGTAACGTTGCGTTTGTAACATCGCAGTAATGTTGCGATGCAACATACCTTGAACTGACGTTGCAACATCGCAGTGGCTGATTGGCAAAATCTTAGTACCGGCGAGTAACAACATCCCAATCACCATTAATATTTATTTTGAAGTTTTATTTTAGATTCATTTTTTACCGTGCAAGTTTCAAAAAGGTGCAGCCTCATAAAAAATTAATATTTTTTTATGAAATTAAAAATCTGTCGATATATTTTTCACGATTCTGAAAAGAAATGTTTTCAAATATTTTTCAAATTGTTTAAAAAATAACCTGGTGAAACAATTTTTTTAACTTTTTTCCGCAAATTTCAATCGCAATAACAAAAAAAGTTGCATTTAATTTTTCGCAATAATAATCAATGTAATATATTCGAGTTAATTGGTTATAATTTATAATACATAATTTACGAAAGACACTAATCACTTTCGGTGCCGACGTAACCAGGTGCCGTCGCAACCAGGTGCCGTCGCTACACTTCTTATTTGCGTTAGACACCGACCTTTGTTTACAGTCAGCCGTTAAACCAATTAATTCTTTTGCAGTTTTGCGCATTGACGAGCTCTCCCCTGTCCATACGAGTCTATTCCATAAAGTTCAACAGATTGTAAATCAAGTGCAAACTTAGTAGCTTAGTTAGTATCTTCAGGGACCAGGGCTTTAGCCAGTTTTTTTTGTACGTATGTCGTATACGCGTATGATCTGCATTTTCATTACCGTAAAAATAAATTCTGTTCAAAGTATATTAGCGGAGCCTGTCAGTAGTCGATCTTCTACCGACAAAATATTAGGAAGACCTATTCCTAATTTAAAAATGAAACGATCAGTTTCCTGTAGAAATAAACATTTAATTTAAACATTTATAATAAACACAGCAGATTTGTGGTTGTGAAGTGAAAAATGCGTTTTTTTGCCAAGAGAAAACTGCAGCAGTCATGAGTGGGTCATCTAACGAGATGCAAGCAGTTGGTTAGGAAGCTACTAACAGCAGTGTGGTTAATCCAACTAAAATAATTATGAGCATCTGGCACTTCCGGTTATACCGGAAGTCGTTACCAACTTGCTTATTTTAAATGGAATACCCTACATATTTTAGGGTTTTCGAAAAGAGCATAAAATTCTGAGTTAAAAACATGTAGGATACTCTATGCCTAAACCTAGTCGTTTCAGATATTTAACATTTTAAGAGAAATGTGTAAAAGATACTTATTTGCTTTTTGGCATGCAGAAAGACCATAAGATGAGCTAAGCTCCACAGTTTAAAGAAATTCAATAATAGTATACCAAGTGTTCCAGTTTTGTAAACTTCAAACCGCGAAAACTAGCTAAAGTTAAATGGAACACCCTGTATTTTTTTACATCAAGTTATGTATAATTAAATTCTTTTTTTTTCTGATATCAATATTGTAGGGGTTTAAGTTACAATTTCTTGAAATATTTGCGATTTTCTTAGAAATTCAAGAATTTTTAGTAAAAATTTTTTCAAATTAGCCATGATTAGAAACAATCAGTAATGTCAGTCAAAAAATGCTACCGCGTTTAAATTACACCCACGAAGACTTTTTGAATTTGTTTATTATTTATGGAGAATATGATAAAGTGATATCAAGAACTCGTAGTACATTTGTTACTAGATATCCACAAAAACGGAAAATAACACTAACCACCGGAAGCGCCGGATGCTTGTAATTATTTTAGTTGGACTCACCACACTGCCAGTAGTAATTCTCTAAATTTTCAAAATATTCTGGTGCGTACTTTTTCCGATATCGATCGATGTAGTTCCTGGTGAGACACCCTGTATAATGTAACTTATTATAATAACTGGTACCTCTAAATATTGCATTCGCCACATTTCTACAACACGAGCAGCTACTGACCTATATTTCACTAGTCACCTCTGGTTTAGAGTTAAAATAGACTTCTTTGAAAAGAATGACGCCCACATATGCCAAGAAATGAACTTAATAGAAACAATGAAAAGCACAAGATAAAGGTATGTCAAAAAAATGTGACGAAAATATGCGCTATGGAAATAGAAATATACGTCATAAACAGCGATAGACAACAGATAACTGTCACTTGACAAGCACGCTTGCTTTAATATCTTACATTAATAAAAAAAATATATGTTTATACATAAATAAATTAACTTTATTAAGAAAATATACATAGAAATTTTAAGCTGTTTGCAATGGCTGTTGCAAACAACTTATATATTAACAAAAATTCAATTTTTGGTTTAAAAATATAAATAAATAACATCTTAGCAGTAAGGAGTTACAATTCTAGTACTAACTAGAAACACATTGTAAATGATTTTTATTACTAACAAAGTTTCGGCACTATATGTATCTAGCAACAAATATTAATTAAGCATTGATACCTACGTATACACAATTATACTAATTTAAAGATAACCAAATGGCTGGTTGGTTATCTTTTTGGTTAATTCATATTTATCCTATTAAAGCCCGTATTCACAAAAGTACAAAATTTTTACATTTAATTATATCTTCAGTACATCACATCTATATTACTCCTTAAAATGTACTCTAAGATTTGTTCATAGTAACAAATAATATTTTCTATGTGTATTTATTGTATCTGTACAACATTTTTCTATATTAATAATATTGCTAACTAATACATTGTCTAATTTCTTATCTACATGTCGCTGTTTTGCACCTTGGGATAATAATTTAGTGAAAAAGGGTCTATATACAGAATGCCAATAAAATGTTAGAATATATAAGTTAGAGTTGCCTTTCGATGTCATGTGATAAAATTTATTTTAAAACTACAGCTTTGTTCAGTTTCATAATCATTTTAACGAATTATAAACATCATTTTCCACATATAGCTATATGTTGGACATATCGACCAATCATATAAATTATAGATATATTAACCTTATTGCTCTTTCTGTAACAATTTTTGTTAACAGTGCTGAGAAAAGTTGAGAACTGCTGATCTTAAGTGGTAGTTATTTTCTAGTTGTTCTAGTATTAAACTAACACAAGCCAAAGTTCCTATGGTCCATTATTTTTATTAAACAATGTTAAACTTTAAAATGTTTTATTATTCACCCAAATACGATTGCAAATTATTTTTCTCGTAAAAAAATATACACGTATTATATAAAATAATTTACAAAAAGTTCCCCTGATAAGTCAGCAGTTCTCAACATTTTCGGCAACATTACAATTATTATTTCAGTTTCTACATCTCCGTTTTAAAAACTGTTCCTGAAGCTTCGTTATTTCCGAGATTTGGAAAGAAACTGAAGCTTTTTCTCACAAAATTAATACACATTTAAAGAGACCGTTTTTAACAAGACGTCTAACTGATATTAAAGTTAATAATTCATTTTCACACTTTTTATAAAATGAACTACCTTATCGGTGTTATGTATACCCTAAAAGATTGAGTCTCTGTATACCATTAAATCTAATGTATTTTAATAGGAATATATCAAAATAAAGAACTTCGTAATTTTATTAGACAATTTCTCAAATTATCTAACAATGGCTGTAGAGAAGTTCTAAGTAGTTTGATATATACCGGATACCCACGAGGCCATTACTCTAAATTTTATTATCTGGTCTTATGGTCGGCCTTTTTCAAACATGGAGAAATATGTCGTCAAACGTCTAACTGTACGTACTAAAACTGAATTAGTAAATTTCTTGTCATAGTAGGTGTTACGCACGTATTTTCTATTCTACATAATAATATGGTACAATATTTGGTCTAAACCTAGGTTTGTAATTAACGAATTTTTTGTATATAGTTACACAGTTGTCTAATACCTATTCTTCCTGAATTTTCAGGCGACATTAACTCCTACTTTTCTAATATAGAGACTAGTTTTGATTACGATATAAAATACTTTTATTTCCTTAGAGCTATTTTTGATACGATCTAAAAAATCTTACAAAATTATAGGAATGTTTATACGTAGTATTCTTTAAATTTCGAAATTCTTTTATCTCACACCTCGACAGGTGCCTGATTCGGAGTCTCAGGCGTCGCCAAACGTACTTGAGTGCTTTCTGACTGAACAATACCGTTTATTTGCGCTCCCATCTGGGTGTCTCGCCATGGGGTTGTAAGAATCTTTAGCCTCTGCAAAAGACGTATTTATATATATTTTTTTGGAAATTGATAGCTATCTTGGAATATGTCGAGAAAATAATGCGTATGGATACTACTTACCTTCATACACGAACCAGGTGTGGTTAGAAATTTGAATATAGCCACTCCAGGTATCATAATAACCGAGGAACCTGCAATCAACCACCCCAGAATGTTTGCCCATGCCGGATAAATGTAGTTTTCATAGCTGAGGGGTTCGTAACCAAGCAATCCGTAAACTATAATGAAAAGAAGGAAAACGGGAGCTGCGAATTTCCAGCAAAACCTCCAATAATATCCAGGAGCGAATCCTATCATGTCTTGGATATCATCACAGAAACGCTGTGTACCTAAAACACGGGGATTTGTCATTTTACGATACGATATGCTCTTTTTTTTGTAGATAGATAGACATTTATTTGTCTATGTTACATAAAACATTTGTAGCATGTCCTAAAATAATATGTAAATACCTACATATTAAAAATCTTAAATCCTGTAACAATACAAATAATACTAATACACAGATTTAAATGTTACAGTAATAATTATTAAAAATATATATACAAGAACACACATTTTTGGTAAAAAAAAAACGCAAAAACGATAAAATATAGAAATCTAAAAAAGATAAATCAAAACTGCAAGTATGTTCATAGGAATCAAAAACCAATTCTATGAAATTGGACAAAGAAGGACAAATATATAAATATAATTACATTATACAGGGGTATTCATATAGTCAATTATTGAGTAAAAGTAATATTTTAGTATATGGTTTTTCACCTTAGTTTTAAATTTGTTAGGATCAAGTGTCTTAAAACTATTGAGCAACTTATTATATAGTTTTAAGTTTATTGAATTTCTTGCCGATTTTGTTAGATGAAATCTAGTTGTTTTTAATTGGTGTGCTGAGCTAGTATTGTAATCGTGATAATCTGCGTGTGTAGAGCAATAATTTTTATTGCTATGTATTTGCAAGAGACTATAATAAACATATAAATATGGTGGAATTGGTATTATTTTAAATTGAATAAATAAAGTTCTACAATACTCTAATGGATAGACACCAGCAATTATTCTCATACATCTTTTATGCGACACAAAAACTTTTTCAGCATCAGTGGCGCTACTCCACAGGATAATGCCATAGCTAAAATGTGACTGAATAAGTGCATGATACGCATTTAATAATGCTCCAACATTCACCAATTTTTTTTAGTTGGCGTAAAAGAAATATGTATCCAGATGTTTTGTTACAAAGCTGTTTAATATGAGAAGACACATTTAGTGAATCATCTAAAATAATGCCAAGAAGTTTGCCTTCAACTACAGCATTATTTGAAGAAAAAATCAATTTTTGTGTTTTGTCCCTGTTGAGTATATTATTATTATACCAATGGTGAGCAAAATTCTGAGTTTCATTTATCATAAATTGAAGATCATCAACTTTTTTGTTCTTAGTAATTAGGGCAGCATACATAACCACTTTATTTGGGAATAGATAAAAAATTAAATCATTAATGAATATTATAAATAATATAGGCCCCAAGACAGATCCTTGAGGTACTCCATTATTTAATGCCTTAAATTAGATATTACATTATTATCATTAATAACACATTGCTGACGTTCATTTAAATACGTCTCCAACAATTTGGGAGGTATCCCTCTAATGCCATAAAAGCTAAGTTTTTTTTATTAATAAATTCTGAGAGACACAGTCAAAGGCCTTGCTGAGATCCACCAACGTAACTGCTGTACAGGTTCCTTCCTCAAAAACTTCTAAAATATCACACACAACTTCATAGACGGCATCAGTCTAGATATACGGCGTGCCCGTATATCTAGTAAACTCAGTAATTGTAATGTCTAATCCAAAAGAATTTGTTAGAATTAAAGAATCGTTTAGCATGTTTGAGGTACCTATTATCAAAATGAATATTAATATCTCCTAGAATTACGATTTTACCGTATTTAGTGGACAAATATGTGAATAGTTCTTCAAATTTAATTAAGAAAATATTAAAATTGGCCAAACATGATCCATATACTCTAATAATAGCAATATTAACAGATATTAATTCAACACCACAAAATTCGGCATCAAATTCACTGTGAAAAGCACATAGGTCTAACGACTTATATTTAAGATAAGTAGTAATGCTTATACAGGGAGTTCAACCATCCTATATATCTACTGCATGCCAAATTTAGTTTAAATAGCTGCACTAATAATGATAATATAAGAAAAATTTCATATTTTTGGGATGAATTTTTGACCACCTGTTTCTATGAACTTTTTTCTTAAAATTAGCCAAAGAATACCACCCTGAAATATTTTAACTTACTTAAGTTAAATTTTATACAAAAAAATATTATTAAATTTGTTTTGATGTCTTTTTTTAATCTTTAATAAAATCTTATTCTTATTAAGAAAGGTTCTCTCAAATTGCATGGGACTGTAGAACAATTTGCGCAAGATGAGAAAAAACTTTATAATTGCAATAACAAAGAACTATATTATACAAATTAAAGATGATAAAATACGCCTCTAATTTTTTGCGTATATTATAACTACAAAATTTAAAAAGCAGTCCAGTTCGGAAAATTCCACGTTTTTACATATTTTGTTCGTATTATTCATCCATTAATTTGGAATCTCCATCGTCAAATTATTAACTTACCGTATATCCAAGAAACAGCTATAGCCTCAAAAAACACCGCGAAGAGCATGGAATATCCAGCAGCATATCTGTCCAAGAGATGGAAGAAATAGAAGCCACCCTGGGAACATGACGCCAAACCAACCAAGAAATATAGCGTAAATAAGCAGGCAACAAAAATTTCCCTATGCCTACCAATTTTTGGAAATTCGTCGCTCAACGCGGTTATTATTGCTTCTGACCCACCAAACTGAAAAAAAATATAACTTACAAACATATTGTTATTATTGATGACGTGTATTTTACTACTAAGAATTCCTCATTCTTTCACTTAAAGAGAGGGGTAAGGCAGATTTTATATCGTTCACAGTATATGCTAATTACAAATCTGGAACAAAATGTTAAACAAAAAAAATTGTGAAAATATCCAGAAAAAATTGAACCGCGTATAAATAAAATAATAAAGCCTAAGCCCGTTCAGTTAAAATTATCTGATAATTAACGATAAATTTTACCGACGAGAACCTGAAGATAGCAGATATGATTCTGCCGAATCGAAGTTTTTTATATTTTATGGTGTACACGGGAAACTAAATATTAATTGACCTGAGGATGATAGTAAAATTTACCGAAATGTCGGCACATTGAAAAATTAGTTTTTTTAACTATAGACCTAATACAAAAAAATTTCAATTAGAACTAATGAATAACTTCATTAGTTCTAACTGCATAGCAACAATTTATTTCACCTTGCCTTGATGTCATAATAAAATAATTGAAAATAGCAGTTCTAATGTATTTACGTAACTTTCGTGTTTACAAAATAAAAATGGTTTAAACTAACGAAGAAAATATCCTCTTATGAGCGATTTATTATTCGATTGTAAGAAGAAAGTAATACATTTTTCTACATTATATTTATTTTAATTGAAAAATCTCATCGTAATCGACTTCATGACACTTTGACACAATCTAATAATATCATGGCAGTTTGTTTCATTTGTTTATGGTATCCATTATTTTGTCCATAATTGTTTATCGTCCTAGGACGAAATAGCTATTTGTGTATTAAGAACGCAAAGTGATATATTGTCGCTCTGAGCGAGAAGCGGCAATGTCACTTTGCGCTCGAATTACACACAGGATTCTTTCTACAACCGGTGTTTTTATAAAAATGTTTGGTAAAAATTAATAATTATTGATAACCTCAAATTTGACAGTTCAGATTCCAAAATATGAGCATCAATTTGCGCTACACATGTTTTTGTAGAAATATTTTCGGCGGAGTGCACGAAATTTCACTAATTTCATCGATTTCCATTGAATTTTTACGTAAAGACATTTTTATTGTACGAGAACGATCTTAAAATCACGCGCTGGTCACAAAATTGTCGACATCTGTCAAATACCCTCAATGCTTACTTTTGTGTCAACACTAGACGTTTCTTTATTATGGTTTCCATGGTAACTAAGCATTTACTTCGTCGCTTGGCGAGCGACAAAGTAAAAAAACGCTCGCTCCTCGGAAAAGTGCAACTTTGCGCTTTCTTTTGAAAGTGCAAAGTTGCACTTTTCGCTCGGTTGTAGAAAAAGTACTTTTCGGACTGAAAACCTAGTCGCCTAGCAACCATAACAAAAAGTAATACCTATTCTAAAAAGATGATCTTTTTGTCCAGATTATCGAACCAGAAAACGTCACTATCTAATACAATCGAATAAGAACAGTATTGTACTGCCTCACAACAGGGAATAAAACAAGCGTTAATTCCGTAGGGATTTAAAGTCACCATGGAAACCAATGAACAATACAAACATAAGGTAACCTCAACATTTTTACTATGCCAAACATTTAATGGTACTATGAACAAAAAATTAAGATTCAAACATAAGACAGATAAAATGTAATATATGTAACATTTAAAATTAATATTAATAGGGTAATTTTCACAGTTCGTAATATTTGATAATTGTAATATTTAGTAATCAAAACGTCAAACTGGAACAAACGCAAAATAATGTCAAACAGACAATTAAATACAAGGATAAGTACCTAGATAAATTAGGAATAAAATACAAAAGCGTCCTGGCCAATTATTATTCTTTAGTTTTTACAGATGATATTTTAAGTTGTTGGCTGTTAAAGTAGAAATTATTTCTTCAATAAAAAACAGAAAAAACTTTATTTCCTATTTTTATTTTTAGAGGACTTCCAGCCAGGTATATGGACAATTATTTAACCTAGGTTTCGTCCGAGTTTTCGGTCTTTTCCAAAGGTTAAAAGCTAATATGAATTTTCTATTTTAATTTCATTATATGGGCTGGTTTTATTTTTTTTTATTTGGTAGGTTTGTGTTGTAGTTCGACGAGTTAGACGAACTACATGTGTTGTAGTTCGACGAGTTAAACGAACTACAACACATACCTACCAAATAAAAAAATAAAACCAGCCCATATAATGAAATTAAAATAGAATATTTATATTAGCTTTTAACCTTTGAAAATGTCCGAATACTCGGACGAAACGTAGGATAAATAATTGTCCATATACCTGGCTGGAAGTCCTCTAAAAATAAAAATAGGAAATAAAGTTATTTCTGTTTTTTATTGAAGAAGTAATTTAGTTTTTACATTTCATTTTTTGCAGTAACAGTTGTTCGGGCAAAAAACACACGCACCTTCCACTATTCATTCCGGGATTAAAACACTTACTTTATCCCTTGGTGCATAAATAACTAAAAAGGTGACCATTTCCGATTTTGTAAAAAAAACTTAGTGAAAATGTAAGTTTTGATGGATGAATTAGGAATAGCAGCCAAAAAAATAATAATAACCTTCTAGGATGTATAAAAAGCTGACTAAAAACTTTTTTTTGCATTATTGTTTATGACAGAATAAATTTTACTTATTTTAAAGTTATTTTAGGTAAATCTTTGTCTTACCATGGATAAAAGTGTTAACTTTTGTACGAATTTTTTAAATTAATTTAGTCAAATATAGCACAATTATTATACTTAAATTTACTATTAATTGTGGGCAAATATTAAATAACAGATTTTCCTGGTCTATCTAGAGAGTCTATCAGCTGTAAATGGATTTTTGATTGGCAAAGAACCGTCTAATATTTATACAGTTTTGACCAAAACAAATATGGATATTTAGAGTTAGACAGAATTTCGATAAAATGATATAAAACAGTTTTACATTTTGAGCTATGTCTCCGAAACCTATCAGTCGACTTTGTGTGTTTTTAAAAATATTCAGAAAAGTTTATTACCTTTTTTAAAATTTCCATTTTCCAGTAAAAGAGTATCAGCCGGTCTTAAATAAGGGTTCAATAACTAACACCGCATCTACTTTACTTTACTTTACTTTAATAAAAATTTAAATATGTTTATATTCTCGCATAACTTAATCTTATACAAAATTCAATTTTCGAATAATTACAATTAAAAATTAATAAAGGTATAGGCAACAAAAAACTGTTTTTATATTACATGGTATATCACAAAGGTAGATATAACCAAATTATTTCCCATTTTGATAACATACGTATATATTCTAGGAGATATATGTGTATAGCGAGTATATTTTTCTTAGGCATCCATTTTTGACATTTTCAATTGTGGCGAATGCGCTGGTAAGACAACATTCAAATAGGTGATGTGACGATGAGACACGTTGCGTTGTACATAAAGTCTGTTCAGCTTTAACGGATCTTTTCTTCAATAATTTAAATATTATTTCTACTTTTATTTATATAATTTGTATTAATATTTACATATTTAAAGTGCTAAAATACTTAAACAGTGAGAGCCAAAAAGATTTGTTCATTTTTAATAGACAATAACAAAAAATATATTACATTAATCGATAAATTACTGTTAATAATCGAAAGAAAAGACTTTGGAGATATTTTGAGTTTATAAAATGGTGCGTTGGAATATACAGCAATGCATATTTTGTGTTGAAAATATGGTTAAATTTGATTGCATCATTCAAACCCAAAGTTTATTTCGTCTTAATTTTAATGTGCGCGGTGAGTTAAGAAATGAGGAACCCGATATTGCACATCGTTTTATGAGCGACGAAGCACACTTTACGGCAAATAAACAACTTTCGCTATTGGGCTACTGAAAACCCATGTGAAATCTATGAAAGACCCAAAACATTCCCCAAAAGCAGCTATTTGGTGTGCTGTATCATCGTCAAGAATTATCGGCGCATATTTTTTTTGAAGCAAACGGTGATCTTGAAATCTCCTTATATTACTGCTCCAGACTATTTTGGGCACTCACCGTATTATGATTAAAGCTACAAATCGTTTCTGTGTATCATGGTCGTAGAGTACAGATGTACTTACTGTCGCCGGCATTCACCTTGATCGCGAAACTCTTTCTCCAGTCCAGTCTATTATCAGCTTTCGAGTTGTGTACACGTTACGTCACTTGGGCGAATTGCATATTGTTTTTGTGTTTCTATTTTATTTGTTGTACTGTATCGTTGATACTAATTTAATAATAAAGCATGGCAGACGTACGCAGGGGTAGAAAACGGTAATTTGCTGACAAAGTGAATAAATTCATAGGTGAATTCCCGGATTTATTCTATGATGGTGCTAAAATAATTTGTAAAGTCTGCGAAAAAGATTTGATGTGCTGGGATAAGCGTGATTGTGGACTTCACGTAAATAGTGTACACCATAAAAATAGAAAAAATGGCGTGCCTTCGACAACACAGTTTATGTTTGATTTACTATTAATGCTGATTGCCTGTGATGTTCCGCTGCACATACTCGATAAACAACCATTTCGAGAGTTCTGGAATAAATACAATGCCCAGGTGAAGTTACCAAGTCGCACAACGTTATGTAACTATCTACCAACTGTACACGTAGACATGGTAAATAAGATGAAATGTGAATTAAAAAATACACGGTTGTGGTTATCTGTTGATGAGACAACAGATTGTAAAAAAAAAATCTATTTTAAATGTTATAGGACGAGTACTGGACCCTCTTGAACAGACAGTTCCACTGTTACGTGCTATCAAAAGACTAAGTCAGTGTACTAGCGAAACAATTACCAGGGTGGTGCTGGAGACGTTAGAAAAATTTGAACTGTCAGAAAGTCAAGTGTTGATGTTTGTGACTGATGGCGCCGTAACAATGCGTTCGGTAGGCCGTTCTTTGCAAGAACAAGGTTGTACGTTTATACATGTTACGTGTAAAGTGCATGCTTTACATCTTGTGGCAGAACTATTCGAAAAGGTTTTCCAGAGGTGGATGCATTAATAGCAAATACAAAAAAAGTGTTTCTTAAATCTCCTAAACGTCTCCGTGCATTTCATAGCAAGTGTCCCGGTATTCCTGAACCACCACAGCCGATTCTAACACGTTGGGGAACATGGTTGCAGGCAGTTTTTTATTATGCTGAATATTTCCAACAAATAAAAGCTGTGATACTACAATTCAATCCAGATGAGGCTGCAGCTATTAAGGAAAGCCAGACAAAATTCGAAGATAGTTCCGTTGAAACAGCTTTAAAAAAATATTGCGAAGAACTATAAACCATTACATGAAAGCATAAAAAAATTAGAAAACAGTGCGTTGTCATTAGCGGAGTCATTGCAAATAGTGGACGAAGTAAATCCACTGCTACACGCTATAGGTGACGCAACAAATGAGCGCGTTAAAGAAAAGTTCGCAAGTGTGTTAAATAAAGACACTGGTTTTACCAAATTAAGACAAATATGTGATGGTGCAGCCCCATATCCTTTAAGTTCGTTCAAAGACTATTTTACGTATGCGTGTATTACATCAGTAGATGTCGAACGGTCGTTTTCAAAATATAAGAATATATTTTCACCAAAGCGAACATCACTCATGGAGACAACCATAGAAACATACCTGATGCTGCAAAATGGCTACACATCTTCTCCAGTTTGTGATAAGCAAGCTAGTTCATCAAGCTAGTTAAGAGGGTAAGTTTTACATACATTGTTATAAATTGTAACAGTTTATTGTTTCTCGTATTAGTTAATTTCGCGTACGCCACTGTCCCACGGAACATTTTTGACAGCCCTAATTATGATCAAGATCAACTGTTCGTTAAAACATATACAGGGTGGGGCAATAGTGCGTCCGACCTCGAAATCTTGAGTTCCATCATATCTAGGAACATGATTTAAAAACATAATAAGTAAACTAGACAAAAAAAGTCTATAACCGGAAATTGCTTTCGAATATACAGGGTAAGCAAAGACGATTCTACAGGGTCAAGTAACATTTTTTTTAAATGCAATACCATGTATATTAGAACATTTTTTAAAATCTTTTTTGTGGCCTCCTTCCACTCCTGTATTATTATTGAGTTTCTCCCAACCACTTGGATGTAATTTTTTTTTTTTTTGTTAAAATTATACCGTTTACACGTGTACATTAAAAAAAATCACTAGTTACAATTATCAATTTTAAGAAAAAAATTTGTTAGTATCCGTTTTGAGATGCAGTTTTTTTTTTCAGGTTATATTTACAAGTGCTATTTTTTTAACAATTATGTTACAAATTATGTGAATCAAATTTTTTTTATCAGCATGCGACATGTTGAAAGGACACGATACATTCGTATGGCAATATCTCGTCTGGGCTCTTATTTTGTCTCGCGGCAAAGCAGGTGCTCCGGGAGTAACACGAATTCTCCTAGGATATGACTCAAAAATCATGCAATTTCGTATTTCTCCCAGATCACCCTGTATATGATAATTGATAACTTATTGTTTACAAAACTTACCGAACTATCTAATCCTAACGTTAAAAGCATCATAAAGAATATTAGGGCCCAAAATATACTACCAGGCATGGTGGCGATGGCGGCAGGGTACACCACGAACACCAGCCCTGGGCCTTCCGTAGCTACTTCTTGTATAGGCCTGCCGGCAGCGTGGGCCATGTAGCCCAAAACTGAAAATATTACGAAGCCTGCTATAAAACTTGTTGCAGAGTTAATCACGCTTGTCAGTAACGCGTCCCTGTAAAAAAGTATTTTTTTTAATTAAAATATTATTATACATATATCGTCACCTAAATGCAAGAACTAGGTAACTCAAATTTCTTGAATTTGAGTAAAATCTAAAAAGAGAATTATGTGTTTTTCATCATTGCTTTTGTAATTTAAAATTAGTTCTAATTCTAGTTAGTTTTTGCATGCAAAAAAATACATATTTTTTTAAATTTTTATTACCACAAAAAAAAAATTAAGTTGCAGTTACCTACTTTTAACTTCTTTTTATATTTTTGACAATGGATGCCTGTAGTTTATTTCTAAAAGTTATCCACTTTATACATTAAATATTAGATAGTATTTAATATAGGGTCACATAGATACCTCATAATATAAAAATTTTGAGTTACCCAATTCTTGTATTCGGGTGGACGATATAATACATATTTCAGCTGATTTTTTTTTTGTTTTTTAAATGTTTAATGCAAAACTACAAAACTGTGAACCAATATATAACGCATACTATCTAATCGCAATATTAGTTGAAAGTAAAATTTATTTCCTAAGAAGATTTAAGGAAAATATTGCCAAGTTTCCAAATAACTTTAAGTTTCAGATTAAGAAAACTTACTTATAAACGTTGTTGTGATATTTGTTGTACGAAGCGTAGGCTAAAAGCACGCCAAATCCAGGGCCCAATGAGAAGAATACTTGAGTGGCTGCGTCTACCCATACCTATATAATTTTAATCAATATTAGTCTAATTATTCTAGTAATATTAACAGTAGTTTAGTTAGAAATAATTATCATACATAACGGGGTTTGTGCATTTGTTAAAAATCTAATTATAGACAATCAGGGGCGTTTCAACGCGGCACCTGGAAGGACCCAGGCCCTTCAACTTATTGAGCTGCATTAATAAATTAAACAAATAAATTGCAACATCAACAAGAAATTGCAAGGAGCTATGATATACGGATACGACGCTGATGTAACCTACCGTGGTCGAAACTAGACAATCCACTTTTTAGACAATTTTTGGAAAACCGTATTAGTGGCAAATATAGCAATGTTAACGTGCCTTCGGGGTCTACGCTAAGAAAAAATTATTTATCAACGGAATGTAAAAATATTAGACAGAACGGTACTTGCTTCGCAAGTCGCTATCCGCCACAGAGACATCTATGATGTCGGTCGGATAGTAGCATTTAGACCATACGAGAAGTTTCATACCTCTCACCACTACTCAATTTACCTTAGTAAGTATATGACTAGCAGGTTGGCCATCATTTGTCTGTTCCATAACCTATGGCATACTGAGGAGAACAAATAAGTTCGAAACCGGTCTATGTCTGGTTAGGAATTGATAAATGATATTGGTTGTCGATCTATCATGATTTGAAGGTGTAATCCAATGCAGGTCGGGATATATGCCCGTTGAGTAGTTGTTTCGTTCAAATCATATTTAATAACAGTAGTTTAGTCCACCTGGGCTAGAGGTCGCCGCTCTCGGTACTTGCTATGCAAGTCGCTATCCGCCACAGAGACATCTATGATGTCGGTCGAATAGTAGCATTTAGACCATACGAGAAGTTTCATACCTCTCACCACTACCCTAATACAGGAGTTAAATCCGAATGACGCAGTTGCTGTTTCACAGGATTGTGGGATTATTTGAAGTCATTCGTTTTTGCCAATAGATCAGATACAATTCATGCATTAAAATTGAATATTGAACGCTGTATACGTGACATAAGGCCTGATTTATTTAATAAAGTGCTTGAAAATTGGGTTCCTCGGATTCGGTTCTGTAAGAGGAGCAGATGCGGCCATTTGAATGATGTTATTTTCAGAACATAATTGCATCAATTGTACTTCAAAATAAAATAAAAATTTTTGCTCTGCCTCAATTCCTTGTTGTTTTATATAAAAAAAAACATATCACTTTTATTGAAAAACCATTTATTATGATTGCATTTAACAAGGCGATTTATTTTTTTTCTTAAATGTTTTCTTAACTACCTCTCAAGTCTCCGAAGTAACTTCCAGAAAAATCCTAGGATTTTGTGTTGGGTAAAGAGAGACGAGGCCCTACAGTTTATTGTGGAGTCCGAACCACATCTAGGGCATCGACAGTTCTCACCAATCTTTATCCTAAACAAATTACAAATAAAATTTCCAACTTGCTCCGGAATGCATTCGAACCATCGATACTTGGACTAAATAAATAGCTACAAGCGGCTATTATGCCTATTGTGTTAGTAATGCCATTATAAGGGCCAAATTGTAGTGGGCAGGTGTCAAATTTAGAAAATAATTGCAAAACTACACGTAAAATTGCCTTTATTATTGTTGTATGGTTACGAAATCATCTTCGGTCAAAAATTTGAACTTCAACCAAATTTTCTAATTTTACATTGCAATTGTTGATCACTTTATTACATTATTTCCTTTTGGTATCCTACTCACCTCAGCAGAACCGATGGCACTAAAGTTAGGATTCAGATAATATTTGATTCCTTCTGCTGATCCCGGTAACGTGATACCTCTAACCAGAAGTATTAGAAGAACGGCGTAAGGAAATAAAGCGGTGAACCACACAACTTTTCCAGACGTTGAAATCCCTTTCCAGAGCGAGAAATAACAAATTATATAAACTGCCAGAAGACATAATGCTATGTCCCATTTTATGGCACCCAAATCGTGCAGGCCCTGACTTCGATGGAGCTCTAGGATTGCTCGGCTATAAGAAGTAAAATTTATATTTTAGTTCATTATATTAAAGGGAAATGTTCCTATAAAATCAAATCATACGTCGTGGATGTCAACAAATTTATAAATTATTATTTAAAAACGGTCATTTGAAGTGGATCACTTTAAATGATCATTAGATTCAAACCGTCGAACTTTTAAACTACTCGATGTAATTCGATGATTTTTCTTTTATTTTAACTGTCGTTCTTTTCCCTACATAATCTGCGTTTTGTTTATTTTTGACGTTTGGTTAAATTCCTACAGTTCATTTAGTTGTTAGGTGTTTATATGCATTTTTTTAAATGCAGCTGTGGGCTTTTCCTGTGATGGAAGAAACATGTACGTCACCCTGTATGATACAAGGATTTTTAAAAATTTTGGAACACTTTTTAGGTTTTCAATATCTGTAATTCTGTTTAAGGAAAAAATATTTTCTCTAATGTTATGCATCTTTTCTAATTTATTTTAATTGCCATTCTATGCAAAACTTGAATATATAAGGCCATAAAATTTCATTGTTAGTCGATTAAAGATAACAAAAAGTTACAATTACAGGAAATAAGTACAACAGCAACTAGATAGATTTACTGCAGAAATTCTCGTATGTCTAAAAGATCTATGTGCCCTTAAATCGTCCCCATATAATCATATTTTGCTAGAGGTTTAATTCAACGCAAGTCAGGCTTTTCTCCGCTGAGTAGTTGTTTCCTGTAAATATTATTCAGCATATTTTGAGGGTTTACTTAGAGATGGCAACGTTAATTATTCGTAAACGGTATTACAGATATTCAAAAACTAAAGAGTCAAACTTAGGAAAAGTCCATCTATCATACAGGGTGATACACATTTTTATACTGTCGCAGGCAAAGTCCACAGTTGCATTAAAAAATGTAGTAAACACCGAACAACTAAATGAACTGTAGAAATGTATCGAAAAGTCAAAAACAAATAATAAAAAAAAACAGATTATGTATAAAAATCATCGATTTTCATCGAGTAATTTAAAAGTTACGACGCCGACGGTTTGAATTTGGTGATCATTTAAATTGATCCGCTTCAATTGCAGTCGAGTGTGTATTTTGATCACGAACAAAAGTCGCTATATTTCTTTTATATCTGAATGGTAGAAGCCGTTACTTTGTGATAATCAATCATAATGATAGAATAAAAACACTTTTCTTTGTTTTTTATCACTGTTTTTAATATAACTAAGCGTTACTGCAGTTTCGACACTCAACGTGTCATTTTCAAACGATTCACAAACTGAATGAAGACATAAAGGAATTTTTTGCAGATTTATACCTAAGGTGACCCTTCTAAGTATTTGACAATAATACCTACTTAAACCCTAATTAACATAAATTGAGATTACAAATCTAATTCTGGTAAAACCAGGATTATGGCATAAATATATCAAAAAGAGGCGTATAATATAAGTCTAACTGGTCGTTAAGAAGGTTATTAGGTTGAACGTGATTATATTTGAATATTTCCAATGATTCTAATAAATTTAATTTAAAACTTTTTTCTTGAGTATGTAAAATATTTAGGTTCTCTAATTTTGGAAAAGTGTGACCAGATTCTAAGATATGATTTGAAAAAGTTGAGTCGGTTTTATTGAGTCTAAAAGAACGTAAGTGTTCATTATATCGAACTTTAAATGTACGACCAGTTTGACCTAAATAAGTGGCATCACAATCCGGGCATGTTAATTTATAAACTCCAGATTTCTCCAGATTATTAGTTTTATCTTTTGCATTAAATAAAAGGTGTGAAAGTTTTGACTGTGATTTAAAACTAACTTTAATATTATGTTGTGACAAGATGTTGGCAATTTTTTCGGAAATGTTTCCATAATATGTTAAAGAGACATATTTAGTACTTTCTTTATATTTGACATGTGGATAAATACTGTGGTAGGCTAATTTTAATTGTTTCCTATTAATTAAAGTTTCTATTGTTTTTACTTGAAAGCCATTGTTAAAAGCTATTGTTTTTATAGTGTCTAATTCTGTTTTTAGATCTTGCTCCGAAAGAGGTAATGTTAGAGCTCTGTGTATCATAGAATTATAAGCTGCCAATTTATGAGATATAGGACTGAGTGATGAATTAGATATTGTAGTATCTGTGAATGTCAGTTTCCTGTAAATATTAAATGTAATTTGGTTATTGTTTCGCTTTAAAGTTAGGTCTAAGAAATTGATTTTATTTTCTTTTTCTGTCTCTAACGTAAATTTAATATTGGGGTGAATATTATTTATAAAGTTTAAAAAGATATCTAATTGCCTAAATGTACCTGTAAAACAGGCTAATACATCATCCACGTATCTGTAGAAGAAAAAAATAATGTCATCTTGTCTGGCCAAAAAACATATAAAATTTTGGTACAGTCGGCACTTTAGGTTTGAATTGGATGCTTGCAAATCGCAAATATTCAATTCAATTGCGGCACGAATTTCAAATTGCGCATGCGTATTACGACACAAATTTATTGTTTATATTTAAAGTCGGTTTGTGATTTGAAATTGAAAGATTAGATCTTTTAGTATTAGAAAATATGATGTTTTTAGAAGTTATGTTAAATAATTGTAATTATTTAATCAAACTGAATTTGCACACACGTAATATTAAAAAATCTCAACAGATGGCAGCTTCTAACTCATTATAAATGCCCTAAATTTTATCTGGGCACAATTCACAATCCGTTAGTAAATTGTGCCTGTAGCGAATTGGTTGTAAATGTACCTTAAGTACCTGAGAAGTTCCGTTTTTTTAACAACATAATATAGCTCTCAGCAGGAACATCGTACACGAACAGCGAAACAATTTAATCATGGAATACTTTATTTAATCCGAAATACCTCAGCACTTTAAAAAATCTCTTGCCCGCTAAAAGGCCCTCAAAACTTTGTGGAATATTAAGTATACATTATTTCGATAACAACTTAAATATAAACTTATAATGACTTACTTAAAATACTCCGAGGCAGCCGAGGCGAACCTTGCGTCTGGACCAGGCAATGTCAATTCCGTTCTGTTGAGTTCCGTTAGATTTCTTGTCGGAAAATCGAACTGGAAAGTTTTAAAACAAAATTGCTTTCAACATGTAATGCACTTATAAAGGAATTGTGAACATTGGCATCTATTAGGTTAAACTGTATTTAAATATGAAGATCTAACAGTTAATATAGCAGTTGTCGACGAGATGATAATATTTATTTTAATCGGCGTCATTACAAACGTGCTTACAAATCCGTATTTCGGCCAGAAAACCCTACTTCTGGACAATGCGTGTTAAAAACAAACAATAAGCCTTGTATTTATAAAACTATTTAAAATACTCACTGGTCTGCAATTCGGCGTGTTCCAATCATTGTCACAAGTGGTCCATGGCAGTAGGTCGGTGAAAGAGGCAAAAAAGAAACGCAAAGCCCATGCTATTATCACATTGTAGTAGAAGTCAACATAAAAAGCTATTAAAACGACAGCATAACCTATCCCTGGAACGGAAATAAATAAAAAAATAAAATCAACTGTTATACAGGGTGAGTTATAAAGAATGAACCATAGAGTAACTAGAGATTCTTTGGCTCAAAATATAAAGATTTACCCAAACATGCATAAGTTAAACGTGCCTAGTTAAAGAGATACAAGGTGTTCAAATATTTTTTTAAGTGATTTTTTGGATGCAACTTAAAAATTACTTGACGGATCAAGTTCAGAATCGGTACAGATAGGTTTCTTGTGGTAAGAAATCATAATTCATATTTGTTTTGTCCTAAGTTATATAGGACTATGAATAGAGACAATGTATCGATATGCTGTTTACGTTTAATGGGGATAGGCCACGTTTTATAGAGAAACCAATTTATATATAATCGACGTTTCGATTTTAATTAAATCATCCTCAGAACTACTTAAAGTAGGTTCTCCGTGTTATTATATAACTAAAAGTTTGAACAGTCATTAAGTATTAAAAAAAAGTTGGAAAAATCCACGGTCACAAAATATAATTTTTAATTATTTTTACAAAGAATTAGCCTTTGTCTTATTCGTCTCACAATTCAGACAACCTGAATTGTGATTGTACAAACTATTAGTTATATAACAACACGGAGAATTTATTTTAAATAGTCCTGAGGATGATTTAATTAAAATCGAAACGTCGACTACATATAAATTAGTTTCTCTATAAAACTTAACCTATTCCCATTAAACGTAAACATCATATGTTATACAGGACGTCCAGTATAATATATTAAATTATAAAATGGAGCGAGCGTGGATTTGCCTTAACATACTCGTATTTCGATACGAAAAATTAAGCAACGGTAGTCGCAGTCAGTAATTTGATAGTAATTCAAGTGAAACTCGGCGACCTTGTCCTGTCTTCTAACAGTTTGTATATCAGCGTATACGTGGAAGCTATGCAATCTTAGGCGAGGGTTGTGTAAGTGATATACCATCCATCGGAAGGGATGTAAAGTAGTTGGTCCCCTGTCTGTTAGATATTAGGCAAGTAAAAAATCCCTGCTCTCGATTTCTCGGACTTAAATAAATGAATACAAAAATGATAAAAATGTGATCTATTGTAATCTATGCCGATCACACCACAACAACTATATTATGGTGTTATCGGCATGTATAGTTATAAAGTCATCTCTTATAAAGTTTAGGATATCATTTATATACAATAAAAATAAAATTGGACCCAACGCCGAACCTTGAGGTACTCCTAGTTTGACACTGTATTATTGTTTTACTTTTAGCTTTTTGTTCAGCATATGTCTTAATTCCTACTAATAATTACTAAATGTGTTATTACGAAAATATGGGTACATATTTTTTTCTTAATATTCAAAGCATTTTTTAAATTCTTTGAAATATAAGAAATGTGATTGTAATAAACAAACATTTACTAAAAGAAAACGTAAAAGGGTGTTAAGACAATACATAAAGAACTATTTCGATTTGTTTGGGGTGCAATAAGTGGTAGGGAAGATCTGCCTATGTGTAAGGGATGCATATTCTGCACCTTTTTGGTGTCCAAATGCGACTTTGCGTCTTTTACATGCTAATTTTTGCAATTATATTTTTTGAAACTATTTTTGCACATTTGGCAATCTGTTAGTTCACTGATTACAAAATAATAACATGTTTTATTATTCATATTTATCGACATGACGATCAAGCGTTTTACAGAACAACGAAAAGACAACGTTAACGTCTTCATAAAGAAAAGCGCTTTTATTTGCATATTTTACCAGTAGAGTGGAAAGAAGTAAAAAAAGCAATTCACGGTCTTTTAACTCTTAGTCTAAAAAGTCTTGAAATGGGAGCTATAATCTGCCTTGGCCGAATGACCATTCTTCAACCACTTTAACACCCCGCTATATAGCTGAAATCTCTCTGAATATTGATGTGGGATTTGGTCCCGCACCAAGGGCGTTCCAAAGGGGCGGAATGTACACAAAATAAATTATTATTTATTTACATTAATCGCTTATTTTTTAGAGGGCAATTTTAACGTTGAAATAATAACAATTGATTAGTTAGCAATTCTGTGTGAGGATTATTCAAATCATTTTGGAGACAATATCTTGAGCTATAGCCCCAGTGACCTTGTAATGATTCAAAAAAGGAACTAAAATGCGCGGAGAGATGGTATATAAGTATTCCTCTTGAAGTGGGTTGGAGCCTTTAAGGTGAAGCTAACACACAAGATACCAAAACACTAGACGTGCGTTTGCCAATCAAGTTGGCATCATCGGGAGATTTTTAAAACAGTTTTAGTGATCATCCGATGATGCCAATTTGGTGGCAGTATATAGTGTTATGCTGTTTTGTGGAAAACTACGTCAGTGTTGATAAGTATTCCTTTTATTTTATTATGAGATTTGTGGATATTCCAGGTTCCGTTTTTACTAGAATCCTATGGAAATGTTTACTCTAGTTTAATTAATTGACATACAGTATCAAACGTAACTGTAGCAATTTTGTAACTTGAAACTGAATTTAACTTTCACGACGAAGATACTAATACCTTCTTCTGAAGTTTGTTGTTATTGGTTTCTGGCAGATGGTATTCAAAATTGCTTTTGCGTTTCTTAATGTAAATAAATACGTTGTAATTAGAAAAAGGCCAAATAATTAAAACTGATGACAACACGATAGTACCGCTTTCTTTGTCATTGGCTGCTTGCGTTTAATGAGAAACGTCATATTAGCTATACGACCCATACACATTTCGAGTTATACTTTGCTCAGGCGACCAAATTTTGAGTTGTAATTTGGTCACGTGACCAAATTACAAATCGAAATGTTTATTGGGAATATGAGGTCAATGGACTAAAATTAAATATTTTTATTTTTATGGAAAAAAATGTTGTGCCTTTAGAGATTTTCAAACATTAACCATAAAAAAAATAAGAACGTAGGAGTGTCCACTAATTTTAAGCACTTTAATGTTAAGTATACAATACCCAGATTTCCTCAACCGTTTTGCACTTTTACTTTTTTATTCATGTTTTTAATGCCCATTACAGAAAATGAAGTTTCGGATATTATCAACTCTGTTAGTATTCACTTGATTAGTATCTTAACATACCTCATAAATTTATCTTTCCTAAATGGACACTTTCCATCTCAATTTAAAGCAGCATTGATAATTCCAGTTTATATAAAAAAATGATCGTCACTCGATGGAAAATTATAGACCGATAGCACTTTTATCCGTATTTTCCAAAATTTTTGAAAAGGCATTTGAAATAAGATTAAATGCGTTCTTAAGTAAACACAACCTGTTAACCCCTGAACAATATGGATTATGTAAAAATAAATCAACTCAAGATGCTGTTCTCTCCTTTTATAATAAAATCTTACATAATTTTGATGAAAAATTAAGATCAGCTGGCATTTTCTTTGATCTGTCATGGGCCTTTGACACCATTAATCATAATTTGTTATTAAGAAAACTTGAAACATATGGTATCCGTGGCCTAGCGTTGAAATGGGTAAATTCCTACTTACTGGAGAGAACACAGTCAGTTAAGATCGTACAAGATGGAGTAGAATGTCTTTCAGATAGTGTTAACATGTTAACAGGGGTACCACAGGGTAGTGTCTTGGGTCCGTTGTTGTTTAAAATATTCGTCAACGATTTAGTAGTCAACATAAATAACTGCTTTTTAACTCTTTTTACATATGACGCCTCTGCTATCATAACTGCTAGAAATGTAGACCTTTTAAGTAAAAATGCTACTCTATGTGTAGATAAAATGTCACAGTGGTGTCTTAACAATGGCTTAATACTAAATGAGCAAAAAAACTGTATTTCTAATGTTCTCTCCAATTGGTACAAAGCTGGATTTTAGTCTCTTGGTTAGGGGTAATCATAATCTTCATCAGAATGATTTTGTGAAATTCTTAGGTGTATAGATGGATAAGACTATGTCATGGGAGATTCATATAGAGAATCTAACAAACAAACTGGCTAGTCTAAACTTTGCTCTCCAAATGAGAGACTCTGTTAACTCTGATACTCTGAAAGCTTTTTATTACGGCAATGTCTATTCGGTTCTGCAATATTGCATATTGTGCTTGGTAAATAGTCCCGGAATAAAAAAGGTGTTCATTTTGCAGAAAAGAATATTGAGAAGTATGTTTAAACTTACCTACAATACATCCTGTAGAGATTATTTTAGACAACATGGCAAACTCACTATTTACTGCATATACATTTTGCAATCAGTATATATTGTCAGGAAGAATATTAATAATCTTTTAAAATGTGGTGATATAAATAAGTACAGCACTAGATCAGCAAAAAATATTTTTGTACCCAGCCGTAGATTAGAGCAAATAAAGAAAGATCCCTTTATCTCTTCAATAAAAATATATAACCACCTCCCACAAGTTATAAGAAATGCAAACAATTTTGTAACATTTAAGAAGCTTGTAAGAAAATATTTACTGGAGCAGTGCTTTTACTCTTATGAGGAATACTACCTCTCTAATTAATGTTACTAATCTAATTTAATTAATTCTGTGATAATAAAAATAATTGTGTACCTTTACTTAGTCATAATTGTTAATTATGTTTGTTTGTCTTTATGTCATATGTTTAGTAATCTACCATTATATATGTGTACATGTGTTTGTGTAAGTGTGTATATATATATGTGTATATATGTATATATGTGTTTATATGTGTATGTATATATATTCTACATTTTATAATTTACATTTTAGTATTTGACAATTCCGATACTGTTATGGTCTTATGGAAATAAACATATTATTATTATTATTATTATTATTATTATTTTTTTAAATTAAAAAGGAATGTTCTCGATACTCATGGGAAATAATGGGTTTAGAGTTTTGGACCGAAAAAATTAAACGCATTATACATATGTTGGAATTCTGTAAAAGAATCTCTGCGCGACAATGCTCTTCTCTCTCATTTTTCAAACTGCGAGCCCTAGAAATGTCTTTTGTGGTGTAAAGGCGAAGTCACAATGCACTTTACCAGCTCTTTCCGGCCCGAGTTTCCGCAGATTAGCGAGAGTGTATAATTGACTCAAGACAGGCTCTGGCTTTTGCCGAGAGCATTCATTTTATAGACCTGTGGATTTAACCCTCTTACGCTAGATTTGTGACATACTATTCCAAGGCTTTATTAAGGGGATGACTTCGTTTGGGACAGATCATTTCTCACTCACCTGTTGTTATGTCTTGTCGATTAAGATTTAGATGTACGTCCTTGCCGACATTTGCATTCGATCCGGCTTGTTTTACGACTCATTGTACATTGTTAACATAGGAATACACAGACAAATGCTGTTTTATTTTCGAAATGAGAGCTCGTAAAGAGAAAGATAAACAGATAAACGAAAATAAAAATACAAGTTTAGATTTTACAATTTTCTTGAGGAACTGGCATTACTGGCAACTTAATCTTTAATCGCTTTATTATACTTATTTGACAAATAAGTATACATATAATAATTGGATAAAAGAGTCATTCGATGCCAAATCCTGTCATCTTGCTGGCCACCAAATGGCTTCTCGTTCATAAATTAGAAATGTTACATTATCAACATTATTTGAATTCTTTTTAAAAAAATAGAATACTTTGGAAAACAATTTCGAAATTTAATAAGTTTTCAGTATTGAAATTCTACTAAAACTATTTTGACTGATACTAAAAATTTTATAATGAATGTTTTCAGAATAACAAATTTTCCAATTTCGGATGTGGATAAGAATAATTGGCCAACCCTTATTTAAAAGAAAGTGTATACTAAAGTATATATATATATATATTTTAATAAACATAATTAATTGTTTTGTAGGCTGACCACTTAACTCATACGTATCCATAAAATAATAACAATAATTGATCTTACCTTTGAATAATGGACATAACCTTCCCCAGCATGTTATCGCACCCTTCCTGTTGAACTGTCCTAATGCTAATTCCATGTAAAATAAAGGAATGCCTCCGATGATAAGCATTATGCAGTAGGGAACCAAAAAAGCGCCTGCAAAAAACGTGTAAAAATGAAATTAATGGAACATATGATTATACAGGGTGCTCCACATCGGTCGTTACAAATTTGTAGGTATAACTCGGCAGATAAAGACAATCTAAAAAGTCTATATGGGCATATGTCAATAAATGCGATATAAACATTATTTATTCATATTAGAACACAAATCAGTAGTAAAGAAGATAAAAACATGTTTGTATGAGTATACAAAATGGATTCTAAAATACATGTTAAAACGTGTTATGTGTTATAAAATATTATATAAAATTAAGTAAGACAAAGTTTAAAATGTTTAACAGATAAAACTGCAAAAAAGTGTAATCGTTAATACGTAGTTACATTTAAAAAATATATATATAAATTCCCCTCCATCATCATACAAATATGGTACTTAAGGGTTACTTACTAAAGATGATATTGAAATGCTCAATATATACAAAAAATAAGCAGTGAATGTCTACACAGGAAGTTTTATTAGCTACACCATTATTCATGTAATTTGTTAAAGAATAAACATTTTAATTTTTTTGATTACATTCTACCCACAAACCACATTGTTTTAATAATGCATTCGGTGGATCAAGTTAAATATTTGTATTTTTAAATAGTGAAATCTACTAAACAGTGCCACAAAGATAAAACCAGGAAATTTCGAAATTTTAAATAAGGAAATTTTGACATTTCAAAAATTATTTATATTGTTCATCATCTATTAGAGACGACAAGGTGACGTCAACTATACGGATTTCAGTAAGGCCTTCCAAAAGCCTATCACAGTCTTCTTATTACAGTGATCCAGTGGCGGCTGCTCCATAGAGGCTCAGGGGCTCGAGCCTCCCAAGTTACTATTAGGAAAATGTAACAATAATTAAATGCATGATATTTTTTTCCAGTTTTTTTATACTTAATATTTTTTTTAACATAGTTATTACCTGTTTGCGACGGCTATGTGTACAATAAAGTCGCATAATGTACTGACCATCAACTGTACCAGAGAGTATTGGGAGCTCCTCAGGCTCAGCTCATATGAGCCATTCTTTCCATAAGGAAATATATGAAGAAACTAACCGAGCGTGGAAATTGCCGATCATGGAGAACGGTTTTTACAACGTGACAGAAGGCTCGAGTTATCAGAGCCGTAGTGCGCTTTTAATGTTTGTGTAGTGTAGTAGCAGAGACCTATATTACATTATGTTTAGCTCTCGATATTTATTTGTGGTTTCACTGTTTTGAGTGTTTTTGTGTTGTTTTAAGTTGGTTGATGCCAAAATGACTGAGAATAGAATAAACAATATTCTGAAAGTAAATTTTAAAATTTTGCCGTTAGCAGAAAAAGTAAAAATCAAGAAACTCGGACGACCAACACCAGAATTGACTCTTAACCAACCAGACAAGGTAGGGACACGTACTTTCACGAGGCAATTTTCTAAGGAAATTTACAAAAAATATCAGTGGATTTGTCGGAATGGACAATATGTGGTCGGTAACAGGATTTAAAGATTTAAAACATTTAAATCAAAAAATAAAAAAATATGAAATTTCTACATATCATATAAAGTGCAGTACGGATTTTGCTTTGTTAGGCTCGGTAAATATTGCAGTTCAGTTAGATTCAGTTGATGGATAAAATATTATGTTTTTTTGGCTGTCTAAAGACATTTTTAAGAAACACTATGAATGAAGAACGCCTTAATGCCCTAGCAGTGATGTCAGTGAATAAGAACTTTATCCATTGCTTGACGAAAACGTCATAGAACATTTTATTTCCCAAAAAGACAGAAGACTTGATTTTGTGTATAAGCAATACTATTTTTAATCGCAAGTGTTTATTATAATGTGAACTTTTTTTTTATACATATGTACTTTTTCTTTTGTTATCAAAAATCTTAGTTCTACTTGGATGAAATTACCTAGGGACTGAAGGTGAGTCTTTATTATGTTCATATTTTTTTAAGAAACTAGAGACCCCAATATAAAATTATCACGAGCCCAAACTGCAGTGATCAATGCTCTTGTTTCAGACTGCACACATTAGTACATAATACACAAAGGTTTTAGACCTAAGGAATTTATAGACATCTGATGTACCACAGGGATCAATCCTTCGGCTCTTCCTTTTGTTTTTATTAACATACTATAGATATGGTTAATGTCAACTAACTTTTATATGTGGATGATTTTTAACAAAATTTGATGTTAACTTTATCACCTATTCCTTTCAATTGCAGATGAATTTGAATAAAATCAATAACTGGTGAATAAAATATATTTTTCCAATGAACGTATTAAGGAGCTATGTATTTCATTCATACGAAAATTAAACATATCCTTTTAAGCACAGTTATCAGTTTAGTTATATATTTAATATTATAGCACAAATAAAAGATTTGAGGACCTTGACATTGTTTTTTTATTCAAAATTCATTAGTTCATTCATGAGGGTTTACTGATGGTATTTAAATTTTACTTTTTAATACGTCTATTTTATATAAATGCAATGCATGTGTTGGCACACCCCAGCAATACATAATAACATAAAATAATATTTGAAATTTAAATTATAGCATAAAAAATGTATTCTCTTGTTTCATTTCCTAGTAAACTATATTACCGATCGATTTTAAGTAACTTAATTTTAATATCATTAGGTACAATTGCAATTAAATACATCTTGTACGTCAAACCCAAGGATGAATTTATTTAAATTTTGACCCTTATTTTATTTTTGTATTTTTTATCAACGTGTGCAAAATAATTTAGACGTTTTTGACTGTCATATTAATTAGTTTTTTTTTTCTTTTTTATAAATGTGTTGTAATATTTGTAAATATTAAGTAGTGTAATTTTTTCGTTATTAAATCATTACTGTTTTTCCGTTATGAAATTAACCTATACGTTCATGGACTAGGCTTGTTTTATAAGAGCGATTATTGTCTCCACATTTTTGATTAATATAAAAATACTCTCAAAGAAAAATATAAATTTCCTAAAGCAATAAAAAAATACGACTGCTTATGACCAATATTTCACTTTACATCCGATAATTTTGTTCCGTCGTGGTCAGGTTCGCATTGATTCATTGTAAATTGGCCAAATCGAAGTAAATCAAGAGTTAAATAATTTTCTTGGCTTGAATTTTAGTGCAAGCGGAAAAAAAATGTATATATGTATGTATATTATTATATGTATGTATATTATTAAGGTGGGGATTCGCTTCAAAGCAAAAAAAAACGTGTATTTAGATTCTCAATGACCTTAAAGGATCATCAGGATAGGACAAGGAACAGTAAATCCGTTCTTTTGCTTTCGTCTCGACTTTATTATTTAGGTCTATTTCAGACCTTTGACCCATAATTTAATAAGAGGGGGTATCAATCGCATAGCTTTAGGTATGATATTATGAAACTTATATAAATCACCCACTGTTTTTAAATAATGTGCGTAGATATTAATAATTTTTCTAGTAATACACTAACATTTTTATCGCGGGTATTCATATAACACTCGTTATAGAGATTGGACATTGTTTATCACGTAGAGATCGGGAGGTAGCGCTAAATTCCAGAGACGACTTTTATGTAAATAAAATATAATATTATATTGTAAACATTCCCAAACAATTTGAAATGATGAAATATGTACTATGCAATAAGTCTGCTTTTTTTTTTTTAAATGGGAATATAAAATTAAAGGTTTTCATCAGGTAATTGGACGGTTTGCAGCTATAACAGATCACATACTTACTGACTATAATCTTGACAGGGAAATGCTCGTTATTAACGAATATCCAATAGTAATGCGAATGCATAGATAGATAGGCGGATCACGTTGCTTGGCTGTCACGTTTACGCCCACTGTCCCATGTTGACAATATATAAATGTATAATAAAAATACGTAATATTCATAAAACGTTTATGTGAATAACACATAGATACGTAAACAGCGGGAAATTAAAGATAACGGAAGTTAACTTTTTTAAAATGTCATTTTCAATTTATTCAGAGGATAAAGTGACAAATACGTCTGGAATAATGTGGATGAAATCACCAATGCTTGCTACTGGAAGGTGGCAAATGTTTTAGTGGGTGCATTAATATTAGTAATATAATTTTACTCTTGTGATTATTAGTTAAAAATACATGTATACATCGCCAATAAATTCAACCCACTTCGTATTAACTTTGGATATCACAGGGCTGAAAGTGTTGGTGAATGTAATACTAACACACATGTGTACATATTTTTAACTAGCGCGTAACTAGGCACAAAATTACCGAAATATCGAAATACGGTTATTTCTCGCTGCTAATTCCGGCACCAAAATGTTCACCGGTATACCGGTTTTCCGGTAAACCGAAAACCGGAATTGCATTCACTAATTAGTAGTTAGAGAAATCAATCACCAATTTAATAATGTCATAACAAAATCAAATCGTTTCGACGTTTTCTTTCTACCATTGCTTGCATTATAATCACTTGCATAATTTGCGCACGAAAGTATAAATCAAAGCCAAAGAGAAACATCAACAAAATGCCACTTTGATGGCATACAGAATAAATTTAAGAGTGCATTAATGAGACGTGTAGGAAGCAGAAGAGGTTAATAGCGTGGGGCGAAGGAATGAAGGCAACGTTTCCGAAAGTACGGTAGTTGGATGTTAATTAGTCAGAAGCATGAAGCATCTTGTTATCATGTAATGAACGGGGTAAAGTGCCAATCGCGCGGCGGCTTCTTTCTATCTCAATAATCGTGTAATTCAATTTCCAGGCCATTAGAGATGCCGGTCTTTCGTGTTGTTACGTTGTCACACTATTACGTACGATATATAGTTCATTAAGTTGCGTTTTACCACAAAAAAGCAAATACGCTACGTACTTATTTGAATGGGTAATTCTTTCAAATAAAAAGCGCATGATTTAAATCTGAAGTTGCTCTCAGGTTATGTTGTCCGCAAATGAATAAGAACAATTTAAAATATAGAACTCCTGATTTCTATTTTTTTTAATGGCACTTCGACCATGTTAAAGAAACATTTAAAAATGCAAGTAAAAATCTTACCCAATTAATTACGATTTATTTTAAAACACAGATTTTCTATTCCATATTCTTCTAAGAAATGTATTCTGTAATCAACCGCTGTATGTTGGACAAACAAGTCAATAAATTCAAGCTGGGGTTGAGGAACATATATAAAAATATCGCCACTAAATAAAAACTTAAAAAATTAATTAGCAGTACGTCAAAAGGAAATTTGCTTCAGGAAGTTGTCAACACTGTGGAAATCATACCTCGAAATCGTCGATAAAGTAACACTTACTTTTCAGGCAACTTATTACTAAAGCTGGCAAGTCGTGCGGTGGGACAAAGGCGTACGAATCATAATAACCGTAATAAAATAAATTAACTAGTAGCAAAAGCAATAAATTGTTAAAATTTATTATAATGTATGCACAACTTTAACTAGCTTGATGAACTAGCTTGTTTATCACAAATTGGAGAGGATCTGTAAAAACTTTTTTAGCATCGGGTATGTTACTATGGTTGTCTCCGTGAGTGATGTTCGCTGTGGTGAAAAATTGTATTTATATTTTCGTATTAGTATATCGACCGTTCGACATCTATACACCTATAGCGTGTAGCAGTCTATTTACTTCGTCCACTATTTACAGTGTTTCCGTTAACGAGAACGCACTGTTCTGTAAGTTTTTCATGGCGTAATGTAATCTTTTATAGTTCTTGTGTATAGTTTTTAAAGCTGTTTCAACAGAAATATCTTCGAATTTTGTTTTACTTTCCTTAATAGCTGCAGCCTCGTCAGGATTAAATTGTATCATTGCTTTTATTTGCTGGAAATATTCAGCATAATAAAATGCTGCCTTCAACCATGTTCCCCAACATGTAAGGATGGGCTGTGGTTATTTGTTGACGAGACGATAGATTGTAAACAAATTCTATTGTAAATGTTATAGTACGTGTACTGGACTCTCTTAAACCGACATTTCTACTATTACTAGGTAGCAAGAGACTGAGTGTACTGGCAAAACAATTACGCGTGTGGTGCTGAAGACGTTAGAAAACTTTGACCTGTCAACAAGTCAAATGTTGATGTTTGTGACCGATGGTGCCGCGACAATGCTTTTGGTACGCCGTTCTATTCAAGAACACGGTTGTAGCTTAGTACATGGTACGTGTAAAGTACATGCTTTACACCTTGTGGCAGAAACTATTCGACAAGGTTTTACAGAGGTAGATGCATTAATAGCAAATACATCTCCTAAACATCTCCGTGCATTTCATAGCAAGTGTCCCAGTATTCCCGAACCACCACAGCCGATTCCTACAGGTTGGGGAACATGGTTGAAGGCAGCTTTTTATTATGTTGAATATTTACAACAAATAAAAGCCAGACAAAATTCGAAGATATTTCCGTTGAAACAGCTTTAAAAACTATTTACAAGATTACATGACGTCATAAAAAACTTACACAACGCATTGTCGTTAGCGGAGTCACTGTAAATAGTGGACGAAGTAAATCGACTATTATAAGCTATAGGTGATACAAAAAATGAGCGCGTTAGAGAAAAGTTTGCACGTGTGTTGAAGCAAGACATCGGTTTTACTAGATTAAGACAAATTTTTGATAGTACTGATGGTGCATCTCCAGATCCGTTAAGTGCATTCAAAGACTATTACATCAATAGATATCGAACGGTCGTTCTCAAAATATAAGCATATTTTATCACCACAATTAACATCACTCACGGAGATACCAATAGAAACATACCTGATGATGCAAAGTTTTTACAGATCTTCTCCAGTTTGTCATAACCAAGCTAGTTCATTAAGCCAGTTAATGGTAGAGTGTACAGAGCTGAGTCCTGCTGGAAGCGCTTTCCGAAGTACTTTTATACAGAGACCGCAGTCCTGCTAGCAGGACAATATTCCACGCATAAGGTTAGCCTGCACACAGGACGTAACGTACCACCGGCAGTACATGGTGGCAAAATATGATTGAACTATGTCATCATTACTTTCATAAATCAGTGTCCTGCTGGTAGGACCACTTTTAATCATAATTTGTACTGCCAGAAGTCCAGTGGTTTAAAAAAAGGAAAGGTAATTTTAGTCACATGATAAGTAAATAAATTCTGAAGCATTTTTATTGGAGGGATTTATTACTTTGTAAATATATAATATAGAAATATATAATTTATGCTTGTTAAATAATATTTTATTTTATTTTCTATTAAAAAACAACAAAAAAAAAAACAATATTTTCTTAATGGAAATCTTTTTAGGCTTCTAGGCTGGAATACTATGGTGAATATGATAGATGAAACAATTTGTTCCTGTTATTGGTGAACACATAACAGCACGTATCCCACAAGCACTGCATCTATAACTAGACTTTTGTTACAGGTGTTTTATTTGCACCCTTTGACGACTATCCTCGCTACTTAGGGCAATAAGTGTGTGTTGTCCGGGTAACCAATCATGTCTAGGAAGTATATTATCTTGTTGTTGTAAATCTGGTGACTTTTCTGGTGCAGCATTTACCCATTGATGATTTATTAGTTGTAGGGGAGAGGGAGAGTTGTACTACAGGTACCTATGAATGTGTGTACTTTTTGTCAAGCTAAGCTACACGACATGATAATTTGACATACGGTTGTATAATCACAGGTGAGATTAATTTATAAATTGTAAAAAATAATAAAAAGTATGCAAGGATTGACGATTAAATAAAGTTACCACACACACTTCTTGATGGTTTATAAGTTTGTATCATACAAAGAGAAGTGATTAAGTTTTAATTACGATTGCCCACTAGTAAAAGATTTTTATTAAGTAAATGGAAATTCTTCTTGAGGCCGTCGCGTATATATTTTGGTATTATAATTTTTATTATATGTACCTTTATTAGTAAAGACTGTTGTGTTGAAGCATTTTTCTAATTTATTACATTGCGATTAACACTGGTAGATGGAGTTACCATTAACCCGTTATTATTCTACTATCATATAGAGATTAATGATTCCCTTGCTGACGTTGCGTCGCACTGACATGACGCAGTCAATAACCAAAAACCGGTCTGCGAATGGTATACGTCATGGCCTCAAGAAAGATTTCCATTATTTGGCCAAAATCTTTTACTAGTGGGCAATCGTAATTTGAACTTAGCCACAAATTTATAAATCATCAAGAAGTGTGTGCAACTTTATTTAATCTTCAATTACACAAAATGAGAGGATTGTGACTTTGGTACCATATATTTAGGTATTACTTTGAGTATTTATTACTATTTGTAGAACTTTTTTTGAAAAAAGCGTTATTTAAGGATTTAACTTCGAATAATGATTATTAATTCAGAAAACAAAATTGGAACAAACTAATGGTTGGGGATTTACGAAGTTAATTATAAGGATTTCAATCAAAATGTATGGGACAAACATGAGAAAAAGTCAAACTAGGTTTAAGGAACATATGGGTTACTCAGATATGGAGGAACAGATAAGTTTAGTGTTGCCCAGTATGCGTTTGAGAACAACAATATAATAGATAATAATAGCAAGTTAGTAGGAACATTACAGAAGATAAAATACCGTTAAATATGTGAACATGCCATATCTTTAGTTTAAGTTTAATCAACCCCAGACGATGCCAACTTGATTGACAAAACGTGCATCTAGTACAAGTGTACATTGTATTAATGTTCCGGAAATTAATTCCACTTTTTTTTTGATATCTCATCTCTTAATATGAAGTATTTTTTACGCAATTTTTACTTCGTCCACGCGTTTCGCAATAATGTATTATAATTTGATTAGTCTTCAATATGATCAAATGTCACAAGTCAATTTGAAATAATGGCACATAATAATTGAAGTAAATGCTCCTTCTTGGCCGATATGGTATGAAAATAATTCAATTATCAAAGCTAAAGCTATTGCCTAGGGATCAAAGAGTAAGACATTCCCGATCTATTTCGATTTAAATGTTCCTTTCTACCTTAAGAGGATGAACACTGATTTTGAAATTAATCAGATAAAGGAAGTGAAGATAAAAAATGTAATTCGCCAAGAACTCTGAACAAAATTGATACATTAAGCTGAATCAATGCTAATTGCTTTTTTTATTTTCTGAAATGCATCTTTGTTATAAATATATCTATAATGGTATGAATCTTAAATTCAATTTTATTTTACGGAACGTCTATATCTGATACGATGAATGATGATAAATTTGATTATTTATTTAATAAACAGAGTACTTGAAGAACTTCTACTTAAGAGATGATTTATATAGACCCTACGAATATAATATAAATTTTAATAATGAAATAAATTTTATCACAATAGATGAAAATATTATCCTATTATTTAAAAAACAATAATTTTTTAAGAAAGCAAATATATCTGGGAAAAATAGCATTTATTTAAAAATAGGAAACATCTGGGAAAACTTTTCTGTGTATAGAAGGAAGCTCAGAATAATTTTGAGATGAAATTTAGTGCAGTATTGAAGGAAGTCCATAAAAGTTAGCGGTCTGATTAAATTTATATAAATAACTTAGACAGCAGTTAGACTATAAAAATGTAAAATTTTCTATCATTTATTCAGTGGCGTAGCAATTATGGGTAAAACTGGGGACACTGGGTACCAATTCGACACCACAACAAAATAGTCATTCAGGATGCAAATTATTCAGTTTCTGAAACGATCCTGTACGATTATTGGTGAGTTCTAGATTATTGCTTTTGAGCTTAGCTGCGGAGTTAGTCATTTAAGGTCAATTGCAAATATATTAGACTGTTTCATTAGCATAAGTTAGGACTTTACAGCTTCTTAAAGATTATTGGTAGTGTGTCAAAAGTGTAAATCAAAACAACAAAGGACCTAGTACTGAACCTTGTGGACCTTTCGAACAAATTAGTAAGTAGAAAATTTTTTATTATGGCTAATGCGTTGAGTTTTGAAATTTCACATTGTAATATCTGTTTTGCACAAAGGTTAATTATTTAATTAGTTATTAATTTAATTAACTAGAAGAAAAAGTAGAAAAGAATTATTTAATGAAAATCTATTATATCTTTTTTAATCAGCACGCTCCTTTAAAAACAGCTAATTTTAAATCTAACAAGCGCCAAGAACTTTGGTTTACAGAGGCTCTACATGAGATTAAAAGAAAGGCTTGCAAACTAGAAGTGCTGCTCATAGGCAATATTATTGCGAAATTCGTAATTATTATAATCGTGCCATAATTCAAGAAAGAACTGTGTTTTACTCTTTTCATATCAGCAATACAAGGAATAATTCAAAACAGATGTGGGCTCATTTAAAATTATGGGGAGTAGTAAAGGATAATATTACACAAAATCTTCCTGAAGATCTTTGTAATGCTGATAACATCAACAACTATTTAATGGATTCCATACCAAATTTAAAATCGAACAATCAACATAATGATCAATTTTTAAAAACAAAATTTATATATAGATGATATATTCATTTTTAAACCTGTTGCTCTAAAAAAAATTGAAGATATGATAAATAAACAAAAAGCTCACACATTAGGCGCTGATGGAATATCAGCTAAATCGCTTTACATTAGATATCGGTCCCACTGATACATATTTTAATATGTCACTAGAACTAAGTGATATACCTCCATAATGGAAAATATCATGTATTAAACTAATACCCAAGAAAAGAGATCCTAAACAACTTAAAGATCTGAGCCCTATTGGCTTATTTTCGGTACCTTTTAATATCACATAATCAGCTAAATATGAACAACTTTCTGAATATTTCCTTCTAAACTTAATAATTTCTACTACTCAGTCTGGATTACGAAAATGCCACAGTACCTCTTCACTACTAAGTAATATAACTGATGAAATTTTCCGAGCCATTGACAACACTCAAATCACCTCTTTGACATTACTTGATATGATCAAAACCTTTGATTCTTTAGATATTAATTGCTTAATTGCAAAATTAAATTATTATGTTATATCTGGAAATTCTTTTTCTTGGTTTCAAAACTATTTCCATGGCAAGCAACAGTTTACTAGTGTGAATACAGCAAACTCGATACAAACATCACAATATATAACAGTTAAATCCGGTGTCCCACAAGGATCTGTTTTAGGACCACTTCTCTTTAATATATTTATTGCAGATATAAAGAGACTTCAGGTAAATATATTCAAAATTATACATGTATGCTGATGATATATAGTTTTTCTCCTGCGGAATTTCAAATGGTTGAACTTCCCATAAATAACAAGTTGTCTTATATAATATACGAATTGACAATCCAAAATATTCATTAATTGAATTCTAACAAAATATTGTTTGTGGAACTTCCCAGCAGTTACTGAATCCCCGCGAACTTAATATTCTAGTAAATAATGAAGTTATTCCATCAACCAATAGTGTTAAAAATCTTGGTGTCCATTGTGATTCTTTACTAAGCTTTCCAAATCACGTAAATACTATTTGCAAAGAGTCTTTTTATTGTTTAAAACAGTTATATTCATTTACAAAATACCTTGATACAAATACTAAAATATTGCTTTCTGAAATTATGGTTCTATCGCACTTTAACTACACAGACATTATATATGGTCCCTGTCTTTCACAGCATGTCAAATACCGAATACAAAAAAATTAAAACTCCTAGCTGTGTACGACATTTTACAACTGTGCCCCAATGTAGTCATATTACTCTGCACTTACGTATCTTCAGGTTATTGAACATGTGTTAAAGGAGATTTATACACATAGTGGGATTTGTTTTAGCCGTTTTGAGAATAGGAAAACCAAATTATTTGATTAATAAAATACAAAGGCGGACTGTAATTCACAATAGAGATCTTAAACAGATTGAGAATAAAATCTGTATTTTCTCTTATAAAAATGTATCTTCTCGATCTGCCTTTTCATTCATAGCATCATATATTATCAATAATTTGCCAATCCAATATCACATGTCGTGACAATACATAATTTCATCTATACGTAGATTAGAACATTTAAATGTACAAATGTTGTAAATTAAAAAGGATTTTTTTATATTTATCTCATTTCATGCTGATATATCGGGTGATTATAAAGTAAGGGATATATTTCAACTTATTATATGTATATTCTTAACAAATCAAATTAATAACAAAAAGTAAATGGAATCTAGTTGCTTACATAATGGGATTTCTGATGTCAAACACTAGTTACCGCAAATGCTCGATATGACCTCCATTTTGTTGTTGTAAAATTACCAACCGTTCCTCCAAATTGTATACAGCTATTCAACATTTCTGGTTAAATTGCACGATTTTGCTCTCTAATACTGTCCTTTAATTCCTCCAACGTTGTTGGCCGTGTTCTAAACACCAAATTTTTTAAATAATCCCACAGCCAGTAATCCGCTGGGTTAATATCAGGCGATCTTGGTGGCCATGAATTTGCAAAATGTCTGCTTATAACACGATTTTGAAAAACTGCAGTTAACAATTCTTTAACTGGTCGGTAAATGTGCGGAGGTACTCCATCCTGCATAAAAATCATGTTTTCAATTCCTTCGTGCTCATTTTGCAACTGTGGAATTGCATAATCCCTTAAGATTTGCAGGTATCATTCACCAGTAACAGTTACAGATACGGCCTCCCCATTCTGTATTTCCTCGAAAAAGTATGGACCAATGATGAAATTAGCTGTGAAACCGCACCAAACGGTGACTTTTTTGTCATGAAGGCCTTGCTGAACGATTTCATGTGGATTTTCTGTTGACCATATTCGTCAGTTTTGAGTATTAATTCCACCATTAAGAGAGAAATGGGCCTCATCTGTCCATAAAATACGGGATAACCATTCGGGTTCAATTTCCATCTGAGCCAATACGTGTGATGAAAAATCGTACCTGAGAGCCAAATCTGCGTCATTTAATTCAAACAGCAGTTGCAGTTTATAGGGATACATGTTTAGGATTTTCCGTAAAATTATCCAAACCGTGGTGTATGGCATTTGTAATCGTTTTGATATCGCATTCACACTACTGATTGCTAGCGGATTAGTATTGGCTACGTTTTGATTTTCCTGAAGAACTTCTGCAACTTGGACATCACTAATCCTAGGTCTTCCTGACCTCGGAAGATCTTTTACAGACCCTGTTCTTTCAAATTTGCTAATCAAATTACGATACGCCTTCATTTTGCACGGCCCTGCTCTCAAACCCGTTTTCGTACGAAATCTTCGTAATCCAGTAGTGTAATTTTTACCGTCTTCATAATAACATTGCACTAAACGAATTCTTGCTTGCAGATCCATATTGAAATTGTTACAATTTACGTTACGCGAGTTTTATTTTGAGAACAATTCTCTAAATTACGATTATTTCGTTTGACACTTGTATCAATAGTTGTCACGACAATTCTTTTGTTTTCATAGATACACTAAAATCCAATTATTGAGGCAACTAGATTCTGTTTATTATCTGCTACTAGCATAATTTCTTAAAACTATATAAGAACTTAAAATAGACCCCTTACTTTATGATAACCCCGTATTATAGATGTATATTTTTGTACATGGGATGTGTTGTAAAGCTGATACACTTCTTTTTTGAAAAAATATCATGTCTGTATTTGTACTGCTTATTTTTTTTTTTTTAATAAACGTATTGTACTGTATTGTATTGCAATAACAAGCAATACTTGTCTTAAATAGTTTTCACGTACATGTCGAGACGGTATTTTAGATTTGAAAATTTAAGAGATTGTGAGGAATATTCTGAGTAAAACTCACAATGTCCGGTTGTCAAGTGCCTCCAGTGCCCCAGGCTGATTTATCTAATTTCCTGATATACGAGTATTTCAGACTGTAAGCTTTATAAAAGGGAATAAAAGCCTTTAACAATATTCTACCTTATCTAATAATCAGAAAGCGATAAGGAAGTGTGAATTGCCTATTTCATTCCTTTGAAATAAGTATTTACTACTCAACGAAATTAATTATCAGACAATAAATTTACACTAAATATTTATAATATTTATAATATTTAAAGAAAGTGACAAGAAAAAAATTTATTTATTAATTAGAAATTTGTAACTGGATGTTTTATAAAAATATATTTAAAACTGCAAAATTTTGTCATTTCTAGGAGCGGGCGTTGCATGTTTATTAACACCGTTTATTTTTTACTTTACTAACTTTACTAACATATCGAAAAATTGTATTACGGATTATTATTTCTAGGAAAATGTTTCTATCATTTCAATAACATCCCATTCAAATTTTGAGAATACGATATTATTTGAGTAATTCACAAATTTTTCAATTTTCTTTTGTAAAGTAAAACTTTAGGTAAGGTATTTACAGCAAATAATCTTACCTTGTATTTTGTGCATCTAAAAAAATTCTTAGCAGAAAATTGCTAAAATTTTTTTGTATTGACAGTTCTCCATAATGGTATTTAAAGTATATAGTTACTTACCTCCACCATTTTTATAGCACAAATAAGGAAACCTCCACACGTTGGCCAAGTCAACAGCAAAACCGATCACCGAGAGCAAGAAGTCAACTTTCTTGCCCCAGGTCTCGCGATTGTCAGTCGTTGTTAAAGGGACTTCTGAGGTCCCTCTCGGGCTACTTAGGCCTTCCTTAGACGACATCTTCGATGTTTAACGGCAAAAGATGGAGATGATGGTAGAGTGTGCCGTGAACACTGGAAATAAACAAACAAAATTATTCTGTAAATATATTAAAAAGCTAAAAAAAATATACAAAGTACCCTATTCTAAATTTAAAACCAAATTGGTACATGATAAGTTACATAAATGTTAACCCCCTGTTGTTTGTGTTACTTTTAACCCAAATAGTTTGTCCAAATAATTAACTTGAACGATTGTTAATATAGATTTTACATCTGCCAAAGTTTTTCTAAACAAAAAGTATGATTTTTTTTTAAATAGAACATACAGAGTTGTTTTTGTATACTGAGTTTTAAATGCGTAGTTATATTTTAACTCTCAATATATTTCGTCGTGTACAATTGATTGGCACTGTGTCAAAGAAATTTTTTTGAACAAAAAAAAATTTTTAATTTCTGATAATTTTTTCGTCCTCCAGCCACTGACATTTTGATAGTCACTGGATAACTTTGTAAACGCCGTTCACAGAAATTACGTAACTGAAAGCAGTGTTGCCACTGCCAGAGTTCGTCATCACAATTATCCTAAATCATGAATTGCAAATTTTGAATTTTTAAAAAAATTATTACCCTTTTGTCACGGACATTTTGTGAGACGATATTAGACTTATTTAATATCAGTGTAGACGCCGCACCAAAACAAGTGTAATAGTTTATAAAACATTGAGCTCTTTTTAATAAAGCATGATATCTGTACACACTGGCTGAAAATAAAAAATAAACTTCAAGGCGGCCAAGGCGCGATTGATTAGTCCTTTGTGGAAAGCGCTTGTCACTTGTAGCTTGCTCTTAAAATAAAAGGTGTTAAAAGTATCAGGTTATGTATTTTTTTCTTGCAAAATTAGGTAATCATGACACTTTTTTTATAAACAAACAGAACTCGTCCCGTAAGCACCAAATTTTAAAAATATGCAATACTTTTTCTGCATTTAAAATTATTATTATTGTCTCTAATTTATAGTTTAAGTTTAATATAGTTCATTTCTAAAAATGAAACAAAGTTGAAAATAATCATTTTAAAAAGACGCATTTACTTTAAAAGAACGAAAAGCAGATTTGTTTACTTATCTAATTCAATAGTTACTACATGAATATATCATATGGGCTTGACGTTTGGATAGCATTCCATAGCCGTTTTGCTTGTTTAGCATTTTCATCTTTTTGAAAATATGCCTCTAACATATCCAGATTAAAATAATAAAATTAGTCGCTATAGTTAATCACTAATTTTCACAAAATGAACCACCAAAGGAACAAATTATAAATAATAAATTTCCGTAACATAGTAACTCAAAACTTCGAATCACAAATTTAATTACAAAAAAACTATAAATAACGGTATTAAACACATTTTTGTGAATGCTAATGCAGACAGGTATGCGATCAATAACACTGATTTTTACATGGGGTGTAGTGTTGCCAGATGTGTGAGATTTTCACATAGGTTATAAATTTCATTATAAATAAATCATGCTTTTCAAAAAATTTCTGTTGACCTAACTGACGGTTAATTTAGCTAACTGAACATTGAAAAATGGGTCTTACCATCGCAACAGAAACAACAGAAAACAGCAAAAGACTATTATTTATTTGGACTTGCACAACTAGCGCTGTTTACGCGAGGTTCCAATTTATAAAGATCTACGTGTACGGTATAAAATTTAATTCAGTTTACTCTTTTTTAATGGAAGAACTGACCGAAGTCGGGGCTGACGACCTAAATTTAACTTTTTTGTTAACTTTTGCTACTATTGGTGTAAAATGGTAGAAATTTTTAAATAATAGTTTTATTACTTAAAAAAAGTGCAGATACACAAGGAAAAATAATGGTACAAATACCATGAAAATGGTATGTCTGGCAACACTGATTAGGTGCGTGGTTAGATGTGTGAAGATCATAGGTTACATATGCGACGCTAATATCGCAGTTCAAATTATGGCGTGGTTGAATTTTTATCATGTAATGGCCTGTCCCGAGTAAAGTGCTGTTTTCTCAAGAAAAAAATTGATCTTTTTTATAAAAAATGACGTATACTATCTTCCTAACCGTTCAGAGTATTATGGAGGAAATAAAATGCAAACTGTTAGGTATGACCAGTGTAAAAAGTGATAGAAGTGTGTGAAAATACTGCAAACTATTTTCCATCACCTGTTTGTTATTGTGTTGCACCTTCAGTGTTTTACTATTAGAGGCCAATTAAAATAGTAGAGAACTGATTTATTCCTTGAACACCTACACATTTCAAATTATTGTAATAGCAGAGGGTAAGTACCTACTTCTTAAAAATAATAATCCTTTTATAAACTTTGAAAAATGAGATGGGAACATTAAATTCCTCTCGAGATTCCCTAAAAAAGTTTACTGTTCATCAGAAAATTTAGTTTTAGTTGTACATTCCATATGAAACGCTTAAAAAGAAATGTTGATTGGTGCAAGAAAAAGTCACAATTGTACATTTCTCACATTGAAAAGTATTTCAATATGTTAAAAAATTATTTCAAATGGAGCAATTAATCGTTTAAGTAGCTAGTTATTTCATCCAATGTTAGTATAAATTCGGGAATGAACTTAATGCTCGGTTTTTCAATCGTGAGTTAGCTAAACTCACACTTTTAAAATTCGAATTTTTTCAATTTTACATTTGTTTTGGAAGTGGTTATAGCAACAAATATTTTATGCTAAAGTAACTTTTAGTTGAAGTGGTTTGTATTAGAATCTCATCGATTTTTGTGAAAATATAATACTAGGTAACCTTCAACTTATGTTAACTCACGATTGTAAAATCGCGCCTAGATGAGAGAATTGCATAAGATATGCGGCAACGTTGCTTCCATTACATCATTTTTGCTAAGATATAGAATGTTTCCAGTAACCAGCAATTCCAAAACAGTTTCATCATATTTTTTTAAAGTCGATAACTCAGTTACACGTGGGAATTAAAAAAAAAATGTGTCAGAGAGTTTCTACAGATGTCAAGAATCGGTGGTTTAAATATAACTACACACTTAAGACTCACCCTGTATATAGTTATAGTATGATTGATCTAGTAATTTTTGTGTTATTATCAAAAACATTTGAAACAATTTGATACAATGTCACTAATAATTTGATTAATAATTAGAAAAATAAGAATTGAGGAATAACTGCAAAAAAAATATTCGTTTATGATTTTTATAACATAAGAAGAAATTGGGTCTGCCTCTTTCAAGCACTGCCTCAAACTCCTCATTAAACAAATTTATTACATCCTTTATAAGATGTTTAAGTTGCTCAGTGTCCCCTGAGAGAAATTTTTTCACTATAAATATTACTTTTTAGAGCACATCGAAGATAAAAAACTAGGGGATTTAAATCGGGACTCTTTGCGGGCCAGTTAATTATACCATTTTTTCCAATCTAGATAGGATATTTTTGATTTAAATAAACCGTGATGGGTCGGACGTTATGGGGAGGAGCTCCGTCTTGCTATCAGATTTTTTTAAGTTTAATAAAATCGGCAAATCTTCCAAGTACTCCTCAACTTGCTGCTGCAGACGATTGAGATAAACTACACACATTAGTTTCCAGAAAGGGCGACAATAGTCACTAATAGGCCACTAATTTTATTTTCGGAATTCTTTGAAAGTTTTGAAATAAAGGTTAACACTATAATAGAATTTAGTAGAGTGGAAAGAATGGGACTTACCTAACAAAATAGTATCTTAATACAAAACAAAAAATAATAATTATTTAACAGCATAGAAATATTGTACACTGATGCATAAAATAGCGATATTAGTGTTCCGCAAGGATGCATATTAGATCCATTGTTGTTTTTCATTTATACAAATGATTTTCTATGAATAAAAAAAGTGAAAGAAAGTAACCTTGTGCTGGAGGGGCTATACATTTAAAGACAACGACACATATAACCCAGAAATAATTTCTGTTTCCGAAATATAATAATAACAATAAGTATTTTATTGGGTAAGCCAAATAGCTATCGACCGAAGTCCTTCAGTCAGTGTTACAGTGGAAGTTTTTGTATATTGATATTGTTAAGTAATTACTAATTATGGGTTAATATGATGCTCTTGCAAAAAAAAATATTACAGTATTGTACAGTGAATTTGGTAATATTAGCCCATGGATGTATAAATCTTATTTCACAGTCCTCTTAAGGCTCTAATGTATTCCCAAATTGTTTAGTCTTGCTATTTTTTATGGTAATGATGTTCCTCGTTTCTTGTTCTGATCTGAATGGAAGAATTTTGAGAATAATTTAGCAATTCTTTGGTGGATTTGAAATGGAAATAAAAGAAATTTAGATTTTCATTGATGGTCTGTTAGTACTACGCCTCTTAAGAATTGTGTCGCTAAGGGATTGTATGGTAGACACATTTTAAGACTTTTTTTTGTTGTCAAGGTATACAGTAGGACTGAACAAATTTTAAAATAAAATAGTTCTGGGAAAAAAAAATGTTTCCTTCTGTCTGAGAAATTTCTGTTAACAAAATCAAATCGTCGTAATTAACGGAAAATAATGAAATAATATGTGAATATGAGTTGCAGTTTAACAAACATCCGCATCTCGTGGGGCAATAGGTGGGCGCTGGATATTTTCAAGAGTTCTTGTAACCACAATGCCTCGATCAGGCTGCTGTGGACATATGTCATGGAGTCATAATTGATGATATCTCGATTGAATATTGAGGTGAGATTTATTTTCCAGTGAAGAACACTTTCGACTCGTTGCCCGATGATTACCTATCAATCCATAAATATCATGTACAAAACAAATCACACACTTTTGTTTAATTACAAGTGGGTAAATATGTATATACATATATGACATCGTCCGGTAATACTGCGTGAACCGTTAAGGCTAAATTTAACGTGACAGCAAAAAAATAAGGAGAATTTTATGAAAAAAAGCCAGTGTAGTGATTTTAATAATGTGTAACTATAATAAATGGTCAGTGGGCTGTAAAAAAAAGAAGATAATTTTGTTTATTTGTAACGATAAAACAAATTTTTCAGTTTTTGATAATGCCTACTGGATTTTCTTAAGTGGCCCGTATCAGACTAGGTCAATGAGGTGTAGTTGATGAATGATGACTCACGTCACCATCTTCCGAAAGTGATACAAAACCAACACTAAAGTTATTCCAAAAACACCAAAATTGTCGGGAATATACTTATGCGCATTTCGCCAACCAAGTTGATATCTTATGGAGATGACTGAAACCTTCTTTTGTTCCCGACGCTGGACAATCCTCCCATGCTTCCGCGATTTTAGTCGCACGGAAAATTATCCACAGTCACTCCCCTTCCGCATCGGTAGTAGAGGCTGTAGATTCCAGAATCATGTGCCCTAAGAATGCAGAGGATCCAGAATGATCACCTGGCCTTTGGCCAGTAACCACTCAGGTAATCTTTGGCAAGCCGGTATGGTTTTCAGTTTCGAGAGCAGCGTTGGCTTTTTTCCTCTGAATACACCGATTCAGGACGACCATCTTAATCGATTGGCCTGAATACAGCACATGGAGTTAGTACCGGATATCGCGATATTTACTCTGATTCTCTCTCCTTTTTCAAGGTGATGCTTTTCTCACAAGGGGCCGAGAACTCGATGACATACATCACCTTAAGGTGATGGTCGAGGAGGACTTTGTCAGGCTTGTTGGTTTGGATTAGCCTGACCGTCGGGAACGAGTAGTTCTAGTAAATCCGACATTTGTCGTTCTCGACAACGGACTTAATATCTCCGGAGACGTAAGGCAGCACTGGTGTCTGGTCTACCCCGTACGAGTGCCTCAGATGGTATACCGGGTGGCCACGAGTCAATGTACGCCCCCAATATTTTGGTTGTTTTTGAATTTAAAAATTTGGTTTTTGGTACACATAAATTAGACAATAATGGGCTACTTTTAAACTAACAGGAATGAAGATATCACTTCCGGTTGAACCGGAAGTGACATCAACTTTTTTTTCTTAAATTGAATGACTATATTTTTTTGATGGTTTCTCATTAAGTATAAATTTCTACGTGCAACAATTTTTTCAAATTTTAAAAATTCCAAAAAAATAAGTGAGATACGAACAATTTTTTTAATTTTTTCAAAACGGCCGCGTCAGATGAATACGATGTAAGAAAATTACTAAGTCGGCTATGGAAATTATTAGTAAGGTTGTAGACTTGTCTGTAAAGAAGAAAATAGTTGTTTGAATTACTGATAGGTACCAGTATTTTTAGGTTTTTTTTCAAAAAAACGGAATTTAATTTTCATTTTCATTTTAGGGGTCCTATGGAAATTTTTTTAATGGAACTGTGCTTTCTTTAAAATGATAAAAAATTTAAAAATTCTCTAAAACACGTCGACGTTTGTTCTAAAGGAGAACCTTCTTGGCACTTAGGCATGATGATCAATTCGCCCCGAGGTGAAAAATAAAGTAAGATCAGAATTTGAACAAAGGCTGTTTTGGTACCAATAAAAATTTATATCTAATATTAAAGTTGTTCTAAAAAACCAGTCATATTTGTTTCTTTACCCATAACTTCCCCAAATCTCAACTGATTTTAAAAACTGAAAAAACCATTGTATTCGCCATAGATTTAGCTTTAAAATGATGTGTGGCAAGTGGTTCCATTTAATATTTTAAAGTTAGGGGTGCTAGGAGTTAGGGGGTGAATTGATCAGTATTGCCTAAGCGCAAAGAAATGTTCCACCTTGGAACAAGAGTCGATGTATTTCGGCGGTGTCTTTAGTTTTAATGAAAAAGAGGGTGAGCAGATTACAAATGAATATTATGTATGAACAAATCTAAAAATAAAATCTTTTTTTGATGTAAACTTTGAAGGAAACGAATGACCATGTTATCGGAAATAGAATTTTATAGAGGAACATAGGTAATATCTAAAAGTGGAGGTTACTTCCAGTGGAATCAGAAGTGATAGTGAATATGTTTGCATATATACAATCTTAGGATTGTACATTTTCATGTTATAAAGAAAGGCGACAAATAGGGTGAATCAGGTTTTACAATTATTATCGGTATACACAAAATAATACGTTTAAACTCTTCAATTTAGGGGAACAAAATGAGGAGCAAGCTGTGCTTTGACCCTAAATCTCCTTTTCACAATTTTTAAATGCAACATTTTACATCAAGAATATTTTTTATAAAACACAATGTGAAATATGGTAAAGACTATAAAAGTAAATAGGCCTATTAAATATAATCGTTGGGAATGTAGGACATAAAAGAAAAAATCGAATATTATTTTAAATCCAGTTTTTACGACTGCTGGAGGTCACTATATTTTCAGCTTGACAGACGAGAAATTGTAATTATTTTAATTTTCAATTTCAAGAGTTTTTCATATACAAATATATTAGGATTTAAGACTAAATACATTTATCAGATAATTATAAAATACAATAGACATACGAAAAAAAAACACAATACCTTGTCTCATTGACATACGACTTGTTCATTATTTTTTTAACCTTAAAGAAATATTATGTTATTATACATGTAGTTCACATATTAATAATGGCACCCTGTATGTTCTGACAGTATTAAATGGAACACTAAATTCTTATATATTTGAGTGTTTTATCTTTTGTTTTCTGTACTAATACCTATATATTATTAATTACCACAAATCAGGACCGTATTATCCATATAAGAAAATGGGCAGTTGACCAGGGCCCCTGGCATCAGCGGGAATCCGATAACTGGCAAAAAATAAACTATTGACGCAATTATAAGTCAAAATAAATCATCCAAAAATACATTTTACTTCCTCACCCCTCAAAGTGAGGGTTATGTATTCGTGAAAAAAATTTTGAAAATTTTTTTGCATTTCTGGACGAATTATGACGACACAAAATTTCAGACAGAAAAAATGTTCTGTCTGTGTGTGTGTTCGCCATAGCAGCTACAGTTTTTGAGATAAAATTTTCAAATTTGGTACACACATTCTAGAGGTCAAGGAAGAGATTGAGTCGTTGATGAGCAAAACCGGTCTAAAAGAAATATTAGTGACATTCCACAAATGTGACTTTTTTGAAACGTCAAAAATTACTTTTATTATAAACTCCACCACACGACGAGTTTTACTACGGTGAGGAAGTTCTGGTCACCAAGTAACTGGCAGCGGTTTTTATATTTATTTTAATAAATAAAAAAAATTGTTTTAAAAAAGTCAAATGAATCATATACTTTTTATTGTCTTGTCTTATATTAGGGGTCCCAGTTATTATTTTGCAGAGCCCCCCAGGACATTAATCCGGCCCTGCCATAAATGTAGTATCTACAATTATAAAAAATTCAAATATATGTTTACCTATTTGGTTCTTCTTAACACAATCCAAAAAGGCATTGACACTTTTTTAAAACATCTCATTTAACTGCTAAAATTTTGTAAATATTCTTGTTCAATTAGAAAACTTGTCTAGTAGGCGAGAAAAAGCTTTACCATGACAATTCCTTTTTTTGTGATACAAAATAGATAAAGAATAGTAATTAATATACCTAATATATAAAATCAAACCAATTATTAGAATTATTTGAGGTGTTACAATATAGAACCCTTAAAATATTACCATATGGAAATGACAGCGAAAAAGCCCTTGTACCAACATATTATAAATGTCAAAACTGTCAATAAAGAAATAGAGCCCCATTTGAATACTTAAAATATTTATAATATAATATTTTATAAAACCAATTCAATTTTCTCCTAAAGAACAAAATTGTGGAAATCAAAAAAAAATATATTTAAAAATAGCTGGAACTTAATAATTTGCATTTTTCTTCCAAACTAACATATTTGTCCTAGGAGTATGTTCTTTGTAAATTACTAGTCCAAAGATCTCCTAATTCGGTTAAGCATTTTTAAAGATATTGATAATTTTATAGTGGTGTATTTTTGACATTGTATAAATTAGAATTTAAAAAATATATTTGGGCTTTTGTGTTCACTACGCGTTTCCCATGAGTAAAACAATAACTTAATCTAATGAAAACAAATTTTGTAATAATGACAAACGCCTACGTGTTGTCGACAATTATTATGACAAAACTATCGAGAATTTTCCCATATTACAAAATATGCGACATTTACATTACATTACATTTTCATTTAAATCATCCGCCATTTTGTTCTTTGAAAGACAATTTAATTTGATTTTATTAAGCATTTACGGCATTTTTGTTGTTACAAGTTGAGTCTTAGATTAACAAAATTGATTGATAAAGGAATGAAAGAAGCCGACCTTTTTTTATGTCGCAAATAAGTGAAATAAACTGTAAGTTAATCGATTGTATTTTTCTTAGTTATTGTCAACTCTTCTCTTATTTCCTATACGGGTCATAGCCAAAAAGTTATTAATTTAGAAGGCGGGTGTAGATGAAGTTTTTGTTTTACGCATCGGAAATATATTTAGTGACACAAAAGCCCAAATGTACAGTAATTTTTTAAATTTAATTTCCGCAATGTCGAAAACATGCTACCACAAACATATCAATATCTTCTCAAAAACAAATTAGGTTTCCTCTTCTTGGTAATAGTTTAAAATATAGAGTGGAATGAAAAATAATAACGCTGAGAATTTTTTGCTAATTATTATTTACTAACTTTTACAAAACTTATCACAGATAAGTATAACATATACCTTTTTAAACAATTATTTTCCCGGCTATTTGCCAAAACGCTGAAACTTGGATTACAAAAAAGATAATATGCACATTATGTTCAGTACAACTGACTCAATAATGTTATTTTTAATTTCAATTATTCTGTTCAGTAAAACCAAAAATAAATAAAACAAAAGTACTCACCAGTGGAACAATCACTTTAAAAAAACTTTCAAACATCCACTGACACGTATTTCTGCTTTTAGCTTTATCAAAGTGGCTCATTGAGAAGATCTAAAGCAACTAACACTTGTAAACCCCAATGTAATAAATATTAATGACTTTAGAAAGTTTTTTAAAGTGATTGTTCCACTGGTGAGTACTTTTGTATTATATTGTATTTTGTATTTTTGGTTTTACTGAACAGAATAGTTGAAATTAAAAATAACATTATTGAGTCAGTTGTACTGAACATAATGTGCATATTATCTTTTTTGTAATCCAAGTTTTAGCGTATTGGCAAATAGCCGGGAAAATAATTGTTTAAAAAGGTATATGTTATACTTATCTGTGATAAGTTTTGTAAAAGTTAGTAAATAATAATAAGCAAAAAATTTTCAGCGTTATTATTTTTCATTCCACTAAATATCAATATCTTCAAGAGTGCTTAATGGAAATAAATCTTTGGACTAGTAATTTACAAAAACATACTTATAGGATAAATATGTTAGTTCGGAACAAAAATGTATATCGTAAGATCCAGCTACATTTGAATATTCCTTTTTTTTTAATTTTTGCCATTTTGTTGAGAAAATTAAACTGGTTTTGTAAAGCATTTATAGTATTCCCAAATTTTGAAAGATAAACCTCGGACCACCCCGTATATATTTATAGAAATATACATTTATTTTTGAGCAAAAGACAGACTAAAATACTCAATAAATAATACACATTTAATTTTAGACAGACGATAATTAAATAATATTAATAATATAGTACACGTTTAACTTCAACCCAAAGTGCGTAGGAAAGGAAGCGCCAGTCGCGTATGGGGTCTGTGGGCCCCATTTTTATATCGAACCTCCATAGACAATAAAAAAATTTAAGAAATTAAAGAAAAAATGGTTATATTATATTAAACGATAAAGCACACTTATAGGAATACAGGTTAAAAAAATAAAAAACGGTCGTAAAATAAGCACCCAAACTTTAAAAAAATATGAGGATCAAATATCCCAAAATTTGAGGGTTAATTTATATTATTTATTTTAATTTTTAAATTAAAAGTTGAAATTACCACAAGAATTTATTTGAAAATATTAACAATTTTATAGCGAGTATATCGACTTACCAATGGTCACAGAGTGTCTTGAGCATCTCTGGCTAACGCCAAAGGGTGTAGATGAGGGTGAAACTGGAGTCGCTCTGGCCCATGCGAACGTCGGCGTTGTTCTTTGCTGTGCTGATCACGATCAACAAGCGAGTCGCACCAGCGACGGAGGCTGGACCAGAAGAAGAGACACCGCATGCGTGTCTCCTGCTGTTGAAGCCATCCTCCAACAGCCACTACTCTCCTTCGAGCTTTGAGTGCTTTAATTTGTCGGTGCGGTAATTTTTCATAAAAGTGCTTTGAGAGTGAGGCACAGTGATTTTGAATATATGAACATTGGCAAGAAAGGTTCTCAACCAGTGGCGGCGTGTACATGTTCTGGAAGGGCGAGCGGAAATCACATCTTTTTTCATATCTGAAAAAAATTTTATCTTGATATTAAAGAAAAACGTCTATACTCTTATTCTGTCAAAAAGTAAGTAAATTGAAATCATTATATTTCGTAGAGGAAAATAAAATATTAACAGCAAGTGAGGTATACATATATCTTCTAATTCTAATAACCCGCAAAGTGCAATGTGAAGCACTGGCGGTTCTTCTATAGGGTCATTTGTTCAATGACCTCCCACATACAAATAAAAAAATAGAGCTATTCATTTTCTGAAGTTTAAAAATATATAATATATATTTTTAATATTCTTAAAAAAATATATTAAAGTTTCTAGTTCATTCTATGCACAATACTATTCAAATATCTAGATCGCAGGATTTCGTATCCCCTCCGAGTACCGAACTCTACATTCATATTCATTACATTATTCATTTATAGAATTTAAAAAATCTTGAGTCAATCCACAACGTGTCCTCAAAGCTAGCTACGGACCGAATTTACAACGAATTAGAGTGAAATAGACTTATGCGCGAATCGTCAGAAAGCAAAAGAGACAGAAAACACCGGCGGGGGCAATGTCCCTGACACATTTTACGGAATCGGTAATGCACGAAGTTTAATACAGCAGTCTTAATGCTAACTAGGTACGCGTTGGTCGGTAAATTCTGTCGCGTTGTTTTTAATGTCTTTATTTGTGAACATTTTATTAGTAAATCTCTACTTGTCGTGAAATTAAGTAAAACAGTGTTTTTGGTGCTTACTATTAAATATGAGTGTTGTACAAAATATATTAAAACTGAAAGATGGACATAAGTTGGGTTATGAAGACCGAGTGAAATTCAATGGTTAAATTTATACCTCGTCGTAACAACATGTTAAGTTTTTTTGCAAGTACATAAACGTCATTAAACAGTTTGTGTGTTGTTTCATTTTTTCATCCAGTTAGTCAAGAGCAAATACAAATGTATGTGATTTAATTAACTCACAACATATTACATGGTCCTTCTAGCCGATATGGTATGAACACAAGAAGAATTAATTAATAATTGTAATTAACATCAGTTAATACAGTGATATTATTCAACAAACATTTTAAATAAGCACAAAGAATAAGTGTCGTAGTGATTGATCAGAGCATTGTTGCATAAGGTGTCGCATCAACCATCATGGTATCAGAGGCGGCGAGTTCAGCAAAAAATAAGGTTAGATCCATTTTATCTTATATTCCTGTTACTTTTATAAAATAATTCATACAGGCAGATTAAATTTGTACCTCGTCGCAACAACATGTTAAGTTTTATTGCAAGAACATAAACGTCATTAAACAGTTTGTGTGTTGTTTCATTTCTTCATCCAGTTAGTCAAGAGCAAATACAAATGTATGTGGTTTAATTAACTCACAACATATTACATGTTACATATACATATTACAAAATAAAATAATAGACTGTGTATTATTCTGTGGAGCTTTTGAGCTAGCACTACGCGGACATGACGAAACTGAGTCCTCTGATAACAAGGGAATATTTCGAGGTCTAGTAAATTTTGTATCTGAACTAGATGCCATTTTTAAAGACCATTTGCAAAACAGTACTGTGTTTAAGGGCACTTCGAAGGCAATTCAAAATTAACTTTTAGATTCGATACTGGCGATTATTCACGAAGAAATAAAATCTGAAATTAATCAATCTGACTTCATTGCAGTTCAAGTGGATGAAACCACAGATAGTTTCAATAAAGTACAAGTAGTTTTTGTGTTTAGATACGTTTTAGACGGTGTTGTATTTGAGAGATTTTGGAAACTTATTCAGCCTCAAGGAACGACATCGCAGCATTTGACAGATATAATTTTAAAAGAGTTAGAATGTCTGAAAATTAATGAAAGTCCTGAAAAATTGATAGCATAAAGTTACGATGGAGCATCAGTAATGAGTGGTGCTTTTGGAGGTGTACAAGCCAAAATTAAAAAAAGTTATCCTTCAGCAAATTTTATTCATTGTTACGCTCATCAACTAAATTTAATTTTACAAAAAGCATCAAGTCAGGATAAAAGCATAAATATTTGTTTTACTAATTTACATAGCTTTCCTTCATTCTTTGGAAAATCGCCAAAAAAGAACAGCCGTGTTAGATAATGTTGTTGTTAAGGTGAGATTACCTAAAGCGGCTCCAACACGATGGAATTTTAATGCAAAGTGCATAGAGACTGTTTATATCTATCGAACAGAATTATTAGATTGTTTAGAAAAAATCATTGATGATGAATCAGAAAACAACACTCTAAACCAAGCTATTGGTTTAAAAAAACTACTTACAAAATGAACATTTTCTTTACTGGTTAAATTTTTTTCATTTAGTTATGCCTCATTGTGATATATTGTTCAATCAATTACAAAAATGTAATATCGATGTCATAACAGTAAATAAGTGTATTGGCGTTTTTAATAGTAAAATTGAAGACATCAGAAATAAAATTTTGAATAACTATTTGGAGGAGACATCCATGCAGTCTGCCCAGAGATGTAAAACGGAAGAATCACTAAAGAAGGAGAATTTCATTAGAAGTTTGTGATATAATTACATCTGAGATCAAAAACAGGTTTGGCTTCAGTAATCATTTAGCAGTGTCTGAGTTATTTCACACAGATCGATTTAAAGATTATAAAAAAAGCTTTCCTCAAGATATGTTTAAATTAGTTAAAACGGAGTATCCAGTCATAAATAATTTGAAACTTAAAACTGAATTAGAAGTATTATATAGCCGAGAAGATTTTTCCAATAGTGAAGGTGCAGTTGCTTTGTTACAGCTTTTTATTAACAATAATTTGTGCAATACTTTTTCTGAAAGTGTCAAACTGTTAAAAATCTTGTGTACTCTCCCTATGTGTACCGTCGAAAGTGAACGTTGTTTTTCCACCTTAAAAAAGAATAAAGACATTTTTAAGAAATACCATGGGTCAGGAAAGGTTATCCTCTTTAGCTATGCTTACCATAGAAAGGGCATTAATAAAGAAGATAAAAGACTTTAATGAAAAAGTAATTGACCACTTTGCATCTCAAAAAGACCGGAGGATCGACTTGGAATTTAAATCACTTTAAAGGGTAGGTAATACAGTAAACTTTTCTAATTGACCTCCCTATCTCTTGACCCACGAACCGCCACTGCTATCACAAATATCAATAGGAGATTAATAGAACCTAAAGAAATTGATGATAGATTAGTTATATTAAGGAAAAATTACACCGATTTCTCTCTGTTTCATTTAAATATTCAGTGCCTAAGTAACAAAATTGACGAACTAGCTATGTTTTTAGATAGGAAAAATTTTGATGTAGTCTGCCTATCTGAACACTGGATAGTGTAAGTAATTATTGGATTATACTTTAGCATCCTTTTATGTTGGTAATAATCATTCACATGGAGGAGTAGCGTTATATGTGAAAAACAACACTTTATGTAAGATTGTTGATGTTAAAAAAATTTGTATAGATATTGATGTAGAATGTTGTGCTACGGAGTTGACCGAGTTGAAATGTGTTGTTATTGAGGTGTACAGGTCTCCAATGGGTGATTATGATAAGTTTCGTGATAAAATAAATGAATTGTTGGAATACTGCTCAGAAAGATACAGTAATATAATATTGGCCGGTGATTTTAACATTAACTTTAGAGGAACTTCGACTAATCTCAGTGATTTTATATGTTTAACTTCCAGCTTTGGTCTAAATATCACAATTTATGAATTCACTAGAGTCACGTCCAACTCATCGACATGTGTGTCGATAATATCATTACCACCTACACTTCTTGTGTTATGGATCCTTGTCTTTCGGATCACTATGCGCAATGCATTTTCTTTAACAGAATAAGGAGTGAGAGAAAAGAAAATATCAGCTTTAGAAGGAAAATCACAACTCGTCGCCTGCACGAATTCAAAACGTCCCTAAATTCACTTAACTGGGATAGTTTCAATGCGATATCTCCTGATAATATTGACCATTGTGTACTTACTGTCGTAAATATTTACCAGGACCAAGTTGAAAAGAATTTTCCCTTAAAAAAATGTTCAACACATAATGTGAAACCACAACCTCGATGGTTTAGTGAGGAGCTCAGGCAAATGAGGAACAAATTGTCTTGTTTAAAAACAATTTCTAGCAACAGTAATTGCATTAAAGACAAAAATAACTATAATAGATACAGGTGCGACTATAAAAAAGCCATTGAAACCAGTAAAAAAAAATCATATAGTGAATATATAGCTACCTCTGAGGATAAAATAAAGGCTAGCTGGAAAATAATTAATGAGCAAAGAAATGTCACAAAAGGTGAACTTAACACAGATATAACAAATAATGATTTTAATGATTTTGTTGCTACTATCGCTGACGCTATTGTAAATAATATAAGAGACACCGGCTACTGATCTGTTAAAGGAAACACAAAAACTTCCTCATTCGTTTTTCTTGCAGCCCACTACGCCTTAAGAAGTCACTACTGCTGTAATGTCACCTAAAAATACCGCTTCAGTGGATATTTCCGTTATCAATACAACCATGATAAAGGAAACAATCGACACTATTCCTTTACCCTTAAGTAATTTATTCAATACCTGTTTTGCTATTGGAGTGTTTCCTGACGAGTTTAAAATAACTAAAGTGATACCAATTTCCAAAAAGGGAGACATGTCACTTCTTGACAGTTATCGTCCGATATCCATTATACCTATTTTTGGGAAAATTATGGAAATATTGTTGAAAATAAGACTGGTGAAATATTTGGAAAGGAATGGAATGATATTTTGAACCCGTGTGAATTTGGCTTTAGAAAGAACTGCTCCACAATCAAGGCTATATCATATGTAATAAATAACATTGTTGAGGCACTCGAGTTTAATATCGACCATCAAATTATGTGATGTAAGTAAAGCTTTCGATTGTATTTCACATGAAATATTAATCCAAAAACTTAAATATTATGGTATTCGTGAACTGCCGTTATCTCTTTATAAATCCCACCTCAAAAAAAGGAAACAGTGTGTTACGATTGACAATGTCAACGCAGATCTAAAGATTATTAAACATGATGTTTCTCAAGGATCCGTATTGGGCCCTATTTTCTTTATTTTATATATATAAACGACTTGCCTGTATTTTTAAACACAATGAAAAACACATTGCTTGCCGGCCACTTAACTCTGAATAACTCCTCTAAGGATACAGGAGGGCTAAAAACTCTGGAACATGCTGCAATAGAAAAATCAGAACTGTGGTTGTCCACGAATAAATTAAAGTTGAACAAGAACAAAACCCAAAGTTTAACAGTCGGCTCTGTTTCTCCTAGAGGAAATAGTGTAAAGTTATTGGGCATAATTATCGACGATGGTTTAAAATGGGATGTGCATGTAGACCAACTATGTAAGAAGTTATCGAGCACAATATTTGTTATACGGAGACTAAATAAGGTAGTAAATGAAGGTACTCTATTATCAGTTTATTTTGCCCTATTCCATTCACACATGAGTTATGGGGTAACTATTTGAGGCAACTCTAGTTACTCGCATAGAGTTTTCATGTTACAGAACAAAGTTATAGGAATACTTCCAGGTGCTTCTTATATTGACCACTGTAAACCATTGTTTATTAACTTGAAAATAATATCACTGTCAAACCTGTACATCTACAATAGCTTATTAGAAATTCATGACAAAAAAAGTCAACTGCAGATACTCGGATATTCACGCACACAATGCTAGACGCAAAGACAACCTAACAGGTTGTCAAAGTCCAAGAAAAACTCTCTGGATCTAAATTTATACAATAAATTACCGAGTACTTGGAGAATAGTGGCTAGTGGACAGTTCAAAATGAAAATTAAATCCTTTTTGTTAAAATATTGTTTTTATTCTGTGAATGATTATTTTAATATATGGATATAGTGTGATTTGGTATAGTCTAACCATGTATCTCGTAGATTGTACATGTTCGTGGATCAGTGAACATGTTTGTATATTATTGTTGACGATGTATATTGCATACCGTAAATAGAAAACGTGATCGGTCTATATGTTGCTTGTATACTGGTATGCTTTTTGTACCACATTTTCGTTTTATATTTGGTTATTTATTATCCCTTTTTTGTTCTTGTACGTATATTATTTACATTTTATTTTATCTTTACTTTTTTTTATATAGTATGTATTGTTTGATTAACTTTTTAAATCTAAAATTAACACTGTATACGTGTAACCTTTGACATGCCACAAATGTATGTAAATATGTAAAATGGTCAAATAAATGTAGGTATATCTATCTATCTATCTACGTATAAGAGATATTTTCCTTATGTTTTGAAAATCTCAAAAATTATATCAATTTATAAACATAATTTTAGGGATAATCCATCAAACTATCGCCCAATTGTCATTATCATCTTTTTTTGCAAAAAATTTGAAATAATACCAAAGGACAAAATTGCTAACCATTTTGAACAAAATAATTTATTTAACCCACATCAATTCGGTTTTAGGGCTAAACAGTGTACAACTGTAGCTATTAATTCTATAATTAAGCTCATCAATCAAGGCTTTGAAAACGGTTTGTTCACGTTCTCACAATTTTTTGGATCTAACAAAAGCTTTTGACTGTGTATCACATGACATTTTAATTAATAAATTAAATCTTTACGGTATTAGTAATAACAGCTCCGACCTGCTAAATTCTTATTTAAAAGATCGTTTACAGTTCGTCTCCTGTCAAGATACACAATCAAATCTCCTTCCTATAAAATATGGAGTTCCTCAAGGATCAGTGTTAGGTCCGACACTTTTCTTAATCTATATAAATGACTTACCAAGTGTTACTTTAGATGCTAACTTTGTACTATTTGATGACACAACAGTAACGAAATTTTTTAAACATATAAAAGAGTTAATTCCTGAAATAAATACATCGCAGAGCCCTGTTCAAAATTGTCTCATTGTAAATCGACTGTCTCAAAACGAAAGGAAAACTGAACATTCAATTTTTACTTTAAGAAATATTAATGGTAATAACGTAAACCTTAGAAATGAGTTAAAATTACTGGGAGTATCCCTTAACAAAAAGTTATCTTAGAAACTACATACATATTTGTAAAAAAGTTTCAAAAAGTATATACTTATTACGTAATCTCTCTTACAATGTTTCAGAAAAAAACTTTATTAAATGCATATCATGGGTGAATTCACTCCGTAATCTATGCTATTTTGATTTGCCAGTAGCATGGTTTTTGCTATACAAAGAAAGGCAATTAGAATAATTTCTGGCCTTACTTACTGAGATGACTGTCGAGCTGAATTTATTAGGTTAAATATTCTTACATTACCGTGTGGTTTTATCTTGTAGTGTTATTATATATAAAAGAAAATGAAGGGAATTACACAACCCACAGTCAAATGCACACTTATCCCACAAGAAACCAGGATTAAATAAACGTAAATTTCTTGAGACTTGGGAGAACACAAAATGGTACCAATTATTATAGCATATTATTTTATAATGTCTTGCCTTAACATGTAAAGCAAGTAAATATCAATCATTTTAAAACATCAGTAAAGAAATTTTTACTCACAAATGCATTTTATTCATTTGAGGAATTCTTGAATACCGCTTTTTGCTTTTTGCTTTCCAATTTTATAAATTTTAATATGTGTGTCTACTGTCTACAGTTTTAATGCTCTTTCAACTGTTATTTATCTAGTCATATTAGTTTGAACTTTTTTTATTATTATCGTTGTATCTGTTATATTTATTTATGTTTTTTATATATTTTTTACATTTTTATATTTTTTACAAATTTTTTATGTATTTTTTACATTTTTTCTTTATTATTGTATAATTGACTTGTGTAAATATTACATTGTATATAAATATCTCTCTATATATATCTATCTATCTATCTATCTATCTATCTATCTATCTATCTATCTATCTATCTATCTATCTGTCTGCCTGTCTACCTGTCTGTCTGTCTGCCTGCCTGCCTGCTTGTCTGTCTGTCTGTCTGTCTGTCTGTCTGTCTATCTATCTATCTATCTATCTATCTATCTATCTTTTTTTTTGCGAGGAGGGGAAATCTTCAGAAAGACGCCTCGCCTGGGTGTTTGGCGGCGAGGTAGTGCAGGATTTCTACCTGCTAAAACCCCTCCCCCTCTTCACGCTACACGCACTGGAAACCGCTTTCGCATTACTTCGGTGCGTAGGCTGACTAGTATCCTTGTCTTTACCTATACATATCTCTGTCTTTCTTTTCCATCCTCTCAATGTTTCTCACGGCTTTATACGCGAGCTTCCAATCTTCCTCCCTACCATTTATCAGATCCGTCATCATATTCAAGGCGTTGAACGGGCGTCCTGCTTCATTGTGATAGTCATGCCGAAACTCCTCCCAGTACGAGCAGACGAATAGCGTGTGTTTAGCATTGTCTTGCTCACCACAGTACTTACAAGCATCTGTCTCCACTCTCCTACGCTCAAAGAGATACTTTCTGAAGCACCCATGCCCCGAGAGAGCTTGGGTTAAGTAATAGTCTGTTTTCCCATACACCCTATCAGCCCATGTCTGAATGTCTGGTATCAGGCAATGCGTCCATCGTCCGTACGTCCCGAGGTTCCACTTATCCTGCCTTCTCGTGATAAGGTTTGCCCTGGCTGTCTCCCCATCTATTCCGAGGTATTTCTCCCGCCTTTCTAGTAACTGGAGCTCTATTGGGGGAATTCCTGATATGACACCCGCTGCTTCAGTTGAGATGGTCCTGTACGCAGAGCATACTCTGAGAGCTATCTTGCGTTGTACGCTGGCCAGTTTGCTCACTAGCTTTTTCTTCTCCGTTACCGTGTACCATATAGGGGCGTCGTAAAGCATCTGAGAGTGGACTACACACGAGAGTAGCCTTTTTGATGCCCTGGGCCCACCTACGTTTGGCATTAGCCTTGCCAAGGCTCCTATCGTTCTTTCCACTTTCTGCGTGGTTCTCGTGACATGTTCGACGAACGTAAGCTTTGTGTCTAGCCACACCCCCAGGTACTTTATCGCTCTAGATGGGGCAACTAGCGTGTCTTGGATGTTGAAAAATATCGGGGCCACCTTCCACTTGGTTGTTAGGAGGACCGCCTCCGTTTTTTCCGGTGCTAGTTTGAGGTATTTTCTTCCAACCACTGGGACACTCGTAGTAGAGCTAGATTTGCAGTGGACATAAGGGACTCCTCTCCTTTCGCGACTACTACCAATGCTATATGCCTATAAGTGTGACATCCGCTGGTTGCTCCATCCCCAACAGACCATCATACAAGACATTCCAGAGGGTTGGGCCCAGTACCGACCCTTGTGGAACTCCGCTGTTTATGTTTCGTGTCCTTATGGTATCCTCTGCCTCCATGATGATTTTCCTCTTGGATAGGTATGACGCTATCACATTAATAAGGCTCTCCTCTATTCCCCTCCTTCTTAACTCGACCAGGATCTTTTGCCAAGATGCGCTATTGAAGACGTTCTTAACATCTAGACGTCGATGTGCATGTGTGTAGCGGTGTTCTGTTTCTCGAGCGATTTTTATTACCTCGTTTACGGCATCCACTGTTTGCCTCCCCTCTCGGAATCCAAATTGGCGTTCAGACAGCCCCCCTGTGCGTGTTAGTTCCTCTTTCAGCTTCTCTAGGATTAGGTGTTCATATAGTTTGCCCTCCACATCCAGGAGGCATATCGGCCTATGTGCTGCTATAAGTGTTATAAGTTTGTGAGAAAAAGGACACCTGTTATTTACACACCAATAATCTTAGTATTATGGACTCACACGGGTACCACTTCCCTAATTTGAAAATTTAAAACTCACTATTTTGTGTTGAGCATAATGGTGAGACCTTAGGGCCCTTAGGGATATATCTTAGGCTTGATATATCCATCTTCTGGCAGATTGGCTGTTAGTTACCAAACAGATTAATATTAATTATTACGTCTTTAATTTTGCAAAAAACTGATCAAGGCAAAGTATATTCTCATATGGAATAACTGTTCCGCAAAAATAGACCAATTCGACACCTAAATGCAAGTACTAGGTAACTTAAATTTCTTGAATTTCAGTTAAAGCTAAAAAGAGATTTATGCATTTTTTCAGAATTGTTTTTGTGATTCAAAATAAAATATAATATATTTATTTTTATGTTTATGACTTGGTTTCTAATTAGTTTTTGCACGTAAACAAAATAAATAAAAGAAATGTTTTTTAAATTTTTATTATCAAAAAAAAAAAACAAATAAGTTGCAGTTACCTACTTTTAACTTCTTTTTACATTTGACAATAGATGCCTCTAGTTCATTTCATTTTTTCATTTCTAGTTATCCACTGTATACATTAAATAGTATATAGTATTTAATATAGATTTCATAATATAAAAGTTTTGCGAGTTACCTAATTCTTGTATTCAGGTGGCGAATTGTAACTATTATTTTACCATTTTAAAAAAAATTGTCTTAAATTTATCTGTTAGGTAACTTTTCCAGATGGATATAATGGCTTAATATATTTACTGTATATGTCAAATTCTAACTTATTTCCATTATTTCTAATTTATTAATACATCTAAAAATGGTAGTTGTCCAGAGTGTCCAGAGTTTTCAATTTCATACGTGAATTTAAATGACGCGAAACGACTGTTTAATTTAGAAACAATGTTGTCAATATCAGCGACTTTTGTGTTAAACACCACAAAAATATTATCCACATTGTGATATGTGTTGCCTACATATGGCATCTTCAAGGATAGCTGTCAGTTTAATAAATCAGTACCAACCTTCGATCATAAATGTTTATGATCGAAGGTACCAACCATGATTTACCTCGACAGTCCTGCAGCGGGATTCTGGATTTACGATACGATACTAAACCGCCATATTTGCTCGATAGCAGTGATTCTGGATGAAAAACGATAGACGTTTATCGAACAAACTAACCTTAAAATATTCGACACCTCTCTGGCTATCGAAGACTTGTTGACGATATATTTGTCTTTTTCTAGAGCATGCCTACGACCTACCTCTATTTTTGTTACACTAATATTTTACAAGAACATGCACCAGTAAAGTTGTCTACTGTTTTTTTGTACCAAGGACGATCCAGTCGGCAATTACACTAAAATTAATTCAAGTGTGAAAATGATATGTTAATTTTTAAACTGTATATATTTGAAAATAAGCATTACATTTTTAAGTAAACAGTTGTTTTCTCAATAATGTATTATATACTATTTGCTTATTTAATTTATGTATTAATAAATATCTACTGTTTTTAATCGAAATGCAAGATGCTCACTGGCTAATATTAATAGATTTCATGGAAGAACATCCCAGCTTAGCAACTGGACAGTTTACGTCTGCATCAGTCAAGGACTAATATAAAAAACTGTGGTTAGAATTGGCAGGGTTATTAAATGGAGCAGGACATGGGCAAAGGACGTTGGAGAAATGGCAAAAAGTAATAACAAAGTTGTGGTGTTAATAAATTTATTAAATTTTGAGCTAGTCTTTTATTTAGTCTAAACAGTTCTATGAATCTCCTTTCTGGTAAATTGAACGGATTACTAGTGTCTCTCAATTGTCTTCTGAATAATATTAACTGTTGATTCTGCCTGCGTCTTTCTCTTCTATTTCGAAGGCGTTCATTAAATATAGGTAACATTTTTGCAAAACTAAACACTTTCTTTTCTACTTAATAATCAACAAGTGGCAAACCAAACCAGCAAAAGCTAACACAAAAAAGTTTAATTATTTCACGATTAGATACCGAAAAGACACGAATACACAGTACTACCAACTTAGATCCTACGATCCAACTAAATATCGAGTCGATAATGAACCGGAATCACAAGTATCATTTCGTGTGGACAATATCGGATTGTCTGTCGTATCGTCGGCAAAATCGTATCGTAAAACCAGAATCCCACTGCTGTTGAACACGTTACACACATACCTAAGACAAACCCTGGGGAAATACTCGAATTCTTTTGCTTCTGTTTCGAATCTGTTTATGAAGAGACTAGCAATGAATATGGTGACAATGAGTGACCCATTGCTGTTCCTTCATGTTGTTCGAGGAAATTATCATTGAATCGAAAGCAATTTTGTTTCATGCAAAGTTTAGTGAGTTGATATTCTTTTACTACATCTTGACTGAGATTGTTTAATTCTACCTTAAGGTAGTCCAAGCCTGTAGTGTCGGAAGATTTGGAAACAATGAACAAACGATCAAAATTTCGCCTTCTTGCAACTGAATATTTCTCACCTTTTTAATGAAATCATTTGAATTAATAACAGAAAAACTTGGTGGTACAATAGGCATACTTTCGACCTCCTCTGTTAACCATTTTGATAGATGGTAAGTCGGCGATCCGGTTGCTGAAACAAATAGGACGCACCGACTTTCCTCGTTTATGAATCAGGCAAATAGTACAAACTAAGTACATTTGGGTTTATATGTAAACTCCTATTAAACCTGGAGTAATAAGGTTGTTGCAGGATTTAATTTTCTTACGTCACTAATAATTTTTGGTAATGGATTTTTAGTTTTTTATAAGAACCATTACTAATCAGATTGTCTACTCTTTCATAATAGTCCTCTTTATCTAAAATCCCAAATAGCCCGCTCTATTGGCTAGTGGGTCACGGTTCGTATTAGCTTAGGTATAAATATGATACATTGTTTAAATTTAATTTTAATCATCCCCAGATGATGCCAACTTGGCTGGCAAAACGTGAATCGAGTGCAGTATTTTAGTGTTTCGTGAAAAACTACGTCAGTGTTATCTTCCACATCAAAAGTTCTATCCTATTTCAGGTCGAAATAAAAAGCAATTGTAAAAACAAAAATTAATATTTTCATTAATAATAAAGAGAAATAATACCAACTCTAAAAAAACGAAATAATACGTAAATAAATAAATAAGTGATTTAAATTTGATGCTCAAAAACACCTCCCTCTTGAGCAAGGCAATATCCCAACCTACAGCAAAATCCCCCTCTGACATTCGAGCTGCGATCGCCCCATCGTGCTGATAACAGACGGGCGACTGTAAACTGCGCATACCGCCAATCGTGTATTTAGTGATCTGTATATAGATACATACAAGATCAACTTTCGCCCAGGGCGCACTTTTGCTTAGTCCAGCTCTGGTTGTGGCGGAGGGGCAACATGCAACATGAAAAGAGAAGTTGTAGGTACATGTTGTGTACAATTTTATGGTCAATCTATTTCCAAAAACACGAATACGCATAATATATTGACAACAAGTACCTAGGGTACCTACCTGCCATCATATAGTTTCCTACTTATCTATTATGCGCTATTTTGGGTTGTCTTATGCTTATCAATTCTACCGATCTATATTACCTACTTAATTTTATGTGAGTTTGGTCCCATCATAATTACATTTATATTTTGAGAGAAATAAATAGCTTGCCGTAAAGTACCTAAGTGCACTTAGTAGGTAGGTAGCTACGAAATAATGTATTATTGTCGTTTTTTGATTAATGGCTCAGAGAAGTGGGAAACAATGTAATGTTCGCTTCGGCGACTTTTACAAGGTCATAAAATATGCAGTAAAAATATATTTATAATATAATCGGATTATCCACGTTGTACTCAATCCAACCAACAATTATTCTTCGATTACTTTTTTCATACCTAGTTCTCATATTTTCTAGGACCAATCGAAATTCTACAAGTATGCTTCAAAACGTTTATCGTTTAATTATCCCCCTCTACTTTCGTGAAACACAGGCAGTGGGCTGTCAAAACTATTGACGTTGACGGACTCGATCTACACAGGCAAATAAACAAACTATTTGCAAAATGGATTAGTCTTGAGACTTTAGTCGCTTTTAATTACCTCTACAAATAATTAACGTTAATAGTGCTGTGATATAATAATTAAAGTGCTTTTTTTAGTGACAGGTAGAAACCTGACATATTGTACTTGATAAATTACTGCAAATGTTTTTTTTCTTAGGCTCCCAATAAAAAGTTAAAAATGAGCGATGAAGGTGGAGGTTTTGATCCCTGCGAGTGCATCTGGGGCCACGAAATGGCTATGAGACGCCTACTTAATGTGGTATGTTTTCAGTTCAAGTATATTTCTTAGATTTATTTTTGAAATTTTTACAGTTAAGAAACTCGCAGGCCCTTTGTACAGATAGTGAATGCATCATAGATGGTAAGTACTTGGTTTCATTACTACCATTTTGTTTGTAATATGAAGTAATTTATTAAAATACCTATTATTTGAAATACATATGAGATATATAATTCAGTCCACACTATAACAGATACGTTCTTTCAAACTGAGATCTCAGTTAATTTAAGTAGTTTTGCAGTTACGGAGGCTATATCAAATGAAATTGCTTTTTTAATGCAATGAAACCGTAAAACAACTTAGATTAGCTAAGATCTCAATTAGAAATAATGCACCTAATGTTGAGCATCACGTAGTTACGATATGTTAATAAACTTACGATGTTTTTAGATTATTAGTCCTAGAAACTTTACCTATAAATAAGCAGGTATCGTAATTAATGTAAATATTATGCATAAGGCATATGCACATTTTTTACCAGGTCAGTTATCAAGCAAAGCCATTGATAAGCACAGCAAGTATTTTTGTTATTTAATCAGTAACTACTGTTTATTATGGTCGGTTTTAATAGGAACAATGACCTTGCGAATTCTAGATAATTAGAGGAAGCCACAATTTAAATTTTCCAAGCTAAGTAAATATTTAAATTAAAGATTAATAGCTTTACAAACAGACCATGATTTGCTGTTTGTTATTGTTTATTGTAAGATGCCAGCTATTTGCTGTTAAAAGAAATTTATTGTGTAGCTAATAATAATGTTGTTTTGATGTCACTAGACATAGATAAAACCTACTCATTTGATAAATTTATTTATCAGCAATTCAACTCACAACACACCGTTTGATCAGATCTATGGGAAAAAGAAAAATACAATTTTCATACAATTATATAAAATACATTTTGTAAGATAAACAGTATACAGAGTGATTCAGGTCAAGTTAATCAAACTTGATAGATCATCAAAGACGAATGAGGTTTGTTAATAAACCTGTACCCACGGACATTATAAGGGAGTTGCAGCCGCGTAAAGGGGGCATAAATTGTATAATTTCAAAATTTTGAGAGGTATCTACGGTAATAAAATGTTGGTGATATATCAATAGAAATACATTTTTGACCAAGCAACTTTTTCAGGGTTCCCACTATGACTAAAGAAATTCTACTGCTCATCTAAAAATTGGCTATTAATCATACATACCACCAACGCATTATTATCGTAAACCTCAAAGTTGCGGAGTTATACTGGAAAAACTATAATTTATCAAACAGTCTGTTAAACAAATCCCATTTATTTTCTGATGATTCGTCAACTGATGAAGTTTGATTCATCATCTGATGAAGTTTGCTTCGCCTGAATTTAATCACCCTGTATATGACATTTGTTATTCTAGATGCTGCCCCTAGTCAAACAAATCCAGACCAGGTCTTGCTATTGAGTATCTTTTTTATTACTGCGTTGTTCTTGTACTATTTCCGTCCAAGACCTCAAGGAATTGAGGACCCATCTAAACCAACGAGCAGTGGAAATGTAAGTATGCAGTTGTAAAAATTGACCAACTTTATACAGGGTGTGACACGAAGTAATAGAAATGTAGAAGATTGTTTTTTCTAATTATAGCCAGTGTTACCAGTTAATTAAATAAGTTGAATCATTTTATAATGAGACACATACTTAGACAAAGCTACATGAAAATCACATATTTCGAAATACTCCACTTTAAGCTAATTTAAATCGGCGAACTTTGCGTAGTATGTCAAATGATGCAAAATACGTTTTTGCCTCTAGAGCCCCTACAGCAACTGAACATAAAGGTATACAGCTAACATAACTTAAGGTGGATTTATGCAGACACATTTATCACTTGAGATTTAACATTTAGCATTTAATATTTATGAGTTAAATTCTCAAATGTAATGAATCAGTTTATGCAGCACATTTATCATTTAACATTTTACATTTAAGAGTTGGCCAACTTTTAACTTTTAGATTAAATGCTAAATGAAAATCGTACTGGGCATGCATAAACATGTGAGGTTAGGTTACAAATCCCTAACTAAATTATTTATTGGTTGTCATCATCTGTGCAGGAATACCGTGGCGGTTTCTGGGTCAAGAGATAGGGAGGTCAATTAGAAAAGTTTACTGTATTATCTACCTTTTAAAGTGATTTAAATTCCAAGTCGATCCTCCGGTCTTTTTGAGATGCAAAGTGGTCAATTACTTTTTCATTAAAGTCTTTTATCTTCTTTATTAATGCCCTTTCAATGGTAAGCATAGCTAAAGAAGATAACCTTTCCTGACCCATGGTATTTCTTAAAAATGTCTTTATTCTTCTTAAGGTGGACAAACAACGTTCACTTTCGACGGTAGTCATAGGGAGAGTACACAAGATTTTTAACAGTTTGACACTTTTAGAAAAAGTATTGCACAAATTATTGTTAATAAAAAGCTGTAACAAAGCAACTGCACCTTCACTATTGGAAAAATCTTCTCGGCTATATAATATTTCTAATTCAGTTTTAAGTTTCAAATGATTTATGACTGGTTTACTCCGTTTTAACTAATTTAAACATATCTTAAGGAAAGCTTTTTTTATAATCTTTAAATCGATCTGCGTGAAATAACTGAGACTGCTAAATGATTACTGAAGCCAAACCTGTTTTTGATCTCAGATGTAATTATATCACAAACTTCTAATTACTGTTATGACATCGATATTACATTTTTGTAATTGACTGAACAATATATCACAATGAGGCCATAACTAAATGAAAAAAATTTAACCAGTAAAGAAAATGTTCATTTTGTAAGTAGTTTTTTAAACCAATAGCTTGGTTTAGAGTGTTGTTTTCTGATTCATTATCAATGATTTTTTCTAAACAATCTAATAATTCTGTTCGATAGGTATAAACAGTCTCTATGCACTTTGTATTAAAATTCCATCGTGTTGGAGCCGCTTTAGGTAATCTCACCTTAACAACATTATCTAACACGGCTGTTCTTTTTGGCGATTTTCCAAAGAATGAAGAAAAGCTATGTAAATTAGCAAAAAAAATTGTTATGCTTTTATCCTGACTTGATGCTTTTTGTAAAATTAAATTTAGTTGATGAGCGTAACAATGAATAAAATTTGCTGAAGGATAACTTTTTTTAATTTTGGCTTGTACACCTCCAAAAGCACCACTCATTACTGATACTCCATGGTAACTTTGTGCTATCAATTTTTCAGGACTTTCATTAATTTTCAGACATTCTAACTCTTTTAAAATTACATCTGTCAAATGCTGCGATGTCGTTCCTTGAGGCTGAATAAATTTCCAAAATCTCTCACATACAACACCGTCTAAAACATATCTAAACATAAAAACTACTTGTACTTTATTATAGCCATATTTCAGTTTTAATATATTTTGTACAACATTCATAATAGTAAACACCAAAAACACTGTTTTACTTAATTTCACGACAAGTAGAGATTTACTAATAAAATGTTCACAAATAAAAACATTAAAAACAACGCGACAGAACTTACCGACCAACCCGTACCTAGTCAGCATTAAGACTGCTTTACTGAACTTCGTGCGTAATCGTTTACGTAAAATGTGTCAGGGACATTGTCCCCGCCAGTGTTTTCTGTCTCTTTTGCTGTCTGACGATTCGCGCATAAGTCTATTTCACTTTAATTCGTTGTAAATTCGGTCTGTAGCTAGCTTTAAGGACAAGTTGTGGATTGACCCAAGATTTTTAAATTCTATAAATGAATAATATAATGAATATGAAATCTTGCGATCTAGATATTTGAATAGTATTGTGCATAGAATGAACTAGAAACTTTAATATATTTTTTAAGAATATTAAATATATATATATATATATATATATATATATATATATATATATATATATATATATATATATATGTATATATATGTATATATATATATATATATATATATATATATATATATATATATATATATATATATATATATATATATATATATATATATATATATATATATATATATATATATATATATATATATATATATATATATATATATATATATATATATATATATATATATATATATATATATATATATATATATATATATATATATATATATATATGTATATATATATATATATATATATATATATATATATATATATATATATATATATATATATATATATATATATATATTATATTTTTAAACTTCAGAAAATGAATAGCTCTAATTTTTTATTTGTATGTGGGAGGGCATTGACCAAATGACCCTATAGAAGAACCGCCAGTGCAGGAATAGGAACCTTAAATTTGATTGGATGCTTCTTAAATGATGTTATAAATAAATTGTGCATAAATACATATTGGCATTCTTAAATCCCCCATTTAAATGCTAAATGTTAAATATTAAATGTGTCTGCATAAATCCATCTTTAGTGTTTCCTTTGCAAATTTTAAATGTAAATTATTTATCACTGTGCTGCTGAGAAGTGATTCATACTGTTATATTTAAATGGTTTTGAGTGAGAGAAAGAAAATTACATGAATTGTATTAATTAAATCTAAATTACAGTGACATTAACAATATTGACATTGTTATTGTACTGAAACGTAACAAAACTGTAATGTAAGGTTTTGTTATTTATTCGGAACATAACAAAATGCCTCGATGCTACAACATGTTTTGTAGATAGTTGACCCATAATATTCTAATAAAGCTTAATGGACATTTATGGCTCTTATGGTTAAATACAAAATATATTAAGTTTCTAAAAATTAATCTGTATGTATTATTTTCATACAATTTATTTCACTACTTTCCTGAATTTTGGTACAGCTTTCATTATATGTTTTGCTATTACTATATTTTAGTAGATTTCGTTTTGATTTTCATTACTATATACCGTAATGTGATTATATATCGTAACATAACAAAAAGAGGGTTAGGTTTTGTTTCTACTAGAAATATTTATCTTTTAAAAGACTTTATTGTAACATACATTGTGTGAATTATAGGGGGGCGCTGTCAGCAACCTATACCTTTCGTATCATTAATTGATCATTTTGAGCAGAAATTAATGTGTATGTTAATCTAAAAAGAAAAGATATTCCTGTTTCATTTTAATATTTTTTAAATTTTCAAAATGACTGCATTTTAAGTTTCCACTGTTGCACAAACAGTTCTAAGCTGAATCCAATTGATTTCTTTTCATGGAATATCACCTGAGAGAATATCGTCACAAAATAATTTTAATTTCCAAGAATTTAGTGGAAAGTTATTAGGAATAATTTTCTCTACATTTTTCAAAATCAGTTAACGAACCATTTTTTTTCCAGAATCCTCCCACTCCACCACCAGCAACCAATTAAGTGCTCAGACCTCCAACGCAAAATTTCGTTATTTTGTTTTAAATAAATAAAATGTTTTAGGCAATATTTTCAGTGCTATTACTTGGTATATGGTCTTAATTTAACACAATATTTATAAGTGGGAATTTGCCAATATTTTAATTGTGTGATAATCAAATTAATAAATAAAAAAAAATGGATAATAGTCTATATTTATGTGTGCCCTTTATTTGTCTATGGATTTAAAGCATATATTGTTTTAATATAATATATATGTATTGTTAGAACCAGAACAACTCCCTTCAAATATTTTAATTAAAGCTGATCAAATGCCATCTGCAGCCATTGTCAATTAGCAATACCATTAATATTACCATTTTGGAAATTTACACAAAAAATTGAATGGTTAATATTAACAGTTAATTATGTCCATCTTGTTAAATATGGAGGGGCTCTAACAGGTATTTGTTTCCATCTTGTACCGTGTTTTCATATTTCCACACGACATAAGGAAGCAGCTTGCCTGAACTCGTACTTTCGGAGCAAAGGGGAGAGCATGAACTGCATGGCTGCCACTGTGGCAAATTCACGACAGTCAGTCGCATTTTATATCTAGCGAGCTTGGCCAAACGATTCCCCATGTAGTGTTTTAAAATAAAAACACAGTATATAGAATATGTAATTACATAAAAGGTTGAATGAAAAAAGTAAGCTCTCAACTTTACTGAACTAGACAAAAAATTCAAGCGTTTAAATCAGGCTATCGAATTGGCCACGTGATAAGTTACCTGCACTAGCCAGAATAAACTGGAGACAATCATTGATGACAGTATAACAATTGGAATTAAATATCAAATGACTTGTTTATCAATTTCACAAGAAAACATATTTAATAGCAATATATCATTCAGATTGTCCACTAAAAGGCCCAATTAAAGTTGGAGAGGAATTTTCTGGTTTAACCAATACATAATAAATAACATATTTAATTAATTTTCTTATCTTCAAGACAAATTCCCAATATTTAGAAATGATTTCATAATAACATTCCTTGCTATACACATATTAACATTAATAAAAATTACTCAAAATGCATTATTACTGTTCATACACGATTATTGTAAATAGTGTTGTAAATTTTCAATATTTTTATAAAATTTCCATTAATTTTCCAACTCGACTGTAAATTATATTTGCGAAATTTTTAATAATTTTCATTGGAAATTGACGCACATTATTTGTAAATATGCAAAATTAGCCAACTTATCTGTATCTATAAATACTTAAATAATTGCAATAAATCTATTTTATTATAATGTTTTTTTATTAGTCTCTCAAAATTAATTGATTTTGAACGATTATTGATTATGGAGCAACATTTTGGTTTCGTTTCGCATGTAATTTAAGAAAATTATGTGATTGTTGAACTATTTGATGTGATAAAAAAAGACCTCAGTTGTAAACCGTGTGTTTTGCAATTTTTTTCCGTAAATCTTTGACGCATGGATTTTTTGCGTTGCTCTTCACAGATATGAGCAGAGACCCGTTATGGGTATACAACTACACAGGACGGACAAAAGTATGAGAACGGCCTTGCATAATGAGGTTGGTAGAAGGCAACAAAAGTGCAACCAGTGATACAAAAAATAATATTAACATGTCACAATAACACCAGATTTTAAAAGATACAAATCTACAGGAGAGAAAATTTTAACAACATAAAGTTAGCGAAACACTTTTAACGAATCGAATATTTAACCGGCTCATAATTTGTTGGTAAAAAGTTACTAATGAGTTGTAGTAATACTGAATTTGTTGCTCTTTATTAAAAAAAAATGGGGTGTTTCGCTAACTTCACATAAAGTTAGCGAAACACCTTCATGAAAAATGAATTTAAATCGTCGCGAGTTAGCCTAAATTATTAATTTTTTTTGTTGCTAATTAGTTGTAGTAACTGCAACGTTGAAATTATTTATTTGTTAAAAAATAAGCGATGTTTCGCTAAGTTCATATGAGCTAGTCTGGTATGGAGCTATATCCCATCCAGTTGGTCGGCGGTTAAGATAGTATATATACCAAAAATGGGTAGGAAAGAACCAAGCCCTAAATCGCTTAGACCAATTAGCCTGACATCTTTTCTGTTGAAAGGCCTGGAGAAGGTGCTGGGCGGATATATCAGGGGGAACATCCTGAATCATCACTCCCCTCTATACCCATCAGTACGCCTATCAGACAGGAAAATTAACAGAACTAGCACTCAATAACCTAGTCGAGAAGATCACCTAATCCCTTCAAATGAAGGAAATTGCGGTGGGAGCCTTTCTCGACATTAAGGGAGCATTTAATAATGCACTGCCCGGCTGCTTATATGCAGCAGTGGCTGCCAGAGGAATTGAGCCTACTATAGGCGACTGGATTCGATGCTATGCTATCAAACAGAACCATAACAACGTCTCTACACGGAGAAACAGTTAGGTTTAAAGCCACGAGAGGGTGCCCGCAGGGGTGGGGTTCTCTCCCCCCTTTTGTGGACGACCTACTGGCTATTCTCACACTGTGGGAGGTTGAGGTTCTAGCATATGCAGATGATCTAGTCATACTGGTCAGAGGAAACTCTGAAGGAGTAATATCAAATACCCTTCAAGAGACACTGGATGCAGTGAGTAACTGGTGTGACAGGGAACAGATGTCTGTAAACCCTCAAAAAACAGTAATAGTACCATTCACCCGGAAAAGGAAGCTGGAGGACTTAAGACCTCCCACTTTAATGGGTGAAACTATTCCATTTGCGGAGGAGGTGAAATATCTAGGAATCACTCTGGATAAATCACTTAATTGGAACTCCCATCTGGAAAAGGTAATCCACAAAGCGAAGCTGTCCCTATGGACATGCCGTCATATTTGTGGCAAATCCTGGGGCATGGGTCCCCAACAAATTTACTGGATCTATATCACGGTCATCAGACCAATGATAACATACGGATCCATTGTTTGGTGGCCGAAAGGATTACAACGGACGGCCAAATCCAAACTCTGGACTGCAGAGATTAGCATGCATGACCGTAACGGGAGCAATTAGCACCACACCGTCAGCTGCAATGGAAATCCTCCTGGATTTACCCCTTCTTCATATATATCTGGAGAGAGAAGCCAGGTGGGCAACCTACAGACTGCAACAAGCGGCCATTAATATGCCGCAGACTAGTATCATGGAGCGGAACAGGTTGTTGGATGACATAGAGAATCACAGCATCCTGGGAATGCCCTCGGATACTATGCCTACCATGTCCAATTACAAGTTGACCTTCAACATCCTTTCTCCAGAAAGAGAGGAGTGGGATTGGAATAAAGCCGACCTACTGAAGGCAGACAGTTGTTGGTTTACAGACAGCTCCAAAACTCCCGAGGGAACAGAAGCCGGAGTACATAGCTAACAGACCAAGGGTGAGGATATTCTTAAGCCTAGGTACTCATGCAACTGTTTTTCAGGCTGAGGTTCATGCCATTGAACTGTGTGTACGAAGGCTGGAATATAAGCATCTTACACGCAGATCAATAAAAATTTTCTCAGATAGCCAAGCAGCTATAAAAGCTCTTGGCTCCTACCAGTGTAACTCCAAAAGGGTATGGAACTGTCAGAAAGCTCTAAATCATTTGAGCAAGAACAACAAAGTGACTCTGGTCTGGATACCCGGCCATTCTGGTATGGAAGGTAGCGAAATAGCGAATTCCTTAGCCAGAGAAGGAGCGGGATCATGATTCATCGGACCAGAACCAATACTTGGCATATCCTCAAGTACTGCCAAGATGGCTATCTCAACCAGGGCTGAAAGGCAAACTCTCCAGTACTGGCAAGAGTTACCAGGATTAGTTCATTCGAAGGCGTTTATAAAATACCCTTTGAAATCAAGAGCTAAGAAACTTTTAGAGTTAAACAGGGTAAACCTGAAAACTCTAACAGGCCTATATACCGGGCACTGCCGACTAAACTATCATCTGCATAAACTCGGCCTGGCGAAAAACGCCGAGTGCCGTCTATGCCTGGAGGATGATGAGAAGGCAGACCACATCTTATGCACCTGTCCCGCTGTGGAGAGGATCCGATTCTCAATATTTGGTAAAGGGCAACTGCTGCCAGAGGATCTGGACACATTCTCACCCAATAAAGTTATCAGTTTCATTAAGAGACTGAACTTATTGGGTGAAATATAATTAGGTGTGAGCCACAATAGGTCTGCTGATGGCCGCAGTGGAAGGTCTACTGAGACCCACTCACAACAAACCTAAGTTCATATGAAGTTAGCAAAACACCAACACACAAAATGATTATCACTAACCGGGAAACAACTTAACGTACTTAGTTTTTTTGTTGCTAATTTGTTGTGACAATATCGTTATTGTTCTGATTGTTCTTAAGAAATGAGAGACTATCAAAGTTTATACAAGAATAAGAGTTAAAAGAAGATAATTTCTGGTGGTTTAACATTTAAAAATGGCTACTTTATTGGCTACCATTCATTCATTGCCACATTCATACTGTATTTACAGGCCATTCAATTCTAATCTTTTAAATACACAATAATTTTATACCATTTCTTTTTCCCTTTCTTGCCAGTGTTTTTGGATCATTAATTGGGTAGTTAGAAAGAAGTTTTGTACAGTTCCTGAATGTAATTGATTTACTAGATCTATATGCAATATTTCTATGAGATATCAACAATTTACTGATTGTTGAATCATAGTTAGCTACATCAAATGGGCTGGATAATACTAGTCCATCAAATCAAGAAAACGTGATGCAGGATTCTTCAATTTCTACACGGTTGCCATGGTGACCTTCAGAATGGCGCCTACGAACTTGTAAAAGCCAGTAATTTTCAAAATTGACAGAAAACATCTTTCTAAATTGTCTCTGCTATGTTGATGGGTGGTATATGCGAGAATAATAAAAACAAACGAAACAATTGCCATACAGTATGAAACATGGCAATTCAGCAACTAATATTACCCAGCTTACTGACTTAACAGACAAATCCCTGGATTTAGTTTCAGTTTAACCTCAGAAGCTGTCAATTTAAAAGGCAGGGTAGTTTAGTAAGTGCAAAATTTGAAATTTATTTTACAAAACATCTGTAATAAAATACTTATGTTAACAATGAAATTTTATAACTAATACATGGAATAAAATACATACTTTATTATCCGAAACTTAAAACGATACAATTTCTACAATAAAAATTTTCTTTATACAAACTTTATTTGTACTTATGTAATTTATTTATACAAAACAAAAATGTAAAATCATGACTGCAAGTTTTTCAAAGTATTCCTTACTTTCTGCAAAACTCCTGTCATTTGTTCATATTTACCTGTCGAGTTGGGTAGATTCTCAAAATTTATAACGGGGCTGACATCCTTCATAAAGTTATCTGGATTGGGCAACCGCGCATAGGGAGAACTACTTTTTTAAAATGGGTGTACCAAAACTGCTATTTTTTACGCTATTAACACTACTATTTAAGGGAGGGGATAAATAGGACGTGCTAGAATCCTGAGCAGAGTCTATATCAATCCGTAGAGTTTTCTCAACTGGTACATTTACATTCTGTGAACTTTGAGGTTTTTCAATATCTGATAAAATCTCGGGATCATCAACTTTTTCGGGTTCGTCACACATAGTTTCTGACGATTTCGGGTTAGAACTATCATCTAAGGCTGCCAACAAATTTTCTTTTTGTTTTTCTAAATCCGTTAGCGAAGGAGATGTAATATTGGAATCTATGTTTTTGAGTTCACTGATCTGCAAGAGAGAAATAATTAACAGATAAACCGTCTTTCCATACCACATTCTTCAAATCCAGGTAATGCAATTAATATAAAAAAAAAAACAGGAATCAGGGATTCAAATTACCATTACCACTTGATGGAGGTACCTGAATACGCAGCGTGTTATCAAAACATGTGAATGTCTAAAATTATATTTTTTTAAATTTAATAGTGATTTATTTATAAATTACTATACTTGAGTTACCAAAAAAATTTAAGTTAGAAGCTAGTTATGTTAGAAGCTAGTTATGCTCTAGAGGAAGTTAATGCAGATTTAGGCAGAATATTTAATTGGTCAGAGGAACATGGGCTACGCTTAAATGCTTTGAAGAGCTGCTTCTTAATAATAGGTACTAAGGTCTTAATAAATAAAGTTAATTTATATAATTTTACCATCTTGCACATAAATGGAATAGAAATACCTCGTAAGGATTCAGCTAGAAATCTAGGAGTCGTATTTGATGCAACTTAAATTATGAGGAACATGTTACCAATAAAATAAGGGTCATTTATATGAAACTTAAATCACTGTATAAATTTGAATTTATTTTCTCTGACCAAATCAAGTACAAGCTAGTGGAATCGCTTCTTTATCCACATATCGACTACTGCATAACAGTCTATTACAGTTATTTAACTGCAGAATTTAAAAAATAAAATGCAACTAGCCCAGAATTCATGTGTTCGTTTTGCATATGGTATTAGTAAATTTGACCATATAACACCTACTTATAATGTAAATTCCATCCTAAAAATCGAGTTCAAGTGGCTACTACTTTTTGGTGTGTTTCTATTCAAAATTTATGCAAGCAAAAAACCTGAATATTTGAATGACTATGTAATACCCAGACAAGAACTGCACAATTTAAATTTGCGAAATATAGTAAGATTCGTCATACCTAGGCACAATAGCAAGAAATTTGAGTGTTGCTTTGCATATTTAGTTGTTAATTTGTTCAATAAAAGTGAATTTTATAAATGATGCAAAATAGATCAATAAGTAGTTTCAGAAGGACTTATAAAGAAAATATACTAAATACGCAAAAAAGCATGCAGCATTAGTTGTATATTGTATGTATATTTTTCTGTTTTTTTTTCACTTCATTTTTGTTGTTACAGAGTGACGTAAACGTTAGTGCTAAGTAGTTTTTTGTAACGGAGTATGTGGTGGCATGGAAGAACGTATATACGAATGTCACCTTTTTGTGTTTGTATAATGTTTTTGTACATATATATATAATTCACAATAAATATTTTTCTATTCTATTCTATTCTAAGTTGTAAAAGTGCATAATTTGTTTATATTCTCCACTATCGGTTTGAATAGAGATAACACTTCCCTGTTCATGTGATTTAAGGGTAATTATTTTAGTATAGATCTCTGTAAGGTATGCGTTACATGTACCAAATAAAAAGACTGTAACAAAATGTAGATCTCGGCAAGAATTTTTCCATTGTATACCCAGTTGCATAACTAGAAGGGAGCTAGGCGGTACTCTGCCCCCGTCCCTGTTGTAGATATTCATCCATAATTTTCAACATAAAAAAAAATATATAATGTATTTTATATGTGTTTTCAAAAAACCTAGACTACAAGTAAATCTGAAGTTAATTAACATTTTTAAAATGGAACACACAATCACCCAAATAGTATCTCTTTAATGTAACATGAGAGTATGAATAAATACCTAGTACCTTAAATAATTCACGCCTTTGAGCTGAGACCACTACCTAATCCACTCCTGACATGTATTTATTCCAACAATAACTTACCATTGTTGGGTGCAATACCGTATTCGTTTATTCGGTAATTTTTTTTAGTTCAGTAGCAATCACCGACGCAATATCCTTTAACTTTTTTATACCGCCCCTGTAACCGACTGCCCCTCCACCTCAAACAACTGGCTATGCCACTATACACCATATATAACTTAATTATAGATTTAGTTAAAGTATAGCTCCTATTACAATCCTGAAATGGGTTAGAACCTTTGATATTAAGATAATACTGATGTAGTTTTCCACGAAACACCATATACTGTACTCGAGGCGCATTTCGCCAACCAAGTTGGCATCATCTGGAGATGATTAAAACAATTTTAATTTTCTCCCACCAAGTTGGCATCATCATATTTTAATTATCTCCACATAATGCCAACTTAGTTGGCGAAACGCACGTCGAGTGCAGTATATGATAATTTGGTGTTTCGTGGGAAACTACGTCAGTCTTATTACAATAAAATTTCAACCACAAATACAGGGTGATTCAGCTAAAACTCCCCAGGCCGATTACTCGGAAACTAAGAAAGATATTGAATTTCTGTAAACGCCAATAAATATATACTCCTAATGACTATATATTGAAGTTCAAACGACGTGCTTGCCGATTACGATATGAACGTCGCGACGCCGAGAAAAAATTTTACTGTGACAGGAAGTTTGAAAATGTATGATTCTAGTAGTACATTCAATTCTAAGGCTTTTTTTGTCTTACGCACATTTTCATTTAAATAAGTAGTTTTTAAATTATAACAGATTTTAATGTCAAACGCCCATAATTTTTATAATCGCATTGAATAGAATTTCTTATAATATTTTTTTTGTTACCATTAATAACACTAATACAACACTAAAATGATAAAATAACTACATTTTTTTAACATTTATTCCTGAAAACATAAACACAAGGCCTAATTTTATGATTTTAAAAGAAATAAAACTTAAGCAAATTTTCGGAAGTTCCCCTGTTTTGATAAATGCACATATCATAACGACGTCTAAGTGCCAAATCACAGACAGCTAATAAAGTGTTTCGGCTAATTGCTGTACAACTGGCATAAATTTTATTTTGCAAATCAACCATGTCTTGTATTGGTTCCTCATAAACCGTATTTTTTAAGTAACCCCACAAGAAAGAATCAGGTGGGGTTAAATCAGCTGACCAAGCGGGCCAACGAAGTGGTCCATTTGCTCCTATCCATTTCTGTGTAAAAACAGTGTCTAAATTCGAAACGATTCTTGCAGTGTGCGGCGGTGCACCGTCCTGTTGAAACCACATATTAACAGGCACATTGATGGGAACATCCTCTAATTATGCTGGAAGCTCGTTACGCTGGAAATTTAGGTGCCGCTGGCTATTTAATATACCATCATATAAATACGGTCCTATTAAATGCCCATTTAAAATGCCACACCACTCATTGATACCAAAAACATTTTGGTTGTGGGTTATTCTGGTCCATTTTAGATTACCATCTGACCAATAATGGCAATTATGTCTATTTACCATACCATTATTGTGAAAGCGACTTTCATCGCTCCATACAATATTTCGTAGTAATGTATTATCTTGCGCATACAGTATTGATAAGCGGGAAATAAAATCTAATCTTTTTTGTGAATCTTCAGCACGCAAATGATGAACAAGACGCACTTTATAGGGATGAAATTTGTTATCAGAAAGAATTCTTTGACAAGAGGAAAATGAAATGCCAGTGGCCTCTTCAACACTTCTTATTGAAATATGAGGATTGTTTTCAACACACTGCCTTTATCGAAGTTTCCATATTGTAGTAAATTTTTCTTTAAATTTAAAAACGTTTTATGATCTGATTGTCTTCGATCTGGGTAAGGTCGCCTGTAAAGCCTTGCAGCCTCTCTCGAGTTTCTGCCACATTCACCATAAATAATAATCATATGCAATTTTTCGGAATTATTGTGTTGAACCATAATTATGCCTTTTTTTACAAGTGAATATTACAAAATATAAAAAATTTTCGTCACTTGTATTGCAGTGACATATTGGTGACACTTGTCAAATTGTAAGAAAAGTCAACTTGTTAATTTGTTTCAATGCGATTATAAAAATTATGGGCGTTTGACATTAAAATTTGTTATAATTTAAAAACTACTTATTTAAATGAAAATGTGCGTAAGACAAAAAAAACCTTAGAATTGAATGTACTACTAGAATCATACATTTTCAAACTTCCTGTCACCTAAAAATTTTTTCTCGGCGTCGCAACGCTCATACCGTAATCGGTAAGCATGTCGTTTGAACTTCAATATATAGTCATTAGGAGTATCTATTTATTGGTGTTTACAGAAATTCAATATCTTTCTTAGTTTCCGAGTAATCGGCCTGGGGAGTTTTAGCTGAATCACCCTGTATAATTTATTTTTTGTAAATCCAAAATTTTGACGATACTAAACATATTGTAGCTTTAGGAGGCAGCAGTGGTTACGAGCACAGCTATAAATTGAATTACTATATTTTTTTCTACTTGGAATCATCAAGTTCCAAACAAGCAATTAAAAACTTACCAAACGATTTTTAACAACTGTCCCTTGGCCTGCTTCTACAGTTACAACAGTTTTTACTTTGCCTTCTTCAAAAGAATTGTCTAAATCCATATCGCAGGTTTCCAAATCATCTTGCTGTTTCGCGAACTGCTTTTGAAAAAATTCTACCATGGCTTTCTTACTAAAATTTTCAGAAAAAGGTGGAACTTGGTATTGCCTATATTCCTAAAAAAAAAAGTTGCAGTACATTCCTATTCACATGTCTTAACTATGGTAAAATGTAAAATTTATATGTTTAAATATTTTTAACAATCAAAGTTTTTAAGTAGAAATTTTAATGTGTGTTTACTTAGTCACGTAAAGTATTTTAATTTTTAGATTTAATGTTACATAATACAAATACCAATTTTCAAAAGCTCGACAATAACAAAGAGTATTCTTTAAACGTTTTTTGATCAATACGGTTTACTGTTACTGACTGCTATAATTCACTGGTTTCTTGTTTTAAAAAAAAATATTTACAGAACATATTATTTGCTATAATGAGATCTTTCAGTTAGTAATAATGGTGATATATTAGTTAATAAAATAAATAAAGGACCAAAACTTAAAGCTTACATCTTTCACTTCTTTTCCAAAAGGCACATTAAATCCAGGATAGTCCACAATTTTTGCTGGATCTAATCCTTGTCTTTTCTTGGTTTCACTCCGAACATTATTTCCTTCAGAATCGAACATTGCCAAATTAGAATGGACAAATTTTGCCTCTTCTAACCAACCAGGAGGATAACCAAGCAACCGCATGTGGTAAATGAATGGAGGCAGTTGGTTCTTTCGCAAACCCAAAGCTTCTCTTAGTTTGTCAGATATTTTTCCCGGCACTAAATGGCCATATTTTTGGTCTTCCTCCAAGTGATAACGTCTAAAAATACAGTGTCAGAGGCAATATATGGAATAAAATTTGAAACAAGCCAATGCAAAAAATTGGAAATGTCTATTAGCAAATTAATGCATTTTTAAAATAATAGAGTGGAGCAAATAACATCTACCTACTCCTAGATTTCTCCTTATATTAATGACCGTTAAAAAGTAGCAGGTAAATTGGTTTTAAACAATATTAAGACATTTTTGAATGAATATCAATAACATACTAATTTAGCATATAAATGGAAGCTACAACTATGTATACATTTTTTGCCAACTCTGCATATAAAATAGTTTCATTTGAAAAATGATTCTCATAAAACTTACGATGTTTGCTTCTGTGCCTTAAACTTTTGTCTTGCTGCATTTATTTTGGCGAAATCTTTAGGTAACGGGCAATCTTTAATGGCATGATTGTTGTCACAATTAAAACAAGTTTGAGCTGAAATTTTTATTGATTCTTCTTCAATCGTATTTTTCTCACTAATATCAATCTGAAATTTGGTTGAATATTTTGTATAGTGCCCCATACTTTCACTCAAAGAAGGATTAGTATCCAGAACAAATAGATCTTTTTCTTTTTTCTCTTTCTTTCTCTTTTTTTCTTAGATGTTGTTACAATTGGAGTAGCTGGTAAGGGAGAAGCTAGCTTCTCTTCTTTAATTTCTGTATCCTCACTAATGCACATTGTTGTATCCAAAACTATCCATTCCCTAGGATTTAAATCAGGATCTCTCTGTATGTTGATCGTTAAACCATCAAAATTTTCTACTTCAAGTTCTACAAATGATTGTATAAATTTCAGAAATTTGCATTTGTATATCTCGGCAATGTGTTCATCATTAAACGTAATGCATATACAAGGATTTGCTTTAGTCTCGGCTTTAGTGGTGCTATCTAATTGATCTTCAGGTTTGTTTTCAATCTCTGCAAGTTCACCTTCTTCTAAAGAGAAATCTTCTTCTTTCAAAGGGTTTAGATTTTCCTCAGTAATATCTATGACACTGCTTGAAGAATTTTCACTAGGCTTTGGAAAAATTACGCTATGATTTAAAGTATCTATATTATCGTCTGTGACAATTATTATTTCATTTGTAGATGCCAAATTTTCAATACTACTGGTATTAGACACCTCAATACACTCTATAATTTCAATGGAATTATCATGACTAACTGAACATTTTGGGCTTAAAATTTGACCGTCACTTTCTAGGTTAGAATTTTCACTTGATCTGGACTGGAAAGTGCTATCTTCAGCTTTAAAAATTTTTGTGTCAGGTTCACAACAGTTATCATCTGAATGCTCAGAAGACACATCATCTTCACTTACTTCGAAAATAATAGCTTGAGAAGGACTCTTCCTTTTCCCTCGTCTTCTGGACTCCATTTTTTGTCTTCTTGTCAACTTTTTTATTCGCTTGCAAGAGAACGAATAAGCGCGCATACGCATCTTTCAAATAGTTATGGCGCTAATATGATTTGATTTTTGATCGTTTCGAAAAACAGTTTGAAATAAAATACGTAAATATGTATCTGGTGAATTTTTTTTACCCTACGGCTTATGACATACACAATCTACGATTTTTCTAAAAGGTATCAATTTTTAAATCGGAATCGACAGATTTAGATCGACGTTTGAACATTGATTTAACATGTAATATTATAAAACTCTAGTATCGATTTTATTGCAAATAAAAATGCCGTTTTTTAAATATAATAAAGGAGTGTTGCCTCGTTCAAGGAGATTAGAAAAACTTGCCGAAAAAAATGGTTTAAAGCACATGATATTTAACACGGTGGGTGATAAATATATTGGCGAGTGGAAAAAGAACGAGAAAAATGGTAGGTCATATTTTATATTTATAATTATAACTATACCTAACTAAAGATAAAGGATTTATATTATATGCGATAGCATAACTGAATTGTGAAATTTTTAGTATTATAGCAATAAATAAATTAATTTATCTCTAAACACACTAATAACTTAGGATGGCACTGAAATCTAGTTTCTAGATCTAACTAAACCATTTCTTTTAAGGCATCACAATTTGTCTATGTAATTTTTTTCGTCATTTGAAAATTTTAGGAAAAGGCCAGTTATATAGCGTAAAGAATCAGCAACTCTACGAAGGAGATTTAGAAAGGAATTTTCGTCATGGATTTGGAGTTTTGGCATATCAACTTCCCGGTTTAAAAGTTTATAGTTTAGAATATCGTGGTGACTGGAAGAATGGTCATATGAATGGGCATGGCCTTCGAATCTATAGGGATGGTAGTTTTTATTTGGGGCATTGGAAAAATAGCAAAAGGCATGGATATGGGCAAATGTGGTATTCCGATAAGGCCTTTTATGATGGAGATTGGGTAAAAGATGTTAGACAAGGACTCGGTAAATTCTGCATAAACTCTATTATCAATTTATTTGGCATTGAACTGTTATTAATAAATACATAAAATAATAATAAAAAAAGTTGTTAAGTATAATACAATGGTACACAGTTTGTGCGAACTCAGAAATTTCAATTTTACAGGACTTTTGGTTAGGGCGGATGGGAACAGATACGAGGGAGCTTGGCATGCTGATATGAAGCATGGAAAAGGAAGATTCTTCTTTTTAGACACTGGCCAAATGCAGGATGGTGTATGGTGGGAAGATTACTGTACTTTCAGTATAATATTTAACTTGCCCTTCAGACAGACTTCTGTTCAACCTGTGATGTATCCGGTACCGATAGTGAGTACAATTACATTGTCAGTTTTTATTGAAAACAAAAGATTAATAACTTTATACATATAAGTACTACAAAATTTATTTATATATTTATACGATTTGAGACATTGAGTTTCACAGATATATTTGGCGACAATTTTTCAAAAATTCCACATAAAACCTTAATAGAAATTAACAAAAAGAACATCTTGTTTAAAATTGACTCAATTTTTTTTAAATTCAATATTGGATATTGTTTAAGTCAAAATTGCTGGCATAATATGAAAAATTTGAAATTCTTGGTGGACAGAAAAATTAAATTTGAATTTTCTTATCAAATACAGAAATAAACAACATTTTAATAATAAACGTCTTTATTTTGAGCATGAAATTTGTCTATAGGACATTAACCTCATCTAACATTCTCAAATTTTCATGATTAAACCTGAATCATGCTGTAGTCCTGTCAAAATTTCAGTTACCGATCATGACATACATTTTAGGTTTGCCTGGTAAACGCTGAGGATATCTGTGTCATTCAAGAATGGAGGGCATTGGGTGGCTTAGATGAACCTTGCCTCGCTGAAGATTCAGATGACGAACATCGATTTTCAACATATTCAACTTCACCATCAATTATATAGACAAATGAGTTAATTATGTATAGAAAGAAAACTGCATTTATTTAAAAAATATATCTTTATTATACCAATAAAATGCTAAAAAGGCTTTAAAAAAATTATTATATTATATAAGATAATCACAGTTTTAATATTTCCTTTTCAGGAAGAATATTTGTTTTCTTCTACCATTTTCAACACTTCTTTATCTTTTGGTATAATTATATATCAAAATGTAGTAGAAAATAAAATAAAAAAATAAATTAAAAAAAAATGAGATTCTTTTTATAAGTACCTAAATAATTAAAAGTACAGAGCATATACAGTGAGAGTTATTTCAAGTCGAACAGGTGTTAAATAATGATGTGTGTATGGATTATGCCGTCTACACCTATAGTGAGAACCGTCATAAATACTCAACATAAGAAATCTACAAGTAAATTATTTGCTTTCCTCTAATACCTGTTCGAGTTGATTCAGTGCTTGCTGTCAACAGGTAAGTGCATTTAAGATTATGAAATTACAAAATTTATACAAAAAAAAAAAGATTATGTTGATTATTATCCCAAAATGGAAAATTCGACACAGCTATGGACAACGTAAATATACAGGGTGTTTACGATCTAAGGAATTTATTTTTAATGGTAGGTAGGACTTGGTAAAAGAAGTTGTATGCTAAAAATTTACTTTGATAAAAGTACTTTAGAAATGATAGAAAAAAATATTTTAAATGATACACAAAATTGTTTGACTACCGCTGACATATTGAATTCAGTTCAGCTGTGTGAAATTTATAACAATTTATAACTTTTTTGCTATGAAAGGTTAGTTATTATTAAGCCTGGCCAATGTCATTAATCCTACAGAGACATACTGGGTATGCATCATGTCATAATAGTTGAATAAGTACAATAATACAAACAAAAATATTTTATATATTGTGATGTATGTTTTTGTATTATTTCGTTTGCTTTAAATTCTTTTTTATGTATTTCCTTATATTTTGTAAGCTTAGTGCTGCACATTATTATTAAACTGTTAAATGACGTTCACACATGTACATTGTATATCTAAGTGATAACTAATAAATAAATAAATAAAATAAATGGAAATAAATTTTATTAATACTGGTACACTTTATAAAAATATGTACAAAACTCACCTTCTTAAGCAGATTTATGAAGTAGCTTGGTTGTCGTTATCACAAACTGGAGCACTTTTATAATAACTGTGTAGCATCAGATATGTTTCTACAGTTGTCTCAGTAAGCGATGTTCGCTGTGGTGAAAAAATATGTTTGTATTTTGAAAAAGACCGTTCGACATCTACGGAAGTAATACAGGCATAAGTAAAACACTCTGTGAACTCACTTAACCCAGCTGTAGATGCACCATCACAAATTTGTCTTAATTTGGTAAAATCAGGATCTTTCCGTAATGCACTCTCGAATTTTTCAATAACGGGCTTATTTTTTTGCGTCATTTATAGTCTGTAGCTGTGTATTTACGTCGTCCACTATTTGCAGCGATTCCACTAACGACAACGAAGTATTTTGCAATTTTTCTATTGCGTCGTGTAGTCCTCTATAATTGTTATAAATAGTTTTTAAATCTGTTTCAAGGGAAACATCTTGAAAGTTTGTCTGGCTTTCCTTAATAGCTTCAGCCTCGTTAGGGTTGAACTGTAGTATCACAGCTTTTATTTGTTGAAAATATTCAGCATAATAAAAAGCAGCCTTCAACCACGTTCCCCAACGTGTAAGAATCGGCTCTGGTGGTTCCGGAATACCAGGACACAGTGTGTGAAATGCTTGAAGCCGTTTAGGAGATTTGAGAAATACTTTTTTTGTATTTGCTATTAATGCATCTACCTCTGGAAAACATTTTCGAATCGTTTCTGCTACAAGATGGAATGCATGCACTTTACACGTAACATGTAAAAACATACAATCGTCTCTTTGAAGAACGGCCCACCAAACGCATTGTCGCAGCACCGTCGGTCACAAACATCAACACTTGACTTGTTGACAGTTCAAATTTTTCGAAAGTCTCCAACACCACCCGCATAATTGTTTCGCCAGTACACGCAGTTAGTTTTTGCTAGCTAGTAAAAGTGGAAATGTTGGTTTAACAGAGTCGAGTACACGTACTATAACATTTAAAATAGAATTTTTTTTACAATCTGTCGTCTCGTCAACACATAACCACAGCCATGTATTTTTTTAAAGCACATTTAATCCTATTTATAATGCCTTCATGAACACTTGGTACATATCTACGTAACGATGAACGACTTGGTAAATTCACCTAGGGATTGTATTTATTCCAAAACTCCCGAAATGCTGGTTTATCCAATATGCGCAGGGGAACATCACAGGCAATCAGCATTAACAGTAAATCAAACATAAACTGAGGTTCCAAAGAAGACACGCCATTTTTTTCTTTTTATGCCGGTTACTATTGACATGAATTTTGCAGCCGTATTTATTCCAGCACATTAAGTCTTGATCAGAAACTACAAATTATTTTACATCCATCATAGAATAAATCCGGAAATTCACCGATAAATTTATTCACTTTATCAGCGTACGGTCGTTTTCTACTCTTTATACTCAACATTATTTATTATTTATTAGTACTCTATGCATCGACCGACAGATAACAACTGAAGTGTGTCGTGCATCGTAAACAAGCGCGCGATGGCATTGGTATTGCGCCCGACCCTGAATCTACCATCGCTTGGCCAGGCTTAGTTATTATTACAGCTCAAATAGAGGTGTCAGTTACCAGTGAAGGCTTTTACGAGGATATAATATTATACTGCAAACACCTACTGAAACATTCCCAAATAATAGAAAAACAGAATTTTGTACAACATAATAGAGTGAATTTTATTTCATTTTAAAATGTAAATATGTAAACTAGTTTTATCGGAAAACGTATGACACAAAAAAAGTTCTGTTTTACACTACTAGCCAAATTTGGGGGCGATGTCCCTATGTTTTTCCTTATAACTCGCGAACGGCTGGAGATATATAAATTCTGTAAAGATATTGGTTCCTTATTAAGGGATACTCAGCGGTAGGGGGTATCAACCCTGTACCTAATGCCTTTTTGGTTTCTAAATGTTTGTTTTGGATGGAATGACTCTGCAAACTTATACTATACTTTAATTTATGAATGCCTCACTTATACTAAGGCCCCCATGCTAGGGCCAGAATTTCTAGTGTGGGGGGTCGTAGGAGGGGGACCTAGTACGGAAGCCACAGGAGTTGGCAAAAATAGATACTTCAACATCATTCATATCTGGTGACAGTCAATTATATTACACATGACCCACGGTTCCCTTTGATGTATGCTGACAAAGGTTCTCACAGTCAAAATGGGTGGATGTTGATAAAAATTAAAGTTCCCACGGTCTTCAAACGCTTCCCATGCCAAGCTGACCCAACAATCTACTAACCTATATTCTTGTAGGTAATTGGTAATGAAAAATATTTATGTGGGTGTGTGTTAGTGTTACATTCCCCAATACCTCCAGTCGTCTTCGAGTGAGTGCTTATAATAAATTGACTTTATCAACTTTGGATATTATGGAAATCGCAAAAAAATTACAAGGTAAGATATATTGTATCATATATGCAACGAACTTATTTACGTGCTAGCACATAACCTACAGCCAGTCCTGGTTTGATGACATTAATAGCCAAATTCCGAGCACTAGTTATGTTTTCTAATTTTTAAAGTTTTTTTATGCACTGTACAATTTATTATGTCAAGATATACTTATCCTCAAAAAATAATTCGCAAAATCACAAACAACCTGTGTTATTTTCATATATCCCAAAATTGTTATGGTACATCTTTTTTCTTGTTATGTATTCTTTGACACCATAAACGTTCACTTGTTGTATTTGTCTCTTTGCCAGGTGGAAAGAGCCGATGATATCGCAAATGAAGGACTGCATACTATTTTCAATTTTTGTTTCCGATTGATCCCATTCCTTAAGCTACACTGCAGTGATGAGATAATAATTCTGAAATATTAACATCTGCAACTGCGTCGCTATTTCCATTTTGGAATATATGGCATAATCCATTTTCTCTTGTATATATTTTTTGATTTCATAAACTTTCACAACATTGCATTTCATAAAAAAATCATAACCACGATTACAACCAACATTATTAAAAAATGTATACAACTATTATAACTCTCATTAATCTCAATGCACGTAACAAATTTTGCACAGCCCCTTGTCTTATATCGATTAAGAATATCATTTAAAACCAGAGTAACATATCAACAAATACAAATATGTAAAAAAAAGATTTATAAATTGCAACTTGTTGATCTTATACATACATAAGCTTGTCAATTTTTGTAGCATGAAGTACTATTTTGAATTAAATAATACTTTCACTCATGTACAGTTTGGTTTATAATTTTTTTTCTTCGGACTAGCATTTCGAATATTTTGTTAAAATGTTTATTTAATCACATATTATGTTAAGGCAATTTATTATTGGTTAATGTCATAAAGATATTTTGGCTATCTTACATTTGTGCAATTATGTTGCAATTAATTTTGAAATTGGGCAAGTAGATCAATTAATGTGATTAAATACAGTAGTCAGCAGTTCTAAATTTCTTCAATCTCGGCGACATCATTTTGATCGCACTTGTACATGGTTTCTGTGAATTTGAAAGAAGACAAAAATAGCGTGGTGTCATTGTTGCACACATAAATTCAATTTATAAAACATACCCCAAATAGTCCATTAGCAAGGCAGCCAAGTTTGGCCCATTGTGATATCCTGTTATCACAAGGTTAAAAAATGGCAAACTTGTACAATTTTAATGGGTTTTGTTAATGTATGAACAGAGTGAAGCATTGCTTCTATTGAATATACTTCTGCTACTAACAGACGGTGAGTAGCTTTGAAGAAAAAATAAAAAAGAAGGTTGAGAACTGTTTTTTAATCGCCTTCCAAGTCACCTAAGTAACTATCAAAAACCCAGCAACACTAAATTTTTTTTGAGTGGAGGCGAAGGGAACCCACAGTTCCTAGTGAAGTCCAAAAATCTTGGGAATAATTTTTATAATTACAAATTACTTTGCGATAAGTGGGGATCAAACTCGTACCACTTATGTATGTCCAGTTGCCAGTAGATCTTTTATTGTCCATACTAAGTACAACGTGCAGTTGTATTTGAAGGAACCGAGTAAATGTTCATTAATCACAACAGAAAACTTGTAGCGTTGCAAGAATATGTAAATGGCTCTTAAACCACGTGTATTCCCTGAATTAAATCACTGTATCCATTTCCATGATCTTCCATGTCACCTTGTTCCATTTTTTCCTTTAATAATTCTAATTCCCGAATGCCCGAAAGTGTCGTTTCATATTTATGGGCAACGAGAGACCTATAAAAGTGTATGGCAAATGCCAAAAATACAAATAATATCGGGATAAGTATTACGCTACCTGACCATGCCGCAGCTGTGTTTATAGAAAAGAATTTAATCCAACAAAGTATAGCTATTTCAGCTAAAAACAATAAAAGTCCTATTAATGTTGAAAAAGCCCAAGCTGTCTCGATGTACCAATGCAAACGCTCATGTGGCGATTCTTCCACCAAGTTAATAGTGTCTAAACTACAGATTGCTTCAATGTTTGGTAAAATGCAGGTACTTATCATCAGTGCCAACATATGCACGGCCACCAAGAGTGTTGTTATAATCGCAAAAATTACAAGCACAGGAACTGGAATGTTTTGATCTTTTGTGATCTGAAGTTCAACCATGGCAACCATTGCAAATCCAGAAAGGAGCGCTGAGGTTTTACTTGAGGCCTTCAGTTTGGCCCTAGATAAGTGCAGTTTTCGCCAGGACAGGTAGCGAGGGGTATGGAGTTTGTCCTCTAACTGTGACATCTTGTTACACTGAAAATGGAAAAGTTAATAAATGAACAGATAGTTATTAAGCAAACTGATTGTCTTTAGTTGTACACTAACAATGAGATATGCACTCCGATTCGAGCAATATACAGGGTGTCTCACCAGGAACTGCATAGATCGATATTGGGAAAAGTACGCACCAGAAAATTTTGAAAATTTAAGGAATTGCTGAAAGCAATGTGGTCAATCCAACCAAAATAATTACAAGCATCTGGCACGTCCGGTTATACCGGAAGTTGATAAAAACTTGCTTATTTTAAATGGAATACCCTATATATTTTAGGTTTTTCGAAGAGAGCATAATATTATTTAGTTGGATTGGCCACAGTCGTTAGTAGTCCACTAAATTTTAAAAATTTTCTGGTGCGTACTTTTCCCTCTATCGATTGATGCAGTTCCTCATGAGACTCCCTGTATGTAACGAGTAAAATTAAAGTACAAATAAGAATTTTAAAATTTTTAGAAGCTATATACAAGGCCTGTTAAGTTGGATTGGATAAAATGGATATCCGGATTTGCAATAGAAAATTTAGCTGTATATGGATATTTTTATTTGATTTTATTTATTTGGATATTTTTATTCCAATAATTTTATTCGCTTAATTTTATTTGAATAATTCTATCCATAAATTATTCGAATAAATTTGTCAATAAAATTATTCAATTAAAATTGTCCAGACAAATTTACCTTAATAAAATTATTTGAATAAATTTATTCAAATAAGTGTATCCAAATAATATTCGAATAAATTTATCCAAGTAAACACACACTCACTACATACCCCTCAAAACTGTATTGCATTTCAGTAGCTAGTTCAGTATTTATGCAAGTATTTACCCAATTAGAAACTATTTCCTATTATTAGACATTTTTTTTAACCTCTTATTTATATTCACATCCTGGTGAAGTTTAGCACATTGCTATTTCACCATTCAACCAAGACGGGTATGGCACACACACACAACAACCATTCCTTCCAACATTTGCCAGATACCGAGGCGAAGACTCAAACTCAGGAGAGATAGACAGCGACTAGCCATGTTCTGCCACGCAACAATGCTCTAGCCAATTGTGCTATCATCTCGGTATTTTAAAAACGCCACTATACAATCATGCCCTAGCCAGGATTCGAACCCGGGACCTTTTGATGTTAAGCCAAACGTATAAGCACCGAACCACTGAGCCGACAATATTTGAATGTATAACTTACTTGCAGAATAGATATCATTTATGGTTTAGAGTGCCCACTTATTTTTTATCTCTTTACACTTTTATCTTCATTCGTTTGGAATAATTTGTTTTGATTTTCATAAAAAAAATACTAATTAATAGAAATTTCACAATTTCTTGACAAGCTAATTATGATTTTACTTAAATACTTAAATAACATATTTTTTTACGGATATGAAAGTTATTATTCAACACTAAAAAAATCCAATACTAATGTCATACTGGGTCCTTTATTCCTGAAAATCAAACAAATGAGTTATGAATGTGCCTCAAGTAAAAACAAATTCATGTGTGGTGAAAATTTTCTACAATGTTAAAGTTGACACTTTTACTCTTATATTATTATTATCCTTATAATTTTTTATATCTGAATTTTATAGTTACCCTGCCTGAGTTATTCATTAGCTTGATATTTGTGAATTTTTTACTTTTTTTTAAGCACAAGCAAATTTTTGCCTATATAAACAACTCATTAACAATAACTTATTTTGAATTAATTTTACATACCTGGTTTTAGTAAACAGATACTGATATTTTATATTATTTAATTTTTAATAATTCAGTTGCATATTATTTAGCTGAAATAAAAAAATTACCTTAATACTGTGCTTATTTCTATTAAATAGAATGTTATTTCTATTATCAATGTTGCTATTAGATGTTTTGCCCAAATCTAGGCCGATAGGGCCAGTGCTCCAAATAGACATGAATTTGCCAAATCCTAAAAACAAGATAAAATTATAGTAGAGAAAAACAAAATATTATCAAAGATAAATAGCTTTATGAATGAAATTTCCTACTTAATACTTATGATTAAATATATTAATTTATAAGAGTGCAAAGAAATGCTTATCATATGTTGTCTCTGATCATTTCACAGAGTATTTACTTAAGGTATTCTGTGATCATATTCGCCAGTGTCTTGATGTTTCATTTATTGCTGTTAAAATGAGACTAGGCTATTGTTTGTTAATATTAAAGCTATGATTGTATCATGAGCTAAATTAATACAAATGATTATATCTGATACAAATTGTCGAGCCATGCTAATAAAGCAAGTCTGTCAGAGGAACACATACAGAATTGTGAGCTGGATATCATTTAAGATAAAACTTTATAGATATCAAAATATTTTATTAAATTACCATTTCATGTATGTACGAACAGTATAAATTTTAATATGCAGCAGTAATTAAAAGGAAATAAGATAAACTGAATAAATTTTCAAAACACTTGTCCACTTCATTTGTCTTCAATTTCACACATCTTTTACTTTCTATTCTTTATAGGTTATGTGCACAATCTGCACATAGAGTTCATATGTATTTCCAAAGACTGGCTTTGACATTTTTTACCAGAATCAGAGACAACCACGTCTCTGCCAGAATGTATCAACAGAGTTTATGAACCGTGAACCGTACCAACAAAGCAATCATGATTCACTGATAGATAAAAAACAAGATTGTTTTGTTAGAATTCGGAATAACTCGTTCTTCTTCCATTGTTTAAATAAAAATAAGTAATATTCTAGGAAAATAAACACATAAACATGCCAAGTGCAAATGAAATATTTGGAAATATTTTCAATCTGTGATTTATAAAACTATTTTTTTTAACACCACCCCTGTATCCCTAAAGCCTATTTCTGTGTGGTATTTCGGTATCTCACAGATTGTTTTGTTGTTATTTCACTATAAGGTAATTTTCGTGATATACCACAACCACTACGTTTTCGCGACACCAGTAAATTAGGGAAATATGCAATGAAGATAGCAATTTTATTAATCAAAACATAAACGGTTTGGGCATGTTTTTTTCCTGCCGAGGGGGTGATACCACTAGTAACCATTCACTACATTCTTGGTATGTCGTGAAAATTACCCTTATATGTAAATACAATTTTTTTAGATAAAACATTGAAGCGTATTTTTGAAGGTTTTAAGCTTCAACCATTTATGACTGGTCGAATATTCCAAGCAAAAATTTAAGTATAAACTGACGTCATAACGTAAGAATCTCAAGAAAGTTTTTTTTTAAGTTAGCTGTGACGTCATACGCACATTCCTTATTGTTTTGTGTTCTGTGGCGTATATGTATTGGCTTTTTGTGTGTATATAGGGTCTGTTTGGTGTTTGGTAGCTCAAACCGGTTTGCACTAATGCAGCCACGCGAATGATGCAGGTGTACACCATCTATGTGTACACCTTAGAGAAATATACACCTTGATTATTATTTGGCAAATTGTAAATATATTTATATGTATAATAGCACTGTATCTACCCATAGCAAAATATTAGTCAAATTAGTATTCACATTTGGGAACCCCCCGACTGCGCTTTTTTGTATTTTTTTATTAATAAATAGGCATTGTTTTTAAGCTTTCCCTTCTTTTGTAGGTTCCGTACGGGATGGTCTGGAATCTGGGTAGAATATCACATCTGTAGGTAAGGTTTTTAAAATGTTTATGCATGATCATGCTAGTCATGCTCATGCTCGTGCACATACAACCAACACAGACGCCAAACGGTTTATGTGGAAAGCTAGGTACACATATTAGGTGCGTTCGTTAATTGAAATATTATACTTCAATTAACGGTGCGATTAAGAAAGTCGTATCTCGGTTCTAGCAAATTTCAAAAACGGACGTCATACCTTGAAATATGGGTCCCAAGCTTAACATTAAAATAAAAATTAAATTAAATACCACAGGTAATAAAACCATCTGTATCCCTGAAGGTACCTCAAGGTACCTCGTGTGGGAGAGGGCTACCACAAAACAGAAAAAGAAGGGCTACTACACATTTAGAGATAATGGACGCACACCCAATGTCCGAGTATGCTAGGATTAATTCTGGTTTAGAAAAAATCCTAGCTCCTCGACCGGCGATCTAACACGGGACTCCAGGGTGAGAGGCAAGTGTCCTTACCATTCGTCCACGAAGAACATTAAGATATGACATAACTCTTTTTCACCAGCTGCCACTGGTTTTGCCTGTAATTTAATTTATTAAATCAAAATGAAATAGTAGTTTTCATTTTCGATTATCAGTCATGAATAGAACAAGTTTAAGTGTGATTTACAAATTTATATTGCCACTTAATCGAAAACACTACTATAATTGCATGTATAAAAATATCTGATGTGGCCAGCACATAACTTTCTTATACCACTATACAATATCATCCTGATCTAAAAAAATCATTTTATTTAATTCTCCACTTATCTCAATTAAATTTTAATAGCGTAGCTACCTTGAAATGTGTCATTAAAATTTTAAATAATTAATTATCAGCGTCAATCGATACTGTCAATAATAATTCATGTCATATTTTTAATAATTTTTTGTTATTGACACTGACATTTTTGTAACTAAATTAGACCTTTCAAATGTCAAACTAGTAAATTTATCCTAACCCCATTTTATGAGGCCAAATGTGTAAAATATTTCAGTTTACATCAGCTTTAGGTACTTGGAAAATATATTTTATCCGCTTGAAATAGTAGACATGATATATAATCTTTCATCAAGAATATGTTTTTTTGTAAAGTCCCGTGGACCCCCATTCAGCTGGCCAATTTTGCTCATCACCGAATTTTTCATTGTCTTTGGCCTTTAGAACAAGTGTACCAAATTTGAAAGCTTTATCTCGCGATACTACAGACATGCGGACAGATTTTTTTTTCATAAAGTTATGTTTTACTATCTTATACCTAATATAAGGAAGTATAGTAATCGTGATTTTTTTCGACCTCCAGATTTTGATTGATATGTACGTTTTGAACCTTTCTGAATCCATTCTGACTATTTTCCGAATGATGTCTGTCGGTGCGTGTGTGTGGATGTGTGTGTGTGTGTGTGTATGTGTGTATCCGCGATAACTCAAAAAATACTAATGGGAGACTTTCGAAATTTGGCAGGTAAGATTACTACGCTATTAAAATTGAATTGAGGTAGGTGAAGAATTAAATAAAATGATTTCTTTAGATCAGGATGATATACAGGGTGGGGCAATAGTGCGTCGGACCTCGATATCTCGAGTTCTTCTAGAAATTTTTAAAAAAATTGCAAGTAAACTAGATAAAAAAGTCTATAACTGGAAATTATTTTCGAACATACAGGGCTAGCCAAGACGAAATTACAGGACCAAGTGCCTTTTTTTTAAACGGATTGGAAGAAATGGACCCACTAAATGGCCTGCTAGATCCCCAGATCTTAAAAAATGGATTTCTGTTTATGGGGATACGTGAAGGAAATTGTTTATAGAGATACACCAACAACAGTACAAAATATGAAGGAAAGAATAATAACTATGCCTTTAGATCTATCACACCGGCAGTTTTAGGAACAGTGGGAACCTCATTTCAAAAGCGCATAGAGATGTGTGTCAATCAAAATGGCCAACATATGGAACATTTATTATAATTTTTTCTACTGAGTTATTTGAAGAAACCTCTTTTTTTAAGTTTATTTTTGAATGTTGTAATTATTGCTCAATAAAACGAAAATGGTTGCAATTAGCCATAGGGAAGTACTTACAAAAAATGATCTTTTTTTCATTTTTACATCACATCGTTGAAAAATATACAAGGGTGTTCCATTTGAAAAAGTTGAGAAAATTCAATTTAAAAAGTTCTTAATTGATTACTAATTTTTGGCCACCCTGTACATTTTTAGGAAATGAAAATGATTCAAAAACATTAATTAGATGTCTCGTAACTGGTATTCACATAAGTTTTTCTTAAAACCCATAATTGTGACTGTGTTGATTTTTTAATATCCATCTGCAGATGGCATTATTTCAACAAAAAAATTTATTACATCAAAGTGGTTGGGAGATAGCCAATAATAATATAGGAATGAATAGAGCCTAGAAAGAGGCTTCAAAAAATGTACTGATACACATAGCATTCCATTTTAAAAAAAGGCACTTGGTCCTGTAATTTCGTCTTGGCTCGCCCTGTATGTTCGAACATAATTTCCAGTTATAGACTTTTTTATCTAGTTTACTTGCAATTTTTTAATAAATTTCTAGCTATTGTAGAACTCGAGATATCGAGGTCCGACGCACTATTGCCCCACCCTGTATAGTGGTATAAGAAAGTTATGTGCTGGCCACATCAGATATTTTCATTATAATTCGTCGAGATTCGTCCAGAAATGCAATAATTTTTTTTTTCCGAAATTGTACCTCTTTGCTTCTTTCATTCATTATGTCCCTTCTGGTGGTACCACATTCACCAAATTTAATGTGTCACCTAATATGTTGTTGAAAATCTTAACTGCCAAATTTGGGATGTCTCCCATTAGTATTTTTTGAGTTATCGCGGATACACACATACACACACACACACATATCTACACACACGCACCGACAGACATTCGGAAAATAGTTAAAATGGATTCAGGAGGGTTCAAAACGTATATACCAAGTAAAATCTCGAGGTTGAAAAAATCTCGATTACTATACTTCCTTATATTAGGTATAAGAAAGTAAAAAGGTATTCCTTTGCAAATTAAATTTGCACGATTAGAACGAACACATTACAAAACAAGTCAAAATCTCATTCATTATACTATTTTTGAGATTAAAATAATACAGTTGTTTTGTTCTGCATATGATTAATATGATAATTATTTATTACCTGTTAAACAGGTATAATTATTTTGCAAAACAAGCAGGATAATTGTTTTTTTTATGAATAGGTACCGGAAGTATCAAACTAAACTAAGTAAAATGAATTAGTGATGGTGGTGAACTCTATTAATAAAAAACAAATAAAATAACAATTAATAAAATACTACTTGATTGCCAAAAGTAAATTTTATCTGGCATATAATATTTTTCATGATCAGGTATGTTTGATAACAGGAAAGTCTAGAGCAATAATAAACGTCCTCATTTTGCTGAGTAGCATTTTTTTAAATAAATGACTAAAACTTCTTGTCTTATGTTATCATTATCATTCTAGGTAACGTCATCCTTCAATTTAAATTGTCTTTCCGCTGATATATTTTTTTGAGCTGAATTGGGTATAGCTCATTACAGAAATAATGTGCACATAAAATAGGCTACAAAAAACTGCCATAAAAATTTCAAAGCCACCGCTCTCACATGCCGACAAGACCTAATTAGCGGCCTTACTTTAAATGTCTGTGTATTACAATGAACCCAATAATACAGCAAATTAAAAAGTAATGTCTTAGATAAATAGATATTTGATACTACTTTTGTTAAATGAAAAAAATCCTACTATGTTTTACTCTAATTTAAAATCTAGCTAAATTAAAATTAGCAAGTAATTCACATGTTGTCCAATTTCGCCAATAATAATTTAACATATTACATTATTATTGTTGCCTAGCTTTTCGTTCATATTGCTCTTCCTGAATTAATTCATAAATATTTTGTTCTGGAACTTCTGTTAAATCGACTGTTTTTCCACGGCTCCTATTTCTATTTCACTTTCTTTCATATTTCTGTAAACATTCAAAATTATTTTTTGTAATATGCTGTTTTGAAACTTTCTTTCTAATATGTGAAACAGTATCATCTTCCACATCTTCCTGACATTCTTTGCCGGATGTGTGTTAAGGATCTTACCAAGGCCTGAAAATTTTTCTAGTAATATTTTATCACAGCCACGTATAAACAGGAAACACTCCCAATAGATACCGGCCACTAAAATATTTACAAAAACATAAACTGTATAAAGCACACATATAGCATTGACATACCGAAAATTCCTAATCTAATTTTTTAAAAGCAATATAAAATGCCACCTATTGACCTCCTAGAATATTTTATTAACTCACCTAGTACTGATACACTTCCGTCGTCCTTCGCGAAACTGGTAAATTCGAAATTCCCTGTATCCAAAGGATGACGCGGGAGAAAAAGCAAAGAGACCGCGATGATAATAAGTGTGTTGTTTTTAGGAGCGAATCGTGCATTATTATTAGAAGGCTTAGGAATCTTAGATAAAACAAGCATGTTTCTGTTAATTTCTTATTTTAATCATGTCAGAACATATTTTATATAAGAATAATGATGTTTTATGTATTCAATACTCATATTTATTATTTAACATGGTGTAAAAAATAAAGCTTGTCACTCTCCCTTCAAATAACTGTCGGAAACTGAGTCGGCAGCCACATTACATTTTTTATGTGCACAGTATTTCTGTAATAAACTATACTCGTGTAATTTTTTTCCTTCCTCAGTTTGAATATAGCAGCCTGTAACTGACACTATGACAACCATGTAAAAATTATAAAAGCCTGACATTTTCTTGATTCGACAGACTAGTATTTATGAGGCTTGCTAGATTTAGTTGATTATGCCCTTATACATTCACAAATAGAACTCTTAAATTAAACACTATATTCGGTGTCGGAAGTCGGACGAACCACATATGTACAGGTACAGTCTAACTATGTAATTTTCATTGTTTAAACAAAAAATTTAATTAATAAAGAAATAGTCATCGTCTCTAATAGGTATCTTTTTAAATTAATGATGTGTTCGAAACTAACTATCTAAACGAGTATGTATATACATTAGAGTCTTCAACATACTCATAAAAGTGATTAATTAGTGAAATGAGCAATAACTTGTTAATAATCTCTTTGAAAATAAACATTTTAAATATGCACTACCGGTTAAAGTATTTATTACGTCGTTTTTCATATCAAAAGGCGATAAAAGCGAGTCATAAATAATTTTGATAAAAACACTCGGAACTTGATGATAAACAATTTCGAACACATATTGAACACACGCATACTCGTGCACACCACAGACTACTGTGGTGCACACGGTCCGGCATATGTATGTATCTTTTTAAATATTTGTTTACTGGAGAAACGTTTCAAATAAAAGTTTTTTTGTTATTTATTTACAAATTTTGGTGGCACTTAATCCATAAAGGATCACCTTACAGTCGTAAATACTTCATCTCGTATTTCCTTCATTGCACCAACAATTCGTGTTCTCGGGTCGTCTAAAACGTTTGGTCGTTTCTTGTACACTTGGTTTTTTATGTGATCCCATAACAAAGTCACAGAGGGCTAATTCAGGTAACCGGGCCGGTCATTCTATTTAAAAAGTTTCTATTTAAGTAATTTCTGACCTCAAATCTAAGCCGAGGGAGTGCCCTATCTTGTTGAAACCAGATATCATCGTTGCCGTTGTTTAAATTAATTATAATGGTAATGAAATTCTAGTAATTTGTTACTATTTCCTAGCCCACTCGTTTGGCAGAAAATCCTTAAAATATTTTAACGATTACTAGGTGTTGCAATTTCTATGTCACATAGTATATAAAATATATTATCAATAAGGCGTTGGCAAAACTTAATTTTCTATTTATTATTCATTATGTATATATATTACGTAGCCAAAATTTCTTTGGCCGCAATAAAGCATTTTTAGTATTGTAATCATTTAGTTAAAATAGCGGTCCTAAATACAATATATTATTATTATATTATCACAATTCCTGTGTTTTCAAACATAGTTATAATATTTAAGTACTCAAAGCGAACTTACCTTTTTCTGTGATTAATTTCTCTATGTATCCCAAAATAAACTAATTCGTTTATCACAAAGTTCATCAGATCAAAACTATCGGTAAAAATAATGTTCACGTTGATCATAGAAAGTCTACGGTCATAAACATAGGTGCTGAATGAATATACCGTTCTGTGGAATATACAGCGACAACTTTAGAATCTGTTTCTGCTTCTCCCACCAGGATATCTACATGCCGTCGCCCGCGAGATGCTTGTCTAGCGAGATTTTTTAAATGCTAATCTTTGCTAATGCTAACATTAGAACGGTTTTTCATTGAACTTTTTTATTCATGTTGTTTTGTCAAAGGATAGTAATATCTGTCGGAGATACATGTACAGCGTGTTCCATTTTTGAGGCTCACCATTGGTATCTTGCGTATTTGAAGCGATAGAGGCGGGCCTTGTGTGTATTTTTGTTAAAAATAGGAATCTGTGAAAATTATTATCTGCCTGAAATATTTTTGGGAATATATAGTGTCACGTGTTATGTATTTTTTTCTGTCTCATTGGTCATCATATTATTACAGATAGAAAAAAAGATTATATGCCATTCATAATATCCAGTATCATTTTTTTTAAATATATGAAAGAAATTTGCTTTTTAATGTTTCAGAAATTTTTTATTAAAAACTCTACACGTGTTTTGGCTTTTTAGGCCTTTGTCAAGAGTGCAGGGAATACTGAACAGTAAAATTTGTGTTTATTGTTTTATAACCACATCTGGTACCTACTATAAAACTATTGTAAAATATGTTTTCATAAGTTGGACATCACTTTATTTTTAAATCTAAATCACCATATTTTATGTAAAATATGGTGACCAGTAATAATTTGTTGTTCATTCGTTAATTTTTATTATTTTTAACAGCCTTACTTACTTGTAATTGTTCTAATAGATCAAGTTTCTTTCCTTTCATTTCCGAATGGATCGAGTAATTTAACATTATTTAAATTTATGCAATGTGTTGATATGCCCGTGTTATATACATTGCTTACAATAGATTTCTTGTGTTCCTCGATTCGCTTTTTTTACATTTCGTTCAGTTTGTCCAATGTATATAGCATCGCAGTCACTACATTTTAACTCGTATACTCCTGTTTTTTGTAACTTTTCGGTTTTGTCTTTATTATTAATTATCATTTTACCTAGCTTATTTGTATTTCCTGAAATTGTTCTATATCTCAGTTTATTAAGTTTATTACTAACTCTGTTGCTGATCTTAGGCCTATATGTAGCGCTGATGCTACAAAATAAAACATGAAATCAGAAGAAGTTTTTATATTAACGAAAACAAAACAAATATGAAAAATTACAGTTTTCGTAAAGATACGCAATCTGTTGTTAGGTGGGATAAGACTATATTTTTGTGCGCGCCAATATCCATTTGGCATGATGACGGTCTCGGATGCTAGGGCCAGGCAGGACTATTGCCTTTTTACCCCAGTCATCGCTGTAGACCTAGACCGGCCTCGTGCAGGGCGGGTTAGCTTACTTTACGAACGGCCCCACTCACAAATGTGAGCGGTGCCGAAGACTTCGACCAACCTCCCTGGGTCCTGGCTCATGAACCCTGCTGGCTAGAGCCTCTTCTTTCTTGGCCAGCTTGTCACCCCCGGGGGGTAGTCATCGGTCTGTCAGGGACTGTGCGGATATTCTGTGACTTGGGATTGACTGCCAGTACACAGTGTCAATTGACACATTGTCATCTGGATCATCGGACAAGGTGAGGATGAACTGTGTAGCTCTAAGAGGTGAAGGCCTAAGTGCTTTCTTAGCACTTCCGTCCTTCACGGAGCCAGGGGGACAACGGGCGCTGGTCGGTTTACTGACCGGTGCCCGCAAGGTTTGTGGGAAGGTGGTTGGTTGCGTCATGTCTTTTCCGTGGGTTGGTCCATCTGTAAGGAAAGGATTAGTTATACTTTTCCGTTGTCCTTCGGCCTCTTGTGCCTCGGTGCGTCGGCCGGATCATAGGAGGTGGCCTCCCTGATCAGCGGGTTCCTGTGCTCCTCAGCTAAGGTGTACAGTTTCTTCGCTCTATCCCGGATGATTTCGGTGACTGGTGTGTACTCCAAATATCTGAAGATGTCAGCGTTTCTAACGTACCATGGTGCGCCCACCGCTGTCCTGATGGCCACGTTTTCCACGGTTTGGATCTTCTTCAGATAGGTCTTCGCTTGGTATCCCCATGCTACGGAGGCGTAGGTAAGCATATTTTTGTGTTAGTCGGGTAAGGATATTTATGTAAAAGGGTTGAAAGCGATGAACGGAAATTCCTTACTTTATTGCGGTCAATGAATACCTTGTTAAATTGCGGGTTATTTCTAAGTTAAATTATTAGAAAATCCCAATTGTAAACTTAAATACCGAATTATCTATTATTGTGGCTCCAGGAAGGTATGCTAAGATTGTGGTTTCTAAGTAGAATTGGGAGTGTAAAATATTGGAAAACACCGACGGTACATCTAAATAAGTCTTCATTGTCGTATTTCAGGAATGCTCATTTGTTGTAAAGTTTCGCTTATAAAAATAAATAACTTTATTACCGCCTTTCAGGAACATCCGCTACTGTAATTAATACATTTATATCTCTTATTGCATTCCTGAGAATCGGCTAAAGCTCTACGTAAATTATTCTTTTATTTGTTTTTTATTAGATTATCTATTAGGCTATAGCCATTATTTTTTTTGCAATTTCTTTAATTACATTAACTTTTATTTTAAAATTCTCTTCGCTTAATGGAAATGTTAACAGACTATGTATGTAGCTGTGGAATGGTGCCATTTTTATTTGCAATGATTGTTTAGATTTACTATAAATTGCTGTATCCGTGCAAGTAGGTTTACGATAAATATCAAACTCTAAACTATTGTTGATATTTTTAATATTAATATCTAAAAAGTTTAAATCCTCGTCATTTTCCATTTCTAATGTGAATTGAATTTTTTGATTAAGTGAATTTAGGAGACTCAACAATTTATTTAACTACCTTTCAGTACCTTTCCAAATGCAAAACACACATCGTCTACAATTTTACTGTTCAGTATTCCCTGTACTCTTGACAAAGGCCTAAAAAGCCGAAACACGTGTAAAGTTTCTAATAAAAAATTTCTGAAACATTAAAAAGCTAATTTTTTTCATATATTTAAAATATTTAATATTATTTCACAAGGAGCCAACTGCAGAATTAGTTTAGTGTAGTATCTACTATTATCTGAATGCTTGGTATTATAAAAAATTTTGGTAGACAATAAATTAAATACACCACTTCAGATACATTTCATCGCAAGCAGAAACTACTAAAACTACTTCTTAATAATAAGAGGCAAATAAGATATCAGGTTTTTTAAATTAACTTGTCTCAGATCAAATGTTAGACAAAACAGAATTCTTAACCATAAGATCAACTTTTGTTGAAGGATTAATACCAAGTTATTCTTTGTATGTATTTAGGTCACTGCTATTTTTATTTTCAGTACCTATACTATTTATATCTGATTAAATTATTTTTGTAAAAACATATGTCCCTTAAATAGATTAAGAAGTTTTGTAATAAATTGCATGCACTTTATTTAGCATTCCCACACTTTTGAGAGAAAATAAAAATTTGTAATTTCTTTTGTTTCTTAGTTAAGTATACAAGATTCATTTTTCAAAGTTCCTGAAGTTGATTTTCTTTGTTTATGGTAGTCATCTGTTTTGTAATATACATATTGGTCAGTCTTATGGAGCTTTTAGCAGCGCTTTTTGGTAGCGGATTAGTTTATAATACATGGCATAGATATCGTTATTAGAAGAAATAACTTGAAAATTTTGCAACAATAAATTAAGGTCATGTTCTTCAGTTCCTAAGTGGATTCTAAATTGATTGATGGGAGAGGCTAATTGAACATGTATATTTTCTATAAATTTTAATAATATTCGTGTTGGCCATCTCATGATTGAGGACAACTCAGTATCGCCATCTGACAGTTGAAGACAATTTAAGCGCTGCCGATAGATATAAGGTGATAATTAATAATAATAATAATAATAATAATAATCGCCTTTATTTTGAGTATACATGTAGGTATATTACACAATATACACATACATAAATTGCAAATGATGTTGGGGTGTGCGCGGCGAAGTTTAGCCAGTGGGCTACTCTTACATTATATTGTTTATGAAGCCTATTTTGTTATTTTTATCAGAATTATCATCCTTATTATTTGACTACATAATAAATTTAGTTTTCATTAGGACCATAAAAATTATCATCCTGCATCTCGAAAACCTAGATGTTTAGCACATATGTTCACATGAATTTTTTTGTCTTAAAATCATACAATGAATTACCGCTTAAAGTTTATTCACGTAATTAATTAACACCCTGTGTAGTAGTATCAATTGAAGTTTTATGCTCGGTTTACTTGTTTTTAAGGTGTCATGCAGTTCCTATGCAGTTTAGAGTTCCAGAACGTAATGTTAATTTTGGCCACGAGATTACGCCGATAGTAAAATTTTAAATGAAATGTTTTTACTTCTGGTAGGTTAGGCATATTTTTATTTCGGTATTGGTAAGTAAGTTAAGAAAATTCGGTATTTGCTTTTTCCATTGATCAGTTCAAAAAGTTACCTAATCATTAAAAAAAATGAATGAATTTCAAAGCATACTCGAATTTTCTTGCGAATATCAGCAATCTTCTAGCACATAGCATAAGTACAGATCTCTAGTATTTTAAATAAATAGAGTATGACCTGGAGTAGGTTAGAACTTTTGATGAGAAGATAACACTGACTCAGTTTTCCAAGAAACACAAAAACACTATATACTGCACTCGACACGCGTTTCTACAACCAAGTTGACATCACCTGGAGATTATTAAAACAGTTCTAATTGTCTCCAGGTGATGCCAACTTGGTTGGCGAAACATACGTCGAGTGCAATATATAGTATTTTGGTGTTTCGTGGAAAACTACGTCAGTGTTAAATAGAATATGAGCCAATTAAAATAAGTACAAGCCTTAATATATCCAACTGAAAAGTACTAAAGCTGAGGGGACTTTTATACCAGAGCAGTCATAAGTAAGAGGTAACTAAGAACTTTTGTCATTATAGGACATTTTAACAAAAAATCAATTAAATAGCTGTAAACAACTAAAAGACAAATTAGTGCCTATTTGAACCGATTTTGACCAGCTCCTCCGCCATATTCTCGAATTATCTTTATTTTATAATTTAAAAACAAAAATGTACAAAATATGAAAAAAGTTAAATATAAAGCAATTTATTACATACAGTAAGTATCTCATTATTAAACATTATTAAAAAATAAACAGATCTTATCAATGATTTAAAATTTGTGAAGAAGATCTCGCACATAATTATCCAGAGCACAAATTAGTTTAATCCAAATTCACAGTGTTGCCTAGTCCAGCATGAACGTGTTTTAATAAGATTTGTTTCGGACCACATTTTCCGAGTACGTCATCTCCATCTACTGGCCACACACTGACTCCACGATATTTCTCTTGTTTAACAAAGGCGGCCTGAAATTATAAAACAAAAATAAATTTCAAAGTCTAAGAAACATACTTTTTCAGTTGTCGTGATTTTTTGACAAGAAAGAGATCTAGCGGGAAAAGCTTGGCCACCACGCTGTCCTGATATGAATTCCCCAGATTTATTTTTTTTGTGGGTACCTGAAATTATTGTAGATCACCTATTGTAGACCTAAACGTTTGCCCACACAAGTAGTTCTTAAATTCGGGAGCGATAGAGTCGGAGATCTTAAGGAGAGTCGACACACAGGTATTAATATGGTGTCATATTTCCAAAGCCCTCTGTTGAGTCTCACACTACAGAACACTTAACGGAAAAGATACGACAGTTTTGGAACCAGAGAATTACATCTTTATAGAACACTCTTCGGATAATGATACACTTAGGCTCAAAATTGGTTTAAATCAAAGAGGCTTAACCAAGATTAAAATACAGATGGAAAAGAATTACAAATATTTAAGATTATTGTAATACATAGTTACCTTTAGATGAACGGACTCTTTATCGTCATACCCAAGCCATTTGTTTCCAGATAATTTGTAAGGATTTTTTTGTTCATCGTCCCAAACTCTGGTCCAGTTGTAATAATTCTGACATATCTGTAAATTACAAGAGTAAATCATGTATATACAGGGTGGGGCAAAGTGCGTCCGTCTTCGATATGTTGAGTTCTATGATAGCTTGAAACTTGATTTAAAAACATAAATAAACTAGACAAAAAAGTCTATAACCGGAAATTATTTTCTAATATACAGGGTGAGCCAAGACGATTCTACAGGGTCAACTAACATTTTTTTAAATGAAATGCCATGTATATCAGAACATTTTTTTGAAACCTCTTTGTGGCCTCCTTCCACTCCTTTATTATTATTGACTCCTCTCCCACCCACTCGGATGTAATGATTTTTTTTGTTGAATTTATGCCATTTACACGTGTGTATTAAAAAAGTTACTACAATCACAATTATCGATTTTCAGAAAAAATATGTTAGTGCCAGTTATGAGACATCTGTGTGATGACACTCAGCTATTTTCACTTCCTAAAAGTATACAGGGTGGCCAAAAATAAATTTTAAATTTACAACTATTTGAACTGAATTTTCTCAATTTTTTCAAATGGAACACCCTGTATATTTTTGGACGATGTGATGTAGAATTGAAAACGAAAATTTTTTATATGTACATCCTTATAGCTATTTGTAACCATTTTCGATTTATTGAACAATAACTGCAAAATTCAGCAATAAAAATTGAAAATATATATTTTTTGTAATTCAAGAGAAGATATTATAAAAAGTAGAATCGTCTTGGTTCATCCTGTATATTCGAAAACAATTTCCGGTTATAGACTTTTTTGTCTAGTTTACTTCTGTTTTTAAATCAAGTTTCTAGCTATCATAGAACTCGAGTTATTGAAATCGGACTCACTATTGCCCCACCCTGTATATCGGAAATAAGCAAACATCATGCATATAACCTAAGTTAAAACTTTTAGTTCATAAAACCGTTTCCTAACTTGATCAGCATCCGTCACAATTTATTGTGATTAAACCGATGAATTTTGAAGCACAAGATTCCTGTCACAGACATAAATCTTTATCTTAATAGAGTTATTTGACAGCACATTTTCAATACAGCATGTGAGATAAGATATGGAAAATATTTGTGGAAATAATATTAACCAAAAATATGATTTGTTTTACATGAATTTAGTAAGAATTGTGGATGGTTCTATATCAAAGACAGAACTTTTTACATGAAATGGATAAAGGATTATTTAATGAAACAGTCCTTGTTGATGTTGTAAGGAAAGAGAACAAAGTTGTAAAATATATAAGGCAACTGACAATCAAAACGATTGGGAGTACTAAAAATTGATATGAAACAAAGTAGTGGAGCTCATAAGAACGGAAAAATGTAGGTATTTTGTGTGTAAAATTAAGTTTTATAGATGTGAATGATGTAGAAGTCTTCAAGAAATGTCAGATCCTGTGAAGATAGGACGGTTGTGAGTGAGGTATTGTTTGAAAATGACCTTTTAGCGGATATGAATACTATCGTGGAAAGGTTTAATGAATTTTATATAAGTAGCGTGAGTGAAATCGTCAGTGGCCTAAAAATATCAGGTAGTGCATAATCATTATGTATACCCCCCTTTTCTCCTTTAGTTTTGAAGATAATTGATTAAGATCTGGGATATCCTATATACATAATAAGCGGCACTTTTTGACATGCAAGTGGTTTTTTTTCACGTCCGGTGTCACCGGAAGTGACACTAATATTCGATTTTTAAATGGAATACACTGTATATTATTACATTTTTGAATTCTGCATAAATTTCTGAATCCAACGATACCAAATAAGTGACATTTCAAGCGTCAATATTTTTTATAATATAATTTTTTGTTTTCCATTTAAGTGTACCATGACGGTTCCGATTTATTCTAAATGACCCGTGTAATGCTAGAAAAATTGAAATCCCGTCAAAAACACTAAATTACGTGAATTATGACCAAATAAAGTTCATCAAAATGATTTTTGGGGAAAACTTAATTTTTTCAAATGGAACCATATTGGTACCGTGGTACCATTTATTCGTATTATTAATACGGAATTTATTCATATGTCGTATTAAAATGTGCGATAAATACTGTTACGCCACTGGACTGTGCAGACTAGTTAGATTAGGCTGGAATTGTACACGAATGGCCGGGAATATTCTGGAATGCCCTAGATTGTGTGAACGGATGTATAAATAAGACACACGGTGGGCCGGAACTTAGTCTGAAGTCGAACGTGAACGAGTAAAGAAGAAATACGAAAGAGACTTATAAGTGTTCAGTTGTGATTATAATTAGGAAAGTGATTAATCTATTATTGTTAATTGTTAATTAGTAAATAAAGTAGTGATTAAGTGTTACCTGGACTTTCAATCAACGAATCCACGAGGATAGGTGTTTGTGTGGATAGCAAACACGTAACAATACAAACAAAATTACAGCTAAAAGAAAATAAGAAAATACAATTTTATTCTAATTCAATGTTAAATAGTAACTAAGATGACTTTGAAAACAATGAAATATGTAATTGTCAAACATTTATTAGTTTACCGGTGTTTTTATTGTGTCTTTAAAAATTCTTGTTAATTGTGTTCAAAATGCCGCAAATTTGTACAAGAGATGAAAATGTGAACATGTTAATTATTTATGGGGAATATAGAAAAAATGCCGTTACGGCTAGACACCTTTAAGCCGAACGATATTCTGATAGGCAATGTCCAACGAGAAATTATTTTAATCGTCTTGAAAATCAATTCCGAAGTAAGCCCAATAATGATTCCGAAGAAAGTTTCATTCTTGACGAAAGAACGGAAATTAATGTTTTGGCTCGAGTAGAAGTTGATCAGACTGTTTCTTTAAGGCAAATTGAGTTTGATTTGGAAATCAGTCACCAAACAGTAAGCCGAATTTTGCACAAATACCATTATACATTTTTTAAATGCCAATTGCACCAGCACTTGTAAGAAAATGATTACGAACGTAGGATAGAATATTGTAATTGGATTTTGCAGAATAACGTGCAGCCAAACAATGATTTTTTGGGAATGATTTTATTTTCGGACGAGTCTAGGTTTACAAATTTGGGATTATTTAACCGACAAATTACAAAATATTGGTCATAAGAAAATCAAAATTTTTTACGGGAGGGTAACTTTCAAGTGCGGTTCGGTTTCAATGTTTGGCTTGGAATAATCGGTAGTAGAATCATTGGTCCAATAATATTTGAAGGACCCTGACTGGTGCCAGATACTTGGAATTTGTGCAAAATGAAATTGAGGACAGTTTAGCTGAATTCTATTTACGGCAGGGAATGTATTTCCAACAAGGTGGTGCTCCTCCCCATAATTCAAGGATTGATTACCTTCAACGGAGATTCGGGGAAAACCTAATTTCGACGAATGGTCCTGTGAGGTCGCCTCCAAGGTCACCTGATTTAACACTCTTTTGATTTCTTTGTACGATATACGAATAAATTCCTTATTGATAGTACTAATAAATGGTACTACGGTACCAATATGGTTCCATTTGAAAAAACCATTTTGATGCACTTTATTTGCTCATAAATCACATAATTTAGTATTTTTGATGGGATTTAGATTTTTCTAGCATTACCTGGGTCATTTAGTATAAATCGTAACCGTGATGACACACTTAAATGGAACACTAAAAATTATATTATAAAAAATATTGACGTTTGAAATGTCACTTATTTGGTATCGTTGGATTCAGAAAATTATACGAAATTCAAAAATGCAATAATATACAGGGTGTTCCATTTAAAAATCGAAAGTTAGTGTCACTTCCGGCGAAGTTGGAAGTGGAAAAAAAATCAATTGTATGTCAAAAAGTACTGCTAATTATGTATATAAGATATCCCAAATTTCAATCAATTATCTTCAAAACTAGAGAATAAAAGGGGGTGTATCATGATCCTGTTTCACCCGGTATATAATACTGATACTAATATATATATTACTGAAAACAAGAAAATCATTTAAACAGAACACCGGTATAATTTTCTTGGACTTAAAGCATAAGTTTGGACCGGAAGATAGTGACAGATTGTTGGAAAATTTGAAAGAATATGGTCTGGATAGTGCTATATGTGGATAAGTAATTATTTGAGTGGCAGAATGCAGAAAGTACAGTTTCATGACTACGTGTTGAGTACAAAAGGTATAAATGTTGGGTATCACAAGTAACTATTTCTGGGATTGCTTGTGTGAATGATGATGTTGAACGTGTTAGGATGGATGAATGTGAAAAATTATATTAAATTCAATGTATTGATTTTCATACATAACATAATACCTTATTTTACAAGACAATGTACGAACATTTGAATATTATCATAACTGTAAACAAGATGTAGAATTAATTATGTAGGTACTGCAACGAGTAAATAAATCTACTGCACAAAAGTACATTTGATAAATGTCTTACTATGATTAATAGACTAACTAGGCAAGCTAAGGAGGAGGCTTGTTTATTTTCAAAATAAGGTAAATTTTTACATGTTTTCATTGTGTACATATATTAAAAAGTGCTTAATAAAATGATTTATTTTTTTTTTTATTTTTTTTTTTTTCGGTTTCCCGATGCCGGTCAGTCCTCCCGTGGCCTCCGACGCCTCACGGGAGTCGCGCCGGCGCATCAACTACAGCCACTCCCCACATCCCGCAGGGTTACTGACTGTAGATACCAGAATCGTGTGCCCTAAGCAGACGGAGAGAACCCAGAATGACCGCCTTCTGCATTTGACCTGCCAGCCACTCGGCTGGTTTTTGGCAGGCCGGTATGATCTTCAGTTCCGAGAGCAGCGTAGGCTTTATCCCTCCGAGTACACCGATAATAAGGACGACCATTTTGACCGAGTAGCCTGGGTACAGCACTTGGAGCTCGTACCGGAGATCGCGATATTTGGTCCGTTTCTCCTCCTCCTTCAAGGTGATGTTTTTCTCCGCAGGTGCCGAGAACTCGATGACATACATCACCTTGAGTTGATGGTCGAGGAGGACTATGTCAGGCTTGTTGGCTTGGATTAGCCTGACAGTCGGGAATGAGTAGTTCCAGTAAATCCGGCATTTCTCGTTCTCGACAACGGACTCAATATCTCCGGGGACGTAAGGCAGCACTGGTGTCTGGTCTACCCCATACGAGTGCCTTAGATGGTAGTATAGCACTCGTAAGGCCGCGTTATGTCGGTGGATGTAGGCCGAAATCGCATATATGGGGCATGCAGAAAGTAAATGCATGAGCGATTCCGGCGCCTAATGGCAGGTCCTGCAGTTGATATCAGGAACACGCGGCTACGGTAGACCAAGGTGTTGATAACACCATCTTGGCAGGCCATAATGAATCCCTCGGTCTCCGACTTAAGCCCTGCTGACCTTAGAAAGGCGAAGGTCAGCCTAGTCGATAAACCCAGTGTTTCGATGTTCTTATAGAAGACACCATGCTGGGGTTTATCGACGTGCTGCCGAAACAGATTTTCCTGTTCGGCAGCTCTAATTCGGGCTTTCAGACGATTTGGTTGAAGTTCGGTGACTGACTCAACATCAGCACCTCGCCAGCCTTCTCGAAATGATTTATTAATATTATTATTATTATTATTATTAATAAACTTACCTCAGAGTAACTAACAATTTCTGAATCACCAGAGGCAGGGCTATGAATTTCATTCTCACTTGGATTATTAAGTGTGAAATATCTGCCAATAAAGGCGATTGTTGGAATAATTTTATTTTTAGCAGCTCCATTATATACCCAATTGGCAGCGGATTTTGCAAAGTTAAGATTATCTTTTTTCCCATTCTCCTTCACGAGAAGAAGCATAGAGAGGCGAGTATTGTCCTGTATGTCTACTTGTTCCAAGGTACATATCATAAGTCTGCACGTTGTACCAATCTAAATGTCTAAATAATAATAGAAACAAAAATTGTCAGTTAATTTATAGTGATGCTGCAAAAACGTAAAATTTTTGCACAGTAAGAGAATTTTGAAAGAAATTCGGCCCGATGCCTTTCATTTGCCCAGTTTGACCAGTGTGGCGATTGCTTATAGAACCGTTATGAAAGCAGGTGCCCTCTAATCTTCCCAAAGCAACAATACACAAGTTTTTCTTTTGAAATTTAGCTGAGGCTCCTGGACATACTGAAAATTTTGAACAATAAATAGATATTCCGATTTGTTAGAAAAAAATTAATAGTTTATTAAAAATCGTCAAGCTTCTCTCAAAAATGATTTGCATAACGTGAACAACAAATTTAAATAAAATGTATTTAATCATGGAATTTTAAGCGTATCCAGCCCTGTACGAACCATTAATTTTTCAATAAACGCGTATTTCTTGCCCAAAAAAAATGAAGATAGGCATCTTCATTTTTTTTAGCATAGAGTATTTAAAAACAGTTAATAAAATAGTGACGTTAGTTAGCTGATAGCCTAATTTAAAGAATTTAAAATTTGGTCAATCAATATTTTAGAAAATTTATTGGAGAATAACTTTAAACGTGCCATCAAATATTATGACAATGTTTTGTACACTGATCAATTGACTTTTTAAACGTTTAATAATATTTACCAAAAACTGATACACAGGATGATGTTATCGGCACTAAGAGCAACATTATAAAAACTGAATCTGGTCCTGGAATTTTTTCAAAGTTAATTATGGCTTTGATTGGACAAAGTATAATACTTGTACCAAATTTTATCAAATATTTAAAGCCGTTTCAGAAATATGGCCAACTACAGTTTTAATTAAAAACCATAAAGCGCCCTGTATCACAAAAACGGTTAACCTTCAAGGGTAAGTGTGGGGGTGTTTTGAACTTAGCTAAGTGTGCTCTGTCTCCCATTACTCTATGCTACTTTAAATCTGGGACACCCTGTATATAAAAAATAATAATAAACATCACAGAAATTAGACAACCCCCGATTCCAAGGCCGGAGCCGCACGGATAAGGGTTACATTGATAAAAAAACGCGGACACCCAACCATTCCCACTGACATTTCCAGCGTCGGTAATGGAATTCGAACCCGCAACTACGATAGAAAGATTATCTAGTTACACTTACCATCGCGCACTCTGTCCAACTACTCCACCGAGCTGGTAAAATTACAAACAATCAAAGCCAGTCATACAAAACAAATTCGACATAAATAATTACTTACTTATTCATTTCTCCAACGTCATATCCTAGAAAGGTTGGACCTGCATAAACAGTGGCGGTAAATAGCCATCCATGTTGCTTAAGTGCTGTCTTCAGTTCTTGGAGTAGAAGTGCATATTTGCTCTACAAAAATGAATATGTGGAATGATTTTAAATAACGTTATTCCAAACAACATAAAAGACATAGAAAGAACGAGTACATAAATCTTTAAGTAAGCTTGTAATTACGGGGGTTTTGCCGATTTCTGAAACAGGTAGAGCGAAATGGATTGCATATTCTTTTTAGAAAGAATTGCAATGGTGAAGTTCCCATTTTGATATCTCTTCCCGTTTTCGCTCTGTCAAAATTGGTTTTTTCATTTTTTTTTAACTGGCGCTAATTCCTTATGGTGGAGGTTTTGTGATGGGGTAAAAACTTTTTGGTACAAAATTTTAACACGTAGATTGGATTTTAGAAAGAGGAATAGTCCGAACTCCTTTGATTTTTTTCTACAAGAAACACTTGCACACTTGCATTTGTTTTCACCGGAAAATAGTTGGCCATGACTTCAAAAAAATTGCTTATACTTTATGCATTTCTATGATATATAAAACGGGTCTCCATTGGCGTGGGAAAACTATATGATAATTTAGGAAATTCTTAATGGAGATCTCGAGGTAAAGAATGTGCAATTAATTTCGCTCTGTTTCAGAAGTAGGCAAGTCCTCCTGATTACAGGCAATTTGGGACACACTGTACGTAAAGTATACATCACAATCATTAATTACATTCATAAAATATGTGTCAAATTTCACGTTACACATATTAATAGATATACATTATATCAGCTGACTATCTTCCCCCTTTCGTCCCGTTGGATCTTTCGCTTGCAGTACTTTACTTGGAGGTACCTCTAGATTCAAACTGTCGTGGAACGACCACGTAGAAATTTAAACGAGAAAAGCTTGTGCATCTTTATGGATGTGTGACCCCATGTTCGGGTCTAACTGGGGTTATAAGCCCAAAGACTACTTTGCCCCTCGTAACATTCGCAGCCTTGGTTTGATGGCGCTCACTAGAATCAGGGCTCGCGTGTGGCAAGTTCAAAGAGTAGCCTGTTTAGGGATAACAGGAGCAATGAGAACTACTCCAACAGTTGCGATGGAAGCTATTATCAGAGACCAGTCTCTGCTATTATAGACGTTACATCATTGCACATTGAAGTAGCACTTGAAGTTAGGAAGGCAACTAACAGATTACTAAAGAACAGAATGTGGAATGTGACAGGTCAGGGGCAGGGCCGGGCATACAAAGGCTTTAGCTCTTCCGGTAAGAGACCAGATAGTCATCCAATCGGAAGATGACCGATGCCTTCCAATGTACCAATTTACTATTCCATACATAGTTGCGTGCCCTAGACGAGATGACTGGGAGTACAATGAAATAAATTTACTGAGTCCTGGCGATCTGGAATGGTGTACAGACGCATCAAAGACTCAGGAGGGAACTGGTGTTGACGTATATAGACAAACACGAAAGGTTCGTATTTCGGTACTTCTAGGTAAGTATCCAAACGTGTTTCAAGCTAAGGTATATGTTATATTATCATGTGGAAACGAAAATATCACCAGAGGTTTTATTAACAAGCATGTTTACATATCTAGTGACAGTTAGGCGGTTATGAGGGTTCTTGAATCAAATAAGGTGTCCTCTAAGTTGAGACTGAAATGTGTGAGCACAGCTCAGTAAAACTTATATGGGTGTCCGGACATTGCGGCATAATTTTTAATGAAGAAGCAAACCTTTCGTCGAGAGAAGGTGTTATAACCCTCATTCTTAGCCCCGAACCAGCTTTTTGCATACCAAGATCACATCACAGCTACGAAACTGGGATATGGTACAGTTTAACAACCATTGGTTTCGAACTCCCGGAATGAGATAATCAACGCTCCATATAAAGTGGCATTCGAGCGTAAAGTGGCTACTGAAACTCAATAGAGAATGAATGAGATAGATAGTAGGCTACGAACAATAAACAAATTAATATTAATACAAAATTAACCTTTGTAAGTTAAATAAAAATATATAAAATTGCAGTTTTTAAATTACACTGATGTCGTAATGTCATGTTTCTTAAATGTAAAAAAAAATCCAGTGTAATTTCATCCAATGTACCCACCAGGCGCAAAAATTTCCAGAAATTTTTATGGTTGCCATGGTAACGAACAAAATTGAAGCCTTTGATTGGTTGTAAAATATAGGTGTTTTCAACAAAATTACCTTGTGATTAGTTGAGGGGTAATGCCAATTCATATCCATACCATCAAAACTGTATGTCTGAATGAAACGGACTACGTTATTAATAAACGTATCCCTCTTTGAAGGACTGGATGCAATGGTAGGGTATTCATCATCATCTTTCAGACCGTTTCCTTCAACACTCAGTAAAACTTTTAAATTCTTATTTTTTTCTTTTATATCAGTTACCCTCTCGTAGAAGCCTGAAAATACAGATTATGAAGAAAATATCGAATCTATTAGTGTGCGAGAGCTTAGTGTTTGTGTTCTTGTTCAGTGCTAATAACAAATACTGCAAAATTTAAAATCTAATGCATACAAAGTGTTTCTAAAAAAGTACGTCAACTTTTAGAAGCAGGTTCTAGGGAAAAAAACAGATTGATATAACCCTATTTACCTGTATACAAAAAAGCACCCCCGAGGAACTACAGCCCTTCAAAGTCGACTCTGTAAAAACAATATTTTGCGATCTTCTTTCAATTTCAAAATATTTTTGGTATATCGCTTAGCGGTGTCACCAAAAGAGGGTCATTCTTCCACTTATACAACTCGAGTTTACATCCGAACCGGATTGCGTCACCAATTTTCGAACGATTTTTAAATATGTAGATTCCCTGTATCTGCTATGCAAGCACGTTATAGATCCTTATCCAACGATAAAGTTGGATAAAAATACTTATGTATCTGAAAATATGCCCCGCTCGAAATTCGGAAAATCTTGTATAATGATCACAAATATTCTGAATTTCGATATTTTAAGGGAATTACATGTTTAGTGTCTCCCGATTTCTATTTTGTCTGTCTGTTGGTCTCTCCATGCTCAAGCACCCAGTTGATTTAGGTTCACCTTGAAAATATCTAGGATTCCAGTATTAATTGGAAGAGCCCAATTGAATATAAAATTTCAAAAGGAGAAATACTATCCAAAACAAATTAAATGTGTCATATTACTTAAAATATCTGTAGGAACAAGTAAAAGGACGATTTGTACTGGCCACGTGTCATATTTTATTTAAAGGAGTTGTAATTCTCCATTGCCTCTGAAATTTTAACAAAAATATTACTTACTGTTGGTTATGTTAGCAGTACGGGCATCGTTTCGAATTTGTAGGTTTCCATCATGCGAAAGCCCGATATCGTAAATTACGTGAGTGCATAAGCTAGTATTTAAATCCTCAGGTTGGACGCCTGTATGATATCGCCAACTGTCGTAAACACATATTATTTTTATAGAACGGTCTTCTGGTTTTTTTGTTCGAAACTTCTGTGGACGTTTCTATTCGATGACAACTAGGTGTTGGTAATCCCCAAGACCCACCTACACATTGTGAACTATTTGAACTAGCCCGGGGGGCCATAAAACCTTCAGGACATGTGTATGTCAAAGTGGTATACTCTGTCGCCTCAGAACAATGAATTACCTTCCCATCTTTGTTCGTGCACTGATAAACAGCTGTTGGAGGCAGATTTAATTCTGGACACGTTACTGAAAAATAAAACTAGGATAGTCACAAGAGAGAGCGTATGCATTATGTGGATTTGTTGTACTTTTAGTAATATTATTATTTTCCTATCTAATTTGAATGGTAATAAAATAAATAATGATGCTTTTGACTTTTTGGTCAAAAATGAGCAATAATTTTTTATTTATAATTATAAAGTTATCTAATTTATATTCAATTATATAATAACGCATATTTAATAAAGAAAAACGTCAGCCAGAATAAGATTATACCAACGTCTTAAACTCACCAACAGTCAATTTACTAACATCAAATATTATGTAACTTTTTGAATATGAAAAATGAATAAAATGGTCTGCTTTTGCACCTTGATTTACTGATGATTCCCATATTAATTGCTTAGGCACTGAGGCCAACCTTTCGTGAACCATTGGGGGTGACATACTGTGATAAGTAGATATAGGAATTTAGGACGACATGCCAGGGACGGTTTTATTACCTAATACTATTCCGAAAAATACGCGTTTCATGTTATGTAAACACCAACAGAACGAACTGAATTAACTAGCCGTAAAAATTATTTAATCTCAAGGGGTGAAGGGAATTCTGAATATATTCACTTTTGTACCAACAGTGGAGGGAAACTGAACACTAACAAAAGAACGCCAGTGAAATTAATTGTATTCAGTTAAGGTAACTACAATCAGTTTATTCAGCACGAAAGAAAACAGCTAATGAAGGCATTTTTCTTATTGCGAACAACTTAGCACCGGATGCGAATACATTAGAAGCCATGGATTTGAAATCATAATCTGGATGTCTTGAATTTTTGGAAGAAACAGAAAAATTGTCGACTTTTATAGAAAAATTCATAAATGTCCTGATTTTTAGTAATTCCTATAAAGCGCTTCTGAAAATTTAAATGTATGCTTATCTAATTTCTTTTTAAAGATATACTTATTTGAGCTTCCTGCCTATGTAAAATGTTTATCAATCTAGAAGACCATTCGCTAATTTATAGCTGTTTTTATATATTTTTTTCGTAAATTAATACTTTGTTGCCAAATTCTTTATTTTGGATTTGAGTTGTGTAAGATTGGTGGAAACCTTGACTTAAGAAACGCTATTCGGTGATATAACGTCTTTTCATAGGGAGAAATTACATGTTTATTTACTTCATGGTTGGGGTTATTATTAAAAAAAAAAACTAAATTGTGAATGAAATATTAATAAACAAATTTATTTTAGATTCTTCATTCATTTCTGAAGAGCGCACTAAGTACTTACATTGACATTTTGGCATATTATATGATGAGTCACACTTAATGGCTGAGCCACCAGACGATATATGAAAACCATGTTTACAAATAATTTTTAAAACAGTGTTTGAGGGAACACTGTCTCCTGGTTTTTTATCTTTATTTTCAATAATCCATTCTCCGTTTTCAGGATAAGGTGGTAGCAAACAATCTTTTATAGAGTATTTAGTCAATGCGCGGTCTACATACTCATAATAAAATGCCACCTTCGTGTACAACGAATTTTGCTGGATATCGCATTCCCCATTGTGAGAAACACCTAGGCTAACAACACCATGGACATAATATCTATTATCATCAGAATTTTTGAAAAATAGGCCACTACCACTGTCACCCTTACATACGCTTATGTTTTTATTGTAAAATCCGGCACATATTTTGTCTATCGTGTTGTATTTATCAGCCCAATCACGCGGCAGTTCCTGTGCACAGGTTGTTTCATATTTGTAGGGAATTTCTAACGTTCTTAATTCATCGGATGGAAGGCCTCCTTCCTTAACTCCCCAGCCGGATATCTAAAGACGTACAATAATTATTTATACCATCAAAAAACATTAATTGCATTCAGAGCTGTCAGGTACTTCAATTAAAAGGATTGAAATAGTAATTTAATTATTTTTAAGTAATTAAATTACTTTAATTCAATTACTTTTTTGGACGCCTTAAAATAATTGGTATTTGAATTACTTTTGTAAAAGTAATTGTAGTTGGTAATTGTTTTATTGTTTTTGGTAATTGAAGTACTGAACAAATAATTCAATTCCTTTTGGGTAATTCAATTCCTTTCAGATACTTTAATTACCTTAAAATAATTGAAATTGTATCGAAAATATTCCGAGAAAAATTGCAACGCACTTGGCTTTAATAACTTGTCTGAGCTTGTCGTTTGACAGTATTTTTGTTTTCTTTCAGTTATCCAGTGCACTACACAGTATACAGTAGCTGTGATTGCAAGAAAACCATGTTTTGAATTATTTGTGTCCTTGTGTTTTTAATTCTTAAAAAGTTGCCTAGCAAGGTAAGTAAATATTAAATAATAAATTTGTTCTTTACTATTTTTTAAATATTAATATATGTTATACATATATCTCCAATATTGGCAATATCTGTTATTTTACCTATTTGATTTAATCAAATACCTATTAATATTAGTTACACTGACAAAATTTAATTTTAATAATGATTGTAGAAACAAAACTTTTGCACAGAAATGCGTTTCATGTTGAACTCAAATATCGAATAAAAAATGTCTGTCTGTATGTATGTCTGTGTGTAGACCATTTCTTGTCAACACAATAATTTCTGTTAGACTTGAAAATTTTATTTTAAATTTAGTACACATATGATACGTGTTTGAATGACCTAATAATTATTTAAAAATACATGTACATTGTGCCCCTTTTTGGTAGGTATTTGAATTTCTTTTATTTTCAGTCGATATTTCCATTATTTTTGGTAATTCAATTACATTCAAAGTAATTCAATTAAATAGAGTAATTGAAGTATAAGGTAAAGTAATTGAATTCCTTTACTTCAAAAAAATATATTTTCGACGAGTAATTGATACTTGAAGCACTGTGTAAAATGAGGAGTAATTGGTAATGGAAATATTTACTACTTTGATTGATAATTGGTAATTGGTACTTCAATTACTTTTAATGGGTAATTGTGACAGCTCTGATTGCATTACTACCACAGAATTAAAGAACTAGAAATGAAAAAGCATATGTTAAGTCTGTGCTTTTTAAAGGCCGGAAATTACGTTAAACCCCGCAGTGTTAGCGCAGTACGAATTTATTAAACCTTCTACTGAATCACATACCAACACAGGATTCACAGAAACAATTGTTTATTTTTGCTGTCAAAAATACGTAATGCTCATGCTCACTGCCGATTTTTCGCAGTCATATTAGGGGTTCCAACTCATAAATTAGGTTTAATGTTTATCAGTTCTAGTTTTTTAATGTGTTCTATACTCACTATTTTATTACTACAATAAACTTACCACACCAAGATTTCCGACGTGCAGGTTAATATTGTTTACATCATTGATACATACAGGTTGTACCCATTTATTCAGAATAAACGATCTTTCTGTCACTAGTATAGCTATGTCGGCCAAATTACGTCTACTCTCTCCTTTATAATGTGGATGGACCTTTATATGACGTATCTGTAATATTTCATAATTACTATAGTATCCAAGAGAAATGACCCCTAAGTTTGTTTTCTGCCGTTTGCTTTAAAAAAATATTGCTGGAAATTTTTGTGATCTATTTTCGTAACATTTACATATTACCTGCAATTTAATGCTATTTGAAGAAATATCCCTAAAAGTAATTAAATTATAAATCTAAGACGAATTAGATTTGCGCACACAGGCAGAGTCAGCCCTTGGCTTGTAATGTTCCAATAGCCGGACCTGGTGATTTGACATATGCTTGGAATTAGCGCACATTATATGCCTTCCGACTAATCAACAATGGAAGATGTTGGCATGTCTTAAGTTTTCTTGCTGTATTTTTGTGTAACTCCCAAAAACAGACCTTTTTGTGATATATTTTCAGGAATATCGACAACGACCCCGTACAATTTTTTAAAATTTTAGCATGTAATCATCAGGGTCAAATACTACTCTAGAGTCTAGGACCGGTAGGTGCTACTGCCTCATATGGTTGACAGAAGGACATACGTAGACAAATAAAAGCAAAAGTATAAAATGAATAACGACATACAAACCGCTTGATATACAGGCTGGGGCAATAGTTCGTCGGACTTCGATATCTCGAGTTCTACGATAGCTAGAAATTTTTAAAAAATTGCAAGTAAACTAGATAATAAAGTCTATAACTGGAAATTATTTTCGAACATACAGGGCGAGCCAAGACGAAATTACAGGACCAAGTGCCTTTTTTTTAAATGGAATGCTATGTATATCGGTACATTTTTTTGAAGCCTCTTTCTAGGCTCTATTCATTCCTCTATTATTATTGGCTATATCCCAACCACTTTGATGTAATGAATTTTTTTGTTGAAATAATGCCATCTGCAGATGGATATTAAAAAAAATCACCACAGTCAAAATTATGGGTTTTAAGAAAAACTTATGTGAATACCCGTTACGACATATCTAATTAATGTTTCTGAATCATTTTCATTTCCTAAAAATGTACAGGGTGGCCAAAAATTAGTATTCAATTAAGAACTTTTTAAATTGAATTTTCTCAATTTTTTCAAATAGAACACCCTGTATATTTTTCAACGATGTGATGTAAAAATGAAAAACGAACATTTTTTGTAAGTACTTCCCTATGGCTAATTGCAACCATTTTCGTTTTATAAATAAATAAGTGTTTATTTTTCAGTTAAGAACTTTTTAAATTGAATTTTCTCAATTTTTTCAAATGAAACACCCTGTATATTTTTCGACAATATGATGTAGAAATGAAAAACGAACATTTTTTGTAAGTACTTGCCTATGGCTAATTGCAACCATTTTCGTTTTATAAATAAATAAGTGTCAAATTCAAGAATAAACTTAAAAAAAGAGAGAGATTGTGAAAGTGAAAATTTAACAAGCTTTAAAAAATAGTAGTGGTGAAAGTAGATATTTATTGTTCTACTTACTTGTAAATACTGAGCCTTTTTATCTCTAGTGTCGTTGTATTTATTGTATATTTTTCCAGCACCAACAAGGTAGTTTTCTTTTGAGAGAGCATCACCATAGTCATTAGTAACACAGTGGGCAGCTAAAAATTATATTAAAATTTATGAGTTATTGCAGTTATATACTGGGTGATTCTGGTAGGTATTCGCACCTTCATAACTACCATTTTAAGAAAAATAAAAAGTTTTTTAGTGGTCAACAATGGTTGATAAATGATATGATAATTTGAGCATGGTATTCGTATTTCTGTGGCACAAATGCTTTTTTCAAACTTAGCAGTTTGTTTTTTTATGTGTAATTTTGATAGGATGTTTTCATTTCCAACAGTTATATCACATGCGACTATTTGCATAAGAAAATAACTAAAAAATCGAATACCATGGAAGTAGGACTACCACATTTAAATGTATAAGTTTTAAACCATTGTTGAGTTCCAGTAGTAATTTTATAATTTTTAAAAATACGTTCAAGTTCAAGTTGCAAATATCAATCTGATTTTCTCGGTATGTACAGAATGTTTTAAAAAATGTGGGAGTAAACGATATGGAAATTATTTATGCAAAAATAGGGTCAAAAGTGGTCAATTGCTTTGGTCTTTTTCGTAAAGAATTACCTAATTCTTGCTTTTAATTTTTTGCTCTAATTGGTTCAACAAAATTTTACTTTGCTCCACAATTTACCACTGCCCTCAAAATTTCTGTAGACGCCTATGCAATTATTTGTAAACAGATTTAAAAAAAATGAAATGTTGAATGAACCTTGCCCAGGGCAGAAAAACAGGAAATTTGTATCTGCCACCTTCTTCTACGAAGCAGCAGCATATATAATTAACAATAAATTATTCCACATTCTTTCAAGATATTACAAATCAACAAAACAGTTGAATGTATTTCATATTAAAAAAAAGAAAGAAAATAAATAACGAATTGTACTACGCGACGTATTACTTCAAATAAACAAGTATTAAAATTATTATTGTCAGTGTTAAAGGTTAAGTTATAATATAATTGATTTATTTATTTTATTTTGTTTTACTTTATTTTATTTTATTTTACATACACGAGCCCAACAGAATTTACATTCCTATTACAGGACCGGACATACAGGACAGCATAAATGGTAATTGTATATACAAAGCTAAACTAAGATTAACAAAATACGACTCAAATACAGAATTTAACTTACATTAGTATATTTCTCTATATAAAACAAGAATAACTAGTAAAATTTTGATTTTAATTTGACAGTCTACTATTAAAAATGTCGACATTTTTTTCAATAAACTGATAATTGCGGCACACAACATATAATGGGGAATACTTTGATATTTGTGCATGCATTTGGTAGATAAAATAAAAATATAGATCGAGTTGGCCTAGAGGATGCCCTGAAGTTAATTTGCGATAATAACTGTGGGCAGTCGATCGTATTATTCAGAAGCTTATAGAGATAAGTAATACCTTGCATGTCCCTACGCTGGCTGCTTCATAGAGCGGTATTTGAAACGGTTTAATAAGTGGTGTTCATATCCTACAGGAGGATATCAATGATCAGTTTTAAAAGTAAGGAATTTTAAAAACTTTCTTTGAATGCCTTCAATATTGTGAACATCATAGTATGGATTCCATACCACGTTTGCGTATTCAAGCTTAGGGCGCACTATAATTATATAATTATATAATATCTTTAGTGTATTTATATTATAAAAATCGTGGGAATTGCACATAATGAAGCCAAGCATTCTGAAAGATGACGCCACAATATTATTCATGTGCTCTTTAAACGAGAGCTGAGAGTCAAACGCGACACCTAGACCTTTAAAACTGTCGTGGCGATTATTGATTGGTCTGATTTGTTTTCCACAAGGTATATAATGAAACTATTTTCTTTTTCGTCGTCCGCAGAATTCTTTAGGTTGCAGCCAATGTCAACTGAAATAAAGGAGACGAAAACAAGGCAAAAATATTTTTAAAACAACTAATACACGGTATTTTACAAACACCTCAATTCCTAATTATTACTAATGTTTGCCATTGACGCGCAACGTATCTAACTTTAATTTGACGCAAATGGGTCTGTGTCGAAAAAAACAGCTCAAATTTTAATGAGACTGTTCAAATTGGGGTTACAGAACATTGGACTCTGAATTCTACAGCTTCTTTTCCCCAGGTTGTTACCATAACATTTGATACACTAGACAGTTCGTAAAGTCCCCCATCTCAATAAATTTTACCCATCGGAAATTAACTGGACGACTTTGTTGGTAAATACAATGGCCAGCTTTGTTATCTGATTTAACACACGTTGATTTTTCTTATAAGCATAGGATTATTTTAAATCTGTCATTTACCAATGGCAGTGATACCTTTGCCTCAATGTGAGATGAAATGGAAAATATTTTAAATAATTATTATAATTTCCTGTTTGAGCATGTTATCGTTATCATATTATGATATAACGGGTCAGCAGTTTTGTTTGCATTCATGAACATCGTCGTCTCGACGTGTATTCAGTGTTCAATCGTCAATGTGTTTTATATCTATTGAATTATGTGTTGACACGAATATGCAACATTTTTTTCCTATAATAGTTATACAACAAAATTTAAGTGCACTAGTCCTAGAGTGGGTTGAAACCTTTGATGTGAAGATAACACTGACGTAGTTTTTCACGAAACACCAAAACACTATATACTGCATTTGACACGAGTTTCGCCAATCAAGTTGGCATAATCTGGAGATGATTAAAACTAAACTTATGCTAACAATCTACGCTATTTATACTCAAACTATTGGGATAGGCCCTCTGTCATTATTCATACTATTTTTACACTTTATGATTTCCAAGCTTTCAAATGCATCCAGCTGTCTAGTATTTGTTACATTCCTAATAAATCTTAAATTGCTAATGTCTATTTCATGGTTGTTCTCAAACGAATGTTGGGCTACACTAGACTTATCTGTTCTACCATATTTGAGATGGGCCATATGCTCTTGGAATCTAGTTTGAATTGATCGTCTAGTCTGTCCAACATATTTTTTGATTACAGTCTTTACAGCTAATTTCGTAAATCCCCGACTTTTCGTTTGTTTTAATTCCACTACTTGTTTCGAGCACACATATACATACATACCAGTTAAGACGACTCTTAACCCTATTATAGTTCCACCACAAATATTTTTGTATCCTTCATCGTCTTTATGGTAGATTGCTGTAACCCACGGGTACTCTATGATTTCAGTCACTTTTCCACCAAAAATTAGTTGTATGCTATCGTCGTTAACTTTTCTTCCACATACTAAAATAAATAATAATAAATAAGTAACAAATAAATATTAGATACAGGATATGCATGATTTCAATCTGATTCCGGTATCAAAACTAATAAGAAGATTGCTTCAATGGTATTTGATTTCTACGTCAAATTCAAATATGACAGTTTCCTGACATTATGTTATACAGGGTGGCCCATCGAAAACAGTGTCATCCGGGTTTATGCCATTTTGAGTTGTTCATGTCCTAAGTTATTTAACTTGTAGGTAAGCTAATTTAACAGGTTTTTAAATGGTGTGATCACATGACCCTTGTCATTTGATATTTTGGGTGTAAATATCATCTCCGTTTAGGGGTTGAGGTGGTACCAAGTATATAGTAAATTTAAGTGTGAAAATAAAATCGACCTGTCAAATGTTGAACCAAAATTGTTTAAACCAGGATGAACTGTTTTCGGCGATTTAGACTAAAGAATAAAAATTCATCAAATTTGCTGGTTAATATTTTGATTATTCGATACCTATGTATTAGACATAAAAGTATGCACCTAAAACAAGTTTTTATCAATATGCCTTAAAAATTAGATTACAAAATACAAGTTTTTTTTTGCCACTAAGTTTTAAATATTCTACACATTCATTAAAGTACTTGAACAAACCTGGTTGACATACTGGATTTGGATAATTCCAACTTCCATCTGAACAAGTGAGAGTTTTCTTGTAACCAAATGGGGTTTCGTAGAAATCGGCACATGTATATGATAGATAAGTTCCTTCGGTTGCCTCCTGACAACTTATCTCATTTCCTTTCTTATCGATACATTTCAATGATATGGTAGATGTTGGGTTTATAGGAGGGCATAGTGCTAAAAGCATATTTTGATTTTAAAAACGAATTTATCATTTCTGTAATTTTTATAAAGCCCAAAAAATATCAAGATCTTTCTTTTATAATCTTTTAGCACCACTAATCAGCAAATTCAGCAGTCTATCCGTTTACAGTATGCTTCCGTTGTTAAAATTTTTGCCAAATTCTAGGCCATTCTCCATAATGTCCCCTTTTTTTCCTCAAAATTCAAGGACATGCTTGGGAAAATCTATGTACTTAGGATGAACTAGGATTTAGCAAAAATGTAAACAAAATAGTCTTACAACATAAAAAAAGAAAATCTATAAAGTAGTTTGAAAAAGTTAACAGATTTTGCCTCACAAATATTAGGGTAATATTTTACATTTTTTTTTGATTTACATCAGTTTTCAAGTAATGTTTTGAGTAGCTATATTTTTCAAGTTTCAGTGAATCTTAGAAGAGTTATTCATTTAAGAAGGAAGAAGATAAATTGAAAGAATGTCATAGATAGATATGGGGGGGGGGAGGTAGCGATATATTCCAGAAATGATTTTTACATGGATATTATATTATAAACATCTAATGAAACATTACCAAACAATATGAAGTGATAAAATATTCTTATGTACTGCGCAATAAATCTGTTTTCTTTATAAAAATGATAGATAGATAGAAATGAATAAATGGGCTTGTCGCGTCGCTTGGCTGTCACGGTTACGACCACTGCCCCATGTTGAAATGAATATACTTTAAATACGTAGTATTTATAATAAGATGTCTATGTGAATAACACGTAGATACGTAAACAGTACGAAATCAAAGACAACGGAGACTAACTTTTTTTTAAATGTCTTGTTCAATTCGTTCTGTGAATAAAATGAACTTGTGGATTACTGATTTCCCGGAGTTGCAATTTAATGGCACATAATTATATTACAAGATGTAAAAAGCACTTTCGTGCAACGTCAAAGCAAACATTTCCTCAGACAGTTATAAGAAGTGTGTGAGTGGTAATATTACTGATAGTGACAGGCAAACAAGTTTTAACTTGGATATAGTGGAAATGATGGTTGCGTGTACTGTATCGTGGATGAGACTAGATAATTCGGATACGATATTAAGAAAAAACCAACCAATGCTTGTGGCTGGAAGGTTGAAAATGTTTTAGTGTGTGCATTAATATTAGTAATATACTTCGGCTCTTGTGATCGCTGGTTAAAAATACATGTGTGCTTTAGTGACTTTCTTCGTATTTGATGTAGCCCAAAATAACCACAAGGTAAGATATTGTGTTATATATGCATGAACATATTTACGCGGTGACACATTACCTAGCAACAATATTTCTTAAGATTTTCCTAAAATTTCCAAATATCTGTTAATCCAGAATGTAATGATCTTTCTTTATTTAAATGAAATTAAGAATTAAGGGATTGTAAAAATTATAAAAATCTTATCTAAGTACTTACTTTCACATGTAGGTAGTTTTGAAGGATCCCAATTAGTATCACACACCACATACGGGCTTATAACGGATAACTTATATCCTACATTACACTCATACTTCAAAAGAGTGTTTATACTTATTGTACCCCCAGGCAAGCCTTCGCCAGCTAAGAGGCTCCAGCGTCCATTATCTGGATATGGTGGTAGACCACACGTATGCCTAAAAATGATTAATTTATCTTATTTTCGTTTCTTCACTTTTCAAGTGAGGAAGTTATGCATTCATGAAAAAAAATTACGTTTCTACGCTTTCTCGACGAATTATGAAACAACAAGATTTAAAAAAAAAATCTGCCGTTGTGTCTGTGTATATTGTAATAAATCTTTCAAATTTGGTACACATGTACTAGACGCCTAGAAAAAAGTATGAATCCGTTGATGAGCATAATAGGCAGGACAGAACTGAGCCGGGGGCTAGGGAGCGCCGCCCCCTACGCCTTTTGATCCTAAGTGCCCCGGCACCTTAGTGAATCTCAGAAAATTACTCTACGATTGTTGTAAAATAATACCGAAAACATGATCAAATATTTATGCAACAATACTAATATTACCACTATACATATTATGTTAAGAGTTGACTGTTTTTATTTTTTATTACCTATTTGATCACATATTTTTGTTTTGTACAGGGTAATCAGCTGAAAATTATATTTAGTTTTGGAAACTCATTTCTTATTCTCACAATCTTAGCAAGAAAAACATGTAAATGTATTAAATAATCCAGATAGAGTAAAATTAGCCTCGTTTGTACAAATTATGTCTGCAATGAAATTATTATCTTGTACCATTCGTTGCAAAAAATACATACAGTGGAAATTAAGTAACGCATAAATTCGGTAATTCCGTTGCTATTAGTTTTTTGGAAAAAATCTCGAAGGGGTATAGCGATTTTAACTTCAGCAAATATTTTTAGTCTGTTTTCAGTTTCTTATGTCATTTATTTTTTAAGTTTTGACGTCATAGACTTTTTTTTTAAATGAGAACCTATATTTTTTATTATTGATTTTGGTAGTAGTTTTTATTTCGGTTCTGACCGTATAAAATTTTCAATATGTTATTATTTGAAAAAATCGAGAAAAAAGTCTTAAAGTTCCAATAACAAAAATTCATTAAATTGGGAAAATTTATCTAGTTGCCTAAGTTTGACGCAAAGTTATCGACGGCACATTCGTTTTTATTTTGAAATTATACAAATAGTTGAAAAATCGAACTAGAAATTTATTATCTGCTCAATTCAAAGTTAGTAATAACGATAACTTTGTGAGGCAAACATTAGTATAAAAAGAAACTAAATTGCTTAACCAGAAAAGAAATCTAACAATATCATCAAACACAAAAATAAGCACAGAAATAACAGTTGTTAAATTACATTTACACTAAATGTTCAAATTGACGACCCTGTACTAAGACGATTATAAAATTCATTTCTCACATTATGAATAGTTTGAGGCGATATTAACCTAATCTCATGTTGAATTCTTTGCCTGGATCGTCTAAATTATTGGGTCGATTGTTGTACACTTTACTTTTTAAGTACCCCCATAAAAAGAAGTCTAATGGCGTTAGATCAGGAGACCTAGGCGGCCATTCTATCTAACCTCTTCTCCCTATCCATCTTGCTGGGAGAACTTGGTCCAAGTAGCGTCGCACAATAATTGCGTAATGAGGCGGAGCGCCATCTTGTTGTAACCAAATGGTATTATTTGGTAGGTCAGGGTTATTTGCATTGGGGAATAATGAAGCTAATGCAGGCATCAATTTCAACTGTAAAAATTGCAGATATCTATCTCCAGTCAAATTGTTTTCAAAAAAGAATGGACCTATAATTCTGTCACCAATAATTCCTGTCCTAGCATTAACTTTCTGAGGATATTAGGTATGACTTTCCTGCATCCAATGGGGATTGTCCCTAGCCCAATATCTACAATTCTGTCTATTGACATGACCATTTAAATAAAATGTTGCTTCATCCTAAAATAAAACATGCTGGGAAAACATTGGATCGCGGTTGCAAATTTCCATCATTTGTTCACAAAACTCTTGCCTACAATAAAAGTCATCTTCTGTCAACTCATGAACCAAGTGCACCTCATATGGGTGGAATTTTTGAACTTTCAAAAGTTTTAGAACTGTACTGTGGCTTATATTATGGTTCAAAGCAATGCTTCTACTGGTTGAATGTGGATTGTTTTCACTTGCACATCAAGTTGTGCATCTTCATTTAATGTCGCCGGACGTCCAGTTTTTGGAAGATTCTTTACAACGCCATGTTCCCGAAATTTTTTTTCAATCCTACTAATTGTTGATTGATTTATGGGCTGATCCGGGTATATTTCTCTAAAAATATGACACATTTCTTGATGTGTTCTAGCTCTGTCGCCATAACCAATCATTATTAACACTTCAATTCTCTGTTTGTCGCTCAACTGTACCATTTTTATTAATAAAATAGTTTTTCTAATTTAGAAAAAGCAAAATAATAACACTTATTCTATTGTGACATTTACAAATTGTTTAAATTTGACAGCCGTAACTAATGTGATACACCGGCAACTAGATAAATTTACCCAATTTAATGAATTTTTATTATTTGAACTTTAAGACTGTCTTTCTCGATTTTTTCAAAGAGTAACATATTTAAAATTTTATACGGTCGGAACCAGAATAAAATCTACTACCAAAATCAATAATAAAAAATATAGGTTGTCATTACAAAAAAAAATCGATGACGTCATAACTTAAAAAAATAAATGACATAAGAAACTGAAATTAGACTGAAAATATTTACCGAAGTTAAAGTCGCTATACCCCTTCGAGATTTTTTCCGAAAAATTAATATCAACGGAATTACTGAATTTATGCGTTACTTAATTTCCACACTGTATATTTTTTCGGACCACATTGAATTTATAGAGTTTAAATTTATTTTTCTTGAGTGCATTTTGAATATATCTGTAGGACATTCCAAGAACACGTACGATTTCGTTGTTCGGTAAACATCTGGTTGTTATTTTTCTTCATTTGCTTTATAATTTCATTTAATAGTATGCAACTTCTAATTTTTTTAGGTATTCAAAATGAGTTGTATGTAGGCATCTTACCTGAGAATATTTTCTTTCGTATGAACGTTTGGCTTTAGTTACTTCCATTTAACAGGTTATTGCATTCCTCTAGGCATACGAGAGCATTTTTAATCATTTATTTTTAAACAGAAAACTCTTTAAGAAGTAACGAGCAAGTAATTAAAATCGGCTATTAGAATTAATTTGACTGCTAAATAATTGGTATTTTACATCATTTATTATTTTATGCATGGCCATCTATGCAAAAGGAAACTATCCATATAGGTATCTAAAAATATACAGGGCGTCCCATTTACAAAATGTAACTTTGTGGCGTATATATTAAGATGGACATATACGAAAACTTGATGCCCAGGTAACACTAATGCTCTTATTAAGATCTCCAAGGTCGCTTTAAAATTATACAATAAAACTTCGAATAAAACCAAATGATCTTCAAGACAAGCTTAGGATCACCATAAAGCAGCTTCTAGCAAAAAGGGACCATCCTAAAAGGGTCTTGAAGACAAAATTTTAAAACTATATTAAAAACCATTTAATTTTAATTTCATATTCTTAAAGAGTTATTCAAGACAACCTTAAATTTATGTATTAAAACGTTTTGCATTTAAAATAAAATTGCAGCAGACTAAATTGCCTTGAGAATCATTATAATTAATCCTAAAAGGGTTTTATTTTGTTTTAAAGTCGGACAACTTTATGCGTGAAATAGTTAAAACAACGGCAAGTCTCTAATGGGGCAGAGTGGTAATATTTTAAACGTAACTCATATAAAGCTGATCAAAAATAATATTCAAATGCAAACTATTCTGGTAAAAATTACCAACGGATGGCACTTTTCTGACAAAATATAATAAAATACTTCTACGTAACTCGAGCGCCACCAATATAATGTTTTTCTTTTTTAAAAATATCGTCAATTTTTATTTTGCATCTAAACATCCAAATGCATTTTTTTTATTAAATTGCATGTTTGGACACACCGTCCTTCAGTTATTTAAGAGGATGTAAAGCGCATATATTTCAATAATATTTTTTTCTTTGGCTATTGAAAATATTCATCATGGCGGGTCTGTATCTTATATAAAAAATGGCGTGGTCTGGATAAAAACTGATTGCAAGTTAATAGAACATTTTAAATCTTACAAGACTTAAAATAGCGTTTTATTTACCACTTTAAGTACAATTACTCTCCCAGACATTTATTTACTCTTCCTTTTAAAACTGAGTTGCTTTAATATGTTCAAACTCGTGGCCTTATTGATTTAAAGGGATCTGGCGCGCGTATGAAATCCTAACCTTAAAATTGTGCCGGTGTTGTGATTGCTGGATTTAGTGACTTCGTTTTAATTTAAAATACTTGTCACTAATATTTTCCATTTTGAATATGTCTTCTAGTTTTCATTCAAGCATAAAGTAGGTACACGGACTGCACTGGTTCACTAAATCAGCAATCAGTTTATTGAGCAGATGGCGTGTTTTCTCCGATTATGGAGGGGGTAGAATTAGTTTTAATAAAGTCATCAAAAATCCAACAGGCATTTCTTTTAATCAAATTGACTAAATTAAAACCTTTGAACTTTAAAATATTCTTAATTTACTCTTTAAAAAGCAAAAACTATGTTTTAGGATTTAATGTGGAATTTCATAGAGCATATAGGCTTAAGATAAAATAGTTTTCTTAATGGGTTTTAAAGACTACATCAAGGATACTCCATAAAACTACATTAAAACCATTTGTTCCAAAATGGGTTGTTTTAAAACCAACTTGCTATTTAATTCTTTAAAAAGGCAAATTAGTTTTAAAATAGCCAATGTCAAGAGTATTATAAAACTAGCATAAGATCAATAGGGCATTAGGAGCAAACCGTATTTTTATTTTAATTTAAAGAGTGCATTAAATCCTTTGCATAAGAATCAGTGGTCTTTAAGAACTTTTAGTTTATCTTAAGGTAATTTTAAAACCACTATCATTTTATTGAACATGTTAAAGCACTTTTAAAACCTAAATAAATGAAAAGTATCTTAGAGTTGTTACTTGGGTGGAATATGCTACTGATCCATTTTTACATTTTTTCCTATACTTTTAAGAAAAATAAATGGATTTAAAATGCAGAATTTTCAGCTGATCATCCTGTACATTGTACAAAAAAAGCATATTTTTAATTTTTTATATTTTTTGGTTATTTTTCAATAAAAAACAAATAAATAACTATGGGGTCTTTTTCACCAACAAAAGTTTCAACGCCTCTTGTTCACCTAGAGCCCACACCATTTTTTAAAGCCAGTCCGGTCCTGATTATTATCTGCCTGCTGAATGAAATAAAATCATAATTCAAACTGTACTCACCCCTCTATAGACTGACGTCTATATCTTGTAAAAACTAGATTTCTGAATGTAGATGTCACTATTTCTTCCAACACCACCGTCTCTAAAAAGTGAAATAAAAATTTGAACTTAGGTTTTATTTTAATTGCCAACTTACCAATAAATAAATATAAACAAACCAAAATAGCGGCCAAAGTGTTATTTTTCATTATATTTATTAGCTATTCATATAACTAACCAGTATTACTATTGTCCGCCAAATGTGATTAACCAAACAGAATTATATTTTTACTTGTCTAACAGGTTTAGGCTGTTAGTACGTACAGTACAAGTGCTTCAAAATCATTACTAATTATTAATTACCAATTTATCATAACAGCCCCACAGCAATGGAAAATTTAGTTTGTATTTGCAGAAACTGTGGTAAAAGATAACGTACGAGTATATATCATATTTAACATTATTTATTTGTTTATAAACATTTTAACTCAATAACACACGTTTTAATTATTTTGCACTAGGAAAGAAGACCTATAAATACATAAAAGCATAAATTAACATTACACTGCTTCATTTTCACTGTAGATATTCAATGGTTGAGACTGATTGTATGCGAAGAATGAATTTAAATTGTATGAAATATATGTATATTCCAAATGAATACATACTAACACATCACAGTGGACTATCCACGCAGAAACTGATGAAATGTTGAATATAACAATGTATAAAGAATGTTTATAAGGTAGCATGTGCGCCGGGAGAGGGGACAGAGGGGCGGACGCTCCCCCTGGTAATGTAAATTGAGTATAACCTCTATTGAAAATAGGTTTGTTTATAAAAAATGTGAAGTTCACTGTTTTAAAATCGAATTGGCAACATTGCTATTACCGACAAAGCGTGAATCCCGCTTGCCCTTTCATTATTACATGATTCAACCTTTAACCGATGTCTCGTCCGTGCACGTGTTGCGTCAGAAGATCCATAATAATTATTATTTAGTGCAGTGTGCAGTGGACTAGAGCAAGCGTCAATTAAAGGTAGGTGGAATATTGTAGATGTATTTTTCCAATTACATTTTTCCAATCACCATGATATATTTTCACTTTAAAATCAACTTTTCCATTATCACGTGGATACTTCTTTCAAACAGAATTGTATGAAAAAGTAACCCATCTTTCTTTATTTTTCTAGAAGTTACAAGTTACTATGGATATCAGAAAGTTATTCTCCAAAATTGATGAAAGTAGCACGACTTCTGATTCTGAAATTAATCCCCCTATCAAGAAGTTAAAGCTAGACCACACTAATCAAACTGAACCAGTATCTTCATGTTCAAGTTCTGATAGAAATCCTACTAATCCTAGGGGAGAGTTGAAGCTAGATGATGTTACCAACGAACCGATACCTTCGTGCTTAATAAGTACCGATGACGATCATTTGAAAAAAAATCAAAATCTGATGGATTTGGGACAATATATTACGTTCCATGCAAATATATCAAATGGAATGAGATATAAATTACTTCAACACCCATACATACCAGAATCAGATTACAATTTCGAAAATGATGTTCCCATGGGAAAAATATATTTTAAATACGATTTGCTAGCTCAATATAACTGGTTTCAAATTTCAAATAAGCTGAGAGGAGCTCTGTGCAAGAACTGTGTGGTTTTTCGTCCAGTTTTGAAAAGAGGTATAATGGGTTTATTTATTATTAAGGAATTCACCAAATACAAAGATTTTCATGCACAAGCCAAAGCACATGTGGGTTCAGAATGACATTGAGATTCTAGTACAAGGGCCAAAGAATTTTTGGACAGATATTCTGGCAAAACTCAATCAGTCTGTGAAATAATTGATTCCCATCGAAGTTCAATAATAGAAAAGAACAGAAAACTGCTCAAACAAATCATTTTCTCTTTAATTTTCTGTGCTACTCACGATATGGCTATTCGTGGGAAAGAGTCGGAGGAAGGCAATTTTAAAGATCTTTTGAAATTTAGGATTGAGAGCGGTGACCTCGTATTATCAGAACATTTAGAAACCTGCAGAAAAATGCTAAATACACATCTCACCAAGTGCAAAATGAATTGATTAAGATATGTGGAAATATTGTGTGGAAAAACATAGTTAAGGAAGTAAACAGGAGCGAAAGATTCTCGTTATTAGCGGATGAATCCGCCGACATATCTGGAAAAGAGCAACTATTCATTGGAGTAAGGTTCATACATGCTTTGAATAACATTAGAGAAGAAATCTTGGGGTTTACTGAGCTAGTACGTATGGACGCAATAACCGTTGCAGAAACAATTCTTTCTACCGTGTGTGACTATGGATTGAATTTGAAATGGGGCTAGGATTTGATGGATGTTCAACAATGGCGGAAAAAGAAAATGACGTTCAAATACAAATAAGAGATCAATACCCATGGGTTACATTCTTCCACAGTTCTTCACATCTACTAAATTTGGTGATAAATTATTTAAATTCTGTGAACGAGATACAAAACTGTGTTGGTGTTATAAAAGAGATCATCAATTTTTTTCGAGATAGTCCACGTCGCCGTTTCTTAGTTCTCAATATCTCTTTGTTTTCTGAAACTAGATGGACCGCCAAATATAAATTAATACGTTTATTTTTTGAGAATTTCGTTGATATTAAATCTGTGTTAGATGATCTGACTACAACCAGAGATTTCAGTCAAGCCACAATAACTAAATCTGAGCAACTATCATGTTCGTCATCTACACCTAAGTTTATTATTTGTCTGAACATATAGCAAAATACTCAGCCCAGTTGAAGCCATAGCCTGCAGGGAAAATCTGTGAATTTGTTAGATGTTCAAAAACATATTGAGAATTTGCTGCAGATATTCGAAAACAAAAGAAGATGCAAATGAATGTTTCCGGAGTATTTTCACAAGATTAGTTAAAATTGCCGATGAATTCGGAATAGAAATTGAGTAACCCCGCATAGCAAGACGTCAGATAAATAGACCCAATATCCAGACGGCTTCTGCTGAAGAATACTTCAAAATTTCTTTTTTCATTCCATATATGGTCTCTTTGATATCTTCCCTGAAAGCCCGATTCTCTGAAGATACAAGAACAGCCTTTTCGGTATTGTGTTTACACCCTAAACATTTGAAAGAGAATCTTGATATGGGCCTCATAGTGAAAAATCTCGCTGAAACCTAAAATATTGAAAATTTTGAAGAGGAATCATCGACTTGGATCCAGTACTGGGACCAGTGCAGACTCAGTGATGATGATGTAAATATGGAAATTCACGATTTACTGAAGACATGTGAATTCTTTCCCGCGATATCTCAGGCCATAAAAATATTTCTATCCATTCCGCCCACCACCCTTAGTACACTGAGGAGAGTGAAAACATGGCTCAGATCTACCATCTGAGTGTCCACAGAGAAACTGTCGTGATAGACAAATTGTTAATTGCTGAGGAAACAATCGATTTCTTCGGCAAAGACAATAAAAGAACATTGCATTTCTTATTTTCTGAATGAAAACCGAGAAAGTTTGTGATATTAGTTCCTATGTTCCTTTTTTCAAATGTGATTTGTAATGTTGATTTTTCATTTTGTTTTTGAGTTTGTTTTATAATTTTAAGAATGACTTTTTTATTTTATATACCTACCTAAGTACTTCCTGAAATATAATTCGTGATTCTAGGTGTAAACCTTATGTTTTCACGATTTTGTTCTCTTTCCGCCCGCCCCCCTGAATTTTTTCCTGGCAGCGCCCATGTAAGGTAGTTTTATTCAGATATATTGTGTTTATCAAAGTGAAACCGGTTTCAGTATTTAGTTTTAAATTTAAATTTCGATTGTTCTTAATACAGAGTTGGCGCAATGGGATTAATTCCAATGGGGTTATCTTGAAGATGTAATATAAGTAGAGAGGTTAGAAATAATTAACTGCATTTACTTTTTATTTCTTTCAAATCAATGGTTCAGTATAGGCCCAAGCAAACATGTGCATCATAATACAACTTCTAGAGTACTCTCGTTTAAACGTTACCGCTTTGCTGTGAATGTCGTTCTGTTTTTTTAAAAATGAACGTTCTGTATCCAGAGATGTTATATTTGCATACGCAAAATACTTCGGGAGTGTCAGTATCTTGACTTGCTCGAGTTTTGGAGGTATCAGTTTTTTAGCATTTTTCATTCAACTTCTTTACAGTGTTCCAAAAATGCAGGGCACAAATTCAGCAGCATATGAGAAGATCCATTAGAAAATGATATATGATTTTATTTTTATTTTACCAAAATGCGGTTTTTTGAGTATCCACGATACTTGGTATAATTGATTAAAATTGACAAAATTACAGCAAACAGTATAAAAATCTAACGCACAACAACAAACTGACACTATGTAAATTGATGACGTTATTTTTAATCTTTTGTTTTCCATAACCTGCTACATATTTCATTATACATATAAATTGAAGTCAATGAAACATGTTCTGCTATGGACCTGTATATCTGATCTGATGACAGAGATAATAGAGTAAACCAAAAGGAGCATGTTAAGAAAAGATGAGGCTAAGGTCGGTTCTAAATTGTAATATGCTCTTGTTGCTGCTGCATTTGATAGGGTGTTACGAATTCACGGGTCAAAACTCAACACTATTGTTACACCTGGTGTAAGCTAATGACTAGGTACTATTACTATTACGATGTTCTTCGAATTAGGGGTGCTGCTCTAGTACTAGTCAAATTGGTGAAATATGCGCTGGAGGAGAGACGAGTTAGTGTTGCTTTACAGGACTGCCAATTGGATGTCGGGGTAAGAGACTGCTGTCCATGTCCTCAAGACAGCTGTCTATCACCCCATCTATGGCGTCTAATAATGGATGGTCTCTTGGAGCGCCTAACCTAGGAATGTTTCTATGCGACAACGCTTTCTGAACGTCGCGAACTGGCGAAATTCACGTAGAGCTGAAGATCATGCAGCAATAATTGCTGAACTAGTGGAGAGGGAAAACTCCATCTCTGCCCTAAAGGTGAGTTGAAAAACCATCTAAGATTGGAAAGAAAATATTCTGTCACTCTTACCAGTAGGGAGGATTGAGTTCCCTTCGGACTCTCTGGTGTGCTACACAAACAGTTCTCGTGTGGCCGCCTGACAATTCCCGGGGGTGGCTGATGACTTGGCTAGACTTGAAGCCGAGGAGTCCTGCCTCGGGCCCGAGCCTTTGTTAAGCATCACAATAAGACAGGTTACGACGGCCCTCAATGAGTGGGCCCACAAGACACTCAGGAAGCATTGGAGGAACAACAAGTCCTGTAGGCAAACTCAAGATTTTGTGACGCGACTAAACAAGTCTCTGAATTTTTTAATCGGAGCTCTGACAGGCCACCGCAGACTTAGAAGGCTTTGATCGGTATTGTGGAAGACCCTACATGTTCAGGATGCGGAAGTGATGAATGAACGTCTTATCATTTTCTGGGGCAGTGTGGAGCGTTTGGGCGCCTGAGGCATCGCATCAAGACAGCTGGGGATCAACCTCCCCCACCATTACCATTACACCTGGTATTCAAGTAAAAGTAAATTTTATAGAAAAAAATCAGTAGCACTGACATTCCTGAGGAGGCCACCAATAATGCAAAAAAAAGGCCATCCAAATCGAACAAACAACCCAAATTTACCATCTAACTTCAGGTGATGTGATAATTGTTGTGGGGTGTGTATTTAGTATCCGTGAAGACAAACAAAATATTTATTTTAAAAATGTCCACAAAAGGCTGAAATTTAAAAACAAATCATAACCACAAAACCAAGCTTTTGATGCTTCCATACATAGATTGCTTGGCGTATCCTTCCTGTTTTATCAATTATCATTTTTAATTATTAAACTGTATATTTATAAATAACTCTGATTAAAGTTTACTTATTTCTCTTCGTTTATCATTTAATTAACAACGTACAATTTAAATTATATTTAATACGTTAGTGTCGGTGTGGTCAACAGAAACTGTTTTATATAATTTTATTTCGGTAAAACCAGTATCAGTGTGTGCGTGTGGTGTATAGTAAGTGAACATTATTTTTAGTGTCAATTAATGTGTGAAACATCGGAAAATATAAATGTTTCTACGTGAAGTGCTATAAAAATTAAAAGTTTTGCGAGGTATCTCTTGACCTAGTGATACAATTGATAAACAGAATCTTAAAAAGAATATTGTTATGACTTGAAAAAATTCCCCATCTTTTCATTTATCAGTTTTATGTGGTTTTTATATAATTAATTATATGAAACCAGTTAAAAATATATTTAATGTTCTGTTGTACTGATATTATTTGTCTGCTGGTTATATTGCCAGTAAAATAATATGAATAATAACATACTAAACATTCTTTTGTTTAGTTTACATTTATTTAGCGGTAAGTATAGCGTTTAAATATAAAATATGAAAATAGAAATACAAAAGGAATATTTTGTTATTTAATTTTTTGTTATTTTAGATATAGAAGCAGTGCAAGACATTTTGATTACTTCTTCACTTATAAATATTAGTTTTATTCGATATCGACGACATTCTTCAGAAGTGTAAGTAAAGTTTTAATTTTCTTTTATCAAATCCAAATCATATTAGAAATACTCGACGATTTAGTTTTGAGGGGACAAGGAGGAAGTTCGATACCATTCATGATTAAAAGTTATGTTCCATCCCGTCACTTATTTATGACTCATCATTGAAAGGTTTTAAATGTCCTATCTCTCTATCAAAAGAAAAAAAATTAATAGAGCCCCGAAATATATCGCTTAATGAATAATAACAATATTACATTTACGTATGAAAATTATTTTACTAAACATTCAAAATCTGCTGTTTTTGAATTCTCACTGAACTTTTCGAAATGTTTGTCAGAAAATCCGTCTATATTCCCGAATTATTATCATGATCTTTCTATCCCTTTAGTCTCTATTAAAATACAATATAATTACAATAGTAACATAATTTATACAAATTCAGAGGTAGCAGCGAAAAAAAGATGAAATTGATCATCTCAATAATGTTATAAAATTATTGCCGAATAGTGAAATAATAAAAGCAGAATTAAAACAAAAAAATATATGAATACGAACAACTTATTATTAAATTAAAAAGAAAATCACGTAAACAAGGATATATTAGATTCAAACAAAAGACAAAAAACAGTTTGTCAATAAACTAACGGGTAAAAATAATAACAAAAAAGGAAGCAAACTCAATATCTCCTGAAAATTATAATGATTTCTCTAGGCCTTGCTGAAAAATCAGTTAACTTATTGAGTAACTACTTAACAGGAAGAAGACAAATGGTTGTAATAAATAATGAGTCATCTTGTATACTTGAAGTATCAACTGGAGTACCACAGGGTTCAATATTGGGTCCTCTATTGTGTACTATATACACATGCAATTTTCTTTCTTATATTACTTATTGTAAATATCACTTCTATGTAGATCGTACTCAGTTATTTTACTCATTTAACGCCAGTGATATCCAGCAAGCTAGTCATGAGATAAATTTAGATCTATCAAACATAAGTCAAGCTGCTGCTGAACATTCTTCGTATATTAATTCTAGCAAATCGGCGCTAATTGTATTTGGCAAAAAAGCTGTTTTGGGAGTAGTACAAGATAGTATGTCATTGAAAATTGGGTAAAAAATTTAGGAGTAATTATTGATTCAAATTTAAGATTCAAAAAACAAGTAAGTAACATGATCCGAAAGGCTTATTATAATCTAAAAATTCTGTACACAAGCAGAGATATACTTACCAAAAAATTAAGAACATCTTTATGTGAATCTCTTGTTTTGTCACAATTTAATTACTGTGATGTATTGTATGAATTTTGCATTGATAAACAGGACTGTTACAGAATTCAAAAAAGTCCAAAATTTGTGTAATAGATTTATATACGGTATAAAAAAGCGGGATCATGTTACCTACAAGCTAAGTGAATTAAATTGGCTTAATATGTCGAAATAGAAGAAAGCACCATTCCATATGTTTTTTCGTAGGCTGATTGTGTTGAAATCACCACAATATCTATATAATAAGCGTAGATTTCGCACAGAGATACACAACATTAATATTAGAAGAAAAGATATACTCTCCATGCCCCATCACAAATTAGCCTTATATGAACGATCCTTTTCTTATAATATAGTAAAACTGTATAATCAAATTGTTCACAGTTATAAAACCATGCCAATCACGACATTTAAAAGAAAAACTAAGCAATTATTTTAAAAGATTTTTTCTTGTTTTAATTTGTTTTTAACTGTTTTAAAATATAATATATTATTTAATTGGGGCGTAGCAGAAAATACTTCTTATTTATCACATGGTAACATTTTCTTATGTTTTTTCTTTTGCTATGCCCCATTTGAAGGAAGTATGGAAGATCTTTGGCTGCTTTGTCAGTTCATTGAATACATTCTTTTTCACCCCATATTTGTAAATATATTATTATTTCTTTCTTTTTTTTTTAATTGTTACGTAATTAATGGGATGAATAAATGTATTATTATTATTATTAGTATTATTATCCATGTAGCAGATAAATTATTAAAACAAATTCAACTTACATGGAATATTTAACAAAAAACAAAACGAGCAATTTGTCAATTTTTGTTTATCCGGTTTTGGAAACAGTACCTCTGTTTCCAAAACCGGATAAACAAAAATTGTAGTAAGATCTTTAAAGAATTCTGATCTCTGACCTCTGTAACCACACAGTTGATATGTATAAAGATAACTTGCTGTCTTCATCTGCACCACTAACATACATTATTAATCTTATATTTGCAACAGACCTATTTCCAAATAAATTAAAAAAGGTAAAAATTATTCTCCTATTAAAATCTGGTGATATTGAGGATTTATCTACTTATAGATTAAATTCCCATTTTAGCAAAAATATTTGAAAAAAATTATAGCCTTAAGAATATCTTATTTCGAATCCAATAGTAGTTTTACGGACAGGCAATTTGAGTGCAAGAAAGGTAGAAATACGTCAAAAGCTGCGCTGGAACTTATAAATTTTATGTGATGAGATCTTACTAAATAAGTTAGAATATTATGGTTTCAGAGGTGTAGGCTTTGAACTAATGTCATCTTACTTGTCAAACAGGTATCAGTGTGTTTCATGATGATAAAATTAGCAACATGTTATCAGTACAGCACGGTGATCCACAGGGTAGTGTTCTGGGACCGCTGCTACTTTTAATGTATGTAAACGATTTACCTAAATGTTGTCAGTTTTTACGTTACTTTTTGCAGATAACACTACTCTTGTGAAACAATTGAGAGGTAAGGCAGGATTTTTGCTGACTCGAAAACTGATATCATAACCTCTGACTGGTTTAGTGCAAACAAGTTATACTTAAACACCAATAAAACAAGCACGTTACTCTTTTTTACCAGAACAAATACCCCTGAGACTCTAAATGTCTTAGACTTGACTTTAGGTAGTAGATTAACTTAGCATTCACACATCAAAGATTTGTCAACAAAATTATCAAAAAAAATTTATGCAATTAGACAAATTAAAAATAGGGTGAATATAGATGTTGCACATATTGCATGTCATACATTGTTTCACAGTGAAATGATATATGGTCTGATAAACTGGGGCATCCAGCCAAATTCATAGCATCTTCATTATTCAGAAAAGAATAATAAGAGCCTTAGCAGATGCCAATCAACTTGAAAGTTGTAAACCACGGTTTAATTAATTCAGTATATTAACATTACCATTGGAGCTAATCTGCTGTAATTTAATTCACATAAAGTAACATTTGAGCGAATATACAAGGAACGGTGAATCTTTTGCGTACAACACTCACAACAGTAACGATATACAAATACCACACCAGAGATTTGCGTTCACAAAGAAAAGTAACATTGGAATTGCGCTGTTCAACTCTATTCCAAGTAGTCTAGAATATTTACCAATTAGATAATTTAAAACAAAATTGAAATAACTCCTTTTGGTCAATGCTTATTATAATATATCAGATTTTAATTATGTCGAAATTGATAGTGGTGAGAGGTATGAAACTTCTCGTATGGTATAAATGCTACTATCCGACCGACTTCATAGATGTCTCTGTGGCGGATAGCGACTTGTAAAGCAAGTACCGAGAGCGGTGACCTCTAGCCCAGGTGGACTAAACTACTGTTATTAAATATGATTTGAACGAAACAACTACTCAGCGGGCAAATACCCCGACCTCTCGTATGGTCTAACTATCCGACCGACATCAGAGATGTCTCTGTGGCGGATAGCGACTTGCGAAGCAAGTACCGAGAGGGGCGACCTCTAGCCCAGGTGGACTAAACTACTGTTATTAAATATGATTTGAACGAAACAACTAAGTTATTTCGAAACAACTGAATATGATTTGAACAAAACAACTGAGTTGTTTCGTTCAAATCATATTTAATAACAGTAGTTTAGTCCACCTACTGTTATTAAATATGATTTGAACGAAACAACTAAGTTATTTCGAAACAACTGAATATGATTTGAACAAAACAACTGAGTTGTTTCGTTGAAATCATATTTAATAACAGCAGTTTAGTCCACCTGGGCTAGAGGTCGCCGCTCTCGGTACTTGCTTCGCAAGTCGCTATCCGTCACAGAGACATCTATGATGTCGGTCGGATAGTAGCATTTAGACCATACGAGAAGTTTCATACCTCTCACCACTACTCAATTTACCTTAGTTAGTATATGACTAGCAGGTTGGCCACTATCATTTGTCTGTTCCATAACTTATGGCATACTGAGGAGAACAAATAAGTTCGAAACCGGTCTATGTCTGGTTAGGAATTGACAAATGATATTGGCTATCGATCTATCATGATTTGAAGGTGTAATCCAATGCAGGTCGGGGTATTTGCCCGCTGAGTAGTTGTTTCATTGCAATTTAGGTTAATATGTTGTATGCCATATCATTGTTTGACTACATTATGTCCTAATGTACATTTATCTCCTGTGTTTTATATTTTATATTTATATACATATTTATGTCTTTATTTATATGTTTTTTTTCTGACTTATCAAAACAGTACGGTGCATTTTTGTGACTAATAAAATATATATCAAATTTTAATTATGTTGTACATCATATCATTGTTTGACTGCATTATGTCCTAATGTTACTGTACATTTATATCTTGTGTTTTATATTTTATATATATATTTGCATGTTTATTTATGTTTTTCAGACTTGTCAAAGCACTACGTCGCATTATTGTGACTAATAAAATTATTATTATTATTATTATCCTAGCCCTGAGGAATATATTCTGACGGAGTTTTATAATCTTGTGTTTTTAAATTCATTTCAGAACTTTTTAAATACCAGAGAAAATTCAAGCGGCATTAAATCTGAAGATCTTGCCGATTATTCTTGAACATTTCTCTTTCCAATCCATATTCTAGGAAATGTTTCATCGAGCCATTATCTTACAGGAACATTAATGATGTGGAGCTCTGTCTTGTGGCAAATGCAAATTGTGCAACTGTGCTCTAAGAGTTCTAAACATAGTTGCCCAGTTAAAATTTAATTTAATGAAAATAGGTTACTAAACCATTCATAAAGAATGATACAATCCTTTACCACTGCTGCCCATGGACAGGATACAAAACTGTATCTCGTATCCCTCTTTTGCATGTGAACTCATAGAATCTAATTGAAATAGTACCAATTTATCATTTCAAGGTTTTCCTGTGCTCTTCCGGATCATCCAGATAATGGACGATGGACTATTCTTAACGGCGAAGGTCAACCGAGAAGCAACATATCTATCAACACTATTCTGAAGTATGACTGTAACATAGGATATAAGTTGTCTGCTCCAAGCCAGTACGTGATTTGTGATACTAATTGGAATCCATCAAATCTACCTGCATGTGAAGGTAAATGGAACATTTCAAAATAACATCTAAATAAAGTATTTTAATTTAATATTAAATAAGAAAATAGTCGGTCATTGTAAGAAGAAAGTTATGTAAATGTTGAGAGATTAAAAAACCTTGTTTTTGGTGAGTCAATCAAAAATAACAGTTAATAAATAAATTTATTTTTAGAGGTGGTAAAAAGAAAAGGTTGTCAATGAATAATATAACAATAAGTAGTTGGTTTTCCAAGCCCTTATTAACGGCGCCAAGCAAGTGATACAAATATATTATCACTTTATAACATAAGTTGGAATGTTAAATAAACACAACAATTATTGTAACATTCCCATGCATGTTATGCTGTCGGAAGCGCTAGCATTAAATTTAATTTCAGAGATTATTTTAGAAACCATCATCTGGACTAATAAATTTAAAATTAAAAGTAATGTTTTCTTTATATGTATTATTATAAAATCAAACGAACTTACCTGTAAGTGAAGTTCGATTATAATTGTATGAAGCGCCATGTCCGAGATGAGAGAAAGAGGTAGTCTCCTTGTCCGCTAGGTGTCACCACGTATTTTAAAGCAATAATTTTAAAATTCTAACCCAGCCCATGCTCCCCACTCATGCCACCAGAAACTCTCATTCAGTTTAAAGCGTGAATTGTCGCAAAAATAACCGAGAAAGTGGGACGGGCGGGACTCATCTCGGACATGGCGCTTCATACAATTATAATCGAACTTCACTTACAGGTAAGTTCGTTTGATTTTATAATTGTATTTCGCGGCATGTCCTCAATAGAGAGAAAGAGGTAGATGTTTAAAGAAATTTTTCGACAATTCAAATAACAAAATTATATTAAAAGTCAAGGTACACTAAATATAGAATAACAGTTTTTCAAAAAAGATTAATACTACTATGAATTTACATTAATCAACTTATACTAGTAATGCCTTTGCAAGAACACCGTGGCTGCAGAGGGGTCTGTTGTAGAAATTGGCAAAAATTTCAGAATTTTTTAGTCCACCCTGCCGTTTCTCTAATAACATCAATACTGATACCCTTTCTTGCTGCCGCTGATGTACTGGCATGTCTTGTACTGTGCGCTTGAAAAATCTTGGTGTCAATACCACTTTTATTTAGAACATTTTTAACCCATCTACTCATCGATTGTCTAGTTGCAACATGAAACGGTTTTTTAAAAGTCAAGAATAATTTGGTCAAGTGAGGTGTTCTAACACTCTCTGTGCGAGATAAATATGCTTCTAGGGTTTTTGCTGCACACAGCCTTGGTTTTTCTGTGAAGTATGGGATAAATAGTGTGGGTTGAACTTTATTCATGCCGGATGTTTTAATTCGACCAGGTATTTTAATTTCTATTCCTTCTACTGTTTTTACTATATTACTAACTTCAATAAGGGATAGTGTTTGAATTCGATGAGCAGTAAATAATGCTAATAAGGTTATTAGTTTAAAAGTAAGATCTTTGATGCTTAGTTCCTCGTTGGGAAAAAATGTATCTAGGTAAGTTAACACTACAGCAGGATCCCAAGTATATAAATATTTTGGATTACTTGGTCTCATTTTCTGTACACCCTTAAAAAATCTTTTAATTCTTTCATCAGATCCTATTTTCTGTCCTAAAATCAATGCAACCGATGATCTGATGTTGTTTAATGTGCCATAAGATGCTCCTCTATGAAAAATATTTGTAAGGAACTGAAGAACCTGTGGCACTGACTTGAGAAGCATGTTTTGTTCATCCTTCCCACAAAATTCCCACCATAACTTTAACCCTGAATCATATTGTTTTAAGGTATTATCTGATAATGAAAATTGGCACATTGCTACAGTTAAAGCTGTTAATGGATATAAAATTCTGCTCTACTTTGCTCATTTAAGCGATTTCAAATCTCTACTATAGTCCATTCATCTCATGTAAGCACATACAAAATACTACCATAGGTACGCGCTATAAATACATGTTGTGCATTTCTAATGCATCCGCGCCTATGCTGGAGAACTATGCACGGCTGAAGGTTGACAAGGGTTGATCTGCGAGCCCAGGTAAACAATTTTTTATGTGCTCATATGAATGAAGTATAATCAAGATACCCATGTAATTCCACGTCCTGTGAGACACGCTGTATATCGTCTTTTTACAATATATTTTGTGTCCCTATATAAAAGTAATAAAAAGGAATTATGATTTATTTTCTACCATGCAATCATATTTCTTTAACAAATAAAAATATTCTTTTAGTTTTGTGCCCGCCTATACGTCCGACATCTACAATTTTTCTAAATTGTATCGACAAGAAAAGGAAAAGAGATAAGTTGTCAAGAGGCTACTGACGGGACTTATCTGACATATGCATGTGCCGAATTCTATGAAACCCCATTTGGATATAAGAAAACTCTTACTTGTTTAGATGGTACTTGGAACTATCCAAACCCAGTGTGTCAACCAGGTCAGTTAGTTTATTTTTTAATGTGTGTCATGTTTAATAAGAGTAGGTAGGTAAGAGTAATTTTTATTAGCAAGATGTAATTTCCAAATTTTTAGTCAGTTTTCTTTGGCTTTGGGCACAAATCAATTTAAATAACATATTCATAATTTGCTCCACGTGTAAAAAAAAATAATAATTTCCAGTAACATTTTAAAGCTAATTATTCATGAAAAAAATGTAAAACAATAGTTAAAAAATTCAACTCTTTATTCTAGTTTGTGGAAAAAAGTTAACGACGATTCCGTGCCATTAATTTTTGGCGGAACAGTGACTGAAGTCCTAGAATACCCTTGGATTACAGCAGTCTACCGTAAAAAATGTGACGAATACGAAAATATTTGTGGTGGATCGATAATAAGTCAAAGAGTGGTCTTGACAGGTACGTATGTAAACAAAAGTGTCTTATGAGAAAATTAATACTTAGTTTGTTAGTATCATTTTTGCTGTTGTATTTCTAAGCTATCATATATTAAAACTGCCTAAGATGCAGCAATTTAATTTTGAAACATATTTAATCTTTGCTTATATAAATGTGTTGCTTAAATAACTGCTAAAACAAAATATACAGCGAAACATTTTTCACAAAACAAATCTAAATTATTACCATAAAACGGAAATAATATGTATACAAGATACATCGCATTGCCTGTAATGGTACATATAGGTCAGTCAAAACAACATCTACACAAAAGTATGTAAATACATATGTACAGCATAAACACATTAAACTTCAACACCTGCCGTGTTGTCGCAAGAATCCATAGAGGAAAATAACCATATTCATGGTGACAATGTAATATTCGTATTTATTTTTGTGAATATTCCTCTTTTGTATTTTTGATTCAAAATTAAACCATTAATTGTTATCCTTTTTTCTCATATTTCTCGAACTCGATGCAATCGAGATATAACTAGGACTTTTCTTGGTAGAATAGAACTGTTTTTCATAAAATGGGTTCGGAAAAACACCCCATCATAAAATAAATTTTATTTTTGTAGATTAACCCTCGGACCCATCTTACTGGTAATATACTGTTCCAGCTAATCTAAAATATTTTACGGTTACACTGCATAAATAAAAGTATAATTTCATTTGATGTAATCTCCGTAAAAGTAAAACTACTTGGATTAACGAACTCACCTAATATACCAAAAACTGTTTCATGTCAATACGTTCAGCACCCGGTACCTTGACAATGGCTTGTTTTTAGACACATGTTCATGTGATCATTTTTTCATGAAATTAACTTAAAAATTAACAACTTCTGAATTATTGATACGTACTTAGGAAACGCGCTGTATACAACAAATCTTATCAAGCAAATAACCTAAACAAATCTAAATAATTGGAATTTAACGATCTAAAATAGATCCGTGAACTTGGCACCATAACCATCGGTGCTAATTGCGAAACTTATACCATTATTTAGCACCATCTGAAATGCAAAAAGCATGGGTGCTAATTGTTTTAATAAAGTTCCTAACAATTTTATAATTTTACTGTTGTAGCGATCAGCTGATCGTACAAATAATATCTTAAAAACAAATTAAGTTCCTCTTCTTGATAAAAGTTAAAATATAGAGTGGAATGAAAAATAATATTAACTGAAAATTTTTGTTAATTATTATTTACTAACTTTTACAAATCTTATCACAGATAAGTATAACATATATCTTTTGAAACAATTATTTTCCCGGCTATTTGCCAAAACGCTGAAACTTGGATTACAAAAAAGATAATATGCGCATTATGTTCAGTACTACTGACTCAATAATGTTATTTTTAATTTCAACTATTCTGTCTAATAAAACCAAAAAATAAATAAAACACAAGGTACTCACCAGTTGACACTCACTTTAAAAAAATTTTAAAATATCTACCGACACGTGTTTCTGCTTGCCTTTAGCGTCGTCAGGGTAGCCGGCACGTTTAAAGTTTGCACCTATGTTTTTTTACACATTCAGAGGGTGCTAAATGATGGTATGGGTTGGCTTAGCAATTGGCACCGGTGGTTGTGGTGCCAAGTGCACAGATTTATCTAAAATAGCTTATAAAATATTTTAGTTGCGTTTAAATACAAAACAGAAAGTTCAAATATACAGATAAAACCACGAAGGTGCGAACACGGCCACTGGTATGCGCAATATACGTTTTACCATTAGCAACGGAGGGGACGTCGCGAATGGGCGAGCGTGGTTCAGCACAGCTGATGCATGACCGTGTTCGCCACTTCGTGGTTTTATCTGTATAAAGTCATTTAAAGCAATAAATAATCCTAGTGTAATTCAACTACTTAATTAGAAAAATTGTAACAAGATGTATATTGTAGTGAAGTTTTAAATAGTTTAATAATTTTTAGCCGCCCATTGTGTTACTAATGATAATGGAGATGTTCTTCCAGAAGAAAATTACCTGGTTGGAGCTGGGAAAATATACAACAAATATAATGACAGTAGAGATTGGAGATCTGCTCAGTATTTAAAAGTAAATAGTATACTACATATTATATGAATTTTCATCTACGACCTCGTTGATAAATACTTATTATGTCATTCATTGACGGCTGTTTTAGTTAAGTAAAGAACTCTATTCACCACTAGTGATATAATGAAATCTGCAGATGGCATTATTTCAACAAAAAAATTCATTACATCAAAGTGGTTGGGAGATAGCCAATATTAATGTAGGAATGAATAGAGCCTAGAAAGAGGCTTCAAAAAATGTACTGATGCATAGCATTCCATTTAAAAAAAAGGGCACTTGGTCCTGTAATTTCGTCTTGGCTCGCCCTGTATATTCGAAAATAATTTCCAGTTATAGACTTTTTTATCTAGTTTACTTGCAATTTTTTAAAAAAATTTCTAGCTATCGTAGAACTCGATATATCGAGGTCCGACGCACTATTGCCCCACCCGTATAGAAAATTTCATGCATAATCAGAATATGTTAAAATATACAGGGTGTTCCATTTAAAAATTCAAAATTGATGACACTTCCGGTGAAACCGGAAGTGGTATTGATAATATATGTTCGTCAAAATAAATCCATTTACTTCTCATACGTGAGTTTTAAATTTGAAAATTTCATTCCAATTTTTAAAAAAATGGCGGCTGATACATGATCTCGTTAACATCCGGTATACTCAGTACAACATCAAATACAAAAAAGTGCATATAAAAATTTATAGCAAATACCTATCCCATTATTGGCCTTTTAATGTTTAAATCTAATTAATATGAAATAATATCATTACAGATATATCGTATAGTGGTTCATCCAAGTTACAAAGGAAATAGCAGACGTTATTTGGCCGACATAGCTATTCTAGTAACAAAAAGATCATTTATTTTGAATAAGCGGGTACAACCTGTTTGCATCAATGACGTAAATATGATCAACTTGCATGCTGGGAGTCTAGGAGAGGTAAGTTTACTGAATTTATATTTATACAGCTTAGGGACGACTCCTACACTCATTGGTGAATTTAATTGAGTGAATTAAAATCATTCTGTACGTTGTATGTGACATAAACACAGATGAAAATATTTTTCTATGAATTTAAACCAGAAGCATAGGGACAAAGGTAACATTGCGACATCATCCTACTTTTTATATCTTGGGCTGTTACTCTAATTATATTTCTATAACTACAGTGGACTTTTCCGTATAGTAAAAATGAAATTACGATTTACCATTTATAGTATTAATACAGTCATGAGTATTTAACGTTTTCAGATATCTGGATGGGGCATTAAAGAAGATGGGTCTCCATCGGATGAATTAAGAACGTTAAAAATCCCTTATAAATATGAAACTACTTGTGCCCAAGAGCTGCCGCCTGACTGGGCTAATAAATACAATTCTATAGACAAAATATGCGCTGGATTTTTCAACAAGAGCATAAGTATATGCAAGGGCGACAGTGGCAATGGCTTGTTTTTCCGGAATCCCGACGATAATAGATATTATGTCCACGGTATTGTTAGTTTAGGTGTTTCTCACAAGGGGGAATGCGACATCCAGCAAAACTCATTATACACGAAAGTAGCTTTTTATTATGAATATTTAGATCGAGAATTAAGTAAATATTCTATAAAAGATTGTTTGCTACCTGTACACCCTAAAAATGGAAAATGGATTATTGAAAATGAAAATAAAGAACCAGGAGACATTGTACCCTCAAATACTGTTTTAAAAATAAATTGTAATCCAGGTTACCATATGTTCTCAGGTAGTACGGCTAATATTAAATGTGACTCATCTTATAAAATGCCAAAGTGTCAATGTAAGTATCAAACAATTAAAACTTAGAAACCTATATTATGTACAAGATATTCAATAATATAATTTTGATAATAATCTGTGTTTTTAACACTGGGGTAGTCACAAACACAAATACACTGTATACTATTCAAGAAGAAAAGTTCCCATCATCACGTTTCCATGGACCACGACTAATTATTTGCCATTTGGTGTCAGGCCTTCTGGCAAAATTTTCTTTACATTTTGTTATTCCTAAGCTTTCAAAGCATTTAGTTTTCTGTTGTTTAAGTTCTTAGTAAACTAGTCATTAATATATATGTAGTATAATCTTAAATAATAATCTATAGGCAAATTGTTATTCATAGTTACATCGTCGATTACTTTGAAAAATAATGCTCGCTCTTTTGTGTTGTGCGCATCTGTGACGGTCGTTTTAGACAAATCTAACATGGTTCGCTGAAGTAAATGTATTCGATTGTATCAATGTCCACTCTTGATTGTTTATTGTGGCGGTCTCTATCAGTGTATTTTCATGATTAGCCGATGTAGACCCTAAAGGCTAAATCAGTGTGTTTTTATTCCTCTGTATAGTTGGATCCTCTTCATCTCTTATTTTCTTCATTATTTCTTCATGATGATGTCGATCACCCAGCTGGAGCTAACGTTTGATTGAATTTGTGCTTGAGTGACCAGTGATTGTTGTTAGTTGATTTTCGCCCACTCGTCCTTTAGCCAAAACTGACACTGCAGAAGACCGGTAATTTTTTTTTGAAATATCGGAACTATAATTTTTAGTCCATTTTTAAAGTTCGTTTCTGCCCGGAGGTACATCTACATACCACTTGCCATTTAATTTCGAATCAAGACTCTGATAAAATAAGGCAATAAAAATTCGTCCATTGCTGAGCCTTCTGAGAAGAACTTATGATTGAATAAAAGCAATTTTATATATTTCTATTAAATTTTGATTCCAGTAAATCATTACACTTCTTTAAAATTCAAGGTTAGAAATTTCGTCTCCGCCAAAGCTTTACGGTATCTCTCATTTATAAAAATTAACGAATGGTCATAAATGTGTATTTTTACCACGATGTGTCGCTTTATTTTTTAGTAACATGTGAGCAATTGGAAGTACCTCCTTCAGCTGTTTTTTATTGTCAGAGTAAGACAGGAGAAAAGATTAATTGTGCCGAAGCGACCGATCTTACCACTTTAACATATACGTGTTCCGACGGTTTTACGATACCTCTTTATGGCAAGAATACTACTCAGTGTATTAATGGTCGATGGATGCGGCCTTTACCACGCTGTGTTCGAATAGAAACCTCCACAAAAGCTATCATCAAAAAACGAAAAGAGACTAGAAAAATAATATGTGTCTACGACAGTTGGCGATATCATACAGGTGTCAAACCTACAGATTTCAATGCCAGTTTATGTACCCATGTAACTTACGAAATTGGACTTTCGCCTGATGGAAACCTGAAAATTCGAGACAATGCCCTGGCCGCCGGTGTGAACAAGAGTAAGCAATATTATACCGACATATTATTATTTGGGGAAATATAATATCAGAAACCATTACTAGATATTTAGCAAATTGCAAAATTCTTTATTTTACACATTATCAGTAACAATGTATCAAGGGCTTACTTACGACTTTGTCGAATAATTTCTTATTTTACGAACGTTTGTTGCTTGGTAACGTCACGAGACAAATTAGTGATCAAAATAATCAGCCCGTAGGGTGAGGAATTTTGCAACTAAATTTGTCAAGGGACGTTACCAAACAACAAATCTTGAGTGTTTTAAACAGAAATTTTTTTCTAGAAAATCTGACATTTTATTTAATTCAGTGCAATTCGTGCCTCTAGATTGAGTAGTTGTTTTAATAGTTTCTACGATAAAATATATTGGAAGTGTTGTGTTTGATTCACTATCTTACTATTTAGAACTTTTATACTAGCGCATTCCGATAAGAATGACAGTACAAAATACAAAAACTAGAGGTATTTGTTATTGTTATCATGTTAGGTTTGCAAGGATGCTTATGTAATACCCAATACTTATTGCTAAAACTGGCCGAGGTCACCTGGCTAACAGAGCCGTCATATGACTCATATGTTTACATCATATCATACTTGAATAAGTACAATAAATGGAAATAAATTGTAACAATAATGTTATATTATATAAAAATTTGTATAAAACTCACCCTTTTAAGCAGATTTATGAAGTAGTTGGTTGTCGTCATCACAAAGTGGGGAAGATCTATAGTATAACAGCATCAGGTATGTTTCTACAGCTGTCTCCGTCAGCGATGTTCGCTTTGGTGAAAAAATATGTTTGTATTTTGAAAATGACCGTTCGACATCTACGGATAAGTAAAACAATCTGTGAACTCACTTAACGAAGTTGTAGATGCACCATCACAAATTTGTCTTAATTTGCTAAATCAGGATCTTTCTGTAATACACTCTCGAATTTTTCACTAACGCGATTATTTTTTGCATCATTTATAGCCTGTAGCTGTGTATTTACGTCGTCGACTATTTGCAGCGATTCCACTAACGACAACGAACGATTTTGCAATTTTTCTATTGCGCCGTGTAGTCCTCTATAATTGTTATTAATAGTTTTTAAATCTGTTTCAAGGGAAACGTCTTGAAAGCTTGTCTGGCTTTCTCTAAAAGTTGCAGCCTCGTTAGGGTTGAACTGTAGTATCACAGCTTTTATTTGTTGAAAATATTCAGCATAATAAAAAGCCGCTTTTAACCACGTTCCCCAAAGTGTAAAAATCGGCTCTGGTGGTTCAGGAATACCAGGAGACTGTCTGTGAAATGCTCGAAGCCGTTTAGGAGATTTGAGAAATACTTTCTTTGTATTTGCTATTAATGCATCTACCTCTGGAAAACATTTTCGAATCGTTTCTGCCACAAGATGTAACGCATGCACTTTACACGTAACATGTAAAAACCTACAATTGTCTCTTTGAAGAGAACGGCCTACCACGCGCATTGTCGCGGCACCATCAGTCACAAACATCAATACTTGACTTGTTGAAAGTTCAAATTTTCGAATGTCTCCAACACCACACGCGTAATTATTTCGCCAGTACACGCAGTTAGTCTTTTACTAGCTAGTAAAAGTGGAAATGTTGGTTTAAGAGGGTCCAGTACACGTATTATAATATTTAAAGTAGAATTTTTTTTACAATCTGTCGTCTCGTCGATACATAACCAGAGCCGTGTATTTTTTAATCCACATTTAATCCTATTTACAATGTCTTCACGAACAGCTGGAATATATCTACGTAACGATGTACGACTTGGTAAGTTCACCTGGGGATTGTATTTATTCCAAAACTCCCGAAATGGTTGTTTATCCAGTATGTGTAGCGGAATATTACAAGCTATTAACATTAACAATAAATCAAACATAACCTGAGTTGTCAAAGGCATGCCATTTTTTTTATTTTGATGTTGCACGGTATTGATATGACGACGACAATCTGTTTTGTGCCAGCACATTAAGTCTTGATTGCAAACTTTACAAATTATTTTGCATCCGTCATAGAATAAATCCGGAAATTCACCGATAAATTTATTCACTGTGTCCGCGTACGGTCATTTTTTACCCTTTGGCGCGTTTGACATTATGTATAATTTATAGGTACAACTTCACGCATTAACCTTTCAAATAAGACTGCAGCGTAAGTCACTTCTAAATCGGCACGTGTAACGCCAGCGCAAGACCGTGGCTGTACTCCAGCTACCTCGGCCAGTTTTACTTATTGCATTATTTTTTTCTAGAAATAAAAATTTTAATATATAATCGTCAGCACGAGATATTTTGATCGGACTATTTCCCAAATAGACAACAACATAATATTCAGCACAATAAATATGTTCTTATTTGGCACTTTGCCAAAACCATTCATTTTAGTTACGTGAAAAGAAAAATTATTAAGAACTTTTTTAAAATTTTGCCGCTAATAGAGTGTTTCCATTGGAGCTTGTGGCAAAAATTATGAAATTTTGTTGGATGTAGATACATATAGGAAATAGTCAATGAAAAATCATGGGAACATTTCGAAATATTTCTACAAGGCTGTATTTAATGCTGCGATTTTTTTTTAGGCTTCTATGAAAGGGTGACTGATATGAAAAATGACAATAAAAATTTGAAAGTTATACTGAGTGTTGAAGGAGATGGTGACACCGAATTTAGAGTGATAGCAGCAAATGCTTCAATAAGAAACACCTTTATTAATAACACCATCCGTTTTCTTCATACATATAATTTTGATGGACTGGACATTAATTGGCATTACCCATCTATTAAACCGGATAGGGTACTTATTTATTTATTTTAAATTAATTATTTTACTATGAAACGGCTGTGAAAGATATCGTGATCCCCGTTAGTGAATTGCCGGGCCCTTTCCATTTCGTTCTTTTTGCATTAGATGCGAAATCTTTAAAGACTTTAGTAGTAATAACTTCTTGTGATTGTGAAATGTGCGCTTCATTATATTATATTATTAAATAAACTGATGAACACTCGAAAGTAACTCCGCATAATTTCGCTTGACTTCGAATACATCTTAACTTTAAAATACCACAATTGATTACAAAATTTCTTCAGTTCCTGAATGCTCATTTCAGTGGAATTCTAGCCACTGGATTTATTTTCCTGAAAACTTTAAAATAAAATGCGGTTGGGTAAGATGTGGAATTTACAGAATTTAGAAGTACCACCCGTTGGAAGAATACGTTATTTTATTTTATATCTGACTGCAAAACCATGAAGCCTGGTTAGTTTCCTCCAGACATTTTTAAAATTTTTCGATCGTAAAACTACATCTCGAAATACGAAACAAAGATAGGGTAAAATGAATAATTTGGATACTTTGCCGGATGTGATTTGAGAAGAATGGAAATTATCATTCCCCAAAATTTCATCAGCAAGTTGGTCTGAAGTATGCCCAGAAGAACCACATCTCTTATATCGTTCCAGTTCTGCTCTACTCCTTTGGAGTGATGAAGTGGACAGTAGATAGATAGATAGCTTTTATTAGCCACTAGTTCATACAATGTACATGTGGCCAGTCATAGTAAATTTAAAAATATGATATTACATATTACATAATCATAAAAATGTCATAACATAATAATATAGCAATTGTGGTTAATAAATAAATAACCCCCAATATTATCAACATTTTAAAGGGAACTTTAACTTAAAGGGTGTTTTAGTGACCAGAAAACAAACAAAATATAAATATCAGATAGCAAATCTATAATTTAAATGAAAAAATAGGTTTAATGGTATTCGTATATCTCGATTTATATTTTGCTGGAATTGCTGATAATACATTTTCTTGTCACTAAAACTCCTTTTAAGCTAAATGTTCTTTTAAAATGTTGATAATACTGGGAGTAAGTCAAATAAATAAACAAATAATAATTGACAATTGTAGACAAATACGTACATAATATATAAATAAAAACACATATCGTGTAAATATATAGTTCACAACATATAAACAGTCATTTAAAACAGCACTGAGTTGATAGCAGCAGATGTATGATATATACTTACATATAGGTAGATATATATAAAAGTAGTATTCACAGTATTTAATTATAAGAAGTATGGTTAATATGGAATTATCGTTAATAAATAAATAAATCAAATAATTGACAATAGTAGACAAATCCTGATGGCGCGGCGAGTATGACTGTTAGAATGGATTCTGGAAGGTAATTTACGTATAGCAGAAACATCAATGGACCTAGTACGCTTCCTTGTGGGGTCCCAAGTTCAGTATCATACGGTTGCGAGTTTGTATCTCCAAAAATCTGTTGGTCACATATGATTTGATTCAGCTGTTAACTGGTCCTCTGATACCTACACACGAGAGTTTACTTGATACAAATTCCGGGTCAATGGTATCAAAGGCCCTAAATAGATCAAGGAAAACCAATCACATATTTGCCCTAATCGAGTTCATCAACAAAGTCTACTGTAGCTGTTTTGGTTGAATACCCTTCTCTAAAACCGTGCTGACAGCTTGTTTGCGTTTAAAAACAGTGATACTGTCACACACAGCCTTTCTATTACGTTGGAAAAGGCATTTAATACTGATATAGTCTTATAATTAGTAGACGAGCTGCGCCAGTTAGACAGAGATACGAGCAAAATGATAAATATTCACAGAAGTATTCATTCTAGAGAAGGAAAATTGGACCAAATATCGCGATCACCGGTACGACGTGTCGTGGTATCCAGGCTACTCAGTCAAGATGGTCGTCCTAATCGGTGTACTCGGAGAGATAAAACCTACGTTACTCTCGGAATTGAAGATCATACCGGCCTGCCAGAAATGAGCTGAGTGGCTGGCAGGCCAAATGTAGAAGGCAGTCATTCTGGGTTTTCTTTGTCTGTTTAGGGCACACGATTCTTACGATTCTGGAATCTACAGTAACTAACCCTGCTGGATATGGGAGTGGCAGTAGGTTCTGAGAAGGTTCTTAGACCACGGGACTGTCCAGTGTTGGATAAAACAAAAAAATACTTTATTAGGCGAAGTTTAGTATAAGACTACTTATACTACAAATATTGATTAAATTTGTATTTTTATGTTTATGACAATTGTTCAAGGTGATGGCTATTAAACTTTGTTGTGATCTGTTTGATTTTTTGTTTGAATTATGACAAAAGAGCACCCATTGTTGATAAAAGACCTAATCCGACTGTATTTTGATCTTTTCGAAAAACTTACAAGCCAAAATTTCAGTGATTTTAACGATACGAATTGGAAAAACGTAACTCGTATTTCGAAACCTAGTGCTACGATTCTAAAATAAAGGGCATTTTCCACATTTTAGTTTCTAACCTATTACCAGATATTCAATAAAATGGGCTTTTAGAGCTAAAAACGTTTTTTAAATCGCCTGTGGTGTTCGAAAGATATACGTTTCAAAGTCGAATGATATTATGTGTTGTTACGTTTCGAGTGATGCCCAGTTTAAATTTGCTGTTTTTAGGGTAACTTTGGACTTCTCATTAAATTACTAAATCAAGAATTTAAGCAACGTGGATGGCTCCTTACTGCCACTGTTTATATTTCTCCAGTCTATCTGGGCTATCCTTACGAAATGGATGAGTAAGTGATCGAAGAGGAACTTGTATTGAGAATAATAAAGAAAACGTGCAATCTTACACTGTCTAAATCCAACCTTACTTGGCTGTTGTAAACTCAGATTAATAATATTAGAAGATGAGTAACAAAACATAAAAAATTGTCCGATTTATCTACATTCCACGCGAGGTACGTAAATATCATCGCTGGTTTTATTTCTATTGGTCAGAAGCATGAACACAGCACGAAACCCGATCGATGCCCGGTCCATCACCATCTTGACAACAAATAGTGTTCTGTAAGACGACGTCTGTCATTTTAATTTGTGTTTTTAAGTGATTTTAAAGTTTTGTTATTTGATACTGTGAATAGTAATCGATTTTTAGTTATAAAAAATTTATAAATATTTATTGAGAAACAATGATTAATAAGTGTGTAGTGTGCGGTCAAAGAAGAAAACCACGGGGTTGTTTATGTTTTCACAGGTAAGTAAACAAAACAAATCAGGACCGGCATAATGCGAAAGTGTGAAAGCTCAAAAATAACTAAAATTAATGATAGCTTTACAAAAACAAAAACAACTTTTGATTCCATTTGAACAGTAAAAAATCCACATTTTGTCAAAAAAGATACTTATACAAAAATATTTATTTTAACTTCAAAGGAAATTTCATTCATAAAGTTAAAGTTGCTCACAAATTGTAGATGTTTTAAGTCAATTGATATTTTTTTAATTCAATTTTAAAGGTTGTTATTAAAAATGTGTTTTTTTCCGATTTCCCGAGAATCTGGAGAGAAGAGAAAGTTGGCTGAAACCTCTCAAAATGGAAATTGCCAGTAAGTGGCACTACGTGTATTCACAACACTTTAAAAAAAGTGATTATACCTAATATTATAAAATCTGGATTAAAAGTGTTGAAAATCAATGCTGTTTCATTTTTCCCCTGGCAACACTCTCACCACTTCGTCACACGTTCTGTCCAGGTTAGTGGAGAATTATATTAAAAATTAATAGTATACTAGGTAGTCACTCATTCATACCTCATGAAATAATATCAAGTAGAGAGGTACCTACAGAGCATTAACTGTTTTGTTGATATGTTACTTTTATTGCAGTGATGTAGGTTTGTATATTTCAAAGAAATCTCATTTGTTTCAGCCTTGAAAATTTAATTTTAGATAGCAAGGTATGTTAAATTTAAATATATAAGGCCCGCCACTTTAAACTCCCCTGGTCTTTATTATTATTTTTTTTTAAGCAACGGCTATGTCCGGCACATCAAATTGTAGATATTTTAAAGGTTTTTAAATTTAACGTGCAGTGATCCAATTTTTCTTTTTTGGATCACTGCACTGTATATTTAAATTTATTTAAATTTAATAAGGATAAAACAGAAAAACTACAAAAGACAGGAGTGTATGAACTAAAATGTAGTGACTGCGACGCTATATACATTGGCCAGACTGGACGTAACATAAAATAGCGACTTGAAGAGCATAAAAAGTCTATTGTAAACAACGTATATAGCACCGGCATGTCAACACACTGTATAGAAAACAATCACTTTATAAATATGGATAATGTAGAATTACTTCATTCCGAAAAGAAAAGCAAAAAATTAGACTTACTAGAAATATTAGAAATTAAAAAAGCTTCCAAAAATAAAAAAAACGATTACAAATGAACAACAAATATTCGCAGGTCACCACATTTTAGATAAAGTAATTTAACTTTTCTAAATAATTCCAAATCTTTCAAACCATTTTTATTAGTATAAGTTGCCAGATGTAACATTCAGTATATAAGCAAGGAACACAAATTATAATTTAGTACCTCTCATCTGTACTCTTGAAAAGGGCCTAAAAAGCCGAAACACGTGTAGAGTGAAAATATAATTTTGAAACATTTAAAAGCAAATTTTCTTTGTTTATTTAAAATATTTAATAATGTTTCACAAAGAGCCAACCGCAGAATCAGTACAATGTATAAGTATTTTTGTATAAGTATCTTTTTTTAATAAAATGTAGATCTTTTACTGTTCAAATGGAATCAAATGTTGTCAATTTTGAGCTTTCACACTGTCGCATTCACGCATTATGCCGACCCTGATCTATTTTGTTTACTTACCTGAGAAAACATAACCAACCCAGTTGTTATCTTTTTTGGCCGCACACTACATATTTATGATTCATTGTTTCTCTATAAATATTCACTAAATAAATCTTTAAAACTAAAAATCGATTATTCATCAATACCCAATACCACAAAACTAAAGTTTATCACATCACTTATCACTTAAAAACAACAGAGATTAAGATAACAGAATAGCATTGAAAATACATTACTCAAGCAAACAAATTTTGTATACCTGTTAAGTTTTAAGTTATGCAAGAGCATTAAAATAAACGCTGAAGCAAGGAGCCGCCCCTGGTTTGTTTCGGATACGTTGTAATATGTAAACATGCAACTTGTTGTTTATGTATCGGTCATAATAATCAGCGTATCTCTTATGGGTGTTACTTATCTTTATATTATTAATCTGAGGTTGTAAACACCAGATGTACCAAACATGTTTCTGTATAAAATTATTTACTTCTTCAGTAAATAAGCTCCCGAATATATATTTCGGGAACCACGATCTAACCTTTTTTTTGTTACTTAGGTATTTAGACTGGATTAACTTGCAGACTTACGATATGTATTCAAAACCAGATAGATGGACAGGTCAATACTCTGCATTATTTGCTTCTTCTAAAGAAACCTTGTGGAACAGAGAAAATAGTAACATCGATCAATCTGTTAAAAATTGGCGGGGCAGAGTTAAAAAAATAAAATTGTTCCAACCATTGCATTTATGGGCAGATATTTCACTCTTACGGATCCAGATGAAAATGAGGTTCATAGTCCTGTCGTCCCTGAGGAATCTGAAGAAGTCACTTATTCTGATGTGAGTTCCGCCAAGAAAATAGAATATCTTTTGTGTATTTTATTTATCAGTACCGTCAAAAATTATGATTAGATGATAATAAACTACTAATAGATAGTTTGCTCGGTAAGGAATTGCCTCTATATACTTGTTCTGGTATACCTACAACGTACATATATAGGGATTGTTTGGTATTGACTGTTCAGTTTCGTCCATGGTTCTGTATTTTAAAGAGGCATTAATGAATGAGCGTTTTAAAATGTCTCCTAGTATTCGAGATGCCAGACTGTCTCCACCTGTCCCCCGGTCTTAGAAACATGACTTTTGGATATCAGATGCAACGTTGCCAAGTTACTCACTGCATCGGTCCATTTTTTGAATTGGTAATTTGTACCACATTCGTTATCAATTAACTAAAATGGTTTGAATTATACATTAAACTTCAGACTCGCTTAAAATAATTTTATTATGAATTACTTACTGTATTACTCCTATGTAGTGACGCCACTGGGCGGATGGCACGGTGCCGAGAACAATTTAAACTACCGTGCCGATTGGATGTTTTTCGTGGAGTGTAGGGGACCTGGCTTTTGGGCGCGAAAGACGAGGAGACGCTGGGTAGCCACAGTCCGGAGCGGATCTGTATATAGTGTGTGATCTGGATTTAGATAGGTTTCCGTATCTTGTTAAGTTAGATACTGATGTTTTACGTTGGAGTTGCCTTATCTTTCCGTTGTACGAGTATGCAGACCCAGGTAACACTAATGCTCTTATTAAGATCTCCAAGGTCGCTTTAAAATTATACAATAAAACTTCGAATAAAACCAAATGATCGTCAAGACAAGCTTAGGATCACCATAAAGCAGCTTCTAGCCAAAAAGGGCCCATCCTAAAAGGGTATTGAAGACTAAATTTTAAAACTATATTAAAAACCATTTAGTTTTAATTTCATATTCTTAAAGAGTTCTTCAAGGCAACCTTAAATTTATGTATGAAAACGTTTTGCATTTAAAATAAAATTACAGCAGACTAAATTGCCTTGAGAATCATTATAATTAATCCTAAAAGGGTTTTATTTTGTTTTAAACTCTGACAACTTTATGCGTGAAATAGTTAAAACAACGGCAAGTCTCTAATGGGGCAGAGTGAGTGGTAATATTTTAAACGTAACGCATATAAAGCTGATCAAAAATAATAATCAAATGCAAACTATTCTGGTAAAAATTACCAACGGATGGCACTTTTCTGACAAAATATAATAAAATACTTCTACATAACTCGAGCGCCACCAATATAATGTTTTTTTTTATTATCTAAAATTTTTTAAAAAATATCGTCAATTTTTATTTTGCATCTAAACATCCAAATGCATTTTTTTATTAAATTGCATGTTTGGACACACCGTCCTTCAGTTATTTAAGAGGATGTAAAGCGCATATATTTCAATAATATTTTTTTCTTTTGGCTATTGAAAATATTCATCATGGCGGGTCTGTATCTTATATAAAAAATGGCGTGGTCTAGATAAAAACTGATTGCAAGTTAATAGAACATTTTAAATCTTACAAGACTTAAAATAGCGTTTTATTTACCACTTTAAGTACAATTACTCTCCCAGACATTTATTTACTCTTCCTTTTAAAACTGAGTTGCTTTAATATGTTTCAAACTCGTGGCCTTATTGATTTAAAGGGATCTGGCGCGCGTATGAAATCCTAACCTTAAAATTATGCCGGTTTTGTGATTGCTGGGTTTAGTGAGTTTAGTAATTTAAAATACTTGTCACTAATATTTTCCATTTTAAATATGTCTTCTAGTTTTCATTCATGCATAAAGTAGGTACACGGACTGCACTGGTTCACTAAATCAGCAGTCAGTTTATTGAGCAGATGGCGTGTTTTCTCCGATTATGGGTAGAATTAGTTTTAATAAAGTCATCAAAAAATCCAACAGGCATTTCTTTTAATCAAATTGACTAAATTAAAACCTTTGAACTTTAAAATATTCTTAATTTACTCTTTAAAAAGTAAAAACTATGTTTTAGGATTTAATGTGGAATTTCATTGAGCATATAAGCTTAAGATAAAATAGTTTTCTTAATGGGTTTTAATGACTACATCAAGGATACTCCATAAAACTACATTAAAACCATTTGTTCCAAAATGGATTGTTTTAAAACCAACTTGCTATTTAATTCTTTAAAAAGGCAAATTAGTTTTAAAAGAGTATTATAAAACTAGTATAAGATCAATAGAGCATTAGGAGCAAACAGTTTTTTTATTTTAATTTAAAGAGTGCATTAAATCCTTTGCATAAGAATCAGTGGTCTTTAAGAAATTTTAGTTTATCTTAAGGTAATTTTAAAACCACTATCATTTTATTGAACATGTTAAAGCACTTTTAAAACCTAAATAAATCAAAAGTATCTTAGAGTTGTTACTTGGGGAGCCACGTGAGCGTTAGGTAATGTGGAGAAATTGTTGCTACGGTGGTGTGATCGAGCTGGAGCCGCTGTATATGGTACCTGGTTGCTGTGCCCTGGCAAATCTACGTTACCTTGCCTTTGTTTCCGGGCTATAGTTGCGATGTGTAATTGGAGTTTTAGCAGTTTAGTGATGAGGAAATGAAATATGGTAGATTACCGAAACCTCTGGTAAAGCCTTCTGATTTTACTTAAATCTAGGTACCTAGTACAATCAAGAGGTAAAGCCTATGTCAGCTTGGCGATTCCGCAAAGTGGCAACTAAAACTTTTAATTATAAGATTTGTAAATCTATTAGCGTTTTTGGCCCGTGTGATTAAAGTTATTTGACTCTCCGATGGTTTATGGAATTATAACTTTAGAAAAACATAAATGGTGGCGCCTAACAATACTGGTTAAGAAAGTGTACCATTTTTAGTTTTAGGTCGGAAATTGTTGACAGTTTATTTTGATGTTTAGTATTGTTATTTTAAAGGAAAAGAATTTTCTAGTAGCTACAAACTTCCCCGCCCGAGAAAAAGGGTCACCTTTTGTAGTTGAGTATAATAAATGTAACTTTCAAATTTCGTTTTTTTAATAACTTGATTTTAGTATTTAAAATAGCGAAAATAGTCGGTATATCACGTTTTAATAAACTTCATGATTTTTTATTAAATTTTATAAAAAAAAATGTCTTAATCTTCATTAGCTTAGTATCTGTGGTCCGAGCAAGGATAGGTGAACTACCCGGTAAAAATGGGGTAATTTAAATTTACAATAAATGAGCAATATGGACTCCACTCACAGCCTGGCAATGTGCTAGTTGATCTTGAAAACTCATTAAGCAATTATCCAGAGCTGTGTAGGGTATTTGCTCCATTCCGGCTCTTATTCGAGATCTAAATTATCATGTACACCTTACTTTTCAAATATCCCCTAAAAGAAAATCGAGGTGCGTTAGATCGGAACATCTAGCAGGCTATTCGATCTATCCCTATCTACCGATCCATCTGTCAAGAAACAGTGGATGTAAATAATTCTTCAGTTGAACACCACAGGGTTTGTTGAAACTACACCTCATTTTAAATTAAATTATTCCCATTAGGGAATAAAGCAGCGCATGAAGGTTTCGCATTGTTTTGTAACAGTTCCAGATTTTTAGGTTAAATTTCCCTCTATAAGGAACGGCTCAATGATATGACGCACATAATGCCTCCCTAAATATTTGCCGTCAGAGGATGCTGGGTGTGTTCCATCCAGTATGAATTATTTCTTGGCCAATATCGACAATTATGTCGCTTTACTATTTAGGTAAAAGGTTTATTCATCTGAGAATATAATTTGAAGACCGAAATGTTCATAATTTAATAATTATGAACATTTGAAATCAACATTCTTGTATTAGATCGTAACATTTTCTGCCGAAATCATCCTCGTTTAATTCCTGAATTAAACATAACCGAAATTTTGCTGTTTTAAATGATGTCTGGTAGATTTGGTGTCTACATCGCGATACACAAGTTGTCGTATTAATAGTTGAGGTGTTTCTTCTAATATCGAAAGATTTTTCTCTGCATGTCGCTGATTTTGGTTTAATTTTTGGAGCATTTTCAACACTTCCTGTTTCTCTAACTTCTTCACTACTCTACTACAACAACATCGTGTAAGTAGAAACTCTGTTTGGATAAATTTCGTTAAATGAACTAACGAGGTTGCTATATACACTATGTGTATTGAATTAATAGACACGGGTCTTTTAAATGGCAACGAGACAATATACAGAGTGGGGCAATAGTGCGTCGGACCTCGATATCTCGAGTTTTACGATATCTAGAAATTTTTTTTTAAAAATTGCAAGTAAACTAGATAAAAAAAGTCTATAACTGGAAATTATTTTCGAACATACAGGACGAGCCAAGACGAAATTACAGGACCAAGTGCCTTTTTTTAAATGGAATGCTATGTATATCAGAAAATTTTTTGAAGCCTCTTTCTAGTCTCTATTCATTCCTGTATTATTATTGGCTATATCCCAACCACTTTGATGTAATGAATTTTTTTGTTGAAATAATGCCATCTGCAGATGGATATTAAAAAAATCACCACAGTCACAATTATGGGTTTTAAGAAAAACTTATGTGAATACCAGTTACGAGACATCTAATTAATATTTTTGAATCATTTTCATTTCCTAAAAATGTACAGGGTGGCTAAAAATTAGTATTCAATTAAGAACTTTTTAAATTGAATTTTCTCAATTTTTTCAAATGTATATTTTTCAACGAAGTGATGTAAAAATGAAAAACGAACATTTTTTGTAAGTACTTCCCTATGGCTAATTGCAACCATTTTCGTTTTATAAATAAATAAGTGTCAAATTCAAGAATAAACTTAAAAAAAGAGGTTCCCTCAAATAATTCATTATAAAAATTTATAATAGGTGTTCGACGTGTTGCCCACTTTGATTGACACACGTCTTTATGCAATTTTGAAATGAGGCCATTTAGTGGGATCATTTCCCTTGAAATGAGTAAATAGTATTTAACCAGTCCTTTATTGTAATGTTTTTTTTGTACATTTTTTTTGCTGTTTTCGTTATTCCACAAGCAATAAAACCTCAGTTTGGTATAAATTGTCGTGTACAAAGGAGCATTTATCACACTTACCGGTCGTTAGTTACAATTTGTATTGAATTTAAAATATTTGGGATTTTACAATATGAATTTTAATAAAGCGGAACTTGTAGACATGGCTTTTGTTTTGGGCGAGTCAGACAGAAATTGTTTACTTGCCAATAGAATTTATCACCAACGTTATCCTGAAAGAAGGCTTCCTGATGTTAGCAGCTTCCAAAACCTTCTCGATAGATTTCTGGAAACTGGAAATGTCGAATATAAAAAAAGTGAAAGAATAAAACGTGTTGTCAACAAAGAAAATGAGTTTTCTGTTGTGCTGGCAACGGTTGAGAATCCCCATGTTAGTCAAAGAGAAGTGACCCATTAGTAGGAATAAGTAGACGGTCTGTGGGTCGAATCTTAAAAACAAATAAGTTGCATGCATATCATATTCAAATGCACCAGGAATTATCTGATGACGATTTTCAAAAGCGCCTACAATTTTGTAATTGGGCCAGAGGTAAAATGCAAGTTGATGTCAACTTCTGCAATAATGTTTTATTCACTGATGAGGCAACTTTTAATAAAAATGGATTTGTTAATAGGCACAATTTCCATTATTATGCTTCGGAAAATCCTCACTTTTTATGCAAGTTGATAACCAACACAGATGGTCTATAAACGTTTGGAAAGGAATTATTGGAGAAAATGTAATAGGGCCACATTTCTTTGATGGTACATTGACTGGAGCTATTTATTTTAATTTTTTGGAAAACTATCTGCCACAATTATTGGTAAATCTCCCTGGGAGAATTCGAAATAGGATGTGGTTTCAGCAAGATGGTGCTCCACCACATTATTTAAATGCAGTTAGAGACCACTTAATTAATACCTACCCTCATCAATGGATCGGAAGAAATGGACCCACTAAATGACCTGCTAGATCCCCAGATCTTACAAAAACGGATTTCTTTTTATGGGGATACGTGAATTGTTTATAGAGACACACCAACAACAGTACAAAATATGAAGGAAAGAATAATAACTGCCTTTAGATCTATCACACCGGCAGTTTTAGGAACAGTGGGAACCTCATTTCAAAAGCGCATAGAGATGTGTGTCAATCAAGATGGCCAACATGTGGAACATTTATTATAATTTTTTCTACTGAGTTATTTGAAGAAACCTCTTTTTTTTAAGTTTATTTTTGAATGTTGTAATTATTGCTCAATAAAACGAAAATGGTTGCAATTAGCCATAGGGACGTACTTACAAAAAATGTTCGTTTTTCATTTTTACATCACATCGTTGAAAAATATACAGGGTGTTCCATTTGAAAATATTGAGAAAATTCAATTTAAAAAGTTCTTAATTGAATACTAATTTTTGGCCACCCTGTATATTTTTAGGAAATGAAAATGATTCAAAAACATTAATTAGATGTCTCGTAACTGGTATTTACATAAGTTTTTCTTAAAATTGTGACTGTGGTGATTTTTTTAATATCCATCTGCAGATGGCATTATTTAAACAAAAAAAATTCATTACATCAAAGTGGTTGGGAGATAGCCAATAATAATATAGGAATGAATAGAGCCTAGAAGGAGGCTCAAAAAATGTACTGATATACATAGCATTCTATTTAAAAAAAAGGCACTTGGTCCTGTAATTTCCAGTTATAGACTTTTTTATCAGTTTACTTGCAATTTTTAAAAAAATTTCTAGCTATCGTAGACCTCGAGATATCGAGGTCCGACGCACTGTTGCCCCACCGTGTATACCAGAGGCAGATAACCTGTCGTTGATCAACGAATTCATTTTCCATTTAGTTGTCGTGAGGTCAACAATGCACACTACACTGTGCGTGATACGATACCAAATTTCAGTCTTCCTTCAATGTACTGTGTCTAATACTTTAATACACATAGTGTATATCAATATGACTATTTAACTATAATTTACAGATATGTTATAATTATTACAATTGGACTAGAATTTGGGATGATGAACAAAAAAATCCGTACAAGTTATCTGCAAACAAATGGCTCGGATACGACGATGAAGAGTCTGTCCAATTGAAGGTGAATGCATTTATTTGTTATTTTTGTCGTGGTAAAAATTGAATGTCTAATGTTAACTATTTTCGATGCACTTGTGGTTAATATCACCGATTAAGGAAACTTACTGTGTATACTAAGTATGAACTAAAACATGTACAAAATTTTTCATTATATTTTGACTAATATATCTCCCTGGGGCAACCCACTGTCTTTAACAGCTTCTGATAATTTCACTTTTATCCATTTTCGCTATGCACCAGTTAGGATAACGTCGAAATAATATTTTTAAATATTAAAACGTTCTTTGACTCAAATTTGTTTCTTTCATTTATTTATATTTTGTCGTTTTGAGATTACAGGCCGCCTATATTAAAAAAGAGGGATACATTGGAGTTAATGTTTGGCCAGTAGATGGAGATGACGTATTTGGGAGATGTGGGCCCAAACAAACCTTATTGAAACACGTTCATGTTGGATTCGGCAACAGTGTGAATTTGAATTGAAATAATTTGTGTAGTGCAACACAAGATATAAGAAACAATAATAAAAACGAGCGAAAAATGTATATGCTTGTCGTAGACGGCACCCCGACAGAGAAAATAGAAAAACCGGGACGCCGAAGTTATATTGCCCGAGGTCGATTGTTCTATCTCGTTAACAAACAATATGTGCTTTTTGTATCTTTTGTTGAACTATACGTTGAATTATTTTACTGGCACAATAGATATTTTTAATATATCATTAATATATTTTTTATCGATACTCCTGTAGTATAGGTGTAATTTTTTATCAAAATATTGTTTTGTATAAATATTGCATACATTGATTTTATGTTTAATAGGAAAAGCGAAGCTTTTATTTCTTTGATAGTAAGTTAAATAAATAATATATCTAAGCCATTTGTTATTTTCTTAACATCAAGGTAAAGTTAATTTTAATCTTATTTGCAACATAAAAAATGTCGACTTCTTTGATATTTTTACCGCCGTCAAAGAAGCCGACGTTTTTTATGTTGCAAATAAGTTTGAAATAAACTACTTATATCAACAAATCAAACGAGAGCTGGACAGTGCTTTCAAAAAAAAGTGCTATTAATCGGCTTCAAGAACACAAGAAAGTTAATAACTGGTAATTTGTAAAGGCTAGAACGCCTCTATGAAATTCTTCTACCATATTCCAAGACATTTAAAACCACTTCAGGCGGTTTAAAAGTACTTCAAATACTTAAAAGTGTTTCAAACAACTTTACCAGGGCTTGATATTCAAGAACCCATCCAAACTCACCATTAAATGCTTAGACTATCAATAAAAATAGACATCTATTTACATTATACCGTGCCGGAGAGAAATAAGCATATTCTAAGCGACGGACGGGACGTGAGGAAAACAAAAAAATACCAGATAGGCACGTTGAGAGGTGAGCGCATCTGATAATAGTCTAAGAGCTGGCTACATAACAAAGGAAGGTATAAGGTACATGAAATGTGAATAGCTAGAGAGGTTCAATTAGCGCTCCCGAACACCGAGTGGCCAGTCTGCCAGCGCGATTAGGAAGATTAAGGTGGGGGCGGACGGTCAAAGATGACAAATTTTACAATGAAAAGAATGATAATGCTCATGAATAAAAAATATTAGGAAGTGAAGTATTTGTTGCTACGAAACGCGGAAAATTATTGGCAGACGATTTCGTGGAAGAGAAATGGCCGGCAGACTTCAACAAAGCGGCGTTATCTTTAGTGAGAAAAAAATGATAAGCCTCATGATTAAAAATTTTTAAGAATGATTGTTAAACTGTTGAGGAAGCTATGTTGTCAATGGCAGACGAAAAAATGGAAGACAACATCGGGGCAGACTGTATTGAGGAGCGCGGTCTCGATCGCGCTTAACGAGTTAGTTCCGTACGATGCATTATAACGATTTATTATTTTGTTAATTATATTATGAGGACAATAAGTTAACAATTCCTATATTACACAAGTGCTAAAAGATATGTTTACCATTAAATAAATTTTTTTATTAGCAAATAATATAAATAAATTGTAGACTTATTCTATTTCGCTGTTTGTGTCGGATTCATCGTACTGCATATCTTCTTCGCTTTCGCAATCGATGTCATCCTCAGATTGGATTTCGTTAACATCTGTTGAAAAACAAAATTAAAAATTAAAAATGGCTATTAACAAATATAAGAACGAAAGCGTGTGGAAATATTTGTAACTTCAGGCTGTTCATGATCGATAATAACGTCTTTAACGCTAGATGGTATCTGAGGTCCATAGAACCATTGGAACTGGTATATGGAGTCGACTATTACCCATCCGCAGTCTTCTGGCATCAAATTAGTCGGAATTTTCCTGTGAGCGTGGCTCCACAATCTGGCGATATACATGGATCTTAAGAATTGTGGTCTTAATTCAGCTGCACAAGGAGGTATCGATGAAGCATCAAAATTTTGTAGGTTTTTTTCTTTGAAATGATTTGTTGACGTTATTGACTTTGTAATTTAAAAAAAAAGCGCAAAACGAGCATTATCTACGGAATCAAGTGATTTCATCGTATAAAGTGAACAATTTCATGTACCTTATACCTTGCTTTTTTATGTAGCCAGCTCTCCGTCTATAAAAGCAAAGAGTGGATTTTAAAATTAGGCTGGCGAGTTAAATAAATCTGTAGTGTGTGCTGGAGCCATTTCCAGAACATAGTGGAAAATTTCTTAGACTATCAATGATAGTCTAAGGAAAATGCAACATCTTGAAGACATCAATACAGATTCGGCGACATCAGTCCATCTGTGGCTGCGCAACTGTCAGTAGTGTCATTGTATGATATATTCTGTGATTGAATGTTTTTGTGTTTTGGTTTCTTGTGGAGCTTTTCGTGAATTATGTGTTGAAAATAGTACCCAAATGCTTTGATAGTTAATTGAACAATGGTGAGGCAGTGCCAAGTGTACAAGAAATCCAGTTACTGTGATCTAAATTTATGTTGTCATCGGTGTTTACATCAATTTGTAGGTTAACTCGTGGCTTTGCCGAGATGTACTGAGATAGGCTTCTCATGTAAGTACTCTCGCTCACGCGTTTGGCGCTTACTGCCAGAACATTTCGATTTGCTATTGGAAATGAATACTCCTCATGGATGCGCGCCAATTTAGCGCATTTTGACAGTAGATTGTAATTCAAATTAATTTGTGTCCTTGTAAAGTAATTTTTGACCTTATATAAAGACACGTAGCAATTAAAAATATTACTTTATTTACCATCTCGCTGGATAACATCTTATGAACTATAATCGAACATTTCTAACAACATAATTTCTCTCTAGAAACGTTCAAACGCAAATAAAAAGTTGATGCAACCAACTTTGGGCGTAATCACCTTGAAACGTCGAATTGATAAAATTAGAGAATATGATTGGTAGATTGTAAACGCGTAAACGTCATGCGCGTAAACGCGAGTACATCAGAAGTTGGCCTCGATGACGTATCACTGAAATAGTAACTTTTGAAATTAGTTTTTGTTTTTTAAAAATGTTGAGCCATTAATGCATTAGCAATGTGTAGTGGTCAAAGTGTTTGAATTTCTTTCCTTAATTTTTTTTTCAATGATAATTTGCTTCAAAATTTTACCAATTTCAATATTAAATATCAATATTTGAAATAATGCACGAGCTAACAAGCGCGCTCGCCTATGTCTAACAATGTAAACAGAGCTGTGAGCATCCCCACCAGTTCCCGCATCTTCACCTTGCCCTCATCATGTCGGCGCATCGATAGACTGTGATTACCATTGGCATCCTGTGTCTGTTTTTATTGATAGTCTAAGATTAAATATCTGTCATGAATATTAATATTGTTATGCCAATAGACTGTGCCAAGAGAAGGCGTTACTTGTATTGAAACAAATTAAATAGTCATGGAACTCTAGACCGAACTAGAATTGTTCGGAAGAGCCGAAAATATTCAAAAAAGTTTCAGACAATGCATGGGTGGATATATAAAGCGCAGCTCAGTCTTAGTTTGAAATTGTGCGAGTAAGGAAAAAATAAGTTAGAGACTAAAGTAACTATTTAATTGTGATTATAGTTAAGTCCTTCATTAAGTTATTGTTGTTAATTATTAATTAGTAAATAAATTAGTGAGTAAGTGTTACCAGAACTTTCAATCGACGAATCCACGGTTTGAGGTGTTTGTGTGAATGTCCCCTGGGATAAAACCTTAGCAATACTTAAAAACAAGCTAAAGGATAACAACTTGGAGGAAAGAACTAAGCTTAGTGTAAACATTATTACGGAATTATTGAACGTTTGTATTAAGAGAACTTATGTTCAGTTAAATAATGACTTTTATCAGCAGGATTTCCGTATTGCTATGGGTCTTCTATCATATCCAATATTAAAGTATCGTAAACTTTGAACAGTTTAGCCATCTCATCGGATTAAGATGGGAGTGAACTGTCGATGCCCTAGATGTGGTTCAGACTCCACAATAAACTGTAGGGCCTCGTCTCTCTTTACTCAACACAAAAACCTTGGATTTTCTGGGAGTTATTTCGGTGACTTGAGAGGCTGTTTAAAGAAAACATCGTCTTCAAATTTACCCCACGAATAAACACAGTAAATACTTATCATGTAAATGTACTAGACATTGGTATACGGGGAAGCAATGTTATTGTTACCACAACGTTGATACCAACAAAAGTTTGGAAACAATTTTCAACAGGTGAATAATGACGTCAATACATTTATATTTTATTAAGTATGTGATCCCGCAACTTGAAGTTGTTGCATGTGCAGTGACGTATTTCCTGATGTGCATCTGATTTTAGTTATCGGAGAGACACATAAATATAAAAATTACAAGAGTAAAATAGAATTCTGTTCAAAGTTAGACTGCTGTTTAAAGTAGACTCCTTTTCACGGTAATATATTTATGAAGGATTTTGAAAGTAATTTATGTAAGTACCAAATTGTGTATACAAACCGGTTGTTTGGTGAAGATATGTCGACGATAGTTTTGCAATTTGACCTCATAATATCGAGTTTACTTTACTTTTATATTTTAATCTTTATATAATAAACTATAGTAAAGTTACCTTCAAAATAATTCAGAATATCAGGTTCCTCATTTTCGTTTGCTATAGTGCTACGTTTTTTCTTTTAAGACTTTTAGTTCCTCTCACATGGCGATAAGTATTCAACAAAATTTTTTCACTGGGAGCCGGACGATTTGAGTATAATACAATATATTCTGTTGTCGCCGCTTATTTATTTTTATTATTTTTTTACATAAGGGGAAAATCTTCCAAACTTTTCTGCTTCTGTGTAATCCATGAACTAATAATACAAAATGTCAAACAATAAAAATGTTGTCATAGTATCATCAGTCACAGCCTACTGCGTAGTAAGTGATAACTGCTCTTGTATCAGTAACCATAAAATACCTGTATGCATATTTGGAGCACATTTAATGTTCGATATGTCAAAAAATATTACAGCTAGACCTATCAAACCTTATATATTTGAAATCAGAGAAAAAAGATCTAAAAGGAAATGTAAAAATATACAGGGTGTTCTATTAAAGAAAATCACCTTCATTTTTATGTCACATGACTTATGCAGGCAATAGGGTGTTTGATTATATGAATTCGATAATTTATCGAATAAGAAATCCGAAATTATCGGTTTGTAATTACGAAAACACGAGGTTTCAACTTTAAAATTGCATTTTTTAGTTTGTGAACGACATGTCACAAAACTTTACCAGCCCTGATGGTTTTAATTGTGACGTCACTCTTGTAGTAAACAAAACCTTATCTTATCGTGACTGCTTTGTGAATATTTGGACTAATTTCATGTTGTTTTTTCAAGTTTATAACAATTAATCATGGACGGCGGTTTTTTAAAAGCGGACAGTACGAGTTTTCCAAGAATTGACATAATAATGGTGGCTAAATTCTTTGCTACTAATCCCGATTTCTGTTCTGCCGAATTTAGGAACATTAAAACATCTGTGTAAATATATAATATTTGTTTACTTCTAATTTAAAAGCTAACTAGGTACTTCCCAAGTAGCACAAATTGATTTTTAAAAGATCTAAAAATATCTACTCCACCTTCTTATAAAGCTTAATGCTATATAATTAAGAATTAACAACAATATTTCAGTATTAAAGAAGTATTTATACACCCCAAATAAGCACAGTTTATACAGGCTCGGTAGGCTTGGTAAATAGTACATAAATGCTTAAGTAGCAATATAGCAACATCTCTGTTTCATTTTACCAGCTTTTATAAACCATATTATAGAGCTGTTAAGAAGTTGCTGTATAAGGACTGCAAGTAAGTTTTTATGCAGTAAAAGATTGCTTTAAATGTGAGGTACGGTTTGCAATTATAAAACAACCATATTATAGTGTCTGTAGCAAATTCAATGTAGTAACTTTGTAGTTGTTATATTACAGAGATATAACTGAAATGAAAAAGTATATAAATGCTTAAAAAGCACGAACTTTTTGTTGTAAATGAAAATTACTGAGTTATGGTTTCCAATATATCTAAAAAATACTGTTTATACTATTACGGCTGTGTTGTAGTTGCCTGTTTTAATTTTATATACACACATTAGTTGCCATAACATGTTTTCTGCAGGGATAGTAATGTAAAAATTGTTATGGCTAATTATTAGGAAACTGAATGAAGATTTTTGCCTATAAATTAGTAGATGCTGTCCGTAGAAAACTAAACTTGTCATGCGAAGAAAACTTTTCTGAAACAGTTGAAACATGCTATGTTACTTCGAAATAACAGACGGGCCTCCAAAATTTCTTGAATTTGATATTATTAAAAATTATTTAAAACTTTCATGGTCTCAAATTAAATGACTCTAAAATCTAAATGCTTATATTTGGTAGAAATAAAAATGAAATTATGGATAACGATAACTTCAATATACATATAAATAATGTCAAATTAAATTTTGCCGGTGTTTGTAGAAATTTTAGGATTATTTTTGATAATAACCTACGCTTTGAATATCATGTGTCAAATATTCTTCAGTGAAACTACTTACTCTTTGCATATTCAAGGAGTTTCTCTCTGTGGATATAAAGTTAAAATTGTGCGATTCCCTCATCTTATCATTGCTTGCATACTGTGATGTAGTTTATTGGCCTGCTTTAGTATATAAGGATAAGGAGAGTTTACAAAAGCTTCAAAATAGTTGCATTAGGTTTTGCTATGGGCTTAGAAAGTTTGACCATGTTTCTTTGTATTACCGTGAAGTTGGTTGGAGCAAAGGTTTTTCATGCATTTATGTACATTAGTGTATAAAATCAACAAATACAGCAAACCGTTTATCGTTATAATAAACTTATTAAAGGATCTTGACATTCATCAAAGAAGCACACGTCATAAAAGTTTATACAATGTTCCCAAGCACAACACTGCAACACTTAACATGATTTATTAATAATTCTCTTCTGTTATAATTTTTGTCATTTATTTAGTACAATGAACTGAGTTTATGTTTGGTTTCTTACGAAACATTTTGGAAATGATAGATTTTGTTTTGGGGCGAGGGCACTGCTACTGGATGACCGGGGCAGCATGTTCGGAGTGCTCTGTATATGTCTTGGACTGTTGGGCCTTAATCGGGGGTTGTTGCAATGAATATTGTATTCATTGTAATTGCCCTAGGTGGGAGGCCTGGTGTGCCGGGGTATGTGTGGAGTGCTCCGGAGGTGTTGTCTTGATTCACCTTAGAGGCGGTGTTTTCATGATTTAGAAATAATCATTTACTGAGTTTATATATATTATCTATCTTATTTTGTTACCTCTTACTTTTATTTTGTACACTACAATTACTAGTTAAATAAAATTCTATCTTCTGGATTGAAAAATTTGTGCCTATTTTCGTTTTTATGCTGTTCCTTAGGAAATGGCTTTGTACTTATTATTTCCTGTTAGGTGGTTAGGTGAGTAGCCATGCTAGATCTCGCCACCCCTTTAAATAATATCTGTAATGTTTTCTTTTATACATTAAATAAAAACATATTATTATTAATATACCTAGTTTACTGGATAATAATTTTAGTTTTCTCCTGGCAAGTTGTAACCAAGTCTTTCTCATTTTAATATCATCTGGCAGTTTTATAAGCAATTCTTCTCGTGTCTTTACACTTGTACTCTTGCAATTCGGCACCAAACACCACGTATAATGATGGGAACTCATTATTTTGTATGATAAATAAAGAAACCATACCGAGCGTTGCTTGCGCTTGTTTGTTTACTACAAGAATGACGTCACAGTAGATAGTGACATGGGGGCTCGTGTTTTCGCGCTTATTAATGTATTTGAAATTTTGATTAATATTTTATCCTATAAAGCGATTTCATTTAAGTGATATAAAAATTACTGTGGACTTATTCTACGATATGAACATATTAAGATAATTTAAAAATAAAAGTGAAATATCCTATTGTTTTTTTTAGTTGTATTTTAAAGAAATATAGATGCAACCTCACAACTTTTGTACTTAACTTTTTTTTTATAACTCTAAAAACAAAGGAGTAAAGTCATTGTTTGTGGCGAACGTCCCTCGATAGTTTCTGGAGAATATCGCAAAAGCTATCGCTTTTTTGAAAAAGGGGTTGACAAAAGTTTTCTTTCCAGTGCATCTATACAGCCCCTCGATGCTGTAGATCCTTTCAATGAGCCACTTTGAAAACACTAAAAGCAGAAACACGTGTCAGTGGGTTTGAAAGTTTTTTAAAGTGATTGTTCCACTGGTGGGTACTTTTGTTTTATTTATTTTTGGTTTTACTGAACAGAATAGTTGAAATTAAAAATCACATTATTGAGTCAGTCGTACTGAACATAATGTGCATATAATCTTTTTTGTAATCCAAGTTTCAGCGTTTTGACAAATAGCCGGGGAAATAATTGTTTAAAAAGATATATGTTATACTTATCTGTGATAAGGTTTGTAAAAGTTAGTAAATAATAATTAGCAAAAAAAATTTCAGCGTTATTATTTTTCATTCCACTCTATACAGATATGTTTTTTATAGGGTAAAAAAGATATTAGAGAAAATATTTTACACTTTGTCGAATGCAGAAGCCCCATGGGGAGGTTTAGATAATATTAATGTGAAGTACCACCAATAGACAATTGATCGTCAAAGCATTCTGGATTTATTAATGAAAAGGTATGTTTAATTCTTGCTCCTAAACATTCAAGAACCTGTAACTCCGCAGAGGTGCAATTTTGGAATGAGGTATATTTGGTTCAATCATATTATTTTGACTACTATATCCACTGCCACCATTTGTGCTACTTCATGTAAATACACCCTGTAATATATAATTTTTTCCCTCATCCTTCCACTAATCGATAACACAGCCCCAAAAAAAAAAAAAATTCTGACCTAGCAACGAGACGAGTATATCCTTATGTATTTTTGCTCGCTGATTCCGAATCCGGGGTCAAAAAAAAGTCGTACACCCCCCAAAAAAAAATTTTAAAGCCAAAAAACACCCCCTGAATCGTTTTGTTTAATATTTTCGGGAAAAATTGAATGTATTACGATAAAAATAAAGGTGATTGCAGCGTTCACCCTATCGATATGAAACGCACCCCCATAGAGGGTGAGAACCACCCTCATCTGCCATCAAACCAATTTACCAATTGTTATCGTCGTTATCACGACAATGACTGAAAAACATCTAAAAATGTTTAAGTTTCGTTAGGTTTGCAATAAACTGACGTAGAATTTATGTAATACCCCAAAACTACCCCTATAGTGTTATGAAAAACAACCCTTAACTTCAATTACAGAAAAAAGAAAGGAAAAACCATAAAATAACAAGGGGAACGTTTCCACCAGGACATAGCCGAAAAGGAAAAAAGATATCAAGGAAGATGGGACGAACACATGATAGCAGACTACTGTTGGTCTCTGAAAAGAGACACGAGAGAACAACACAAACGACAGTCAGTAAGAAGATCGTTTGAAAATAAAGTTAAAAGATACCATAAAAAAAAGATTGAAAAAAGAAGAATTAAAAGCTACTAACGTAAGAGTACTTCTCACCCCCCTTCAGGGATGCGTTTTATACCCAAATGGTGTTAAGATTGGTGACAAATGACTGCTAATATCCTAGCCATAAGGATCTCTGCAAATAAGAACATCCATATAATGAAATCGTTATCAAATTTCATGTTTTTTCCTTTCTTTTTTTCTGTAATTGAAGTTAAGGGTTGTTTTTCATAACGCTATAGGGGTAGTTTTGTGGTATTACGTGAATTCTACGTCAGTTTATTGCAAACCTAACGAAACTTAAACATTTTTAAAAGTTTTTCAGTCATTGTCGTTATCAATTGGTTTGATGGCAGATGAGGGTGGTTCTCACCCTCTATGGGGGTGCGTTTCATACCGATAGGGTGAACGCTGCAATTCACCTTTATTTTTATCGTAATACATTCAATTTTTCCCGAAAATATTAAACAAAACTATTCAGAGGGTGTTTTTTGGCTCTAAATTTTTTTTTTGGGGGTGCACGACTTTTTTGACCCCGGATTCGGAATCAGCGAGCAAAAATACATAAGGATATACTCGTCTCGTTGCTAGGTCAGAAATTTTTTTTTTTGTGGGGCTGTGTAATCGTTAACAACACAGTTTTTGGTTTGGAGAGATATTAAAAACTGACCGACGTTAAAACAAGATGTTGATTAATATTCTGTACCTGAGTGTTATGTAAACCCTACCACTTTTCAGTAAAAAGTTATGAACTCTTTGGAATAATTATAAAGATAATTGTTATATTCAAATATTGTTTTCCTTGTCTCAATGAGGTAAGCCTGAAATTTTGACGACCGTGGCACAAACACTAAAAAAAATAAAGTTAATATTTTTGTCTACTCGTAATAGTTTCTGCTATTTTAAATTAAACAGCCAGTTCTCCGTTGTTTGAGACGAATAACTGGAAATCCGTGATGAGCGAAGATTTTTGTCAGAAAACGTGATTAGCGGCCCAACTCGTTAGACAAGTGGATGTATGTTCCTGATTAGTTGTTAACATTTAACAAATGTTGGCTAGTTATATACACAGCAATATAATGAAGATGAAGACATTAAACATTATTTTAGTTAGTCTATATTTACCAATAGGTAAGTTTATAATCTTCATACTGTAATATACCTAGGTATACAAGATGTTTTTTTGTTGTTGTTTATAAAACCACAACAAAAAGTAAAGTTCATATGTAAATGCATGTAAAGAAATAGACTCTCAGTGTTTTTTTTAGTTTTGACATTTTTTTTATCGTACTATAGGCGCGCCAAACTGGACGGAGCCTTCCCGATTTTTCTCAAAAATGCTTCAGTGAAAAGATACAAATAATGCAATCGTAATAAAGTACGAACCACAATTTAAAATTTAAATATAATGAGAAATTGGGAGTTTTTTTTAAGTAATTGTATTTTGTTATTTTGTGTTATCTTTTTTAATTAAACTCTGCTCTCTCCAACAGAAAAATTTTATCCAAGATCAGTAATATTTAAATTAAAAAAAAGAGTTGTATTATGATTTTGGTACAGGGTTATTCATTATAAATTACTCACTAGTTACTGTAAACATGGAAAAGTTAAAATTATTAAAGTGAGCTATGAAAATGACAACTATTATGTTTGATAAGTGACATTCCTTTAATGAAATAATCAAAATGGTTTACACTGAGAAAGAAAAAGTTCAATTATTTACTTATTATAAACAAAATAACAAAAATAAGCGTGCAGTAAAAAGTGCATATAGGGTGCTGTATCCAAATACAACACCATCAGAAATACGTTCAAAAATATTTACCGAAAGGTGAATAATACTTCCAGTTTTAGTAGAAAAAAGCGTGTAGTTCAAGCAAACCAGGAAGAACAGCTAGATATACTGCTTCATTTCGAAGGTAAGCCCATCCATATTTATTCGCGAATAAACTTTTTTGAAACATTGTATTATTATTTAGAAAATTCTGAATGTAGTATAAATAATGCAGTCGATCAATTAGGTAAAAGTTATTCCAAAATCCAACGTATGTTAAAGAATAATGGCTACAGACCATATAAAATTTTACCCGCACAAGTTTTAACAGAGGCTCATAAAAGGAAAAGGCTGGACTTTTGCTGCCAGATGATTTAAGAGTTGAATGAAGATCCCGATTTTTTTACCAAAATATTATGGACTGATGAATCATCCTTTTCTACGGCAGGAGTTTTTAATAGGAAAAATCGAAGGGCGTTGGAAAACAAGCACAACAGAAAAAGATTGGTAAAACAAATAAAAAAATCAGGAAGAAAAACTGTTAGCGTTTGGTGTGGAATTTTCAGAAACAAAATTGTTGGGCCCATATTTTATGATAATACTTTAACTGGAGTTATCTATCTGGAAATAATTATCCCACAAGCAGAAAATATTCTTTTGCAGAATTTTTGGGAAGCCGAACTTGATGATATGATTTGGATACAGGATGGGCCAACTCCGCATAGTGTCCTACTCGTTCGAGATCATTTGAATAATGTATTCCCAATATGGATAGGGACGTATTAAATATCCACCTAACAGTCTGGATTTGACCCCTATAGATTCATTTTCTTTTGGGGATTTCTAAAAGGCATTGTCAATAATAATAATAATAATAATAATAATAATAATAGTATTCAAGTCTTTAAAGACAGGATTCGACTTGAAATAAATAATCTGAATGTAAATAATGTAGCCATTTCCGGTGCAATTATAAATATAAGACGTTATCAATTATGCATTGACAATAATGGTGGACACATCGAACATCTTTTATGAGTTATCATTTCTTTATATTAAAATTTCCTAAATAAATCTTTGTTATCTATTTTGTATAAATATTTGGTTTTTTTCAGCCTCACTGTAAACCAATTTGATTATTTCATTAAATAAATGTCACTTATCAAACATAATAGTTGTCATTTTTAACACGCTTTTATTAGCTTCACCTGTATGTTTGTTTGCTTGTTTGTTTGTAACCGACTCTTTGGACTCGATTTTGACCCACTTTAAACGGACAGATTTAAATGAAACTTTGTACACTTACGAAGAACCGGTAACAATACAATAATTTGATAAGTGTATATCATTATTCTGATCAGGATCGCCAGTCCTTTCCTCACGTATCCTCTGCGTGAGAGCAAGAGGCTTAATATTGTAAGTATATTCGGTGATTCTCAGTTCGGTCGTTTGCCGAGCGGGCAAGTCTTAGTAGACGCGAAACGACGGACTCCTCGGGCGTGAGTTCAAATCCCATGGCTGAAATAAAAAAATATATTTTTTTTCAGAAATATCTATTGGATCGTAATATGTTATAATATTAGCATCAATAAGCAATATAAATATAGTTTAAAAAAACTACAAAACACGGTTTCATAGCACATCAAACTAAAAAGTGAAAAATAAATATAGTTTAAAAAAACTAAAAAACACGCTTTTAAAGCACATCAAACTAAAAAGTGAAAAATAATTATTAATATAAATTGAAAACAATAATGAACGAAAAATACTAGTATTATTGTGAAAAAAGCGTGGGGCGCTTTGTGCCATATTTTTCGTATATCGAGCAACCCACGCTTTTTTTACAATAATACTAGTATTTTTCGTTCATTATTGTTTTCAGTTTATATTAATAATTATGTTTCACTTTTTAGTTTGATGTGCTTTAAAAGCGTGTTTTTTAGTTTTTATAAACTATATTTATTATAGTTCACTTTATTAATGTTAACTTTTCCATATTTACAGTAACTAGTTTAACTAAGATATTCAACGTTTAATTACTCAAAAACGGTATATGGCAGGGGTAACATATGGTATACTTTTGAAATCAAGAACAAAGGATCAGTCCAAAAATTTAATAATATACAGAGTATCCCATTTAAAAAAATGTATAATTTTTTTGTATCCCCTGAAATCTGCACGCTACTGTACTTTTGATAGCATTTTAACAAAATTCATATCCACACAACTTTTACTTCAAACTTTTTTTATATAGGCAATAATAACGATGAAAAGGGGTGGGTAATTTATAATGAATAACCTTGTACATGGCCACGCCACGATTTGAATTTAGTAACTTGTTACCAAAAATGTTCGCTCTCCGTCGAAAGAATTTTATCTAACACGATTTTAAAACATTTCAGATTTTGTTCCTTTATTTAAATACATATAATTATTAACACTAACAAAATAATTTATTTTATTAAAATGTTGCCGATGTTTTGCTGTTTTTTTTTTCTAAAGGCAAAATACCGTTTGCGTCTTTGGGATAAAACAGTTAATAATAGTATTTATTTACAAGAAGGTTTGTGGGTAATTTGGACATAAAATAACAACTACCATTTATCTATATTGACCGGTTTTTGCATTTAATATATGCCTTCATCAGAATCTACAATGATTGTAATACAAGTTATTTATTGATTTGAAACAGCGTCAAAAATACACTTATCATATAGCCAGATATATTGTTGTAAATTATAGTGTGGACAGGAAAAAATTAAGGTCAAAGAAAATAGTATTTATATTTAATATAAAAATATTTAAAAATTAGAAAGTACTATATATCACGTTTTTCTGATTTGTATGTTTTATTTCTTCATAGAATAATTTAATAATAACAATATTTAGCCATGGATCAAGTATGTAGTGTTATTATTAATGATATAATGCATTTTTGACATTTTAGATACAGTATTGTTGCACGCAATATCGACTTCGTATAAAAATCTAAATATTACTCGAGAGAGCCGCCAATTTTTGGAGTAAGTACCTCATAAAGCTAGGTTTTTTCTTATAAGACCACTGACAACCAAGCATTAACATTAATATTAGGCATTATAAACATTTACATAAAAATCATTAAAAATATCTGTAGATTGTTATTACTAGAACGCGGACAAAATTTCAAGTATACATTCACATTGCATCATACAGAATAGTAAAATTATACTTACAAAATGTTTAAAAAATACCAATTCGCTGAATGAAAATAATGATCTGATTTATATTTCTTAGGTTGTTGACTGTTCCAGTCCAGTATTCAGCAGTTATTGAGCCAATATAGTGTTTACTGTAACGGTATTACTAAAAAGTTGTATTTAGGTAAATAGTTTTTAGGGCAGATCTAAGTAAACCCATTTTGTTGGCTTTATCCTATATAAAACTGTCGAGTTCTTCTCAAAACTTCACATCTGACATCCCGCGCAGAGCACGGTTACAGTGGAGAAACGTCACGAAAGCTCTTTACCTCTTTGTTGGTTTTTACACACTTTTTGAAATTTTGTCTGCGCTTTAATTATTGCAATTAAACATGAAGCAAAAGTATGGGGATGAATATGTTTTAAATCATCGTTTTAAGGGAATACTGTATTCTTCCATTTCAACCAGATTATGGACAATGGGTCCTCCAAAATGGAAATGTAATGCAACCAGGTGATGCAGTACTTAAAAGCACTGTACTGGTGTATAGTTGTAATTCAGGATATAAGTTGTTACCTGCTGAGAGTCAATACGTCGTTTGTATTGGTGCTACTTGGAATACACCAAATCTACCTAGTTGTGAACGTAAGTAGAAATTTTGTAAAATAGCAATTCTTTCGAAGACCCCTTCATTAGTTTGTTAAAGTTAAACAAAATTAAGAAGTCTTAAGTCACTGAAATGTTTCTTATTGCTGGGAGAGTATTGTCGGAATTGCACTAAGTTCTTGGTGTCTGTCTCTGGAAAGCCGCTTAGAAAAATGAATCATAATATATGGATAATGTGCGATTTTAAGACTATTTTCCGATCGAGCTGAACCATTGTTTCCTCATTATTCTATGTTCTCGAAAGGTGGAATAAATCTGCATAATAATTGAACTCAAACCGTTCTTTGTACGTATGTTCCTGTAAAAACAACTATTTTGATTCTACAAAAATTATTTTTCTCTACCTACTGAAATATGTTTTTAGAGTTATGCCCTCCTATACAACCAACATCTACAATTAGACTCAGTTGCCACGACAGGCAAGGAAACGAGACAAGTTGCAAAGAAGCTACCGACGGGACTTATCTGTCGTATACATGTGTGGATTTCTACGAACCTCCATCCGGATACAAGAGAATTCTCAGTTGTTTTAATGGCAATTGGGACCATCCAAAACCACAGTGCCAACCAGGTTTGTCCGAATTTTCATTAAAATTATCCTTTTACAGATTTTCTTTTTATACAGGGTGAGATATAAAGGACGGGCCATAGAGTAACTAGAGATTCTTTGGCTAAAAATATGAACATTTAACCATATGTGCTTAAGGAAAATGTGCCTGGTTAATGAGATACAGGATGTTTAAATGATTTTTTGGATGCAACTTAATAACTACTTGACAGGTCAAGTTCAAAATAAGTACAGGTAGGTTTTTTGTGGCGAGAAATCATAATATCATATTAGTTTTGACCTAAGTTGTAGAGTGTGTCCAATACAGTACATTAAATAATAAAAATGTGATCTATTTTTTTCAGAATAGCTGAAAGGGTATTTTATATTGAAATTATGATGTGTTTACAAATTCTAAGTAAATAAGTATACTTGTCTGAAGTGGTTAAAATCAACCAAGTATACCTTTTTTACTTTGACTTAGTAAGTACATCATAATATCAATTAAAAATGGCCGTACAGCAAGCTGTTCTGGAGAAAAAATAGATCCCATTTTTATCATTTAATGTATCGTATTGGACACCCTGTATAACTTAGGTCAAAACTGATATGAAATTATGATATCTCACCACAAACCTATCAATATCTATTTTGAACTTGATCCGTTTAGTAGTTTTTGAGCTGAGCACCCAAAAATCATTAAAAAAAAAACATTTCAGCACCCAGTATCTCATTATAATAGGCACATTTGGTTAAATAGTCATATTCTGAGACAAAGAATTTCTAGTTACTCTATGGTCCATTCTTTATAACACCCTGTATATACCATTTTTGTTTTAGAAAAAAAATCTTTAGTTAATGACACGTACTCGTATATATTGATTGATGCATGATGCCTCTAAACATATTACTCTGCGGAATGAGGCCGAACAAGCTGAATTTTTCCAGAGACCTTCGTTTTGATGTTCTAATGAAACACAAAAAAATCTCCTATGCCTACCCTTGTGCGTCTTGAGATATCGAAGGTCAAAGGTCATGAAAATCGATTTTTCGCGAAAATCTCGCTTCCGGTGCATCTGACGTCATAAGAACTCGTAACAAAACTTACGTAAAATAGTATTCTCTACAAAATTGTTCATATACATTTTTTTCGTACGACCAACCGTTTTCGAGATATAGCATGATAAAGCGGGAGCGCGCATTCGTAATAGGTAATACTGTATTATACTGCAGAGCTATAAATATAAAAGCACTTTTCTTAATCTGTTAGACAGGAAAATTAAATTCCCATTATTAAAGTCGTTAAAAATTTGTTTATTTATAAAAAAAATATATAATAAATAATTAATAACAAAAAATACATTCTTTTCCACACCACGCCTAATGTTTCCTTGCCTTCCTCCTCGTCTTCGTCGGGTTCCACTAGCACCTCGATCAACACAATATCTTCGTCAGACGCTTCCTCTATATCTGTTGGCTCTATGTCTGTTGGCAAAACCTCTTCAGGCTCAAGGTCACTGAAGTCTTCGATGTTTTGCAACTCTGTTAACGGGTTCAGGCATGCCTGTCCGTGACACTGACCACAAACTTTGGAGCATGGCAGCCCGACTTTTCTACACCCGCACTGCGCACCACACCCCTTTTTACAATTACAGAATATTGTATTTAATAGTTCGTCTGGAGCAGGTGGCAGTAGTGTTGTTTTCGGCTGTAATATGTCGTTTTTTAAATCCCAATCCCATTCTTCGGGTTGTAGATTTTTCCCTAGCCAAATCTGTACTTGGTAGTAGACCCGATAAATATGCTATCGAGCTGCTTCACTGGTAGGTGGAAGGGATGACAATTTAACAGGTCTATTAAGTCGTGTAGCCTTAATGAATTGGGTGTATCTAAATTTGTCAAGGTTCACTCATCTTTTGAAGCACCATACATAGCTAACAGAAAACGCTTTCCGTTCTGAAATACTGTATCTGGCGGGCAGTTTTCTGCTTGAAATATTTGAGCCGAGTGAGTCAAATCGGGATGTTTCTCAAACGGCTGGTCGTACGAAAAAAAATGTATATGAACAATTTTGTAGAGAATACTATTTTACGTAAGTTTTGTTATGGGTTCTTACGACGTCAGATGCACTGGAAGCGAGATTTTCGCGAAAAACCGATTTTCATGACCTTTGACCTTCGATATCTCAAGACGCACAAGGGTAAGCATATGAGATTTTTTTGTGCTTCATTGGAACATCAAAACGAAGGTCTCTGCAAAAATTCAGCTTGTTCGGCCTCATTCCGCAGATGGCCTTTATTTTTACCTTATTTCCCTGGAGTATATTATTAAAAAAATATTTGATGTGGCCAGCACATAACTTTCTTATATCTGTATATATCATCCTGATCTAAAAAAATCATTATATTTAATTCTTCACTTACCTCAATTAAATTTTAATAGTGTACCTTGAAATGTTTCGTGAACATTTTTAAATAAGCGTCATTCGATACCGTCAATAATAATTCATGTCATAAATTTTAATAATTTTTTGTTATTAACATTGACATTTTTGTAACTAAATTAGACCTTTCAAATGTCAAACTGTTAAATTTATCCTAACCCCATTTTATAAGGCCAAATAAGAAAAATATTTCAGTTTACATCAGCTTTATTAAAGTACTTGAAAAATATATTTTATTCGTTTGATATAGTAGACATGATTTATAATCTTTCATCAAGAATACATTTTTTTGTAAAGTCCAATGCAAAAAAGTGTGGGTCCCGTGGACCAGCTGGCCGATTTTGCTCATCACCTAATTTTTCATTGTCTTTGGCCTTTAGAACAAGTGTACTAAATTTGAAAGCTTTATCTCAAAAACTGTGGCTGCTATCGCGATACTACAAACATACGGACAGATTTTTTTTCATAAAGTTATGTTTTTTCATTATAATTCGTCGAGATTCGTCCAGAAATGCAATAATTTTTTTAAAATTTTTTTCCCGAAATTGTACAATTTTTCTTCTTTCATTCATTATGTCTCTTCTGGTGGTACCACATTCATCAAATTTAATATGTCACCTAAAATGTTATTGACAATCTTAACTGCCAGATTTGGGAAGTCTCCCATTCGTATTTTTTGAGTTATCGCGGATACACACATGTACATACACACACACATCCACACACACACACCGACAGACATCATTCGAAAAATAGTCAGAATGGATTCAGGAGGGTCAAAACGTATATATCAATCAAAATCTCGAGGTCGAAAAAAAATCACGATACTATATTTCCTTATATTAGGTATAAGAAAGTAAAAAAAAAAAAACTTTTACGATGAATTGGAGCTGCTAAAAATTTGTCGATTATCGAGAGTTAGTACAAACGTGCGGACGTTAAGAACCATGTTATAAATGTTATGAACAAGTACAAATGTTATATGTCTAATAATTTCTGATATGTATTATTCCTCCCTAAATGTATATACTGCAATTAAAACTAACCTGTTATGATATTAAAAATTGGCACTGAAATTTTACATCTCGGAATATCTTACACCAAAGTTTTCCACATTTATTTTTGTGGTGAAATATACCTAAAACCGTAACTAAAGTCTGTTCATTTAAAGTTTGCAGTGGTGGGTTGGACTTTGTGAGCCCGATTTACAATCGGCAAAGTAGCGAGTGCATTGTAAATTGCTTATTTTTAAGCGTAATGAATATATCATTGTGGTTTAGTTATTTATTACCAGGCGTAAAAAATATTTCAAGGCATTAGAATTAAGATAAATGCTTTTTTAGTTTTATTGAATCATTGGAAAAATATTTCAACAAAGTGTACATATGTACGTAATTTATTTACAATAATAAGAAATGTCTCCTTTTATTGGTTAACAATGGAAAGAAACAAAATAACAAATATAAAATTGACATATTTTCTTTAAAGTTTTGAATGAGAAACTAAAATGACTGGTTACGCCGAAATAAGAACATCCTTATTTAATAAAAAATTTCGATTTAGCTATAAGAAAGCGAAACGTCTTAAAAATATCCGTTACTTTTTATTTTGTGTACCCATAAGGAATAATGTCAGAAAATAAAACAATTTTAAATTCTACCTGCTTTAGAGCGAATCAACTTTTTTGCTGCACAATTTTCATATTTCTGCTTTAAACAATGTTATGTTTCTCTTTATATTACTATAAAGCAATATGCTGCATTTTGAGCATTTAGTACTACTGACCTGTGTAAAAAAGTAATTAAAGTATACACCATATTTTACTCCGTTCATTCATATGAGCACATAAAAAACTGTTTACCTGGGCTCGCAGAGCGGCCCTTTGTCGACCATCAGTCTTGCGTAGTTCACAAAATGTATTTATATAATACCTACCGCGCTCCTGTGCTAGCATTTTTTATGTGCTAAGTTAAGATGAAATAAGTTCATATCTACAACAAAAATCCTCATTTCGTCGAGATCTATCGACTATTAAAATTTAGTCACCTCGTATAACAAAAAACAATTAAAAAACAGTCGATCATTAAAACATCAAATACCTTACCGATTATTATTATAAAATCAGCCAATAGGCAATATCAATAAAGGTAAATAACTTAATTAAACATTACACAACACATAAGTTAAATTATTGTAACATTATGTTTAATACTTACATATTAATATTAGGCGTCGAAAACATAATTCAATTTATAAGAAAACACAATCTAGAAACGTCCAACTACTACCGATGTCTATGAAATAAAATAAACAATGAAAATTGAATTAACCGCTATCGGAACTTTGCACTTGTGTATATCTGTCTGCCGTCTGCACCAATCATCAGCGCGCATTTCATTCTCTATCCTAGCTAACGCTGCAAAGGGTATGTGAACAGATTTTAGTAGAAAGTAGGACTTCGATAAAATCTGACAAGAAAAATAGAGACAACGATTTTCTTCATTTCTACTGTCATTGTGCCAGTTAGTTATTTCTAACGTAACAGCGTTGGTTACAACTAGCGCAACGTGCCACAACACAAATTGGGAGTTTACGATTTTTTTTATTTTTTATCTTTTTTTGAAAACTATGCTAGAGATAGGAAATTGTTACCGACGCGACGGTGCAATGTTAACTAAAACTATTACAATGTGGTCCAAAGATAAAAACTTAATTTTTTCTCTTTTCCACCTTACTTTTCGAAAAATTGTGTTAGTAAATTGTTTCTAGGTGCAGGTATTTAGTAAAATGATAAAAATAGAATATTTCAAAAAGTGGGGCTAAGAATGTTTTACTTTTGTCGCTTTTCTTCGAAAACTGCCTTAGTTAAGAAATTATTCCCAATGGTACAATGTTGCTAACAATTAGTACAATCCAACACAATAAAAAAATCAGTTTTTTGAGTAGTGGGGGTACATCAAATAACCGCCTTTTGGATTGTTTGCTTAAGCATTGGTATTTTGAAAAAGTTTCTACAGTACAAAACAGCACAATACTAGTCAATCTAGTACAAATTTGAATTATTATTTCCTATTAAAATGGGCGGCTAACTTCACGCACGTAGAATTATTCGCACTCGGTAACGATGACGTGAAATTAATTCTATTTTCATTTCAGTATGCGGAAGAAAAGTTGGCAGTATTGATTCTGTACCACTAATATATAATGTAGAAGATATTCAAATTATAGAATACCCTTGGATTGTAGCGGTGTACAAAAAAGATAATGATCTATTTAAAAACATTTGTGGTGGATCCTTATTAAGTGAAACGGTTGTCTTAACCGGTAAGTATGTTGAAAGTAATCTTTATATTAATCCCTAAACTGGAATAAAAATTGTATATTTTGTAACCAGAAAAAAATCAAAAAACATTTCAATCGATCAAAGAAACCTCGTAAATATGAGACAGATATTTTGTTAATGAAACACCCTGTATATAAAAACTTAATTTATAGTTTCGTGAATTTTAATTGGTTAAACTCATTCTGCAACGGATATTGGTATTATACAGGGTGTTTCATAGGGAAATGTATATACGTTAACTGTGGATGTGGGACACCTAGGTGGTTCCAAATGACCCATGGTTTGTGGGTCTAACAACCTTCATTACCAAGATAAAGGGTGTTTTATCGGTTTTACCTTTTTTTTCTTAAGCCATAACATACGAACCACTCTGTATAAAAATTTGATATTCAGTAGGTACATTTTACGCAATTTACCGATTCTGTTAACAATTAACCAAAATGCAATTACAGCTTCATGAAAAAATATCAGTTTCGTTTATCCCAAAAATAAAATTTTGAAATTCTGTTTAGATATTTGAAAACAGCGGCACAAAATAAACTGAATAGCATACTTTCTACATTTCCGATTTAATTCTATAGATTTAATATTTTAACACAAATTCATTTTATAGGAAATTCCGCAAGGGACAAATTAATAACATTACTCAACCTTGAGCAATTAAAACGCTGAAACTTCCTTATCATGTTGCTTTAATGGTATAAAAATGTTTCAAAAAGAAATTACAGGTCCGACCTTCTCTCAAAATATTATTCATAAGCTCAAACACCTTGCATAAGGTAATTTTAAAAATAATCGCCCAATTAACGGAGAAAGAATCATTCAATATGAATAAATAACTTTATTGTGTTTACGTTACGCTGTTTCCAAATATCTAAACAGATTTTAAAAATTTTGTTATACAGAGTGTTGTTTTCGGAATATACGGAATTGATAACTTTTTATGAGGCTGGACCTGTATTTCCGCTTTGGCTAATATGTTAATCGATTCGATAAGTTAAACATACCTACTGAATATAAAATTATATACAGAGTGGTTCGTATTCTGTGGATTAAGAGAGAAATAGGTGTAAACAGGTGTACTAAACAATCAAATAGATTTTCTTTCGCCCAAAAATATGTTTCTATTTTACGTAGTGAAAGTGATTCATATTCTAGCCAGTGGCAGTCAACCAATTGTTTTCACCGATTCGATGCCGTAAATAGACTTTTTAGGGTCATATTCTAAGACCATCCTCACCTTCAAATATCTGCTTGTAGGGCATTGATGTCTTCTTCACAAACATGCCAATGTCTCATGACGATTTTCCGAAAAAAAATCTTTCATGAATTCCAAGTTCCAACTATTCAAATTCGTTAAGCACAACAATTTTTTACGTCTTCATACTCGTGATATTTTTACAGGATATTTTAAATGCAATCAACTAATTTCATAATGACAGAAAAATTACATTCTCAATTAAAGAAATATAAAAATTTTACAATATGTTGACGCATTTTTGATGATACGGTATAGTTTCAATATGAACTAAAATTAACCAATATTAGATATACTTACATACTCTTAGGTAGTTACTTCGTATATAAAATTTTTATAGCTCAAAAATCTGAAAAGTTTATGCCTATCGACACGAGCAACGCCTATTTCGGAAATTGTTAATTTTGAAATAGTAAGTTGTGTGTAATAACTAAGCCTGGCCAAGCGATGGTAGATTCAGGGTCGGGTGCAATACCAATGCCAATGCGCGTTTGTTTACGATGACGATGACATGACACACTTCAGTTGTTATCTGTCGGTTGATGCATAGAGTACTAATAAATAATAAATAATGTTGAGCGTAAAGAGTAGACAACGACTGTACGCTGATAAAGTGAATCGGATTTATTCTATGATGGATGTAAAATACTTTGTAAAGTTTGTGATTAAGACTTAATGTGCTGGAATAAACACGGCTGCAAAATTCATGTCAGTAGTAACTGGTCTTCTTTGGAACCTCAGTTTATGTTTAATTTACTGTTAATGCTGATTGCCTGTGATGTTCCCCTGTGCATATGGGATAAACCAACATTTCGGGAGTTTTGGAATAAATACAATCCCCAGGTGAATTTACCAAGTCGTTCATCGTTACGTAGATATGTACCAAGTGTTCGTGAAGACATTGTAAATAGGATTAAATGTGCATTAAAAAATACACGGCTGTAGTTATGTGTTGACGAGACGACAGATTGTAAAAAAAATTCTGTTTTAAATGTTACAGTACGTGTACTCGACCCTGTTGACCAACATTTCCACTTTTACTAGCTAGCAAAAGACTAGCTGCGTGTACTGGCGAAATAATTACGCGGGTGGTGTTGGAGACTTTCGAAAAATTTGAACTGTCAACAAGTCAAGTGTTGATGTTTGTGACCGACAGTGCTGCGACAATGCGTTTGGTGGGCCGTTTTCTTCAAAGAGACGATTGTAGGTTTTTACATGTTACATGTAAAGTGCATGCGTTCCATCTTGTAGCAGAAACGATTCGAAAATGTTTTCCAGAGGTAGATGCATTAATAGCAAATACAAAAAAGTATTTCTCAAATCTCCTAAACAGCTTCGAGCATTTCACACACTGTGTCCTGGTATTCCGGAACCACCAGAGCCGATTCTTACACGTTGGGAAACGTGGTTGAAGGCAGCTTTATATTATGCTGAATATTTTCAACAAATAAAAGCTGTGATACTACAGTTCAACCCTAACGAGGCTGCAGCTATTAAGGAAAGCCAGACAAGCTTTCAAGATGTTTCCTTTGAAACAGATTTAAAAACTATTTATAACAATTATAGAGGACTACACGACGCAATAGAAAAATTGCAAAATACTTTGTTCTCGTTAGTGGAATCGCTGGAAATAGTGGACGACGTAAATACACAGCTACAGACTATAAATGACGCAAAAAATAAGCCCGTTATTGAAAAATTTGAGAGTGTATTACGGAAAGAACCTGATTTTACCAAATTAAGACAAATTTTTGATGGTGCATCTACAGCTGCGTTATGTGAGTTCACAGAGTGTTTTACTTATGTCGAACGGTCTTTTTCAAAATACAAACATATTCTCTCACCACAGCGAACATCGCTTACTGAGACAACTGTAGAAACATATCTGATGCTACACAGTTATTATAGAAGTGCTCCAGTTTGTGATAACGACAACCAAGCTACTTCATAAATCTGCTTAAGAAGGTGAGTTTTGTACATATTTTTATAAAGTGTACCAGTATTATTAAAATTTATTTCCATTTATTTTATTTATTTATTTATTTATTATTAGTTATCACTTAGATATACAATGTACATGTGTGAACGTCATTTAACAATTTAGTAATAATGTGCAGCACTAAGCTTACAAAATATAAGGAAATACATAAAAAAAGAATTTAAAGCGAACGAAATAGTACAAAAACATACTTCACAATATATAAAATATTTTTGTTTTTATTATTGTACTTATTCAAGTATTATGATATGATGCATACCCAGTACGTCTTTGTAGGATTAATGACCTTGGCCAGGCTTAGTAATAACAACATATTTTAATTTCGAAACTAAGAAAATCCTAAATACGATTTAAAAATTTTTGAGTAAAAATTTTTGAGTGGTAAATATTTATATAAGTAACTGTGTATGTATTTGTAATCCGTAAATAAACGAAATAACTATATACATGAGTTATATCATCTCTTGTTTTCTACTACAATATTTGTTTCAAATAATAGTATTTAGGAGAATGTACCAAATAATAATTTAGAACGGCATTGCAATGTCTGTTGTAACACGGATTTTCAACAGAGGTCGAAACAATTAAATATTTAAAAATATGTCTGATAATTACTAATTATTTGATCATGGGCCTCAGAGCAACTAATTTTGTTTAAATGCGGCGATAATAACAACGATTCAATTTGGAAATTAATTATGAATAAATAGTAGGTAATTAATTATCTAATAATATTTGACTCTAGCATTCATGATAATAATTACCTGTTTATGCAAATAGTTGGAAAATACTTTCTGATGAAGTTTTTACTTAAAAACAGGTTGTTTCTACAGGATATTATTGTATAGTGTGAAGGTTGGTTGTGGAACGCTCCAAATAAAAAAATCCCTGCAGCCAAAATCTCCGAGAGGTCAACCTTTTCTGATAGTTTTCAATTTTTTTTACCCCCACCTCTTTTGGTAATGACGTCATCGCCATTTTTTTTTAAATGGTAATACCCACTTTTTCTAAGTATTCTAATTCTTGAAATTTTGTATATAGCGTTATGCGGTTATGTGATGTTCTTTTGATTAGTTAGCGACATTATGATAAAAACTAATTTATCAAAAACCGCAAAAAAAAATCGAGACAGCTACGGAATTTTATCAATTTATTTGAGACAAATAAGAAATTGACAGTTTGCTGAAAAGTCAATTTGGCAGTGGGGGTGGGGCCACTTCAACACTCATAGGTAAAAATGTAATTCAACATTTACTAAACAAAATTTAATTCTATTAAAATATACAGGGTGGATCACTGAAAACGAAACAGGCGTTTTTTTTGCATTTAGGCCTGTTTTTTCTGAAAAAACAATTTTCCTTCCATATTGTGCATGATATGTCTCATTTTATTAATTTACAGACGACATCACAGAGGTAAAAAATAGGAAAACTTTTGAGGAATTAGCTATGTTGGCTGGTATGTAAACATAGACGTTCTCTGGCGACTCGCCAATCGCCACTCTACAATGAATGAGTCTTATACATTATATATCATACATTAGTCATTCATTGCTAAGGAGGCGGCTGGCGAGTCGCCGGAGATCGACTACGCATACCAGCCAAAGTGTAATAATACAATAGAAAAAAATGAAAAGCTGGTAAAAAAATAATACTGTTTATTTAAATTCCGAAAAAACAAATCTTATAATTGTTAATAAAAATTTCAACAAAACTGAATCTTTAATATGTAAACTTAAATGGCAAATCCACTCCAAATTCAGAGCCACCAGAATTCTTGGGCATTACTTTATTAAACACCTTGACTTACAAATGTATACAGGGTGAGTCTTAAGTGTGTAGTTATATTTAAACCATCGATTCTTGATATCTGTAGAAACCCTCTGACACATTTTTTTTTAATTCCCACGTGTAACTGGGTTATCGACTTTCAACAAAATATGATGAAACTGTTTTGGAACTGCTGGTTACTGGAAACATTCTATATCTTAGCTAAAATGATGTAATGGACTGAAGCAAAGTTGCCGCATATCTTATGCAATTCTCTCACCAAGGCGCGATTTTACAATCGTGAGTTAACATGTTACCTAGCATTATATTTTCACAAAAATCGATGAGATTCTAATACAAACCACTTCAATTAAAAGTTACTTTAGCATAAAATATTTGTTGCTATAACCACTTCCTATACAAATCTAAAATTGAAAAAATTCGAATTCTAAAAGTGTGAGTTTAGCTAACCCACGATTGAAAAACCGAGCACTAGCATTAAGTTCATTCTCGAATTTATAATAACATTGGATGAAATAATTAGCTACTTAAACGATTAATTGCCCCATTTGAAATAATTTAACATTTTGAAATACCTTTCAATGTGAGAAATGTACAATTTTGACTTTTTCTTGCACCAATCAACATTTCTTTTTAAGCGTTTCATATGGAACGTACAACTAAAACTAAATTTTCCGATGAATAGTAAACTTTTTAAGGAATCTCGAGAGGAATTTAATGTTCCCATCTCATTTTTTCAAAGTTTGTAAAAGGATTATTATTTTTAAGAAGTCTGCTATTACAATAATTTGAAATGTATAGGGGTTCAAGGAATAAATTAGCTCTCTACTATTTTAATTGGCCTCTAATAGTAAAACACTGAAGGTGCAACACAATAACAATCAACTGATGGAAAATAGTTTGCAGTATTTTCACACACTTCTGTCACTTTTTACACTGGTCATACCTAACACTTTGCATTTTTTTTCATCCATAATACTCTGGACGGTTAGGAGGATAGTATACGTCATTGTTTATAAAAAAAGATCAATTTTTTTCTTGAGAAAACAGCACTTTATTCGGGATAGGCCATTACATGATAAAAATCCAACCACTCCATAATGTGAACTGCGATATTACCGTGGCGTATGTAACCTATGATGTTCACACATCTAACCACGCACCTAATCAGTGTTGCCAGACATACCATTTTCATGGTATTTATACCATTATTTTCCCTTGTGTACCTACTTTTTTTAAGTAATAAAACTATTATTTAAAAATTTCTACCATTTTAAACCAATATTAGCAGGTTAATAAAAAAAGTCAAATTTAGGTCGTCAGCCTCGACCTCGGTCAGTTCTTCCGTTAAAAAACTGTAAACAGTATTAAATTTTATACCGTGTACGTAGATCTTTATAAACCGGAACCTCGCGTAAACAGCGCTAGTTGTGCAAGCCCAAATAAATAATAGTCATTCGCTGTTTTCCGTTGTTTCTGTTGCGATGGTAAGATCCGGTTTTTCAATGCTCAGTTAGCTAAATTAATCGTCGGTTAGGTCAATAGAAATTTTTTGAAAAGCATCATGATTTATTTATAATGAAATTTATAACCTATCTGGCAATACTACACCTCATGTAAAAATCAGTGTTATTGCTAGTTCGCGTATCTGTCTGCATTAGTTTGTTGTGATTAAATTTGTGAATCGAAATTTTGGGTTATTATGTTACCGAAATTTATTATATATAATTTGTTCCTTTGGTGGTTCATTTTGTGAAAATCAGTGATTAACCATAGCGACTAATTTTATTATTCTAATGCTGGATGTGTTAAACGCATATTTTCAAGTAAATGAAAATGCTAGACAAGCAAAACAGTTATGGAATGCTATCCAAACGTCAAGCCCATATGATATATTCATGTAGTAACTGTTGTATTAGGTAAGTAAAATCTGCTTTTTCGTTCTTTTAAAGTAAATGCGTCTTTTTAAAATGACTATTTTCAACTTTGATTCATTTTTAAAAATTAACCATATTAAACTTAAACTATAAATTTGAGACAATAATAATAATTTAAAATACACAGAAAAAGTATTGCATATTTTTAATGTTTGGTACTTACATGACGAGTTCTGTTTATTTATAAAAAAAAGTGTCAGGATTACCTAATTTTACAAGGAAAAATAGATAAACAGATACTTTTAACACCTTTTATTTTAAGAGCAAGCTACAAGTGAAAAGTGTCGCTCTCCACAAAGGACTAATCAATCGCGCCTTGGCCGCCTTGAGGTTTATTTCTTATTTTCGGCCAGTGCGTACAGATATCATGTTTCTTAAAAAGAGCTCAATGTTTTATAAACTATTACACTTGTTTTGGTGCGGCGTCAATACTGATATTAAATAAGTTTAATATCGTCTCACAAAATGTCCGTGACAAAAGGGTAATAATTTTTTTAAAAATTCAAAATTTGCAATTCATGCAATAGGATAATTGTGATGATGAACTCTGGAAGTGGCAACACTGCCTTCAGTTACGTCATTTCTGTGAATGGCATTTACAAAGTTATCCAGTGACTATCAAAATGTCAGTTGCTGGAGGACGAAAAAATTATCAAAAATTAAAATTTTTCTTTTGTTCAAAAAAATTTTTTTGACAGTGCCAATCAATTGTACACGACGAAATATATTGAGGGTTAAAATATAACTACGCATTTAAAACTCACCCTGTAAAGATGGTCTGATTGCAAAAATAAATTCTGCATTTTTCACTTTGGTTTCAAAGTGTCTCGGAAAGTGTTGTATTTTGCAAATTATTCTCCTCTACTCAATCGAATGGTAGGTACAGTAATATTAGTAATACAGAGGTGTAATATTGCAGTTGTCCCACCCACCTATTTCATTCTGTAATGTTTAAAAAGTGAAAAATGGTCTCCTATTACTTATTAAAATTCTCTTTCTGCAAAATCAAACTGTGCATTTGCAAAATTTATACTACAAAAACTGCTAAATTTTAATATTTTTAGCTGCGCACTGTGTTACTAATAACTATGGCGATAAGTACCCATCAGAACTCTTCGCGGTTGGAGTAGGAAAAATATATAATAAATACAAAGATGGTAGAGATATAAATGCTCAGTATTTAAATGTAAGTATTAAAATGTACGTATGTATAATATAGTCCTCACAAAAATCTACAGAAATTAGACAACCCCCGAATCCAAAGCTAAATGAACTGACTCAAAAATCAGTAACAAGTTTATCTGAATCTGACATCTGTTTTAATCATCTCCAATTGATGCCAACTTGGTTGGCGAAACGCGAGTCGAGTGCAGTGTTATGATGTTTTGTAGAACCATGTCAATGTTAGCTTCACATCAAAAGTTCCAACCCACTTCTGAACCTGACATAACAATAAAATAACAGTATTAATAGTCTAACCAAGAGCATTTCGTAGATGCACTTGATCGTATTTTTTTTATCTCTCGGTATGTATCATTACTCTTTCTAGAGAGGAAAAAAAGTTGTTTTTTTGCGAAATGTCACAAAAATCAATAACGTCAGCCTAATTTTCTTTAATGTAAACATGATCTCCATGAAATCACCGCTTGTATTTCGATATGACTTAAGGTTCCCAATAGTTAAGGTGCCCGTCGGGAAAAATTTTGCTGGTACATACTCTTTCCAAACTTCGTGTATGGCTTCATTGGACCTAGTCTGACAGCATTTTTTCTCTATCATTTTTTTTTGTTTTTGTGGCGTTTTCCCGCTAGATATCCCGAAACATGTCATTTTGACGGCATATAAAAAATGTATAGATACTGTTATTTTTCCAAGTAGAATAGCTTAAAAACGTGAATTGAAACGTGAAAAAATAATTGTCTGACAATAAATGTGGGTCATTGGGCGTGTCCGCTATCTCGAATATGTCGGAAAAACGACTATAAGAAAATTTATTAATAACCAGCTGATTTTCGCTGTATTAATTTATTAAAACATACAAAAACAAGTTTTCATATTGTCTGACGCGTCAAAGTTGTCGGTTTCATGACAGCAAAAAATTTATTCATAACCTTCAGACATTGGAAAATTATATGCAGAAAATAGGTATTTAATTTGTGGTATAAGTGTCTGACAAATACAGTGGGGCATAACGAGTCTGACAAAAAAACATAATTTTCCAATAGCGGCCGTCGAAGTTAGGGCGATAAAAAAATGAAATTTCGTTTAGTCGAGAAGACGGTTAAAAAAGATACGGTATTTCAACTTACTTATTTTATAATCTTTATTTTGAATTTTTTGAACTCTTTTTAGACTATCTGAATTCGACTTACCCAAATTTTAAGTTCGATAATATTGAAAAATACGTAAAACTTTTTGTAGAAAAAAGTAGCGAAAAATTGTCTTTTAGTACGTTTAAAATCGCTATATCTCCGGTACTACTAGTTCGAAAATTTTCATCCAGGGCCCAAACTATATTGAAAAAAATCAGCTTGTTATTTATAAATATAGCCTCAATATACAGTGTGAAAATTAAGTAACGCATAAATTCAGCAGTAATTCCGTTGATATTAATTTTTTGGAAAAAATCTCGAAGGGGTATAGCGATTTTAACTTCAGCAAATATTTTAAGTCTATTTTCAGTTTCTTATGTCATTTATTTTTTAAGTTATGACGTCATCGATTTTTTTTTTTAAATGACAATCTATATTTTTTATTATTGATTTTGGTAGTAGTTTTTATTCCGGTTCCGACCGTATAAAATTTTCAATATGTTATATTTGAAAAAAATCGAGAAAAACAGTCTTAAAGTTCAAATAACAAAAATTCATTAAATTGGGAAAATTTATCTAGTTGCCTAAGTTTGACGGAAAGTTATCGATGGCACATTCGTTTTTATTTTGAAATTATCCAAATAGTTGAAAAATCGAACTAATGTGATACACATATGAATGTAACATCCAAGCGTAGCTTGACAACCACATAGAAAAACCTTTTATTTAACATTTCTAACTAAAAGGCTTTATTTCACCGTCAGACAATTTTTTAATCGGATTATAAATTTTATTTAAAAATCAAAAAAATTTGTAAAAAAATGTTATGAATAAATTTTTTGCTGTCATGAAACCGACAACTTTGACGCGTCAGATTGGGAAATCGGAAAATAATTTCCGTCAGACAATATGAAAACTTGTTTTTGTATGTTTTAATAAATTAATACAGCGAAAATCAGCTGGTTATTAATAAATTTTCTTATAGTCGTTTTTCCGACATGTTCGAGATAGCGGACACGCCCAATGACCCACATTTATTGTCAGACAATTATTTTTTCACGTTTCAATTCACGTTTTTAAGCTATTCTACTTGGAAAAATAACAGTATCTATACATTTTTTATATGCCGTCAAAATGACATGTTTCGGAAAATCTAGTGGGAAAACGCCCCAAAAACAAAAAAAAAATGATAGAGGAAAATGCTGTCAGACTAGGTCCAATGAAGCCATACACGAAGTTTGGAGAGAGTATGTATCAGCAAAATTTTTCCAGACGGGCACCTTAACCACAAGAAAGATAGTGAGAAAGTTAATATACAGTAACGAAAATGAGAATCTTGATAAGGAAATTGCAAAGCATGGTGTAAAGTTCCGCTAGTGACATTGAGTGATTCGGACAATTTCGTTTCTAGCCTCCGTGGCTTGTGTTCAATATCTTCAGATTTACGGTAGAAATATAATGGAGCGACGAGTCTACACATGAAAAAAAGGAGTGACCGCTCATCGCTTCAGTATGTGCGCTTCTATTTCAAATGCATTAAATTATATTAATCGCCCGCTTAACCCCCAAGCGTGCCTCTATCCTCATCGCTTCACAATGTCTTTAGACGCGTGACTGCTGTTTCATCATCATCACTCAGCGCTAGCCTGTAGAAATAACAAAAGAGCGGCACTTTTTAAGCGTAAACCAAATTCATTAGTTGCATTATATATACAGGGTGTCTCATCAGAACCTGCATCGATCGATATAGGGAAAAGTACGCACCAGAAAATTTTAAAAATTTAGGGAGCTACTAACGGCAGTGTGACCAATCCAACTAAAATAATTACAAGCATTAGGCACTTTCGGTTATACCGGAAGTCGATACCAACTTGCTTGTTATAAATGGAATACCCTACATATTTTAGGGTTTTCGTAAAGAGCATAAAATTCTGAATCAAAAACATGCCTGTGCCTAAACCCAGCCGTTTCAGAGATATTTGACATTTTTTTTTTTAAATATTTTGACAGGTGTAATGGTTTACAATAACCTTTATAACTTTCTTCGTGTAAAAGATACTCATTTGCTTTTTGGCATGCAGAAAGACCATAAGATGAGCTACACTCTACAGTTTAAAGAAATTCAATAACAGTATACCAAGTGCTCCATTTTTGACGTTACATTTTGTAAACTTCAAAACACGAAAACTTGCTGAAGTCAAATGGAACACCTGCTATTTTTTTACATCAGTTAAAAATTTTATCAAATTAGCCATGATTAGAAACAATCAGTAATATCATTCATTCCCTTATGTCAATAAATGCCACTACGGTTAAATTACACCCATGAAGACTTTTTGAATTTGTTTATTATTTATGGAGAATGTGATAAAGTAATATCAAAACCTTGTAATACATGTGTTACTAGATATCCACAAAAACGTAAAATAACAATAAACACTGTAACATGCCTATTAATTAGTCCCCCACACACCAGCGGATAAATTGGACCGATTTGATCCGCACGGATTTTATCGGCGAATCAGGCTCGGCACATACCAAATCCGTCCTTACTTATACGGTTCGAGGATTTGACCTCCCGATTGGATCTGTCAGTTAAAGTTCGCTCGTTAGTGGTACAAAACTCATCACCTTATAACAGTTTTTACTCGGCTCGTTAAAAATTCTTTTCCCATATAGCGCGTATCTGAAGCCATTATTATTTAGGGTACAAATATGAAAGTTTAACTCGTGCGTCGCCACTAACTACCACATTGGAACTGTCAAGTTAAGACTTGCAGACTTAGTCGGAGCGATATGGGAATTGGACCGATGTACCTCGGCTTGTCACACTAACGCAAAGTTTTATCCGCTGACTTAGCCCATGCCGCATCAAATCAGTCGAGCCATCCGCTGGTGTGTGGCGGGCTATTGGATTGAAGACACTTTGCATAAATTAAAATAGCTAAAATAAAATCAACTAAAAACATGATTCCAGTTTAATTTAATAGTTGTTCAAAATTCCGCCCTCGAACCTCCACAAATTAGTTCTTCACGAGTAACTCTTCTTATTGAATCCTGTGATAAGTTTTGAAATGCATTTCTTACTCTCTGCATACAAATCTTCAATAGTTGTTAATGGACTCTCATAAACTTTATTTTTAATAGTTCCCCAAATAAAATAATCTCAAATTGATAAATCGGGCGAGCGAGGAGGCCATAGGCAAGGTCCATTATTGGCGATCCATTGATCGTAAAAAGTTTCTTGTAAAAAATTATTTATCAAATACGCGTTATGTGGGGGAGCATCGTCGTGCTGATAAAAAATGTTTCTATGTTCGGTGAGAAATTTTGTAAAATATTTAGATCTTTCACCTAAAAAAAAAAAAAAAAATGACTACATATTAGCAGAAGAAGAAATCTTTATAACTTACTGTTTAAATTTTCTTGATAAAATTCTAATACTACCACTCTATCGTTTCTTATGGCACAATAAACATTAAACTGCCACCACATGTGGATTCGAGTCACTCCAATAATGCGAATTGTGTCGATAAAAAAGTAAATTTTTGGTAAATTTAGCTTTATCTGACCATGTAATATTTCCCAAATAAGAATGGTCGCCTACAGACCTTATTAGAATAAACTCACAAAAATTTTCTCTTCTTAGGAAATCTGTTTCTTTTAATCGTTGAACCATTTGGAATAAAAATGGGTGAAATTTATGTTTAATTGAAATTCTGTGAACTGAATTCTTGCATAGTCCCGATTCCAGAGCAGCTTGTCTTAATGACATCATTGCATGAAAATATCCCATAATTGCTATTTCTACGTTTTCATCATCAATAATAGGCTTCCGCTTTTGAATTCTTGCCTTGACAGAGCCATAGTTTTTAATATTATCCGGTATGCGTTTTACAGTATTGGTGACGGTTTCCATTTTTGTGGATATCGAGTAGCAAATGTACTACAAGTTCTTGATATTATTTTATCACATTCTGCATAAATAATAAACAAATTCAAAAAGTCTTCATGGGTGTAATTTAAAAGCGGTGGCATTTTTTGACATAAGAAAATGACTGACATTACTGATTGTTTCTAATCATGGCAAATTTGAAAAAAATGTTACCAAAAATTCTTGAATTTCCAAGAAAATCGGCAATATTTCAAAAAAGTTGTAACTTAAACACCCACAATGCTTATATCAAAAAAAAAGGAATTTAATTATACATAACTTGATGATGTAAAAAAATACAGAGTGTTCCATTTGACTTAAACAAATTTTCGCGGTTTGAAGTTTACAAAATGTAACGTCAATAATGGAACACTTGGTATACTATTATTGAATTTCTTTAAACTATGGAGCGTAGCTCACCTTATGGTCTTTCTGCATGCCAAAACGCAAGTGGGTATCTTTTACACGAAGAAAGTTATAAAGGTTATTGTAAACCATTATTCCTGTCAAAATTTTTTTAATTTTCAAATATCTCTGAAACGGCTGGGTTTAGGCATAGTTTATGTTTTTGACTCAGAATTTTATGCTCATTTCGAAAAGCCTAAAATATATAGGGTATTCCATTTAAAATAAGCAAGTTGGTATCGACTTCTGGTATAACCGGAAGTACCAGATGCTAGTAATTATTTTAGTTGGATTGATCACATTGGTATTAGTAATTCCCTAAATTTTCAAAATCTTCTGGTGCGTACTTTTTCCTATATCGATCGATGCAGTTCCTGGTGAGACACCCTGTATATGCTATGGTCACAAATCATGATGAGGAAATGTACTATACATACTACGTATAATCACTTCAGTAGAACCCGGCGTCAGGTTGGGCATATCGCGGCGTCTATATCGTCCCCAACGCAGAAACCGGTCTGCCAATGGTATACGCAATGGCAGACAAGCAGGATTTCGATTTATTTGGTAAAAACCTTTTACTAGTGGGCAATCTCACATCTATTTGTATGATACAAGTTTTATAAATCATCAAGAAGTGTGTTTGGCCATTTTATTTAATTGTCAATTATATATTATTATTTGTAATAATTTTTATTCTGAAAATTATTTCAAGCGGTTCGAACTCCACTATAAACTGTAGGACCCCGTGCTTTACTCAAAATATCTGTATTTTTTAAAACAAGGATAGTTACTTAGTTGTCTTGAAGGGCGATTGGGAAATCATTTTTCAAATCGTAATTTTTTTCAGATACACTATATAGTGGTTCAAGAATATTATAAAGGAGGTAGTAGTCATTATTTGTCCGATATAGCTCTACTAATAACAGAAAGACCATTTATTATGACCAAATGGGTACAACCGGTGTGCTTCCGTGGGATAAATGATATTGTCCTACATGCTGGAGATCTGGGAATGGTAAGTTTATTGTCATCTTATAAATGTTATAAATCTATAATAGTTACGTTCGTAGAAAACCGTAATAAAATTAACACCATTAACTTATAGGAAATTAATTATAGTCGATGCTGATGACTGGTTTTGATGTATTTTTCAAAATCTAAATGTTGTATGTGTGGAACATTTATAATAAATTAAATAATTTAACTACAAAAAATAGTTCTTTTGTCCCTTTCGGCATTATAACTAATAAATTATAACAATAAATGGAAAACGGTTTCTTCTGTTTTAAAATTGTTGTCTTAGTGTGGCCATAACTTTATACAACACTGTAAATTCAAATATGTCAGCTCTGGAATAAACACAAAATAAACTTATTATAAATAAATAAATTATTTTTAATTATCACATGGCTTCATCAGATGGTGAGTACTGTGTGGCGGAACAATTTCCATGTGCAGTGGAGGCAGTGAAATTTAAGTTATGTCATATCTTAGTATTGGAGTATGAGACTCAAGCAATACTTTAAAGCATAACTATCAAGACTGATTGAAGAAGTTTTGCAGAAAAGTTTGCGATTGAAATTTGCGAAAAAAAAGTTGAAAAAATTGTGTGCCTCACCAGGTTATTTTTTAAACGACTTGTAAAATATTTGCTAAACATTTTTTTTAACACGCTTTTATTAGCTTCACTTGTATGTTTGCTTGTTTGTTTGTATGTTTGTTTGTAACCGACTCTTTGGACTCGATTTTAACCCACTTTAAACGGACAGATTTAATTGAAACTTTGTACACTTATTAAGAACCGGTAACAATACAATAATTTGATAAGTTTATATCATTATCCTGTTCAGGATCGCCAATCCTTTCCTCACGTATCCCTGCGTGAAAGCAAAGGCTTAATATGTCAGTAGATTCCATAATTGTTAATTAGCCCGGTGGTCGAGTGGGTTAAGGCACTCGACGCGAAACGACAGACTCATCCGGCGTGAGTTCGAACCTCACGGCTGAAATAAAATTTTTTTTTTTTTTCAGAAATATCTGTTGGATCGTAATATGTTATAATATCAGCATCAATAAGCAATATAAATATAGTTTAAAACAACTAAAAAACACGCTTTCATAGCACATCAAACTAAAAAGTTAAAAATAAATATAGTTTAAAAAAAACTAAAAAACACGCTTTTAAAGCACATCAAACTAAAAAGTGAAAAATAATTATTAATATAAACTGAAAATAATAATGAACGAAAAATACTAGTATTATTGTGAAAAAAGCGTGGGGTGCTCGATATACGAAAAATATTGCACAAAGCACCCCACGCTTTTTTCACAATAATACTAGTATTTTTTCGTTCATTATTATTTTCAGTTTATATTAATAATTATTTTTCACTTTTTAGTTTGATGTGCTTTAAAAGCGTGTTTTTTAGTTTTTTAACACGCTTTTATTAGCTTCACTTGTATGTTTGCTTGTTTGTTTGTATGTTTGTTTGTAACCGACTCTTTGGACTCGATTTTAACCCACTTTAAACGGACAGATTTAATTGAAACTTTGTACACTTATTAAGAACCGGTAACAATACAATAATTTGATAAGTTTATATCATTATCCTGTTCAGGATCGCCAATCCTTTCCTCACGTATCCCTGCGTGAAAGCAAAGGCTTAATATGTCAGTAGATTCCATAATTGTTAATTAGCCCGGTGGTCGAGTGGGTTAAGGCACTCGACGCGAAACGACAGACTCATCCGGCGTGAGTTCGAACCTCACGGCTGAAATAAAAATTTTTTTTTTTTTTCAGAAATATCTGTTGGATCGTAATATGTTATAATATCAGCATCAATAAGCAATATAAATATAGTTTAAAACAACTAAAAAACACGCTTTCATAGCACATCAAACTAAAAAGTTAAAAATAAATATAGTTTAAAAAAACTAAAAAACACGCTTTTAAAGCACATCAAACTAAAAAGTGAAAAATAATTATTAATATAAACTGAAAATAATAATGAACGAAAAATACTAGTATTATTGTGAAAAAAGCGTGGGGCGCTTTGTGCCATATTTTTCGTATATCGAGCAACCCACGCTTTTTTCACAATAATACTAGTATTTTTCGATCATTATTGTTTTCAGTTTATATTAATAATTATTTTTCACTTTTTAGTTTGATGTGCTTTAAAAGCGTGTTTTTTAGTTTTTTAAACTATATTTATTTAAACTATATTTATTTAACACGCTTTTATTAGCTTCACTTGTATGTTTGTTTGTTTGTTTGTAACCGACTCTTTGGACTCGATTTTGACCCACTTTAAACGGACAGATTTGATTGAAACTTTGTACACTTACGAAGAACCGGTAACAATACAATAATTTGATAAGTTTATATCATTATCCTGATCAGGATCGCCAGTCCTTTCCTCACGTATCCTCTGCGTGAGAGCAAGAGGCTTAATATTGTAAGTATATTCAGTGATTCTCAGTTCGGTCGTTGGCCGAGCGGGCAAGTCTTAGTCGACGCGAAACGACGGACTCCTCGGGCGTGAGTTCAAATCCCATGGCTCGGCTGAAATAAAAAAATATTTTTTTTTTCAATATAAATATAGTTTAAAAAAAACTACAAAACACGCTTTCATAGCACATCAAACTAAAAAGTGAAAAATAAATATAGTTTAAAAAACTAAAAAACACGCTTTTAAAGCACATCAAACTAAAAAGTGAAAAATAATTATTAATATAAACTGAAAACAATAATGAACGAAAAATACTAGTATTATTGTGAAAAAAGCGTGGGGCGCTTTGTGCCATATTTTTCGTATATCGAGCAACCCACGCTTTTTTCACAATAATACTAGTATTTTTCGATCATTATTGTTTTCAGTTTATATTAATAATTATTTTTCACTTTTTTAGTTTGATGTGCTTTAAAAGCGTGTTTTTTAGTTTTTTTTAAACTATATTTATTCCGGAATTAGGTGGAAAATATAACGACAGATTTCAAATTTCATAAAAAATTTTTGATTTTTTATAAAGTTGTACCTTTTCGAAATTTGACCAGTGTAAAATGAATCCACAATATAATTGTATTTTCGACCTAATTCTGCAAAAAAGTGTTTTGAAAATATTTTACAACTTGTTTAAAACAGCCTGGTGAGGCACACAATTTTTTTCAACTTTTCTTCGCAAATTTCAGTCTCAATTTTTTTTCTGTAAAACTTCTTCATTTGGCTTAATAGTTATGCCTTAAAGTATCTCTTGGGTCCCATGCTTCAGTATTAAGCTATGACAGCCTAAATTTCACCAGCCGCCACTGGTCATGTAATAATTAAAAAAAATAGTAAAAATGAAACACAATTAAGTTTATTTGGATTTTCACCAAGTAAAGGTCAAATCAATCAACTATCAGCACTGGAACCTAGAAATATCTGTATATATTTATATGGTTTAAGAATAATTTTTTTTATGTATAAAAAATGTAATATATGTACAGAGTGTCCTACTTTAAATCCACATCTCTATACTTTCGTTATTTTTTGTGCTTGGGGAATTTAAAAAAATGTGGTCTTGTATGATTTTTTCCTTAAATTTTAGCACACAAAAAAAACATATTCTATATTTTTTTTAAATGAAAACCATCATATAATTTTTTCTATATGTAAATAAAATTTTCTATTCTGATTACGGCAATGTGTAACACTGGATTTATTGTTTTCATCATAATCTGGAAGGCCCTAGCTACGCAACTATTATGTTTATAAGATATTAATCAGTTAGTCATGGAAACTTGAAAACTGAATAATGTTGAAGGTTTTTGCATAGCTGGTTGACACACATTATTATTGTAAGTTATTTTAAAATGTGTTATTCACGACAAGAAAGACATGATATTTATATGATGTAGCCACCTCATAGTCCTGACTTGCCGGTACTGGACTGTATTGTTTTTTAAGATAGAAATAATGATTTTCAAGGAAAGAAATACAAAATAAAATATCCTTATTTATATATATTTATATTATATAGATTTAATTTTAATAACCAATCTCAATGATAAATTAGAAAATGAAAAGAACAATTTTTCAAAAAGATTTAGGATTTGTACAGAAAATATTGATGGCCATGTTGAACATATTTTATAAATGCATTCGTATTATAAGTGGTTTTCATTTAAAAATACAGCTCTTTTGTGTAACCATTTTATCGAATTTATTCCAACCTTTACGCACGCATTGTATGGCGCGAGATAGAGCTGAGTTCAAAATACCCTCAAACTTGCCCTTGAATGTTAACAGTTTTTGAGATACAGGGCCTTTTATTGAACATGGAAAACTTATTATTTTATTTTAAAAATGATGTACATGCTGTGAATAACAAGTTTAAATAAAACGTACTGAATCATGGAACTTTAAGCCAGTCCAGCCCTGCACGAACCAACAATTTTTTAACAAATGTGTATTTCTTGTCCAAAAAAATAAAGATGCATAATTAGTGTAGGGTATTTAATAAAAATTAATAAAATAGTGACGCCAGCTAGCTGATTGCCCTATTTGTAGAATTTAAACTTTGGTCAATCAAGATTTTTAAAAATTTATTGGATAATAACCGTAAACGTGCCATCAAATATTATGACATTATTTTCTACCATGGTCCATTGACTCTGAACGTTTATTAACATTAACTAAAAAATTATAACATTATAAAAATTGAGTCTGGTCCTGGAATTTTGCCAACGTAAATTATGCTTTTGATTGGACTAAGAAAGCATGAAATTAGTACCAAATTTTATCCAAATATTTACAGCCGTTCTAGAAATACGGACGACTACAGTTTTAGTCAAAAATCATAAAACGGTTTACATACAAAGGTAAGTCTGTGGGTGTCTTGAATTCAGTTAACTGTGCTTTACCTCCCATAATACTATGCCACTTTAAATTTGAAACACCCTTTATGACAATTTTGTATCTGCTTTTTACCTCAAAGGATAAAACATACATTAAGGTTACCATTAATCCTTGTTTTGAACTCTTATACACTTGTAAATCATAATTCACGATTAACATATAATAATTTTAAATTTTACTTATCTTTGTAAAATGAATTGAGACAGACATACAAGTGGACACTGTACACAATTGTTAAGGTTTTTTCTTTTTTTAAGATAGTTTGAGAATTTCTAATACATTCTCGTATTGCGTGTCATGACATGGCCTGTACGCGTGCGTTTAAAAATGCTTCAAATAATTGAAGAATGAGGTTACCTATTTAAAAACTTTTAGACTGTTTAAAAGCGTGTGCAATGAATAATGAATTAACAAATACAAAGCAGAAACCAAAGTGCTTGAATTTTGAAATACAAATTATTTATGGTATAAAATGCTTCAAGTAAAAACCATTAAACATTTATATCGCTTCTAATACTTCTGAAAGCACTTTAATTGAAAGCGATGCCCAATTCTGATTGAAAGATCTTAAAATGTTTTTAGGTACTCGGATGGGGTATTACTGAAGAGGGTCGCCCATCACAAAAATTAAGAATGTTACAAATTTCTCACAAATATGAACCAATCTGTACCAAGGAGCTACCGAAAGACTGGAGTAATAAATACAATTTGATAGACAAGATATGTGACGGATTTGTTAACAAAAGCATAAGTCTATGCAAGGGAGACAGTGGCAGTGGCCTGTTTTTCCCGTATCTTGAGAATAATAGATATTATGTCCATGGTATTGCAAGTCTAGGTCTTTTCAATGACACTGAGTGCCATATCCAACAAAACTCATTGTACACGAAAGTAGCTTATTATTATGATTTTGTAGATAAAGTATTAACGAAATATTCAATAAAATACTGTTTTTTACCTCAACACCCTGAAGATGGAAAATGGATTATTGAGGATAAAAATAAAAAGCCAGGAGACACTGTTCCATCAAATACCGTTTTAAAAATTATTTGTAAGAAAGGTTACAACATAGTTTCTGGTAGCTCGACTGTTAAGTGTGATACACAGGACTTATCGTATAAGAACATGCCATCATGCCAATGTAAGTACAAAGAAATAAATAGAAACTTGCACTTTTTATCTAAAAAATATGTAAGAATTAAATAGATGCATTATCACATTGTGAGTATTTTAAATATTTTAGTATTTATAAGTACATAAAACGTTAATGTGCAGTTTCCCTATAAATAATTTAGAAATAAATAACAAAAAAGAGAGCTCCGTGGCTTACAGATAACATCAAATTTTTATAATAAATATGAAGGAGAAAGCTTTAAATAAATATAAAAGGTCAAAGTTACTTCAGCAGTGGGATTATTACAAAAACCTACGCAATTATACAAACCTAGCAAGAGAAAATGAAAAAAAAGCCTTTCTTCAATTTAAGATAAACAGCAATGAATACAAAACGGTTTGGATATATTTAAAAGATCTTAATATTTATAGTAAACCAAAACTTGGTAATATTCCCGTAAATGTATCGGATTCTAATATTTTAAACAATTATTTTATGTCAGCATCACAGTTGGATAATATTCCAAATGCTGTTACTCTTGATTATTATATAAATAATTTAAAAAAAAATATTGAAGCGTTTCAGTTTACTTTAACAGATAATATGGAAATATATAATTTTCTAAATAAAATTAAATCTAAGGCAATTGGTATTGCTAAAATAAATATCAAAATGTTTCTATACTATTGTCCAAATTTTATCCCATATTTAACTCATATCATAAATGAATGCATAATTCATAAATATTACACAACGTGTTGAAAATTTGCCCTAGTCGTACCTTTACCTAAAGTAGCGCAGCCGAGTGACCTGAAGGAGTTACGTAATATTTGTGTTTTACGTACTTTATCCCAAATTTTTGAAAATGTTATAAATGTGCAAATTCGAAATCATCTTACAAAATTTAACATTATATCTCAAACTCATCAGAGTTTCGACCTGGCCACAGCATTACTGAAAGTAGTTGATGATATACTGTCAGGTTCAGATGATAGCAAACTTGCAGTGTTAGTCCTTTTAGATTACACTTTGACGCCTATGAACAAAAACTAGACTGGTTTTTGAAATATTGTATAATAATGTAAACGATGTACCGAATTTCGGCATCATTTTCGATATAACGGAATTTGCGAATTAATTCTCAAAAACTAACTGACAAAACTACTTGCACTTATAGTTCTTTGCAAAGAAAAACAAGTTTTAGTTGTTCAGTTATTATAAAAATGTTGCTAATTGATATTTTTATTATCATTAATAATAATAGAATTAAAATATTTTCACATAAGATAACCCCTGCACAACAAATAGCGATTCAATGGATAAGTTACTGTTTTATCAAAAATTACCGAAACACCTCGAAATGCATAATCAGAGTAGTAGGTACAAACTCGATCGTTTTCGTTTATTTATTTATTTTTTTAAATATCCTGGACTTTTCGTTAAGATTTTTCATACACTGACTCCCCAAGTACCGAAACCTATTTGTTGTAAAAAAAATATATTCATAAATTACTTCATTTAAGATATACATTGATGACACAAAATATAATTTTAATTTTTCTTTTTTATTTTTTTTTACATTTTTTACGCAGTGTGAAAATAGACATATATTTCTATCTACACCCCAGATTTCGTTCGAATATCATAATAATTTATGAAGTTACACGTAATTACATATATTAACGTGGCTAGAGATCGCGTAAAAAACAGTACATTTTTAGATATAATAATGCAAAACTTGGTAAGTTTAAAAATAAAATGTCAGAACTTGTAACGGTTCGTTTTTGGAAACAAATAATTTAGACCACATTCGTTGTGAATTAAATAGAATGAGTCGAGTTATAAATTAAATTCCAGATTCGATTAAAATAATTTCGTTAAAAAATACTGTATTGCCCCTGTAGCGTGGCGCTACTGTAAAAATTGTATTGTGCCTAAGACGCTACGATGAGTACGTGCGCGGATCGGACGATGTTTTCGGTAGTGTTTTTGAGCGCGAAAGACAGACAATGCGGGGAGAGGCGCTGTAACCACGGCGAGGTGTGGACCTGTGTCTTGAGTTTGGTATTTTACCTTACCTTTTGACTTTAATTTGATACGGTACCTTATCTCCGTACGTTAGAGACGAGTCGGAGCCGCGGTCTATGGTGAACTTGTGGCCGTGTCCTGTTGGATACGTTACCTTGTATTTTTATGCGTTTGAGATGATCTGTTGCCTTGAAGTTTTTTGAGGTTTTGTGAGTAAGAAACCGAAATATATTGGAGCTGTGCATGACCACTGGTAAGGTCAGCTTTCATAAGTTATAAAACTTGGTACCTAGCAACGCTGTGACCCTATATGCCCTTTTTGCAGCACGTTGATTTTTGTTATTTTGTATATAACAAATAAATATTTGGACTTTTTCTTCCTCACTGTAAACCATTTTGTTTATTTCATTAAAGAATTGTCACTTATCAAACTTAATAGTTGTCATTTTCATAGCTCACTTTAATAATGTTAACTTTTCCATATATACAATAACTAGTTTAACAAAGATATTCGACCTTTAATAACTCAAAAACGGTATATGGTAGGTAACATATGGTATATTTTTGAAATCAGGAACAAAGGATCATTCCAAAAATTTAATAATATACAGGATATCCCATTAAAAAAATTATTATTATTTTGTATCCCCTGAAATCTGCACGCTACTGTACTTTTGAGAGCATTTTAACAAAATTCAGTCATACCCACACAACTTTTATTTAAAAATTTTCTTCTATAGGCAATAATAACGATGATAAGCGGTGGGTAATTTATAATGAGTAACCCAGTACATGGAGAATAGTTTAAATTTATTCTTAATTGTAGAAATTATAGGAAAATTAACTAACCTTTGCATTTGTACTTAGAACCGTATGCATTTGTAAATCATACTTTAGTATGAAAAATGTAAATTGTAGTATAAGTTTTAGTAATTTTTATTCAATAAAGAGGCGGTAGAAAACGTGTAAAAGTAAATAGTCTTTATTTATGATTTCAAATAGTAACGAAAAACATAGATACAATCTATGTTTTTCTAATAATTACTTAGGATCATACAAAAATGAAGTTTATGGCACCATCTTTTATTCAATAGTGAAATTTCCTAGCCAGGAAGATGCAGAAAAATATTTACAGTAGGTTATAATAAAAATCTCTGTTTTGAACAAAATGTCGCGAAGAACTTTATGGTTCTCATGTGACATCTTACAAGGAGAGGGGCAACTGCCCCCACATGCCCCTCCGTGGCAGCGCCTATGACGACCACCCTCTATTATCAGAGATTGTGTAGAAATACATATTGAAAAAAGAGATAGATTATAATTAATCACGCGTATAATTTTAAATATTTAATTGAAATATCAAATAGAATCACGTACATTTCAACTTGATTTCCACGTAAGAATCACATAAATATATTCGAACTTTGACTGATGTTAGGTAATTTAGGTTGTACGGTAACTTAAGTACCTATACCTAACATTATGTATATTATATCCCTGTTTCTTTTTTTCTTTTTAGTAATATGCCCAAAGCTGATATTTCCCCCCAGAAACAGTTTTTGAGTGCCAGAACAAGGAGGGAAAGAAAATTGATTGTCACGAGGCAACCGAGTTTACCACTTTGACGTATGAATGCCCTAAAGGCTTCGTAAAACCTCCTAAATCTAGTGATACTTCACAATGTGTATACCGTAGTTGGGGGGATGCCTGAACCAAGTTGTAAAGAAAGAAAAACCTACTCTGAAATTTATAAGGTGAAAAAAACAAAACAAAACAAAACGAAAGTAGTATGTGTCTATAATACTGGAAGCAAGTCAATGGATGTTGAATTTGAAGATATCTCTACCAATAATTTATGTAATTACGTATCTGAAAAGGACTCACTTTCGATGGATGGACACATAGAAAGCGCTCGCTTTAATTTAACTCTAAATGGTCTAATTTTTTACATAGTAGCTCTACTTGTAGTGCTGGTAGTTGTCCAGTTAATTAAATTTATAATTGATGCAAGAAATAAATGCATTACAGAATAATTTGAATAAATTAGTATTGAGTGAACAATTTATTGTGCCAATATATTTATGACTAATTTGCAACAGGTATCGGAGTGGTATCTAATCACAGCTTATGTTCGGATACTTCTATCAACCGGAAAATAAAAAACTTAATGTACTACTGCGGACTAAAATACTGTGTATGACATAGTTTTGCAGCCATAAAGAACCTCTTTATAGTACTAGTAAAATAAAGTAACTTTATTTCACGAGTACTATAACAAGGTACTTTATAACCGTAAAACTATGTCAAATACAGTTTTCAAACAAGCAATAAACAACATGGTAACCAAGCAATAGAAAAAGCACTCTTCGCTAGTTTCTCAGAGAGAAAATATAAAATTTATAAAATGATTTCTTTTCGATAATGAGCCAATTCTAGCAGTCGAACATAAAGCTTAATATGCAACTTCTCCATAACAAGGCTTTATTGAATTCGTCCTCTTTATGGTTTTGCTCGCTTGGCCTTAAACTGGACTCGTTCAATTATGGACTTGTTACATAAATGGCTATTAACTTTTTTTAAACAGGAAAAAATAGTTTATGCATTGAAACAAGTTTTTTACAAACCGACAGCTGTCATATGAAATTATGATAAGTAACAACTTTGTATTAGTGATAATCAGATTAATCGTTTACAAAAAGAGAAGCTAGTAGTAGGCTCAAGTTGGATTCTTGCAGTGGCGGTCGGTCCATGGAAGCAAGGGAAGCAGTGCTTCCCCTGGGATTATTTAAAAAAACACATAATTAGAACCTAATTATTATTTATCACATATATTAATCATTAAAATTTACTTTTACCCAATTTCAATAGACACGGCCCTGCTTTTCAGCAGCTGAGATAATGTTGCATGATAAAACCGTAACGATGACGCACTCGATTAATCGAGCCAACACGAACTCGCGCGACTTCGATATATGTAAGCAGAGACAACTGTCTCTGATGTAAGTAACTTCTTGAAATGCATCCCATCCCACTTCATAATCTTGATATCTGAGCTGTATAGCATCGTAATACGTTTTATTTTATAGGTTTTAATCTCGATTTTAATATCAATTTTAATATTATACTTAATATTAATCTTCCTAGTATTATTCTCAGCTTTTGTGCTATGTTTGTAAAAACTTTTTTGGTATTTCTAAACCTGTGGTGCGGCGAACGTTGAATATTAGTGTGCGTGTAAGCAGATTTAGAATTACTTATTAAATTTGGAAGCTGGTCCTAGCACTGTGGAAAATATTATTTGCGTTTGTGTGGTGTGCAATTTGTTGAAAAGGGGATTTTCAACATATTCGTTTCAAGATAAACTGGATATTATTAGAAACGGGAAACCAACACCTGATTTAAAACTCTTAAAAACGAAAGTTAAATCATGCTATAGGTACTGTAATATTGAAGTGTACAGTGCTAATCAGTGGTTAAAGGGTTGTGAAAATTTGTGTAAATTGTTTTGTTGTGTACTGTTCACAAATGAAAAAGGTGTTTGGAATAAAAATGGCTTTTCAGATTTAAACAACATTCACAAAGTGACAAAAAGGCATGGTAAGTGTGAAACTCATTTGCGAGCGGTGCTAAAAGAATAAACATTTGGAAAATCACGAATTGAGCATTCATTAGATCAGCAGTTGAAAGAAAGTGTTAAAAAGACTTATTCACATTGTTTGTTTTCTCGGCGAAAATGAACTTAGTTTTAGAGGTCATACTGAATCTCGGAGCGTTGCTAATAGGGGCAATTTTATCAATTTAGTTGATTTATTAGCAAAATACGATAAAATTTTAAGTAACCATCTGGAACACTCCACGATATTTCGCGGTACATCAAATCATATTCAAAATGATTTGATTCAGTCGATAAGCAATATTGTTTTAGAAAAGATCAAGCAAAAATTAAAAAGCTCCTTTTGTTGCAGTTATGTTAGATGAAACAACCGATATTACGAATATTAGTCAGTTGTCAATCGTAGTACGCTACATAAATCCAAATGGGAAAGTCTAAGAGCGCTTTTTAGGATTTTTAGACGTAACAACGCCATGAACGGCCGCAGCTTTATATACTATAGTTTGTCAGATAGTCGATGATCTACAGTGTGGTGCTGAACCCAAAGTTATGATGGGGCCGCTGTAATGGCTGGTGAATTGGGGGGCCTACAGGCCAAAGTAAAAGAGACTTTTCCGAATGCAATATTTAGACATTGTTTTGCGCATCGATTAAATTTAGTTCTAGCTCAATCTGCAGCGTGTCTTAAAGAGTGCAAAGTATTTTATTCAAGTATTAGTGGAATGGCTGCCTTTTTTCTCAAAATCATCAAAACGGACACGAGAATAAAAACTTTTTCAAGAAATTCAACCAGTGAAGAGCGGCTTTCAAAATTGTCCCTGTTGACAATAGAAAGTGACTTTGTGAAGGAGATGTCCCAAAATTCAAACTTTTACGACGAAGTTATTTCCGACATTGCAAAAAAGGAGAGGCGGATTAAACTACATTGTAAATAGGTAGGTATGTGCATGTTAACTACTTAACTAGCTGGCTCAATTTATAGTTGGCTAGAGAGTGCACGATGGCTAGTGTGACTGAACAAACTCTCTATTTCGCTGCGGGTTCAATCCTCGCCACCGGCGCTGGCAATGTCGGTGGATATGGTTGTTTGTCTGCGTTTTTTTCATGTGTAACTCTCGCCCGTGCAGCTTCGGCTTTGGAATCGAAGGTTGTCTAACTTTTGTGGTGTTTTTATGTTTTATGTTTATTGAGGAGTGGCGGTCCTACAAGTGTACTTTTTTCTAGATATCATAACTTTGCAGCTTTCGACATTTGCTTTAAAATGAGTATACGGAAGCCACGCCCCTTTTTTTAAAATAATTTTTTGCCTCGCTTCGCTCGGGGCCTCGCGTTACCTATCACTCTATATCACAAACTGCTTCCCCTGTATCAAAACTCACCGCACGCCCCCCTGGACTCTTGTGAATTACACACAGCTGTCATGTTTGACATTGGTGTAATAGGCCCCATGCACAAAATATAATTTTGGCATTTTTGGAATCTTTATTTAATACAAAAAACAGTGTGTTAAAGGATTTTTTTTGTTTTTCAAAAATACTTTTATTATTACGAAGGATATTGTTAAGAAATGATTAATGGCGAAAAAATTATAGTTTATGAATCATTATTTCTGATTAATAAAAAAAATAGCACAGTTCCATTAAAAAAATTTCCATAGGACCCCTACGGAAATGAATATGAAAATTAAATTCCGTTTTTTGAAAAAAAAACCTGAAAATACTGGTACCTATCAGTAATTCAAACAACTATTTTCTTCTTTACAGACAAGTCTACAACCTTACTAATAATTTCCATAGCTTACTTAGTAATTTTCTTACATCGCATTCATCTGACGCGGCCATTTTGAAAAAATTAAAAAATTATTCGTATCTCACTTATTTTTTTGGCATTGTTAAAATCTGAAAAAACTGTTGCACTTAAAAATTTATGCCTAATGAGAAACCATCAAAAAAATATAATCATTTCATTTAAGAAAAAAAGTTGTCACTTCCGGTTCAATCGGAAGTGATATTTTCATTCCTGTTAGTCTAAAAGTAGCCCATTATTGTCTAATTTACGTATACCAAAAACCAAATTTTTAAATTCCAAAACAATCAAAATATTAGGAGCATACATTGACTCGTAGCCACCCGGTATATTTTCTTAAAATCGATAATTGTGACTGTAGTAATTTTTTTAATATACACGTGTAAATGGCATAATTTCAACAAAAAAAATCATTACATCCAAGTGGTTCGGAGAGAGTCAATAATAATACAGAAATGAATGGAGGCCACAAAGAGGTTTCAAAAAATGTTCTGATATACATGGCATTCCATTTTAAAAAATGTTAGTTGACCCTATAAAATCGTCTTGGCTCACCCTGTATATTCGAAAATAATTTCCGGTTATAGACTTTTTTGTCTGGTTTGTTAATGTTTTTAAATCAAGTTTCTAGATATCATAGAATTCGACATATCGAAGTCGGACGCACTATTGCCCCGCCCTGTGTACCATGTTAAACAAATTTTTTATTTACCATATAACAAGTATAAGAATACATGAATGTGTAATGACCTAATCTTATCAACAGGCATAAATAATTAGAAACATTAGATTTTTATTGATGTAATGTTTTGGCACCATAATTATTGTTTTAACGATCTCAGGTTACATTGTTGCCTAGTCCACGATGAACTTCTTTTAATAAAATTTGTTTTACTCCACATTTCCCGTCAACGTCGTCACCATCGACTGGCCAAACGTTAACTCCAAAATATCTATTTTCTTTAACATAGGCGGCCTGTAATTACAAAACAAGACAATTTTGTTACGGATAAGTATATATTTCAAAGAAAAGGTGATCAAATTATTCGCAATTTTATTATGAGTTCTATTAAAACATTATTAAATAAGCAGCTTTAGTGGGTTGTTAAGAAAGTATTTATTTCAACTATTAATCTTTAAAAATGTTTTGAATTTGTATATGTTTCAACACTTGTTTTATTCCAGATATTTTTAAATTATGGTAGGCTGTGGAAAATCTGAATTTTGTTGGCATGACCGACAATCAGTGAGACTGTTACTTACTGAGGTTGTGTTACAAAGTCAAAAATACAACCGCAAAGTAGTTTAACATTATTTCCTGAAAAATTATGGAAAAATATTGTACACCTCTTGATAGTATTCAGTATGACATTAACTATAATTTTAAATATTATTTCAATCATCGGCATCGGTCCATTTCCGTATTGTTGGTGATCTCTAAGTGGTACAGATGGCTAAAAAAATACTTTAAACTTCTTGTATACTTTGGTTTTCAGTTTCTCTCGCAAACGTATACCTGCATCAGTCACCTCATTTACTGATCTCTACATAAATTTATTTTCCATTTCTAAGACATAGTTGTAAGATCTCAATTCTAACCACTATTTTCATCCATGGTGATGATTATTCTGAAGAAATACATTCCTTGATTACAATAAGACTAGTCTTTTCACATTACATTTGTGTACTTCTGAAGTCATCAAGAAAGTCTGCCAATTCAGCTGCCTTTAGACAAAAAGAACCGGTTGCATCAACAACTTTTCTGGAAAACAACCTGATAAAAATAAAACAACTTCTACTTCAATTTAAAAACATCTGGAATGGAATATATCAGATATTTAAATATCATTCTTTGATATGTTTAATTTCTTGAAACATCCAAATATAGTTCCAGAATGAATCATGAGAACACAGATAAAAACAATTTCAGTAATATTTACCTTTATCCGGACTGATTCTTTATCATCGTAGCCAAACCATTTGTCTTCATTATATCTGTACGGATTTCTTTGTTGAGGATCCCAAACTCTTGTCCAATTATTATATTTTTGACATATCTGAAAGACATTTAATATTGTACAGGATCAGGGACATCTATGAATTTTCGAGAGCATGTCAGACGGTTAATACTGACAACATAATACTGTGATTTCATGTCAGATTGAAAGTTAAAGTAAGGTTACGTCAGGAGAGAAATATGGAAAGAAATGTGTTATTAATGTAAGCATTAAATAAATCGTCATAACAATTGCTCGAAAATTCGTATTTGCCTTTGATCATGTTTTTTATTGATCTCTCGGCAGCTAATTTTGTAGATGTCTACAAACATTATTACTTTTACTCCAAATCTGCTTCCTTTTTTAAAAGTTCTATATCTTTTATGGCATTTTAAAATTAGACACATCCACTACTTAGCCCGATGATTTAAGTTTCTAGGAATTTTAAATGTACACAGTGTGAGTACGTTCTCATACCTCAGAGTATCTAAGAAATCCTCCACTTTCTCCAGGGCCGGCACCAGAAATAGGTGAGTGAACACCATTTTCATCTTTATTTTTAAGAGTAAACGACCTTCCATAAAACGCGATACTTAGAACAAGCTTATTTTTCGTTAATCCAGCCCGCAACCAATTCTTAGCAGATGCATCCACATTGAGGTGTTGCTTTTCCCAATCATACTCCAGAGATGACGCGTACAGAGCGGAGTTTTGACCAGTGTACCTACTCCATTCGCCGTACATATCGTAGGTTTTTACGTTGATCCAGTCTAAGATTCTACAGAAGGTAAGCAATTCATTACATTACTCATATTATGATAAACAGTAACATACTATATAGGCTGAAATATATGGGTATGTTCTTTTATTAACATGTTTCTGATAACTATAAAACAAAATGATACTGTTTCTTGTTAAACAAAGTAACTGAATATTATTCCAAAACCAAAAAGTCTATATTTTTGTTAGGTTTGTACCTAAAATTAATTGAAAATGATAACTTACTTATTCATTTCAGTACCATCATATCCGGTGGAGTCAGGATCAGAGCGAACTGTAGCAGTCAGAAGCCATCCATGTTGCTTAAGTGCTTGATTTACTTCTCGAAGTAAAATTATATAATTTATCTGTAAGAAAATAAATAAATAAATAACATACTGAAAAATTCCCCAATCAATATTCAATGTACAGTCTTAAATATGGTCATGTCAACTGAAATAAAATCAAGAGAACGTGCCGATCATTGTAAGTTCAGTATATTAGAAAAGGATGATTTATGTGGTCATTTGTAAATTTTTTTTTTTTAATTTTCTGGAGAATTGAACCAAAACAACGGGAATCAAAAACAAATATTATGTGCCTTAAAGTTTATTGTTTATTTTGAAATAAAACTTGACAGTACCTTGTCTTCCACAGCTGGAATATGCCATTCAATATCCAAACCATCAAAATTATATGTTTCAAGAAAATGTTTAGCACTCTCTATAAATGCGGTTCTTTTTTGCGAGTCAGCTGCCATAGAAGAAAAGAGAGATGCATTACTTGCACCTGCTCCTCCTACGCTCAGTAGCACTTTCAACTTTGAATTTTTCTTTTTCATATCAGTCACTCTGTGGTACAAACCTACAAATAAAAAGAAATAACACAGAGTCGTGGAAGAATATTTAGCTATCATTAAAAATTAATGATGAACCATATTTGTTAGAACTTGCTTTTCTCAAACAAGTTGACATCTTCGGGAGATGACTGAAACTACATAAAAACGGTACTATGCTAATAAACATATATCTTACCTCTTTTGTGTTCGCTTAGGTCAAGGGATTCATCTTGAACTCTCAACTTTCCGTCGGGCCAGAGTCCAATAAAAGCATAATTTACGTGAGTACATAAAGTGGCTTCAAGATCTTCAGGGTTGATGCCCCTATACGATTGCCAACTTGCATAAGTACATATTACTTTTGTTGTACTATTTTCTGATCCAGGAGCTACGGTAGTAGCTACTTTCGGTACACATTCTGGTGTAGGTGCATCCCAAGAACCGCTTTTGCATTGTCTAGTGTTTTTGGTACCTTTTGGAATGTCGTAGTTCTCCGGGCATGTAAATGTCAAAATAGCATTCTCAGTGGCTTTAGTACAGTCAATTGCTTGTCCTGCTTTGTTTTTGCAGTTAAAATTTGTCGCTGGAGGAAAATGCAACGCTGGACACAAAGCTAAAACGATACGGTATAAGTTAATGTGGCTAAAATAATTAAGGACTATGTAGCCCCACACATGAATTAAAAACGGAAACCGCAGGGTACTGCTTTTTTTTACGAAAACGTTTCTCGTAATTCTGTAAGTACACCACTGGTGGATTAATTTTATGAATTATTAATAACTTTTTTAATAAATCGGTGATATATAGCAAATGGAAAAATTATACATTTTGATAATGAAGACAAAAAATTAATTAGGTACCTATTTTTTAAATATTCCCAAATATTTCATTCATTTAATATTTACCCTGACATGTTGGCATATTAAGTGATGATTCACAATCCACATGTGGAATATCAGAGGACAACTTGAAACCTTGGTTACAACTAATTTCTAAGATAGTATTTCGAGGAACAGCATCTCCTGGTTTCTTATCTTCATTTCCAACGATCCACTTTCCGTTCTTTGGGTACGGAGGTAATAAACATTCATCTACGTAATGTTTGGCTATTTCACGATCGAGGAAGTCGTAATAAAACGCCACCTTGGTATACAATGAATTTTGTTGAATATTGCAATCACCGTTATCTGATGGACCTATACTGACAACACCATGGATGTAGTATCTATTATTCTCAGAATTTTTGAAAACTAAGCCATTACCGCTGTCACCTTTACATACACTCATGCTTTTGTTAAGGAATCCAGCACATATTTTGTCTATCATGTTGTATTTATTAGCCCAATCGAGCGGTAGTTCTTGAGCACAAGTTGTCTCATATTTGTAAGGAATTTCTAACGATCTCAGCTCATCGGATGGCAGACCGCCTTCTTTGACTCCCCCAACCGGATACCTGAATATACAATGAGTTTCGAGTTTGACATTAACTATGAACAAAAATTCTTTAAAAAAGAAATTGTCTCAGAAAATAAAACACTCTTACCACTCCTACACTCCCAGCGTGAAGATGTACGCTTTCTACATCATTGAAGCATATAGGCTGCACTAAATTGTTTAATACAAACGACGTTTGTGTTACTAGCATCGCTATATCAGCAAGAAAACGTCGACTTTCTCCTTTATAACTTGGGTGTACCACTATACGGGATATCTATAATAATAATTTATCATTAAATTATTATTTCTTATTTCCAAACTGAAATTAATCGATTGGTTGTAAATATAACAATTATTAATTACATGTACTAGTAGTAAATAAAAATAATAAAGTTGTACCCCATAAAAATAAATAAATTGTGTATTGTTAAAACAAAATTGCAGAACCAAAGTCAATTTTAAAATATCAAAGGGAACATAAATTTATAGTAATAATACATTTTGTGAAGTTAACGATAAACTGAATAATTTTTGTTGTCCCTTCCTCACTATAATATACACTTACTTCTAAATACTGAGCTTCTGCATCTCGAGGATCTTTATATTTGTTATGAAGTTTTCCAGCTGCAACTTGGTAATATTCTTTCGATAGAATATCGCCATATCCATTGGTAACACAGTGGGCAGCTAAAACAGTGTAATTAAATATAAGTTTCTAATTTATGTAGTAATTAAAACACGAATCTATTTTCCTGCAGTATCTCCTAATGATGTCATCAACGTTTATTTTATATGGGATCCTAAATAAATTAGGCGTTCCACCAGCAAAAGATGGTTGAAAACGATTCTTTAGACGCATCCGTATATGCAAGAATCAAGTACTGCCGTAATATGGAAGACGAGTTAAAAGGTACCAATTGATCACGGGGTTTTTAATCATGTATGAAGGTTCTGTATCTTCCAGATGAATTTCATAATGACTTTTAGGTGATCATGTAGCTTAAATTTTAAACCGATCAGTAGATATAAGTTGCAGTTCACCTTTTACTGTGTTATTGTTTTTGTGTACTTACCAGTTAATACGATTCTCTGACTGATTATAGATCCACCGCAAATATTTATATACTCATTGTTGCTCTTCAGATAAAGGGCTGCAACCCAAGGGTATTCTATAACTTCCTTAACTACACCACCAAAAATTAAGGGAACAGTATCATCATTAACTTTTTTCCCGCACACTGAAATTAATTAAAAGTTATGAAATTTAATTATTCCATACATGAAAAATGTTTTTAGTAAATTCTGAATTATGATCTGTTAAATTTCATCACCAACGTTCAGAAAAGATATTGAAATTGGAGAGAATGTTAAATCGAGGGGAACAGTAGCAGAAACTAGCAGAAAATTTATAAAACTTTTAATTGCGAAACGGGAAACTTGTTACATGAACTATACCTGATTTATATTTCTTTTATCAAAAGGTTAATTAACACTTTTTTCATCGACGGTGTAATGAGCAGAGCGGAGATATTTTCCATTTTCAGGGCCGGTAGTTATATATCCCTGTAATACACGCAACCAGTATAACTCGTATTGAGGCAAAAAACCGGGATAAAAGTATATAATATTATTGACAACTTAGCTATTATTCCTCAGGTAGCAACAAGATCGCGTACGGAACGGAATGGTGTTTAGCATATGGTCCGCTAACACTCTCGCATAAAACGGTCTTACTAATATGGCTGGTGTTACACGAGGATTTTTTTATGATTTACGTGTAATATTTGTGCAAGTAGTCTGTTTTGGAAAGTAGTCGACAATGCTGACTTTAGAGGTTTCTTTGCAAAATACTTACTAGGTTTTCCTATACCATTGCGTAAAACACATTTTTTTTCATTTTGTAAGGAAATATTTTATATAGACCACCGGAAGATTCCACATTCCGCATTATTAATTTATTATTCTACATTAATTTAAATTTAATACCTATATAAAATATTTTCTACCATATTTTATTATAGATTACTTTTTCACTGTGCAAATTTCAAAAAGGTGTAACTTTATTAAAAATCAGTATTTTTTTGATAACATTTGAAATCTGTCGATGTATTTTCCACCTGATTCTGAAAAAGTGTTTTCTGCTAATGTTGTACAAATTGTCTAAAAAATAACCTAGTTGGAGGCACACAATTCTGGCAACATTTTTTTCGCAAATTTTCAGCAGGAACATAGGAACCCGGGTACATAACAATGTGGAACGTTAATTTATTCAAACGTATGTACAGACCAAATCGCCCAAATTTAACAGCAACGCAACGATTGCAGAACGAATATAAATTGTGACCATGGATGCTAATATGATGGCAGACCTCAGTCATTCTGAATAATATATTGTATCAAACGGTATATATTTCATAATTCATTTTATAATTTTTGCTAGTAGCTACCGCTTCTGAACTCTGGTCCAGTTTCCTCTTCCTGGTAATGAAATAAATAGTTACAATCAAGATATTGAATTTACCAGGGAATCTCAAGAAGTTTAATTTCTACAAAATTTATTATACATTTAAACTAATATAAGTTTTTTTTTATAATATAAAGGTTGAGACATGCTGTTTCAAATAATTAAACTAACCTGGTTGACACACTGGTTTTGGATAATTCCAACTACCATCTAAACAAAGTAAAGATTTTTTTGTATCCAAATGGTGTCTCATAGTATGTGGCACATTTATATGTGAGGTAACTCCCTTCAGTGGCCTCATGGCAATTTATTTGTTTTCCTTTTTTGTCGACACAATTGAGTAACGTTGTAGATGACGAGTGCATTGGAGGACATAATCCTAAAAATTGGTTAATGATTACTTAAATATTATAGAAACATAGAAACATAGATTTATTACGGACCAGTGACAATATAAAATTGTATAGTATATGTCAATAACAACAAAAAACAAAAACAAAAATACATATACGCATAGGAATATCACAAACAAACTTAAAAGGAAAAAAATATGTGTGTATACATGTCATATTTCTAACAAAATCACAATTTATAAAAGGTCCATAAAAAAAACAGATTTAATTATTTAAGAACACACTAGGTGTTAGTTCTTTGGTATCATATAGTTCTGCTGATATTAAGCAATCTCTCACAATTTTCTTGAATTTGACAGTATTGTTTATATTCCTTATTTCTTCTGGTAGCATCCAAAAAAAATTTTATGCACTGATAATAGCATCCCTTTTCAAATAGTGTAGGGAGGTCTCAAAAAATGTAACATACCCATTTCACACATTAAAATCAGAACTAAACCTTTGAGAAACCTAGTGGTGCAAAAATAATTGTAAACAAACAATAATTAATCTCTAAATAGCGCAAATAAGTTCGAATAATTGCGGCGCGGGAGAAAACGATTTCTGATTCGCTTGACGTCAACTACTTGCTTTGACGCTCCGCCCACCTCGCTTGCCTTATGAATATTCAAGGCAGTCAGTCAGTGCATGTTTACTGTTCGGTTTTGTGGTTTATACCTATGATTTGATAATGGAACCAGGGTTTCAAAAAGCCGATTCGCACAATCTACCGAATGTAGACGTTCAAATGTGTGATTTTATGGCCGCAACAACTAATTTCTCTGGAATAAAAGCTGTATAACATCGCTAACGCGTCCTCCGTATCCGCAAGATATAAAATTGATGAAACCATCGGGTGTGGCAGAAATTAAATATTTTACAGTATTGCATTTCTTGTAGTCAGACCAGGTTAATGCCTGATGTAACGCTGAGGTGGGTTTTTGAATTTCAATCTCTAGGCAATCTACGATAGATTGAACTCTGGAAAATAACATTCTGAAGGGAATGGGTCAATTTCTTTGAATTGACGATTTCAGGGGCCAAAATATTAGTTTCTTCATATATTCTGCCATTGTAATCACACCCTGAGAAAATATCCGACTACTGCTTCCTTTTGATATTCCGAATAAATCACCAATTTTAGCAAATGAGTCGTTTGACTTGATTTTAAATAGTACTAAGTATATATCTCTCTTTTTCAAATTTGAGTTCCATTCCAGTCTTTCAATAAATGCCACATACTTGATTGGAATTCCAGTATACATACTTAACTTTGCTTCGATTATATTCGTAAAGAGTTTTGCAATTTGTTTTTCTTCGGTCGGTGATTTTAATTGTGACTCATCACTACCTGTACTTTCTGTAGGTTGGTAAATATCAGTTGAATCAGAAGTGTCTACAGGTTGACTTGTCAGTTTAGGTACCACGGGTCCTTTATTAAACTGCAAAACTCTTTTTACTGCAGGTTTCCTCAAATCCGATACTACAGTTTTCAAGGGCGAAGTCACTGCATCTTTCATTTTCCAATGTACTTGTATCCCTCTACTTCTAAAATGAAACTTTTTCGTTTGACATGTCACTTCGCGCCGTTGTACAATTCCAGATGTTGACGGAAGATTTTGTACAAGTTGACTTGTTTCCTCCGGTATACATTCTTCAGTTATTTCCGTTTCCATTTTCTGTACAGATTGTTTCATGAGATCTACTATCAATTTTTTCCTTGATCGTTTCTCACTGCTTTCACGAACCCTTTTTTTCGAAGAACTCTTGTCTGGCTGGCATGCGAATAAATGAGGAACTACGTTTGGTTTTAATCTTGCGCTTACTTTGCTTTATTTATACTCCACGTAATTTTCCATGTCCTCTTCTAGCTATAATATTTAAGTAACATTTTATTTGCACACAGTCATATGTACAAAATTTTACCTTAAAGTGGTCTTCACAACAATATAATGTAGATTTCTCGGAAACTTCCTTGATGTCGCGTCGTGCTGCCGCAAACTACTTTTCTCTTCTTTTTGCATGTCTTGTGACTGTTATAAATGTCTTATCCGGTGTTTTGTACGTTGTATTTTTACACTTTGGTACAAAGCATCACTTACGTACAGGCATATTTGAATGACTTATCGCAAGAAACTCTCGCAAACCACGAAGTGCGCATACAGGCTAGCATTACGCTGAACCGCCGAGCAAGTAGGTGACGTCACAGACGCTAGCCTCGCTGAAAGGTACGTTTTCTAGCCTCGCTCGCACAACAAATTTGTATTTCGTATTATAAGGGTTATTTTTTTTTCTAATTTTTTTAATGAGTGATACGATAATCTTGAGTACATATTGTATCGAATTATCACTGCAACAAAAATCATGAGACCTGCCTAGGGAGAAAAAAATTTGTTCTTTGCCTAGTGTTATGTGTATGGTCATTTAAAACACTTGTAAATAAACTTTTGTTAGTTTGAATAAAACACAAACATTCATATATGTAAACACATGATAATGTCAATAGTTTAAGAGGGCTAATCGAACCAGTGTTTGTAAGGTAATTTTTTCAAAATTTATTTCTTCCATACGGTTTGGGTAAGTTGTGCATACATTGTTATAAATTTTAACAGTTTATAACATTTATTACCAGTTAATTTGCTTTCTTACACTTATTATGATGCGTACGCCTATGTCCTGCGGCGCATTTTTTGCCAACTCTACTTATCAGACAAATAATGCGGTTATTTGTTGTTATTGGAGGCGTCGGTAACTGGGGGGTTTTAAGGATACATTTATTACTTTCGTTACAATCGTTACTTACTTGAAAGTTACCAACAATATGAGAAAACTGTTTTTCTATCATCTCAGATTCTAGGTTCCTTTTTCTTCGGTTTTTACGGAATCACTCTGTTATCATTTACACTATCAGGGGCCGTTCTGTATCTATTATTACTCTGTAAGAATAATCTTCACAGTATGGTATAAAATTCATGTATTTAAAATATATTTTACAGTATTCTACGCAATTATATATATGTAATTTGTTTGAAAATTTATAATTCCATTTTTATCGTTAGAAAAATGTGAAAATAAATAGTGAATATTTTGTCCATACTTTAACCCGGATTTTAGCATCCTAAAATTAAATTAAATTTAATCAAGTGGCCAACTTGATTACATTCTACTTAATTCGGTGTAAGTACAATAAGTAATGACTAAATTATAAAAACTGTAAAAACCAACATATTGACGAAATATAATACTGAGAAAAAGATAAACAACTATTATAAATAAATTATCGTGTTTATTTGGTTGTCACAATCTGGAAATGCCGTGTAAATAGTAAAATAAACAATATGGGATACTATTACTAGGGAGGAAACTAATTATAGTCCTGCACAAAAAACTATTCTCAAACAAAAAAAAGTTTGGAAATTAGGAATGTCTTGAATTAAAGCAAATGAATTTTTTATATGAAACAATCAATTTTCTTGGCACAAACAAACATTCTTCTTACGATTATTTCTAACGTTAAACGTAATTTGTTTCGATTAAATAGGTAGGTATATTTGCACGTTTCAAATGTATTTAAATTAACATTTTTTTTTCAAGGAAAATAATCATACATTTTCATCAAATATATTATATCAAAGATTATAATCTTTGATTATATGTTCAAACTACAGATAATAATTTTATAACGTCGTCGTGATAAAGGTTAGACTAGTAAATAATATACAGTGGAATTTTATTACAATTCTTTGTCTTTTGTTTTTAAAATGTACCCCTTCAATAAAATGTAGAATTTTCCTTCCTATATAATTAGCAAGTTAGGCATTTACCTAAATTGATTTTAAAGTGCTTAAAGAGGGATTCACCTAGTTGTTTTATAAGTCGCTGTTTTAATATTGCTATGATTTCGGAATTCTCCCGTTGAAGACGAGTCGAGTAACAGCATTTTGTGGACTATGAAATTCGAGTTTTGGCTACATCGAGAGATTTCTCGGCCAAGTGGGTTTTTCTTTGTTATGCGTTTTTGCAATTCTTCTAGCATTCGTAATAATATTATATTATTGGAACGTCAGGTCAGCAGTCACTGCTGATAATTAGCACTCACGCAGTTTAGTTATTATTACTGTTAACAGTTTTAATTTCGCCAAACGGTCTGGAAGGAAGTGGAAAACGACCTGGCAACATAAATATTCCAAAAGTAGTTGGAACAATTTGGTTAAATTTGTTTTTAATATATAATCATTTAAAACATAAATTGTAGATATTATCGTCGGCGGTTTCATTCATGTCATTCATATTATTTTTGAGGTTATATACAAAGCATAGCGCTTCGACTAATGATCGAGGGCATAACATTTCACAACCTGTGCTGGCTAGAACAGCGTAAAAATTTGTCGCTGACTATGTTGAGCAGCAGCTTCTAGTTATCGCATAATCAACCGTCTCGTTTAGCGAACAGCTGCCGGTCAACTTCCCAACAGTTGTGTTCTCTAAACGCACCCATTATTGTGTCAATATGACACGCTAGAGATTTGGATCTTAAGTCCGTTACTCATTAGCGAACTGTTGTATATAAAACGTGTTGGAACGATACACTAACAACGGTATGCTGAAGCGCATGTATGACGTCACAGCGAAGCATAACCTCGAGTTCAAAATGTATGCATATTAAAATAAACCCAATAAATGATAACGTACTTTGTGCATTCACGGTACTTGTACTTCGCTGTGACGATGCGCAAACTGAACACGTTTGAACTCAGAGCGTAGCATATATTGTGGGCTCGGGGCATTGCTTCGCTGTGACGTCATACATGCTCGTCGGCATACCGTTGTAAGTATATTGTGCGTAACAGTAATTGTAACCTCTTTTTAGTGTCCATAGTCGTAGCGCGTAATCAATTGCGAGCGACCAGATACACAGTCTTTGTGATGGGCTTACAGTGGAACACCAATTTGTGCCCATTTATTTTTATAATTATTAGCATCTTTTAAATCCCACATATTGGTGTGTACTTGTAGATGTCAGTTAAAGTCAGACGTTTCTCATCGTCACGCTCTTTTTTTTAAATATACGTATACGTCAATAAGAAGGCCGTGCGGTATCAACAAGCCTACTCTGGAGCTCCTTTGTGTTCGCAGCAAAAACCGATAAGCAGTAACTCGCAGCTAGTGATGCAGAGTGTGCCCGAGATCTTGGTTCGCAAGGCCTCTACACTAAAAAGTTTGACTAAATTTGGAAACAATTATAAGAAACATATTTGTCTATTAAAAAAATTGATGTTCCATAAGAAAAATCTCTTGAAGAGTATTTCGCTTTAATTCAAAGCGTACATACGTTTTTAACATATTTTTCAAAATCTTTATAAAATAATGCTTTTGACTTTTTCAATAAGACTGTAACAAGTTTAGGAACATTTTAAGTACTAAATTTGAAATTTTGTTACTTACTTTCACATTCTCGTACATTATTTTGTGAATTCCAGTTGTTATCACAAACAACGTACGGATTTTCAGAAGATAATTTATAGCCCTTGTTACACTCAAACATTAAAACACTGTTTTTACTTATCGTTTCTCCAGGTTTGCTATTACCATTTAATACAGTCCATCGTCCATTTTCTGGATGAGATGGGAGGGTGCAGAAAAACCTTAAAACAAATATATGATCAGTTATTATTATTCATCCTCCTCCTAGAAATATTTTATTCGCAAATATACTGTCTGGTCGGGGAAAGAAGACCCGCGCAAAGAAGGTGATTTCTGCATTAAATTCACTGGCGTTTCTTCTATAGGGTCATTTGGTCAATGACCTCCCACATACAAATAAAAAAATAGAGCTATTCATTTTCTGAAGTTTAAAAATATATAATATATATATTTTTAATATTCTTAAAAAATATATTAAAGTTTCTAGTTCATTCTATGCACAATACTATTCAAATATCTGGAATTGCAGGATTTCGTATCCCCTTCGAGCACCGAGTCTCTACATTCATATTCATTACATTATTCATTTACAGAATTTAAAAATCTTGGGTCATACCACAACTTTTCCTCAAAGCTAGCTACGTACCGAATTTACAACGAATTAAAGTGAAATAGACTTATGCGCGAATCGTCAGAAAGCAAAGGAGACAGAAAACACTGGCGGGGACAATGTCCCTGACACATTTTACGGAAACGGTAACGCACGAAGTTCAGTGGAGTAATCTTAATGCTTACTAGGTACGCGTTGATCGGTAAATTCTGTCCCGTTGTTTTTAATGTTTTTATTTGTGAACATTTTATTAGTAAATCTCTACTTGTCGTGAAATTAAGTAAAACAGTGTATTTGGTGTGTACTATTATATATGAGTGGACATAAGTTGGGTTATGAAGACCGAGTGAAATTCTAAGGTGGTGGCCGTCCAAAACCTAATATGACGATAAAGCAAACATCTCTTGATAAGAAAAAAGAAGTTAATAGGTATTTTTAATTAAAAAAAGTTATCCTTCAGCAAATTTTTTTCATTGTTAAGCTCATCAACTAAATTTAATTTTACAAAAAGCATCAAGTCAGGATAAGAGCATAACATTTTTTTTTGCTAATTTACATAGCTTTTCTTCATTCTTTGGAAAATCGCCAAAAAGAACAGCCGTGTTAGATAATGTTGTTAAGGTGAGATTACCTAAAGCGGCTCCAACACGATGGAATTTTAATACAAAGTGCATAGAGACTGTTTATACCTATCGAACAGAATTATTAGATTATTTAGAAAAAATCATTGATAATGAATCAGAAAACAACACTCTAAACCAAGCTATTGGTTTAAAAAACTACTTACAAAATGAACATTTTCTTTACTGGTTACATTTTTTTCATTTAGTTATGCCTCATTGTGATATATTGTTCAATCAATTACAAAAATGTAATATCGATGTCATAACAGTAAATAACTGTATTGGCGTTTTTAATAGTAAAATTGAAGACATCAGAAATAAAATTTTGAATAACTGTTTGGAGGAGACATCCATGCAGTCTGCCCAGAGATGTATAACGAAAGAATCAAAAAGGAGAATTTCATTAGAAGTTTGTGATGTAATTACATCTGAGATCAAAAATAGGTTTGGCTTCAGTAATCATTTAGCAGTGTCTCAGTTATTTCACGCAGATCGATTTAAAGATTATAAAAAAAGCTTTCCTCAAGATATGTTTAAATTAGTTAAAACGGAGTATCCAGTCATAAATTACTTGAAACTTAAAACTGAATTAGAAGTATTATATAGCCGAGGAGATTTTTCCAATAGTGAAGGTGCAGTTGCTTTGTTACAGCTTTTTATTAACAATAATTTATGCAATACTTTTTCTGAAAGTGTCAAACTGTTAAAAATCTTGTGTACTCTCCCTATGACTACCGTCGAAAGTGAACGTTGTTTTTCCACCTTAAAAAGAATAAAGACATTTTTAAAAAATACCATGGGTCAGGAAAGGGTATCTTCTTTAGCTATGCTTACCATAGAAAGGGCATTAATGAAGAAGATAAAAGACTTTAATGAAAAAGTAATTGACCACTTTGCATCTCAAAAGGACCGGAGGACCGACTTGGAATTTAAATCACTTTAAAAGGTAGATAATACAGTAAACTTTTCTAATTGACCTCCCTATCTCTTGACCCACGAACCGCCGTTGCATAGTATATGGTTTCACAGGAAGCTGGCGACTTATCGGCCATACCTTCCCTAGCCACGCGAGCCTTCTTTCGCCGGCTGAATAGTACTGGAAACTCATGTTAACGAATTTACATTGAAAATTTTACAAAAATGGATAATTCAGAAATACTGATTAACAAGAGTTATTCGCAGGCGTATTTGAACATAATTTCAGTTTATAAACAAGGCTTCATCGGTATGTGAAATTTTGTCTACAGGGTTGTAATATATAATGAAATGTCATAAATGAAAGAGCGTCCAAATTTAAAAATATTTTCTCCTATAAACATTTGTCCTTAGAGCCTTCGTTTCCAAGATACAGGGCGTTAAGAATTTTGTGTACAACACATGAGTAAAATGGTAAGTCCCAACTTAGACCAGTGACATAGTGCCATAATTCTTGAGGAAAACATAACTGGCATATCCCATATCTACGTCACTGGTTAAAGTTGGGGTTTTTTTTACGTTGAATGCTATTTTAAGCATGTGTTGTATCTTGGAAACGAAGGTTCCACTGACAAAGGCTAATATGACAAAATATTCTTAACTATGGACACGGAATGCGCTACTTCATTTATGACATTCCATTATATTATACTCTGTACATAGCATCTGTACTTTTAAAGAAATTATTGATTAGAAGCTGGTATCAAGAAAATTTAATTTTTTTAATTAAATTAGCAAATATTTTTTGACAGAGGGTGATGTTATAAAAAGTCTTTCTTTTCTCACGCAATTATATTTTCAAAAAGGAAAACCGACTAGTTTCAAATCGAACATAACCTTGAAGGATAAGGATATTTTTTATAGCATGCAGGACAAAATCTCTAAACTTGTCATAACAACCATCATCTATACAAACAAATCGTGAATATGGTATAGATAGATAAACAGTGAAACAAATTTTACCAATAATTATTATTATTACTATTCCTCTTTAGCTTGAGTTTTACTTACCCATCAATATCTGAAGACTGACGTCGATAGCGAGTAATATTTGGATGTAAGACTTTTTTTAGCTCTACTGAATCTAAAAGTTCAAGTAATTAATATTATATGCTAATATCGTGTTAATTTTATAATTTAAGATTTTTTACATATTACATAAAGTAAAACAAACTTACCAATAAATACATATGAGCAAACAAGAATAACAGTTAAAGTTAAAGAGTCACCTTTCATCATAACTACCACAATTATTAGGCAGTGGCCTTAATATGCTTTCAAACCGAAACATTAATTTATTTTTAAAATGTAAATAAGCAATTAAGCCTGTACAGATAGCAGTTTATTATAAGTCCCTCCTCCTTCGTAACATCGTTAGTATTTTTATCTAAAATACCAGTCTAACTGGTTGACCTGTGGACATCCTAAGTTTGAGTTTATCTTTTGTTTGTGGTTAATGGTTATAAATACCTTTACACAATTGGAAAAACCGGCTTCGATAGGCACAATTTAATCCTCATATTTCATCACTAAACTTCTACAGATTATCCTTCATCGACTTTTCAGATCTGGTTCCTGATTAAAATGTATCACGTTTCCGTTTTTTTTACTGTTATACCTGGCGTTGTTCCAGAATTATTATCAAGATTGTGCAAACTAGGGACAACCGGGGCTGTGACATTAGTTGCTCGAGCTAACGTAAGAAGAAAATTGTAGAAACACAAGCACTGTCGTGCCCAGGGGGCTAAGGGAATACGCAAGCCCCTGTCTATACAGCGAGAGTTGATTCAGTTTCAACAGGCGTTAAAGGCAAGCAAAAAAATGATGTACATGTAGAGCGGGCATAAACCACATACGTCATTATTTGCTTTCCTTTTAATGCCTGCTCGACTTGAAACAGCGCTCGCTGTATAGTCGCCCACTCCAGGCATAACATTTCGTGAAAATTCAATAATTGCAGAAAATAAATTGTTTCTTTTTTGAATATTTAGTGGCCTTCTATATATTATTATGGTTTAGTGCGAAAAGGTCAATTAAAACAGAAAAAAATACTTTTTTTAATTTGGTCGGCGTTTTGCTTTATTTATTAGCATCCTCAGAAGCAAAATATTTGGCAAAAACTGCCGGCATGTTGAATGTTATTAATACTTTTTAGTTAGATTTTTTACACATATAACTTTGACCATCAATCAGTCATATGTCAAAAATATAGACGTAGTTTTGCGTAAGTTCAAAAGTACGGAATTGATGAGCTTCAGCCTATCTCATACTCAGTTTATTATTTTGTTGTTTGTTTTTTTGATTTGCATATTTCTGTATTGAATGATATTGCAATAGTTGTTTTATTATGTTTTGATTCCTTCAGTATTAAAGAACAACGAATATAAAATCATGTCTCATTTGGACCATCATTACGATTTGAGCCTAGAAAAATACTCAGCCCTCCCTACTACGAAAGGCACACCACTGAGCACAGGGCTGCAACAAATTTATTTATTGGCGGTATAATACATTTTTCAGAATCATGCATCTAGTGAGACCGTCAAACCATCTGGATTTGTTTGGGACAAGCACAGACACAGAGGCATATACTCGTACACTGTGTCCCAGGATAGATGTAACAATTAAGAGTTGTAATGGATATAAAATTCCTTTAGTGACTTTAACGAGAGGGTTGACAACAAACCTATTAATGAAATCCAACTGACTAAAATTATAGTGGGCCATATTTCTGGAATGGCTTTAAATATTTGAATAAAATTTGGTATAAACATGATACTCTTTTAGTCCAATCAAAAGCAAAATTTAATTTGGTAAAATTCCAGAACTGGACTGAATTCTTATAATGTTAATAATAATAATAATAATAAGGTTTATTAAAATCCAACAGACAAAACTGTCCATAAATAGGATACAAAAACATAGCAAATTACAGTATTTCATTAACAAATATAATTTAGCGCAGCAAAAATCTATAGCTAAACATTAAAAGAAATAGAAAATAGAAAATAGAAGTGCGACAGACACAGCTGTCCAAATACAGGTTATGCTCAACGGACTTAGTCCATGACATTACACAAAAAATAAAAGCTAATATTTAACAAAAGTTTATGTAAAAAAAAACATTAAATGATGGAGATACGAATAATCATGAACGGCATAATCAACAATAGTCAAGGTCAAAATGCAGAATTAGTTAAAACAGCTTCTTTAAGCGAACGAGAGAAATGCGTCAAATTATCACAAAATATATCAACAAAATTCTGTAATTCATTGTATTGTCTATATATAGAAAGCAATGGTGAATTCATGTGCTGATTGGTGTGGGGTGTATCATAAATAAAGATTGAGGGCTGTCTAGTACCAAATCTAGGTATATTAATATGCACCTGATCTAAGAATTGAAGGTTATCAATTTGACCATGGATGATTTTGTACAAATATGTAATGTTCGTTACTTTACGCCGCACGAATAATGGCTCGATTTCAAATTCATTTAATAAAGCCCTATAGCTATAATTCTGCTCGGGGTATCTTTTATGCTTTATGAAATACAAGTATTTGCAAAACTTATATTGTATACGCTCGAGCATCATAATATGAACATTATAGTACGGAGACCAAGCAACACTACAGTACTCTAATCGACTTCTGACAAAGGAGAAATATAGTATCTTATGACATTCAATATTTGTGAACTGTTTAGTGTTCCTGATTATAAAACCTAGCATTTTTAGGCAATGACTATTAGTATATTCATAGTGGGGAATAAACGATAATTCATGGTCTAATATTATACCTAGATCTTTTTTCTGATGACATCGTTGCAGAATAGAGTCACCTATTTTCTAATTATATTCTAACATGTTTTTTTTCCTTGAGAACGTCATTGTTTCACACTTATTAATGTTCAAATCTAATTTATTCTGTGAATACCAAGCGTACAGGGAATCAATATCATCCTGTAATGTATGGCAATCTTGCTCACTATTTATTACTTTTACTATTTTCAAATCATCAGCATAGAGAAACATATGAGAATTTATAGACTTCTCAATGTCGTTGACAAACATTAAAAACATAAGCGGACCTAAGTTGGATCCCTGCGTTACCCCGCTTGTCGTACAATATATATCAGATTTGAAACCTTTGTATTCTACATAGTTTTTTCTATCAGTTAACAAGGAATAAAACAGTTGTGTTAAATTTTCACATAATCCAAACTGTCGAAATTTATTTATGATAATACCATGGTGTACCTGATCAAATGCCTTAATGAAATCGGTGAAAATTACGTCAACTTGAAATCTATCATCAAGAGCTTGTGACACAAATTGGACAAAGTTGCCTATATTTGTCAAGGTAGACCGACCTCTAATGAAACCATGTTGACTAAGGCATATCTGTCTGCAAATATGTTGCCCTCATTGCCGCTAATATCACCCGATATATCATTCTTTGGTAAATGCAAGCAAATGTTCAAAAAGTCAATGGACCAGTGTATAAAATAATGACATAATATCTGACGTTTAAGGTTATTCTCCAATAAATTTTCAAAAATTATGATGGACTAAATTTTAAATTTTACAAATAAGGCAATCAACTAGCTAACGTCACTATTTTATTAATTTTACTTAAATACCCAATAGCAATTAGGCATCCTCATTTTTTTTGGATAAGAAAACACATTTATTGAAAAATTAATGGTTCGTGCAGGTCTGGACTCGCTCGAAATTACATGATTAAGTACATTTTTAAATTTTTTTAATGACATTATGTTTATCATTTTTGAAATACAATACTAAGAGACCAAAAAGTTAATATTGATAAGAAGAGATTATCTGTTTTCTTTTATGTGCAGTGTTTTTAAGCTTTTTTTAAGTTTAAAATTCCCGTTCAAAATAACATACATTCCATTTCTTTCATGAAAAAAAAAGTTATAATGATGCTTGTATTAACAAGCACAACTACAATTACTAATTAAACACCTGTGGAAACTTATGTGAAAATATTAAAGATAGAAGTTGGCAATTTTATTTTGAAGTTAAATTAGAGCTTGTTAAGCAACAACTTACAATACTTACAACTAAAAAATACTATATTATGCAACAACCACTTAATGATAGCTATTAAGACACAAGTATGACAATTACACATACGCTATTTTTTTCTACGACCAGTCATTATAATAATAATAATAAGTAATTTATTTCCTACAGGTTAAAGCACCCAATTACAGAAAAAGCTTAAAACTAAGTATACTGTGATATAAAATCCATAAATTTGCAATACACATAGTCATTAACATTACATTAAGAGTTTACAAGAAAACTCATACATAAAAGTAAAATATATTATAGTGTTATGAAATAATCTAATTTAATAAGCACAGTTTTCTACATATATATGAATTATTTTAGCCTAACTGTCATAGTTGACATCACATAAAGATGAAATGGTGTTAAAAGTTTTACATATATTAAAGATTGGTGACTTTATCATAAGGTTTGTACGAGGAGCATCGCAGTAAAAGAGGTTGTTGTGACGGGATTCTAATCTGGGGACTGATAGGTTTAGTTTACTTAAAAGAAATAATGAACAATCAACATTGTGACTAATTAATTTATAAAGAAAGGATAAAACGACAACATCTCTTCTGAATCTGAGAGATTTAAGGTCAAACATATTAAGCAGTATATTGTTGTCTGTACCTCGGGGAGGATAAGATCCATTACATTTGAAAAACATAAATTTCAGACATTTTCGTTGAACTGATTCAATGCGTGACAATGAATTTTGATATATGGGAAACCAAATAATACAGCCATACTCCAATTTACTTCTTATAAATGATATATATAACAGTTTCAGGGTGTCAATATTCACAAAACCGCCCCAATTTCTTACTAAAATACCTAAGGCTCTAGATGCCGATTTGACCATTTCATCGATATGATTGTTGAAGGTAAGTTTTGGGTCAAAAATAATTCCCAGATCCTTATAATTCACATAACGATCTAAAATGTTATTATCTATTTTATATTGAAAGGTAACTGTAGTGTCCTTCCTTGTATATGACATAACCTTACATTTGCCAATATTTAACTTTAGAGAATTGACCGAGCACCAGCTAGAAATCTTATTAACTTCATTTTGCAGTAAGATACAATCCTCTATAGAACTTATCTCTAGGAAAATTTTGAAATCATCAGCAAATAGTAGGTGGTGAGAATTAATATTAGCTGTTAGGTCGTTAATAAAAATAAGAAATAAAAGGGGTCCTAATTTTGATCCTTGCGGAACTCCCGATACTGCTGTATATGATTGAGAACGATAGCCTCCATATTCAACAAATTAATGTCTCCCAATTAAATAGGACTCAAATAAACAAATTAAAGAGTCAGAGAAACCAATTCCTCTCAACTTTGATAGTAATAAAAAGTGATCTATTTGATCAAATGCCTTCTGTATGTCTGTGTATATAACATCAACTTGACCTTGTGAATCTAAGGATTCTGATATATACTGAGATATCGAGGCTAGATTGGTAATTGTAGATCTCTTCTCCATGAAACTATGTTGAGAAGGCGATATTATATTTTTAAAAGACCAGTAAATGTATTCACACAGAATAATCTCTAATAATTTGCCAAAGTTACATAATATTGCTATTGGTCTATAATTATTTAAATAAGAAGAATCACCGGATTTGAGTATGGGACATATTTTTTGCAATTTTCCATAATGAAAAATAAGCGTAATAAAGTATTACGTTTTGTGAAAAGCTGCTAACCATATTTTTGTCCCTCCAATCCATAAACTGAGAGTGACATTTTTCGTGTGTTTTTGCTGATTTTACGGGTAATAAATTGTTTGCAGTTCTTGTGGCCTGTTTCATAATTTCTGGTAGACTGAAATTCTCAATTTCACTCTCACTATCACACATTTTTACCGATTTTATTTGCAAAAAGTACAAATTTTAGGAATTTGCAAGGTAAACAATAAATAGGAACTGTCAAAATTGATAAATTTTAGATATATCATGCTCATGGCAATATTTGATATTACTGACTGAACATTGCTTCTATTGGTTATAAACTTATATCTGAATGAAGAATCTGTATCATGATGAATTTTATTAAAGTACGGGTAGTAAAGGTCTAATAATTCAATTAAAGTATGGGAGAAAGAAAAACCTTATTTCTAATAGAGCGATGCCATTAATTAAAACTACAATAGGTTTTCAAAATAACCACCCCCAGCGTTAATACATTTTTCACTGATCTGTCAACCATTTTCGGGTTATTATTAATTATTAAATTATTATTATTATTATTAAACATCACAGGTAATACAATCTCCTGTATCCCAAAGGTACCTCAAGGTACTTTGTGTGGGGAGAGGGCTACACATTTAAACACAATGGACACACACCCAATGTCCGAGTATGCTCTAGACCAAGGATCGAACCCGACACTCCAGGTTGAGAGGCAAGTGTCCTTACCACTCGACCATGAAGCCTAATGTTATCACATACATTAATATTTTTTCTAGTAACTGTTCCACTATATCAAATTTTTCATTGTACACTTCTAACTTGAGTTGGCCCTATAAAAAAATAGTCCATAGGTGTCAGATCAGGAGACCTCGTTGGCCTATTAACCAGAACTCTTCGACCGATCAACCTAATGGGATAATGCTGATTCAGATCATGACCGGTACAGAAAAATGCCCGTCATGCTGAAACCACATGCTCCTAGTATTGATGCCTTGTAATAAATCTGGCAAAATGCTTGAGAAAATTTAAATAAACTTCTAACCTTCCAAAACAGTTAAATTGAGTTGGTTATTTTTTCATGTCAATAAGTGGGGATGCATTTTATACTCAAATATTGTTGAATTATTGCAATTATCAATAACCGGGAAACTCGGGAAAGAGTACATTAGGGGAAGAAATAACTAGCAGTCTAAAAAAGTATTAACATAGGTACTTTAATAAGATACATTATAATCACATTGCACTTAATATTAAGCACAAACTAAATTAAACCTGAAATTAATACACTGAAATGTACTTGAGCTTTTGTTGACAGTATGATCAATTTCAAGCGTTAAATATCTTACCATGTGTCTAAAACAAGATAAAAGAATCAAACCCAACCCAACAGCAATTCCTTCTTGACGGCGAAAGACTTGCGGGATTGTGACAAAGGCATCTTTGACTATTTATCTATTTCCTTTGTCGGAATACCACAAAACCTTCCGGCGCCGTAAAGTATGAATGACATAGACGGAGTTAACCCTCCTATTATATCCCGTATTACGCGTGATATAATAGCAATAAAAAGAAACTGACAGTGACCATACACATTAAACTTTTTCACGTCAAATCGGCACCGATGTGGGGTCCTCCACCGAAGCGAAATATAAACTGAAATATGAATAATTTTTGCGTCTATAAACATGTCATACTTTACATTTGTAGTAGAAAGAATGCACGAAATGATTTGCGGAAATACATTTCATTACTACCAGGGTATCTTCTGACTGACTAAAACAAAAAATGGAATATACGTTACAGGCAAATCTAGGTTTTCGTGCCATTTCTTGCATAGAAACACTTTTACGAAAACAAGAAGTCGATTTTGCTGTCCCCGGAAATCACGATTCGTCCCTCTATAAATATTCACTATTTCGTTATGCCTCCATTAGCTCTGTTGACATTGAACGATCATTCTCTGTACAAGTGGATATTTTTCCGACAGAAGACGCCGTTTAAGCTCATATGCAGCAAATCTAATTAATATATTGTTACTATATCCTAGACTATAAGGCATCACCTACAGAATCTAGTGAATATAGTAAATAATAAAATTATAGTGTTTTGTGTACTGTCTTCGCTACTCGTTCCACCTATTCGCGCGGCCCATGAAAGGATTCACGATTGGATATCTGCTGTTAATGACGACAATTTCGTACGCTTCTTATAACTTCAGCTTCTTTAAAAAAATGATAAGGCTGCTAGAGTTACTGTTACACACACCACACTTCCAGCCCTCTTCAAACATCATGAAATTATTTTATATGTTGCACCTTTCTGGGGCCTCCAACCTTACAAGGTAAGATACTGTTTCATTACTACTGGAACATTTTATGAAGGCAAATCTCCTAGTGCGACCCTATTATTTACGTCATGTCATAAGTTTTCTTTATGTCTGCTTATAAACTAGCTTATTTTTCGTATTATCTGTAACGTACATACTGATTAATATACCTCGGATTTCACGGCAGTCATGAAGTAAAAAGTCGGGGTAGGCTGTCGCTGTTCTACGTTGATATTGGCACGCATTAGCGTGAACAATCGAGCCGGCTGTATTTAAGACTATGCGTGTAATATGGATATGTATAAATAATAAAAAACAATATAAAATACATACTAGCTACAAATGAGTAATGTCATATTACTGTGTAATATGAATTTCATCGGCCCTGATTTGTACATCATTACTGCCGTGATATCAGGGATTTACTTATTAATCATGTCTGCTTTTTAATTATCCCAATTAGGATTGTTGCCTAATCCCCCGTACACATGTTTCAATAAAATTTGTTTTGTTCCACATTTTCCATGGACATCATCTCCATCTATTGGCCAAATACTAACACCAGAAAAACCATTTTCTTTGGCATAGACGGCCTGAAATCATAAAATGGTTACTTGTAGTTACATATTTAATTAATACTTTTTATTTGCAAATCTTTTCTTATTCTAAGGAAAGCGATGGAATAGAAAATTAAAAACCGCCTTTATGTTTTGACCGCAATGATGAGAGAGGATGTATCTAACACTGACGCGATTTTCCGCAAAACATCTCGACGTGCATTTCGCCAACCAAGTTGGCATCATCTGGAGATGTTTAAAAGTGGTCTTATGCTAATAATGTTTCTTATTTATACTTATACCTAAACTATTGTTACGGTTTGGTGAACTGTGACTCACTAACCAATAGAACGGACTATATAGGATTGGCCCTCTGTTACAATTTATATCATTTTTACACTTTGTAATTTCAAGGCTCTCAAATGCATCCAGCTGTCTAGTATTTGTTACATTCCTAATTAATCCTACATTGCTACTATTTACTTTATGATTGTTCTTAAATGAACGTTGGGCAACACTAGACTTATCTGTTTTACCATATTTGAGATAAACCATATGCTCCTTGAATCTAGTTTGAATTGATCATCTAGTTTGTCCAACATACTTTTGATTACAGTTCTTACTGCTAATTTCGTAAATCCCCGACTTTTCGTTTGTTTTGGATTGCCTAAAAGTTGTAATATAATTCCCAATAAATGAATCACTTTTACACCTATATCTTCAAAAATCTTACCAATACCATGGATGAAATGAGGATCGTAGGGAATCGATACAAATTCCTGATTTTCTCTTTCATTTTGAGAGGGCGAGGAATTTTGAGGGTCTCTTTAAAGTTACGTTTCATAATTATTTAATCAACGTCTTTTCCCTTCCAAACTTCTCTTTATTGTGGAGGAAGCTTATTAACCGATGAACTAGAAAATTAAAACTTGCCATTTTGTGTTGAGCACAGCACGAGCATTTCAATTCAATTTAACTGACGCAAAACAAAGTCAATATCCAGTGATGTCTGTATCAACCACTACAAAAATATCATCCACATACCTAAGCCAAACCTGGAGTAAATACTCAAATTCTTCTTTTGCTTTTGTTTCGATTTTGCTCATAAAGAGACTGGCACTGAATGATGACAAAGAGTTACCCAGTGCTGTCCCTTCATGTTGTGCGAAGAAATTTTGGTTGAATCGAAAGCAATTTTCTTTTAAGCAAAGTTTAGTGAGTTGAACATATTCTTTTACTACTTCTTGTCTGCGATTGTTTAATTCGAGTAAATCTCAAGATAGTCCAAGGTCAGTGGTATCGGAACACTTGGAAATAGTGAGCAAACGTCAAAGGTGATCAAAATTTCATTCTCTTGTAACTAGATATTTTTCAACTTAGTAATGGAACCACTGAAATTAATTACAGGGAAACTAGTGTGCAATGGACACACCTTTGTGAACTATTTTGATAGGTGGTAAGTCAGTGATAAAATAGCAATTTAAGATTAATTAGAAATGTAACAAATACACCAAAACACCATATACTGGTGTTTTGTGGAAGACAACGTCAGTATCATCTTCAGGTCAAAGATTCCATCCCACTTCAGAATATATCGATTTTTTTTATACCAATTTTTATATACTAAATTCTAAATTATTTTTACCGTTTCTAATTAGGTTAGGTTAGGTTAGGTTTGTTGTGAGTGGGTCTCAGTAGACCCTCCACTGCGGCCATCAGCAGGCCTATTGTGGCTCACGCCTAATTATATTTCATCCAATAAGTTCAGTCTCTTAATGAAACTGATAACTTTATTGGGTGAGAATGTGTCCAGATCCTCTGGCAGCAGTTGCCCTTTGCCAGATATTGAGAATCGGATCCTCTCCACAGCGGGACAGGTGCATAAGATGTGGTCTGCCTTCTCATCATCCTCCAGGACCGTTTCTAATTACTAGTATGTCTAAAAAATTGCAGTTTTTCACTGTTTTCAGTGTAATATATAAATTTTCCTTAAGTGTGACAACATAGTTGTTTACATCAACTTTTGTAACATTAAACTGCAAACATATTATCTATACACCTTAGCTAAACAGTAGGAAAATACGCGAATTTTTCATAAAGAGCTGGTAATAGTGCTGACAAAAATTACTCTTGGCTGTCCCTTCATACAAACAAAACAATATTTTTAAATTATGACAGACAAACAGAAAAACTATTTTTAAATATTATTTAAAAACTAATCGTTTTGACGTCCTTGCACAGAGCCAGCCAAACAACCACAGTGGGATACGCCGTGGCAATGCTGTCCCCTCATGTTCATCAACGAAATTATTATTGAATCGTTTGATTGTAGCAAAATATTTAGATAGCCCAAATATTGCGTATTGGTACGATTGGTACATTTGGAAACAATGAACGACCATCTATAATTTAATCAAACAATAAAAATATTTTACCTTCATCCAAACAGAGTCTTTATTGTCAATGCCAACCCATTTATCATCATAATACAAGTACGGATTTTTCTGGTCCCACGCCTGTATCCAAGTACTGTTTTTTCCGCATACCTATAATTGTAAAATATATCAATGCATCACAGATATAGAAAATGTACCATTTTTAAAAGTATTTCACAAATTAGTGAACATTTTAATAGTCGATATAATCCTCAGTGTGCGTTCCAAGGGTGTGTAAAACTTACCTCAGAATACCTAAGAAATCCTCCATCTTCTCCAGGACCTACACCAGTAACAGGTGCGTGGACACCATGCTGGTTTCTATCTTTGAGAGTGAACGATTTTCCAAAAAAACGCTATACTGAATATCATCTTTTTCTTACTAAGTCCAGCGTTTAACCAATTTTTAATAGATGCTTCAATATTAGAGTGAGTTTTCTCCCAGTCGTTGTCTACCGAAGAGGGATAAAGGCCAGAATGTAGACCAGTATATGTGTTCCATGCTCCTCCGTACATGTCGTATGTCTTAAGAATTACCCAATCTGCAATTCTAAGTAAAAAAAATTATTGTTATAAAATACTGTTACAAACGCAATTTTACCGAGTTGAGTACTTTCAGTCTCGATTAACACTAATCGGATGATAACATGCAAGGAAACCATTGTTGTAATAATGAGAGAGAAAGTGAGAGTAACATTCGATTAGTGTTAACCGAGACAAAGTAGTGATAAAAAGGGAGAACACTCACTAATATTTTTTATTTATTTATTTAGGAATACGCTGCCCAGACGGATACATTGTAGCAGTGGTGTATTTCTAATTTTTTTGTAAGGGCAGCTACTATTTTGTTTGATTTAATGGTGTGTAATGTATCATGTATTAGATTAAGATCTTATGAACTGATTATGTGTTAAGACCCGATGGACAGTTATGGGAAAGGAGAGTGGTGAGAAGACTTGGGGGTGGGGATGAAAGTGGCTGTAATAAGTCAGAAAATGAAGTTGATACATAGCTAATAACTTGTTTAAATGTGAACCCAGGATAAGAGAGATGGCACTAAACTGGCGACGAGGTGGTTTTAATTGAAATAAAAGTGAGTAAAATTAAAACACAAAAATGGCAACTGAAATTGAACGAATCAAGGAGTTCGATCAAAGGAAAGAAACGTTTATTACGTATGTAAAAAGGCTAAAATTGTATTTTAGCATAAATGGTACAGAAGAAGGGAAAAAGGCTAAAATATCCTTGTTGTTAATGGGCTCAAAAGTATATAAAACTCTTACTAATTTAATAATGCCTAAAGAATCTGAAACTATAACATTTGTAGAAATGGAAACGACGTTACAGACGTATTTTGAACCTGCTAAATTGCAAATAGTTCAGAGGTTTCAATGTTATAATAGGGACCAACAAGAAGACGAATCCATCAACGATTATGTAGTAGTGTTAAAGAAAATGGCAATCTCATGCAATTTTGAGAATTTTTTACCAGAAGCTCTACGAGACAGGCTTGTCTGTGGGCTCAATGATGAACAAATTCAGAGGGAAGTCTTACTAAAGGAAAGAGATTTTAATGAACCTTTACAGTTAGCGATAAGCAGAGAGCTAGTTGAAAAAGAATCAAAAGAAATGCATGCTAAGGAGGTCAATTACCATTACAAAAATAAGTAAGGAGATAATAAGCATCAAAAGAATAGAGGCAGTAGCAGTCAGAGTAAGCAAAGCGAAGAAGAAGAATACAGGATGTGCGATTGTTGTGGAAAGCAACATCTGGGCACATGCAAATATATAGAATACAAGTGCAATGGCTGTGGAAAAAGAGGACATCTACTAAAGGCATGCAGAAGTTCAAAGAAGAAATATGTCCGATGTGTCGAGGATAGTGAAGAAGAGGAGGCAAATGGAACAGACTCTGAAAATAGTGTAAGTGAGGAAAAGTTATATTTTCTAAAAGAAGAAGTGTTCCGGGTAAGTGATCAATATTTAATAGATGTTGAAATTGATTCAGAAATATTTAAAATGGAAGTGGATACGGGGTCTTCAGTATCATTGATAAGTGACCAACAATATAAAAAGTATTTTAGTGGATTTAAGTTGTGTAAAACAGAAGAGAGATTGTACACTTTCTCTGGAAATCATTTAAAAGTATTAGGGCAGATTTATGTACCTGTAAGTCATGATCATGTAAATAAAGAGCTAATTTTGTTGGTAGTAGCATGCAATAATAGTGATGTCATGTCTAGTGCTGATAGGTAGGAATTGGTTAAAAGTGTTGAATATTAATTATGGTATTATCAATAATGTATCAAATGATAAAATATTAACCAATATTGACAAAAATGTGACAGATAGTATTATAAATGATTTTTCAAAGAAATATTCTGTCTTCAGTGATGGAAATAGGAAGTTTAGAGGTCCAAAGGTAGATATTGTGTTGGAAGGTAACCCCAGTTTTTTGTAAGCCTAGATCTATTCCCTATTCTTTGAGGTCAACGGTATATGCTGAATTAGATAGGCCAGAAGGATTAAATATTCTTGAGAAGGTTACTCATAGTAGATGGACAAATTACAACTCGGTGTGCTACATTGAGATCTTTTTGATTGGGGTGATTTGTTGCAATAAAGCCGAATACGTTTGTATTAGGCTTGTATATTTTGTAAATATACTCACTCATTTATTTCTGCTGCACCATATCCTTTGGATGTAGGGTTGGAATCGACTGAGACAGTTAGAAGATACTGTTCAGTCAAAAGTTTTTTTATCTCTCGAACAAACGATACGAAATTTTCCTAAAAAATATATTAATACATAATGCCTGAGGTAAAAATTATACTTGTTTATTTTTGATATTTATTTAAATTTTGAATTTCATACATTAGGGAAATTTATAATGTACAGGGTGAAACAAATTAAATGGAATTACAGGCTATCTCGGAAACTACAAATTCAATGGAATAAACAGGTTTTAATGAATAATTTGTTTCTGAGCCACAGGGTAAACTAATTGTTTGTGCACATAAATTACGTGATATCCTTTTTGTTTCGAAATCCAGGAAAAAGTTTTCATACAAATTTTATTCATTTTCTCTTATTCTTTCGACTGGGATTAATATATTTCTAGTAGCTTTTACAGTTTAAAGGTTATGGCCATACTCCGGATCATAGGTCGCCATGACGTCAAAACCAGGATCGCATCTAGGCGATATGAACAATATCACAATTCTCATGCATGATAATACAATATCTTACCTTGTAATTGTATTTGGTGATTTCCATAACGTTCAAAGCAAGCAATATGATGTGTGGATATATTAATTTTGGTAACTACGAAACATTACAATAAAAATGTATTATTTGTATTTGTCTAAATGATCCGGAGTTAAACTCCGGCGCCTTTCAATAAATATCCACTTACATTGTGAAAAAGACCGTTTAACGTATACCCATGTAACTAGTGCATATTTGAAGTATCCAGTTAAACTTTTTCAGAGACGACACATTTATGTCTGGTTACCCATACAAATGTCTAAAAACACCGCAACAAAAGTAATCGAAACCAGAAGATTGTTAAATCGACGAAAGGCACCGAAAAAATTGAGCGAAATCGGACTATATTCTTAAATAAGACGAAGATGACTCATAAATGCTATACCATAATCGTGTCAAAATGATAAAATGTTAAATCTATGGAACATAGAAAGTTGATTTTTCCCCTAGAACCCACTATACCCCGCAGGACTTTCCCTGAACTTCCCTCTATATGCAATAGGGGATGAGAAATTCAATTTTTACTTATTTCAACTCCAATTTTCAACACAAAATTATAAATATCTCAGTTCGTATGAAAGATGGAGGGTTAAATTTCCGCTAAAGGTCCAACCCGTTAGATTTTTCCTGGCAAATCAAATAAAAGAAGTTCCAACCTCCTATCTGCAATAGGGGTTGAAATATTGAATTTTTTGTACCTCATCACTCATTTTTAATACAAAATGCTAAAGGGAGATAGGGGGATGGAAGCGCGATGCATACTTAGCGAGAAGATATATAAATGCGACATTTGTTTCGATTACACGATACTGCGTGCGTTTACGCAGGTCAACTTCTTTATTATTGTAAATACTTACATTGTTAACTGTACTTTCTTAGCACAATATTTTGTTTTCTTTTCATTTGATTTTTGATTTTCTTTTTAAAAACTGTGCTTTTTAGCACAAAACTCTGTTTTTTTTTCCTTTTAATTTTTTATTGTCTTTAACAAGGCAGTTGAGTTTTTGAATGTTAATGGGGAGATAATGCCTCACATCACTGTTTCCATCACAGGAGACGGAGCGTGCCTATCACGATCCTTATCCTTCCTATTGCATGGCACACAGATAATGGCTAGAATCGTAAGTTATGTAGTTGATAACCGGGAAAAGTTTTCCATCATGTCCCAGGACGCAATGGGGACAACTACTCCAGCTCCGCTGAGTACTACAATGATATGTCACGGCCTTTTATACGAGGTTTATGCAAGTCAGTAGCGGCAGACCAACTGCTCCAGTTTGTCTTTGCAGTTTACCGTAACGGCAGCTCTATAAGAGTTTTGGTACTGCATGCCACATACCCTTTTCACCTCTTCTTTTGTCTAAGAAGGTTTCTCTGTAGTGCACTATTCTATGAAATTCCTCGACACCCTCAATCTCCCTGGCCTCCCACAGAAGTGTTATCGAGGCCACATTGTTTACCGGCGGTGCTCGAGGGAAATCGGTGTTCATACCACGTATACCGCTCATACCATCGAAGTACCTCTTCGAGTTCTAAAGACTGCAGTTTCCCCTCAAGCTCTGATTTGCTATGATTATTAAAAGTCGCAGAGACAGTCGCTGAAGTTGGTATGAATCGCCTTGAGGGGCAGGACTGCTTCACGCATGGTCAATTTTACGTGGCCTGCTCCAATAAACAATAAAAATCTATCTAAATGTTGGTCATAGTTTTCGCCCCATAATGCTTTCAAACTTAATTGCAATAAAACCGCTATAATTGTTGAATTAGTAGCGTTTAGTACTTTAGATGATGCAATTAAGTGTCCCCTCATTGAACACTCCTCCTCCATTCTACCTTTCACATTTACTACCGTTGTGCTACAAGCATTAGTTGTATCATCCATACGAAGCCAAATATGTTTTTCATTTAGCTCAGCAAATATATTTTCTTTAACACTGCCACAAGTCGAAGCCCAAAAATTTTTCCTGAGTATTGATTCTATTTTAATGATTTTGTATTGACCATTAACACAGTTTTCAAGAAACTGTCTAAAAAGTGGGCTGTCTAATTTTGTGCACGATATATTATACCCTAACATTACTTTTACTAAAATTAAATTGAAATTTCGTTGACTGTCACTATTAGGACCACGTACAAACTTTTTATGATTTTCAGCTGAAATATGTTTTCTAACATGTATTTTGCGTTTTTAAAAAACCATTTTTCACAGCTTCTGTAATCCATGGGAACACTGTATGTTTCGAAGGAACGGGTCATTTTTAACGATTAACGATACACGTGTATTTTTATCAAAAGCGTAGGAATTACTGCGACACTGTGGCGTGTTGAATCTAAATAAGGCATGTAACTTCAGGTAAAATTTTTCGATTTTTTTTTTTAAAGTGCTTTCATTACTTCATAATGTTTGCGTTTTAGTAGGTGTCCTTAAAATGTGTGAGGACAAATTCATTTTGTGGAGAAACAATTATTTTGGAGTTACACAGTAAATAATTTTCACACTTATATGATAATGATAATGATAATCTCTACAAATAAATACTAGCAAGTAACAAAATGTAAAATTTTTAAAATAAATTATTTTTTTTTATATACTGAAAAAAATCCCTTTCTGAAATGACAAGGTCTGGTTGGCACAATCATAGGTTTTTTTAATGACCATAAAAACTACTAGAAATGTGTTATATTAATGCCAGCCGACAAAATAAGAAAAGATGAATAAAATAAAAAGATATGTAATTTATCTGGGCAAAAAATCGACACCTTCGTAACTTAAAAATATATCAGTTTCTTCAAAACCTGTTTAGGAAATTGAATTTGTTGTAGTTTCCTGTAATCCCATCCAATTTGTAGAGTTAATTAGTAGAAAAATATTGTTAAGAAAAAAAACTACATTTTATTTCAATAAATTTCACCCTGTAATCTGCTGTTTCTTAGTACTAGTTATATTAGTTAGAAATGGTAGTTATTTCTAAAAACAAAATATATTATCTACCTTATCACTTTCTTCTGGATAATACCAATCAATATCCAAACCGTCAAAATTGTAGGTTCTCAAAAAATTAATACTACCTTCTATAAATGATGCTCTCTTTTTAGCATCAGCTGCCACCATTGAGAAAAGAGATGCATTGGTCGCTACTCCTCCAACACTTAGAAGAACTTTCAATTTTTTGTTTTTTTCTTCATATCAATAACTCGACGGTATAAACCTGAGAAGGAAGGAAACAATATTAATAAATAAGGGATTTGCAACTTTGCATGCTATACTCGGTTCGTCTTTCAAATAATCTCAAGTTGGCATCACCTGGAGATGAAACTAAACTTAATCTAACAACGTAGCTTAAACTATTGTAAGAAAGTATTGCGAAAAACCGTTCATCATATCATTTGATAAAGAGGAACTGTCTTAATCAAATTAAATTTAGTTTTACCTAGTTCTAAACTTGTCCTGGATGAGCAATTGAGACATAATTTAATATATTCCTAATTCCTCTAAAGGTTGTGCCAGTCAGTCAGTAGCACATTCCATTGTTTCATATTTGGCTCACTGGCTTACTTACAAATATCAAAATAATTGATTGAAAAGTTCGAAAGTTTACCCATGGCATAGTTTAGTTTTTCATTCATTAATTCCAATGATTTATTTAATAACGTAAAAATACAGCTACGAGAAGGTTCTTCGATGCTTTGCCCCACTTTACTACTCATATAGTTAAGTTACATCCTTAGCATAAGTTTAATTTAGACTGATGAATTGACGAAACATGCGTCGAATATAATGTGGTTGGTTCTGAGTAAACTACTTCTAAACATTGAAAGTGTTAATAATAATTTCTGTTTACCTGGATCTAGATTACCATCTACGACTCTTAACTCTCCGTAATGCCAGAGTCCAATAAAAGCGTAAACAACATGTGTACATAAGGTGGCATTAAAATCCTCTGGGTTCACACCTTTATAAGAAGACCAACTAGCATATTTGCATATTACCTTCATAGAGGTATCATCATCTGCAGCATCATTATCTGCAGTATCAGAAGGATTTTCCATTAAACTATCGAACTCGCATTCTGGTTTAGGTGACCCCCACGAACCACGTTTACATACCCTAATATTTTTCTGATTTATAGGAACTTTGTAGTTATCAGCACAAGTAAAGGACAACCTGCTACCTTCTACAGCGTCAGCGCAGTCTATTTCTTCTCCCCTTATATTACTACATTTAATATTTATCGTTGCTGATATATCCAGTTTTGGGCATAACACTTAAAACAGAATAATATTATTAAAACATATATTACACATATTTAGTTAATATTAAAAATATTACTAGTTTTTTTTAAGAACGAATTACTTGCCCATTTACTCAAAGAATAACTTCTAGTTTTTTTTTTGTCATATGCACATGGAGCAAATCCATATTTTATATATGAACATATTGATATTATTTAGTCTTTTTTTTTTAAATATTTTTGGAGTTTATTTTAGTGACAAATAACAAAATAGCTGATGTGATCAGCTATATTAAGGACGCGTCTGCTTCTTTGAGATCTGTTTAACATTTAAGTTGTTCAGATAAAGTAATTAGTTAATAAATAATTTTAAAATTAATTGAAATTCAAATAGTGAAATAATTTGGAATAATTTATTACTTTTTAATTTTTCAACTTATTAGGAACTTACACAGGCAAGTTGGCATGGTGGCCGCTGATTCACAGTCCATGTACATGGCTCCAGAAGATAGTTTGTATCCTTGATTACAAACAATTTGTAATACAGTATTTGAAGGAACAATGTCTCCCGGTTTCTTCTTATTTTTAGTAACCCATTTTCCATTAATCGGATACGGAGGTAATGAACATTGCTCTACGTACTGTTTGGTAGTCTCACGGTCTATGAATTCATAATAAAACCCCACTTTGGTGAACAAAGAATTCTGCTGAATGTTACATTCCCCATTCTCTGCAGGACCAATACTGACGATACCGTGCACATAATATCTACTATCCTCAGGATTTTGGAAAAATAAGCTATTACCACTGTCTCCAGAACAAACGCTGGTGCTCTTATTAAAGAATCCCGCACAAATTTTATCTATCATATCATATTTCTGTGCCCATTCTCGAGGCAGTTCTTGGGAGCAAGTGGTCTCGTATTTGTATGGTATTTCTAAGATTCTCAGCTCATCAGATACGAGACCGTCTTCTTTCTTCCCCCACCCACCTACCTAAAAATAAGAGAGTTTTTATTATGACATTTTTGAAATATATAATAAACAGATAATTTACTGTTAATGCTGTTAAATTATATCTGGAGAAACTGAGACAAGTGTTATGATACGGAAATTTTAATTTGTAATTTGTAAAATTATGTTCTTGATCCTAGCTATTCTTACCACTCCGATATTCCCGGCATGGAGATGTATGTTGTTTACATCTGTGTAACATATGGGTTGTACCTTATTACTCAAAATGATCAGATCTTTGGTAATGAGCATTGATATATCTGCAAGATACCGTTGACTGTCTCCTCTGTACCTAGGATGAACGATAATGCGGGCTATCTAAAAAAGTTCTATTAGTAATATACGGCGTAAAATTAATAACAGGCATATTGTAATATAATATACATATAGTATTTCTAGTAAATATAATATAATTATATTATAGGTGTATATAGTCCCGACAATTACATTTAAAAACGATAGGTCCTATGATATTGTTTTGTCATACTAATTGTTTTTCGAAATGCTCCTTTCTGAGTGATGGCCCGCTCTCTACCGCATCAAGCTAAGATAAGGCCTGAAGATATCATACCCATCTACAGAATAATATCACGTGATAGATGGGACATCACCTTCCAGAAGCATACACCTATGAAACTAAATTGCAATAATCAAGAAATTATAGTTCAGCCTTAAAATGCTTATCTCTGGTACAAAATTTTATGAAAATAAGCTATAAAATGCAGTCGCAAGTTACACTATATAATTAAACATCACACAGGTAATATAACCCCCTGTATTCCTGAAGGTACCTCAAGGCACCTGGGAGAGAGCTACAAATTTAAAGACAATGGACACACACCCAATGTCCGAGAATGCTAGGAATAATTTCTGGTTTAGAAAAAATCCTAGCTCCTCGACCGGGGATCGGACCCTGAACTCCTGGGTGAGAGGCAAGTGTCCTTACCAGTCAACCACGAAACGACATAATGAAAATACTTACATCTATATACTGAGCGTTAAGCTCTCTGGGATCATTATATTTATTATAATATTTTCCAGTTCCAACTTTAAACTCATCCTTGGGTAAAACATCTCCATAGTCATTTGTAACACAGTGAGCAGCTAAAACAAGATATTTAAAATCTACTCCATTTTATGGACGTTACCTATCCAATCGTGCAACATCGGAACATACAATAATAATAATTGACACCATGACAAAATTTAGTAATTTCCAAAAATAGTCAAGTACTAATAATTAAAACCAGAATATTACTGGAAATAAATAAACTTTGTAGGATCCCTTTCCATTACAATGAATGGACCACTATGTATTGTGCTTTCTGCCTGTTGTTTAATTGTTTCCAATCTATCCTGATCCAGACCCATTCCTTAAAACTACATTACCAATGAACAATAATTTCGAAACACTGGTGTCTGTAGATGCGCCGGTTTCTATTTTTGGAGTGTATGACAGAATTACTTTTATTAATTTCTTAAGAAAATAACCATTTTGTAAAAAATATGTTACTTGTTACGGTGCAATATTTTGTAACATGTAGATAAACCATCATGTAACATAGGTATATCTCCTGTTACTTTTTTATTTAAACGTCAACTTAGCATTCCACATAGACTTACCTGTTAATATAATTCGCTGAGTAATTATGGATCCTCCACAAATGTTTATAAACTCGTTGTTTATTTTCTGGAAAAGAGCTGTAATCCACGGATATTCCCTACGATCTTTGACTTTTGCATTAACTAGGTGAGGTATATTATCATAAAGAATTTTTTTTCCCACATACTGAAACAAACTGAAACATTAAAAAGGAGCATATAGTTTTCATTAGTCATATAATAAGTACTTTTTCTATGACCACAACAAAAAGTAGGCCATTTTAAAACTCTTGAGTGTGTGCAATATAGAAATTTTATTACATATTGTGCGGCAATAAAAAAAAATATTTTGATACCTTTATTCAAAAAATTCTAACAATTAGGTATTTCAAAGACCTTCATTACTGTCTACCTAATAGATTCATATGTGTGGTATGTATATATTCCAACATTAGTAATATTTATAGCAGCAGAATTTGATGTTAGAGATGACAATAAGACAATATGATCTAATATATTTGAAACATAAATTTTAACTGTGGAGATTTTTCTTGCTTTTTACCCATAAAAATTCAGTTTGCAACTTTAACTCTTTCTTCAACGCAGTCCTCTACATAATCTTCGGCCACGTTTGAGAACTTTCAGTGTCAAAAAATCAGACCCAGAACCGATTATGAGCAAAGCTGAAAATCTTCTAAAACTACGCCCTGTATAACTTTCTGGATTATGCTATTTCAATATGTAGATGTGAGACTAGGAATTTTGGAAAATTGATTGATGCCGATAACAACGATATATCAAGTGAAATATTAGTCACTTGTGTTTATGTATTCAAGAGTCTAGAACCTCCAAATGAAATTATTGTCACTAGTTATTTAATATGAAATTATAAACTTGTTTTATCATAGCTGGACTAACCTGGTTGGCATACTGGTTTTGGGAAATTCCAAATGCCGTCTACGCAAAGAAGATTCTTCTTATATCCAAACGGGGGTTCGTAAAATTCAATACATTTATACGTTAAATAAGTTCCATCAGTGGCCTCATCACATTTTGTTTCATTGCCATTTTTGTTAACACAGAAGAGCATTGTTGTAGATGTTGAATACATCGGAGGACATAGTTCTATGGACAAACAGAAAAAATTGCACTGGAAATTGCAGTGTAAGCAACTAAGTCGACAATAATTGTGTTAACATTAAGGCCTTATAATCAAGATTACTGTTGAATTTTTACCAATCATAAAGAAATTTTAAATTCGCTTCAGAAATAGAAAATTTTGAATATTTACTTTATATATTAATATTCGATCACAACAAGAACTGCCCAAAGAATATTCTTGGTGTTTATAAACATGCCACCAAGAATAAAAAATTTTCCATTGATTTTTATTACATATCGTGTTTAAGTTGTGTTGCTCAAAATACCGTCACAAAAAATGGGAGAGCATGAAAAATTGGTGTTTTTAATTAAAATGTTTCTCAGTGTACACGAAATATGCAGAATCATTGGTATTCTTGCAACTTTTTTTGTTAATTTTTTCTTCGCAATTTCTATCTTTTCTTTATCAACTTAAAAACTGGCGAGTTTTAATAATTTTTAATCACTATGAGAAATAATTCTGCCGATTGTTTTAAGTGCTGGTAATTTTTAAACATGCCTTTATCCCTCGGAAGATTCGCCTAGAGCAATTGCTTAATTGATGCTGGCTTTGGCATTTTTTCGTCGCTGAAAGATTGGGTTTTCCTCAATCAAGTGTCCACAGGGCAGTTTTTCGCCTTCGACAAACCGGAGAATACCGCAGAAGGCCGGGGTATGAAAGAAATTAAGTGCAACTCCTCGCTGTGATCGAATCATCGCAATTTCCATCCTGCGAAATCGACATATGCTACCATTCAAGTAAGGATTCAACTGCAAAAAAATGCACCAAGTTAACGTCAACGATAGAACTGTTAATAAAATGCTAGTTGAAGCAAATTTATACAAGAAGGCCAGCAATAGGCCCAGAGCTTCTCCAGAATCATCGGGTGGCCAGGCTTAATTTTGGGCGGCAATATCTCAATTAGAATATCGGGTCGTGAAACGATATTCTTTTTTTCCGATGAGTCCCGATTTGCCTTGAGATCGCCAGAGAAAGATATGAGCATCGGTGGAGGGTCTGTAATGATGTGAGCTGGCATATCTTACGCGACTCGCACAGAGCTGGAGTTCTTAGGTGCAGGTGCTTTAACTGCTAGAAGGTACATTAATGACATTTTGGAAGAGCATGGGGTTTATTGTTGAGCAATTTCTTTTAATGAATGATAATGCTCATCCGCACCTGGTCAGAATTGTTAGAAACTACTTCCATAACGTCGGAATTGAAGCCCTAGACTGGCCACCACGTAGCCCTGACCTACATCCCATAGAACACGGACGGGATATGCTGGGCAGTCGGATTAGGCAACGTCCACTACAGCAACTTAGGGATGCACTACAGGGAGAGTGGGATAACATTCCTCAAAAGGCCACCCAACACGTAATTGAAAGCATGCAACGGAGACTTGAGAGTGTAATCAGAGTTAGGGGAAGTAATACTCGTTATTAAATAAAGAAATTTCATTTTATAATCGGCTATTATTCTGTTCATGACATGTACCCAAATTCTCGTCGGATACCTTTTATAATAAAAATTGAAGTTATCCTTCTGAAATAAGTATATTTTTAAGCGAAAAGGTTTAGAAAGGACACCAAGAAACAATATTACACGTTTTGTTTACACTGAGAAAAATTTTTATAAAAAAATATACCACTTTTTGTGCGGGTACTGTGTACAATATACAGTAGGTGTATTATTAATTTTTGTATGTTTTACTTACTCTCACATTCTGGTGACTTGGCAAAATTCCAGTTATTATCACAAACGATAAATTGGCTTTGATGTGCAAATTTATGTCCCGGGTCACATTCAAATTTGATAACGGTATTTGATTCTACTTGGTCTCCTGGCCTTCCTCCGCCGTTTATCACCGTCCATCGGCCATTTCCTGGATGTGATGGAAGTATACATGAAAACCTTAAATATAAATTTATCAGTATAGATATTCTATTATTAAATTATGTTAGTTTACATATCTAAAACTATAACTTGAGCTTAAACTATTTTTTTAAGCACATCATAAAATATGTAAAATAAAATTCATATTTACAAAAACAATCCGTGTTCCAGTCTACACAAATATACAAATTCTTCTACATCTAATAAAATTAAAACAAAGTTTGATTTTTAAAATTATAGCAATAATGTATTTACTCTAAATGTTTAGTAATGTAATGCAGCAAAAATTTGTCTAAAATTAAAATAGATTTTATGTTCTTCAACCAGCTTGTTTATAGTTCGATCAGTTTGTATAAGCCTGGCCAAGGTCATTAATCCTACAGAGACGTACTGGGTATGCATCATATCATAATACTTGAATAAGTACAATAATAAAAACAAAAATATTTTATATATTGTGATGTATGTTTTTGTATCATTTCGTTCGCTTTAAATTCTTTTTTTATGTATTTCCTTATATTTTGTAAGCTTAGTGCTGCACATTATTATTAAACTGTTAAATGACGTTCACACATGTACATTGTATATCTAAGTGATAACTAATAATAAATAAATAAATAAAATAAATGGAAATAAATTTTATTAATACTGGTACACTTTATAAAAATATGTACAAAACTCACCTTCTTAAGCAGATTTATGAAGTAGCTTGGTTGTCGTTATCACAAACTGGAACATTTCTATAATAACTGTGTAGCATCAGATATGTTTCTACAGTTGTCTCAGTAAGCGATGTTCGCTGTGGTGAAAAAATATGTTTGTATTTTGAAAAAGATCGTTCGACATCTACGGAAGTAATACAGGCATAAGTAAAACACTATGTGAACTCACTTAACGCAGCTGTTGATGCACCATCACAAATTTGTCTTAATTTGGTAAAATCAAGATCTCTCCGTAATACACTCTCGAATTTTTCAATAGCGGGCTTATTTTTTTGCGTCATTTATAGTCTGTAGCTGTGTATTTACGTCGTCCACTATTTGCAGCGATTCCACTAACGACAACGAAGTATTTTGCAATTTTTCTATTGCGTCGTGTAGTCCTCTATAATTGTTATAAATAGTATTTAAATCTGTTTCAAGGAAAACATCTTGAAAGCTTGTCTGGCTTTACTTAATAACGGCAGCCTCGTTAGGGTTGAACTGTAGTATCACAGCTTTTATTTGTTGAAAATATTCAGCATAATAAAAAGCTACCTTAACCACGTTCCCCAACGTGTAAGAATCGGCTCTGGTGGTTCCGGAATACCAGGACACAGTGTGTGAAATGCTCGAAGCCGTTTAGGACATTTGAGAAATACTTTTTTTTGTATTTGCTATTAATGCATCTACCTCTGGAAAACATTTTCGAATCATTTCTGCTACAAAATGGAACGCATGCACTTTACACGTAACATGTAAAAACCTACAATCGTCTCTTTGAAGAAAACGGCCCACCAAACGCATTGTCGCAGCACCGTCGGTCACAAACATCAACACTTGACTTGTTGACAGTTCAAATTTTTCGAAAGTCTCCAACACCACCCACGTAAATGTTTCACCAGTACACGCAGTTAGTCTTTTGCTAGCTAGTAAAAGTGGAAATGTTGGTTTAACAGGGTCGAGTACACATGCTATAATATTTAAAATAGAATTTTTTTTACAATCTGTCGTCTCGTCAACACATAACCACAGCCGTGTATTTTTTAATGCACGTTTAATCCTATTTACAATGTCTTCACGAACACTTGGTACATATCTACGTAACGATGAACGACTTGGTAAATTCACCTGGGGATTGTATTTATTCCAGAACTCCCGAAATGCTGGTTTATCCAATATGCGCAAGGGAACATCACAGGCAATCAGCATTAACAATAAATCAAACATAAACTGAGGTTCCAAAGAAGACAAGCCATTTTTTTTATTTTTATGCCAGTTACTATTGACATGAATTTTGCAGCCGTATTTATTCCAGCACATTAAGTCTTGATCACAAATTTTATAAATTATTTTACATCCATCGTAGAATAAATCCGGAAATCCACTGATAAATTTATTCACTTTATCAGCGTACGGTCGTTTTCTACACTTTACGCTCAACATTATTTATTATTTATTAGTACTGTATGCATCGCCCGACAGATAACAACTGAAGTGTGTCGTGTCATCGTCATCGTAAACAAGCGCGCGATGGCATTGGTATTGCGCCCGATCCTGAATCTACCATCGCTTGGCCAGGCTTATAATCATATATATTGTATATATCGCCACATATTTTAGCCTATATTCTTCAGTTTTTTGTAATTTATCTGTTTGTTATTTGCCAGTATTCTTCCAATATTATTTTTAATTACGGAAATTGTTTTACATCCTACTCGTAATCTGTTTAACTTATTATACTAACTTTGCTTCTAATCTTAAGTCTATTATTGAGAAGTTCGTAAAATAAATTATAAATGTATTAACTCTGGGTACAAAGCACTCTACTAGAATGCTTTTTTATTTAATAGGGTTATTAATTTTTTTTTACAGAAACAACCCATTTTTGTATAAAAATACTTTTATTCTTAACCTCGAAGTCTGATGAATAGAAAAGTTTCGTTTACAATTTTGTAAATATTTTCTTGAATACTATTGCATAATAATAAATTGTTGTTGTTGATACTGTTCATATTTATTTATATTTTATCATGTGATTACATTTTTTGTTCCCATCTGAAAATCGGGTTTATTATAGGTCGGCGTAAATAATGAACAACAAAATAGTAATTAGTTAATAAAACAAATTGATTTATGTGCAAATAAAATACTATTATTGACATAACGTTGTCCATTTTTAATATCATTAACAGTATGGATACTAAACAAATCTTTAGTGTAAAATCAGAATGAACAGACAGGATGCCTGAAACTTGTGTCACATTTTTCTAAAATACAAGTTATTATTGACAGTGATTTTGGTTTTGCCGAGAAACTGCTTGATAAAGCTTCTTTCTAGTTGTAAGGATGCGTTTTTGAGGTATATAAAATACACGTTATTTTCATGTAGAGATACCCATTTGTTGTTTCAAATAGCAAATAAATATAGCATAAATAAATTAACTCATTAATATTTGCTTACCCCGTACTACTTTTTCGTATAATACGAGTTGAATTTGTGGTGAATGGGACATTACGAGGTATAACTTGAAGATCTACACTATCTGAAATTAAAAAAAAAATTGTATCTATTTTATTATTTATTCGTTTGTTATAAATTAATTGCTCTGTGTTTATATAACTTGTTTATGTTTAACGTAACATTTGCGTTAAAATAGGCAAACAAATAACATCTCATAGGTAATAAAATGTAAAATAAACTCTTAATTGATAGTTAATCTGATGATGGTTTAATAAACTAAAACGTTAGAAAAAAATGTACATGTATATCTGATCGAAATGCCCAAAATATTACTAGCTTTTATATGTATATTGATCATGCTAATATAAATGTTAGGTAAAACTAATTAATCAACAATTCACAACACAAACTATTGTAAAATCTATTAAAATAACTACCTCATTGTGCTACAATGAGGTAGTTGTTTTAATAGATTTGAAAAAGTTATGGTGGCATGTGATATGCGCACAAAATTGACTAAGATGGGTGATGTCTGACAGAGATATGATTACTGTTGTTCTCATGAAGTACAATCGGATGAGAAAGTTTTTCAATAACTCGTTCTCCATTATAATGGAAACTTGCTTTTTAAAAATAATTAATTACTATTTATATACAATGATAAATATATATTCTATTTTAAAAAGTCATATAATATGACTTGTTATATCGAGGAGATAATAGGCTAGTTAAAAAGGTACCTAGTTTTGCTTTAATACCAAAAATCCTTATAAGAAATGTGTTATTCCTAATTTTACCAAAAAGTGGGCCAAAATGTAAATCAGCTTATTAAAATTATCCCTCTTGTCAGATTTTTTATACCTTACATTATTTTTCAGGCATATAAATATACTTTTTAAGGAAATTGGTTTACTTTACAAAGGGGGTTAGTAAGAGTTTCTGCAGCAGTCTCTTCTGTCATAAATTTTAACACCGAGTTAATAATTTTGCGGCTCTGGCCTCTTAGTAGCCTTCCTTTTATTTTGCTCTTAAAAATGGGTAATAATTAATAATTCAAGTAATTCTCTTGAACACCAAATAAATATACAAAATCTTAAACGGCTAATTGTTACTTTTTATCAGAGTGTACAGATGCTCATTCAAAATAAATCTCCTCTATACCGCCTCTTGCTACGGCGCATAAGCTGGTCAAGCTGTACATGCTATGTCCAATTAATAAAATTGAAAGAAAACAATTCCTTAGCTTAGATAATTCACAGGCCCACAAAAAAAAAATTTCAGCGTTGTATAAAAACTATGGCTTCCACAAGCAGACGTGGCTGTGTGAATCATCCAGACGATTTTTGTTACATATGTGATTCGTACAGTTTGATAGAAAGCAGAAAATCCATTTCTGACTTATTTTGGCGGCCAGTTAGGGGACCAAGATAAATGTTGGACTTCACATTTCGTATATAAAACATGCGTTGACCATTTGCGACAGTGGACAAGTGGAAAGAGTAAGTGCCTAAAATTTGGAATACCAGTGAAGGGAACCAAAAAACTATTTTGATGACTGCCGTTTTTGTCATGTAAACAGCAAAAGCATCAATCGCAATAATCGGCACAAATGGATATATCTTGATCTGGATTCAGCGGAGAGACCTCTACCGCATTCTGAAGAAATATCCGTTCCATCGTTCAGCCACCTTATAAAAGATCCACATTTCACAGAATCATTGAACGTGGTTGAGTCTAATGCCTGGTGTTCGTTTGTTCAAGTAGGAAAAGTTTTCTTGGAAAGCATAAGGCAGAGGATTACGTTGAATTAGTGGAAGAGATGCTTTCTAACTTGAATAAGCTCGGTTGTAACATGAGCATTAAGGTTCACTACCTCCACAGAAGCATAGATCGTTTGCCAGAAAACCTAGATGATTTTAGTGAAGAACAGAGGGAAAGATTCAACCAATTCAAATAAAACTATGGAAGAAAGATATCAAGGAAAATGAGATATCCACATGATGGCCGACTATTGCTGCAGTCCTCAGCGAAACTGTTCCGGTAAACTTCATACAAGGAAGTCTTATAAATAAAGTTTTTAAGTGATGATTAATCAATGTGTATGTCTATTTTGTGAAATAAATATCTTACTACAAATTTTATGAATTTATTTAGCAAGCAGTTGTATTAATAACCTGAAATGTATATAGGTTAAAAGATGAGATGATTTTATTATCTATTTATCGATTCAAAAAATAAGGCAGATATACCCTATCTTCTAGATCTAATAAAGCAAATCTGACGATATTTTTGGATTCTGCATCCCAAAATTACCCAGACACATTTAACAAATCACAGGCACCAAAATGTGTGTCGCCCTGTGTAATGTAAGAGTATTTATATTTTTCAAAATATCCCAAAAACTGAGATAATACCTTGTTGTGTTTTACCCCCAGTTACAAGCAAAAAGTTGTCTTAAAAATGTTGAGTATAGTTAATAATTATATTTTCAGAATTAATCCAATTTTGCTATTTACCTCAGGTAAGTGAGACTATTGCGCATATGCTCTGAAAACAGTCCTATACTCTGCCCAACATTTTTATCTACCAATAGTAATGTAATAAAAATGCTTGATCGTAACGTGTATCAATGCTTATGAAGAGTTTCGCTGTTTGCAATTGTACAAATCGACTATTGTGTGATGGATAGCAACCAAACTTCAGCCTTGAGTGCAGATCTTTGATTTTATAAACATGCCTCCAGCTAGACGAAATGCACCTCGTCATTATTATACTTGTTCGGCAATAAGAGTACAGGAAGGAATTTTATTTATTCATGGGATCACGTTTGAGCTGCCTAGAATTACGATAAGAACCTTGAAAAGTGTCATTCTCCATTTGGATTTCATTTTTTAATATTCTGAAGGTACTTGTTTAACATTAGGTAGATGTCCTTTGAAATAGTTGCAAGTCGAGTCGACAGTTCTGTACATAAACAGTATCCCAAATGTGACTGAACTGGAACTAATGTAAATTATCAGTGCGTTTATTAACCTGGAAAATGTGGAAGACCTGGATTTATCAGGGAATTTATTTTAGTCAGGGAAAACCTGTAAATTTCAGGGAATTTCATAGAGACACCTGGATTTTTTATTTTTAGAAACATTTACATATTTTGATATTGTATCATGGCAACACTATCGTCGAAAGAGGTTTTTCAGTAAACAAAGAATGCTTAATAGAAAATTTACAAGGTTCTTTGACAGCCTAGAGAATAATTTATGACAGTATCATAATCATAAATATTGGTGGTATTGAAAAATTTAAGATAAAAAAAGTGTGTCTTTCAGTGTGAAAGAAATTCTAATATCACGTGGAATGAGACCTTGAGAAAAAGAAAATAAGTTGAAGAGGAAAAGAATTATTTAGAAAAGAAAACGCTCTGCAGCAGATTGAAAGTCCTGAAAATGAAAAAGGAAGAATTGAGCCAAGAAACGGGGGGCAATTATAAAATCTATCGAGGAAATGTACACTTACAAAACGTATCGTACTTAATGATATGGCTGTGATTTTTACATTTTTTGTATTAAATTTTAGAAATGTTTATTAAAGATAAAATGTTTTTATCAACTGATAAATTGCTGAATAGCTGTTCTGCTATTGCATTATGTTTACACCTCGGTTTACACCTAATAAATAATACTGATTTATGAAAAGAATAAATTTGTTAATGGTCAGATTGGTATATTGGAGAATAAATACTGGAATTTTTAGAAAATACCTAGAAAACTTGGAATTCATGGAATTTTCAAATTTATTGTTGGATGTAGTAGACACCGCAAATAAACAGATATCAAGAAATATCTATCATATTCACTTCATGATCCTAAGTGTAAAACATATTTATAATCTCATAATTTTGACGACATTTCAAAATAATATTTCCACTCTATTGTGTTTAATTATAAACTAATTTAATTATCTATTAAAATAAGTAACTTACTAAATAAATAAAAGCACATTAGAAGTCCATATGACAAACTTTTCATTTTTGTTAATTGTTTCAATTATCACTATCACAGTAAAATCACTATAAAATATAAATACATATTATATCGTAAGCAACGACGTGCTCGCGTAGAATACCTCAATAGTATATTGAATCTTCTGGTTTACCACTACTGCTGTACGTTAAATTTACTAACTATGTGCTAACTACATGCATAATATAAAAATTAAAACTGCTCGGCCAACAGTGAGTATGGTCATTCAAAATAATTGCCTTCTTTTACTTGCATCGTATAAACTTTCTTATCAAACCTAACATTAAGCTTGTTTAAAGTGGGAATTTCAATATTCCGTAATATATTTATGTATTTTCCAAATACAAAGCATTTTGAATATTCTTAGAAATACTTCGTAATATTATTCCTAGATACAACAGTAAAATTAAGTGGGAATATGCCTTTCCTCGATAAAACCGGTTCACGAATGATAAAAGTCGCCGATTAAATTTTGTAATTAAAATTTGTCTTCAATCCTGTACTGTCTTGTTAGTATTAGTTGTTATGTTTGTTTTATTTAAATTAAATTTCTTATTGTAAATGACGTGACACTTTAAATTAAATACAGAGCTGGTACGCCCACCCCCTATCACCAACCAAAAATCCGCCCTTGCATATAGATGAGAGTTATAAAAAAACACTTCTTTTTAAAATATTTTCCCGGCCACGATAATTATTGCATATTGAAATATGAAAAAGAGAATACCTATTTTATATTAATACAACTCTTACAATAATGCTATTTTTGCTAATGGTCCGGAAGTTGATTTCCGTGTCAAATGAATTGTTAAAAGTGCCAAAAAGGGTCAAAACTTTCAAAAATGTTTCAATGAATTGGTTTTGGCTTTGGTTTGTTGTCATCTTGGGAAATACCTAATAATAGTTTTAGGGCAGTTTCAAAATGGGGTGAGGCCGTTACAAATAATATTTAGGTTTTTCATTATTTTTACATAAATTTTGAGGATCACTTATTACTAATTGCAGCCTTATTATTAGTTAATTTATACAAAGATTGGACAATTATACAGTTGCACCGTAATTAGGAGTGACTTTACAGCTAATCTTATCATTCGCAGTGGCCTGAAACGTACGTAGTTGCAAGATAACGGAACGTGTGTTGTATGTAAGGATTTTTGAATCGGTAGGTATTAAAAAGTGCATAAAAATAAGTAAAAGTAACAAAAGATAATTCTCGTGTAAAATGTAGTACAATAATAATACAAATTATTCGCACTCTCGGTGCCAGAATCACTAGAGGGATAGTTTTACTAGAACATCCATTTTTACAGTGACATTTAACTAAATCTAATATTGCTTCTGGAGCCGTTAAATGTTCCGTAGTTTGTGGCACATAATCAGGTGTTGGTAAATTCTGAAACATTTATATTAGACTGATTCCAATATAAAGATAAATAACTTATTGGTACTTTTGATATGTTCTTCTAATGCTTTATTTGTTAGGGGTAGGTTTTCGCCTTGTTGACTTTTGGTAGAAAATAAGTGCTATCGCAGTTGCTTAAGAGTTCAATTTTAGGAACTTCTGTATATCAAACACACAATGACATATCTCTCAAGGGTAAAAAAAATAGATTTGTTCTAATCACAGTGAGCTTGAAGTAAATTTAAATCAAAACTTCTATGACTGCAAATGTCTTTAGAGATTTTGAATCCACAATGTTTCAGTTTTACTTTAAAACAAAAATGAAAAAATCGGCGGATAGCTTTTTGAAAAAAAATCACTTTCATTATTTTACAAAAAAAAAATCGTAGTTGGCGTATTTTTTGTGTATTTTGAAAAATCTGCCAAAAATCGAGTTTTGCAGCTAGATACTCCCGGTTAGGCGCATTTTGTTCCTTTGTTATTCACCTTTCCAACAAGCTAATATATGATAGGGATTGTCCCAGAAGGACTGCTTCACGGCTTTTAATACTCAGGGCTTGGGGTAAAAGAAGCAAAGCTCGGGCAGATAGAGCAAGTAGTAACGCGCTTTGTTTACAAACAGCAGGGTTAGTTAAACACATGCATACATAGTCCCAGTTGTGTGAGTAAAAGCAAAAGCAAAAAAGAAAATAATGTTAAAAGTTAAACAATACTCAATATGAAAGAAAAAATAAATTATTGAGTGATAAAAATTAAGAAGTCGTAAAATATTATATATTGCATGCCTATCCTGGAAAATATAAATATAGTTTAAAAAAACTAAAAAACACGTTTTCATAGCACATCAAACTAAAAAGTGAAAAATAAATATAGTTTAAAAAAACTAAAAAGCACGTTTTTAAAGTACATCAAACTAGAAAGCGAAAAATAATTATTAATATAAACTGAAAACAATAATGAACGAAAAATACTAGTATTATTGTGAAAAAAGCGTGGGTTGCTCGATATACGAAAAATATGGCACAAAGCGCCCCACGCTTTTTTTCACAATAATACTAGTATTTTTCGTTCATTATTGTTTTCAGTTTATATTAATAATTATTTTTCACTTTTTAGTTTGATGTGCTTTAAAAGCGTGTTTTTTTAAACTATATTTATTTTTCACTTTTTAGTTTGATGTGCTATGAAAGCGTGTTTTTTAGTTTTTTTAAACTATATTTATATTGCTTATTGATGCTGATATTATAACATATTACGATCCAACAGATACTTCTGAAAAAAAAAACATTTTTTTTTTCAGCCATGGGATTTGAACTCACGCCTGAGGAGTCCGTCGTTTCGCGTCGACTAAGACTTGTGCCTTAGCCCGCTCGGCCAACGACCGAACTGAGAATCACGGAATGTACTTACAGTATTAAGCCTCTTGCTCTCACGCAGAGGATACGTGAGGAAAGGAAATTATTTAATTCTGGCGATCCTGATCAGGATAATGATATAAACTTATCAAATTATTGTATTGTTACCGGTTCTTCGTAAGTGTACAAAGTTTCAATTAAATCTGTCCGTTTAAAGTGGGTCAAAATCGAGTCCAAAAAGTCGGTTACAAACAAACATACAGGTGAAGCTAATAAAAGCGTGTTAAAAAGTTCGGCTGCTCGAGCTTTACTAATTTTACCCAAAGTCTTGAGCTCTTAATCGTTTGAGACCGCTTATTATTTAATCATCGTAATTGAATACTCAACATGAAAGAAAAAATAAATTATTGAGTGATAAAAATTAATAAGTCGTTTTAAAATATTTTATCTAACCCCGTTATGAAATGTCAAGTTTTAAATGCATTTTTGATGTTACGAAACGTCATATTTTTCATAACTCAGTCCCATTACATAACTGAGTGATGTAATGAATTTTTATGTAACTGATTATTATCATTTTCCTATTTTAAAGCGGGATTAGATAAAATTTTGTACTTAACACATTATGAAATAGTTATTTACATAAAAAGTTATGAAGACTAATTTTATCCGACGAATTTAATATTTGCAAAAACGAGCGAGCGAAGCGAGCGTGTTTTGCAAATTACATGAGTCAAGTAAAATTACTTTTCATAACGTGTTAAGTACAAAATTTTATCTAATCCTGCTTTAAAATAGGAAAATGAAAATAATCAGTTACGTAAAAATTCATTACAGCACTCAGTTATGTAATGGGACTGAGTTATGAAAAATGTGATGTTTCGTAACGTCAAAAATGCATTTAAAACTTGACATTTCATAACGGGGTTAGATAAAGTAATTTTACTTGACTCATGTAATTTGCAAAACTCGCTCACTTCGCTCGCGCGTTTTGGCAAATATTACACTCGTCAAATAAAATTAGTCTTTTCATAACTGGTTACGTAAATAACTAATATATAGAATGGCCTATACTGGTAAAAAGTTCGGCTGCTCGAGCTTTGCTAGTTTTACCCAAAGCCCTGAGCTCCTAATCGTTTGAGACCGTTTATTATTTGATCATCATAATTGATGAACGAACTTTAAAACATGTTTCTTTTGATTTACGAGCAAATTTTCCCATCACGTCAGTCCCTGTAAAGTCAGGGAACGCTAAGAAAGCCTTTGATTTCTCCAGCCCCAATTTGTTTTATATATCTTCGATGGAAATTGTACTTTTATTTTTGCCCTTTCCGTTGAAACTGATAGAGATACAGGGAGGTAAGGGTACAAAGATGTCGTGTTTTCCACCATTTGTTGCAAACTCGCTCGCATGAAGTATTGTGACTGAGGGTGTCAGTTTCTTCATGATTGTGATGGACCAATAATGCAGAACCGGAATATTTCCTTGAGTGTGTGTAGCACAAGTAACTAGAAAGTGAAGATCTCCTAAATTACCAAAATATTTGAGGGTCTTATGGCTTAAATATATTGCTAATTCTTGCTTGGTTTCAGAATTAACATTATTTGCTGAATCACGGTGGTGTCGGTAATAATACGATAATAAATACAGTCCTTTGGATTTTGTTTTCACGCATTTGTTGCTTTATTGACACATCTTCTATATGTCTGTTAAATACTAAGTGAAGTAACTTTGTACCAGCGGGGATGAGGTATGGATATCCGTTTAATTTCCGATATTCGATCAGTGAAGTTAAGCAGCACTGATCGAGTCAGACAATTAGATGGATGAACGATAGCTCGTCTAACAGTCGGTAGGCTGTCAACAGACAATCCCGGGAAGGCCGCTAGCCTGATGCAGGCGGAGAGGCGAGCCCGGGTGGAGGGTCGAAGAGACCTACCCAGGAGGTTTGCCACTCTGCTAGCGGTGCAGGCGGGTAGGCCCAGGCGGTGGGTTAGTTGACAGTCGAGGACCGTGGTTCGGAGTCCACGCTAAACTGTAGGTCCCTAGGTAAAAAGAGCCCATTGTGGCCTACTTGCCTAGTAAAATAAGTAGCTACTACTACTACTACTAACTTTGTACCAAATATTTCATAAAAATATTTGAAAATGTTGACATGTCTTCACAGACGCCGTTTTTGTCAGAGATTGAACTTGTCATCAATAATTAAAACTTTATTAAAAAAAAAACCTGGCATTGTTAATAGCGTTTCTTCTTCGGAAGTTTTTTGTGTCAAATGTGAAGCAACTATAAGAAACGAAGTAATGAAAAATAAGTAATAGATAACTCCGTATTTTTTAATACAAAACTACAAAATATCGTGGAATTGGAGGGTATGATAATTTTTGACACAGTTACGGAGTGCATATAAGTACCCGGCTTTCTATTTTTTTTTTAATTACGTCACACATAATAGACGATACACGATATACGATACACTATAGTTACTTGATAGAAATAATTAGGACATACGCGTACTCGTGTTCCGAGATCCCCCGCCATATTCAGGCTACACTTTCATTTTCACAAACACAATAAGATGTAGACGTACAGACCTCCCACGCTCGAAACATTTTTACATTAAATACGATAACCTTCTTAAATTATTTTCAAAAACACACCAGCAAATAAACATATATAAAATAATAATTACTTATAATATTACACTTACCATATATTACACAACTCACTGCAACACGATAACCTTCTTAAATTATTTTCAAAAACACATCAGCAAATAAGCAGATATTAAATAATTATGCTAAACAAATCGGTAACAAAATTAAGTTTGGACCTGAAGTATCACAGCATGTAGCCTAAACTCCGCCTTGATCGCGTGCCAGCAAATACAACAATCGTCTTTCTCGCTTTAATGTAAGCGGTGTAAAAGACGGAAGATGACATGTGTTAAACATTTCCCGCCCTCATAAAGCGCCTTACCCCGCACGTCCACTCTCCACTGCTCAAAGATAGAGTTGACCTTTCTATTTATTTTTGATTATTTGATTCATACGGCTACTGAGACGCGCAAAAATTCAAACAGTAAACTATAGGTACATTTGGATCTAATTATGATAATATAATGTGACACGTTTACTTTGTTTTTTATTTCTAACTTATTGTAAACTAGGTATCTGTTTTAAATAATTTTCATTAAAACCTATCTCATAATAACATTACTAGACTATACAGTCTATGGAGTGTAGAGAAGGAGAAACGTCTCCGTGTTAAAAAAATGTGATCGGATTTTCGATGGAAGAATAGGTGGCGCTGATTTACAGGAGGTATTCTACGTGATTTTGTTTTTACTATTTTTATTATTTTTTTTACGCTGTATAATTCTTTTCAACACCTACATAATATTATGTTTTCGTTAGTTTATAGAATCTGAAGCTAGTTTCAGAGATACAGTAAGTGTTTAACTTCAGACTCAATCCCATAATACGATCAGCGCCACATCTCATACCTTACAGAATGCAGACCACATTTTGAACGTACCGTCCATAAGAGACGTTCCTCCTTCTCTACACTCCATAATACAGTCAATAATAAAGCCTGCATTTTCTGTGATGAGAGAAACACATATATAACAGATTCATGCTTAAAAACAATTGCTGGGAGTGACCACATAATTTGGAGAAGTCTGTAAAATAATATTTAAATCCTCTGTAAAATAAAGCAATCGCCATCTCTGTTCTATTTGTGTTGTCTTGATATAGATTTCGGCAGGACTTATGCATTCGTTCTGTCATTAGTGGGTAGAGGGCAATATGAGTAACGATACAAAAACTTTTTTAATTTTCACCACTATTAACCGTTTAATATGTTTATTAATTTTTGGTGACTGGTATATTAGAGACTAATCCCTGATTTAAGGTGAACATAATGTTATAATAACCAATTATTTATTTATTTTTAAATATTGTTATACCTATCAAACCATTAGGATCAAAAGTATAACTAACAATGGATAAATTATTATAAAATAAAATGTACTTATAAAGTGTTTAGTGTTTTATAAAATTAAGAGAGAAAACTTTTTATTTAATTGTTATAAAAAATGTGCTGAATAATTTTTAAAAATTCCACTACCTAATTACCCCTAAAATGATAGATTTATTCATCAAATGTAAATTTTTTCATAAAATTCCTTTTATATGTAATAATACAACAAAAATATTATCTGAATTTTTTAAAGATACGTCAAATTTGTTATCTGTTCTGAATTATTATTCGACCTTTATAATTGCTCCACACCAGAACCAAAGTGGTGAAAATGGAAAACTCTTGGTGTTAAAAAACTAAATAATTATGTGTACTTATATGGTCTCAGTCTCTTATAAAATAAATAACTATTGGCGAGGTAGTAGCAGAAAGTTAAAACCAGTAGGTGGAAATAAATAGATTTATAGAAGGGGAGAATGTGATATGATCAACGAACCGGCTACCTTAGAAGATATCACTTTACAGGGCATTTTTAATTTATTATCTACTTTTTCATGCTTCCAGACTTGTGTACATAACTTCTATAACATGTGAGATTCCACGATAATAAGATAATATTATCTTATTTAAATAAATTGATTGTAATGTGACACATTAGAGTTACATCATTAATTAATTTTTGTGCGTAAGTGTAAAGAAATTTGTGTCATTGGTCGAAAGTTTTAGAGTCAGTGAAAAGAGTGCAAAGATGAATGAGCATCTACCTCTCTTACCAGGATCATCAAGAAGAGAAATCGAAAATGTGAGATAGCTTGCTTTATCTTATTGTTAGATGTACTAAACTGTTTACTTTTACTATTTTACTTGATGTAGTATAGGATTCTTAGTAGGGCACATTGTTACACATCTGAATTTTGTTCATAAATTCGAATGACTAATGTTAATAATTAGGTATGTAAAACACCTGACCATTAGAAGTTGGCTTCATCTTAAAAGAAAATAACCATTTTCTGGACGATTTTTGCATTTTACACCCCAACCACTAGTCTACACTTAACATCACTAAAATAATAACGACCTAAACCTGATTTTTGATAAGTACAGTTTGAATTTAACAGGGGCGGTCGGTCCATGGAAGCAAGGGAAGCAGTGCTTCCCTTGGGATTATTAAAAAACAAACACATAATTAGAACCTAATTATTATTTATCACATATATTAATCATTAAAATTTACTTTTATCCAATTTCAATAGACACCTGCATTTCAACAGCTGAGATAATGTTCCACGCTAAAACCGTAACGATGACGCACTCGATTAATCGAGCCAACACGAACTCGCGCGACTTCGATATAATTGATAAGCAACTTCTTGAAATGCATCCCATCCCCACTTCATAATCTTGATATCTGAGCAGTATAGCATAGTAATGCGTCTTGTTTTATAGATTTTAATATCGATTTTAATATTATACTTAATATTAATCTTCCTAGTATTATTCTCAGCTTTTGTGCTATATTTGTAAAAACTTTTTTTGGTGTTTCTAAACCTGTGGTGTGGCGACAAGTGATTTTTAAAACGTTGAACATTAGTGTGCGTATAAGCAGTTTTAGAATTGCTTATTCAAATGGAAGCTGGTCCTAGCACTGTGAAAAATATTATTTGCGTTTGTATGGTGTGCAATTTGTTGAAAAAGGGATTTTCAACATATTCGTTTCAAGATAAATTGGATATTATTAGAAACGGGAGACCAACACCTGATTTACAACTTTTAAAAACGAAAGTTAAATCATGCTATAGGTACTTTAATATTGAAATCTACAGTGCTAATCAGTGGTTAACGGGTTGTGAAAATTTGTGTAAATTGTTTTGTTGGCCATGTGTACTTTTCACAAATGAAAAAGGTGTTTGGAATAAAAATAGCTTTTCAGATTTAAGCAACATTCACAAAGTGACACAGAGGCATGGTAAGTGTGAAACTCATTTGCGAGCGGTTCTAAAAAAAAACATTTGGAAAATCACGAACTGAGCATTCATTAGATCAGCAGTTGAAAGAAAGTGACCGTAAGCATCATGAACTTGTAAAAAAAATCGAGAAGTGTTAAAAAGACTTATTGACATTGTTTGTTTTCTCGGCGAAAATGAACTTAGTTTTAGAGATCATACTAAATCTCGGAGCGTTGCTAATAGGGACAATTTCATCAATTTAGTTGATTTATTAGCAAAATACGATACAATTTTAAGTAACCATCTGGAACACTCCACGGTATTTCGCGGTACATCAAATCATATTCAGAATGATTTCATACAGTCGATAAGCAATATTGTTTTAAAAAAGATCAAGCAAGAAATAAAAAAGCTCCCTTTGTTGCAATTATATTAGATGAAACAACCGATATTACGAATATTAGTCAGTATTGTCAGTCGTAGTACGATACATAAATCCAAATGGGAAAGTCCAAGAGCGCTTTTTAGGATTCTTAGAAGTAACAACGCAGAGAACGGCTGCAGCTTTATCTGCTATAGTTTGTCAGATAGTAGATGATCTACTTACAGTGTGGTGCTAAACTTATCGCCCAAAGTTATGATGGGGCCGCTGTAATGGCTGGTGAATTGGGGGGCCTGCAGGCCAAAGTAAAAGAGACTTTTCAGAATGCAATATTTGTACATTGTTTTGCGCATCGATTAAATTTAGTTCTTGCACAATATGAAGCGTGTCTTAAAGAGTGCATAGTATTTTTTTTTTCAAGTATCAGTGGAATGGCTGCCTATTTTTCAAAATCATTAAAATGGACGCGAGCTTTAGATTTGGAAGTACAGAAGAGACTACGCAGAGTTGCTCCAACACGATGGAATTACAGTGGGAGGCTAGTACAAACTGTATCTGAATATCGACAGCCTCTAATTGATTTATTTGAAAATATTTTACAAAGCAAAGATGATTGGGACACTGAGACTTTGAATGGATCCAGAGGTTACTTAGACTCATTGAAAAGAGACTTTGATTTTAATTTTTTGTTAAATATTTTCTCCGAAATATTCCCATTTACTGACAATTTATTCAATATTTTGCAAACTAAATCATTAGCTTTAAAATGAGTCACGCCGAAGTCACGCCCCTTTTCTAAAAAAAATTTGACCTCGCTTCGTTCGGGGCTTCGCACTACCCATCACCCTATATCACAAACTGCTTCCCCTGTATCAAAACTCACCGCACGCCCCTGTAATTTAATAAGCTAAAATAATAATAATAATAATAAAAATAGTACCGAGGTGATATTAATGATTTAGAGATGAAATGTGACTTAAACATGTCTGTATTTTGGGTTGAGGGCTTAGCTGTTTTTGTTCTAATCGATTAAGAAGCTGCTCATTATTTTCAAACACCCTCTGAATTTTTAAATGCTTTTCTTTCAGAGCAGTAGTAGTTGGAACTCTCTGTCAGTTAAATTGGATACTATTAAAAGTCCCTTTTATGGATCTAATTTAGGAATAACGGTAACAAAACAGCTGCCAGCAGAAGGAAGAATAACATATACCTGGAATAGTATTAACGTATTTGCGACATTCAAGGAAAGTATACAAAGAAAATATTTTTGCCTGGGTAAAAAAAACTGTTATTGGAGCTAAACACATTTTAAAAAATGGTAAGGGATGTTTATATTAGCAGCTAAGAAAAAACTTTACAATCTGAGAGGGTATAAACAGTTTTCTAACATTGTTTAAAATGCTCTCCTTGATTTTTTTAAATAAGCTGTGGGCCACAGCTTATTTTGCAACGAATTGCCTGACTTTTTCGAAAACGTTTGGCGAATGCTATCCACAGCATTTTGTACTCTGACTTCTAATTCCTCAATCAAATTGACTGGTGTTGAATAAACGAGTTTCTTTATTGCTCTCAGAAATAAAAATCGTTAGATCTACCGATTGGGTAGAATATGCTACTTTGATTCGTTTCTTTTGATCCACCTATCCGGTAACTTCTAGTAAGCCAGTGTCGTACGTTGCGAGAATTATGTATATTGCATTACACTGTTAAATGTTGCGTGATTGGGATGGCGACGTGCAGGGAAGCATTCAACGTAGAACCTTTGAGACGCAACATTATTATCTAGCACTTTACCGTACACCAGCACACTTTTTGTTTTTTCACTGAAGTAAAAGTCATTTTATTAGTTTTAGTTCACGTTTAACCCCGAATTATTATTACAAGATCAACAAATCTATAATATCGACAATGTTATCGATCACTGAAAAGAAATGCACCTAATTATGCAATTGCATGATTACACAGATAAGACTTTTTGCTGCATAAAAAGGTTTTTACCCTTTAAATTTAAAATTTTTTGTTTTCGAAATCTAGCGCACTGATTTTTTTATACAGGGTGGGGCAATAATGCGTCCGACTTCGATATGTCGAATTCTATGATAGCTAGAAACTTGATTTAAAAACATAAATAAACTAGACAAAAAAGTCTATCACCGGAAATTATTTTCGAATATACAGAGTGAACCAAGACAAGTCTTCAGGATCAACTAACATTTTTCTAAATGGTATTATTGTTGACTCTCTCCCAACCACTTGGATGTAATGATTTTTTCTTGTTTAAATCATGCAATTTACACGTGTATATTAAAAAAATCACTACAGTCACAATTATCGATGTTAAGAAAAAATGTGTTAGTACCAGTTATGAGACATCTGTGTGTTGACACTCAGCTACTTTCACTTCCTAAAAGTATACAGGGTGGCCTAAAATAATTTTTAAATTTACAACTAGTTGAATTGAATTTTCTCAATTTTTTGAAATGGAACATCCTGTATATTTTTAGAAGATGTGATGTAGAATTGAAAAACAGACATTTTTGTACGTATATCCCTATGGCTATTTGTAATTATCTTTGATTTATTGAACAATAACTGCAAAATTCAAGGGTTGGAATGTGGTGGTGGATTTTCGCTCTCATTCCTCCGTTAATCTGAATCGCTCCAATAAATAAACTTAACCATAATTTTATTACTTTCAGTTTGCGGTGTTGCATGTCCTGGAGAACTTTTAGCAATTTTAGGTTCCAGCGGGGCAGGAAAATCGACATTATTGAACACCCTCTCTTTCAGATCTGTTAAAACCATTGCTGTTACTGGCACAAGATATATTAACGGTATGCCAGCGAATCCAAAATGTTTAACCAGTCGATCGGCTTATGTTCAGCAAGACGACTTGTTCATAGGAAGTCTAACAGTTAAAGAACACTTAATTTTCCAGGTAAAATTTGTTTCCTTATGAGTTTATGACTCTTTTTAAAGCAGGGAAGACTGAAGTTTTCATTAACATCTTAAATTTCAATTAATGCAATATTTGAAAACATCACTTTTTGGAAAAATAGGTATAATTTTAGTCGATATCTCTAAGACATTTCTAATGCTGAGGTCACACAAACGCAACGCACGAAGTGTACGCGATGTTTTCTATACGTACAAAAAAATAACTTCCTTTGTTGACAATGTAAATGGCCACACAGCGTATGCTATGTACGATACGTTCGCTATCTTAGCTACGTGTCGTGAATCGTTTGATTCTCGACTATATTTTGAATCCTCGCTTACGACGCGCATGCCTAGAAGACACATAATGGTCTCTGCTACATGCAGTCAGTAATAGTAGTGTCTTATCAGTTATCACGCGATTTTATCCTGCATAATTATAACAATATGACTTTCTTCATTGAAAAGCAAGGAAGTATCCATGCCTGTGGAACAAAAAACCCTTGAAAAATATCGAAACCATACATACGTGATAAAGCTTGGGAGACGATTTCCGGAAAACTGGAGAAATCAGGTAAGTACATTTCTAATTTTATTTATTACTTAAAAACTGAAATCATCAAAGTCTCTCCCTTTCATATTCATTTCGTGTACCCACTTTCTTTTACGTTTACACGATGGAAGTAATAACAAAATTTCATCTTCAATATCATCGCTCTCCCAAGTCAAACTACTCGCCAACATCTTGGACAAAACTAATGCATTTCGTACAAAACGTATCTTCCAGTGTGGCTACTTGGTGTATCGAACATAGCGAATATCGCGGCATACGTATCGTAGATATCGTAGCGCTCTGTGTGGCCTCAACATAAGTATTCCATTATATTTTCATTATTGACTTTATCTTAAAAAAATCATTTTGTTTCACATATTATTACTATATTTTGAGGTAAAATTATTTTTTCTTCATTGCAGGCTCTAGTTCGAATGGATCGTAATATTACCTACAGTCAAAGAATGAAGAGAGTCGAAGAAGTTATATCAGAGGTAATATTCACTCTGTAATTCTCATCAAAGTAGCGATATGTATCGATTTCCTAAATAATGCAAGTGTTAAAGCGTTCAAAAGTTTATTTTCTGCTACATCTCGTATATTTGAGGTTTAGCTGTTTCTTTATCCATTTAATAGGATTCTCCGGAATAAAGCCAGAACAGTAGAATTTATTTCTACAGCAATAAAAACAAATTGTTCCAATAGTTTAGATTTTGTGTATATTCAGAGCATATAAGAACATTATAGTGAAAATAAAAATATGAAATTCTATCTTTCAAGTGTGTATTACTCTTACAATTTCATTTGGTAATATAATAAATAAAAATTTTTTAGCTGGCTTTAAAGAATTGTGAAAATACTACTATAGGAACTCCAGGACTAATAAAGGGCATATCCGGGGGAGAAAGGAAGCGTCTCTCATTTGCAGCAGAAGTTTTAACAAATCCGTCCCTATTATTTTGTGACGAACCAACGTCAGGGCTGGACTCGTTTATGGCCTTTAATGTTGTTCAAGTTCTCAAGACCTTGGCACAAACTGGTAAAACAGTTCTTTGTACTATTCATCAGCCAAGTTCTGAATTGTATACCATGTTTGACAAATTACTTCTTATGGCAGAAGGAAGGATTGCTTTCTTAGGTACACCAGAGGAAGCTATGATATTTTTTGCCGAGTAAGTTTTTCATTTCATTTAATATCAGTAAGATATGGAAAATATGTATCTATTTTATTTGATTTGTAAACAATTAATTGACATCTGAACTTTATATATGTGATAAAAATGCTAACTCTGTAGTGTTATAAATTGAATTGTAATTATGAGTGTTGATATAAATAATTCAGGTTGAGGTCCTGAATGAATAGTATTTTCCAAATTTGTTATTGAAATAAATACGTACCAGTATTTAGACGAATTGGAAATCTAAAAATAAAACGAAACTATTGTTGATTCTACTGTCTACTACTTCAATTTACTTTACTCTGTCCATGGCTTTTTCACGTTAACATACTTTACTCTAGTGTAAAAAATGGTATTATTCTACTTTATTTTAATCTACTCAACTCTAACATACTCTATTCTACTCTACTCAACTCTACTCTACCATACTCTACACTACTATTTTATCTGAGCCATTTCCTCCCACTCTTCTCATCTCTGAGCGCCACTTTGAAGATGATTGTGAAATCTCAAAAACAGATTATCATTACTATTATTATTTCTACATAGATTTCTATTTTTACGTTATTATATTGTTTTCATTATTATTAACACTGACATAGTTTTCCACGAAACACCAAAACACTATATACTGCATTCGACGCGCGTTTCGTCAACCAAATTGGCATCATCTGGAGATGATTAAAATTGTTTTAATCATCTCCAGATGATACTAACTTGGTTGTCGAAACGCGCGTCGAGTGCAGTATATAGTGTTTTCGTGTTTCGTGGAAAACTACGGCAGTGTTATCTTCACATCAAAGATTCCAACCCACTCCAGGACTTCATTATTATTCTCGAAAATTTATTTTCTAGGTTAGAAGCTCCATGTCCAAGAAATTATAACCCAGCTGATTATTTCATTCAGTTGCTAGCTGTGGTGCCCGAAAGGGAGGAATCTTGTAGACAAGCAATTGAAATGATTTGTGAACAATTCGAGAGATCTGAAATAGGAGTGAAAATGGTTCTGGAGTCTGCTATAACAGTAAGACAATGTGATCAGACTTTTTATAGTCTCAATGCTCGCAAACATTTAATAGTTAATACTCGCAGAGATGATGAATAACATTTAGAATTTCCTATGGATTCATAGTAATTTTATGTATATTGTAACTGTAGTATAATATTGGCTCTAGGTCATCATTAAAAAAACAGTGCATAACATGTCGATGTAAAATATTGTAATAAGGAAATTGTTTTTAATGCAAGAAATTTGGATGTTGCTTTGAATTTCTTGTTTCTCTGCTTAATGTTCCTCAGAATCTACTGTAAATACAATATACTTTCAGATAACCAGCCATCAGCCAATAACTGAAATGTTACGGTAATGGGCCTTTTCACAGATTTTTTTTATTGCTTTATGTGATAGTGTTTTATAAAGAAAACTTGCCGTATTTTTTTTTTGAGCACGATTTCTATCGAAAAAAAAAAACAAAAGTGCGGAAATAAAGCGCGCGCTTTTACGTGACGTCACGCAACCCACCTTAGTGACGTCAAAGGGACTACGACCTTGAACATGACACATCGGTGTATTGCAAAGTTGGTTCTCTGCTTTTTGACAGTTGACGTCGAAATTGACTTTGACAGTCGTTTCTTTTTAGTTTGAATTGTTGTGTGTGGAACATGTTTAAAAAGTGCTTTGTACCAACATGTACAAATAACAACATGAATTGTCCAATCAAATTTTTGGTTTACGTTCCACCAGATGAAAATAGACGAAAAGCATGGTTTAAAATAGCCAAAGTTGAGAAGCAGTTGACGAAAACCAGAAACATTTACTGTTGTGAAGATCATTTTGATGTAAGAAAAGTAGTTGTATTTAGAAATTGATGCTAAATTATTGAAATTTTACAGTTAAAAGAAAATTCAGAAAACTGGAAAAATATTGTAACAATAATTGTATGTTAAAATAATGGTAGTTCCATTATATTTATAAATAAATTACACGAAAATAAGATTACTAATGACTTACCGTTTTGTTTTAATATTCCTGACTTCTGCTGATAAATAATCCAAATTTGATATGTAAAACTCGTCCACCATAATAAAGTCAACTTTCGGCAGATTTTCTGCATTTCCTTTAGAAAATCCTGGCTCCATATTCTTTCAATAATGTGCATAAATAAAGCAAAACACAAAATGAACACGCAGAACATAACCACAAAACTAACCGTAAACAATGTAAAATGTGTCAGTTGTGGTGTGATGTTAGTAGTATTAGGAGTTCTGGCAAATGCTACCAACATGATTCCGGTTTGTGTGACGTCACTCAGCTTCAAGGTCAAATGAGTGTTCAAATTGCCATAATAAATGTTTATTTTTTTTATTAAACAATGGGAGACTTATATTTCAAACAGAGTTGCACAAGGTGAATATCTATCAGTTAGCTTTCAAATAAACATATTTGTTTTGAGATTTAAGAAGTAGTGAAAAGGCCCATTATGTATTTATGTCTCTGGTCTTTTATAAAAATCAGATACAGCAGAGGTGCTAGAATGGAGTCCTGTGGCATTTCCCAAGTTGCACTCCTTTACAGTTCTGTAACCATTGCACTGACTGATTGATTGTTGCTGTTTAACATTACATTGAGGATCTTTATTGACAATTTTCTGTAATTAAATAATTGGGTTTTGATATAATAATTGGGTGATTCATTTATAAAGGCTTTCATCTCATGAAATACAACTTTTCACTCTACATGTTTTACTGTCTGTAATAAGTAACACAACATGTTTATATTTTAGGTAAAAGGATCTTATTGCGCTAAAACTGATATATGGTTAAATTGTCATAGTAAAAATAACCCATACAAAGCTTCTTGGTTAGCACAATTTAGAGCAGTATTGTGGAGAAATTGGTTACGTATTGCAAAGGAGCCACGTTTAATTAAAGTTAGAATGTTACAAGTCATGGTATATATCAACAATTATACTAACATGTTTTTTATTATTTAAATGTACTCTTTTTAGATGATCTCCCTCATATTAGGAGCAATTTATTATGGACAAGAACTTGACCAGGACGGGGTTATGAATATTAATGGTGCATTATTTATGTTTTTAACGAATATGACATTTCAGAACGTTTTTGCTGTAATAAATGTATGTATCGTGTTTCATCCAGATAAAGTACCGAATTGAATTTTTATCAAGATATGACATTATACATCGTCTCTTAGAACAATCACGACTTTTCAAAGAATCGGAAACAAAACATTTAGTGTGTTGTTTATTATACAAATATGTAACAAATATGCAAATCCTCAATCGAATGTCCGTTCTTGTAAAAATTTTGACCCCATATCAATTATTGAAGTGATGCATGGTCCTCAGAGTCAGGAGCTGCGTGACGGAAAATACTATATTTTACATTTCTATTGTCTGAAAATTTACATTTAAATCTTCCAAGAGACGATGGTTAAATCTGCAACCCTTTATTTAATAGCTTACTTTCGTTTTTAAGGTTTTTTGTTCAGAACTACCGATATTTTTACGTGAACACAGAAACGGAATGTATCGAACTGATGTCTATTTTTTTAAGTAAAATGATGGCCGAGGTTCCAGTTTTCATTGTAATGCCCATTGTTTTCATATCCTTATGCTATTTTTTAATAGGGCTTAACACTGAACAGCCAAGATTCTTTCTTGCCTGTGCCATCATTACTCTGGTTTCTAATGTGGCAGTAAGTTTTGGTAATTACAGTTTTCTTTAATTACTATTATTTTTTGTTATGTTCCCCCTTCGAGCACAATATTAATAATAATAATAAATTTCAACTTGATCCGATAACTAGATTTAGAGTTGTAGCAAGAAATGAAAATAAAAGTAAAAGTGATTTCATACAGAGTGTCTCACCTTTTATTAGCAGGATTTCAAGAGTCGTTAGAAGGCCTCATTTTAAGAATTAACCTATAAATATTGGTCGTAAACAGTTTTATTTCTCAGATACAGAAAAGAAAAACATTTTTTATTTTCAAATTCAATATCTTAAAAACAAAGCGTTCTGCGACCCATTATAGGGACTTTTAATCTTAAAATGAGGCCTTCTGAGGACTGTTGAAGTCCTGCTAATAAAAAGTGAGGCACCTCTGAACTTTTGTTTTAATGTATGTAGTAAGATCGGATGTTATATTTTCTTTTAAAGGAGATACATAGACACTTCTTTTGTACTAATTTAATTAACTAACATATTTTTAGGATACATGATATCATGTATGGCAGGCAACGTGCCAATGGCGCTTGCGGTAGGGCCGCCTCTAATTCTACCCTTTCTAATTTTTGGGGGCTTCTTCCTCAATATCAAGTAAGTATTCCATAAATTACAGAGAAAAACGAACTATTTAATTTTGCTAATGACGCATGAAGCGACAAACATCGGCAGTGGATACAATGTGCCCACCACCAGGGGCGGTTCTAAACTCCAAACAATTTAGGGGCCCAAGAAATAAAATATTTTTTTTAAAAAAATTTCGTTACTTAAGATTTTCAATAAATATTTTCATTTTTATTTATTTTCGTAATAATTTTATGTTATTCTGCGGCCCGAGTTAAATTTTCCACAAGTTTACATTTGTATTAAATTTTTTTGGTTCAGTTGAGATTTGCAATAATTATTTTCTCAAAATTTCTTATGCAACTCCACACTTATGATACATTTTTGTGATCAGAAAAAACTCCCTTTCAGAAAGTACCAGAAACTACCTTATTGCTATAATAAAATAATGACCTTGGCCCCATGTCCTTCCAGATAACTAATACAAATTTCAAAATGACGTCATAATATGTACGAATGTATGTAATTTATAACCTCCTAATTAAATTTTTTTAGCCGTTTACTTTGGATTTCACAAGCACCGGTCCATATATTTGCCGCACACTGTACATAAAATGATTGCCGTATCCATATCCATATATAGCGGATATATTTACAATTTTTCGAAAATTTTATCCAGGGCTGTCCCAAACTGGGAAGTTGTGGAGTTAAAATAACCCCAACTTTTTTGTAGGTAACTTTTTTCTATTTTTGATTTTTGGTAGAAAATGAAATTTTAGAATCTTATACGTAAAAAAAGGTACTTTTGATGAACATCAATAAAATGCACCGGTTTTCAATAATATCGACTTGAAAATTATATAACATGGTATGATATAAGTATTGGGAATCTAAACTAATTTTTTATTAATAGTAGGTCATGATTAAAAAAAAGAATGCTTCATGCCGCTATGATATAATTTGATGTTAGAGCTGTCAACAAGGTTAATAAATAGTTGTATGATATAAAATCATAAGAACGTGTATCAGAAAAAAAAACGTTTTGTCCCCTTTTCTATCAGTTATTTCATTTGTGCGCCTTTAATTACGATTTTCATTAAGTCGATTTAAAATGCCAAGATTTACAGATAGGGAAATGACTGATATGCATTTTGTGTACGGTTTTTGTAATGGTAGTGCATTAGTCGCAGTAAGGGAATACCGACGAAGATTTCTCAATCGTAGAGTACCTGGGCGTCAAATTTTTGCAGTTTTTCACCGGAATTTGGCAGACCATGGGGATTTTAAAAGGTCTGGAGGAGCAGGAAAGCCACAAGGAAATCATCATATGGATACTGTTTTGTATCATTTAGAAAATGATCCACAAATAAGCATTCGAAGAGTTTCAGAAATTGTCAACATACCTCGCTCAATAGTTAATAAAAAATGTAAGTACCTACATAATTATTTATCTTAATTAATAATTTCAGGTAGGAAGAATGACGGTAATGCAAGGAATACACCCATACCATTTTAGACGAGTGCAACATTTAATGGAGGCAGATTTTTTGCTACGACTCCAGTTTTGTCAATGGATATTAGCGAACAGAAATATTCTTCCTAGCATATTATGGACTGATGAGGCAATATCCACTAGGAACGGAGCTTTTAATATGCACAATATGCATCATTGATCGGATGAAAATCCACGAGTTGTTCGGCGCACAAATTTCCAACATAGATTTTCGGTGAATTTATAGGCAGAAATCATTGGGGATCAACAGAATCCCCCAATCGTCTTAATGAAAAAGAGTATTGAAATTTCCTCCAAAACGACCTTATCGATTTATTACCGTTGAATGTCGACACGAGGTTCGACAAAACATGCATTTTCAACATGACGGCGCGCCTGCCCATATTGGGCGCAATGTTCGAACTTGGTTACATCAAAATTTTCAAATTTTCCAGGCAGGTGGATAGGTCGAGGTGGTCCTATAGCTTGACCATCTCGTTCACCGGATCTAAATCCATTAGATTTTTACTTTTGGGGTTATATGAAGGGTTTAGTTTACACCACTGAAGTAAATACACGAGAAGAACTACTTCAAAGAATAAATCAGGCCGGAAATGAATTAAGAAGAAATACATTCAAGACTTTACGGGCTTCTCAGACTTTAGAACGTCGAGCGAGACTGTGTATCCAAGAAAATAGAAATTTATTTGAACACCTGTTACAATAAATCTATGTAAAATTCAAATATAATTCGGTTGATATAAAAAGATTACTGGATGAGTTTTGTTCATATTGAGTATGGTAGTTTCGCTCGAGTTATTCATAAAAAAAATATTTTTCACCTATTTTCCAAGCAACAAATTAAAAATATTAGTATGTACTTTATATGGACATGAAATAATAGACAAAACTCATCTGGTACAATGTATTTTGCTCCATATGTTATAAAATTTAAAAAACAAATAAAATTAGTTAAATTTTAAATTTTCAACTCGATGTTATTCAAAAACAGTGCATTTTATCGATGTTTATCAAGAGTACCTTTTTTACGGATAAAACTCTAAAATTTCATATTTTACCGTCAAAAATAGAAAAAAGTTGGGGTTATTTATCCCTACAACCCGCCCAGTTTGGGACAGCCCTGGATAAAATTTTCGAATTATTTCCGTTTCATCTTATTACACATAAGAAGTGTAGTTTCAATAGTTGACTTTGAGTGGTTTTGGAGATATTCGATAAAAACCTTTCTCAGGGACCCACCTTTAGGGGCCTGTAGCTCCCTTAGGAAGCATTTTTCGACCAATGTTTATATGAACTTTTTTTCCTATTTCTGACCATAGAAGCAACTGGTAAAATATTGCACACTGTATATCTGTAATATATGCAATCAACATTGAGGCTGGAAGCTGGGATAAACGTATATAATTTTATATTATGTAACTGTGTTCTTATTCCTCAGTTAACGACCTAATAGTTGTATTATGATGGTAAGCAGAAAAACTGGAACGACCCTTAGTTGAACAGATATCTAAATTAAATATATTTAAATTAGAAAGTGTTTATTTCTAAATAAACACTTATATTTTGCCTTCTTAAATGCTGGATATATCTAAATTTGCTTGATATTGGATGTCTCGGTTTAAGTACCATCTGTCAATGAATATAACTGGTTTTGCTTTTGGTAACAATATTCAGAACCAGTTTAAAATGGAAACTATCTTGTTTTGTGTACGATGTTTTAGCAGATGCGCATGTGTAAATGAGGTAAATGCATGAGAAATTTTAAAAGAGTGGATTAAGCTCGTTTTGTATCTATACGTATAGACCTAAGTTGTCTAGAATTATTTTATTTCCGATCAAATTTTAATAACTAAAACTGCACCTATTTTTATTTAATTTTTGGACAAACAAATAAACAAACTAAAATTTACTGGAAACGCGTATGTTTGGCAACAATGCTAATAAATGTTTGATTGTAATAACAATTTGAAGTGACATGGACAGCCGGTACAGCTCAAATCAATATCAAGTGTCAAAATTATTCATTCACAGTTTGTCGATATTACAGATTAGAACACGAAATTTCCAGTTGATATAATTATGTCAAAACTATAAATTGTCACATTAAAAGTATGTGATGTTTGTGTTTTTGTAAACTCTAAGGTTGGGCAGTTGCAGTCACAAAATAAGTATTAAGGATTTATGCTCCGATTTACTTTTTAGCTCAATTCCAGTATATTTACAATGGTTGTCGTATCTGTCATGGTTTAAATATGGTAATGAAGCCATGATGATCAATCAGTGGAAAAATGTTACAGAAATCCAATGTCCAACTGATAACTCAACATGTCTAACGAGTGGTGATGTGGTGTTGAAAACATATAATTTTTCAGAAGTAAGTAAATCAACTAAAAGAGTTAGTTGTGATGTTGGTAATTATTTAAAAAAAAATGCAACTGTTATTTGCCAAACTTTCAAAAAGGTTTATTTACTTATTCAGGACATCACAATTAACAAAAAAAATTATTTAAAATTTTTAAAAATTATTTCCTAACGTAAAATTATTAAATAATTTTCTTTATGAATAAATTAATTGTAGATGTCCCGAAAAAGGATATAAATTTTTCCGAAAGCTTGACAAATAAGAAAGTTTTTCTATTTTCCGGCTTGCATTTTTGACTGCAGGCTCAAAATTTTCATTTTTTCTTGCTTAACGAGACTACCCTTCAGGTTTTTTTAAATATATGTATTTAAAGCGGTAATCATAGCTGTGTGTCTAACCACATATTAAATACGGGTCTATTGCACGCAATGTTTTTTTAATCAATTCCTTCCACCATTTCTGCTACCAAGACCTAGTCACCGAAGAGCAGATAAGCTCATCAGTGCTTGCGTAAACATCGACACCTCTAACCATGACATTTTTCCAAATATCAACTTTTTCTAGATGTGGGGATCATTAACGTGCTCATATCGCAAATACACGGAACCCACAGTCCCTTTCTAACTGAAATTTTAAATATGTTTTAGGAAAACTTCGAGATATTCCAAGTAATGCGCATTTTTTAACATAATACTGTAAAGCTTCTACCATCTCCACACGTACATTTATTTAGGATTTGAAATTAAAATAAAAATATAGTACTACTAAATTATTTAGCAATTATTAGTGTATTTGAAAAAACCATCTGAGGAACACAAGTCAGATTATGTAGACTAAGCTATATAGTATAATCCTCAGCCAACTTGGCTTCTGATATTATGTGTTATGTTTAAAGAAAATATCTTATTTTTCAGGAAAATTTCTCGATGGACCTTATTTCCCTTTGCTGCTTATTACTAGGATTTCGATTAGTAGCCTATCTTTCTCTTTTATGGAGATCATGCAGACAGGAATAGATTCAGTCTTGAAACACTTCTTTAAATATTTTTTATTCTGTGAATTAAGTACTCTTTTCAACATATAATAAAATACGTTATAAAACAAATTGGTATAATTATTTCTTCCATTTCTAGAAAAAAATAATAAAATATTTATTGGGTATTACAAAACTATTCTCTCAAACCTAACATGATGACAACAATAAAGATCTATAGTTTTTTATATTTTATACTGTCATTCTTATCTGAATGAGCTAGTATAAAGGTTTTAGATATACCGGGTGTAACAGAATCATGGTACACCCCCTTTTCTCCTTTAGTTTTGAAGATAATTGATTGAAATTTGGTATATTAAGCCTGGCCAAACGATGGTAGGTACAGGGTAGGGCGCAATACCAATGCCATCGCGAGCTTGTTTATGATGACGATGACACGACACACTTCAGTTGTTATCTGTCGGTCGATACATAGAGTACTAATAAATAATAAATAATGTTGAGCGTAAAGAGTAGAAATCGACCATACGTTGATAAAGTGAATAAATTTTCGGTGAATTTCCGGATTTATTCTATGATAGATGTAAAATAATTTGTAAAGTTTGTGATCAAGACTTAATGTGCTGGAATAAATACAGCTGCAAAATTCATGTCAATAGTAACCGGCATAAGAATTAAAAAAATGGCGTGTCTTCTTTGGAACCTCAGTTTATGTTTGATTTACTGTTAATGCTGATTGCCTGTGATGTTCCCCTGCGCATATTGGATAAACCAGCATTTCGGGAGTTCTGGAATAAATACAATCCCCAGGTGAAGTTACCAAGTCGTTCATCGTTACGTAGATATGTACCAAGTGTTCATGAAGACATTGTAAATAGGATTAAATGTCCATTAAAAAAATACACGGCTGTGGTTATGTGTTGACGAGACGACAGATTGTAAAAAAAATCTATTTTAAATGTTATAGTACGTGTACTCGACCCTGTTAAACAGACATTTCCACTTTTACCAGCTAGCAAAAGAGTAACTGCGTGTACTGGCGAAACATTTACTCGGGTAGTATTGGAGACTTTCGAAAAATTTGAACTGTCAACAAGTCAAGTGTTGATGTTCGTGACCCACGGTGCTGCGACAATGCGTTTGGTTGGCCGTTTTTTTCAAAGAAACGATTGTAGGTTTTTACATGTTACGTGAAAAGTGCATGCGTTCCATCTTGTAGCAGACACGATTCGAAAATGTTTTCCAGAGGTAGATGCATTAATAGCAAATACAAAAAAAGTATTTCTAAAATCTCCTAAATGGCTTCGAACATTTCACACACTTTGTCCTGGTATTCAGGAACCACCAGAGCCGATTCTTACACGTTGGGGAACGTGGTTGAAGGCAGCTTTTTATTATGCTGAATATTTTCAACAAATAAAAGCTGTGATACTACAGTTCAACCCTAACGAAGCTGCAGCTATTAAGGAAAGCCAGACAAGCTTTCAAGATGTTTCCCTTGAAACTGATTTAAAAACTATTTATAACAATTATAGAGGACTACACGACGCAATAGAAAAATTGCAAAATACTTCGTTGTCGTTAGTGGAATCGCTGCAAATAGTGGACGACGTAAATACACAGCTACAGACTATAAATGACGCAAAAAATAAGCCCATTATTGAAAAATTCGAGTGTATTACGGAAAGATCCTGATTTTACCAAATTAAGACAAATTTGTGATGGTGCATTTACAGCTGCGTTAAGTGAGTTCACAGACTGTTTTATTTATGCCTGTATTACTTCTGTAGATGTCGAATGGTCTTTTTCAAAATACAAAAAATATTTTTTCACCACAGCGACCATCGCTTACTGAAACAACTGTAGAAACATATCTGATGCTACACAGTTATTATAGAAATGCTCCAGTTTGTGATAACGACAACCAAGCTACTTCATAAATTTGCTTAAGAAGGTGAGTTTTGTACATATTTTTATAAAGTGTACCAGTATTAATAAAATTTATTTCCATTTATTTTATTTATTTATTTATTTATTATTAGTTATCACTTAGATATACAATGTACATGTGTGAACGTCATTTAACAGTTTAATAATAATGTGCAGCACTAAGCTTACAAAATATAAGGAAATACATAAAAAAGAATTTATAGCGAACGAAATAGTACAAAACATAATTTTGTTTTTATTATTGTACTTATTCAAGTATTATGATATGATGCATACCCAGTACGTCTCTGTAGGATTAATGACCTTGACCAGGCTTAATAATAAGCGGCACTTTTTGACATACAAGTGATTTTTTTCACTAACTTTTGATTTTTAAATAGAACACCCCGTATATTATTGGATTTTTTGAATTTTGCATAATTTTCTGAATCCAACGATACTAAATAAGTGACATTTTAAACGTCAACATTTTTTATAACATAATTTTTGTTTTCCATTTAAGTGTACCATGACGGTTCCGATTTATTCTAAATGACCGTGTAATGCTAAAATCAAAATCCCATCAAAAATACTAAATTATGTGATTTATGAGCAAATAAAGTTCATCAAAATGTTTTTTGGGGAAAACTATTCTCTAGTACTTTGTACATAACCTTTTCTTGAAAGTAAGGACAATAAAACGAACATCCCACCGTGCCAGAACTCATTTTCAAATCATCTGCGTATGTTTTTAGGCAATTATCATATAGTAGGTTGATATTTATTTTATCGGATTTAAGAGCTTAGAATTTCGTATATGTGAAATAGATTACTTTATTCGATAGTGATATTAACAAAAACCGTGATACTAACGCACATATCAAGTTCATTTCAATACTGATTATTTTTAAGAAATTGCAAGTAAACAAGTTAAAACATTAGTGAAATTTTGTGTTTCCCTAAAATATATTATTATTTAATTTTATTATTGCATCTTGCATCTACGAACATTATGTCATTTCACTCTGTATTATTGCCTTATACCATTAGTAGAACAGAAAAATGTTCGAACTGCTAGAGTGCATTCATGCTGAAAGGATATTATTGATGGATATTATTTTCAGCTTTATCCAATCCAATTTGAGTCTCTCCTTAAAAAACACTATGGTAGGGAAAAGAGTATCATTTTACAAAACTCCGGGTATATTGCACAGATATTTATCCAGTACCGTAAAAATGCTACTGTGGGTTCTTTATAAACAGAAAATGTCTGTGTTTATATAGTGATAAAAAATTATTTTTGTTCTTTAAAAAAAGGATCTAATCTTTTTTTTGTTTAAAGATTGTATGTACCATATAAATAAAAGAGGCCATGAGATATCTACTTTAATTTTGTGGTGTAACATAATGCAAATTAGTGACCAATTACTAAATGTGTAAAAATGAAAACTGATGAATTGGAAGGGACAAAATTAACTTCGTATGGATCGCATGAATCACTTATATCAAATGTAAGTATATACTCGTTTTATTTGGACACAGATTTGGAAGATAATGATAGTAATTAGTCACGGTGGATTTTAGGTATACGCACAAAAATGTTATGAGTGATACTTATATATGAAAAATAACATGTATGTAGATAATACGTTTTCTTCTTCAAAGATTTCTTGAATCAAAGGGTCCAGCCAATATATACAGTGAGGTCCCTAAAGTCACCCCCTGCCGTTTGGAAATTTTTATTGATATTTGTGGACGATATTCCTAGGCAGGTTAAGTACTTTTTTGAGCATAACTTGATTATCGCTATTCCAATATGGCGCCAATCCCATATGCTTTAAGAAATCATCATGAAACTTTACAGTGACATTGGTGACATAAAAACCTTTAATTTGATATGCAACACACTACATCGCCATCATACTACAAAAAAATTCTAAATGTCTCAAGAAATAGCAGGGGGGTGACTTTAGGACCTCACTGTATGTATAATAAAAAAACAGAATAACACATTCCATAGAATTAAAAATAGCCCACATTCTTGTTAGATATATTTTGGTCTTTTTCTTCTTTTTATTTTCAGTTTCGCATTACCTTAAATGATAACTAATCAATCATACGCTACAAAGAAGCTGGAAACAATAAATTTCATATATTATCATCCCATACGAATAAACCGATACAATACACTAAAACATTAAAAAGACGATATCAACTTGAAATTACTAACAAAAAAAATCACAATTTCCAAACCGCGTATTCACATACAATTATAAAATAAAAATTGACTTTTTTTAAACAAATTAAAAAACTGTTAATAATAATTATCAGAGACTGATTAGAATTTCCTGTTCTATATTATCGGCGGTTTTCAACTTGTGGTATGTGAAGACGAAATGCATAATGGCGGCATACTTAGGTACCTATTATAGCTCTCAACTCTTCTGCAAATACGTAATTTACGACCATATTACTGTCTTTAGTGCGGCCGATCGAGTTGACAATGATTAAAAAAGTTTGATTTCTGGATTACTTGTATGCAAAAAGACCAAACTGAAATTTTTGAGTGCCTCCACGATTTTTTAGCTCAGAATAATTTACATATTGATGTTGTTTTTAAATTATTTGACCATCTGAAAGCACTAAAATTTACCTTTCAAGATTACGTTCCAAAGATTGGAAATGAATTTTACTGGTTATAAATTCATTTTAAAGATGATTTCGTATCAGCTAATTTGGAAATGAAACAAATGGAACAATTAATAATTGTATGTCAATTATTTTGATCAGAAAACTTCTTTTGAAAACAAGTTTTTGATACGACTTTAGCCGAATGCTCTGAAAAAGTTATCTTTGGAGATGTAGCTCTACAATTTTTAATTCCATTTGCAAGTAAATATTTATGGGAAAAAAATTTTCTTCATATATTTTATCAAAAATAAATATCGCAACAATTTAAATACATTTTTATTAAAAAAAGGAAGTGGTCCAAGGGATACAAAAATTGTATAATTTCTAAGGGGTACGTGGACACCAACAGCTTGAAAATTGCATATTCAGCAATACGTTAGTTTAAAAAATGTGAGATAGTGGCCGTATAAGATTTATTGAATATTCCTTACAAGTTTATCTCGTATCTCGTGTGTTTTATTAATTTAAAAACATAAATAACTTGTTTATGAAATACAGCAATTTTTTAATAATTGGCAATTGACGCAGTTGACCATAAAATCTCGAGCTTTACATCATGGGCGTCGCCTCAAAAATTTTCAGAGGGGTGGTTCAAAATTTTCTAGAAATGCGTCTGAACGTTGACAATGAATAGTACCAAAGATTTTTGCAGAATAAAAAAAATAAATTATCTGAAAAACATAATAAAAAAAACATTTGTTTTGTTAATATTGCTGCAATGTGTCAGCCTTGCCATTTGATTTAATTGCCAAGAAAGTGTATGTTTTTGTATATATATATATACATATACATATACATATATATATATATATATATATATATATATATATATATATATATATATATATATATATATATATATATATATATATATATATATATATATATATATATATATATATACGCTTGTACGGTGCATCCAATGGATATAAGATAATTGTTGTATTGTTAGCACTTTGTATGCGTTAGTTTATTTCTTTATCAGTGCCCGGCAGTATCGGTGCTTATAATACTTAATAATAAGAAATCTCTTACATCTATTGCGCCTACTTTGTTTTGACGAACGAGCAGTTTTGGACTATCTATAGTCTTCCAAAAACCAAGAAAGACTATTTTATTTTTGAAGAAAATTTTACTTTATTCAATAGTTCTACGACTCTTTTCCCTCTATCATGGAATTTTAAAAATTATTTAACATAGTAATTGACTGGTTTTCATTATAGAACCTACCTATCGATATATTATTGAAAATACTCATTACCTACCAAAAGCCGGGGGTGCCCTCCTTACCTCCCTTGACGACGCCCATGTTTTACATGCTGACAACCCTCCAGTCATTTCATACACTTGGTTCAAAACATTTCATTTTTCTTTGATTGTACATACATTATCTAGTAACATATTTTGCAATTTCTGCTCGATTTCGCCAAATAAGTATATTATTAAATGTGCTAATACTACATATTTTTAATTTTGGTTTTGTTTGATTTGCCAAATAATGCACGCAATGCAATACTATTTTGATTAATGTAATAGTTGATTTAATTTGAAATCGAGATTTATAAACATAATTATTTCGTTGTTTATATTAAACATTTTTAATCAAATATAGTTTGAATTTATAATTTTTAAATTTATATTGTTTATTTAATATCAAATAAATGAATTGTAACATTTTAAAATATTTCACACAAGTGAATAATTGATAATATTGCCAGTGTCTGTTAAAATACAACCGCAGAACATATACTGTTACAATATCATTTTATTGGTATAATATTATATTTCAAATAAACTATCAATATGCTAGTTCTGTCCCTTGTTGCAATGAATATGGCATAATATCGAAATAGAAAAAATTTCAAAACACGTTTCTAAAATAAACTGATTCTAAATCAATACATTAAATGTGTTAATTAAACAATTTTACTTTACTGATATATCTCATTATTCGTGGTATTTTTTTAGGAAGTTAACTTTTTAGGTTCCTCGGGTTCACTTAGAACTAGAACTTACACGGGATGGTCACCCGTAGATGAAGGAGTTACAATAGCTTGGAGTGATTTATCAGTATCTACTAGAATAAAGAAAAGAGGAAGATTTGTCAACAAACGAATAATCAATGGAGGTAATCCTAAGTATAATCTCAAAATGACAGTGCATAAAACGAAATCTTAGTCCTTCTGTTTCTGTTATTTTAGAGCTGAATATGTACAGCTACCGCAACATAAACGTTTCCAATTTAAAATCTTAAATAATTTTTTTCGCAGCTAGAGCTGGACTACATATGTTTACATGTATGAATGCACGGGTTATGCGGAGGGAAGTAATTTATTGCCCATCGTTAGATTTTATTTGTTATAAAAATGAGAAGGATACATGTTCTCTATTAAATCAGAAATGACCTGGAAACCTTTATGTTGCGGCAGCTGTACCAGCATTTAAAATACAGAAATAGTATACGAACATTTATTGACACCAATTACTAGTGCTTTTTTCTATATGTACACAAATGTGTTATAACGTTTTAAAATATTTTTATCACAAAAATTGTGATATCTGAATAAGATATTATCTGATGTGGTCAGCACCAAATTTAAAATTTGAAAAGTTGCAGATAAAAAAAGTCTATTTTAACATATTTAGCATAAATGACTTAAATTATTCAATTATAAAATTTTCTTAAAAACAAAATTAAAATTTTGTACATCGTCGTATTTTTTTGTGCTTTACAGAACATTATAGTAACAATTCGCTTTAAACTTGTCATATTTTTATGTAACATAGTTTATTTAAAACATAAGAGATTGCACACGTTGTAATATATAGGGTTAAATTTTCTATATGGAGCCATTTTATACATACCTACACCAAATTCGTAGTAAATAGTCTAATATAAGCTGCAGTGATTATATATTATAAGTTCGACAATATACATACATTGCCAAATAAATTAACCATTAGAGTATAGAATGCTTATTTATATCACAGTCCAAATCCAGTGACCCTTGTAATATTATTATTATTATTATTATTATTATTATTATTATTATACAGAATTGTTTGTTAGGATTTACATTGATGTGTGCTAGCTATTGCTAATCTCTGACATTGTTGCTAAATGTTATGTCAATGTTTGATAAGATTTTGATAATTATATAATTATCTGAACTACATCAAAAATGCTTTGCTCAAAATTTAAAAAAACAATTTTCTTTCGATAATTTTAAAAAGGTCTTATGAAATTATATTCAGTAACCAAAAAATACTTCTGCATTTCTGCTCTGCTTTTCAAGAACGGACATTAAAAATAATACAACAAAGAAGGTTTAGTGCCGTATCCCCCCAAAAAGAAACAATTATGCAGCTACGGACACGTGTTTCGGAGTTATTGCCCCTCATCAGCGTAGCGTAGCTGAGGAATTGGATCCAGGATGGAATAGATCAGGAACAAGAACTAAAATAAGGCTGGAAAGTACAGTACACAGTACTCAATTAGTGTCTTCATGTTCCCATGTGACACATTCGGGGCCTCGATGAGCACAGTCAACACACAGAGCCCTATGTGTACTGCTCATTTCCACCTGGCACATACAAATAAAACAAGATAGATTTATTGGGGTTCAAAATAAAACAAAAGAAGGTTTAGTGCCGTATCCCCCAAAAAGAAACAATTATGTAGCTACGGACACGTTTTTCGGAGTTATTGCCCCTCATCAGCGTAGCGTAGCTAAGGAATTGGATCCAGGATGGAATAGGTCAGGAACAAGAACTAAAATAAGGCTGGAAAGTACAGTACACAGTACTCAATTAGTGTCTTCATGTTCCCATGTGCCACATGACTGTGCTCATCGAGGCCCCAAATGTGGCACATGGGAACATGAAGACACTAATTGAGTACTGTGTATTGTACTTTTCAGCCTTATTTTAGTTCTTGTTCCTGATCTATTCCATCCTGGATCCAATTCGTTAGCTACGCTACGCTGATGAGGGGCAATAACTCCGAAACACGTGTCCGTAGCTGCATAATTGTTTCTTTTTGGGGGATACGGCACTAAACCTTCTTTGTTTTATTTTGAACCCCAATAAATCTATCTTGGATTAAAAAGAATACTCTTTGAATTTCATTTTTCGATTTAAGAAAATGAGAACATTCTTTAATGGTGTACCCATAGTGTGAGTTGTATTATTTCATTTGAAGTGGAATAAAAGTCTTATATTTTATACTCACAATCTTTTATTTTGATTACAGATTTCGCACTTATCATCAGATCTCAAGGCTATTGAGAACATAACACAAATTATATAATAATTTTAAGTTTGTGAACAAATAGTTATGTGTGTTATGTTCTCAGTAACCCTGAGATCGGATGATGAAGTGCTAGGCACTTTGAAACTGGTAATCAAAATAAAAGAATGTGAATAAAAAAATACAAATCTTTATACCACTTCGATAGAAATATGGTTAAGGTGCCCGTCGGGAAAAATTTTGCTGATACATACTCTCTCCAAACTTTGTGTATGGCTTCATTGGACCTAGTCTGACAGCATTTTCCTCTATCATTTTTTTTGTTTTTTGGGGCGTTTTCCCGCTAGATTTTCCGAAACATGTCATTTTGACGGCATATAAAAAATGTATAGATACTGTTATTTTTCCAAGTAGAATAGCTTAAAAACGTGAATTGAAACGTGAAAAAATAATTGTCTGACAATAAATGTGGGCGTGTCCGCTATCTCGAACATGTCGGAAAAACGACTATAAGAAAATTTATTAATAACCAGCTGATTTTCGCTGTATTAATTTATTAAAACATACAAAAACAAGTTTTCATATTGTCTGACGAAAATTATTTTCCGATTTCCCAGTCTGACGCGTCAAAGTTGTCGGTTTCATGACAGCAAAAAATTTATTCATAACCTTCAGACATTGGAAAATTATATGCAGAAAATAGGTATTTAATTTGTGGTATAAGTATCTGACAAATACAGTGGGGCATAACGAGAGTCTGACAAAAAAAACATAATTTTCCAATAGCGGCCGTCGAAGTTAGGGCGATAAAAAAAATGAAATTTCGTTTAGTCGAGAAGACGGTTAAAAAAAGATACGGTATTTCAACTTACTTATTTTATAATCTTTATTTTGAATTTTTTGAACTCTTAGACTATCTGAATTCGACTTACCCAAGTTTTAATTTCGATAATATTGAAAAATACGTAAAACTTTTTGTAGAAAAAAGTAGCGAAAAATTGTCTATTAGTACGTTTAAAATCGCTATATCTCCGGTACTACTAGTCCGAAAATTTTCATCCAGGGCCCAAATTATATTGAAAAAATCAGCTTATTTATAAATATAGCCTCAATATACAGTGTGGAAATTAAGTAACGCATAAATTCAGTAATTCCGTTGATATTAATTTTTTGGAAAAAATCTCGAAGGGGTATAGCGATTTTAACTTCAGCAAATATTTTCAGTCTATTTTCAGTTTCTTATGTCATTTATTTTTTTAAGTTATGACGTCATCGACTTTTTTTTAAATGACAACCTATATTTTTTATTATTGATTTTGGTAGTAGTTTTTATTCCGGTTCCGACCGTATAAAATTTTTAATATGTTATATTTGAAAAAAATCGAGAAAAACAGTCTTAAAATTCAAATAACAAAAATTCATTAAATTGGGAAAATTTATCTAGTTGCCTAAGTTTGACGGAAAGTTATCGATGGCACATTCGTTTTTATTTTGAAATTATACAAATAGTTGAAAAATCGAACTAATGTGATACACCGGCAACTAGATAAATTTTCCCAATTTAATGAATTTTTGTTATTTGAAATTTAAGACTGTTTTTCTCGATTTTTTTCAAATAATAACATATCGAAAATTTTATATGGTCGGAACCGGAATGAAAACTACTACCAAAATCAATAATAAAAAATATAGGTTGTCATTTAAAAAAAAAGTTGATGACGTCATAACTTAAAAAATAAATGACAAGTAACTGAAAATAGACTGAAAATATTTGCTGAAGTCAAAATCGCTATACCCCTTCGAGATTTTTTCCAAAAAATTAATATCAACGGAATTTCTGAATTTATGCGTTACTTAATTTCCACACTGTATACATATGAATGTAACATCCAAGCGTAGCTTGACAACCTGGCTACCACATAGAAAAACCTTTTATTTAACATTTCCAGCTAAAAAGGTTTTATTTTACAGTCAGACAATTTTTTAATCGTATTATAAATTTTATTTAAAAATCAAAAAAATTTGTAAAAAAATGTTATGAATAAATTTTTTTGCTGTCATGAAACCGACAACTTTGACGCGTCAGACTGGGAAATCGGAAAATAATTTTCGTCAGACAATATGAAAACTTGTTTTCGTATGTTTTAATAAATTAATACAGCGAAAATCAGCTGGTTATTAATAAATTTTCTTATAGTCGTTTTTCCGACATGTTCGAGATAGCGGACACGCCCAATGACCCACATTTATTGTCAGACAATTATTTTTTCACGTTTCAATTCACGTTTTTAAGCTATTCTACTTGGAAAAATAACAGTATCTATACATTTTTTATATGCCGTCAAAATGACATGTTTCGGAAAATCTAGCGGGAAAACGCCCCAAAAACAAAAAAAAATGATAGAGGAAAATGCTGTCAGACTAGGTCCAATGAAGCCATACACAAAGTTTGGAGAGAGTATGTATCAGCAAAATTGTTCCCGACAGGCACTTTAACTAATACTACAACTTACACTATGGGTACACCATTAGGGTATGGCAACTTAGTGAATCTGGCAAATTTAACCCAAACATACAGGAGGCTTTCAATTAAGGAAATACGTAATATATAACCTAGTAAGTTTTTCAACAACCGATGCTTAAGAGAAAATCTTACGCAGTTTGCATATCAATCAAAATTGAATTAACTTATCAACAAAGAGTAACAGAATAATCAGAAGCTTTATTAAAGAACAAATACGAAGGAATCATATAAACTTACATATGTATAATAGATTTGAGCTTAGAGTATACATATATGATCATTTGAAGTTTGCGAATAAAAAAATTGTTGTCTAATTTGTGATATGTTCTCAACAGTCTTGAGATCTGATGATTAAGAACTATATACAACATTTTTATTCCACTTTGATACAAGAAAAGTGAGAACAATGTATAACTAGATAAAATAAACTTATGAAATTCCTGAAATATGTTAATCCTCTCTTTTTTTCTCATTTACAGTTTCTGGGGCAATAAAGGCAGGAACTTTGGTAGCGTTAATGGGATCAAGGTACCTGTTTATTGACTTTTTTCATTGTTCAGAACAAAATTAGCAAAAAATTAACCTTATATTGGAATATGTTATACGAGTATTATGCAAGTAAACTAACATATAAAATATAAACACTTTTATATAAGCATATATGTATAAATATTTATACATTTGAAAACAATTCAAATACCCCGTAATTCTTACTATTTTTAATGCTGGAAACCGTCGTGTGAATGGTTCGGGCTTTGTTGTACATACTTGTTATTCCAATTGACTATACCTTATAAATATTGTCTGAACCTTATTTGTGGCATTCTCTAAATTTTTCATTTTCTTCCTTGGGACTACTAAATGAATGATTCTTGGTTATCTAAAAAACACAGTTAGTTACCCAGTATGCTACTGGAAAAATAAACCTGTACGCTTGTGACTTTTACAAAAAAAAAAAGAAAAGTTAAGGAATAGGCAATAATATTATTGAATGAAGAACAATGTTTATCCCATTGCTCTGTAGATTTTGGTACAATGTGGTTACCGATATTAAAAGAAGAATTGAACAAAATTAATATTGTATAATTTTTAAGTGTCAAAAATTCTATGTAACTATCTATGCATTTTATATAGACAAATAATATATGTGTCAAGTTTCAGACTTGACATATTCTACAAAAAAAGAAAAATCCATAAATTTTGTAAAAGGAAACAGATTCGTTTCTAAAACGTCAGGGAAATATATTACTAATTTTTTATCTCATATTAGTCACAAAACTGATATTTTTCCAGTAGCATACTGTGTAATTAACTGTGTTTTTTAGATAACCAAGTATTACTCATGTGGTAGTAAGCCGCAAGGACGAAAAATAAAAAATTATCATGTCTTATACAGGGTGAGTCTTAAGTGTGTAGTTATATTTAAACTACCGATTCTTGACATCTGTAGAAACCCTCTGACACATTTTTTTTAATTCCCACGTGTAACTGAGTTATCGACTTTTAAAAAAAAATGATGAAACTGTTTTGGAACTGCTGGTTACTGGAAACATTCTATATCTTAGCAAAAATGATGTATTGGACTGAAGCAACGTTACCGCATATCTTATGCAATTCCCTCACCTTTTTTTACAAACGTGAGTTAACATAAGTTGAAGGTTACCTAGCATTATATTTTCACAAAAATCGATGAGACTCTAATACAAACCACTTCAACTAAAAGTTACTTTAGCATAAAATATTTGTTGCTACAACCACTTCCAAAACAAATGTAAAATTGAAAAAATTCGAATTCTAAAAGTGTGAGTTTAGCTAACCCACGATTGAAAAATCGAGCCGTAGCATTAAGTTCATTCCCGAATTTATAATAACATTGGATGAAATAATTAGCTACTTAATCGATACTTGAAATACCTTTCAATGTGAGAAATGACTTTTTTCTTGCACCAATCAACATTTCTTTTTAAGCGTTTCATATGGAATGTACAACTAAAACTAAATTTTCCGATGAACAGTAAACTTTTTAGGGAATCTCGAGAGGAATTTAATGTTCCCATCTCATTTTTTCAAAGTTTATAAAAAGGATTATTACTTTTAATAAGTAGGTACTTACCCTCTGCTATTACAATAATTTGAAATGTGTAGGTGTTCAAGGAATTGATTTATTCCTCTCTACTATTTTAATTAGCCTCTAATAGTAAAACACTGAAGGTGCAACATAATATCAGGTGATACGTCATTTTTTATAAAAAGAATCAATTTTTCTTGAGAAAACAGCACTTTATTCGGGATAGGCCATTACATGATAAAAATTCAACCACGCCGTAATGTGAACTGCGATATTAGCGTCGCAATATGTAACCTATGATCTTCACACATCTAACCACGCACCTAATCAGTGTTGCCAGACATACTATTTTCATGGTATTTATACCATTATTTTCTTTGTGTACCTGCACTTTTTTTTAAATAATAAAACTATTATTTAAAAATGTTTTACACCAATATTAGCAAAAGTTGATAAAAAAGTTAAAGGTCGTCAGCCCCGATCTTGGTCAGTTCTTCCATTAAAAAAAGAGTAAACTAAATTAAATTTTATACCGTGTACGTAGATCTTTATAAATCGGAACCTCGCGTAAACAGAGCTAGTTGTGTAAGTCCAAAAAAATAATAGTCTTTTGCTGTTTTCTGTTGTTTCTGTTGCGATGGTAAGACCCGCTTTTTCAATGCTGAGTTAGCTAAATTAACCGTCAGTTAGGTCAATAGCAATTGTTTGAAAATCATCATGATTTATTTATAATGAAATTTATAACCTATGTGAAAATCTCACACATCTGACAATACTACACCCCATGTAAAAATCAGTGTTATTGGTAGTTCGCATACCTGTCTGCATTAGCATTTACAAAAATGTGTTTAATACCGTTATTTATAGTTTTTTGTGATTAAATTTGTGATTCGAAGTTTTGAGTTACTATGTTACCAAAATTTATTATTTATAGTTTGTTCCTTTGGTGGTTCATTTTGTGAAAATTACCGATTAACCATAGCGACTAATTTTATTATTTTAATGCTGGATATGTTAAAGGCATATTTTCAAAGTAGATGAAAATGCTAGACAAGCAAATCGGCTATGGAATGCTATCCAAACGTCAAGCCCATATGATATATTCATGTGGTAACTGTTGTATTAGGTAAGTAAACAAATCTGCTTTTTAGTTCTTTTAAAGTAAATGCTTCTTTTTAAAATGATTATTTTCAACTTTGATTCATTTTTAGAAATGAACCATATTAAACTTAGACTATAAATTAGAGACAATAATAATAATTTGAAATACACAGAAAAATTATTGCATATTTTTAATATTTGGTGCTTACGGGATGAGTTCTGTTTATTTAAAAAAAAGTGTCAGGATTACCTAATTTTACAAGGAAAAATAGATAAACAGATACTTTTAACACCTTTTATTTTAAGAGCAAGCTACAAGTGACAAGTGTCGCTTTCCACAAAGGACTAATCAATCGCGCCTTGGCCGTCTTGAAGTTTATTTCTTATTTTTGGACAGTGCGTACAGATATCATGCTTTCTTAAAAAGAGCTCAATGTTTTATAAACTATTACATTTGTTTTGGTGCGGCGTCTACATTGATATTAAATAAGTCTAATATCGTTTCACAAAATGTCCGTGACAAAAGAGTAATAATTTTTTTAAAAAATTCAAAATTTGCAGTTCATGAGTTAGGATAATTGTGATGACGAATTCTGGCAGTGGCAACATTGCCTTCAGTTACGTAATTTTCGTGAACGGCATTTACAAAGTTATCCAGTGACTATCAAAATGTCAGTGGCTGGAGGACGAAAAAAATTATCAGAAATTAAAAATTTTTTTTTGTTCAAAAAAATTTTTTGACAGTGCCAATCAATTGTACATGATGAAATACATTGAGGGTTAAAATATAACTACGCATTTAAAACTCACCCTGTATACCAGGCAGACACTTTAACACTACTCTGTTTCAGTGGGGCTGGAAAAAAGTACTTTGATGTCAGCATTAGCGTATAGGCAAGCAGGTGAGGTGGCACAATGTAAAGTATCTAAATAACAATGTCTATAATAAATAGGAACCATGGATGTCGAAGGGGACATTTTAATTAATGGAAGACCTATTGGGGACTATATGAAATATGTTTCTGGGTACATGCACCAAGAAGACATTTTTGTTCCGTCTCTGACCGTTTTAGAACATATGGTTATTATGGTAAGTTCTCTGAAAAATTTTGAAAGACTTAACATACAGCCTCATATAAAACATAAATCTATTCGCCCCAAAAAAATATAGGAGTATTCCAAGAAAGTGTCCTAGGGCCATTTTTCTGACCATTTGATCAACTATACTCTGAAATATCTAGTATATACATAACATAAACATACCATAAACACCACAGAAATTAGACAACTAGTTACCTAGTATACCCATGCGCTTGGTCCTTTACGTCAAAAGATCAGTCAGAGGGTATTTTTTTGACCACTATGAGACAAAAAAAAAATTCCCTAATGTTTCGGAATCTGTTTCCTTTTTCAAAAGTTATGTATTTTTCTTTTTGTAGAATATGTCAAGCGTGAAACTTGACGCACATGCAGTGTGAACGCCAACTTATCTGTTAGGAGGGGGTTCCTGTTGATATTAGTAACACGAATTGCGAAAAAAATAAATAAAAAATAAAGTTGAAAAACTGACCTACCTTACCTAAAATACTGACGCACTTATGATGCGACCAACATGATTTGTTTATCCAAGTTCGTTGTAAATTGCAAAGATACTAAAAACGTCAGAAAATCACCGACAAAGTTATCCTACTCCAGTTTTTTAGTTCAAATGATAAATCATTAAAAAAAAACTTCACAAAAAGCGTGCAAGCGGCTATTCCGCGGGCTTTGATATTCGACCACGTACGAATATGGAGACAGAGGCATATTCAGAATTCACGTTTCACATTAGCAATTATTTTCACTATCAATTTACAAAACTTATTTTAATTTAATTAGTTTCATAATTTATTAACACTCCGCAATTTTTTTAATTTATTAGGTAGTCACAAGAGTAACCATATTACAATAAGTGTTCAAAATTGTCACCACCAATCTGCACACACAGTTGAGCCCTTATGCAATTTCTACGTACATTCTCAAAAATTAAATAAAAAAATAGTAACCTTTTCAATCACTAACAATATCGTAACTGAATGTTTAGCAAAAAAGCTCCTGCAGTATAACTTCATCCCCTCCCTATTTAAATCGTCATTCGTCAGAAAAATCACAAAAAAGCGTAAGGGCAGTAGGTTCACGGCAACAAAGTGCACCGAACTCTACAAAAATATATTTCATTTATTTATTAACAGGAAAAAAATTTCCATAAATTCACTTCAGGTCGGCCCTGTTAGTGGACGGCATTCATTATTACCTTGGCACCGTTTGTGCTGTAGCACTTTCATTTACGTCCATATCAGCGGTCGGCACGTTTGAAAGGATTATGTTAAAAAAAATGCCATCGGAGACAAAGTGGCAAAAAGTGGTAAATCGATTATTGTAAAAAACAAGGTCAATGTAGTAGTCACCCAACCTATCTTAATTTCTTTTCGGTTGAGATAGGTCAGTTAATAGGATCTCAAAATGTTGGAGTAATTTTATTTTTCTTTCTCGGAAACTATAGTACATAGATTTTTTATTTTTTTATATGAACTTACCATTAAGGGATCCACTATCCCTTAAATTTAATAAAATAAGTTAGAACTCACCCTGTATTATTTATCTATAATATCCATAGATACTTACATAAAACTGTTGAAATAAAAATTATACAATATTACTTTTGTTCGATTCTCCTTTTAACATGGGTAACCACGTTGTACCAAACTCTACAGAGCAATGGGATAAACATTTTTCTTCATTCAATAATATTATTGTTCATGTGGTAGTAAGCCCCAAAAAAGAAAAAAAATAGAGGATGCCAAAAATAACACTCAGAATATTTATTACAAACAATGTGATAAAGAATAGTTATAAATGGTGCCGGGCAAAACGGTTTTTATTACTCAGTACTGAAAAGTCGAAAGAGCAAACACCAGATATGACAATTTATTTTTGAATAAGCAGAAAGGAATGTAAGAATCCTTAAATTTTAGAATTTTAGCAAACTTGAAACGAACGACCTATGTAGAAAAAATTTGTCCTTAATTTAAAAAATGGAAATTTATAATTATTATGTTTGTTTCAGCAGAAAATCACAAACGGTTTCATGAACTTTTTGAATGCGCATGTCTAAACATCAATTAGATGGAAATTAGTTGGCAATTTATACTGCTGGAATGAAATGTTTGCTTCTTTTCTGTTTTTTGCCCTTTCACAGTCCGCCGCATTACATTTGATTGAAACTTATAAATAACGTAACCTATAGCTCTGTTTTTGCAATCATTTTGAATCGTCTGTGTTTAAATTCCCCAAAACAATAATTTTAGAAGATGAAGCGAATTATTTCTATCTTTATGCAAACTAAAGAACGCTATCAAAGTGTTTTTATATTCACATATATGTGTATATTTCAAATGGTTTAAAACGATAGTTTATATTTGAACTGCGCATAACCAGGCTAAAATCCACGGAGAATCTGAGAATTCTTCAAATCAGTTGACTTGTTGGAACACTGAACTAAGTAGTCAAAATCCCCGATCATTGTCTGCTGAAACGCCAATTTCTTTTTTCGCATGTCGAGGACAGTTTGAAACCGTTGATTATTGTTCAATTTAAATACGCTTTTGTTATTGCTACTTGTGTTATGTGTCATAAAGGCGACAGACGAGTAATGGCATGTTAATTTATTTCAGGCCAGTCTAAAATTAGACAGAAGAATATCTGCTGAAGAGAAAGAGAGAAAAATATATGACATTTTAAACCAGTTAGGATTAGGCAAATGTGGCGATACTAGGATAGGAGGAATTGGTCAAAGTAAGGCGCTATCGGGTGGTGAGAAAAAGAGATTAGCCTTTGCCACAGAGGTATAGAAGAATACTGATAAGAAAGATTGATAAATACAAGGTGTCTATTTTTAGCTATTAACAGACCCACCAGTTTTATTTTGCGATGAGCCAACAACAGGTCTGGATTCGTACTCTGCTCGAAAGCTTGTAATGATGTTAAGCCAAATGGCAAGCAATGGCAAAACTATTCTTTGTACTATACATCAACCCTCAACAGATATTTTCGCCATGTTTAGTCAACTGATACTCGTAGCGGAGGGCCGAATTGCTTACATGGGAGCAAGCTCCTGTGCAATTGATTTTTTTGAAAAGTAAATATATGAATATACATATTGTGATTACTTTAAATTTTTGTGTAAATATTTTATTTTTTTGTTCAATTCTCCGTGTTTCAAAATTTTATTTATCCAAATTTATTTTGACTTGAATCGACAAATAAAGTAAGTCAGTTTCTGAAATTTAACGTAACAAAAAAAAGTTTACTTTAATTAATTGGTCAAGAAAAATTTAGGAAAAAATTGCAAAACTGGCCTGGACAAATATTTACCACCTTCTTGCAGATCTATTGATTGAACTAACTGATCGAACTAATTTTTAGATCTAATAAATCACTCTTCTTTCTAATACACTAATTATTTTAGATTAGGATATAGATGTCCAACTGTCTACAGTCCAGCAGATTTTTTTTATAAAACTGGTAGCTATTGCTCCTGGACATGAATACAACAGTAAGCAAACTATTAAACATATCTGTGATTATTTTGCTGTTAGCGATTACTCCAAAGAAGTAGATGTCATAGTACAATATGAGTTCCATATGGGACGAGCAGTTGTGGTAAGTCTTTCTTTCTACTTGACCGGCATGAAAAGTGGACAATAAGAAACATTGGTATATTTTAAATTAAAATTTTTTCTCAGTGTAGGCAAAACGTGTAAAACTATTTTTTCTAAACCTTTTAAAAGGATAACTTCAATTTTTAGGATAAAAAGTGCCCGACGAGAATTTGGGTACACGACATGAACAAACAATATATGATTATGAAATGAAATTTCTTTATTTAATAGCTAGTATTACCTTCCCTAGCTCTGATTACATTCTCAATTCTATGTTGCATTTACGTGTTGAATGGTTTCTTGAGGAATGTTATTCCACTCTTCCTGTAGTGCACCCTATCTCGCTGCAATGTAACTGCCCACGACGTTGCCTCATCCGTCTTCCCAGCATTTCCTCCCATACGTGTTCTATGGAATTTAGGTCAGGACTACGTGCTGGCCAGTCCAGGGCTTCAATACGGACGTCATGGAGGTAGTTTATACCCATTCTGGCCACGTGTTGACGAGCGGCGTGCATTAAATGAAATTGTTTCTAGCCTCCATCTACGAACACATGCCAGCCCACACCATAGTAGACCCACCACCGAAGTTTACCCTCTCACTTAAATTGCATTGCACGTATCTCCTTGCATTCTGCTCACTCTCTCTCGTTCATCTGAAGACCTCAAGGCAAATCGAGACTCAGCGAAGAAAAGATCTGTCTCTACTTCCCAGTATTCCAATTGATGTTCGCGTCCGAAATTCAGTCTGACCATACAATGATGTTGGTTTTCTAGCAGATAAATTTGCTTCAACCAGCCTTTTCCTAAAAATCATCGCGAGAAGTTGTGCTTCGATTTATTCCAGATCCCGGCCTTCAGTGGTATTCGCCAGTTTTTCGAAAGCGAACAACTGTCCTGTGGTTAGGTTAGGTTAGGTTTGTTGTGAGTGGGTCTCAGTAGACCCTCCACTGCGGCCATCAGCAGGCCTATTGTGGCTCACGCCTAATTATATTTCACCCAATAAGTTCAGTCTCTTAATGAAAATGATAACTTTATTGGGTGAGAATGTGTCCAGATCCTCTGGCAGCAGTTGCCCTTTGCCAAATATTGAGAATCGGATCCTCTCCACAGCGGGACAGGTGCATAAGATGTGGTCTGCCTTCTCATCATCCTCCAGGCATAGACGGCACTCGGCGTTTTCCGCTAGGCCGAGTTTATGCAGATGATAGTTTAGTCGACAGTGCCCGGTATATAGGCCTGTTAGAGTTTTCAGGTTTATCCTGTTTAACTCTAAAAGTTTCTTAGTTCTCGATTTCAAAGGGTATTTTATGAACGCCTTCGAATGAACTAATCCTGGTAACTCTTGCCAATACTGGAGAGTTTGCCTTTCAGCCCAGGTTGAGATAGCCATCTTGGCCGTACTTGAAGATATGCCAAGTATTGGTTCTGGTCCGATGAATCGTGATCCCGCTCCTTCTCTGGCTAAGGAGTCCGCTATTTCGTTACCTTCCATACCAGAGTGGCCGGGTATCCAGACCAGAGTCACTTTGTTGTTCTTGCCCAAATGATTTAGAGCTTTCTGACAGTTCCATACCGTTTTGGAGTTACACCGGTAAGAGCCAAGAGCTTTTATAGCTGCTTGGCTATCACTGTCCTATGGACACCGGATCGAGGAAAACCAAATCTTTCAGCGACTTCCCGTATGCATCAATTAAAGCAACTGCTCCAGTGGAATCTTCCGAAGATAAGAGCATTTCGAAAAATACCAGCACTTAAAACAATTGGCAGAATGCAAACCAATACTAGAGGATGATTTCTTCTCATATTGATTAGAAATGTTAAAATTCGTCAGTTTTTAAAGACAAAATGAACAAAAAAGCTGCAAGAATGTAAAACAAATTATTCTACATATTTTTTTGTACACTGAGAAAAGTTTTAATTAAAAATGTACCAGTTTTTCTTGCTATCCCACTTTTTATACCGGTCAGTGTATAAAAAATAAGAATCAATGAGGTTTCTGAGACCTTTGCATCCAATATAGTATTATGAAAGAATTTTTGACATTTATATTAAGATTTTCTCTTGTAATTTATGTAGATATCCTCATGAAATGTGTCCTTGGTTTTGGAGCACTCTGAATACGAACGAAAATATGTTACAAACTTTATTGAAATATATTTCCACTAGGGCTAAAAAGTTGTGATATGTGATTTGTCAGACTTACATATTAATTAAATTATATTATACTAAAAAAAGAAAATTCCAACGCCCGACAAATGTTGGCTCAGGTTGGGAAATAGTGGTAGAAATTCGTTACCTATTTCCGATAAAACTAGAAATATCATATTAGGCACACTCATAAATTTAGCCTTAAAGTACATGAAAAATAGTCCAAATTTGCTTTGGGATGAAAAATTAAACCTAAAATTTCGAGTAGAACCAAAAAGTTAATTTTTGTCATACAAAGATATTAAAGCAAAGCACAGGAAAACTACAAATTTTTCAGAGGGGATCGAAAATAGTGATAAAAATTTTATATTTTAGTACTAGTTTATAGCAAAAATCACATTCTTGTCAAAATTTCGTAAAAGTTGGGATATTAATGAACGGGTATATTAATACTTGTTATTGCTTTATAAATATATATCTAATATAGTACAAATAATGTTATTTAAATTGATACGATATATAAGAAAGCGAAGCTAATCAAAATAAAACAAGAATGAAGCAATCAAATTTAGGAGTCTATATCTTAGTCATTTTTTTCTTATTTCTAATTTTTTCTAGCCCAGAAATTTCGAACTAAGGAAAAATTTGTAAGTTTAACTTTAACATTTTTATAAATTTTATTTGAGAAGTTTGTTTTCAGTAAAGAACTCTACTGGTGGTCAAAATTGTACTGGCTTACTTACAGATGGTTTACAGAAATTTTAAGAGACCCGTCAGTTCAAATACTAAAAGTCATTCAAAGAATCGTAAGTGTGGAAAAGTGGAGCAGAAAGTGTGAGATCATTTATGGTCCCTATTAACATACCCTCTTCTTGCTTAATTTAGGAGAAACAGGGCGTTAAAATTTAAACTTTTTTGAAGTTTTCCTCTGTATCTTTTGAAATGAACGAAGTATCAATTTGAAATTTGGTATACTTTCTAACTAGAATGAAATATGCTATACGGGTGAACTTTTCTAGCCTCGCTCACCACTGAATCCTTACAGAGTTTTCTTGCACTACATCACTATCTTTTTTATACGTTCATTTTGAAAAATGATCCTTTGGCAACATTTTTGACCTGTTGTAATTTTTTTTGCGATATCTGGTTTAGGAGTTACAGATCGATATGCTCCTGGCATCGATCGATCCACATATTAATTTCTGATCAATTTTTTTTTGAAAAAAATGAAATACACGTGAAAAAAATAAATAGAAAGAAATGACAAGTATTGTCATCATTTATGATTGTACGTATTATTATTAACATTTCCCATTTTGAAGTATTCAGTTTATAATTGCTCTGTTTACAACTGGAAGTGATGCTGTTTAAATTCAGAAATAACAAATATGCAGATATTCACTTTGTGTATGGCTTTGTAATGGAAGTATGTGAGAAGCTGTGGGTGAATGCGCGGATTATTTCTTTCGTATCAATTTGTAATTTTTAACCGATCACAATATTTTAAATTCGGTAGTAACGAGAATATCAGTGGCTATATGAATTCTACGTGGTAACGGGAAATATCAGCGCCTATTTGACCACCAGTTTAAATAGTCGATTATATTTAATTTAGAACGTCATGTCAGGTAGGCGTACTGCTGTCATACAAATATTTTTAAACGTCACATTAATGGAATAGCTTCAAAATGAACCTATTAAATAAACATATTGCTTATGTAGCTGTTTTTCATGTACACTAAAAAGAAAGTAATTTACGCATCTTTAATTATTATTTACATTCTTGATAAACTAGTGGGCATTAAGTTGTTGCAATTTTTGTCAAGTGTTGTCCAATTTGACTTCACCACATTTGGCGTTAATAATCAAAGACATTTAGTTAGAATACTAACGCCAAATGTAGTGTCGTCAAAATTAACACCATTGCACTTTCGAAAAATTGATGATAATATAATAAGCGATTATTTTATCAAGGTCTTGTTATATTACCCTTGAATATTTCCTAGTAGAAGAATACCTAGCAGTAGAGTCTTTACTTGAATTCATAATCATTTGGCACCTCATGGTCCTGCCAGAATTATTAGTGAAGGTCGAAATAAAAACAATTTATTATCGGTGATTTGATAAAAATCATTGTTTGATTATCAGGAGAGCTTCCTCTAAATTAAAGATATCAAAAACATCCATCAAAGAGTAGTGAAACGAGATCATAACCGTTCATATCACTTTCGTCCTGTTTAAGATCTGCAGCCTGGTGACAATGAACGGAGGGTAATTCTTTCTCGTTTGCATTTATATTCGATAGAAAATGTTAATCATTTTTTTGCGAAAAATGCTATGGACAGAAGAAGCAACTTTCACCCGGAGAGAAGTAGTAACTTCCATAATTTGCACATTTGGACGCATGAAAATCTACGTGTAGTACGACCTCGACATTTTTAGTAGTTTTCAGAGTTTAGGGTAAATGTTTGGCTGGACATTTTTAGTGCTACACTTTTAGGACATTTTTTATTATTAGTAGGGCTGTCAAAAATTTCCGTGGGACAGTGGCGTACGCGAAATTAACTAATACGAGAAACAATAAACAGTTACAATTTATAACAATGTATGTAAAACTTATCCTCTTAACTAGCTTGATGAACTGGCTTGCTTATCACAAACTGGAGAAGATGTGTAGCCATTTTGCAGCATCAGGTATGTCTCTATGGTTGTCTCCATGAGTGATGTTCGCTTTAGTGAAAATATATTCTTATATTTTGAAAATGACCGTTCGACATCTAGTGATGTAATACACGCATACGTAAAATAGTCTTTGAACGCACTTAACGGATCTGGGGCTGCACCATCACATATTTGTCTTAATTTGGTAAAACCGGTGTCTTTATTTAACACACTTGCGAACTTTTCTTTAACGCGCTCATTTGTTTCGTCACCTATAGCGTGTAGCAGTAGATTTACTTCGTCCAATATTTGCAGTGACTCCGCTAACGACAACGCACTGTTTTCTAATTTTTTTATGCTTTCATGTAATGGTTTATAGTTCTTCGCAATATTTTTTAAAGCTGTTTCAACGGAAATATCTTCGAATTTTGTCTGGCTTTCCTTAATAGCTGCAGCCTCATCTCGATTGAATTGTAGTATCACAGCTTTTTTGTTGGAAATATTCAACATAATAAAAGCTGCCTGCAACCATATTCCCCAACGTCTAAGAATCGGCTGTGGTAGTTCAGGAATATCGGGACGCTTGCTATGAAATGCACGGAGACGTTTAGGAGATTTAAGAAACACCTTTTTTTGTACTTGCTATTAATGCATCCACCTCTGGAAAACCTTTTCGAATAGTTTCTGCCACAAAATGTAAAGCATGCACTTTACACGTAACATGTATAAACGTACAACTTTGTTCTTTCAAAGAACAGCCTACCGAACGCATTGTCACGGTGCCATCAGTCACAAACATCAACACTTGACTTTTTAACTCGTACTATAAAATTTAAAATAGAATTTTTTTAACAATCTGTTGTCTCATCAACACATGACCACAGCTGTGTATTTCTTAATTCACATTTCATCCTATTTACCATGTCTACGTGTACAGTTGGTAGATAGTTACATAACGTTGTGTGACTTGGTAACTTCACCTGGGCATTGTATTTATTCCAGAACTCTCGAAATGGTTGTTTATCGAGTATGTGCAGCGGAACATCACAAGTAATCAGCATTAATAGTAAATCAAACATAAACTGTGTTGTCGAAGGCACGCCATTTTTTTTATTTTTATGGTGTACACTATTTACGGGAAGTCCACAATCACGCTTATCCCAGCACATCAAATCTTTCTCGCACACTTTACAAATTATTTTAGCACCATCATAGAATAAATCCGGGAATTCACCAATGAATTTATTCACTTTGTCAGCAAATGGCCCTTTTCTACCCCTGCGTATGTTTGCCATGCTTTATTATTAAATTAGTATCAACAATACAGTACAACAAATGAAATAAAAACACAAAAACAATATGCAATACGCCCAACTGACTTAACGTGTACACAACTTGAAAGCTAATAATAGACTGGACTGGAGAAAGAGTTTCGCGGTCAAGGTGAATGTCGGCGACAGTAAGTACATCTGTACTCTACGACCATGATACACAGAAACAATTTGCAGATTTAATTATTAGTATGCCATTACCTTCACCCAGAGTAGATTCTTGATATGCGTATCAAGCTGTAACACCTAAACCAGATT